>OZ017756.1:834471-2034471 GCA_963969365.1 Asterochloris sp. CNOR1 | reverse complement strand
TGAAATGGGCAAGAGATGTGTTTGGCTACTGCTGCAAGCACAAGATGCAGCATAGACTGACCTGGATGACATTAGGATCCACAGGGGAATTGGCCACAGTGATGAAGTGCGGGAGTAGCTGGTTGTTGGAACCCTCAGCAAAGACAGGAAAGTACCGCTGGTGTTTGCGCATGACCATGACCAGCACCTCCCTGCAGCAAGGCTGCGGGTCAATGCCGGTTGCAGACTGCAAGATTGTCTCGAGATCATGCAGACTGAATGACAGCCCCATGCAGACTGGAAAATCAGCAGCAGCAAAAGTGCCGACTCAAGACACAGCAGCTGTTGCTGGATGGCTGGTGCCGCTCTGCAGCTCAGAGGCAGCAGGTACACAGCGTTCGTTTCACACAAGTAGCACAGAGCAGATGCCCCTTGGCAGTGAAGCCATCTGCCTGCAGGCAGATGCCCGCTGCTCTGCTGCATGGGCAGGCAGATGGATGGTGGAGCTGCCTTTCTGAAGGCAAGAGAGGTAAGCAAGCTCACTGTGGAAGGTCCAAGAACTTGGGATCAAAATTGCCACGGAGGACGGCTGGCGCCTCAACAAGATTGGCCACCTCTGGCACCAGATCCTGCCTCCAGTTGTCAGGCACAGTGCCTGAAACCTGCCTCGCCTCTGCCAGTACAGCTTCCCAGATCTGCTCTTGTCTCTGCTGGCCATCGAGGAGGATGCCAGCACCCTGCCACAACCTGCCCTGGTACTCACTGGCGGGAAACCCCTGCATTGGCAGGTCAAAGATTGTCACTTTGCCCTGCCAGCTTTCAATGGCAGGCTATTGCTCTGCCCATGATCAGAGAATTAGAAGGGCTTCATTGGTTGCTGCACCTCGCCATGACTTCAGAAACCGCCTGCCAGTCACAGTTAGCTGTGTGAGGTGCTTGCAGTGCCATGACGACACACTGCCCAAAGCCCTGGCCCAGAACTCACAACCAGACATGGGAGTCCAAAAGCTTCCTGAGCTGGAGTGCACAGCTTCAAGTCACATAACGAAATGCGCGTCGAGCCTTCACAGCTGCACACCTGGCACTCATTGTGAGTCACGGTGGTTGTGCGCAGCAGCCGCGTCCTGCCTCCAGCTCGCAGCCCCGCATAGACAAAGGGAAGCGCAGTGCTGCCATGCAGGGCCAGCAGCCACCGCAGCGGGCGGCTGAAGGCAGCCTTGCCATTCCACCGCATGCTGCGCTTGAAGCTCAGGCCAGCTATCAGAGCCGGCAGCTCCTCTGTGAGCACCTGCAGACATGGCAGACCATGCCTGCTTCTCTTTTGCGGGCAGGGCAGAGGAAGCTGGACTACGGTGCTGTCTTTTGTGGCCAGCACAGTGGACAGCGAGCACCACACAGGCAGCTCATTCTAATGGCCATACTGCTCATGCATGGACAAGTTATCCAGCAGCCAAAAGAAGGTGCAGTACAGGTAGCCCTGCTCGCTGGTGGACCCAGACACCAGCCAAGGCCTAGCTCTGCACATGACACATGCTCTGCAAGCTGTATGCGCTGACAGCACCGCCTACAGTCTGCCCTGTACAGTACCCACTTGTGCAGCAGGTTGCCCGGGCTGGCGCACTGTGGCCCAGACATACTCCACGCCCTTGGTATCCGCCTGCCTGAAAACATCTTCAGGAGTGATGCCGTTCTTCTTGCAGAAACCCTCCAGAGCCTTTGTGGGATGTCCGTCTGCACTGAACGCCACCTGCACTCAAGGCACGGCATACTGCTCGACCTGAGGAATGAGGCCCATGTGCTCCAGCAACAGCATACCTGGCTTGTCAGCAGTAAGGACACCTCCGCTTGTGCAATGCTGCCTCGCAAAGTGAAGCGCACCCAAAACACCATATACATGCAGCATGCCATCCAGACACAAAGTGTCGAAGGCAGGAGCATTGTTTTGTGCTGCTATGAGGTCAGACTGCACTTCTGCACCGCCAACAGACTGGCAGACACTCGGGCCACCCTGATGCGAGACAGCAGCGCGGCACCTGTTGGCAGTGCGCTGGCAGAGGTCCCTAACTGGAGAGCAACTGTTGGCCTCAAGCTGCAGTACAGTACACTGAGAGGGCCTGCCCACCTTGGCTGGTGGGCCCCGCACCCTGTCCTCTGCATCTGGCTGCTGGCAGGCCAGGGAAGCAACCAGCACTGCCAGCCTGCGGGGCGTGCCCTGCGCTCTGATGCCCGCATGCTGCAGACGCAGGCGGTTGAGCAGCTCTGGCACCTTCTGCCTGCAGCAGGGCCACCATCAGTTCAGGCCACGTCAGAACACAGCAAGTCTTCTCAGCCAGTAATGCAAATGGCTGTGCGTAATGTACCTCTTGGCACATGTCAAGTGCAGGCTCTTAGGCTCTCACAGGTGACTGTCAAGTTTCAAGACGTCCTGCAGAAATGAAGTCACCCTAAAGCAAGATGCCAAGCAAATTGTCCGGCCATGAAGTTCACCCGCTGTTCATGACCCAGTCCCCCCTCGTAACAAGCACCACACTCACTGCAGCTGCTCGATGGCGGTGTCAAGGTCTTCTGGGGGCAGCTCCTCACAGCCCAGCTCCAGCACAAAGTCCTCAGCCTGCCCACTCCTGTCCCCTGTGCTGGCCTCGGGCTGCTGAGGCGGAGGGTCCTGAAGAGGCTCGAGGGTGCCCAGGGGGTGCCCCAGCTCCTCCCGTCGTGCCATCCACAAGCCTGCACTTACAGCTTGCCTTTTCGATTCAACTTCAGTCCCCAAAAGTCAGCAGCGGCTCTCCGCCCACAACATGGTGTGCTTCTGCCAGATCAGAGGTCAGGTTGCCCGTGGTGCTGCAGATACCGGCTTCACTGTTGCCCAGTTCACAGTGGCATAACAGCCAAGATTCATCACTTTGCGGCTGACATTGCCCCTGCTTGGGTCAGAGTGTGCTCTCAGGTAGCAGCTCTGCCCTATGCGCCCATTTCCTGGTCCCAGCACTGTCACTTGCTGGCCTAACATGGCGCAGACCTCCCCTATTCTTGGCCTGACAAGCTGCCCAGGACATGCCGCGATGCGCACGCCTTCAGTGCCGTCTGCAGACAGCTGAGCTGGGCAGGGCTTGCACCCAAGCCCACCTGTGATCTGGCGCGCAAGCGCACGCAGCGTGCCAAAGCACTCAGCACGCTCTGTGACCCCCACTGCCCCACGAGCGTCCATAATGTTGAACGTGTGGGACAGCTTCAGCAGGTGGTCGTATGCTGGGACAGGCAGCCGCTTCTTCAGCAGGACCTTGGCCTCCTGCAGTCAGGCAGATGAGGGAATGGCCCTGCAGCTTTGCACAGGCTCATAAGGTACAGCACCCCTGCTCTGCAGTAAGGTCTGCCCACGTGAACAGCTCATGGCACTTGCCGCTGCTAACATATGTTGCAACTCTCTCTATGCATCCTGGATGCCTCATCAGCACCCACAACTCCCATGGAAGCCAGCTTGTCTGACTGCAACCAGCTCAAAGCGCAGGCACTGCCACCGACTCCATCGCCAAACAACTTAGATCCCTTGTACAGCTCTCCTGCATAGCTTTCCTGCACAGCTCTCCTGTACTTGCCTGGTTGTACAGGTCAAAGCGCTTGCGCTGCCCCTCCACGTCTGCCTCGTCCAGGTTGTAGCAACTCATCTCATACTCGTTTTGCAGGAACAACTCCCCGTACGTCATGGTGCTGGTGTACTGGATGTCCTTAAAGTGGCTCACTTTCTGCAGCATGAAGTGCTATGCTGCAGTCTTCATCAGGTATGGCTGAGGCACCAGCAGGGCTGTTCCCCTCACCAGGCACCAAACACAATCACAGCTGAAACCAGCCACACCATACTCCTGCTCTTTCCATGTCTGCAGGTACTGACAGCCAGCTGCAGGGTCACAGCGCACTGGCAACAAACCTGAAGAGCCATGAGGATGCGCTCCAGCCCATATGTGATTTCAATGGCTGGGTAGTCCAGGGACTTGCCGCCGGCCTGCTGAAAGTACGTGAATTGGGTAATCTCCTGGCCGTCGCACCACACCTCCCAGCCCAGGCCCCATGCCCCCAGCACTGGCGACTCCTGCAGCAGCCAATTTAGGCCGAGCATTGCCACTGGATGTGTTACCCCTAGCAGGCCGGGAAGGCAAGACAGCTCAACAGGGCCATTCTGTCCTGCAGCCCAGGGTCAGCAGACCTCTTCAGCAGCAAGCAGCGTGCTGCAGCTGTGCCTTGCAGGCATGGCATCATGGACCAGGGCAACAGGCCAGCAGGTTTGTCTGCATCAGCAGCATTCACAGGCCAGGCTTGCATTTACACTAACAATGGTCTCACCCAGTTGTCCTCCACGAAACGGATGTCGTGAGCAGCCACATCGACGCCGATGGCCTGCAGGCTGCCCAGGTACAGTTCCTGGGGGTTGCCAGGATCTGGCTTCAGAATGACCTGGAACTGTGTGTGGCGCTGCACCCGGTTGGGATTTTGGCCGTAGCGACTGTCATCGGGGCGCACTGAGGGCTCTGGGTAGCACACGTTCCAGGGCTCTGGGCCGCAAACCCTCAGGAATGTGCTTGGGTTCATTGTGCCAGCCCCCACCTGCAGGCAGAGAAACGTCTTGTGTGTTAGAGCTGTGTGGACCTGGCAAGATGCATTGTAAACGAGTCCTTCCATAGACAGCCAAGCAGAGGCATTGCAGCAGCACTCTGCGCCGCATCCGGGATCATTGCAGGCATACCAGCAATTGAAATCAGCTTCATCACACCCCTCACCTCTGTGTTGTGGGGCAGCAGAATGGCACAGTTGAGGCCTGACTGCTTTGCCCAGTACTGCTCCAGAGTTGAGATGGCCTCCTGAAACGTTAGATGTGTTTGTGGCGCAGGAGCACCATTTCCTGTGCTAGATTGCTGTGCTGCATGGCGGCGCTCCTGATGCACCTCAGCCTGCTGCTGCACAGCCTGTGTCCTGACAGACAATCCTCTGTGCGGCTGTGATGGCAGAAGCTTGCGGATCTGAGGATGCAGTTGCCCTCGAAGCAAGTTATGCACTACAGGGCAGCACACCCTCAGGCGCATAGCCTTTTGCATGATGGCGTTCTTCAAGAAAGATCAAGCACAGGTGGTAACGGACCTCATCAACACAAGGGCTGACGACAATGGTCTTTGCATGTCACGCACTTAAGCGCAGACCTCGCCTTGCAGGCGCTCCTATCTGATAGTTTCTATATGCATTCTAGCCTGTCGATGCTATGCTGCGCACTTGACAGATAAAAAGCGTGTGTCAATGCAGCTGCACGTTGCATCCTGTTCAAATGTCCACGGAGCTGCATGTTACTGATTGCTGGCAGCTTTCATGTCTTCCTCAGGTAGCGATCAGGAAAATAATTATGATGGTGAGCTTCGGTTGCCGGAGGCTCGTTGTCATCTAGTGCACCAAGCGAGGCATTGATGACAGCTGCGCACAGTTTCTATTGTCTTGCAGACAGCGGCAATGGCAAGGATGGCTCTGTGGCAAGCCCAGTCAGCACCAGCAGCAGGAGTGAAACAAGCCAGCTCGCCCTGGATGCCAGCACCAACCAGAGCATGCAGAAGAGCAGGGCAAAGGCCGCAGAAAGCAGCCCTGACACCATTTCCAAGCGCAAGCGGGAGCAGAACATTCAGGCTATGCTTGGGGGCTCGTGAGTGCTGATGCCGCCTATGCCAATACTATGCTTGCTGCAGCAGATCCTCTCTTTGCTAGCACATTGTGCATGTTTGCTTCAGGCTGCAGCTGTCCCGCAAGGCCATGCTTCCAAAGCTGCTCTCTGTGGAGGATGCTGAGCTCAGACTGCGCAAGGCCTTTAAGCCTGTCACCACCGACACACCAGTGGGAGGGTCTCAGGTGGGCCTAGCCTGCACTCCGGCTGCAAATATGCAAGGTGTACAGCGTACCTGGCATCAGCTGGGCAAAGCTGCCAACTTAGCTGGCCTGCATTGTAGGGCAAGCAAGACACAGCTGAGCTTTGCTGTGCTGCAGGCCTTGAAGCGCAAGCTGATGGCACGGAAATTATTCGTGCCATGGGGCAGCACCACGCCTCTGGCAGTGCAGCGGCAGCCTGTACAGAGCCAGGCAATGCAGACACCTGTGGACCAGAAGGTAGGCTGCCAGCACAGTAGATGACGGATGTCGTGCCTTGCTCAGGAAGGTTGCTTGGCAAGTAGATGCGCTAGCAGGCAAGCTTCGCTACAGCTAGCTTGACCACATCTACATCCACTGGGAGAACAATTCCTTGATTGGGCTGCTGCACCAATGTTTACGCAGCACCTGCAGGCCAGGTCAGGCAAGCACAGCATCAGAGCCAGACCTTGTCACAAAGGCTGCTGATAGGGCTTACAGGGAGTGATTGCTGGACCAGGCCATCAAGTGCCTGCAGCAGTGTCCCAAGCTCCCTAATTGCTCTACAGGACCTGGAGCTGCCACCTGGCATAGAGCCGCTGGCGCTGTGGGCTCCCTCTCCGGGCCAGGAGGGCAGGCCAGTGCTGGTTGACAACATGCTGACGCGCTGGCTGCGGCCCCACCAGCGGGAGGGTGTGCAATTCATGTTTGAGTGTGTGAATGGGCTGCGCAGCTATGAGGGCAAAGGTGAGGCGACCAGGTTCATGCACGGCATCCAGCATTAAGGAGCCCCTTAGCTAAGGGCATTGCTGTCCATGCTTTGGAGGCATGAGTTGATTTGCTATCAGGGCGGCCTGGGGCGCGTGTCTGGTGTGCATGTGCTACAGAGGCATGGCTGTGCGTTATGTGTGCATGGGACACGCACCTGCAATGTGAATGGCAGGTGGCCCAGAGCATACCGTGCATCATCTGCAGATGTGCTGCATAGCAGTGGGATGCATGCCTTGCTTTCCCAGTTGCTGTGGAAGGCTTTGCCCCAAACATAGCCTCCTCCATGCAGCAATGAACTGTTGACTCACCTGCCTCATGCAGGGTGCATCCTGGCTGATGACATGGGTCTGGGCAAAACGCTGCAGGTGAGCTTGATCTTTGACACATGGTGCATCCAGTCTCAGAGCCCTCACACCTTGATCATCACAGCTCGGAGAGGCCGCAACCCCAATACATGCCTTGCCTATGCTCGGTGGCAGTGCCGCAGCCTGGAGCTGAGGCCTGGAATGGTCACATGAGGGCATTGCTGAACTGCAGGGCATCACACTGCTGTGGACACTCCTGGTGTCAGGGCATGCCAGCCTCGGCGGCGACCCCATTGCCAAGCGGGTCATCATCTGCTGCCCCACCAGCCTGGTCAGCAACTGGGACAGTGAGTGCCAGAAATGGCTCAAGGTGGGTGCCATGAGATCTGGTGCTGCTTGCATCTGTGGGCAGCTGAAGCATTGGGCAATGCAAGCATTCAGCAGCGCTGCATGTTGGCCCTTGTGCCTTGTTGCAGGTCCCCAATACGACTGCTGCTGGCCTGGCAGAGAATTGAAGATCTGCCCAGCTGCTGTTCAGTAGATATGGTCCTTGCTCGACTCTGTTCATGCAGTGCAGCAGCTTGATTGAGTGCCTGATGCAGCCCAGCATCTCTGACTGCTGCCCTGGCCATGCAGGGACGCTTGGAGACGCTGCCGCTATGCGAGTCATCAAAGGAGGACGTTATTGATAGCGTGCAGCGCTTCCTCAGCCCGCGGTCTGTTGCCAAGGTGCAGGCCTGGGCGATTAAGCAATATGAGCTTGCTTTGGCACCTAGCAGCGCATCTTGAGCCCGTTTGTTGCCAAGGTGCAGCCCTTTCTGTGTGCTGTACAGGGTGTCTGCCTTTACCTCCTGCAAAAAGTGATCCTCTGGGGTTGTAAACATTGGGTTCGACGCGCCTGCTGCTCTCCCTCATTAGCGTGGCTTTCTGGGAGCCATGCTTGTGCTGGTGGTGTCGTTGCAGAGCCTGGTCATGTATGTGAAGCCTACTGCGTGGATGCCAGCAGCTTCCAGGAGTGCCTGTCGAGATGCTCGCTCATTGGCTGCCCTCTGCAGGTGCTGATTGTCTCCTATGAGACCTTTCGCCTGCACGCAGATAAGTTCCAGGGAGAGGGGTCGTGCGACCTTCTGATCTGTGATGAGGCTCACCGACTTAAGAACAAGGATACGCTGACCAACAAGGTCAGCTGGCTGTGTTGACATGAGCACATCCTAGCAGGCTGCTTCAACTCAATACTCCACGCATTACCTGGCACCACGGCATCTGCTCCTCTTTCCAACATTCACGGCTCCTCCCCGTCTCCTATTGTCATGTATGCCTGATGACCTTTGCATTGCTACACGTGCACATACAGCTCCATTGTGGTGATCCACCTCCGATTGGCACTGCAATGCAGCTTGATGTGGCTGCAGGCACTGGACAGTCTGGCTTGCAAGCGGAGGGTGCTGCTGTCTGGCACACCCATGCAGAACCACCTGGATGAGGTGAGCTGCGCAACAGATTGCCAGCAGGACATTGAGACTGATTTCCCCTGGGCAGCCCTGCTGCTCCTGTCAACTCTGTACGCAGGTGCTGAGAGCCTAAGAGCCTGAGATTGAGGCCCCCTCATGTCTGCCAAGATGATGCCCTACTGTGCTGCAGTTCTATGCCATGGTCAACTTTTGCAACCCTGGCCTGCTGGGCACACCCGGCCAGTTCAGGCGGTACTATGAGGCCCCCATCCTGGCAGGGCGCGAGCCTGACGCCACAGAGCTGCAGCAGGCGCTGGGGCAGGAGCGCAGCCAGGAGCTGAGCGCTGCAGTAAATGAGTTTATCCTGCGGCGGACTAACACCATCCTCAGCGACCACCTGCCGCCCAAGGTGGGCCAACAGGGTTTGCACGAGAAGCACCTGCCACCATACATGACTTTTGGCACTGCTGGCTGGGCAGCCATGGCCCCTGCAGACACGTGACGCCCAGGGACACTGGCGGGCCAGGCAAGCCATGATGCACCACATTGCAAATAGCCATATATATATGCCTCAAGGTGGCAAGAGGCCTTGAGCAGCATAGCTGTAAAGAGAGTGTTGCAACCACAGGTGTCATGCTCACCCGGTGTACTGCCAAGGACCCTAAGTGACCCGTGGTGGCTTGCAGCAGGGTAGGCGTGCTGCAAGAGGCTCCAGTCACCACACCTGTGTTGTTTGTCAGCGGGAGGCATGGAGCCACAGCAACCACTTGCCACACAGGGTGGGCTGCCGTCAGACAGGCCTGAAGACTGCAGGTGCAGGCCATCGTGATCGTCAACTGCAAAAGGACAGACCTGCAGCGGGGCCTGTGCTGACAGCGTGACATTCCCCTGTGCAGCTTACTTGGCTCCTGTCTTGTGCACTTGACATTCATGCTGACGGTGCACTCTGCCCCTTCAGGTCATGCAGATTGTCTGCTGCAAGATGACTGACCTGCAGCGCCACCTGTACTGCCACTTCCTGGAGTCCAATGCTGCACGGAGGTTGCTGACTGGCAAATCTGCGCGGGTGCTGTCGGCAATCACCTCCCTGAAGAAGCTTTGCAACCACCCTAAGCTCATCTATGATGCCATGAATGGGGTGTCCAAGGAGAGCAAGGACGTCACTGAGGGCTTTGAGGTCAGCTCTGCCAGCTTCTTGGCGGTCCTGTATCAGATCTGATGACATGTACCTGGGACAATGGCGGCTGGGACACAGCAATAGGCAGCAGAGAGCCCGAGACACACCGGGTGGACCTGGCCAGCTTCTGCGGTGGCCTGCGATGTTGGTTGAGGTCCTCACTGAAGCACAGCTGACAGCGAGGCTCTGCTTGATGGTCAGGTAGCACTTGCTATTGCATGCTTGCTGCTGTGTAGAATCTGGGTTGCCAGACAGGCCACCTCTGACTGGCTCTTAAGCACTAACGGCACACAACAGAACAAATTATGGGAATGCCAGGCACCAGGCTGTGCTGGCAGCAGGCGCATTGGCATGGACCAGCTGTCATCGCGCACAGCACACCTTGTGACACCCTGCAGGGCTGCCAGGCCTTCTTCCCCCCAGGCCTGTTTGACAATGGACGTGCCGGCAGGGGCCAGCTGGCGGCGGGCTGGGAGATGCTGGGCGGCAAGTTTGCCCTGATGGCAGACATGCTGGCGGAGCTGCGGCGCACCAGCACAGACAGGGTGGTCATCGTGTCCAATTACACCCAGACGCTCGACCTCTTTGGGCAGCTGTGCCGCCAGTGCAACGTGAGCTGGTTTGCACGAAGCCTGTCTTTGTGCGAAGTACCAGACAGTGCTGTCTGTGCAGCATGCATTGTGTCAGGGGCATGCATTGTGTTTGAAACCTTGAGCATGGACAGATGCTGTTGGCAGCTGGGCAATGCTTGGTCCCTTTGCTGGACGTTGCAGTGCTTGCTTCACAGGTTTTGTTTGTAGTACCATTTGCTTGCACAGCTGCAGCGCTGCCTGCGCAGTCAGCAGCTGTACAAAGGGGGGCAGCAGTGCCATCTGCAGCAGCGCCATCTGGACCACAGCTTGGCCACTGATGCAGACGCAGGCCCAGTGGGCCAGAGCCCTGTTTGTTTGGAGCCAAATGATCTTGTGCAGCATGTCCATGCAGCAAACACATGTGGGCTGGGCATGTGCCCTGGTGAACCCGTTTTGTCGCTGCAATGTCTGGGCCCCTAAGATGCCCAGGCTCCGTCTTGGTGCGCCCTGCAGTACCCCATGATCCGCCTGGACGGCAGCACATCCATCAGCAAGCGGCAGAAGCTGGTCAAGGCTTTCAATGACCCTGCTCAGCGCCAATTTGTATTTCTGCTGAGCTCTAAGGCGGGGGGGTGTGGCCTCAACCTGATAGGGGGCAACAGGTGAGTGCCCAGCGCATCAAGGCTGCATCAAAGATCTTGTGCAGCGCTTAGATTGCACAGATGTACCATCGCCGCAGTTCCACAGGGTTGTGCGCAGCGTCCTGTTGACTTGTGCTGTTTGCTCCCTGCAGGCTAGTCCTTTTTGATCCAGGTATGGCACTCAGAAGCCTGCTTTTAGAAAAACTTCGTGCTTGTCTCTCCCTGCATGATCTGTTCTGGACTTGTATCTTGCATGGAGCACTCAGAGATCAGATTCTCCTCCCCCTCCCTCTGCAGACTGGAACCCTGCTACAGACAAGCAGGCTGCCGGCAGGGTCTGGCGAGATGGCCAGAAGAAGAAGGTCTTTGTATATAGATTTGTGACAACAGGCACCATTGAGGAGAAGGTGTGTGGTGACGTGATGCCAGCCAGCACAACACAGTCTGAAATTCAGCGGCTTTTGTCAGTGTTGCCCTCACAGGCAGGCACTTAGACTGCTCCTGTGAGCCTGCTGGCCATGCCCCGTTGCGCTGGCCATGTTCCTTGTGGTGCCCCATGTTGTCAGCAATGCGACACTGCACAGTAGCCCTTAGCTACAGCCAGGCCGGCAGCGAAGGCCTTCTTGCATACACACCTGATGTGTAGCATGATGCAAAGGCGCAGCTCCCAGGCAATGCAACGCACACACACTACCTGAGCGCAGGGTGACTGCAGGCAATACACCCCTGTACAGCAATGTGCACAGGCATGGGTCCCACAAGCTGTGTTGCAGCTCTGTAGCAGTTGAAGGCATGGAGTGCCATTTCAGCTGTCCCACTGCATTAGCACAAGGGCCAGGTGGCTGCCCTGCAGATTAAAGCAGCTGCTGTCCCAGGCGGAGCCGGTGTTACTTGTCCCACAAAGGGCTCATGCCACCTGCAGGTGCATCAGCGGCAGCTGTTCAAGGAGGGCCAGTAAGTGTCCTATAGGGTGCAAGCTCAAGCTGTGTGCCCCTGCAGGTGCATCAGCGGCAGCTGTCCAAGGAGGGCCAGTAAGGGTCCTATAGGGTGCAAGCGCAGGCTGTCTGCCCCTGCAGGTGTACCAGCGGCAGCTGTCCAAGGAGGGCTTGCAGAACGTGGTGAACAAGTCCAGTGGTGGTGAGTCTGGGGCAGCTGGCACAGCTGCAATGTCGGCAGAGGAGCTGCGGGACCTGTTCACCCTGCGCCGGGACACCCTGTCCGACACTTATGACTCCATGTGCCAGGCCAAGGACGAGGCCATCTGCCTGGACTCTGACAAGGCAAGATGGCAGTCTGCACTGTAGACCATGTTGCTGGCTAGCTCAGCTGTGGCTGGTGGTGCCAGGCCAAGGACCTCAGCCCATGGTGAGGCAAGCATTTTTGCTCCCACTGCTCCTGTCATGCGGACTTTGCCTGCTTTACTCAATGCTGCCAGGCTGAGGATGAGGTTGCTTGCCTGGGATCCTGACGAAGCAAGGGTGCAGGGCCGCACTGGGCAAGTTCTGCAAAAGCCTCAAGGCATAGTGAGCTGTGGATTGATGTGTCGTTCAAGGATGCAAAGGACGTGATGGGACTTGTATCATGTCTGGGACCTGCAAGGCCGCAATGCAGAGGCCTGCCAACCGATGTAAGCTTGCAAACGTGTGGGTAGCATCAGCAGCATGTCCCAATAGTGTTGTCTTGTGCGGCGCTGTTGCCATTGACGGCTTGGTGGTGACATCAGTCTCACCTGGATAGCTCCCTGCAGGAGTCAGATATGGATGAGGCACATGGCCAGCCCCAGGTGCCTGTGGACTCAGAGCAGGTGAGAGTTGGTGCTTATTGGTGCTTTTGCTTCCTTGCCCATCACCTGGATGTTGCACTTGGCCTGAGCCCCTGGTGGCCCCTGCCAACATGATGCTTACAGCTGCTTGTGTTTATCACACCAGGACCCCTGGCTATGGGACATCAGTATCAGCTTACATTGCTGGCATCCTGTGCATGCCCTGACGCCTCTTCCAGCACTGTGCAGGTGGGCAAGCCTGCTGAGGAGGACTTGAGGAACTGGGGGCACCACACCTCGGTGCACTCTGTGCCAGACCCTGTGATGCAGGCTGTTGGGCAGCAGCATGTCACCTTTGTCTTCAGCTGTCAGGTGGGGCCATCCATGCCCTTCAATTGTATCAGCGCTCGGCGTTGCAAGAGGTTGCACAGCTGACGTGCTGCAATCGTACCTGTCAGCTGAGGCAGCACTCTGCCTCTGTCTCCTTGCAGCCAGCTGAGCAGATTTCTGTGGGTCTGTAGCTGCAAGGCCAACGCACGTGCTTGATTGGCGTAGGATGAGCACTGCTGCAGGTCACTGGCAAGCCAGTGAAGGAGGCAGATGACAAGCCAGCAGAACCTGTGGCTGCAGCCATACTACATCAGAAGCCAGCTGGCACCAAGCGTGCAGCTCCTGCCGTCAAGCTTCAGCCTGCAGCAAAGTCGATGGCAGTCGAGAGACAGGTGCGGTGGTTGCCTGCCAGGGCAACATTGCCGGAAGTGTGCCGTGTGCATTGGCCGACATGGTGCACCTTGTGCTGCTGTATTTCTTGGGGCAGGCTGACACACAGCGCTGCTGCTTTCTGCAGGGACCTGCATGGCCACAGAAGGGCCAGCGGCAGACAGCACCAGCAGCTGTGCCCTTGCTGGTGCCCATGAGGCCAGCTGCAGCCAAGCAGAGGCCTAGCAGTGGCCAAGCGCTGCCCAGAGCAGCAGCACAGGGTGGAGAGCCCCATGCAGCACCATCAGCAGCAGCACATGTGCCGCAGCCAGAGGGCCTCGTGCAGGCAGCAAAGCGCAGCCTGCCATCAGGGGCAGCAGCCCAGCCTGCTGCTGCCCCTGCTGACTCGCCCAGTGCCTCTGTTGCGGCGCAAACAGCTGCCGTGGTGGATCTTGTGGCTGACGAGGATAGTGGAGCTGACGTGCAGGGGACAGGCAGAGCACCCCTGGTCCCCATTGCCAACGGTGCACACAACAGGCTGCAGGAGCTGCCTGTGGGCAAGCTACCATCCACACGTGAAGACCAGCAGGCTGCAGCAGTCCCACGGATTGACAGGAAAAGAGCCAAGCAGTCCCCAGCCAGCCGCTTGCAGTCAGACAGCCCGGCCACCAGGAGGGCCGTGTCAGCTGTTGTCCCTGGCAGCAGGGAGACAACAAAGTCAAGTCTCAGAGCAGCACAATCCGCTGCAACGGGGGCCCTCATGGTCAAAAAGCAAAAGCTGCAAATGCAAGCTGCTAAGCCCATCAAAACTGTCCTTTCAGACTCAGATGATGATTTTCAGTGACATGAAGTGCCCAAGTGTGACCCAGTAGGTCGAGCGCAGCATGACACTCATTGCAGGAGATCTGTATCAATCTCGGCGTGGCTGCTCTCTATGGGGCGCTCGTTACAAGATGGCATATCTGCTCGGCCCTGCTGAGTTCGTCCGGCAGTGTGTGCGTTTCTAGGAAAAGACAGGCTGGCAAGAGATCCAGCGGCACTGTGACAGCAATGGATCAGGTTCAATTGAAAGGCATTCTTGCTGCGCTGAGGAGGAACAATGAGGATGCAGGCAAGAGAACAGCTGCTTTGTGCCTGCAATGCTTGTCCTAGTCCGCCTGTCACAGCCTGGAACACACTCTGGTCCCGCTGCAATGACTAAACATTCTGATTGCAGGCATCATGCTGGAGCAGGTGGAGGCTTTCATTGACAGGGTCTTGCCACACGACTATGCCCTGCTCTTGTCTATTCTGCTGGCGCCGTTTGATGCGCTGCTAAGCTGGCATAGAGACAGGCTGGCCCAGAAGGGTGAGGAGTCTGAGCATAAGCAGCCTCCGCCCTGGCAGATTCAGAGCGCTGCCGCAGCTTCTTCTTCCTGCTTTGCTGGTTGTGACAGTTCCCCTGTGCCTGGTTGTGTCCTGTACTCAAGCGTGGCTCATGCCCAGATTGCTCTGTGTGACTGCCAGCAGCAGCCAGGCTCGGCCTGGACACTCATCGGCCCGGTCACCGGGGCACCCTTGCTGCCAAGCAGGAGGCTGATGCACCTTGCAGCAGCAGTGCCACAGGACTCTGAAGAACCTTGGACAACAAGACACTCTGTCCATGGGAATAGGCCAAAAGGAGAAGGAGCCAGACAAGCTGCATTCTCTTGACCAGGTTCGGCAGGGGCCTGTATTTGTAGGGCGATCTCAGTGCCAAGGCACCAGAGAGCACCGAGACTACCCCTCCGTCTGGCAGCATGGGACAGATTCAGCAGGACGTAACCAGGGTGCTCCCAGGCCGACAATACAGCTGACACCAAGCACCCTTGTCTGCAGTACTGGAGCGGATAAGACTAGCTAGACAAGCTGTCCTGGACGCGTCGGCAGATGCTAGACAATCACAAACACTGGACATGTGCATCAGACAGTTGTTTGAGATCAAGACTGACACTGACGCCGTCCGTTCTTGCAGGACTGGTGCAAAAGGAGAGATGGGTTGACACTCTGCAGAGTTGCAGATACCATTCACTGCAAGCTCTGCTGCTAAACAAGGCACTTGTGCTGTGTCGAGACACAGGACACCCCATTTCCATGCCTGCAGGGGCGGAGAAGGAGGCGGACAAGCTGTTGCAGCAGGTATACCAGCTGCTGGACAAGCTTCTGCAGGCAGCAGGCCCTGTAGTGGGGGGCCGCCATGCCGCAGTCCTCATTGACATGGGGACTGCAGGATTCAAGAAGCTGGAGCTGGCTGCGGCTAGGAGGAAGGCGCTGGGACTGTTGGAGGTACTGCAATCTTGTGATAACCGCATGATCATCAGATGCAGCAGCTGGTGCCACTCACGCCCCTGGTGGATAGTAGCTGGTGCAGCAGGGCAGCTGCTTTGGCAGCCTGGGGCAGTCTGCGCGGGGCAACAACATGCTGGCCACTGGTTGGAATTCCCAGTGACCCCAGAGCTGCTGCACCTTTCATCCCTGATCTTGCAGCACGCTTGTACAATGGGGGCTGTGCCTTGCCAGATGCGGAAAGTACAACAGCTATGTGCTGGTGCCCTGCACTTCTTTCAACCGAAATACTGGCATCATCAACAGCGGTCTGCAACTGCGCAGAGTTGGACAGTGAGATTGCAGGCTGCCTGCAGACGGTGCTGGAGTGGCACCTGCCAGGCCTGCCCAGCGCACAGGCCTGTGCTGAGATTGGGGCGTCCCTGATGAGGGCCTATGACAACACCAGCACGCAGACCAAGCTGGCAGATGGAGTGAAGGGGGATGTGCTGCAAGTGCTGGGCTTGCTGCTGGAGCACACTCCTGAGGTGGTTCTGAAGCAGATGGCTTGGCCGCTCAACCGCTGCATGATTGCGTATTGATGCATTCCCTTGAGATGGACAGCTGTCCTGTGCAGCTCTGTGATGGCGTGCTGGCCGGCAATGTCAAGCTGCACGCTGCCTAATGGAGTGGCGAAGCCCTGCAAGACAACGAGTTTGAGCAGCGTCTGCTGCTGGAGCAGACCTCTGCTGTGGGCTGCTCTGCTGGAATGCACACCATCTCTGTACCCAGCACTCCAGCCTTAGACGGTATGCATGCCTGCTGTTGTATGATCCTGAGGCAGGCAGGTGTGCTGCGCACCTCCCTCCCAACCCCGCAGCTCCCAGGCGTGTGCCATCATGGCCCTGAGGCAGGCTGGCCTCTTTCTAGCTGTCCATGAGGCTGGCCGCGCCAGGGCGAGTGGGCTGCTGCCGGCAGGGTGTTTCCTCTGTTCGTGCGAGTGCAACAAGCAGCCCCTCTGTTCTCACTGCCCTGGTCCATGCTGCATGTAATGTGAGTGTAGGCTGCCATGTGTCTTGGGTGCATTCATGCTGGTGGCTGTCGACAACATGCCTTGCAATCTGCCGCCCAATCTGAGCCCTCTGTGTGGCATACAGCCTGCCAGCCACATCCAGTGGTTTTCCTGTCTGCCATTATGAGTGTGCACATGGGGCAACTGGCAATGCAGACCTTCCAGGCTGGGGCGGCACAGCAGCTACCAAACCCACCGCGCAAGGCCCCACTGACCTGCACAGCGCTGCTGAACCGCTGCAAGGCGGTGCTCAGGGATGCTGGCCGTAGGAAGCTGCCAGCAGACTACATAGCTGGTGCACTATCCGGCCTGTCAAATGCGCTGAACCAGTGCGAGGTGAGTCAACTGTACATAACAGGCTGCTGCTCAGGTCTGCAGGAGCCTTGTATTGCAAATCTGCATGCAGTTTGCTAAGGCTGCCCCCTCACCCGGCTCAGGGCAACTTTGTCACAAAGCCAAGCCAGTTGAGCCAGTAAGTCAGTGCTGTTCCATGTCACATGCAGCAAACAGGTACTCACACCCCTGCCGACCTTTCCCCGTGCTCATGCAGGCATCAGCTGGGCAGGATGCAGCGGATCTGGTGTATGAGCATATCAGGAGTATGCTGCGCACAGCCAGAACGCTGACGCGTTACAATGGAGTGCGGGCCTGTCTCCGCCTGCTGTCCAGTCAGGTGGGCACAGCTATGCACTTTTGCCGAGTGCCCCTGACATGCCAGGCTGCCTTTCCTCAGGCGCCCAGGTGGGCACAGCTGTGTCTATCTTATGGACGCACCTTGACGTTACTGCTTTGTGCTGCAGTCAAGGTGGTGCCTTCTTCAGTCAAGTCATGGCGCCTCAAGGCCAGCTCTAGCGCTGTCCATATGTGGGTACCCGATGCTTGCTGCCAGCCTGGGTGCTGCGGCTGACTTGTGCTCATAACAGCTCTTGCTGCTGCAGGCGTCCCTGTCTGCAGACAGGCTGGTCTCAAGCAGCAGTTGATCATTTCCAGCTGCAGGCATCTCTGTGTGCAGACAGGATGATTCAGAGCAGAGATCCCTTCGCTTGCTGCTGCAGGCATTTCTGTTTGCAGACAGGCTGGTGCAGGACGTGTGGGACGTGGTCAACACTCTGAACAGCCTGAGGGAGGAGCACTCCAACAAGCAAGTCAGGGATCAGTCCCTGGAGGCTCTACTGGCAGTACTTGACCAGGCAAGCCATAGCAAGATCATGCTACAGGGCTCTCTGCATTGCACCTGGTGAGGGTCTCCCACAAGACTTCACAATGCTTTGAGACAGTCCCAGAGACTCTGCTGGCTGCTTGACCAGCCGAGCTGGCACAACACACACAAGGCAAGGCAAGAGTTCTTCGGGCCTTCACCTGGCAGGTGTTTCACGACCTGGCTGTCCAGGTCAACAGCCTGCAGCAGCTGGGCCACCCGCACTTGAATGGTATAGCATTTGTCAAGGCCTCATGTGGACGTTCAACAAGCATTTGCAGTGCTCGCGTTGCTATGGTCCTCTGTTCTGCTCACCACCCAAAATTGGTGTGTGCGGCCCTAATGACGTATCTGTGCCTTATCCTTGAGTAATCCGTACACAAGTCCTGCGTTCACCTGTTTTGCAGGTGGCCAAGCAGATGTTGCTGGAAGATGCTCCCCTGAGCCTCCAGCAGATGCATACTAAGCTCCTGCATGGACTGTTCAATGTGAGTGCCACCCCTGCTGTCTGCATCAGCTGCTGGCAGCTTCTATTGACGCCAGCCCGGCCTGAGCTGCAAGCTGCACGCTGTCTGCCTTGGCACAGGCAGCTTGTGGCTCGGGTAACACTGACATGAGCTGCTGTATGCTGATTCTACACCCAATGCACTTAGGCGGGCCAACATGAGTTGCATGGTGCCTGCCAGCATGTGAGTGGCATCTCTCTGCTTTGGAGCAGGTGCCTGCTGGCGCAGGATAGGTTTGTCTGCCCGCTGTCTGTCTGCTGGCGCCCAGTGGGTGTGATGCACCCCATGGTCAGCCACCACAGCACAGAGCAAATGGATGCAGGGCCTGAACAACCCAGAGTGCAAGCCTTCGTATGCCTACATGGCAATCACGGTGCTGGGGAAGCTGGCTGGAGCCACTCACCGCTACCAGGGCAACAAGGTGAAGGCACATGGCGCTGGCACAGCTTCATGGGCCTGTGCAGGACCCCTGGGTCCCGTACGCACAGGGACCTAGGTCAAGCCCTCTGCCCAAAGCTTCGCGGTGGCATCCCAGAGCATCAAGACACGCAGAGCCATGCCATGTGGTGCCACTCATTGTAGCCGTATGTGCTGCCATCCTGGTGTACAGCACATTGTGATGTTTAAGTCCGTGTTGAGGCAGCTGATGATGTGTACTGCATTCTGGTTTGCATGCTGTGCTCCCTCATGTATTGCAAGGAATGCAACGGTGTGGGCAGGAAATGGTCCCCTGCTGGCAAAGGACTCACATGCTAACAGGGTAGTGCTGCTGATGCATGATGCTGTCACTGGTGCGCAGGGTGTAGTGCAGATCCTGCAGCACCTAGAGAGGCACCTGCAGAGGCACCAGCTTGAGGCACAGCTCAGCACCGACGAAGCTTCCTATCGCGCAACTTATGATGTGAGGCCTCAACTGTCAGCCTGCAGCATGTTGTTGCAGGCACCCTTCATGGCTTATGCTCATGGCAGCCCCACTGCATAACGCCCAACTGTGCTCACAGCATTACAGACATCTTGTGTGTTGGGAGTGAGGTGTAGTTTGTCAGCTGCAGGCTGCATGATGTTGTGCTGAGGTGCCTCAATGACTGCCGCTTGTGCCTGCCAGTACAGTCTCACGGGACTGTAAGTGCTCCATAAGGGTGGGGCCGGGGTCACAAAATTCTTGCCAGGCATAACGGTGAGAGCATTGTGCAGGTCAGCTGCTGCAGGAACCTGGTGGGGTGTGAGACAGCTTCAGGTATGTCACACTCAGCTGGCCATGTGGTGCAGGCAGCTCTGCTGGAGGCACTAGCTGCAGTGCTGCTGCACCTGGAGGACGTGTCTGACAGCACGCTGCAGCAGTGCGTGGCCCTGATCGACAGGCTGGCAGGTGAGGGTCATGACATGAGGGCAGACGTGGCCAGCTGCCATGTACCTTACACGACCTGGCAGAGCCGCCTCGTCTGTCATTTGACTGGCACTCCTCATTGCTGTTAGCATATTTGACCCTCAGCAGGGGCAGCTTCCGTAACGAACGCAGCCCATTTCTGCATCCTGCATCCCAACAGTACCCCTTTTCTCAAATCCACAATGTTGTGCACCTGAAGTGGCCAGAATGAAGGCGTTGTTGATGGCAGGTCCCTCCCAATGATGTCACCTTGAGTCTGCTGTGTGGTGCTGCAGGGGCCTACCAGCGCATGTGGCCTGTGTACAAAAGGCGTGCCCAGGCAGCCATGAGGGCGCTTCTGCAGGCCATTGCCAACAAGCCGTTTGTTGTGCAGACATTGGTTTCGCGCCTGGTCAACGTGCTGCTTGCACACACAGTGAGGCCACCAGATACACAGGCCACCGCAGGTGAGCCACATCATGCCTGCCTCAAGAGCTGCAGGCCTGCATGCCAGTACCTGGTGCATACATGGCCCTTATCATCAGGTGCAAAGCGCTTGACAGCAGTGCTGCTGCCTGCCTGTGCTGCACAAACTGAGGCCAGTGGAGCCCAAGGCTGGAGCAGGTGCATCACCATTGCCTCTCAAGCTATGGAGCAGATCAGGCAGGGAAGCTTCAACTTTAACTGCCAGACGGCCTTGCTGCTGCCTGCTGATGCTTTTTGCGCACGCTGTGAGGCCGGCACAGCAACAGGCTATAACAGGGTGCTCAAGAGTTGCAGGCCTGCATCGCCTGCCTCAAGTGCTGCAGACTTGCCTGCCAAGCCTATGGTTTCAGCCTGTCGTACCCTGCTTGCGCCATGTCTTTCTCCTCAAAGGTGGGGCCCTCTCTTGTGGCTCTCAGGATGTTGTAGCTCCCCACCTCATGTGCATGCCGCGTCCCACGGTTGACTCTGAATTATGGCCATAGCAATGGTTCACGATCAGACCATTGTATGCAGGTGATGTTGCAGCCGCAGCCACAGCTGATGAGGAGATACCTGCATGGCGCATATTTCTGCCCTTGTGGCTGGTGCTGCTACAGGATGCAGCCAGCACGGCAGCTGCTGGGCCTGCCACACCTGCAACGCCTGGTGCTACCAGCAGCAACCTTGACACTGAGCGGGGAGTTGCTGCCGGCAGCAGCCAAGGCATACATGCTGAGGCCAGCAGCGCTGCTGAGCTGGCAGGCAGCGGCATGCAGGCGCTGCAGGGGGCTGTCTATGGATCCATACTGCAGAGTGTGCTGGACACCATCGAGCAGTTGGACCTGCAGCTTGTGCAGGTGGCAGATCCCAATCAGGTGGGCAGTGCTGCCTGTCCCACAATGAGGCACACCCAGACACACTGAGGTATCTGGCAGCACAGGAGTGGCTACGAGTTGTGCACAGCACATCCTGCCCTGCTGCTGCTCCCCTGGTCGTTGCTGGCACCTGCCTTGAGGCCTCCTGTGACAGCTATCAAGCTGCAGTGTGGTATGTATACTGGACATATACAGAAGTTGCCTGGCGCAAGTGGGACACAGCCTGGCATAAGCGCTCCTGAGCTCAAGTGGCTGGGCTGCAATATGCAGCATCCATGATCCAATGCTCCACCATGCAAAGGGTCATGCAGAGGAGACTTTGACCATTGCCTGCAGGCGCCGAATCTTGAGACACAGACTGATGCTGCAGCTGCTGGAGTGATTGTGCAACCTCGCAGCATGGCAGACATGCAAGTCTTCCTCAACCTATCAGGGTTCACTGCTGCCCTGCTGCCTGCCTGCGGTGCAGACCTGTTCAGGTAAGGTGAAGCGGCCAAGCGGGGACTGTCCCCACCTTCTGTTATTGACTGGATGACAAGACACCACAATGCAGCCAGAATCAGCATGCGCTCAATCATACATGTAGCTCTTGTGTTGCAGCTGCTGCTGCTGCAGTGGCTGTGGCAGTTGTATGGCTCTTTCCCTTTACCAACACAGGAATTCAGGATGTACCCACTGCTTCTAGAACTCATGTAGCCTGCAGGGAGTGGGCACCTCAGACGTGCATAGGACTGGTGGCTGCCACAGAGCGCAGACGCATGCTCAGCGGCTGTTATCGGATGCTGGCGGCTGCAGTGCGCATGGCAGCAGAGGGAGGCGTGCTGCAGCTTTCAGGTCAGGCACCGCACCCACTCTGCAGCCTCTCATCTGCTGGCAGCTGCTGTGCGCATGGCAGCAGACAGAAGACTTCCGCAGCCTGCGCCCTGTGCT
Organism: Asterochloris sp. CNOR1; assembly: GCA_963969365.1. NCBI lineage: Eukaryota > Viridiplantae > Chlorophyta > Trebouxiophyceae > Trebouxiales > Trebouxiaceae > Asterochloris > Asterochloris sp. CNOR1. The sequence goes on along the minus strand of OZ017756.1, from coordinate 2,012,548 downwards.
GCGTGCAAGATGCGGCTCCCTCTACGCTGCAGTTGTGTCAGTGGGACAAATACATGGTTGTGGCTGTAACAGCAGGAGGACTGGTTGTGTATTTGATTTTGTTGCTCGACCTGCAGGCAAAGCTGAGGGCCTGGGCACAGACGCAGAGCAGGCCCTGCACACCCTGCTCACAGTGCTGTCAGACTTCCTGCAAGATGCGAAGGTAGCATGCCGGCGGTACACAGATGACCTTCTGGAGGCATGTCTGGAGCTTCTGCTAGCTGCGCCTGCAGCAGTCATGCCAGCACAGGTATGTGCCTGCACCTGTGCGCTCCTACAGGCCCGCCCTTTCTTCCGCTGAGGTGCAAGCATGCAAGGATGGCAGTGCCAAGGTGCGTTATACACCTATTTCGAAGCTACCTCTGATGCTCTTGAAGCCATCAACCAGTACTGAACTGCAGCTGCTTGCCACATGCTACTGTTGATGCAGTCGCGGTCTGCGCTCACATTGAGCTGCTGCTTCTGGCATGCCAGCACAGGATTGCAGAGCTTACTGCCCACAGGCACCGTTCCCAGTCAAACAGACCCTGTGCTGTGCAGTCTCTGCTGTCTTGGAAGCCTCTGGCTTGGCTGCTGGGGCTCTTTAGCATGCAGGACGTCCAGCACATGCTGCCTACCCTGTGCAGCCATCACGCTTGAAGCCCCTGAGTTGTCAGCTTGCTGAACCTCAAGTGCAACTGCAGAGTCTGAGGGAGCGTGCTGATCAGCAGCTTGCTGAACCTCAAGTGCCGCTGCAGAGTCTGAGACAGCTTGCTGAACCTGAAGTGCCACTGCAGAGTCTGAGGGAGTGTGCCAAACAGCAGCTTGCTGACCCTCAGGTGCCGCTGCAGAGTCTGAGGGAGCCCCTCCAGCTGGGCCTGCAGCTGGGCCTGCAGCTGCCAGCACTGGCTGAGGTGACTGTGAGTGCTCTGGAGCAGTGGGAACAGCAGCAGCCAGATGCCCTGAAGGTGACACTGCCTTGTCATGACACTGCCTTGTCATCATGCTGATGGGCGTCAGGACATATCCTGTGCTGACTGCTTGCTCTGTGCTCGATGCATTTGCACCAGCATACGTCTGCATGATCTTGCAAACTGCAGCATGTGTCCTCATAGGTGCCAGACAGTGCTGCAGGAGTTGGCGCCCGCCATCATTCCTGCGCTGGAACCCTTCTTGTCTGAGGTGACAGATTGGAGTGCTGGCCGGGACGGCACTGCAGAGGAGACCACTGAAGGTGAGCCCACCTTGCCAGCATCGCTCCAATCAAGGTGTGCACTGCCTGGCTCTCATGCAGCAGCTGCATGCGGCGGCGCTGTGCAGACCTCATGAGAGCGCTGCCTGCTTCTGCTGTTGAACGCTGCAACAATCACTGCATGCTTGGGGAACTCAAGGGGTTGCCCCATCCTGAGGGGTTCAAAGATAGCAGCAGCTCTACTGCAGGCACATCTTCAGTGGCACTGGCTGCATTCCCTGGATGTGTCTCACAAAGCGCATTTTTGCTGCATGGGCAGGGCAGCCAGAGGTCCTTCTAACACTTCACTGCACTGCCATTGCCTGCTGCAGGCGGAGGGGTGCCAGAGGTGCTGCGCATGCTGCCATTGCCTGCCTTTAAATTACACACAGGGGAGGCAATAGTGCTGCCTCACTGTGGCCAAGGCTCCAAATTCATGCACCTGCTGCAGGCGCAGGGGATTCCGGGTGTGTGTCTGCCTTGGCTGCCCGCTGACAGGGGGCGCAACTGCTGCCTCCTTCTCAATCAATGCAGGCTCACAAAGGCTCAGGGAGCCACGGGGTGATCGGGGGTATGCTGCTGAGGCAGAGCTGGGAGGAGCCTCCACTGCAGGTACATATCATCAGAGGCACAAACCCTCCCCTTTGTGTTTTACGAAAGCGCATGCCCACTGCAGGTGCAGGGGAGCCGCAGGCAGATGAGGATGCTGTTGAGGCTGCAAAGGCAGCCAAGGAAGAGTACAACAGAACGCTGCAGGAGCAGGAGATCAGCCTGCAGCAGAGGCACACAGACAAGATGCAGGTGTGTCCTTTGGCAGATGTGCATGCTGCTCAGCCCAGCATGAGGTGGTAGTCCGCATGCTTAGTGTCTGCAGCAGACTGTGTATGTCGACTGGAGGCTGGATGGCAGTATAAGTAGAGAGACAGGTCACAGGTGCAAAGGATGCACACCATGTCACAATTTAATTAAATTTGATCCATGCAGAGAGCCGCGGCAAGACCCTTCTTTCTGAAGGTGTGGCACAAGGGTGCGCCCTGGCTGTACATCTGCTGCTGCGGCACGTGTCTTGAGGCAGTTGGGCAAAACTGATGGGTGTTTCTTGGCATGGGCTGGTGCTGCACAGCTGCACCTGTCTTTGCAACGCCGGCACACATTGCAGCCTCTTACCATCAGTCAGCAGCGCTGATAGATGTGCTGGTGCCCCTTCAGGGGTGCACACATACATACATTTCCACAGTCGCGCCTGGCTGCAGTGCATGAACTGCAGAGGTGCTGTGCTGACGGGCAATGTGCTGCCTGAGTCAGTGTTGATCGATGCTCTTGACTGCCTCTGCAAAACCTGCTCACATCACAGCCCTGCATCAAGGCCTGGCCAGGGCATGGGGAACGCAGGAGCTGCCGCTCTGCCAACAGCCTGGCTGTTGCCCTGGCAGGGCGCCACATGCATGGCTTCAATGTGCTGTGTTCTGCTTCCCCATGCAGGGCCCCTGCACAGAAGCTTGGCACCAGCGCCTAGCAGGTTCAAATGGGCGTTGCAAGGGGTGCAGACCTGTGCTAGACCTGGCTGCTGCCTGGCAAGGCGCCGCACAGGCAGGAGCACAGATGTTGACAGTGCCCAGCTTTGCCATGCAGGGTCTGTGCGCACTGCAGCCGCGCATCCAGGCCTGGCTGGGGCGCATGGGCGGTGCGGCGGAGGTGCTGGTCTCCCCCCCAGCAGGGTTACAGCAGGCTGTGCCACATGCTGCCCCTGACATTGTGGCCAGATGGGACCCTGAGGACAAGCTGGGCATCAGCGTCCCGTTCCCTGGAGACCAGGAGGCCACTCTGTGGCTGGACTGTGTGTTGCCCAGGGTGAGCATCTGCCTTGGCCTGCAGAGGTCTATTCTGCTGACATTCGAAGCACAGTCTGGGCTAGCCAGTATCCCTCGAGAGCTTCAGCCTTTGTGGTGGAATCGCAGTCTAACTACTCTGAAGCCAAGCTTTGGGCTGGTCAGTGTGCCGCCAGAGTGAGCTCCAGGCTGTGTGCCTCCTCTCTATGGCATCCTGTGTTGTCAGCGGTGCGTAACTCCGAGTGTGTGCTCTGACAGGCTATGTTTGGGAAGAGTGGCATCCAAAAAGACGGGTAGGCCTTTGATGGCTGGGTTGTGAGCTTCTCAGGTGGCCTTTAGCCTGATTCCTGACATCAAGGGCTGCACCGACCCTCCAGTCGGCCGGTCTTGCACTCTGGTGGAAAGCAGACATGGCCTTGCTGTGAGGGTCAAACGATGTGTAATCAGGAGCGTCTGTATCTTTGCTTGCCTGCATGATGCAGGCAGCATACCTGGCAGAACAGCACTCGGACCGAGCCACCAGAGTGGCTGCAAACGAGTTTCTGCACGCAGTGACGTTGTGGATCGTTGGTGAGCCAAATGTTGCATTGCATTCTGCATCATCTGCTTACATCCACCACTTTACAAAAAGCGTGCAGCTGGGCACATCTTGGCCGCATGCAACCTCTTCGCTTTCTGTCTCTCCTGCTGGCAGCTGGCATTGGTCAGGCAGCCGCTGTGCCTCTGCGCCATCTGCTCCCAGTCACAGCTGTTTGATCAGAAAGACTTGCCATGGTAATGGGCTGTGGCGGCGGGCACCTCGCCGTGTCATGTGCATCATCTGCGCAATGTCAGCAAGCTACTGGGGCTGCTTACCCGCTGTCCATGAGAAGAGCATCTCACAGTGGGGCGCCTGGCTGCAGGCATCAATGCCAAACGGCCCCTCGGAAAGGATGAGGAGGACTTCAAGTCTGCCCCCACCAAGTGCGCCCTGTCCGGAGCAACACTACCCTGCCTGCAGCTTCTGCTTGCATGCCAGTGGCACATGCAGCCCTCACACGCCCCTGTCAGCAGGCAACCATAGCCCTGACATCATCTGAAGGGGCGATGAAGAACCCCAAGCTGAGTGGCCCTATGTGGCTGCAAAAGGGAAGTGCAACTTGTGCTGGCCACGTGCCTTAGTTCATCTGGCGGCCACTTCTACACGACACACCTGCACAAACAATGCCTGAGTGCTTTGTGTGGCTGCTGCAGGCTCCGCAAGTTTCCTCTGTCTCGATTCTTGGGGGCGCCTTCATGTCGCATGACGCCTGACTGGCCTGCAGGCCGTACTGACTTGTGCTGACTCCACCAAAATGGTTCTTTCAGCAGCAATGGTTGCTCTCTGTGGTTGCTGCAGGTTCCACAACATCCTGGCGCAACTGTATCCCACCCTGCTGCGTCTGGCGTCTTCTGCAGAGCTTGTCTCCAAGCAGCTGTTTGGTCCCCTTGTCATGTCGCTAGTGCACTGGCTGACCAAGGCTGCCAGAAGGTAAGGTGCACATGCTGCGTGCTAAGGTCTGCAAGCTGCACAAGTGCAAAAAGAGATCATGACCTCCTTTTCAACATTGCTGCTCTGCTAGACTGGATGTAGAAACCATGTTGAACGATTTTGAGTGATGTCGAGCCTCTCCCGCTGCCCTACATGAGCATGCTGACAACCACGAACACATGCAAAGGGGTTGAGAGATGCTTAGCATGTGCGTTCAAGTAGGGACAACAATCTCAGCAGTGTAGGCCTGTGTTGACAGTCACAACATCATGACGCCTGCAGGGAGAGCGCTGAGACTATGACCATGCTAGGTGCCATCATGGATGGGCTGACAAACAATGAGAATGGCGCGCTCAGGGAGCTCTGCGCCGCAGCTGCCTGCGACTTCCTTGTGTGGTCCCAGAAGCACCAACCAGTCAAGAAGTTGGGCACAAGCTCAGGTGGGCGCCTGACCCTTGCGCTGCCATACAACTGGATGGCTGGGGAGGAGTTGCTTTAAGGCATGCTTCCCCTCGGCAGCATTGCACAGCGCACAGCTGTGCCAGCATTTATGCTGTTCTGCTTCCAAACGGCTATGGCAGAGTGCGGTCGTGTGCTTGCAGTGCCCTGAAACAGGTGCTGTGATGCAGGCAAGGGCGGCGCTGGCCACCATGCAGATCAGCTGAATGCTGCAGCCCTGATGCGGCGGCTATTTGAGCGGCTGTTGCACCCCGAGCCCTTCAAGCGGTGAGTGCTCAGGAGCTGGTCCCACAGCGGCCCTTCTCTTGTCACTGCTGATTGTCACAGACAACCTGGCCAGTATGCAGACCGTTTACTTGCTGCAATCAACTCTTTGAGCTTGATGTTCGGGCCCTGCTGGAGCCCCCTGGGCCTTTCAAGCAGTGACTGCTTCTGGGCTGAGGCTTACAGCCCGCCTGCATTGCTGAGTGTCACAGTGCTGCAGGTGCTGCAGGTACTAAGGTGACCTGGCTCATGACTGCGCTTGTACTGTCATTTGTGCATTGTCCAGATTTATCAAAGATGCACAGTGGTATCATGGCTTATGGACCCATGGCTGGCGCTGGCACAAGACTCATATGCCCCCGCTTTGCCCTGAAGCAGCCACTGCCCTGCCACTGAATCTTGCAGAGGGTGCCCACCTGGCCTCAAATGCTGTGTAGGTACGGGGCAGCAGAAGCCATGGCGCGCTGCGCCGGTGTTTTGACTAAGGATGAGGGGCTGGCAGACGAGTTCTACCTGGAGGCGCTGGCCTGCTGTGTGACGGCGCTGCGGCTGGCTGAGCACGACGTGGAAGGCACAGGCACCAGAACAGCAGCTTTGGGTGCCATCAAGGCCAGTCAATGGCGGCTGTCTGCAGCCTCAATGAGCAATCCCAGCCTGGCTGCTGGCACTTCATGCAGCTTGCTGTGACACAGCATGTAGTGTACGAATGCGGGGCAGCCTTGCAGTTGTATCCAGCTGAAGCAGTGCTGCCATGCCATTGGGCACAGATTAGTCCTACCTATTACATGCTTTGGCAAGCCCTCAAGCTGTGCTCCGCAAGAGCTCTCTGAGAGACAGAGCCGCCTTCAAGCCTGCAACAGGACGTCTGTCTGTGTTGACCTCCAGGCACTGCTGAAGGGGGCTCACAGGGGTCCAGGGGAGACGCGGGCCTGGGTCATGAGGCTGCACGAGGACAGCAGCACACGGCGCAGATTCCGTACCCTGTCAGGTGGGGATCCCTGCTGCCTGTGAACTGTAGGCCAACAGATCTCAAAGCTGGAACACTGTGCTGCTCCCCTCTCTAAACATGTTGAAACTTGCTCCTTCCCGATCAAAGCATGTTCCAAGAAGTGCTGATGCTCTCTTGACATCAGCTTCTGAGGACCTTGCAAGGCACTGCGCTGCACTAAGAGGCTCTACTTGCAGGCCTTTTGAGGTGGCTGTGGCAGCAGGCAGCCCTTCCAGAACCCTACTGTCAGCAGGTATGCATGTGGCTGCTGGAGCACGTGGCGGCCTTGGAAATAGCAGACGAGGCCACTCCAGGTCAGTTCACGATGTCTGCAGATTAACGCATTGAGGCAAGCATAGAGCTGTCACTTTCAGTGAGGCAAGATGCTGCAGGTGAATACACAGGTTCACACGCATCAAAATATTGCACAAAGGGCCTGTGAACATCATTGAGTGTATGGCCATTTTCAGCCGCCACAGTAGTCATCCATGAGCAGCCTTTGAACCCCCTTGGCAGCCTGCAGTGACAATTTGAGGAGTTAAGTAGTTTGGCTTTTATTATGCCAGGAGGTCCTGCCCCTGTCAAGCTGTGGGTGGAGCAGGTTACAGGCGCGGGCAGATCGGCAGCAGACTTGATCCAGGAGTTCACGCAAGTCCCCGCGCTTCCACAGCAGGCATCCATTCTCAAGCTGCAAGGCTGGCTGCAGGTGTGCCTCCACAAGCACACATTGCTTTGACAAAGGGTATTGCCGCACAAGTTGTTAAGAGTGAACATGCACATGCACAAAGTAAGGTGGCATGATGACAGTCATGTCCTACCTGGGAGCATTGCTGGGCCTGCCTCACAGCGGCAGACCTGTCAAAGGTGGCTTGGCAGAGGAAGTTGGGTTTCCTCATCATTGGCTGCCAGCCCTGACTGCTAGTTTCCTCACACTATCGGGTTTTCAGCTCCTGCATATGCTGCTCTGTGTGCCTGCAGCCCTGACTCTGCCAGCCCACCTGACAATAGCCTCTTCACGTGCAGGCCCTAGAGGTAGGTGTGGCCTGGTCTGCCTGGGCCTGCCGACAATCCATTGTAGCTCCAAAGGATCTGCAACACATGCCACGTCAGGCAGGCAGCAGCCTGCTGCTGCCAGCCAGCCTGCAGCTTTTCCTGGACCAGGTTGCCAGCTGCACGTCCAGCAGCCTGGGATCCTCAAGATGCGCCTTCTTTGGCTGCGAGAAGACTACGTGCCGCCTGAGTGCCAAGGTGCTGGGCTTCCTGCGGCAGGTGAGGCAGGACAGAGCTCAGCAGTATGTGAGCGCTCATATCTGACACTGGTGATGTGTGATATCATTGTGCTTTGAGGTGGGGGTTTTGAAAGCATGACGGAGGCAGGTGAGGCAGGGCAGCCCCATCAGCACTTGATGCTGCCCCCACTCGAGCAAGTGATCACAGCCTCAGCCACCTGTGCATCTGGCCTTCCAAAATTGACAAAATTGCTGCAAGCAGGCTCATCAGTCTGTAACGGCATGATCAAAACAGCACCATTGCTGATGTATCAGATTGAAGTGATGCATGTAAAGTGAGCAGCTTGGAAGTCTATCAGAGGCCCCCCTCCCCTCCCACAGGAAGGAGCTGCCCTCGGCGAGCTTGCAGCTGCTTTCCTTTGCATCTCCTCTGCATGCCTGCAGGTGCTACCTATCGAAGTGGTGCCCCTGGACCATAGCGGCCTCGCCTCCTTCCTGATGTCATGCCTAGTGGCCCCTTCCCGACTTGGCGTCCCAGTGGTTGACGCAGAGAAGGCACACCGACTGGGCCAGCCCGCCAAGGTGAGGAGGCAGCTGCCTGCCTCTTTGTCAAGCACGTGCATCTTGCTTCCCCTGCGCCTGAGGCATTACATGCTGGAGGGCCTTGAAAAGCGAATTCGTGCGGCTGGGCATGTGCCAGAGTCTTTTGGCAGCAGGTTGCGTTGTGAAGCCAAGCTGACTGTAGCCATTCTCCTCTGCAGGATCTTCTGCAGCAGGCAGCAGCCAGCAAGCCTCAGCTCTTGAAGAGCGTGCAGAAGGCAGTGGCTGCCTACCTGAGCAGCATTCTGCCCATCAGCAAGTCGACCAAGGACGTTTCAAAGCAGCTGCTGCGCCCTGGGGCAGACGGCAGCTGGGAGTGGGGTGCCAACCTGCCTGGCGCAGCAGCATTGCTGCAGGGGCTCATGCTGTGCCTGGAGCTCACAGTGCCAGAGGAGCTGAGCCCCGTGCCAGCCAGCATCAGGCAGCAGCTGCCTGCCAGGTGGGTTGGAATGTGCCTGGCAGGGTCTCCGTACAACTGGCTACTGCATGCCACAGGTGAGGCGCTGCTGCTCAAGTTACGTAAGTAAGTTGCAGTGCCACCTCCGGTTGTGCTACCTAAGGGTGAGGAAGACATGTGTAGGAATGTGTGCTATCACTGCAGGCTTGTTGCCCTGGCTGCCACCCTGCAGCCTGACGTTGGCACGCAGCAGCGGCAGGTGATGCAGAGCGGCCTCAGCTTGGCTCTGCGCTTGGGAGTGCCAGAGCAGGACTTCCTCCAGCGCCTGCTGGACCCTCAGCATGGCCTCACATTCTATGGTGACTCTGCCGGAACTCCTCCACACAGCATGGCTTCCAGTGGCTGGACAGTGACTGTGACGCCTGTCAATGGGTACTAGCTCACTGTTTTGATCACCCAGCCTGCAGCTGGCTAGCTATGTCTTGTCTGGGAACCAAAGCCTGAACCTATACACTCTGCTGCCTGCAGGCCACTTCAAGCCTGTGGTGCACTCCTGGCTCATTTTCAACATCGGGAAGTGCGCACAGCCACTGTTGGATGCGCTGGCTGGCTCAGACCGCGCCAGGCACAGGCCAGCTGGGCTGCTGCTCACTGGCATGCTTGAGGTCCTGATCAGGGGCAGGACTGCAGCCAGTTCAGGGCTTCCGGACCCCAGAATCAGGTGGGTGCTGTACCTGCCTGCATCTGCAGGTGACAGTCAGGTCTAGCTGCCTTCTATGTGCTGCCTTCTATGTTGTGGCTGCCACATTTGGTGTCAAGAGGCAGTGACTCTATGCATGAGCCTTGCACTTGAGCTTGGTGCTGCTGCACACCCTCAAACGAAGCTTCAACACACTTAAATTGACCAGCTTCAGCCAACATCTCTGCAGGTCTCATGTTGACTCCATGCTGGCTGCAGCTCCGTGGTCGAAGCCTTGCTGTCCCACTTGGAGCTGCTGCAGTCCTTGGTGCACTCTGGAGGCACCAGCACAGCAGCCCCAGCCCAGCAGCTGCTGTTGCTGGACATCATAGGCTTCCTGCTGGAGTTGAGCCCCTCCAGCGTCCTGGCAGCCAGCCAGCCCAGCTTCGCATGGCTGCTGGGCATGTACACCAGCATGCTGAGGTGGGTTCTGCGGACTTCTGTGTCCTGTCGAGTGCTGCAGTTGTGTCAGGCCTGTTGCCTTCACCCCTTGGGCCCACCATGTTCAACAATGCTGCCAGGCATCCAGTTAATGCAACATGGACACTCATGGGCTCTGCAACTCTAAGCACTTTGTGCTGCACTGTGTGCCTTCCTGGGCGTCATGCAAGAGAGTGCTGTAGCATTGCAGCGCCTTGCAACCGCCATCTGTATGCTGCTCCACGTCGTTGGATTAGTCCCAGAGGACTGCTTGTCAGCAAGTTGAGTCCTGAATCTGCGTTGCTGCAGGGATTGTGGGCATGTCATGCCCCGCAAACGGGCACTGGAGCTGCTGCCTCCGTTCATGGGCCTGCCACCAGATGACAGGGAGCAGGTTGTGCAGGCTGTGCGTACTATTGTGGACAGATTTCCCAGTGACTCTCATGAGTTTGCCACGGGCACCACCCAGGCAAGCTAGGCATGGTATGCCTTGCTGATAGGCCTGCGCTGCCCTGCATCACTCCGGTCTGCCTGCCTGGTGGTGCTTGCTTACGGCTTAGGTGTTTGGTAGCTCCAGAGCGGAAAGATGTTCAGCAACCTTCACATTGCAGTGCCAGAGCCAAGTTCACTTTACCAGCAGAGGCTTCTGCTGTGCCGCAGGCCTTGGATTACGCCACACAGCTGATGGCACTGATGGACGCAATTGTGGCAGCAGCCAGGAAGCAGCATGATGTCACGCCTCTACTCGAAGTGAGCCTTGTCCCATTCTGCTCTGGATCAGCCTGACCTCAGAGGGACAATGATGTCTCGCAAGCATCTGCTGTTGCTCCCAAAGGCAAAACTCTTGGCTCCATTCTGACCTTCGGAAGACAGTGGCTGACCTCTGGGCTCATGGGTGACGTTTCATGCATTGAACTGCCCGCAGCTGCACTTCAGCGTGGTGGTGCACAACACTACAAGCAAAACAGACATCTGATGCTGCCAATGACTGGGTGGGCCCCCGGCCCAGACCAGTACAGGCCTACTGTGAGATGTTCTGTACGGCCCAGCAGTCTGCAAGGTGGCAGTGCTGAATGCAAGCTGTCCAGCCACGCCCTGCAGACAATGGATGTGGTGTTGAGGGAGCTTACGCTGCCAAGGCCTCACCGCCACCAGACAGCGCTGGAGACCAGGCTGACCCTGGTAGCAGCTGCGGCCTGCAGGCCAGCGGAAGCACCAGCTTCAGCTTGCAGTCGTCAGCCAGGGCCGCAGGGCATGATGTCACCTCCCAGGTGGGCCTCACTTCGTCTGCACTGCATGGTCCCAGTTGCTTTGTCATGACAGGACCCTTTAGTGAGCAAGGCATTGAGCATGGCTTATCAGAGTGTCTCCCTGCTGCAGCACTCCAAGCGGCATGGATGTTGACTCCCCCGCCTCACCTCATTGCCAACAGCAGCTAGAACCTCAAGCTCAGGCTCAGGCAGATGCGCTTGTGAAGTATGCCTGGCACCAGATCTTCATGGAGCCAGGTCTCAGCAGGGCGCCTCTCAAGTGAGCTGAGCTTCATGCTGACGGCACAATAGTGTAGACGGCAGCTTCATGTCAGAGGTGTCATGGACTGCAATAGACCAGCGACAGACTTTTGCACTACATATCAACAGCAGGAGGTGCTGAGATTGTGCTGTCATGATGTTGGGCCAGCAAGACAGGTGCTCAGAGGGGGGCGAGGTGCAGCAATGTGAGATGGTGCTGAGGTGGTGACATTTTGGCATTGTTGACACCTGATGGCCCTGCAGTCTCTGCCTGCAAAAGTCGGCTGCTGTGTGCCAATGCTGTATGCCATGAAGCCTGCGTGGTAGCTGCTCATGCACTGTTGGGCTGTGCCTTCTGCCTGTGCCGTCAGGACTGCTCAGTAGCCTGCACAAGCGCTGCTGTCATTCCTGCAGCTGGCCCCTCTTGTTGCTGTATCTATAGGCAGGGGCGCTCTGCTGTATTGGCTCCTGCCCATACTGCACTTGAGCGCCCTGTCCTACCAGGTGCACACCCTACAGCAGTCTTGGCCTGTTTGTGCAGCTTCTTGCACATGCACAATCTGCACAAACTGAATTCTACTATGCCTACCAGTGCAAATTTGCGCTCCTCCAGTGCTCATGCTGCAACTGGCCCCTGAAGGGCCCGTTGCACACCCTGCAGCAGCTGACTTTGCCTGTCCATGTGCCTGCAGACGGGCCATCTTGCAGTACCTGCTGATGCCCTTGCTGCAGCTGGCCCCCCTGTCCTACCAGGTGCACACCCTGCAGCAGCGTGCTGCCGCCTTGATCAGTATCATCAAGGGCAAGCCTGAGGGCATGAGCCCCTCAGTTGCAGCAGAGGAGGGCTCAGCTCTGATAGCAAAGGCTGCAGCCTACCGCCTGCTGCACGTGATGTATGAGAGCGTGCCTAAGGAGGCTATCAAGGAAATCCTGAAAGATGTTGGTGGCAACAAGGTAGCTGGCTGAGAGCATGCCTGACATAAGCAAGCAGCAAATTGATGCTGAAGACATCACTGTCCACTTGGCAGGCTTGCCCTGTCAAGCAGCTGCTGCAAACCTGAGTTTCTGCTACCATACACGGAGCTGCATGAGCGCCTCAGTGTGGAGAGCTTCTGCTTTCCACTGACCTGAGAGGCTGAAAGCATTGCCTGCACACATCATGTCCAGTTGAAAGGCCCCTCTGACTCCTGTGCTTCTAGATCGACTTGTCAGAAGAAGAACAGCTCGGTGCTGCAGGAATCCATGCTGCAAGGTGGCATGGTGCTATCCTGGTCGACATTTCACATTGAATGCTGGCTGCTGAATATATGCATGCAGGAGGTGATGATGCCTGCAGCCAAGGACTTCAGACTAGCACAAAAGCTGAAGGACGCCACGAATGAGCCGCTAGCGCGGCGCATGCAGGCGGCTGCCTTTGCCTGCAGCCTCAGCCTTGGTATAGCCACTCAGGACAATGTCAAAATCCTTGAGGCCCCCCTCAAAGTGGATGCAGCCCAGGACATGACCATTGCAGGTGGGTGTACCTTAAGTTGGGCTTTAGAGCCACTGCTGTTCAGGGGCTGATCTTGGCAATGCTGCTTTAGCTGCCTAGTGGAAGTGATAGCTTGCCTTCAAGCTGTGCATGGGACAACCTGCAGACCTCAAGGTTCTCAGCATACTGGTGTGAAGTACGACGCAAGCTGTGACATTGCATGACTGATGACTGCCCGTCCTGCCGCCCCAGGCAGAGGCTGCTTGGTTTTGTGTCTGCACAGCATGACTGGTGGATTCAAATTTTGACTGCTGATTGCTGCCTGTCTGGCAGAATCCTGGCGGAAGCTACTTCAGCCTTGTGCCTGCATAGCATGATGGTAGACCGTCGAGCTGACGGCTGACTGCTGCCTGCTCTGCAGACCCTTGGCGGAAGCTGCTGGACCCTGACAGGGAGCTCAGGTTTCAGGTTCTGACTGATGCAGCTCAGCGTGCATCCCAGCAACGTGCCAGCACATCCCTGGCTGCTGTAATCGAGCGTGTGCGGGCTGACCGCCAGCTAGCCCCCTCCACTTTGGCTGCCACCAATACTTTGGGCAGCGGCGGGACCCTGGGCAGCTTTGGCATCACCAACAGCCAGGAGGGGAGCCTGGGAGGTGATGTTCCAGCGTCACAGAGCGATGAAGGTGTGTCTGCATGTATGGAAGTGCCTTGACTGCCTCCTTGCCTTGTACTTTGTGGTCATCAGGACATCTGTTGTCAATGCTAAATCAGCGCCGCCGCGGTGGGGAATGTGCGCATGCACCAACACCTTGAAGATGCTGGGGGCCTCCTTATGTCACGGTTGCAATTTGATCATCATCAATGCAGCATCAGCAGCATTTGCAACAGCATGGCATGAAGGTAGCACGAGTAGTACAAGGTGCTAATCTTGTTAACCAAGCTGGGCTGCCTCATGCAATGCCTCCCTGCAGGGGATGATCTGTTGTCAGAGAAGCCGGCGCTGGAGCGTGCCGCGAGACCAAACCTGTACCAGCAGTCTCTGGAGATGACCCAGGCTGCAACCTGGCAGGTGAAACTTGATGCTGCTGTCAGTAGCAACACACTGTTCGTGGCAGCCTGGTGGCTTTTAGAGCTGACATCGCCATCTAAAAGGATTCGGTGGCCAGTGGCAGGCCACCGGGCTTGGGTCAGGCCTGGACTGCTCACTGCCGTCACATCCACAAGCATAGATTGTGGCGGCAGCCAAGCCGGAGTGTGTCACCAGACATTGAGCATGCATCTCTCTGCAGGTATTGCAGGACCCCTTGACTGGCCTGGAGCTGCCTGCTGCTGCATGCAGTTTTGAGGTTGAAGTGTCTTGGCCACTGCAGGACCCCTTGGCTGGCCTGGAGCTGCCTGCTGCTGCCGGCGACTCCCTGTCTGTTGAGGATGACTGGCTGGACCAGCATCAGGTCATGCTGCCCCTGGTCCAGCTCATTGAGAAGCTGGCAGCCAAGCAGCCTGGGAAGCCTGGCAGCATGCCCTCCTGGATGGAGCACCTGCACAGGACTGTGGCCAGCGCCAGTGTGGGCAGTGGCGCGGACCAGGAGGCGGTGCCGCGAGTCGTGCGCTTGTTCCTGGTCAAGGCAGTCGTGCATGTGGACCGCAGGCATGTTGAGCGGCAGCAGGCGGAGGCGCAGCAGGTTTGCTGCACCAGCTGGCTGTGCTATCAACAGGCTTGCGACCTGCATCTTCAAAGTCCTTAAGATCAATATAGGCACAGCTACAGCAGTTTTGCCGCAGACGCTGGCCCTTCCTGAAAGTTGTCCGTACAATATGCACCTCTCCACCCTGCAGAGCTGCCAGTGCCACCAGCTCAGCTAGTCCAAGCTGCAGCAGAGCCTGACAGCACCGTCTTGCCCAGCCACTGCCTGGTGACACTTTACTTTGGTGTGATGCCCCAGCTGCTGAGCTATCGAAAGGCTGACCCTGCCTGCTGCAGGGGCCCTTGTACCAGGCCACTGCGTCGTCGGCCAGCATGCATGCAGGGTAGTTCACTGGCTGCTGAGCTGACTATGCCTGCTGCAGGACACTGCCTTGGTGCCGAGCCCCTCAATCTTTGGCCAGCACGCAGGGAAGTGGTTCCCTGCTGTGGCCCGAGCCATAACAGCTGACACGGAGGACCCAGCCAAAGAGGGCCTGCACTACCTGCTGCTGGACGTCTGCACCATGTTCCTGGGGTGGCCGTCCACCTTCCCTGCCGACCGCCGGGGCTCCATTGCTCGGGAGCTGCAGCCTGTGGCCAATGGCTTTCTTTCCTTCCTGGTGGGCCTTGCTCAATGCGCCGCTGCTGGCAGTGAGAGATGCAGGCAGGCAGCATGCTCGTCAGCCTCTGCGCAGCCTTCTGTGCTTTGGGCAGGAGCAGGGGCAGGCCTGCCCCTGCTGCAGCCTCCGCTTACTGCTGCCCCAATGGAATGCAGCAACATCACACAGACACCCCTGCTGCCACTAGCAGTGGCTGCACTTGCTTGTCTGCTCAAGGCTTCTTTTGCCCGCTTGAGCATGCTCATACAGCTGCCGTGCTTTCACAGGGAGCACCTGAGTGCGTGGTGCCTACACTGTGTGCATCAAGTGGCTTTACATTGGCCTGAGGTGAACAGGGGCTGTGGTGATGAGCGTAGATGTTGAACAGGTGGCCTACAAGGCCTAGATCAAGAGACTGAGCCCTGAATGCATGATGTGCAGCTTGAGGCAGCCTTTCACCCTAGGGGTGCAGTCCCTTGCCCCAACTCCACACTGCTCAACGAGACTGAAACCCTCGTGTGCCTATGGCCATTGCAACTGAGCTGTGTAGAGGAGGGCGGCCTTGGGTCAGTGACCATGCAGGTCAGTACAATGTGAGTGCCTGCTGCGCTGGGTGCAGATCAAGGCAGCATTCCACCCAGAGGGCCCAGTCGCTCGCAACAACTTCACGCTGCTCAAGATGCTAATCAGCCGCTGGGGCTGCGCCGTGCCCCTGCCCTTACAGCCGGTGGCTGGCCTGATAAAGGAGCCGCTTGTCAAGGGGGCCACCGCCAAGGAGAAGCGAGGGGTGCTGGCCAAGCGCAGCATGGGCGTGAAGCTGCTCAATGCAGGTGGGCCCGGCCTGAATGTCAAGCTGCTTCATGCAGAGGGGTGTGCAGCAAGGGCCAGGCACCTTTCAGCCTACTCAATGCCAGGCATGGCCATCAAGCTTGCTCTTGGGGGTTGCATTTTCCTGAATGGCTTGCATGGGACACCCACGTGCTCAGTGCAGAAGTGCTAGCCAAGTGCAGCATGATATTGAAGCTGCTTGGTGCAGGTGGGGCTTGCAACAAGTAGCGTGCTTGGGCACCAAACTGAGCCTCTCATTTGTGCAGAGGTGCCCTGTGTAGTCATGAAGCTGCTTGATGGGAGGTAGAGTTCTGGACCCATTGTTGAGCCGACCTGTGCTTTCTGCTACGCATGCAGCCCTCTTGATTGTGCAACGCGCTTGTGCTGTCACCAGACAGCAGCTCTCCAAAGTTGTGTGCCCCTGCAGCCCTCTTCTACAGCCAGGCTATTGTGCTCTTCCCAGATGCAGCCTTCCCTGACCTCGTCCAAACCCTGATCAACTATCTGCACCCTGACAACACACAGCAGCTGCTCAGCGAGGTGGCAGAGGGGCTGGGAATCATCCTGGCCCGCCTGGCCAGAGACAAGAATCTGGCCATCCAGGACTGGGATGCTGACCGCATTGTGCAGAAGGTCAGTTGGTCATTTAGGTCTGCCCAGGACCAGCACAAAGTCACCTGAGCACATAACAGTGTGCAGGCACCATGTGCTGTCCGTCAGTTGCTGTCTCACTCGGCACTGGCCAAGCCAAAGTAGTCTGCTGGCAGCCAATCGCAAGAGGTGCCTCATAGAGCTAGTCTGCATAGGCTGGTCAGCTGCAGTTGGACACAGCAATAAATTCCAGGCGTCTCATTGCCTGTCACCAGCCTTATGCTGACACAGCAGCGTCTGGTAGGCCTTGGATATAAGGCAATCTAAAGACCGTGACAGCAGCTGCATGCCAACTGCAATTGCACTGCGATAACATAGCTTCTAGCATATGCTGCCGCTTCTTGTCTGCCAGCCAGGCAGCCCCCTGCCCAGCATATCATAGGGGATGATAACAGATGTGGTTGCTCTGTTGCAGGCTGTGGACAATCTTGCAAGCTTTGTGGTGTTGCGCAGAGCAGGTTCGTCACGAGTCGACAGGTGGGATGCGCATCTATGGCTTGATGATGTCGCAGAGGATATTGCATGGGCAACCAAGACATGCTTGGGTCAAAGCAAGAAGCAACATGTCAGAGGCCGCTTCCTCTCTGCTACTGTGCATGCTATCGCATCTCGGCCATCGAAGCATTGTCACAGCCTGCTGACTGGCCCTGCAGATAGCTTTTGGTAGTTCATGAGCCTGGCTTGAGCACAGCGCTTAGACTAAGAGCTCAGGTTGCAATTGACTCTTTCCAGAATTACCCGCATATGGCAGCTGCGACCTTGCTGTTCCCCGATCAGTCCCAAGCCTGCAGTGGCCACTGTCAACTGCCTGCAGAATGATTTGCTGACTGCAGCAGACATTTTGCCGCAATGCCACAAGTTCAGAGGGGACAATTCAATTGCTTTGCAGGTTCCTGACAGGAGCAGATGGCATCTCGCAGTACTACAAGCCCATAGTGGACAAGCTGCAGGTCTTCCTGCGCACAGCCTTGAGGCACTCAGGCCAGCTGCAAGCCACAGCTGTGGACCTGCTGGCCGGGCGAGCGGAGCACCTGCCAGACCTTGCAGTGGAGCTGCAGCCCCTGTTGCCCGGGCTGCTGACCTCGTACAATGTGGCGGTGCAGAGCAGCACCCTGAAACTCCTGGCAGTGCTGCTGCGGCAGGAGCCTGATCAGCGAGCAGGTGGGCTGTGGCAGCAAACCTGTTGCAAGAGCTGCAGGCAGATCGGCTGTTGCAAAGTGCTGCGTGGGGCCAGCACTGCAGCTGCTGCTGCTTGGAGGATACAAGTTGCTGACCACTCTTGAGCGGTAGCTGTATCCAGCCACACGACACTGCATTCTGCAGCGTTATAACAGCACTGCTGAAACAGTCGCTTCTGAAGGGCACGTGCTGCAGGCATGGTCCAGCATTCACCAAGCAGCGTCCAGGCCATGACACATGCTTGGTCACCTGCAGGGGACCTGATTCGGACCATGATCCCCATCTTTACCGCCCACAGCAGCCGGGAGTGTCGCGCCCGTTTCCTCGAGCTGCTGCGGAGCGCGTGGCCTGTGCGCCCAGCCCTGCATGGCCTGCTGCGGCCACCCCTGTTCGCCCTCCTGGCAGACCCCGACCCTGAGCTGCGGCGGGAGGCTCTGCAGTTTTGGCACTCTGAGCTGCCTCAGAGGCTGCCTCAGAGGCTGCAGGCTGTCCTGCAGGAGCCGCTGCAGACACCAGGGACCCTGGTGGGGCTGTGTGGCATGTCTCCTCGGCTGACAAGATTGCTTTCCTGATGCTCTGGGTGGACGTATGGACATGCCCTCTGGCTGCAGCAGCTGGGCTGGCTTGTGTGCCCTCCTTGTGTCAGTTCTACGCGGGACCCACCTGCCTGCTGTGCCAACCACTGCTCTTTCTGCAGGCTGCCTCCAAGCTAAACCCTCTCGACGCTGCTTGCTTCAATGCATTCAGCACATCATCAAAGTAGTAGGCTCTTCTTTTCAGTGCAGACTCAGAAGCTGGAGGCCACCTGGGCTGCTAGCGCAGTGGCAACAGTGCTACAACTGCCGCAGGCTATCTCAGGTTATGACAAAAAGGTCTTCGACCAGTGAGTCGTATCTGTGCTGATGCGTTGTTGTCCAACGTGTGTCTGCGGGAAGTGCAGCACTCCAGACCTAGGTGCTTGTGCACAACTGCCTGCTGCTGAGCACTCGTCGTGTTCTGTGAGCCTGCTTCTGAGATGCTGGACACCTGACACAGCACCTCCCTGGGGACCATGTAGTGCAATAGATCTCAGTGAGCACGACTGCTTTCCATAGGCTGACTAGCAGTATTTATCACCCCAGCCTCAAACATACAGACCTGCCTGCAAACAAGGGTGCCCTCTGCGTGCCAGACTTTACTTTGATAACAGTAATGATTTGATTAGATGTTGGCTGCAGGGAGTTGGGGGACTGTGTCTTTACAGACTATGCAGTTGACACGCTGGGCAGATCCACTCTGACTGCTGGCACCATGTTTGCGTCACAGTCCCAATTCCGCAGCCCCACCAAGGGCATGCCAGGGGCCACTGTTGCGGCCACTGCCGGTGGTACCCAGTACACTCAGGTGTGAGCTCAGCCTCAGCGCGCATCTGATGCTGCAGCTCGGTGGAGAGCAACACAGCTGATCTGCTGGGCAAGCTGTGGCCTGTTAGCTGTGCGCTTCCAACAGCTGCACTCCTCAGCATGGCCCACTCCCCTGCGGTGTCCCTTTGCAGAGGCAACATGGTGGCGGCCACCCAGCAGGGCTCACAATTGGCAATGGCCCACTCCCTTGTGCTGTCACATTGCTGACGTAACTTGGTGGCAGCCACGCAGCAAGGCTGGGTCCTTCTGCTTTGCTGTGCTTGAATTTGACTGCATCCCCTGCTCATGCAGAAGCCAGTGGGCATGGTGGCAGCCACCCAGCAGGGCACTCTGTCCCAGTCCTTCTCCCTGGCCTTGGATGTGCCCATGGAGGACATGGCTACTCTGTCTGCAGCAGGCAGCAGCAACCTTGGTGGCGGCAGCACCCAGAGCACATACACGGGGACAGCGCAAGTCTTGCGGCGGCCCATGAAGTGAGCACATGTCTGCCTGACCTCAGCTGGAAATTGAGCAGCAGTAAATGTGTCGGCCTGAGACTGGCTGCGCTGGTACCCAGGTCTGTCCCAGGCTGTGCCAAGTGGCCTGTGGTGGCCCCCAAAGTAAATGCTCTTCTGTCTTAGCTCAGTCTGAGTCAGGGAGCGCTTGCTGCCCGCTGTTGTGCTGCTTCTGCGTGCTAGGCAGGTGGTGCCACGGCCCATGCCTGTGCTCAGCCTCTGGTACCCTTCGATGCCACTCTAGGGCTGGAGTGCACAGCCGCGCGCTACAAGGGATCGTTTGAAGGCTGCCATTGGCAAGCTGTTCACCTCTCTAAGGTGTTTCATAGGGGCCGCGCCGCCTTCCTGGGGCGGGTGCAGCGCCGGCGGGCTCAGGCTGCAGCCTCTGCTGCAGCCCGTGAGCGCAAGGTCACTCTCCTGCGCAAGTACAGAGTTGGGGAGCTCCCTGATATTGCTCAGGTCACGCCTGCCTCCTTCCTGGCGCCTCTGGGTGAGTCATCACTGCCTGTGACATGATCGCCAGCTGCATCTGTGCCTCTGCCTCCAGGATCATGGATACAGCTGCACATTGCAACCACTTGCATCTGGTGCATTGCATTGTTGCATGGTGGAGACTTAGGGACCTCACGCCTGATGGTGCAAAGCCGCTCATGTCCCAACATGGGCTTGACTGCACCCTGGGACAGCAAGTTGCCCCATCTAGCTCGCGTTGATGGCTGCCTGTGCTGCCACAGGTGTGCTGGCAGCCAGGGACATCATGTCGGGGCAGCTGGTGATGGCAGCTCTGTGGCAGGCCTCACTCAAGCTGGCAGCGGCCAGCAGGGACACGCAGCAGGCCAAGGCCTGTCTGACTGGCGCCCTGACAGAGGCATTCTCACGGGGCCCCAAGCATGTCAGCTTTGTGGCCTGCCTGCAGAGCTTTGCACTGGCAGACCGCGGCTTTGCAGTGCCTGCGCGGCTTGCTGCAGATGCTGCAGTGGCTGCTGGCAGGCTACAGGCAGGCGCTCTGCAGGCAAGCAGGAACGCACATGGTTTCAGGGTTTGCAGAAAGTGGTTGGCAGTAGCAGACTGGTGGGAGCCAACCTTGGCTATGTCGTGCAGTTGCAGCAACAGAGGTTTTTCCAGCCTTAAGCAACACTGCCCACCTGCAGATGATGAGTGATAGTTTGCTCAGGCACTTGACCGTGCATGCCTGCTGAGCGTAATGCACCTGCTTGGCACTTGTTATCCTTGCCAGCAGATTGAGGAGCAGCTGCTGTTTGGCGACTCTGCTGCACAGCAGCCCAGCGCCAAGAGACGCAAGGGCTTCGCAGACGCCAGCACGAGGGCAGCCGGCAGCCACGCTGCAGGGGAGCCCGCAGACTGGAGCGCGCTGGCTGAGCTGTATGCCCAGCTGGGGCAGGATGACATGCTGCACCACATCTGCTCTGCCCATGTCGTCAGGTCGGGCCCCTGTGCACAATAACTCTACAATCTAGGTCTGTTCATGTGGTCTGGCAAGCGTCACTCATGCTGTCACAGCAGGCCGCTGGGCATAGCTGCACATGGAATAAAGCACAGCAAATGCTTGGGAGGAGGCCCTTCTTTACTCTGCCTACATCAACTTGTCAAATGCTGCAGAGCAGGCCGCCGCGCATAGCTCCACAGACAACATAAGGGTTGCAAATACCTGGGAGGAGGCCCCTATAAACCCTGCCTATGTGAATTTGTCAAACCCTGCAACAACTGGCGGATATACCAATTGACACCTGCTGTTTTGCTGCATGTGCAGGTGTCCTGGCACCAAGCTTGCCATGGAGGCCATGACCAAACGCCATGTGGGTGAGGCTAATCACCTCTACGGCACCATGCGCATGGTCAGGTACCTAGAAGATGCAAAGACGGAGGTGAGACGGCTGCCTCTGGGCAGAGCCTGGCGGCTGATATAAAAAGGGCGGCCTTGAAAGCCCTTTTGATTGCCGCATACATGTTGCTTCCTGGTGAGCTGCCAACAGAGTGGCATGACATGGCGCTCAGGCCCCTGATGGTGCGATGGCGTTGCTAACTGTCAATAACTGCATTCCTGGCTGCGCATCGGCACACCCAGAGGGCAGGTGGGGTGGTATTGATGGGGACAGTAAGCAATTACTGCAGGAGGAGAGGCAGCAATGGGAGGTCTGGGCAAGAGAGCTCTTCCTTGGCCAGCAGCCAACCAGTGCTGAGCTGGACCTCTGGGCGGCTGAGCAGAAGAAGTGAGTGGCAGATGCTGTGCCCTACAAATGGCTTGCGACTTTAGAGTCCTCTGACGGCAGCCCCTCCAAAGACGCTTGCCTCTTTGCCTGTGCTTCTCAGAGGGTTTAAGAGCATCAACACATGGGACGGCAATGAACACACTCCCAAGCTCATGCCTCTGCAGTGGATTTCATCACATGAAAGGTGGAACAAGTTGACCAAGGTGGTCCTAGCAGGTGCTTGCGGAGCAAAATGAGACGGTCTGAGAGCATCAGAGTGTTCTTGCAGATGCTTACAATGCCTGGGCGAGTGGGCTGAGTTGAACCAGGACATCCAGCTGGAGGTCACACCTGAGGGGCAGGAAGAGGAGAGCTTTGACCACTCCTGGCTCTTCAACAAGACTGACTTGGCAGACGGTCCTGCCCTTATTAGGTGAGTCTGTGCATAAGGCACCAAAGCTCCGCAGCTGTAGCGTCTTATACTGCACTTTGGTCAGACCCGAATGGCACCAACACTCACGTATCGTAAGTCTGTGGGGTGCTCGTGGTCACCTGAGAGAAGTGAGGGATTCAGCTCTGCGATACCAGATGCAGCTGTTTGCTCTTCCCCCTATAGCTACTCGCTGCGTGCCAGGCCGTTTCTGCGGACCTGCCTTTTTGGGAGCGAGGCAGAGGCCCGTCCGCGAGCAGGAAGTCTCGTGAAGCACTTTGAGGCAGACCAGGAGAGGATGGCTGTACTGGAGAGCGCTGCTCCAGTTGAGCTGGCCCTGCAGGCTGCTAACGTCAGGCAGTGGGAGCGGTGAGGATGAACGCGTTATATCGCCGCGTCATGCAGGCAATTGACCGTGCTGAAGGCCCCCCATGCACCTCCTGGCCAGGTGCTCCTAGTTGTTGTCGAGGCAAGCATGTATATGGACCGTTAAAACCAGCCATACGCAACTGGCATCTCTTGGCGGCGCAGTGGTCCATTTTGTGTCCACTTCGTGTTGCATGTGGCATGTTGCTTCGCATGGGGGCTGCTGCCTGTTGTGCAGGTGCCAGGCGCTTCTGGGCACTGCCTGGATGCACTTTACGCAGAAGTGGTCCGGCCTGCACCCCCTCAGCCACGCCAGCCGGCACGATGCTGTGGCATCCCTGCAGCCCCTGGCCGAGATTCAGGTAGACTACAGCTGAAGGTCTGCCTTGGAAAGGAAGCCCCCTGGATCCCTGCCTTCATGCTTCCTCCGTGCGATGTCAGCGCGCTCACTCACAACAGTGCCACCGACCTTCAGCAATCATGTGCAGCATCAGCAATCTAGTTGTGAAGCGTGACGGCTCTGTTGCATGTAACCACTCATCTGTACTGGAACAGGGAGTCCTGGGCGAAATAAGGCAGCTGCTTGCAGCATACAGCTTTGATGAATGGTGCCACGAGATGTGCAGGAGCTTCTCGGTCTGCTCAAGCAGCTGCATCTGTTGGTTGATCAAGCGCAACTTACGACGTGCTTGCAGGAAGTTCTCATCCTGCTAAAGCAGCTGCCCCAGGGCCAGACAGGCATGACACAGCTGCAGCAGCTTTGCAGCACCTGGGCTGGCAGGTGGCCGTCGCTGCAGCAGCTAAGCGCAGAGGTCACTCTCGCAGTGCTCCACTCCCGGCGCCTGCTGCTGGACTCTTTGGCTGCAGAATGGCGGGGCAAGGCAGACCGACAAGCCTTTGTGGTAAAATGGACTTTCTGGACTTGAGCCGCTGCCACTTGTGCACCTGCAGTCCTGTTCCCTGAGCAGCCTTGCTTGCCTTTAGTGATGAGCAGCCTGCCTGCGGCATCAGCCTTGCTGAGCAGCAGTGCTGCTTGTCTGCATGACTCAGCTGCAAGACATGTTCTTTACCTGCACGGCAACACCACCGCCTTGAGCAGCACTGCCTCCTGTTTGCCATTACAGCTGGCCAACGATGGCCCACCACATTACAGCCAGCTCCTCCCTTTGATGTCCATTTGAGACGCGATTGCAATAATCCTCCCTGCAGGCAATGTCTGGCAGCCTGCTGCTGGAGTGTTCAGCCGTCCTCAGGCAGCAAGGCTTCTTGGACCCTTCTGCCAAGCTGCTGGATGAGCACCAGGCTCTGGCTGGACAGCATTCTGAAGTCAATAAGCAGGCCAGACTGAGGGTAATGCTGTCTCAGGTAACTTGGGCGCCTTCAATACGCTTCAGTGGGGCGCTTGAAGTCACACAGTGCAGCATGCAGGTCGTTTGCTTCATCCAGCTTCTGACTAAGCAGCGTGCTGATTCCTTCTTGCGGGGGCAATGCCGTTGCTTCAGCTTGAAGCAGCTAGATTCTGTCCCTCATCACAGGTAAAGGCAACTCCCCCAGCTGATATGTGCAGGCAGAGGAGCAGCCCTCAGACGAGCTTTGTGGCAAGCTGGAAACCCTTGCTGCTGACAGCGTCTTCAGCAGCAGCAGGGAGCCCCATCTGCTGCTGCTGAAGGCTCAGGCCAATCGTACCCTCAGCCGCCAGCAGCATGACCGCCAGCAGGCATCAGGGCACCTGACTGAGGCCTTCAGGAGCCTGCAGCAGGTTGTCAAGCAGGAGACAGATCAAGACACTGGGCCTTCAGCAGCAGCTGCTGCCATTGCTGAGGGTTGCAAGCAGCTGGCAGGGCTGTGCAGCGACCTTATGCAGGTCAGTTCTGGTATGCATTGCATGGCGCCAGATGTGGCACATATGTTGCCTGGTGTCAGCTTTGTCGCATGAGACGGCATGATGCCAGCTGTGGTGCACTTCACGGTGTCGCTTCTTGCACCATGACAATGCGACTGTAGAGCCCCTGGACAGGTGGCTCCTGCTGCTGACACTGTCTCATTCCAGAAGCCTTCGCTGCATGCAAAGTATGTCTGAGTGGGCTGCACAGCACAGAATGCTCTTAGCGGAGCTTGACATATGCAGGATGAGGCTTCTGATGCCTCCAGCAGGCAGCAGATCAGCCCAGGCCTGCACACAGACCTGCAGCAGCAGGGGGGCTTGGCCGCGCTGCTGGTTGCCAACCTTCTGAGAGCCATGCACCTGGGTGGACACGCAGGCAAGCTGGGTCACTGGAGTCAAGCACATTCACAGGCGTGTGTCATTGCCTGCCAACTCGTGTGCCCTCAGCACACAACATGCTGATGTGCAGTGCACACAACTCACTGCTCTGCTGTGGCCAGTCTGTCCAAGGCAACGGGCTGCTTGCAGAAAGAGGATCCTGCAGTGCAATGTAACTTGACCTCAACCCATTGTCTTCCTTGCCATGCAGGTGCTGAGGCAGCCCTGCTGGTCCCCAGGATCCTGACAGTGCTCACAGGATCAGGGTATGCAGCGAAGCCTGCGAGGACAGCCTTTGCCAGAGGTTGGGAGGGCGTCCCGCTGCGGTTCATGCTTCCCTGGGCAGCTCAGATGCTCACCCTGCTGGATGCAGATGGTGGCGAGGTTCTGCTGCCTGCCCTCATGGTAAGCTGTGCCGCAGCTGAGGTCCTGCACATCATGCCAGCTCTGCTGTTTCCTCTCAAAGTTAGCAGACCTGACACTGTATCCAGGCATATCTTGCCAAAGATCGAAGCTGGCTGCTCGTGGAGGGAAACCTCTACACAAAGTCTGGCTCCCTTCCGTTTGCACTTGGCTGGCAGCAGCCGCTGTCTCGTCGCACTGCGCCTGCACACCCAGAAGGCATGCATGGTTGGCAAGCACATGTCTCTGATCTGTTACCTGCCCAGCGATGACAAAGGCTGAGCAGCAACCAACACATCAGTCTGCAGCAGCCTGTTGATTTGCTTGGAGCTTTGCCCCGGCGCCCTGCAGGTGCTGGCCCGTGACTACCAGCAGCAGCTCTTCTTCCCCTTCAGGCTGAGCAGCCAGCACTACAGCCAGCGGGGCACGCAGCTGGCTGCCTCCCTGGCGCCCTTGCTGCACAATGAGCAGCTTGCAGAGTTCATGCAAGCAATGAACGATGTGACCTACCCCTCGCAGCGGTGGGAGGCCTGGCATGCCCAGCTGCAGCAGCTGGTCGGCAAGGGCAGGAAGGTGGGGCGTGAGGGCAGCCTGGCACAGCATGCTGTACAGGAACCAGCTGTGGGACAGTGTTGGGGTGCATTTGTGAAGCGCTAGCAGCGTCTAGCCTGCCCAGTTGCAGCAGCTTGTCAGCAAGGGCAAACGGGCAGGGGGGCTGGCAGATGGCTGTGAAGGAGCTCAGCCTGCATGACATGCAGAGCCTTGCCACGTGTTGCCAGTGTTGCCCTCCTGGGCCCCCTAGGGCCCATCCTTCTGCCCTGCAGCCACATGCGCATACAGAATGTTGCTCTCCTGTGGCAAGACCTGACGTGCCTATGTCTTGCATGTCTCAAAGCCAATGCAGCTGATTCAAACAATGCTGACTGTCTTCCCTGCCACTGCAGGAGGCAGCAATGGACCTGTGGCGGGACTGTGTGTTCCCAGATCTTGTTGCACGGCACATGTCACAGGCAGCTGAGCCAGCCTCAGGAGGTACCCCAGCCCGCAGGGCGTTGCGTACAGCGTCTGCTGCAGCAACCGCAGAGCAGGGTGCAACTGTTAACTCGCAGTTTGCAAAGAAGTTTGAGAAGCCGCTGCTGGAGGCGTTTGGGAAGGATGGTGCCAAGCTGGGCGGTATGACCGCCAGGTGGGCATCTGATGATCTGCACATTTGAGGATGGCGCTGCTGGAGCCACCGATTGGACAGACACGGGCCAAGCTGGGGAGCACTGTTCCCCGAGATGGGCATGTTGGGCTGTGCAGATGGCTGAAACGGTGATGCTGGAGATAAGGTGCTGCGTGGCAACCGGCAGCATAGGTAGCAGTAGCACTGGTATTCTTGGTTAGAGTGGAGACGCGGTATGTGTTTTGAGATGAACAGACCGCCAGGCCTGTCAGATGGCCTTCGCCTGCTTGCTGCCCTGCACCAGCTGTGGGCAGGATAACACCAGATCCACCACGGCGATCGGTTGACGTACCACCTGCAACCAGCGCTGTCTGGTGGCAAGGGAAGCGTCTCCAGCTGACCTAGTGCTCTACCGTCTGCAGTCAGTACAGGGCAGCAGCAGACAAGCTGAGCGCGCCCATACGGCAATTTGCAGAGAGCAAGACGGGCAAGCGGGACCTGTCCCGCCTGAGCCACTGGTTTGAGAACTTCACTGCACCATCAGGTAGGGGTGCCCATATCATGTCAAAGATGTCACCCTCCATGCAGTCAGTTGTTGAACCCTTCATCACGCCGAATTCACAACTTGGGCTTGTGTCCCCGCAACATATGGCTGGTCCATTGACTAAAGTGTGCTGCTTGGGCATGTAGCACTGCGGCTCAGGTGGTTGGCTGCCAGTACAGATTTGCACTGGTGCACTCAGGAACCCAGCTCTAGCTGACCCTATATACATCTACTGTGGTAATGCTTAGCTATGGACCCTGGGTGACAAAGTGAGTGCCCTGTCTTGTTTGCAGGGTGCAGGGCAGGCGATGGCCTGCTGCCGCCCAGCTCTTGCAACATTGACTGATCAGACCATGCCCCTTGTGCAGATCCCTTGGGTCATAATTCCAGTCCTGCCATGTGTGCAGGCGCAGGCAATGGCCTGCTGCTGCCCAGCATGCCCAGCATCCAGTCCATCTTTCGTCCACTGCAGCCAGCAGTGCACATCGTGGGCTTCGGCAAGACTGTGCATGTGTTCAGCTCCAAGCAGAAACCCAAAAAGCTGACCATCTACGGCAGCGACTTCAGGTGCGGTGCTTGCGCTCCCCTGGAGGTCACTTGGTGAGCGTGGCAGGGAGACGCCAGCACTGGTGCCGTGCTCAGCAGTCATGGCATGAATGCTGCTTGTTGAGGTAATTCAACATGGCGTCACACAGAGCCAGGCTTCCACCTGTGAAAGGCAGTCCGTGGTGGTGTCAGCCAGAGTCGGGCATTGGCTTGAAAGAAACAAAGGCCGGTGGGAGTGGCCAGAGTCAGGCCTCTTTGACCTCCCGCCGCAGCAATATGGTGTGGGAGTGAGCACAGCTGTTGAAGTGCAGGCTGCCTGGCTGCCCACCAGACGGTGGATGATGACTGCTCCGGCGATCATACATTGCAACTGAGGGTGTAGCAAGCACCGAGGTCTGCTGCACTGGCAAGCAGCCGGCTGGACTCAAATCCTGGCAGCTGTGGCACGCTGCCTGCGGTTTACTACCTGATCAATTTCACATACACAGCGGGGACAGATGTTGTCAAAATTTGGTGCATTCTTTTGAGTGGGTTGGAGCCTTGCCCAATGCGCTGCAGGTAGGATGACAGCTTCAGTTATGGTGTCAGAGGCAGCCCATCTGCGTCAAGACATTGCTTGCTGCTGCTCTCAAGTAGCCATCACACGTACACTGCAGGGAGTACGACTTTATGCAGAAGGGCGGCGAAGAGTTGCGCATTGACCAGCGCGTGATGCAGCTGTTTGACCTCATGAACGGCCTCATTGCACAGCAGCCAAGTGCCCCTGGCAACCTCAGGGTGAGACAGAGTCCCAAGCATGTGTCCCTCCAGTCTCCATATGTCGCATCAGTGCCCTTGATTACAATTCTACAGCCTCAAGGGCTTAATGGCTGCTTTGCGGGCGAGGGCCGCAGCCAGGCTTGATTTTTCCTAGCGTGATTTAATCTCTATGCAGCCAGGCTGACTTGCCAGCTCAAGGCATCCTAAGAAAAGTTGTTCTCATCTCCATGCATGCACACACTTAGCTGCATTGCATTGCTGTCTTGATGGCAGAGGCACCACTGTCTTGCATGCACCATCAGCACAGGTACACCACAGCTGGCCTGGCAGCACGGCACCCTAAAACAGGCAGCATTCACGATCAACAAGTGCTGCTCACAGCTGTTATGCTGAGGCTGCTGCCCTGCCTGCAGGTGCGTACCTACAGCGTCATCCCCTTCACCTCTTCACTGGGCCTCATGGAGTGAGTGCGCTGATATGCACAGGCCATGGTCGGCAATCACAGGCGGCAATCACTCTGCCAGCACATGGTGGACATTCGAGACTGCTGCTCACATAACATCTGTTCAGCCAGCCCCTGCTGCATGTGCATGAGACCGCTGAGAGCCCCCAGCATGTCTGCTGATCAACACCCACCTTGAGGTGGTCTTGACAATGCAATCCAGGAGCACGCATCCGCCTGCAGGTTTGTGCCCGAGACTCAGCCCTACAAGGCAGTGGTGTCCGCCTTTGTCCCCGAGAAGACGCAAGTCACAGCCCTGGAAGACATGCGCAGCTACATATTCGGCGGCAAGCAGGACGTGAGACCAGGTGATTGGGCTGGCCTGCCGGGCAAACAGGCTTTGCTGCACTACATCGCTACTGCACTGCCCGTTGCAGTGTAAGTGCCTGCTGGTGTTGCCCCCGCAGGAGCCCCGAGGCTGGCCTCCCTGCCCTGATGATACAATGAGCTGCACTGGGCTTGTTGTTGTTAGGGGCCTTGGCAGATGCCTCCTGCTCGGCAGTCAATGGCTGGAGAAAAACCTGAATGTGAGAGGAGGCTGGCTCAATGCGCCTGCTGCACACTTGCTGCAAACACTCACCCTCCTGGCAGGACTGATCCCCTGGGTGAGTGTATCAACCAGATATGTCCTGTCTGCTGCAGCGGCTGCGTATGAAATAATGTTCAGGAAGCTATCGCGTGCCCAGGTGGCCTCCCAGTTTGAGGCTCTGCTGGCCAAGCTGCGATGGGATGGACTCAGGCAAGCTTGTTTGCATGCACAAGGCTTGCTGTCAGGCTTGAACAGCGGGCTGCAAGTGAGGCATGCTGGTTGCTGCATATGTGGCTGTGCTGCCCTCCCCATTAGCGGGCTGGTGCCAGACAGTGTGAAGCAACTTTGGTGGCGCTTTATTTCAGGCTGCAGACATTGTCTGTTGGTGGCCGGCTGTGAATGCTCCATATGGCCCATGTAAGATTGCTGTGCTGTTGGAAAGCCTTGCTGTGCGTTACCGGCAGCATGAATGTTGACAAAAGCCAGCGTTGCCAGGCCTGATGTCTGCTGGTGTTCTGTAGGGAAGCCCTACTGCGCAACGCTGGCAGCCCTGAGCTGTTCCTGGTGCACAGGTCAGCCTTCACCGCCAGCGTGGCAGCCATGAGCATCTGTGGCTACGTGGCAGGCACTGGGGACCGCCACTCAGAGAACATTCTGCTGCACATGCCCTCAGGAAACATGGTGCCCATCGACTTTGGGTGAGACTTGACCAACGTCATCCGCCAGGGCGCCTCTGGCCACTGGCACCTCGCTGTGGCTACGCGGGTGCTGCGTCAGGGGATTGTATGTCTGACATTCTGCAGGGCTTGTGGTTCTGCTGATGCTCAAGGTCCTGCTGCGATTCCCCCTCAGCACCGTTCGATGTGGGAGATGGAGGGTTCCACAGGCTTGCTGTTACGGGTGCAGCAGCATGCTGCCTGTTGACCTCGTTTCACTCCCTGAGCGCAATGACCTCATTGCAGTACTGCAAAGAGGTGTGGGGCTTGCAAAGCAGCTGTCATGCCAGACACGTCAGTCCATCCAGCTCTTGGGCAAGCCTCATTATGCCGGCATACTGAGGGTGCCCGCACAACTCCTCGGTCTGCTCAGACTTTGTGAGAAGCTGCACAGCACCTGTGAGCAGCGGCTGCAGCACTTTTGCTTCTTGCCAACTGATGCGAGCACTTGTTGATGCCTTGCCAGAACATGGTTGCCCGCCCGCTCATTCCTTTCTGGCTGCCGCAGGTATTCCTTTGACACCGGCGTGTCTGTGCTGCCCATTCCGGAGCTGATGCCCTTCCGGCTGACCCAGCAGATGCTGGGTGTGCTAGAGCCCCTGGATGCAAAGGTTCTGCTGCGCAACCCCATGTCACAGGTCATGACAGCGCTTCGCGGCGGGCGGGACGTTCTTCAGGCAAGCTGGGGGTACCTGCTGCTGGTGCACCAGATCGTCTCATGGCTGGCTGCTATAGGTGCATGGTGGCCCCTGCATAGGAGAGCCTTCTTCAGCCAGCGAGGGGAGAAGCTGGCATAGGCAGTTGCCTAGAGTGCCTGCAGACTTATCAGGTCCAGCAGCATATCACATGCTGCAGCAACAGTAGCAGTGTTGATCAGCTGCCGTGCCCTGCCTAGGGACAGGTGTTAAGACCTTGAATGGGCCCCTCCAGTATGTCAACCTGGCCATGATGTGGATCCGGCTGAACAAGGGTCCCCTGCAGCGCCCTACCTGCTGCATGGCAACCTGCCTATGAAGCTGGCGTGTCTACCGCAGGGGTATCTGCCTAGTCTTCAAGGGCTGGAGCCCTTGATGACTGGCAGTGCGACAGGCATTTGCCAGGCGTTGTGTCAGAGCAGAGGACTGACTGTGCCCCTGGTGCAGGGCGTGTGCCTGGCCTTCATGCGTGAGCCCCTCATTGACTGGCAGCGCGAGGGGCAGCGCGTGGCCGATGTGCGCCTGCGCAGCTCACGGACACCCTCCAACAGCAGTGCTGCAGTGGCTGAGTCTGCCCAGAACGAGCACCTTCAGCTCAAGGTGGGTCCTGTGTGTATCTAGACAGCCGAGGACCTCACTGACAACGTATGCCAGTGATATGCTGTACTCTGCTGCCTGCCTCCAGCTCACACTGCAAGTTGTGATGGGTTGAGTAGCCTCTGGCCTTGCTCAGCTTGCTCCTGGCAGCCCTCCATGCTGTCTGGCAGTTGAGGTTCCCATCTGCTACATCAGTATCTCTGAAAGCCACGTCACTCCCTACGTGGAGCGAGGCCTCGTGATCCTTGTCATGTTGCTGCAAGGGGCTTGACGGCTATGCAGCTGGCACTCTGCAGACATTGGAGCTCTGCAGCCGCCTCTCACACCCGCTGCCTGCAGATGGATGCGGTGGCCATGAAGCTCGCGGGCCGGCACCCCGCAGAGATCATGGTCCAGGAGCTGGCCCAGCTCCATGATGGCAAGCCCTACTGGCCCCAGCTGCAACGCATTGTGAGGGGCGACCCGCACAGCCTCAGAGCCCAGCAGGGGGTGGACTCAGAGGGGTGCCTGCCCAGCGCTGAAGCCCAGATTGACTGCCTGCTGGACCATGCCACAGATCCAGACATCCTGGGTCGCACCTGGTTGGGATGGAGACCCTTCCTGTAGCCAGCAGCTCCACCACCATTCGATGCCCCACCATGCAGATGCAGAACAAGATCGCAACTGAATCTTGTTCTGCACAGCTGCTGTGCAAGCGCTGTTGCTTTTGTACAACTTCTGCAAAACCCATTGACAGTGGCCTGCAATTTGCAAATGAGGCACCCTGTCTGAGTTGCTGGTGGTCTCTACTGAGCATTCATTGCGTGTTCAGACCCTGTCAAAGTTGAAGGGCTGCTCCAAGATGCTGGAGACTTTGCAAATGTCAGCCACTGACACTGGTTGGTGACATCTGCATAGCTGCAGGAGCAGGTGTACTGCTTGTGCTGGCTTTGGGGTTGAAAGGGAGCAGGACGTGGTCTATGATGTGGATGAAGCTGGGGCCACAAGCTGGGATGTCACCCTGAAGGATGTCAGTATAGCTGCCCACCCCCTGAACCTGCAAGGGGCAAAGGCATATCGTGAGCAAACGAGCTGCATGGCCCAAAATGTAAGAGGAAGGTGCCTGGCTTAGAACATCAAGGCAGTGTGAAGCAGGCATTTTGCCACATACTGTCACACAGAGTCAACCAATGATTGACGTGTGCCTTGAGGCGTCTCACCTGGATGCTGCCTGCGCTGTTTGCGGTAAAATTCACAGGAATGTTGGTAGTGGCTCCCCCCGCAACACCTGTGCCCTTGATGGTGTCAGTGGTGTTGAGGCTTAGACCACGCGTGAAGTCAGTTGTCCTGTGTGCGCTTGGCAGGATGTGATACCCAATGATGGGGTTAGCAGAAGCAGGTTGGCTCCCAAGCAAGTCTTGAACGCTTCGTGCGTTCCCCAGCTGAGTATTGTTCTGCACAGAAGCAGGGCAATCTCAGCTGACTGCTGTGCGTCACGTTTGGCACCCAGCACATCAGAGATGGGCTACAAGTGACCTGCCTCCTTGAACACAGGCTGAAGGGGTGACCAATGGTGCATTGTGCTCATCCATCTGCTTTTCTAGCACCAGGACCACAGCATGGACTCACAGGTGCAAACACAGTCTCTGTCAAGGCGTTGTTGATGGGCGCAAAGACTGTCAACGACTCCTGCGTGTTGTTGAGGGTGCCGTCTACTCCCTGGGCCTGCAGCCAGCATGCATGCTGCCTTTGTCTAGTCAAATCCTTATGCTGCACGTGCTGCTGCTTGGGCTGCAGCCCAAGAACTCACACAGCTTGTGCAGCATTTGATAAACTGCAAGTAAGCATACACTTGGGTGATGCACCTTAGCAGCAGTGGCAAGTGGGCAGCAGCTGCCCTTTTGCAGCTATGGCTTTCAACGCAGTGGCTTCCAA
Source organism: Asterochloris sp. CNOR1 (assembly GCA_963969365.1). Taxonomy (NCBI): domain Eukaryota; kingdom Viridiplantae; phylum Chlorophyta; class Trebouxiophyceae; order Trebouxiales; family Trebouxiaceae; genus Asterochloris; species Asterochloris sp. CNOR1. Next base: position 1,979,404 of record OZ017756.1, on the reverse strand, counting down.
CACCACTGCACACAAGAGTCCATACAGTGCTTCACCTTCAGCCGAGCACTTCCCCCAGCATTTGTCCTTCAACCTTCTGGACTACCCGCTGCAGTGCCAGCTGTTGCACTCATAGCCCAGGCAGTGCCTCACCACTTCTCAGAGCACTTTGCTGACTGAGGCCAGCACGCACTTTGACAGGCTCTCCCAGTGCTTGTGGTGCTGCCTATGGGCACGCACCTGCAGGTAGACTCATAGAAGCAAACTCCTGTCATAATACCGCCTCATGTAACACGAGTCCAATCAGGGCCTCACCTTGAGCAAAGCAGTCCAGTTGCGGAGGTCAGGGTCCAGGGCCAGCACGGAGAAGATGCTGCTGCAGTTGGCACCAGAGCCCACCGCGGCCTTCAAGGCAAAGGTTGTTCTGCCGCCCGGGGGTGGCGCTTCAGAGGAGGCAGTGCTGGGGGGTGGCGTCTCAGAGGAGGCATTGCTGGGAGCTGCAGTGCAGGTTAAGCACTTTCTAGTCGCAGGCAACTCACCATATGGTCACCATCATTTTTACATGCATGCACAAAATGAGTTCCTTGCATGAGGCATTGAGCAGCGCAGCAGATGCACAAGCAGAGCCCTGGGCTGCCGTGCATGCTTTGCAGGGAGATCAGTGAGCAACTGCAGGCCTCCTGAAGGGGTTGCCGGTGCCTAGAGGGTGCAGAGCAACCCTCATGGGTCTTGCGGGCTGTGGGGGCTTCGCTGAGGATCACTGCAGTGACCGCCAGCCAAGCCCCCACAGCCTACGAGACCCGGGAATATGTAGATGTCTGTACAGGGGCAGGCAGCAGGCTGGTCGCCACACCTGGTGCTGGGGCCATGACTGTCAGGTTGGCTGCAGGTGAAGTTGAGATCATGGCAAGGGCAGGTGAAGGGGCTGAGGCAATGGTTGCTACGCCTGAAGTGTTGGCAGGGGCCGGGGCATTGATGGCTGCCTCAGATGTGTTGGGAAGGGCTGCAGGGCAGACAGCAGGTCCTTGGTTGGCAGGCCTGGGTTGTACTGTGTACCTGCCATGTAGGTGCCTTGCAGGTGGACAGAGGCTGCAGGGCAGCTTTGAGCAGACCACCTCCCCCGATAGATCATGCACACAGCACAGAGCACCCCCAAAACACACAGGTCGGCCACTAAGGCTGCTTGACAGGAGTGAGGTTATGTAGCCCGCTGCAGCCATGCCTGTGCACCTAGTGTACTGTGGCAGCTGGTTGCTCAACTTTGATGCTACAGTGCACAAGGTGCACAGGCATGGCTGCGGCGGGCTACACAATGCACTCATATTGGCATCAGCTGCTGACCTGGGGCTGGTGCAGAGGCGTTGGATCCCAGTGCAGAGGCGTTAGGTGCCGGAGCTGTGGCGGATGTGGAGATGAGTGGTGGCACGGCAGTGACAGGTGGCCCTGCATCCCAGGCAGCACAGGATGCAGTGCAGTTTTCTGCAGACCACCACCAAGGTACCCATGCACACAGAACAAGCGCCCCACCAAAACATACAAGCCAGCCACCTTTTCTGCCCAGGAGGATTAAGGTTGCTCAGAATTGAACCTGCAACCGTGCTAAGGCGGGCCACAGGGCGTCATCAAGCGCCTCTGCAATGCACTCAAAACATCAGCTGCTGACCTGGGGCTGGTGCAGAGGCATTGACAGTCACTGGAGAGACAACGGGTGCCGGAGCCGTGGCTTCCATGGAAGTGAGTGGCGGCTCCTCAGTGACAGGTGGCCCTGCAGCCCAGGCAGCACCATGGCGCAGCAGACACAGCAAAATGCAGTGCGTGCGCTAGAGCTTGTGTGTGCGCAGCATGTTGGGACAGTGCCATGTTTGCATAAACCCTGTCATAAAGTGGCCCCAGGATCACAGCAAAATTTGGAAGCTGGCAGACCAGGCAGAAATGGCAGCTGATGGCACACACCTCCTTCTGGGAGCGCAGGAATAAGGATCAGCGGTGGCGGGGGGGTCAGGGGTGGGAGTGGGGTGAACAAAGGGGCGGGCAGCGCCAGAGCGGGGAATGGCACCAACTGGAGCAAATGGCGAGTGATGCCCCCACCATTGGCTCCTGCCTGTGGGTGCCCCTGCTGCAGGCGGCGGCCCAGGAGAGCTGGGAGCCCCAGCCCTGGGCTGGGTGGGGGCCCAGCACCAGGGCTGCTGGATGAAATTGTCATAGGTGCCATGGTGCTCGGTGCTTGGGCACTGCGTTCAGGGGAAAGGGCAGGGAGTGTGCTGTTGGTGCTGTTGCTGCTTGGCGGTGGCGTCTGTGGGGAGGCGGGGGTTACTGGGGTTAAAGGGTTGTTCAAGCCATTGTCTATCTCAGCCGTTATTGTGTTACGCACATCTGTGGCAGTGAGCAGGGGCCGTGCTGTCTGGGCAGGGCCAGCTGCCTCTGCGCTGCCCTCGGCGGGGTTGCTGTCAGTGACTGGGGCCCCAGCCAGGGTCTGGGGCTGTCTGGCGGGTGCGGGAGCCTGGGCACGTGCGCTGGAAGGGGCAGCTTCCTCTGCCAAAGCTGCGAGGGCGTTCAGGTTTGATTGTGCCAGCGACCGCCTGCTGGCAGCAGCCTCAGGGGTGCTGCCATCACCGGCAACGATGGAAGCCACTTGGCTGTGAACAGGGCGCAACAGCTGCTGAGGCTGACGTTGGCTGTCTTTGCAGTTCTGGCTCTGGGTGCTGCTGCCTGGCAGGTCTTGGATCCTGGGGCGGCTGGCTTTCAGGAGATGGCTTTTGGGGAGGCTGACTGGCAGGTGACGTGCCTTTACTGCTCCTGCCAGCAGGCGTCGCAGCTGCTCAATTTTAGCTCAGGTGGGGTGTCTCATATGGGACTGTGCTGCTGAGGGGGGGGGGGATGGGGAGGGGCAACATGAGTGGGACTGGTCACAGAAAGCATTCCCAGCACCTGTCATCGGCTTTGGCAATGCCAAGATGCAGACTAGTTGCATGCCCCAGATCTCTGCAGTGATGCTGCAGGGACCCATGCAGCTGCCTGGCAGATGAGAGGCTCACCTGTAGCAGGTGAAGGCGCCTGTTCAGCTGCAGAGGGCGCCTGCAGGGTGAGGCTGGGACCCTCAGGTGGGGCAGCAGTCACCAACGGGCTGGCTTTGGTCACAACTGCCTCTGGCATGCTTGTGGGCAGGCTGGGGACACCTTCCGGCAGCAGTGCTGGCTCAGGCAGAGTGAGCGGAAGGCCCAGCGATGCGAGGCCCTGGTCAGCCACATCCCCAGTGAGCCCTGTCTGCCGCAGCTTGCGTGCAGCGGCCATGCCTGCGGTGCTAAGCGCAAGCTGCAAAATGTGGCGCAGGCTGGACTTAAGAACAGCACTCCCAAAGCCTAAGATTGTGCTCAGCATGTACAAAGTGAGGGTCTTGATGACCTGGGTGGGGCTAGCTGAAGAGGAGCCTACCTCGGCGTCTGAAGAGCTGCTGCCTCCAAAGTTGACGGCGATGTCAGTGCCAACACCAGCTGCTGCAGGGATTGCATTCCTGCACACGACATGTCAGTCTGATGAGTGGCAAGCACACTTTGCGCAAGCGTGGTGGCCATGCTTGACAGCAGCTTTGCGCTTCTTCAAGTGGGCTACGCATGTCAAAGGCTGAAACAAAAGCAGCCTGGCATGCCTCAGACTGCGGCAACACTGACTGGGCATGGCAGGCATGTACGTCCTCTGAAACTGTGTTGCCTTTCCTGTCCAGACCAGCCTGGCATGGCTCACCGTGCCAGATGAGTCAATCCAGAGGCGTCAGTGTACTGCAAGTCCAGTGGTGCAGTGGGCAGCCTGTTGGTCTCCCATACAGCGCCATAGGTGTTTGCCAGAGGCGAGAATGCCTGCATCGCATGTATGTGGCCATCTGGGTTGATGGCAAAGGCTGCTGGGTACCCCATCAGAGCAAGAGCCGGCTCTATGCCTCAGTGGGCATGCCCCTCCAGCGGGCTTTGATGCAAGCTGTGTGACACTAAAGTCATACAGGCTTGGTTGGGGCTCACAGCCCCTCACAGGATTTTGCAGAGCAGGCCTGCCTCCACAAGGCTGGCCAAGGCCACTGACATGCTGCACAGTGGGCTAGGCCGCATGCCTTCAGGCCAGGGCAATGCCTCAGCATTGCTGAGGACACACCATGCTTTGCATCAACCTCCGGCACCACCTCTGCATTCTCTCCTGCTGATGGTGCCACAGCTTTGCACCCACCTCTCCCTGCATTGTGTCACCTGTGCACATCATGCATGGCACCGTCCAAGCAAGATGCAACTTGGGCCCATAGGAGAGCACCATTCCAGCACCCTAATCTGCCAACAAATGGAGCATCACTTTGGTACTTGTGCAAGGTATGGCGCCAGCTCACCAGCAAAGTGCACCCATCACCCGCTCAAGCCTCACACAAGGCATAAGGCTGCAAGCCAGTCCATGTGGCCAAGGTACGCTTAATGTTTGCTGAAGGCCACACGATGCCTGGTACAAGCCCCCCTGCGACCCTGATGATCCCACCCCTCCACCTTTGTGCTGCAAGAGGCAATGCTGGCACTTGCATCCTTGCTGGAGGACACAAGCACCCACCCAGGGCTGCCTGCAGCGCACCTGTGACCCCACAGATGCCACTGCAACGTCGCGCACAGGGCCGGCGTCGAGCAGCACCAGCTTCAGGTAGAGCGAGGCTGCGGCACCACCTATGATGCGAACAATGACGTCGCCCACTTGTGGACAGGGCACCTGCGCAGTAGCAGCAGGTGGTGGCGGTGCAGTCCAAACAAAAGTGCTCAGAGTGAAAGAAGGGTGTGGGCGCCATTGCTGATGCAGTCCAGCAGGTAGTGCCTGCAGGCTCAGGGGGAGAAGCTGACACAAGCAGGTGATGGTGCAGTCCATCAAGGGTGCCTGCAGGCTCAGCAGGAGGAGCAGGCAGCATTACTGTTGATAAGCCAGAATGTGTTGTTGCAGCCTAAGGCAGTAGACAGCAGTCCTCAGACTCTGGCTGGTGCCATCTGCGCCTGCACCACTGTGGTGACATTTGTGTGCATCATGCCGGCCGCACAGCTTCACCAGGACTCTGGCGCTGAGGCGCAGCCTGCACTGCCCAGGCTGCCTTCGGCGTGCTGCTCAGTGCATAAGCCTTGTCCAGCAACGCCGGCACACTGTCACGCTGCAGAGGGGAGCACCAGGCTGCCTGCTGCAGTGCAGACCTCTGGTCCGCAGACATTTGACGCGATGTCTCACCTGGGTGGCAGTCACCTTCAGGTTGCCCACTGCAGGCGTCGCAATCTGTGACAGGGCTGCAGCCGGCACAGAAAGCAGCTGGCCACCGCCCAAGTCCACGACCTGGACTGTCACACTGGCGAGTTGGGCCACGCAGGCGTCCTGCCAGACAGCATGCAGGGGCTCAGAGCTATTCGAATAGTTACAGAGCCATGTCCGACATCATGGGCCAGCTAGATGACGCAGGGTTCCTGCGGCACATGGCACATGCTCAGAGTTGTGCATGTCAGCAACAAGAGATGTGTCAGACACTAGTAGTCACACAGGGTGGTGCCTGTAAGCGTGCACAAGCTCAAGGCTGGCTAGCTGGGCCTTGCAGGCCTCCCAAACAAATTGTGTGCGTGCGCAAGTTGCTTACAGTTACAAGCTGCTTGCTTGATCAAGCTTGCAGTGCACCTGCAGGCTGACAAGCTGCGATATATTCACCCACACTATGAGTAGTGTGGCGGCGATACATCTTGCGCAAGCAGTTGCAACTGCATGTCTTCGGCTCAACACAGTAACCACACCTTGCCTCTTGTGCCATGTATGCTGCCCACACAACAGCACACTAGCCCGCACAGCCTGACCTGAAATTGTTCTCATTCAGGCTTGCATTGCAGCCGCTGGTGCTTACCAGTCTGGAATGTGAGCAACAGCCGGAACTGCCCAGTGGCCATTCTGGCATGTAAGTGAGAAGCCAGTGATCACCGGCCTATATATAGGCTAGTCTATATAGACTAGCTTCTGTCTGCAGACGTGGCGGCTGCTTGCACTATTAGAAGTGGGCTCTTCCAGATGGGCTTGCATGCGAGCTGCAGAGTGCTCACCGGTCTTGTGTCTGAGCAGACAAGCCTGAAGCAGGCTCCGCAGCCGCTAATGGGGATGCCTGCTAGCAGGGGCAGATCTGCCCCCACAGACGCCACATACTTGGTGCCTGGGAAGGTGGTTGCAGCCAGGCTCCCGTAGTCACAACTGCCGACGGGGTCGCCCACATCCTGCAGGGAGCGCCCACATGGCTTGTGCCTTGCAAGACCAAGTAGATTGGCAGTCTGGACCAGGCAGGTGCAGATACATTGAGGCAGGGGTGTGGAGGTCCACAACTGCCAGAATCAGGAAGCATGATGCATGTGTCAAGCGAGGCAGACCTATGACCACAGACCTGGTCTGGGCTGAGTGCGCCGGCAGTGACTTGTTGCGCCACGGAGGGCACTGCGGCAAGCACGGCGCCTAGGACCATTAGTGTGCAAAGTCCAGCCATCATATCTAAGGTCCCCGCTGCTGTTGATGGCCACAGAGTGCTGTGATCTGAGTTTGAGCTACCAGTGAGGGCTCACAGGCGGGCTTGTGTGCAGTCTGTGGCTGCCTTGAGGCTGCTACTTGACTATACACTGATGGTGTGGACTGCTGTTCGACCAGCCCCAGGCCGATCTTCCACGAGCCTGCTAACCGCTGTGATCTCGGATGGCAAGTTGCGAACCTCTGGGCCCCTCCTATGGAAGGCATAGTGAAGTGTGAACCTATGGGCCTATCCAATGAGGCTGGGTGGGATGCTTTCACGGATAGCAAATCAGCATTTCAAAACTGGTACATGTGCAGCATCGTACAATACATCAAGGCAGGGCACCCCCACATAATGATCAAGGCAAAATCAGGCCGCAACTGCCTGTGCTGCTGCTGGCAAAATGATTGCCAGAACAGACCCATCCGCTATCTGGGAGCCCTCAAAGCAGCTGAGAGCGCTGACAGTCCCGGCACAGGGCGCCCGCACTGTGTGCTCAGTCTTCATGGCTTCCAGAATCACCACTGCATCGCCCTCCTCAACAAAATCCCCATCCTTGGCAAAAACCTACAGGGCAAGGCAGAGCATGTAATTTCAAGCAGAGGGCTGCTGCTTCTGTCTCCAGCCTGGGTCAGCTGCAGTCACTTGCCATCATCACGGATGATGGCTGCTGCCCGTCGCACACGCTCCAGCTGGCGCTCAACCAACGGAGTGCATTGGGGCTCTGGGCGCACAAGCCTGCATGCAAGCAGCTTGCCTTCGTGACGCGTCCTGGCATGGGCGTCACAATCTCTCCGGCAAGGTCTGCTGCAACGCCTGCCCGGGCCCACACTCGAGGAATGTGCCGAGCAAACTCAAAGGTCTCACCGGCCAGCCACACAGTCAGGACCTGCAGGCAGGCACAGCAGGTGCCAGCTGAGCTTGCATCTGGAGCAGCCAGGCGCACAGCAGTTTGAGCACAGCCAAGCCATGGAGCAGCTCAGCATGCTCAGCTCAGCCAAATCCACCCACCTGCTGGTCCCCATGCTGATGCCGGGACACAGTCGCACTAAGGCGCTCTGCATCAACCTGTGCGGCCAGGCTGTCGCCCACGAACTGCATGTCTGTGACCACAGATACCTGCCCCTCAGCATCCTGCAAACAGCAAAGCAGGCCTTCAGTATGCGTACTGCCACTAGGGCACTCGGAGCAAGCAGCATTCATACCGTCTGTCAATCGGCAGCAGCAGTGTGAAAGTTACTCAAATCAGATGCAGAGCCTGCTCCCTCCAACCAAGCTGCTGACCTGCACACTGATGCTGCCATCAGCTCCAAAGGTCAGGCTGCATAAAAGCTCAGAAGAGCTGGCAGGGTGCTGGAAGCTCTCCTGGACTGTCAGACACCCATTGATGCGCTTGCTGTCCAGCATGCTCCAGGCTGTGGGTGGGCCTAAGTGCGCAGCTGCTGCCTGCAACCTCAGATGTGTCAGGAGGCAGCAAGGTGTGCAACAGCATGTACTCAAAGTAGTACTCAGTCCAGGGCACATGGCAGCAGGTTGCAACATAAAGATTCCGAGTGGCCACCGAAAGTATTTGGCCCTGAGTCTCCCAAAAGGGTCTTGACCCACACAGGTTTGAATATCACCAAAACAGGAGCCTGCTCAGGGTATAAGCAGGCCTGGCTCCCCAATACATGTTGTGTGATGCAGGTGCTGAGGTGCAGCACAGCTTGCAGCACATGGTTGCACATGGCAGGGCGGCTGTGTCTTATGCAAGGTATCACGGCCAACACTTGAGCTGAAACTGCCACCTGGGCCCACACTTACCTGCTGGACGTCTAGCAGGTGGTTGGCTACTGCTGCCAGGGCCGCAACATCCCGTGGCACTGCTTGGGGTGCTAGCAACGAGTCCTTATGCTTCTCTATGAAGGAGGTGTCCAGATCCGCGCTGACAAAGCTGGGGTGCCTTGCAATACGCCGCAGGAAGTCTCTGTTGGTGGGCAGCCCATTTACCTGCAGCATGTCGGCACTGATGAACAGCTCAAAAGGTGCAGCTCATGCTGCACAGAGGTCTGTTGTGTGGGCAGCACTGTCACCTGCAAGGCATTGGTAGCCATGAACAGATCATACATGTGGGCTTGAGCAGGCAAGTTGGCACAGCCCTTGCTGGATGAGAGGCCCTGTCTGTAGCACTCATCTGCAGGGCAGATATCAACAGCTGCTGCACAGCTGTGGAAGGACAAGGTGGCAAACCCAGCCTGCACAGGCCTTACTGGTGAACGGCTGCCCCAGACCATGCCGGGTCATTTGGAAGGGCCTCAGCTGCCTCAGGTAGCTGCTGCCCAAAGCAGGCATGTGACAGGATGGGACTGATAGCCTACCAGGCTCACCTGCAGCTGAGAGAGGGCTGTGTCCAGAGTCTGCAGCGCTGACACCCGGTCGGGGCCATGGGAGATGACCTTGGCGATCATGGGGTCATAGTTCAGGCCAACCTGCAGCATGGGCATGAGGACATCAGCAGGTGGCCGCATGGCTGTGCTCCAGGTAGCCAAGCCAGGCTGCAGCATGCAATGCAGGTCAGCACTGCTGTGCTTGAAGCTGCCAGAGGTGCAGCGCTGAAGAGCGACTGACAGCAGCAGGCAGCGTCAAGCGCTGCAGGCAGCCAGGCCGCTGCATGTGCATGCAGGGCTCCTTGCATGAGACAGGCGTTGGCAGCCTCGGCAGTGCTGGTGTGCTCCCAGCAGTCAGCCTTGCAGCTTTTAAGCATTGTGGGCGGCGATGGGGCATGCCAGACAGGGGCTTGCTGCAGTTGTGCTCAGCTAGAAACACAGTCTTGGACGCCTCACCTCATCTCCTGCCTGAACTCCGCTGTCCACCCTGATGCTGCCCCCAGTGCTGAAGAAGACAGCACCAGGTGGGACTTGCCACTGCTGCAAAGTGCCTGAGGCGGGCAGGAAGCCAGCTGCGGTGCTCTCCGCGTACAGCCGTGCCTCAAAAGCATGCCCCTGCACGGGAGCCAGGCTGAATGATGGAACAGCCGTTTCACTCACGCCACAGACAATAAGTGCTGTGCCCGCGCAGAAGTCCCTAGCGCTGAGAATGTGACAGGGAGGCAGCACAGTAGAAATCTGCATTAAGATGCTGCTGTCACGCAAACGAGCAGGGCATAGCAGAAGGTCACCTGCAACCGGGGGACATCTGCCTGTGCAAAAGGCAGTGGCTGGCCAGCAGCCACCCTGAGTTGCAGCTCCACCAGGTCGAGGCCCGTTACAGCCTCCGTCACGGGGTGTTCCACCTGCAGCCACCTGTCGAGCTAACCACAGCTTAGGCATCTGCTTGGACTGCACTGCAGAAAGCACTCGAATGAGCAGGACTGCGGCCTTCAGGATCGCCACTGCCCGGCAAGCACCCAGGTCCTGCTTCTACCATGCGCAAAGCAAGGCAGGGGTTCTCAGGCAGCCTGCCCTCATCCTGTGGCATGGGTAAGAACCATGCCATGGGAGAAGGCTGGCCCTCAGATTGCGGAGTGATCAAGGGGCGCCTGCCACGAGAGCAGTCAGTCTTTGGTCTGTGTCCAGGACCTGGCTGGTTGTTCAGGCAATGCCCTGGCTGGTCATGCAACAAGCACCGCCCGCAGGCATGAGTTGAGGCCAGCCTGTCGCCTCTGGAAAGGTGCCAAAGCCTCACACTGTGCAAAGCCTTGCCTCATGGCCGCCTGGTCTCCACACTAATTTGCACCTGCTGATCATGACTTGAAGGGCACTGATTTGCAAGACAACAATCAGAGGAGCATGTGCGAGGGTCCCTCAACCCCCGAGACCTAACCTGCACGAAACTTTGCCAGCCAGCCACCTCTGGGCTGCCTCACGTTGATAGCATACTATGTGTACTCCGCTTGATGGCAGGCCATTGCATTGTGACACTAACACCCAAGCAAGCAGCCCACCTGCAGCCGGGTGTTCATCTCCATGAAGAAGTAGTCCCCTGTGTCAGTGTCCACAATGAACTCCACGGTGCCTGCGCTGACATAGCCCACAGCCTTGGCGGCTGCCACAGCTGCCTCCCCAATGCTGCTGCGGAACTCAGGGCTGATGTTGGGGGCAGGGGCCTCCTCAAGTACCTGCACCAAGCACAGAAGCTGCTTCTCTGTCTGCTCAGCAAAGGACACGCGAGGGCATGCAGGTTCTGCATGAGAGATTGCAGAGGGAAGCTCGAGGCTCGCTCAACGGCAAGGGCGTGAGGCCCTGCATCGCAAAGGGGCTTAGTCTCTTGGCCTGGGTCCCCTCCAATGACCTGCATCAGGCACAGTCCGATGGTGCAGACTGGCAAGTAGTGAGGTACGCCTGGCATGCCAAGGCTCGAGTTCAGCTTGTTGTTCTTCCTTTTGGCCCTTTCTTGCAAGACAGAAGCTGACCTCAGAGCCTACAGTGGGCCATCAAGACCTGCGGGCATTCTCAAAAATAAGACCTGAGTACACTGCTTTGCAGGCTAGAGCTCACAACGGGGTAGGTGACCTTGCATGAAGCGCAGCCTTGGCCGTGGGGCTGCACAAATGCAGCATGTGCTGATTGCCTGTCAAGGGTGGGTGGGGCTCAGCCAACTGCACCTGCTGCTCAGAGTACAGCCAAGACACTGAGACCCCCGGCAAGGTGTTCAAGTCTCATGAGACAGGGGTTCAGGTCAAAGCTGCAGCTTAAACTGCAGATGCAGCTGAATGCAGGTCCTGAATGCTGCCACTAAGACAAGCCAGTGACCAGCCCTGCAGCAGATGCTGCAGTTGATGTTACTCCCAGAACACTGCTGCTGCTCTGCAGGCATGGGCAATGGAACATTTTCCAAAGGCCCGTGACGTTGGGCTGCAGCATCGACAGCTCGGCAAAGGTGCAATCGCAGACCTTCTGGTGGCGCCGCTGAACGCTGCAGTCACGCTCATACAGGTAGACAGTGCTGCCCTGGCGGTCCGCAAAGATCTGAACCTCGATGTGTCGCGGCCGCTCGATGAAACGCTCCTGTGGGCGGCAGGAGCTGCATCAGTCAGTGTGGCTGGCATCAGCGATGCACTCCGCAGGATTGCTCAAGGTGTCAGCCAGCACGTGCTGGGCAGTTTCATCTCACGATGCAGCAGCTCTCGTATAACAAGGCAGGCAGCAGAGGCCATGAGCACCTTGCACCATTGCCTCAGCACAGGGCACTCATCGCAGACCTCCAGCAACGAGGCAGCATGCTCACCAGCAGGACCCGATCGTCGCCGAATGACGCAGAGGCCTCCCGCTGAGCAGAGGTGATGGCTTCCTGCACTCAGCCACACAAACTCTTTGACAAAGGGGCAAGTAAGCTTCGTCAAGGCCTGGGAAGGAACAGGGGCTGCACCCATCATTAGTAGGTAGGAAATGCGGAGGCCTTGATGAGAGATCTTGCCCTCTTGCCCGAGGCAGGACCGTGCAGGGGGTTGAGCTTTGTCAAGCTGAGGCCTGACAGCTTGCAAAGAGGCCAGTGGTGTACTCCCCCAGAGGGAGTAGACTCCCACTGTGCCTGACGATCGTCATCGTGCCAGTGGCTGCAAGGGTGCATGGCAACAGGCCAGACTTGCCTCCATGTCGTCTGCATGCCGCGCCAGCTTCATGCCCTTGCCTCCCCCGCCCAGCCTGGCTTTGACCAGCAGTGGGAAGCCAATCTTCTGCCCCTCCCTCAGAAGGCTGCACAGCAGCAATGAATGGGTGGACATATTACCAGGAACAGACTTGGGTACAAGGCTAGAGTATCGGGCCTTCTGAATGGGCTTGCAGGGGACCACTGGCCCATCTGACATGTCTTCAGAGAGCTGACAGGCACAGACTGCTAGACATGTTGCGTTCTGCGTTGTGTTGCAAAGCGGCACAGCGTCTGCATGTCTGGCATAGCTGCCAGCAGGAGGGTGCAAGTAAGACTGCATGGCATGCAATTGCCACACATGGCTTCATGTGTATCATAGGCATTCACAGTTGCAGCTCACTGGTGCTGGGCAGCCACAGGCATATCAAGCGCTGACACCACTGACCTATCCAGGCTCTGATCCTCCCCATGGTATCCAGGCACCACAGGCACTCCAGCTGCTGTCATGAGGGCTTTGGACTCACTCTTGTCTCCTGCAGGGAGCATCCACCAACACTGCCATGAGGCATTCAAGCTTGCTCTGGTCTCTTGCAGGAGCTCGCAGTTAGACAGTTGACCACCTCCCTGCAGGTCACTGACCAGTATGTAGCTTTGGCCGTGCAGCCAGAAGCAGGAGCATGTGCGAAGATCTGCAAGCACCTGTACCCCACTGCAGCCCACTGACAGGTTCAGGGACTGGACAGGCAGCTGTGCTACGGGACAATGCTGCATGCTAGCCTCAGTGCTGCATCCCATTGAGGGCAATGGTGGGGTTGGCTTCAGACCGCTGGCACACGTGCAACGATGCGCAGCAGCTGCACTGGGCCAGCAGGGAGGCCGCAAACAGACAAAGACCATGCAAGCCTGAGCAAAGAGGTGGGCTGACGAGGTGCGGCTCCTTGGCAGGTGCACTGGACTGTGCAAGAAGCTGAGGCAGGTGCTCTGTGCACGCGGAGAGGTATCCCTGAGGCCGGCTGCTTGATGTGCATCTGGATTTGATGTGGACACTGTGCAGGGGCAGGTGGTACACGCACCCAAGGCGACAATTCCAGGGGCAATGGCAAGCGCTGCAGGCACCAGGGGAGCCAGCTCTGAGGCTGGCTGCTTGCTTCACGTGTGGGACTGAGCTGAGCAGTGGACAATGGTGGGTGGTGCACGCACCCAGACGGCACTTTGTGAGGGCGGCTGCTTGGTGCACATGTTGGTGCAGGTGAATACTGGGTCAAGAGTGAGCTGCGGCATTTCGCATGGTGCACGAACCCATGGAGGCAATTGCTGACGCTGGCGGCCCAATGAAGGTGACCCCCTGCTCCTCGCACAGCCGTGCAAAGCCAGAGTTCTCTGACAGGAAGCCATAGCCTGGGTGTATTGCGACAGCTCCAGATTGATGCGCCACCTGCACATCACATGTGGACATCATGTTGCCTGCTGCAACATGGCAGTTTGAGGACACGGGCGCGCAGCAGCAACCCCAGACTGCTGTGCTACGCCTGAAAACACCTGCTTGAGTTGCTTAGATGCCAGCACTTGCCTGATATCACGAGAGAGCTTCTTACTGCCTTGCAAGACTGCAGTATGGCAGATGCACAGCAGTGGCTCCAGCCTGCTGCACCGTCTGCCTGACACATGGTGGAAGTACGCTGTTGCCGACCGTTGCAATGGTGCATTGGTAGTGTGGCATCATAGGCAAAGCTCCACCTGCATGGGGCCTGTCCACCAGTGCCAGCAGTGCACCTGCTAGATGCACAGCACAGAGTCCATCTTTCTGACGAGCTGCAAGAAACCTGTATCTGTCAGACACGAGGCTCTCTGTACACAAGTGGATGTCTTGTGCTGCCGTGCTCCTGGAGTGCAGCAATGCATCAGCACGTGGCCCAGCAGACGGCGGTATGCAACTGAGCTGCCCTGCTCCCAGACTGCCGCATGTGGCTTCACAGACAGCGGCATGCAATGAAGCCGCCCTGGCTTGAGCAGCCTGCCTCATATGCCCTGCTGGTGCGGGGAGAGGCTGGACACCCCGCGGGCCCACATGGTCAGGCCTGGCCATACCTGGAGAATGTGCTCCTTGCGCAGATACGAGTCCCGGGCTGGCGCTGGGCCGATGCAGAAAGCCTGGTCCGCCAGGCGGACGTGCCTGCTGCGCCTGTCTGCCTCACTGAACACTGCCACTGAGGGAATGCCTGCATGGCAGAGAAGCCTTGTGGCAGTGTGGGGAAGGTAAAACAGACAGCGGCACCCGTGAGCCCCCGAACACAACCCACCCCACAAGAAGATCTTGGTGGCAGTGTCTGTTGCCCTCTGCAGCCTGACCAGCTCCTCATCAATGGGCTAGCTTTGCCTAGATTCTCTGCTGTGGATCCACCTGCTGGGCAGCAGCATTGGCAGCAGGACTAGCCAGTGCATGCCTGCTGCTTTGGCCAAGTCAGGAGGCGACACATTAGATCCTGCTGCTGACCATTTATAGACAACAGCAGCACTGTAGAGCCACCTTGGCTGCCTTAAGAATAACTATACAGACACTTTGCAAAGCACTGCAGCATGGCAGACCCAGCCTCACCGATGCGCTTTGCGGTGTGAAGAACGCGGCAGGCGATCTCCCCTCGGTTAGCTACAAGTAGCTTCCTGATGCCCAAGCTTGCCACAGCACTAAGGCCTGGCGCTGAGAAGCTGAACAATCTCCTGTGAGGCACATCTTCCTCTCGCTGCAGCAACTGAGCTGCCCTCTGCCCACATTTTCTGACCTGCCTGCCTGCTAAGAGTAACCAGGCCATGCTGCCACAGATCTCAGGAGTGCAATGTAATCGGAACAGTCAGCCTCGGCCAGGGGTTCGCCTTCAGCCCTCTTGCAGGCATGTCTCAGCAAAGACAGCAATCCCTATCGCAAAAAATGTCAAGACTTTGGCGCTCTGCGGCAGAAGGAAAGCAGCCCAACTCCGAACTCGGTGCTTAGCAGCAGGCCACTCAAATGCTGTGCCTCCGGCTCCAGGCATGCAGGCAGCATGCCATTCAACTATGCAGGGGCCTTGCTGGATCATCAGGTGCGGCATGAGGCATTCCAGCTTGGCACTGGGGATGTGCCTCTGCTGCAGACAGGCCACTGATAATGTGCTCTTGGGCTGCAGGCAACAGTGGGCTGCATGTGCAGCTGGACTCCCTTGATGGGGAGCACGAGCACATTTTCAGCCTGTCTCTCACAAGAGCCACTGCCAAGAATGCAATTGGACGCCAGCTTTTGTCAGAGCTGCGCGACGCCGTGGCAATGCTCAGCAGGTGGGGCATCCCGAGCAGGGATGAGGCCATATCAGGCAGTTGCTGCACTGCATTCTGTGCGGCTTGTCGGCGCTGCAGCCTCATGCTGCACTCACAGTGTCCGCATACACTTTCGTGACTGCAAACGCTGCAGGGAGCGCTCCACAAGGTGCCTGGTGGTCAAGAGCGGTGTGGCTGGCTCATTTTGTGCAGGGGCAGACCTCAAAGTGAGGATGCTGCCAGTGTGCATGAGCTTGGAGCACATGCCCACCCCTGCACTGCCCGTCAACATCTGCCTGGGAGCTGGCCATGTGCCCATCGAGCAAGTGGGACCTCTGCTTTACACATCGGCATGCTCCTGCTTGCATGACACCTGAACTGGCCATCACAGCAGCTGTGCCTCGACAGATCCTGCGCGGCGCAGGAAAGAGCGTCAATGACACAGCAGGAGGCCTCTGAGTTTGTGTCGGCGCTGCGGGCCACATTCAGCGCGCTGGAGGCAAGCTGCAGCCACCATTGTCAGTTGTGCATGTGTCCCCTGCTTAGTGCCTGCATGAGCTGGAGCAGCTTGCGTATTTGTGGCAATGTTTGCAGGCCCATACCAAGTGCACCTGAATTAGCTGCAGCCATAGCTGAGGGTCTTGTTGATTGGCAGAAGGGCCACAGCAACCTCCAGCGGCTGCAGATCCTGTCATGGCACTGCAGTGCACTTGAATATCAGCTGTAGCGGATACACTGCAGAGCTTGATGCACCCTGCTGTGGTTGTCTGCGTGGCTTTCAGGCAGATGCAGAGTCTAACACATCGCTGAGAGCCTCCTTGAGTGTGCTCAACACTAAAGTGCTGCAGACAACCCCTGCCTGGGTCTGCCCTGTTGGGCAGATGCGTTGTCTGCACAGGGCCGGCGAGTGCCTCCAGCTGCTGCAATCGTACTGCATGTGGCTGCGCAATTGCTTGCAGAGTCGACACATCAGCTGAGCACCTGGAGAGTATTGACTGCAGGCGATGCCTTGACCTGCTCAAGCAGAGAATGACGCCCTGCTGACTGCTGGTGCAGGCACTGCCCATGCCCAGTGTGGCAATTGTGGATGGGGTTGCGCTGGGGGGCGGGGCAGAGCTGGCCCTGGCCTGCGACTTGAGGGTGGCAGGTGGGCGCCAGCATCAAGATAAAGTGCGCTTCTGCTCCTCCTGCAGTTGTTTTGAGGAGCCTGCTGTCAAAGGAGGCCCGGCTGCACCTGCACACGTTCTGCGATAATGGGATCTTTGCAGGAGGCAGTGCTGATTGCGCTGCTGGAGGTTGTGGTGTGTTGCCTGCCTTCCGGCAGGCTTGCTGCATGTCAAATTCAGTGGAGCTTCAGCAGCACAGTGGCTCTCCATGGTGACCTCCTCCAGAGGATGCAACTGGGCCTCCGCGTCTCACAAAACAATGTTGCGCATTGAATTTTGCCCTGCTCGTCCTGGTGCAACGTGCACCACCCTGTCCTGCAGTCTATGATCTGCGACCCCTCATGCAGGCCAGAGGCAGTCAAGCACCTTCAGCAGTTGAACCACAACACCTTGCAATAACAGCTCTGAAACATGTCAAATCTTGCCGTCTACACTTACAGCCCCTAAGCACCCCCGTGCGGTGCAGGTGACAACGCCATCTTTGCGTTTCCAGAAACACGCCTGGGCATCATTCCAGGTGCAGGCGGCACTCAGCGCCTACCCCGAGTGGTTGGCCGCACCAAGGCCAAGGAGCTCATCTTCACAGGGTCCCGCCTGGACGCACGGAGAGCTTACGACATAGGTAAGGTCCGTTGCACATTGGGAGGTCGCCACGGGGCTGAAACACAGACCACTGCTGGCACCCAAGCCTGCTGAGCAGCTGCAGTGCACCCCGACATGCTGTGGGTGAGACCTGCTCTATTGTCTCAGAGGTGCAACCTGCCCTTCATAGTGCTGGCCTCAGCCAATGCAGCCATCTCCCAACGCATCATCCGGGTGAAGAATGGCCAGAGACGGTGTCCTCTTGGCTGCAGGCCTGGTGGATAGGCTTGCTCAGCCAGGCACCACGGCAGAGCAGGAAGGGTTGGCTCTAGCAAAGGACATTGCCCAGGGCGGCCCCATCGCACTGCGCATGGCCAAAGCTGCCATAAACCATGGTCTGGGGGTGGACACCAACACCGGCCTGCAGCTCGAAGAGTCCTACTATGCACAGGTGAATGCATTTTTTTGTGATGCAGTCATCCCTCAGTACTCAAGCTGAGCTGGGCCAGCATAGCCCTCGACATCTCTGCTCTGGTGCCTAAGTTCCTGCAGTGTGGCTCACTTTATCTCTGCACCTGTGCTGGGAAGCTTTCAGTGGGCTTGCTTAAGCACTTAGAGGTGCGTCCGTCAGCCCAGTGTATTTCCAAGAAGTTCATACTGTTCATATGTGCAGGTCCTGACAACACAGGACCGCATAGAGGGCCTCAAGTCGTTTGCAGAAAAGCGCAAGCCAGTTTTTGACGGCACCTGAGCACATGGACGTGGTCAGCATCTTGCCTAAATGCATGCTGTCTGTTTCTTGAGGCTCATTCATAGTGTTATGGCGGCTGCTGTTCGCCCTTCAACCGCCTTCTCTTGCTCTGCTGCAACATCAAGGGTGTCAGATGCCAATTGCTTGCCCCTGCATGTAGCAAGGGAACTTGGGTCGGTGAACAGGGTGGGTCACATTCACGATGAGGCTCACACAGTGGGGAGGCCACTAGTACTTCTTCTGGCAAGCTCACAAGGGCAATGTGGATGGCATCTGATGCTGTTGTTGCCAGGACTTAGCTAGCACACCCTGACACAGGCAGTAGGCACGATTCATGCATGATTGTGCTGGAGCAAGCGCATCTAACTGATAAAGAGGCCCACAAGCCAGGCTCACTGTTTCAGGGCGTTCCCCATCTTGTAGTGGTCCTTGCGATGGCTTTCAAACTTCTGCCTCTTGTCATCGCTGCCCCCATCAGAGCTGCTGCGCAGTGCCTCCTCGAAGCTGTGGGCGTCATTCCATGAGTCTGTGCTGGCTCTCGCCCTTCTTTCAGCTTCCAAATCATCAGAGCCATGCCTGTAGCATGGGTGGGTGGAGTATTGGAGCCTGTGAGAAACAACAATCATCACCAAGGGGACACCAAGACAAGCAGCAATGAGCCCGCAGCGTGAGTGGCTTGAACCCCGTTGTCTAGACGGCAGACCAAGACAGACATTTGCCAGACATAGCAGGGCAGGGCTCTGCTTGGCATACGCAGGCATGAATGCTCTTCAGCTTTCAGCTGAGACCTTTACTAGCTAGGAGAGCTGTGTGCCGGCCAATACGCCCCAATTCCAGCCAGCAGCCAGATCCTCCCAGAGCCTGCTCACTCTGATTGTGTGGATGTTGTCTCCCTGCCAGTCTGTAACTGCAGTTATGAAGCGGCAGTTTGCAACAACCTCAAATGCTGGCGAGCTAGTCCTGTGAATTGCGAATTGCTTGCGGCGCGGCGACAAGCTGTGGCAGTGCATCATGTCTGGAAGGGCGCTGACTCACCTCCAGAGCGGCAGAGACATCCTCAAGCCTCATCTGGGTCATGGCGTCCCCGCCTGAATTTGCAGCAATACAAGGAGTCCAGCATGGCATCTTGCCACCTTCTGCGGTATGCAGGCTTCCCCACCTTCCTCAGCAAGGTCTATGCGTCCATGATAAGGTGTTTTGGGCTCGTCAATCTTGCGAGGAGCCAGTTCAGCCTTGATCTGTTCATTCTCTGCCAAGTTGGACTCATCCCACCTGATTCCGCCCTTGTCGCTCCTCTGGCGCTTCATGCTGTTAAACCCCTCAGCTGGACTGTGTTTCCGTGTCAGATAGGTCTGGCACCTGCCTGACAAATTCAACATTTCCCTCCACTTGCTGGAGTTCCAATAATGGTGCCCTGATGCTGCTGTATAAGTGCTGGGCGGATTGACGGGCAACGTGTGAGGTCAGGGGGGCAGCCAGAGTCATGGCAACATTGTACAAGGCAGCTAGAAGCATGCGCAACAGATGGGCGGGATCCCGTGCAACTAGGTGTGCATCTCATCGCTGCCCTCGTTGCCGGTGCCTCTTGGACGTGGGGGGCTTGCCAGACACAAGGGGCCCATGCCGCGGCGAGGGTGCCGCAGACGCCTTGAGTGACAGCACGTCTTGCCCCTGCTGCTGGGGGTGGGCACCCTGCAGGCCTGCAAAGTGCAGGCTGGCCTCTGCAGCGAGGTGCCCCATGTCCTGCAGGGAGTGCAAGGCGCCGCCGTGGTGCCTCAGGTGGGGATGGGAACGCGCTGGGCTGGCATTGTTGCTGCGTGCTGGGCTCTGCACAGCGGGGCTGGCACCAGCTGGGCTGTGGTGCGCTGGGGACATCATGCCAGGTGTCTGCAGGGCATCGGACAGAGCTGTCACTGCCTTGACTCAGCGTCATGGCACTGACTGCTGCATGTAAGCTTGCACACACAGGTGCTGCCAAGGACCTTGACCCAAGTAGGCAAGCAGTGACAGGCACTAGACACCCTGCCTGCAACAAGTTGCCATCCAATCAAGGCGCGCTACATTCCTTAGAGTGCTGCAGGGGTAGATGCAGTACCTAGCCAGCAGCCTCCGCTTGTCAAGGACCTGCTGATCTGTGCATGCGCTCTTGTGCTGCTGACAGACAGAACAGGATTCTGGCATGCAGGAGCCCACCTGCTCTGGAATCTGATGCCAGGACCCCATCAAAGCAACTGAGCTGGGCATCCTTCCCAGCACAGGACATGCAGGATGGGAAGCTAGCATGCAGGAGCCCTCCTGCCAGGGGCGTACTACCTGAGAGCCCATTGCCATGCATGTGCTGCTACGCTGCTGACACAGTGCGAAGCAACATGGTGCAGAACAGCAGCTAGCATGCAAGGACCCACCTGCCCAGGAGTGTGCCTTCGACTGCCCATTGCGCCGCCGCCTTGCAAGTAATCCCTGCTCAGGGGGCTGCGCACCCGGGCGCTCAGAAGCTCAGGGAAATTTGCCAACATGAGGGGCCCCTCCTGTTTAGGCGAGTGGTACTGCAGCTGGCGCGCCACCGCATGCTGCAGCTGCTGTTGCTGCTGCTGCTGCTGCTGGGGGTGGGGCTGCTGGTGAGCTGCAGGGATGGGCATGGGCTGGGCTGCCTGCTGCTGCCCGCCCAGGCGGGGCTTGTTGGGAGAGGCCACGGTGCCCCAGAAGCCATCGGGGCCCAACCCCTGCTGGTGCTGGCGGGGACCATGAGCTGCAGGGGGCTGCTGCAGCTGCTGCAATCGCTGCTGCTGCTGAGGGGCTGCTGGGTGGTGGCCTGCCAGCGCAATGCCCACCAGAGGCTGCAGCTGCTGTGCGCCAAAGGCGTCCTGTGTCCTGCAGGGAGGCAGCACTGACCATCTGAACAGCAGTCTGGAGCAGATCCTGTACCACAGATGACAGCCCGGCTGTAGTTGAAGCCGCACACAGGGGGCAGCCACCGGGGGGCTCCCCAAAGCTTGCAGTATGCCTCAAGGTGCCTCAAACACTGCCACACCCCTAGCGCACACAGGCTACCGCTGATGTGCCCGGACCTGGTGTGGCTCTGATCCTGCCGAGCATCAGTGGTGCAGTATACTGCAAAGCTGCTGTGCTCGTGAGGCAGCAAGCCCGGGCACAGCTAGCCTGCAGTGGGTTCCCATATTTGTATGCTGCTGTGGCCCGGCACAGACGTGCCCTTAACCCCACCGCTTGCCCCTGTGCAGTCCCAGAACTGCTCCCACCTGCTGGGGCTCGCCTCCCGCCGCCAGGCCTTGATGTGATCTAGGTCATCACCAGCAGGCCATGCCTGCTGGTGGTGGCTGTGCTGCTGGTGGTGCTGCTGGCCCCGCCTGCCCTTGCTGTTGCCGTGACCACCCTGCTTCTCCACACAGCCGTCTGCAGTACACATGTAGGGGCTGTGCAGACATTCTGTGCAGTGGTGATTCAGGGGGTGACTCTGCACAACACTTTTGCAATGGCAGGGTGCTCAGCAGTCCATATGCAGTACCCCAGAGTGCAGCACTGGGCCACTATGAGGTACATCAGATGCCTCTGGTGCTGGAAGTGCCCCACAGAGAGCCAGGCTGCTGGTGTTAGGTTGAGCAAGCAGGGGATGCCAGCCAAGCATCAGGTGAAGTCTCAGCATTAGGCTGATTGGTGGGCCCCTCTTCAGATACAGTTGCAGCATGGCAGTCGCGATGCAGCCCATGCTTTGTGGGCAAGCAGACCTACCTTCAGACGGCTGCAATGCCAGGGCAGCCTTGATGAGCCTCAAGCTTTGCTGACAAGGCGACCCACCTTCAGACAGCTGCGGCGCCAGGGCAGTCCCAATGAGGCCCATGTTGTCGTCCTGATCCATGGAGTTGCCATGGCACACCAGCATCTGCTTGGCGTCCCAGGTGAGGGTTGCAGCCGCCAACACTCCTTGCCCAGAACCCTGCAGCAACATTGTGATGCCCATGAGCCTATGCATCACCGGAAGTGATCGCAGCAGCTGATTCCCCGCCAGCTGTGCAGCTTCAAGCCGGGCTGTAGCTCCCCTGCCTGCCAGAGCTCAAAGTCATACACATTGCACTTGTCCCTGCTTGGACAGCAGCTGAGTCCCTCAGGCACAATGAGATTCAGGCACAGAGCCTGCATTGAGAGCCCAAGGCAACAGCTGTTTCAGGTAAGCCTATGCCACATACAGCCACAATGCAGTGCCACACGAGAAAAGAAGCATTGCGCACCAGGCGGGGCGTCTGATCCATTGGCTCCCCTCGGGGCAGGCCGCGCTCCTCAGAGGATGCACGCGAGGCACCCAGCGGCGCCGGCGCTGCCCCCCCAGCCGCCGCAGACGTGCTCCAGGCAGAGCCGCCTGCAGCTGCCACATCTGCCATGCCAAGGGAGGCTGTGGAGGCCTCGCTCTGCAGGCTGTTCTCCCCGGCAGCCTCCTGCTGCAGGCGCAGGACTGAGGGCGGCAACCTACAGAGCACAACAGGGGAAGACACATACATTGGCTGAACAGAAGGATAGGGCATCTGCATGCCCCGAGGAGGCAACCCCAACCATGCCGTATTGTGCATACCCATGTCTCCTCAGGGGCAGCACAGCATGTCCTGTCACCCTGTCTGCAGGCAGGCAGGTATTGCACGGTTGCTGCCGTCCACCAGAGTCAGATGACAGCACAGGCCAGGCATTGCCAGAGCACCAATTCGCTTTGTGATAGAGCAGCCCATCTATCACCTGTGGTGACCAGCATCCACAGCCCCTCCCATGCTGGCAGTGGAGTGGCTGTGATGCACAGGGCTGGCTCCCCCTGACACGCGCTCCATCTCCTGCTGCTTGCGCTTGAGGCGCCGCATCTTGGCGTCCTGCAAGCGTCGTGCCATCACCTCCCTTTGCTGCTCCTGCAGGGCGACACCAGGAGTGCTCAGGCAGCTACATGGACAGGCAACCACTGCGCAGGGTATCTGCAGGCGCCATGACATTGCCACCCTGCAAGGCAAGCAGCCAGGGTCAGATGTCACCAAATTCAAATCACAGGGGCTCGCAGTGAACAGACAAATGCCGCTGCCGGTAGGCGCTGCTACAGAGCTTGGGCAAGGCTGTGCGTGCAGCTGATGCCCATGCGCTGCGCCTTTATGCCTGCAGACCCCGGCTCATTGGCATGCTGCAACAGGCCGCCTGGATGCAACGTGTTCTCTGGCTGTCCTGCTAGGTGTTTGTGTCTCAAGGGCAGCAGCTGCAGCGCTGACAGTGTCTGCCTGCCATTTTCTGGCCTCAGGCTTGTTGTGGCAGTCGAGCAAACATGGTCGGCAGCTGCAGCGCTGAAACTGCTGGCACAACCACCTCTGCAAGCAATTGCTGTCACGATTGGCCAGCCAGGTAGCAGGTCCTGCCCAGCAGCTGCAGCTCTGACAGCGCTTGCAAAGCAATCGCCAATCAAGGGCTGTCCCTGGTGCATTCAAAGAGGCTGTCGATTTCAGCGCTGTCAATGTCACTGACCAGCGGCCGCAGACAATGCTTGTGCCGCCACATCCTCAGGCAAGCAGAGGCTATCCTGGTGTCAGCCAGGTTGACGATCTCACCTGAGCCTTCAGAACCTCCATTGGGAAGGTGCGGTTGGCCTCCCTGAAGTAGGGCAGCCCCAGCAGCTGCTGGCAGGTCAGGCGCTTGTTGGGCTCTGGGTGCAGACATGCCTGCACAGCCATTGAAAGCTGATGAGGGTCTGGGTGTTAGAAGACTGGTTGTTAGTTGGTTGCAGGGCCACTAGGGACCATCAGGATTGGGGACTGGCACGAGATGGGGGAGGCAGATAGCACCAGTTGGAGCCGGCACAAGTAAGGGGGCAGCCCAGAGCATTCAACCTGCCTGGCACAATGTGCTTGTAGCATTTACAAGCCGCATTCTGGGAGGCAGTGCTTTGGTGGCTGCAGTATGTGATTGGCGCACTGTATGCCCATCGCTGGCCACACATTACCAGAGTGCTGCGACCAGCTCTTGCACAGCAGCTTTGAGCACCGTCACAGTTGAGCACTTCGCTTCAGCATCCCAGAGCCCAAGGCAAAGCGCCACTCAAGTCCTCAGAATGGCTGCTGCACAGCAGCTCTGAGCAGCAATACAGCTAACCACTTAGCTTCAGCAACACAGAGCCCAAGGCAATGCACGCCCCATGTGCTGTCTCTGTTGTGCAGGCTCACCCGAAGGACTTGCAGCATCTGCAGGCTGAAGTGGGGGTAGCGCGTCTCCAGCGGCTGCAGCTCGTGGGCTGCAGGGGCTCTGATGGCATCAAAGGCCGGGTTGGCCTGCATGGCCGCCAGATGAGCCGGGGCCAGGCGCCCAAAGCACCGCATGATGCGCCAGAGCTGGTCGATGTCGCTGTCTCCGGGGAACAGGGGGGACCCTGTGGCCATCTCTACAAGCATGCAGCCTGCAGCAGGGTAGAAGGGTATCAGCACCAGGGTCCTCTTCCATAAGCAGCAAGAGCGCTGCGGCTGCCTCAGCAAATGGGCTGGCAGCAGCAGGGGAGTCAGGCGTCTGCCGGGGCGTGAATCACTTCCCAAGGCAGGCCATTAGCCATCTGTCATCAGCATGAAGCACACAAGAGGGCACCACAGAATTTGAGACACTGGCTGTGCTGGTCTCTGCACAAGCATGCAGCCTGCGGCCAGCAGCAACAGGACTCGGTGCGCTCTGCAGCTGTTGTTGCATATTAGTGCACAGATATCAAGTCCACTTCACTGACTGCCCAGCCAGCTTGAAAGAATGTGTAGCCACATGGGGCCAGCCAGCTGTTTGAGTTCACCCACAGCAAAGTGAAGCAGACCTCACCAAAGGCCCATACGTCCACCGCTGGCCCATAGCCCCTGTCCCCAACCAGCAGTTCAGGCGCACGGTACCAGCGCGTGGCTACATAGTCGGAGTACTGGGCATCTGGGGGCCCCAGGGGCCGCGCAAAGCCCATGTCGCACAGCTTCAGGATGCCATGGCTAGAGATGAGTATGTTCTCTGGCTTGATGTCCCGGTGAATGACCTGGGGTTCAGGATGGGGTGGCTGTGTGAGCCAAACAAGAACGAGCTTGTGGGTGTCGAAGTGGCAGTTGGGTGTTGAAATGGCAGTTGGGTCACCCGCCCACAACATCCACTGTGCTGGGGCACTGACAGTGACCATAAAGGGGCCGGCTGTGGCTGTGCTGAAGCCGCATGGAGATGCCAGTTCATGAAAAAGCTATCTGATGTTGGCAGGAGGTGCCCTCAGCAGGTGCCAGCTCACTGCAAAGCTGACTGCTTGTGGCAAGCTTTCAAGCATGGCCTGCTTATTCTGCCTCTGACAACACCAAATGAGTATCTGGGCAGCACCACTTGCACCAGAGGCGCACGGGCTGTGCGCCTCAAGGGGCAGACCACCTTGCGCTCAAAGACATACAGTTGCATAAGCGGAGACATCTGCTGCAGCCCAGCTGACCTGGCAGGAGTGCAGGTACTCCATTGCACGCAGCAGCTGCACCATGTTGCAGGCCACCGTCTCCCGTGGCAGGCCTGTGGGGTTGCAGTCCAGGTCCTCCAGCAGAGTGCGCTCCACAAACTCAAACACCAGGTACTGCACCACATAATCCAGCTGAGTGGGAATTCCCCAGCAAGTCACATCACGAAGCTCAGTGGACAGGCCAACCCAGCCTTGGCAAGCAGTTGGGCTCTATCCATAAGTGCCAGCAGAGATGCCAAGCCAGGCACACCACGGTCAAGGCCCAAGGGGCCTGGTCCCTGCCAGCAGCACGACGAGGCGACTACCTGTACGGGAGCGCAGCAAAGGAGGCAGGGCTTTCCCCTGCAGCTCATGGTGCAGATGACTGCTGCGTGCAAAGCTGGTGGCTCACCAGCTTGCCCTTGCGCCGAAAGACCTCCAGCAGGCTCACAAGGTGCTCGTGCTTGAGCGTTTTAAGGATGCGCACCTCCCGCATGGCTGTCTTGCGCACCTGAACAGGAGTCGCAGTGCGTGCTACAGGGTCAACAGACGCAAGCAGCATGCTGTGACGGCACATTTGTAGCGTCACTGCAGGCTCACCGATTCATCAGTGTCATACTCCTGCAAAGCAGCAGTAGCAGGCATCAGTGAGGTAGGCTGCAGCGCAACCTGCACATGACCCAATGTGCAGGGCTTTGAGCCAACCTTGAACTTCTTTATGGCAACCAGGTCCCCAGTGGACTTATGCCTGCACTTGAATACGATTCCATAGGTGCCCTCCCCAATGATTGATAAATTTTCGTAAGCCTGCAGGGGCAAGCTTCAACAGTCAGCCAGCATCAGCCTGATGACTGGTGTGGAGCTTTGCAGCATTTATTCAAGCTCAGGGTGCAAAGCAACTTGCTACAGGGCGCCCATCTGACCTCCATGGACTCGCTAGAGCCGCTGAGGCTACTAGCAACACCCAGTTCAAGGCAAGCAATTGGAAAGAAGAAGAGTCAACACCCTAGACGCATCTATAAGACGCTGCTCAAATTCCGCGAGCTCTCACCTTGTTGAGGAAGAGCTTGGCAGGCACAGATCTGAGCTTGAAAAAAACGAGCATGCAGAGTACCCTGACTCTTTACCCCGTTTCAAATTATGGATTTGGCACCAAGGAGGAGCAGCCTGAGCGGTACATCAATCTGGGGGAGAGAAATGCTGCCATGCAGGCCAAGTAAGCAGCTAAGATATGTTGGCCCCCACAGGCCTGCTGCATATCGCAATTCGGCTTCTAGAATTGACAAAGCTGGCATTACACAAGAGCACTGTGCCCACATGGTGCAGGTACAAGAAGGAAGGTGTGCGCAGGACAGTGGAAGGCGTCTTGCTAGTGAGCTTTGCGCCTGACTTGAGATGGAAGGCTGCTCAGCCACCACAGCACATGTCTCAGACACCAATGGCCTGCTCCTACTGGCATGCAGTACATCAGCCCCACACCTACTTGCATGCTGTGCCGCCCCACACAGCGGCACAGCTGCCGCCACAGCACCCCTCAGAACCAGCCCTACGTGCTGCACAGGTGCATGAGCACAACCATCCTCATGTGCTGCTCCTGCAAGTCAACAACGCCTTCTGGAAACTGCCGGGCGGGCGACTGCGGCCAGGGGAGGATGGTGAGCGCCTACCTCTTGGGCTGCCCGTATGTAGACCTGTTTCTCAAGCTGTCTGTGGTCATGATCAGCCTGGTACTTGTGCTGCCTGGGTCGATATCAGCCCTGCACATTTCGAGCCCTGCCTCTTGCGCTGTCTGGTATCAAATTCAGCCCCACTTCTTGAGTCACCTGTGTCAAAGTTGAGCTTCATCTGCATGGCCAGCTGGGCCTTGTCCCTTGATGTCCAGTCTTACAGGCAAGCTTGCTGTGGTGTCAGCACTAAGTGTGTCAATTGCGTCTCCCCAGTGCAGGCCCTGAAGCAGTGCGCATGCTGCTCTGCAGAAGTGACTGGCTTGAAGCGAAAGCTGTTCAAGACGCTGTCGCCTGCCGCGGTGTCTGCACAGACTGAGTGGAAGGTGGGCAGGCAGCAGCATCACTGCACTCCCCAAGCACTTCTCCACACTCTCCTTGTGCACCTCTTCAAGTGTTGCTGTCAGCCCGCCAGCACTGGCATTCTTGTCAGGTGCGGCCACAGGCATTGCTGACCTGCGTGCCTTGGATGAGACCGGTCGCTCAGTATGCACTGCCCCTTAGCCTCGCTGTGTGCCTCTCATCACCGTGCCCCCTGCAGGTTGGGGAGTGCATTGGCATGTTCCAGAGGCCCAGCTTTGAGACCCCACTGTACCCTTACCTGCCAGCCCACATAACCCGGCCCAAGGAGATCAGGAAGCTCTTCGTCCTGCCCCTGGACGTGAAGTGCTACTTTGCAGTGAGTGCGCCTGGGGTGCCGCCTGCCCTATATTGGCTTCTTGACTGCTGCAAGCCCTGCCTGTAATGCACAGGCTATCAGCAGTATTGTTCTGTGCAATGCACTGAAGCAACACATGCTGTACAGCACTGCCTGCTGTGCAGCCTGCGATCTCTTCCTACAGCACAGCTCAGGGTGGGGCATTTCTGGCTGCGCAGCAGCCTGCGCCAATGACCTGTGTCATACATTCAGAGGTCCACTTGCTGGTAACACCTGTAAGCAGCATGGTGCCCAGCCCACCTCGACTTAGCCAACAACCTTTGCCCTGCAGGTGCCAGCTAACCAGAGGCTGCTGGCTGTTCCCCTGCATGACCTATATGAAAATTCCCAGAAATTTGGCACCGTGATTGCAGCCATCCCACAGCTGCTGTCACGCTTCAAAGTGAACTTGTCTGGAGTGACTCCAGCACAGCCAGGCTACTCAGTTGAGCCACCCCGGATCGAGTCCCGCGACCCCAGGCAGCAGCAGCAGCCTCAGCAGCCCTTCCAAGGCGTGGGCAGTCAGCTGCAGCTGGCAGGTCCTGCACAGACTGTGCAGTGAAGGCATATAAGGCCCACTGTGAAGGCTGAGTTGGAGGCGTGACAGACGTGCATGCAGACTGCCATGCACCCCTCTGACACATGCAATTCCCAGGCGCCAGGCAGGCAGCCCATCAGGACTGGCAGTGCCAGAAGGCGGGCATGCTGAGAGGGAGATGGGTCTGCACCTGCCCAGCTCATGAACCATCAAATGAAGTCTGCCTGGTGGACGCTTGCAGCGCGGCTTGCTGAATGCCTCATGAGCAGCAGCTGCTTCAAGCATACAGGTCAGCGCTGAGTATAAGTGCAGCTTGCTGAAATGGATCCTCCCTTGAACATTTTGTGATTCTGCGTATGGCGCAGTGCATTGTAAGCCCTCAGAAGCCACCTTTCTGATTCGTTTTGGGCGCGGTGGGCTTCTCCTGCTGGACTGAGCCTCCCTGCACCATTACGAAGAGGGACTCAGAAGTGCAGAACAACATTGCAGCCTGGTGGACACACATTGAATGCGTTGAGATTGCCAGAAAGACTCTCCCTATCAGGGCATGTCAGACGCAAGCCCAAATGGTGAAAGTGGCACCTTGACAGCATTATCGCTGCCGCCAGTCAGTGGGGTCTGGCCTCCATCATCATTGCCAACAGCCTGTGCAGCTGCGTTTGCTGCAGTGAGATTCTCCTGCAGTGCAGCACTCTGGTGAGGTGGAGGCATGGCGTGGAGGCCTTGGTTCATGTGTTCTGCAACCCTTTGTGTGACCTGTCTCAGAGTGTGCAGCATCTGTGTCCTGATTGCATGCAACTCCAAGCCCATATCACTAGCCATGCAAGCTGACATATGAAGACAAGGGTGCCCATGCATGCATATACCGCATGAAAACGTACTGCTGTCACCTGGCGAGATGCCTGCTGCTTCACAGGGGCACTGGGGTCATCTGCGCCAATCTGCATGTGAGATCAGAAACAGATCAGCCATTAGCAGTGTGCACTGCGCTGCACAGGTGCTCCTCCTCCTGGACAGACGTAATACCTGCTTGTTCACTTGCTCAGCCATTGCTTTTGCTGAGTATTACAGTTTGATATTACCAGGACCTTGGACGAGCAGCCTGCAACTATGGGCAGCCAGCACGAAAGCTCGGTTGTCAGATAGGCTCCTCCAGGTTTCCAAGCATGGAGGAATGATCAGATGGGAACAGAGATTTTCAATGTAGTACTGAACCTTTTCAAGACTTTGCCTGCCACAGGGAAGCCCCAGGGCAAGGAGCACACAGTGCTGGCAGGTAGCTGATGCACAGCTGCAGCACCACACATGCAATGCTGTGAATGAACAAGTCACCTGGAGACTGCATTCAAGCAGGCTTTGCCCTGACGGCACCGGCATGGAGCAACCCCCAGGTCATCTCACTGGGCACTGGGACGAAGTGCCTGGGTGCTGCGCAGCAGCAGGCAAACAAGGTGCAGCGCTCTGGACTGCTCTCAGAAGCAGCAGCAATGCTGCAGTGACCCACTGACGCACTGCTCAACTGTCCCTGAATGGCATCTGTGAGATGGTGCCCGGTGCTGCCAACAGGGCATCCAACCCCCATCTTGCTCCACCTGACTCAGCTGCCTCAAGCCATGTGACAACAAAGCTCTGCTTACAGCGGTCTGGCCTTGCCTGTCCCGGCTCTCTGCAAATGGGCACAAGCCCCCGCCAGCTCTGTGCAGGAGCCTGAACCTATTGAAGCCCTACATATCGCACACTGGCTGCAGGGCAACCTCATACAGGACTCACATGCTGAGGTCATTGCCAAGCGTGCTCTGCAGCACTGGCTGCACGCAGAGCTGCTGCTCTGCCTCCGCTCCTGCAGAACTCCACAGCTCGAGCCGCCAGGGCGGGTCCCCCCGCTGTCGGCTCCTGCTCATGCTGCCAGGCAAGTTCTGCTCCCTTGCAAACTGTGTGCTCTGGCCTCTGCAGTAGCAGCCCGCATGCATGTCTCCTGGGCAAGCAGTGCTGTTGAGTGCTGGCAAGCACAAGCATCTGATTGCCTGCATGCACCAGGTTCTGGTCCAACACCAACCTGCTCCTGTTTTGACGCCGCCGGCCCGCCCCTGACTGCAGCTTGCCACAGCCAGCAGTCGCCACTGCGCAGGAATCTGTCTCCAGGGTCTTGGAGCAGCTGCCTGACGGGAGGTGGGGGCTGTGCCAGGGCACCCAGCTGCACCTTGCTGTGAGCCAGCTGCCCTGTGGAGACGCCTGCATTCTGATGCCACCACTGTCAGCAGGCAAGCCCACCTCCCAGAGCAATGCGGGCAGTGCCCAGTCAGGTGCGCGGCTCTGTCAGCCTGTCTTGGGGGGAGCACCGGCAAGCAACTTCGCCTCCAGAGGCAGCTGGCACGACATCGGCTGCCGCAGACAGGGCAGCATGCCGTCGCTGCCTCACTCCTGTCCTGGCTGGGCGTGCCGCCAGGGAGGCCGCATTGACAGGCCGCACTTCCTGCACTGCACTTTGGTTCCTGCACTGCTCAGGCGTTGAGGCAACCCTTGCCTCAACGCCTGATGCGGCAGCACAATGTCTGGAAGGCCATCTCCCCAGGAGTTGCTGCAGGCAGCATGCCCTTCTCCCAGACAGCCCCTCCGCCAGCAGGGTTGATGCTTGGCTTGACTGGCTGCAGACACTGCTGCCACGCCGCTGTGACAGCTGGCAGAGGGCCCAGCAATACTCTTCTGCCTGCAGTTCTTGCCTCCTGTCCCCCCGCTGCCTTCTTTTCCAACATCAAGTCTGAGCACCTGGCACTACTGGCTGCTGCCAAGCCGCCATGGCGGGCGGCAGAGGGCCCGAGCGGCGCTCCTCTGCCTGTGCGTCATGCCTCCTTTCCGGCGGTTGCCTTCCACTCTAAAGTCAGCAAGTCTGAGCGCTCGCCACTGCTGGCTGCAGACGCTGCTGCCCAGCCGCTGTGGCAGCCGGCAGAGGGGGCGTGTGCTGGAGCCTGTGGCCGCGAGCGTCCTGTGGGCAGCATGCGCCGCAAGCCCGGCCGAGGGGACCCCACCCTCTCCATGAGCTGCAGCGACAAGCTGGCGCGCTGGGCCTGCCTGGGCGTGCAGGTGGGCCCTGCTCAGCGACAAACAGCTTCCTGGCTGCACGCCCCCAGCAGATTGCAAGCACCCCTGCCGGCCATCGACGCAGCAGGGTGCCGTTGTTTGCACTGCGGACCTGCCTGGGCGTGCTGGTGGGCCCTGCTCAGTACCTCACAGCTGCTTGGCTGCATGGCCCCATACAAATGGGGGACACAACCAGCCCTGCAGGCAACTGGACACTGCAGGGCGGCGCTGCTTGCGCTCTGGGCCTGTCTGGGCATGCAGGTGGGGTGTGCCTGCTGTTCTGCTGCTGAGCCGACAGGGAGCCCTTGAGTGAGCTGTTGGTGCATGGGATTTTGCTGGGGCACACTGAAATCTGGGCCTATGAGACATAACAGAGCAGTGGCTGCAAGATAGGAGGCAGCTGCCTTCAGGTACTTTCAGCTTCCAAGTACAGGCAAATCGAGCTCAGTGCAACTCCACACCGATGCCTGTGCAGCATCGTCTGCATGTACACCCCACACAATCACAGCACAGCTGCTGTCTGCAGGGTGCCCTGCTGTCAGAGTTCCTGGCAGAGCCGCTGCAGATCAGTAGCCTCACCTGCGCCCTTCCTGTGGGTGCATCCACCGGTGCCCAGATCCTGGCTCAGCTGCATCACAGCTCAGGTCAAGAGGCGTCAGTCGGCCAGCGACGGTCTTCCCCGGCTGCACCTCCAGCACTCCCCCAGCGGCAGGGGACCGCAGCTCAGCAGGAAAGCGTCATGCTGCAGGCGGCTCATGAGGCGCTGCTGCGAGCTGTGTCAGGTCAGTGCAGGGTGCAGGCTGGCAGCCCCAGCAGCTGAGGCCTACATGATCGGCCGTCTCAAAGTGGGCGCTCCTCGGCAAGAGGCATCGCCGGCAGGACCCTCCAGGCTGCTGTGGGGCGCCCTGCAGCAGCAAAGGCGCCAGAGCTCTGCATGCAGGGGCGGTGCGCCCAACCAGTGGCATTGTCTGAGTGGCTCAGCTGCAGCAGCAGCAGGATCGACAGCTGCTGCCCAGCAGCAAGTGGCCTCCTGCACTGCCTGCAGGGCGAGTACAGGGGGTCGACAGCTGCCTGGCCCCACCCTTCAGGCATGCTGTTCCAGCAGTGCATCTGCTGGACATGCCTGTCGCACTGGCAGGCATGGCTCTGGCGCCAACACAGGAGAGGCCGGTGCGCTCAGGTAGGCCTGCAGGGCCAGGTCTGCCTGCATGGTTGCGACTGGGGTATGCACTGTGCCTCTGCACCCGTCTCATTCTCGTTTTCAGATGCTAGGCAGCTCTCAGGAGGTGTCACAAGGGCAGAAAATGTGTCCCATTGCCCATGAAGCACCAACCCTCTCCTTCGACTGACAGACTGCTGCGGCTGCTCAGCAAGCTGGGGTGTCTGCCCATAGGCTTTGCGATTGGCTGGAGTGCTCCTGCCAGCACAGCGTGGCCCACGCAGGGCCAGGTCCGCCACAGCAAGGGTTTTCATGAGGTTACACTGGGCGGCAGCGGCAGGAAGGCAGGGTCAGCAAAGCGGGTAAGCTTTGGCTGCTCCCCTGCACCAGTCATGCCACAGTCTCCTGCAATGAAATTGGCATGCAGCTGACTAGAGCAACATGGCCCTTTTGGAGGGGTGCCCATCGGTGTCCCTTATGGTATTGTGCCAGCTCTCCTGAGCAAGTCTGCTTGCTGTGTATTGTCTTCAGGCACACGGGGACCAGGCAGGCACGCATCGCCCCTCCCTGAGCAGGAACGCCATGCTTGAACGGTATAAAGAGCTGGCAGTGCTATGTGGTCCCAGCACCTCTGAGTCTGGCCAAGATGGCAGCTTTCCCTCAGCAGCAGACAGACTGACAGTGGAACCCAGCATGTGCAGTGAGGCCAAGATGTGGGTCTACGGACATGGAAGAGCTGGTTCTGAACAACAGCGAATACTCAGGCCATATGCTGCAGCTTGGCAGCAGTTGCTGCAACCTTTCTCCCCTTTTTCAAGCTGGAAGCAGGGTGACCTGGTCCAGCAAACATGAAAGTGCCTGCCCAGTGTCTGAATCATATCAGCTGATCACTGCTTCATAGGCCTGCTTACTGCATCGCATCTGGATTATCGCACTTCACTGCCATCTTTTGTGGTCTCAAGTACCATTGCGGCTTCCCTGGCTTGCTCAACATTCGTTCATGGTTTCAGCAAGATCTGCCATAGCCTGTTATACAGTAACAATGAATGAAATGAGCTGGCAGTGTAATTTCACATTGACTGATGTCATACATCTATCAGTCTACTGCAGGCTGACCTGCAGAACCCCACATAGGGGCCTGCCTTGCTTACAACACAATGCCATTGGATGGTGCACATCCCTCTGTGCGCATCATTAACTGCTTGATGATTGCCTGCAGTGCTGGCTGGGAGGGCGAGGTCTGACGCCCTGATGCCTCCTCAAAAACTGAACGGCCCTCCTCTGCTGCCTGACTCAATTGGGGATCAAGAGGGACCTGCAGTGAGGTCTTGGCTTGAGACAGAGGGACAGATGGAGACCAACAGGGACAGCAAATTGACGGACACATGACCTAGGCCCAGCCACAGGAGCCAGGCATTGCCACCCTGAGGAGGACCCCTCATAACAATTTGTCACTTGCAGAAGCTGTGCATCCCCCTGTGCGCGCAAGCCTGCTGCAATCCACAATGTGCAGCTGCAGGGCAGTCACTCACCTTGCCAAGGAAGGGCACCTGCATGTCTTTCGCCATCCTGGCAGCCCCACCCTTGGAGACATGAAACACCTCTGTGTGAGCAACAGCTTCCTGCAGTCACAGCACAGGTCACCGCTCACTTCTGGGTTCCCAACGACATGTGCCACAAAGCCTGCAGATTGTGCGCATGTCCCTCCAAGGGCGTTCAGGGACATGGGCCACTGCCACAGGCCTGCTTATGATGTGCCGCGTTGCTCATCATACGCAGTCCTGTGGCAGTGGCCCATGTCACCGAAGCACGCCTACAGATCAGGAGGTGAGTATCTCAGCCCACGAAAAAGAGCAGCACAGCAACAAGGCTGTAGCCACAGGCCTGGTGCTGCAGCCGCATAGCATGCAGCACATGTTACTGATGCTGTATGTTGGGAGGCCAAGGCTGCATGCTGACCCAGCAGGTGTCTTGCAGCTGCGTGCGCTTGCCTGCAGGTGGGGAGGCAGATGCTGCAGAAGCTGCTGAGTGACGTCCTGCTGGCTGCCGTCAGGCGCCGTTGTGAGGAAGTTGAAGGCCGACAAGCGCTGAGAGAGGCCACTCATGTTCTCGACCACGCCCAGGACTTCAATCCCAGTCTGCATTCAAGGCACTGTCTCGTAAGATGCTCTACAGATGCTGCTCATAGGCGCTGCAAGTGTGACTTCGATCACTTGCAGATTGGACTCCCAGTCAGCAGCCAGCACGCCCATGCTTAAAGCAATTGTCTGAACAACAGCTTTGACATGCCAATCTGATACCCAGCACCCTCGCACCATCAAAAGTGACATGCTGCAGCACAACAGGTGGTGATCAGAAGGTCATGCATTGCAGCGACAAAGCACTTACATCAGCCAACCCATGCTGGCACACCTGCCTGGCGGGGGCAGGTCAGCTTGCAGCAACTGTGCCCTGACCAGGGCACTGCTCTTTGACTGCACTCAAGCTGATCTGATGACCTGACCTGCTCACCTTGCGGCAGAAGTTGATCTCCTTGCGCACATCGATGATGGAAACCTCCTGGGGAGTTGTGACAATGATGGCTCCGTCAACGTTGGAGGCCTTCAAGAATTGCGCTATTGAGATGTGCTCGTCTGACGTCCTGCAGCAGGCAGCATAAAGGGCAGTCAGCTTGCAGGAGGGTGGTCTAGGTGGTTGTTGCAAGGGTAAGCTTATAAGTGAACAACACCCCCGGATAAGGAGCCCCCACCACCTCACTCCTGTGCCTGCAAACCAACCGCCGACCTGCAGCCAGTCCTTTTGTGCCACAGTGTAAGGTCAAGCTGTCAGCCTGCCTTTGAGGAGGCCCAAGGCAGCTGCACTGTAAGCCAGGAGCTTGTACAGGAGAGTCCACTGCTCGTGTCAGGCTACAGCCATGGCCATCTGGTCCACTGTGCTTCGGCTTGCAGGGTGCCAGAACCACACACTTGGTCAGTCCCTCAAGACTGCACAGAACCTGGTCGCACCCTAGTGGAGTCTTCTTAACCCATGAGGCGGTCTCATCCCAGTCCAACTCATCGGTGAGATGCAGTTTGCCTCCTAAACCCCCACTTTTTAGAACTTAGCACACTCCTGCATCAACACCCACCCTGGCGGAGCATCCACGACCAGGTAGTCAATTTCTCCCCAGTCCACATCCTTGAGGAACTGTTTGATGAGCCCGTTCTTGCGGGGGCCCCGCCAGATGACTGCATCATCTGGGTTCTGAAGCATGAAGCCTGCAACACATGCCTTTGCAAGATGTGAGCAAAAAAGATTTGTGATGTCATGAAGCCGCGGGGCGCGGACAGGACAGCAGGCTGCTTGGCCGGCCCTCACGTCTCTCTAGAGCATGAAGTCTGCAGGAATGTGTGGCGCCTTTGCATGAGGCTGAACAGTCACTCTGCTTGACAGTCCCTCGCGCATTCTGTGGTGTGCAACCTGCAACAGGTGCCTGTACATGACTCCGACAACTTCCCCTGTGCGACAGGCCCTTGCCTTTGTGAAGCATGCAATCTGCAGCAATACTACAGGGGAGCCCACAGAGGAGCCCACAGGCCCTGCTGATTATGTGCTGCTGAGCTGCCCGAGCGGCCAACACTACAGCAGCATGTGCCTGCAGACCTGCAGGCAGCATGCAGCCAGGAGCTGCCAGGCAGATGCTGCCCTTCGGACACCGCTAAAGGAGTCTTGCAGGTGACAGCAATGTGCAGTCACAGTTGTTAGCAACACTCCTTGGCACAAGGCCCCTGCTGCCAGCAGCTTTTTACAGTCTGAAAGGACCAGTGCCAGACCAGGACACATCGAGCAGCCGCTTGTTGCAGGCTTGAGACATACTCCCAGCACATGACATAAACAACAGCAGGCCCACCTATGGACATGACTCCAAGGTTGTCGTCCACGTAAACCGGTGACCAGCCAGCATTGCTGTGGTGAATCTCCTCCCCCTCCAGGCCCAGCATCTTGGGAATGCTGGGGCCACAGATGTCTATATCGAGCAGCCCAACCTGCAGCCAAGGGCGTGCCTCAGGGTGGGTCCACAACGACAAGTGGTAGAGCGCCTCAAGCTGCCTCTGGACGTGGAGCCTTTTCCATAACTTGACGTGCAATCAGGGGCAAGTCTCAGGGCAGACGGTGCCACTGCACATTGCTCATTTGCAGGTTGCACCTGTCACGCGTGGTTTATGCTGCAGCCTGCCTTTGTGAAGCCAGGGAGGTTGCAAGCAATAGTGATGCCCATGGTGGCATGTCTGCATTGGTTCTTATGCCACCGCTGGGTAAGCAGCAGCAGGCAGCACCTTTTGAATGCAGGATTGCTGTAGCTGCCTCGAAACAATCCAGCCTGCCACAGACGGGGGAAGGCCGGTGAAAAGAAGACAGCAAGACAGTAAGGCACGTGCAGTGAAGCACAGTGCAGTGCTGCCGCGAGGTGTGCCCGACCAAGAGCTATGGTCAGTGACAAGGGCAACGGCAGGGATGAGGGCGGCAAGGTGAGCACCACCATGATCAGCTGTGCTGAAGGCCGCTGTGATCACATTGACAGCTGCTGCTGTGCCTTTTGCTGACACCTGTACAGGCTGGTGTGCCCTGAGACACTGCACAAACGCAATGGCTAGGAGCGCAGTCTGTGGCTGGTGGTGCATGTGTAGGTGTGCACACACCTGCCTGCCGTGGGACGCCAGTGCAAAGGCCAGCTGCGCTGAGAAGGTGCTTTTCCCCACACCGCCCTTCCCAGACAGCACCAGGATCTTGTGCTTGATGCTACGCATGCGCTGCTCAATGGCGACAAGGTCTGGGTCTGGCCCCTTGGGAGCGGAGGCGCAGGCTGCCTGGTTGGGGCAGCCCTCGCAGGCAGCTGCCTGGCCTGCCCGCTCTGCCCCAGTTCCAGGGCAGTCTGCATTGCAACAGCAGGCGTCTGGCGGCTACCATGCAGGGAAGTGCAGTTGTGGTGAATCTGCAGTGAGCTGAGAGTTCAAGCATCATTGGGTTCAGGCCTAGCGTAAGAACATGGCGTACGAGCATTTGCATCAGCCGGTACTTGGCCTGCTTGAGCTTCATCGGCTGCTGCCATGGGCACTCAGATCTGATCAGCTGTAGTATGCCTGTCTCTGGGCAGCAGAGAATGTTTTGCACTGCTAGGTCTGGAGCCTGGAAAGGAAGAGGCAGAGCTTCTGCAATCCTTAATTGCATAATCTTCATGATTAGACCATGGCCATGAGGCCAAGGTGGTGCAGCTTTCTGGCTGCTGTCCTACTAGCATGCGTTGCCCAAGTGCTTGGGGATCTCATTGCCACAGGGGAGTCGTACAGGTCTGTGCAAGCAGCAAATGAGCATGCCTGCACAGCATTGCCTCTGCTGTCCAACAAGTGTCCTCTGTGGCTCAAGGCACTTCATTAAGGAAGACCAAGACCCGGCATGGGACAGCAGCGGCAAGGATGAGCTTTCAGAGGCAGGCTACAACATGATTCCAATTGTCTCAGGTCAGCGCATGCTTGCGGTACCCAGTGCATTGTGGAGCAGCACTACGCAGCTGCAGTAAGCAGTTCAGCGCGAATTTGGCTCTTTCAACTCAACAGACAGACCAGGAGAGGCATGTGCAATGTGCCAGGGCGCTGTCTCAGTACCTGCCCCTAATGAACAGCTTTGCTGGACTGCCTGCAGGCATGATGGACGCAGAGACGCTTGTCTGGCCCACGCCTGTGGGCGCTGTCTGGCTGCATGCCATACCCTTCTTCAGGAAGGTCGACTTTGCATCGCGCTACAACATCAGCACTGTCTGGCCGTACTGCCAGAACCAGCATGAGTGCTACGTGTATAGTCAGCCCAGCAATGCAGAGGGGCCCATCACCATCAACTTCCCCGACGGCATTGCTGCTTTTGGTCAGTACCCAGGCTGCACAAAGCCTGCTTTGGTTGAGCGCATTGATACTGCTGGCAAGAGGAGTCCTCAGCTGATCAGTGTGCTACTCATGATCATGCTGCTTGATGCCTTTGGCTGTGCGCTGAGCTCCCTCCCTCCTTCTGCAGACTTCTACCTGGATCTGGCCCTGGACTGTGTCAAAGAAACCAACAAGACTGTGCCATGCACACTGTCTGCCTACACCACGCAGGGCGACGCCAACATAAAACCAGCAGCCACCCTTGAACGGGATGTGCATAGCATCTGCGACAGCCCCTTTGTAGGACAGTATTTTGGATTATATGCTGATGACATGGCAGCTGACATCACTGGAATTGGGATCCACTGTGAGGGCTCCCTCCCACAGGTGCTGGGCCTGGTCAGAATAGCAGAGCACCCAGAGAAGCCAGTGCTTAGTTTACAGAAGCCCTCGCAGGACCAGTTCCTTGAGATGTGAAATGAACAGAGACAGAAGCACTCATACTCAACTCACGCCTTGCTTGAGACATACAGAGGTCAGGCTGATGAAGGCCGCCAACAAGTAGCCCACAAACAGGGAATCATCTGAGGTGCTGGGCCAGAGGGAGTTCGTGTCAGGGCAAGAAAAGCACACACCAGCTGTTTTTAACTGGTGGCAGCAGCCTACAGCCACTCTGTCACTCGTCCATAGTCCTCAGAGTGACACCGAAGGAGGGACCCCTGACAGGGTGCAGGCGCTCAAACGCCTCACAGGCTGCCCAGCCGATTGACACGACCCCAGCTATGCAGGCAAAGAGAATCTGCAGCCATCAGGTGGGGTCACACACTCTCTGTGCAGCTCTGCATGACGCAGTAAGGAGAAGGCATGCTGAGCAGTGGCACCCCCCTTGAAGAGGGCAGGCAGAGATGCCGGGCAAGTTCACCTGAGGCCCGACTGAACCGTACAGCACTCCCCCGGCCAGAGCGCCTGTGCCTGCTCCCAAGCCAAAGTACAGACTGGAGAACACAGCCTGCAGACAAGTGGATGTGTGGCGCGGTTGGCCAGCACTTCTGCGCGGCAGCAGGGCAGTACAGAAAGACACCCTGCATGCACTGCCCCCCCAAGGGTCTGCCAGCATAGTGTCCAGCATGCTGTGCTGCTCTGACCACGACAACAACTACAGCCAGCACAGGCCACTGCTTCCGAGACCGCAGGCATTCTGCTGGTATGCTGTACTGCCCTCAGCAAACATGCCTGGCGCCCAGCATATCTGGTGTGTTTTGGCTGCAGCATGTGAGCCACACCTGTGTCGTGGACTTGAGGCCAGGCGGGGAGATCCTGGCGCAGTTGACGGTGCCCGCTGCCCAGGAGCAGCCAAAGGTCACGCCGTGCAGCAGCTCCACAGGCAGGACCACCCAGGGGTTGCCAGCCAATGGCAGCAGGGCATAGCAGGTCAGCCTGCAGCGCATGTGAACAGCCTGTCTATGATGCATGACATCTGCATGCAATCCTATGCACAGCGCCATATGCACGGGTTGGCCAGCCAGGGCCCGCAGGACATGCAGACAGCCAGCAACGCATGGTGCAGCCTGAGCAAGACTGGTCTTTTCCCCTTTGGTTCCCAAGTGCTTGTTTGGGGCCGCATGATGAGAACACTCACCGCCAGCTTGACAGACCGGGAGGTGCGCAGCACACCAATCGAGCAGGGAGGCACCACAAGCTGCAGACGTGGACATGAGCACCGCAACACTGCAGGACACAAGACCAACAGGCCCACCTGAGCACGTAGGCACTGAGAGCGAGATCTATCACGCGCCTCACACCAAAGCGATCAATGACCTTGCCGGCAAAGAAGAAGAAAGGCGCCTGCGCGAGAAGCAGGACACCACTGGATGATGCATGTGTACCTAATCGCAGCGTGCCGCTTGTGCACAGCATGCTCTGACTGAGACACTGGCTGGAACAGGTGGCTCCAGAACCTCCACAGTGCTCTGCGGAGTGCACGGCAGGTGGGGTGGGAAGGGGGGGCGGGGGCAGGGTTTAGGTCTTGGGGTGTGTCACCTCTGAGGCACAAGAGACAGCCAGGGTGAGGCCCATGAGTGACTCTGTGCCACCTGCACAGCGCATGGTGTCCTTGAGCCTCCCACTTGAGTGGACGGTACCGACGTGAAGCTGCAGCTCTTGAACTTGCTGCAAAGCCGCAAGTCATGCCAGATGCACCAAGCCCATGCAGATGCAGAGGCGGGATCTCACAAGCATGCTAGGTACTTGAACACCCCGATCATGCAGTGCCGCCCAATCATCATATGTGTATGTATGTGAATGGGAAGACCTCAAGACTGGTGCCACACTTACCCAGAAGGCTGAGGTACATAAAAAGATAGGATGAGATGGCCCCAATGGCCAGCCCCATAAGGGTAGTCTTGGCAAAGAAG
This sequence comes from Asterochloris sp. CNOR1, assembly GCA_963969365.1. Lineage (NCBI taxonomy): Eukaryota > Viridiplantae > Chlorophyta > Trebouxiophyceae > Trebouxiales > Trebouxiaceae > Asterochloris > Asterochloris sp. CNOR1. The sequence goes on along the minus strand of OZ017756.1, from coordinate 1,938,566 downwards.
ATAGCCACCTCCTGGTCGCTGAACAGCACCTGCATCAGGCAGGTTGTCACTATGAGCATTGTGCTGAACACAGCATGACCCAAGCATGACAGCATTGGATGTCCTGAAAGCCAGGTCGATCGCTGAACAGGACCTGCTTCAGGCGGCCATTGCCATAGGGACTGGGCTGATGGGCATTCCTCAAGCTTGACAGCATTCAGTCGACAGTCCAGAGTCCCCAAGCTGAGCTGATCAACACCTACATCCGTCAGGCCAACAACCAGCTACCACCATGCATGTCTGGCCAAGTGACAGGCCTATAATGAGCTGTGCCAGCCCTGGCCTGAAATCTGCATGACAGCACCAGGCTGCACTGTGAAGATCTGTGGGACAATTCTGAGGGCAGCAGGAGCTGCCAGATGGCACGCACGCTTTGGAGGGCACGCTCCCGATCTGAGATTCTTGCCTGAGCACTTGTACAAGTCCAGAGCCAGCAGCACCACATCGCGCCTGGTGAGCCAGGCTATCGGGCCTCGTGCACCCAACACGGTGCAGGGCCCTCAAGACATGAGACTCTCAGCACCATGAGCTGCTGAAGCAGAGTGAACCTTGTGGATACATGGAAAGCTGAAACTGGCAGCCCAGGATGGCAGCATGCTTGGCAGCAACCCTACACCTGGCCTCCCCGCTGTCTTTTGCCCTCTCTCCCACTTCCCCTGCCAGCGGCCTCTGCCTTGAGCGAGGCTGGACGCACTGCACCCTCACCTTGCATGCCTCCAGGAAGCTGAGGCTGGAGGCCTTCTGCTGGAACTCCATGCCCGACTCTGGCAGGTCCTCGTCCTCCTCCAGCGATAGCAGGCCCGCCGTCTGAGGGGGCGCCACATCTGCCAGGGGGTGCCTGCAGCCACCAAGATGTTGCTGCTGGCTGGACGGTAGCTAGGGGACCCTGGGCCATGACGCTTTGAGTAATTGTCAAGGATGTTGTCAAGAGGGACTGCAGGCTGGGGAGGGGTCCATCGAAAGCGCAACATCCTCATCTGCCAGGTGGTATCAGCTGAGGCAGAGGCCTGGGCGCATACGAGACTGGTGGGTCCATGCACGAAGTGCTCTGCCAGGCACAAAGCAGTCCTCAGCCAAAGCCACAACACTGCAGCAGAAACCTGTGCAGGCTGATGGACAAACAGGCCAGGCGACACTGTGCTGGCTCCACAGGCATGAAGCTGCCTGGCACTGCGAGGCCATCTCATTCAGGACATAGCAGTGTTACTCACCTTATGGCGGACAGGTCCCACGCCTGGGCCGAGGCAGTCTGCAGCAGCGTTCTGCGCTTCTGCCCCCGGCTAGCCTTCTGCCCTGACTCCCACTCCCAGTCCTCCTCCAGGGTCTCATACATGCTGATCAGAGGCTTGGTCACGCTGTCAGCCATGGCCATTGCAAAATCGCTGCCCCCTCCAGACTGACTGTCTGCAGAACACATCCTCAGGAAACTGGCCGTGGTAAGTGAAACGGTGAGGACTAGGAGCTGGGCAATACACAGCCACGGCCACTGCCGAGCTGACCCTATAATTCCGCCTGCATGTGAATGCACCACACTGCTGTGAACGTCTTGATGGGCAGCTTAGTCACACCCTCTGCCACAGCCATTGCCAGCTCTGGCTGATAATCAGCACCTCAACTGATACATCTGCACATGCCTGCAGGGACCCAGCTGTGATGTGCGGCCAGCTGTGATGTGGAGGAGACTGAGCTGATCAGCGTCTGTGAAGCCATTTGCAGCACGCAGTCCATGCATTCTGACCAAGTTACAAGTGATTGCAGCCGCATTGGAAAGCTGCATGCAGGCTGCTTGCCAGTGAATGCGCTGGAGGCCCCGCAGGGGGGCAGCATGTTAGTAGAGGGACAACCCAGCTTGCGTGCTAGCCCTGTTCAGGCACGGGAGGCAGTCCCTGCTTTGGCAATACACTTATCACATATAGTGGGGACCTCTTACAGCAAGGCAACTGGGCGTCAGCTTCAGCTACAGGCATGCCAAGCAAGGTGAGTCACAACCTTAGAACAAGGTATCACCTGCGCCGCTCACTCCACTGCCGCCGGGGGTGTTTCCGCTGGGCCTGTTCCTCAGGCCAAAGGGCTGTGCATTGTTCTGCTGCATGGCAGCCCCTGCAGCCCAACATGCAGCATCTCTGCACAGGCTGATGAGCGGGCTGGAGCCTGGATCCTGACGCCAGAGAGGTGTCAGTATTCTGATGTGTAGCAGCTCCTGAAATCCCCAAAGACACAAGATGGTAAGCAGCCTGCAGTTGAAGGCAGGCCTGGCGACATCTGGTGTGGAAGCAAGTACCGCCAATCACCCCATGGCCGTCAGTGCTGTAGTAGCCCATCTTTGCAGAGGGTTCTGCAGGCAGGCAGCACATCTACAGCCAGATTTCATGCAATGGCCAGGTGCTGCCACCCAGACGATAGCCTGGCCTGCAGCTATGTTGGCAAGCAGCCAGGACCCACCCATCTGCCCATTCCCACCCAGAGCAGGGTTGCCGTTGCCCATGCTGTGCTGCTGGCCATTGCTGCCAACACCCTGCAGCTCCAGGTCATCCTCCTCCTGATTTTTGTAAAGCGACTGCAGCAGCACAGCCAGGGTCATGGTTTAGTTGGTGCAGACACGCTGATCTCAGCTCTGTGCAGCGAGGGGATGGTTTTTGTACGACGCCAGGCAATGCTGCGACGCTTCAGACACCACCATGGTAACATTGGTGCATGCATGCAAGCGGCTGTCAGGAGAGACTGCTCAAGGATCCCCTGCAAGAAGCGCAGCAGCGCCATCAAGACTTGGCTGCTGCACCTGCAGCTCCACCCTCCTTCTGAGTCCTGTGCAATCACTGCAGCAACAGCCAGGCATGGTCAGCAAGCTGCACAGTGCTGCAGAATTGACAGACAATCCTTCCCATGTATGACTGCAACACACAGGCACAGGAAATCTGCACATTGGGACGGCCTCTCATCTTGATGCTTGGACGCTGTCTGCCCCAAAGTCAGGCAGCTGCAGGAGGCTTTGTCAACAGCTAGCAATCTGACTCTAACCAGTGGCCACAAAGTCTGCAAATCTGCTCTGCTATGCTGCACATGCTTGCCCTGCCTGTCCTTGCACCTGCAGCTAGTGCTCATGAACCTGATAAAGGCAGAGCTGCGGATCTGCCCAGGCAGGAACATCACCCCTGAACAGGCAGCACGGCTGTGAGGCCCAGAAAGTGACCGAAGTCACTCTGATAAAAGAAAATTGCTTGTTAGGACATGACCAGCAGGCATGTGACACTGATGTGTGTATACATGCATCAATGTCACCAATAGAATAGCAGCCGCTGCCCCTGTACCTGACCCTGGTGCTTGAAGTGACTCCAGGGAGCTAGCAGGGTGCTGGTCCACATAAACAGGCAATGTCGTTTTCAGGACTAGGACAACAATGGAGGCCACGCTGCAGGGCAGCCAGCCCATGCTGATCAACCCATTTGCCCTGCTCCTGCCTATGAAATTGACCCTTGCCCCAGGCATGCGATGAGTCTCACCTGAACAGGCAGCATGGCTGTGGGCCCCAGGGCGATGATAGAGGCCAGGAAGTAGGCCACAAATCCAGTTTTGAGGCCATAGTTGGTCACCAGCAGGCCTGCAAAGACGCTGGTGCCGCCCCATCTGCAACGAACAAAGGGTCCTCACACAGGCAGCTGAGCAGGCTGGTCGGCCTGCAGGGGCTGACTGGCTGCAGCACAGGACGCCCTCTTATCCTCACAGCCTCAGGATCTGACAACATGTGCCTCACCCGATGGCGCCAAACATGCGCTGCTTGCCATAGTCACCCTCCTGCAGTGCAGTGGCAAAGGACCTGTCTGCACGTGGATCAGCATGTATGAGCCAAGACAGCACTCTGCCTAGGCTGCCCCAACTCGCCAACAAGTACTAAGGGCAGCACGGGCAGCAGGAGGACACCTAAATTCATGCAACATCGCGCATTACATCAATACCTAGCTTGGCATGCACCACATAAGCTCATGTGCATGGAGCCAAAGGCATGTAGGCACCGCCAGGCATGTTTGCACAGGTCCTGGTGTTGGGTATGCAGAATGTCTGGGACTCACATTCTTCACAGAGGCCATGACTGCAGCGTCTGCAATGATGGGCACTGGTGAGGCAAACGCCTGCAAGCAGCAACAAATTGCTGCAACACATCACCTTGGCAGGTGCCTGCATGCAAGACGCACGGCAAGAGTGCCCTCCCCTTGCACGCATGCATGCAGCAATCATTCAGCAAAAGCTGTGTTGGAGCCTCAAGTTGTGCAGTTGTTCAGGACATTCTGCAAGGCCTCACTAAGCCCACATATGCCAACGATGCCATGAGAACCGACACCAGAATGGCATCAAAGGAGGGCACCAGGCACAGCCCCCTCCCTCAGTGCTTGTGGACATCATGCCACACCGGTCTCAAACAAGCATGAAGTCAGAAAATGTGCCAGCTGTACTCCGTCAGAGGCTTGCCTCGCTGGTCACATGCAGTTGCGAGTGGGGGGTGGGGCCAAAGCAGCCATGCCAGCCCAGGAACACAGCTCACCTCTGTGATGAGGGACAGCGCCAGCTGGGCCCCAAATGAGCCGCACACCGCCAGGCCCATGCCGCTCCGGGTGCAGGTGGAGATGCACCAGAAGGCGATCAGGATCAGGCGATGTTTCCTGGTGCTGTCCGCCAGGCTGGCCCACAGGTTGCCTGCAGGCATTGCTAACTTGTTGACGACGTCTGTAGGATGCGCTGTGCGCGACTGGCTGTGGCACTGGCTGCTTGCGAGAAGTCAGCAGGCTCTTCACAGTTGCGGGCAGGCAGACACTGCCTGGTGGTAGCACAACACAGATACAGAGACAATGCAGCTGCCACGCTTGTGGGCAGATGGCTGGCCGGCCTACAGCTTGGCTTGTAATGTTGGTGGTCTGTGTGCAAGCAAAGAGTAGAAAATGAGGGCCTGCTGCTGCCCCTAAACTGCATGCATCATTCTAAAGGGACAGCAGGGAGCAGGCCAAGGGCTGCCCGCAAGGCAACGGTAGCCTGTCAGCAGCATGCAGAAAGAGCAGGAGTTGCCTGCAGTCATATGTGACGCTGAATGTGGCATGCTGGTAGTGTGTAATACAGAGAAAGAAATGCCTCAACGCATACACATCAGCTGCTTGTAGAGAACAAGATGACTATTTAGGGCTTGAGGGTCCCTGCTGAACTCGACGATGTCAGTGACATGCCTTTAGCCCACTTGCACAGGTCACTGCACATGCTCACCGAAGGGGATGGCCATCCAGGGTTTGAGCGCCCCCAGAAGGCCAATCTGCGCACTGCTGAAGCCCAAGACGTTGGCATAGTACAGATTCAAGAAGGGCAGCACGAAGCACACAGCGCCAGACGTAGACAGGAACCACAGCTGCAGTACAGAGAGGGTGAGAGCATTACAATCCCAGGTTACCCTACAGGGACAGCTGCAGGCAGCCTGCAGAAGTGGGATCATCAGCAGCGAACAGGAGTCGCAGCACTTGATGCTGATAGCTGTAGCGCAGGGTGTTATGTGTTGAGAAGGCCTGGGTGATGAGCTGGCGACTGTGGACTTGCAATATGCCTGAACACACAAGTGAGCCTGCAGAGCGATGTGTGTCTGTCAACGCAGCGCAGTGCACCTCAGCTAGGCACTGTAGTGCACAGCTGGCTCTTTCATTACACCCACACAGTAGATCGTGTCTCACAGCGCTTGTGTCTGATGAGGTAGCGTGCACTGCAACTCTACCAGCAGCATCTGCACAGTCTAGCTAAGGGTAATGCCCACGGAGGAATCTTGCTGCAGCAGCACCGCGTGCACTGCACCAGAGGCAGCTCACCCGAGCCCAGAGCAGGTTGTTCTTGTCTGCGTCCCCCAAAGGAGCTGAGCTGGACCCCACAGCTGCCTGCGCTCTGTCTGAGCTGCTGCTAGGGCTGGTTGTCTGTGCTGCTGCGCACACTGGGCTCCCTCTGTGCTTCCTGTTGGCAATCAGGGCTTGAAGGGGCAGGTGCACAGCTTGGAACTGCAGCTTGCTGTCCACAGCTGACTGGGCAGTAGCCTTTACAGGGGATGTACTGCCTCCCAGGTGCTTTGAGGAGGTAGTACGGGTTGCTGGCTGCTCCCTGCGCCATCTGCACTGCTGTGTGGGCAGCCTGGGGCCGGCCAGGGATTGAACTTTTGCCACCTTGCCCAGCAATGTACCTGGCTGCATGCCAGATTGCTGCCACTCAGGACGGCCAGCCCGAGCACGCTCCCCAGCTGCCAGCCCACGATTCAGCATTTCAGGTATCTACAGGGTCCTCGAATCTTGTTTGAGCACTGCAGAGCGATGCAATTGGCAGAGTGCAGTCACACGACTCAATTTACAGCCGGCTGCAGTACACTCTTGTACGGGCTTGTGGGCATGGGGTGATGTCCTCTCCCCTTCTGGCTTTGACCGGGCTTTTTGCAGTAGCAATGGCTCTACTGAGTGCTGTGAGGGGCTGTAGGGGCCTGCTGCAGTCTGGAGATCGCTTGAGAGCAGCCTGCTTGACGTTGACCAAGCAATTTAGTGCTGTGCCAGCACCTTTACAGGAAGTGGAGCATTTCGAGAACCCTGCTGCCGTTCTGCATGGCATTCATGATCTCAGATTTGAAAATCATCCCCTGGCAGGTGGTTGCAGACCTAAATAGCTTGTGTTGCATGTGCAAATGCATGATGAGCAGTCTGTGACAATCATTGTTGCACCAATCTGAGAATCCCTCCATGATAGCAGGCTGTGCGACAACTGTCACAACACTTGAGACTCCCTGTATGGCCTGCAGAGCAGCTACATCCCTCACATGTCAGGATCGCCATAAAAGCACTTGGCATCTGTGGCTCTGATGTGCACTTTCTTGAGAAGGTCTGCTACGCTGCTGAATGCATTGCCAGTTGAGATAGCATGCCTGCTCATGCATGTACGCCCTGCAGGGCCGCATTGGCAAATTTGTGCTGACGGCCCCCATGGTGATCGGCCATGAGTCTGCTGGGTGAGGCAGAGGGGTTGTGGTGGTCTGAGGGTGTGCTGCCATCTGACAGACCCAAAGTGCGTTTACATTGCAGCAGGCACAGCTGCACATTCCAGAGGCTATGATCTGTGCAGGGAGGTGGTTGGGCTCGGGGCAGACGTCACAGATTTGCAGGTACGGCTGTGTCTGCAAGTGGCCCCACACCTGCTGCAGCTCCAGCTGCAGTGCAATTGCCTCACAGACAGGGCTGCAGGCAGCGGCCTACCATTGCCTTGGCCTGCTGGTGTCTGTCCCTGCTGTAGGTCAGTCCTAGGGTGCTTGCCATGCTCAGCATGCAGTCAGGGCTTCTTCACTGATGCAGGTTGGCGACAGGGTGGCCCTGGAACCTCAGCTCCCCTGTTGGGGTAACAAGTATGCCAGGTGACGTGCTTTAGCTCCCTCAAAGGACGCACAGCCGTCGATTGCACATGCATAGGGCTGCTGGTGTCGCTGCAACAGAGCTTGTGCCCACAAGCTGCCGTAGTCTTGTAGATGTCTGAGACCATTTGAGTTGCTCTTGGGGCTGCCAATCTTGCCAAGGCTGCAAGCACACAACCTGCAACCCTCTGAGTGGCTCCTGGGGCTGCCAACCTTGCCAAGCCTGCAAGCTCAGGACATGTAACCCTCACTATACGGTCCCTGATGACAGGCTAGGGCGGATGCTCTTGGGTCTAGTACCTTCCCATGCTCCCCGAGAAACCATCCTCTCGCCTCATGACGTCGTTGCTGCCTGCCAAGATATGCTCAAGCAGACTGTATCTGCCTCTGCACAAACAGGCTTCTGCGTCTGGCCCAGCCGCGGCCATTGTGTGCACCTCCTGCATACCTGCCAATGGGCAGGCAGACTGCGAGCCTCAAGCACACTGATGCCTGCATGGAGTGGAGCGGTGACCTGGCAGGCTCAGCTAGGCACCTCTGACCTGCACCGCAAGCCTGCACCTGCAGAACCAGTGGCGGCCCCCAAGTGGTGCCCCTTCCAACCCTCAACCCTACCCCCTGGTGTCTGCAGGGAGGGGAGGTACAACCTGGCAGACACCCGCTTCTTCTCGACACCGCCGGTGCATGGAGCGCTCTGTAAATTCATCGACCACCCTGCTGGTGCGCTGCTTGGCGCCGTGCACCTGACTCCACTAAGACATCATGTTGCGCTGCTTGGCTGCCCTGCTGGTGTGCTGCTGTGCAAACTCTAGCAGTACAACTCTGGTTTGTGCTGCCTGGCTGCATGGACAGTGCCCTCCCTGTGTTGCTTGCCATCTGTGCAGAGCACGGCAGGCATCCCGAGAGCACATCTACCGCCTGCAGCACTCCTCATGCTTTCATGAGGTGTTGAATTGCTGTTCATCTGCTCAATGCTGCCGAGCTTCGTGCAGACTTTTGTTTCAAGATGCCAGAGAGCCTGACATATGAGCAGGGTGCCATGGTGGAGCCCCTCTCCAATGCAGGCAAGGCCTTGCCTGCTGCCGCCCTGCCTGTTCCTCCTGTGCTTGCTTGAGGGCTGGTAAATGCACCCCCGGGGGCAGCCTGACACTGCATGTGGGCATGCAGCGCAACCACTAATGTGGCCTTTGCAGGCCTGCAAGGCTTTATTATCTTGATGGCAATGCGATGTATGCCCTGCTGACTGTGACTCAAAGATATTGACCAGCTGGGCATATGTCTTCTGTTCAAACAGGTGAAGCTAACAGACCCTTTTTGTCTGCAGTGCATGCTGTGCGGAGAGCTGGCGTGGCGCCAGGAAAGAAGGTTGCGGTCTTGGGATGCGGCCCTGTCGGTGAGCAGGTCACTGGCATTCATGTGCATGCCTTAGCCTGCTGACACCATCCCACCCACCCTCCCCTCTCCCCTCTCCCCAACCCCCAGTCCCACTCTGCCTTGCTCTGCTATATGGCAGCATTGCTGAGCTCTCACAGCGACGGCATGTCCAGGCTACGACAGAGTGCGCTCTGCATCGTCGCGCGGCCTTGAGCCATCAATGCAAGGACTGGGTCTCTGTGATTGCGCATGACATAGCTACTGCTGCTGAACAGCCTGATCGTCACCTGTGATACCCTACCTTGCCCACAAACGCTGCTCTGCCCAGTCCCATCTCTCGCTGCAGGCTTCATGGTGCGCATCAGGACCATCCATGTTGCTCCAGTTACCATGCTACTTGAAGCAATGCAGACTCACCCTTGGCCTCCGCTCACACCCTCTGCCTGCAGGCCTCATGGTGACAGCTGCGGCCAAAGCATTTGCCGCAAGCTCAATAGCTGTGGCTGACATCCGTCCTGACAACCTGCCTGTCGCCCAGGAGCTGGGCGCCAAGCACGTGCTCGACCTCAGCGCAAACAAGAGCCCAGAAGCAGCCATTGATGCTGTGCGGGACGTGTTTGGCTCAGCAGGACCTGATGTCATCATTGACTGTGCAGGCTTTGAGAGCACCATCAGCGTGAGTTCTGGGGATGCATTGGTCCTTGGCGAGACTGGGTTTGGTAGGTTTGGGGTTGGCGCATGCACCATACTACTGCGTGAGAATCAATGCCAAACACACTGCAGTTGAAGGGGCGCAACACACCGGTGACTGCGCAGGCTTAGAAACAGTATCAGCGTGACTTTTTGGTGGGTGCATTGACACATGAATGGACTTGATTGGGTTCAGAGTTACAGGATCCGCACACTAAGCAGCTGTGTGTGCATCAGTACTCACCACGTCGGTCGGAGGACCCAGACAGTATCTTTTGACTGCTCGGCCTTTGACAGCACCATCAGCCTGAGTTCAGTGGGCTGTGAGTGGCGCTTGATGGCCCTGGCTGGGCAGGATTGGGGTTGGGCCAAGGCCACACCATGCAGCTGCGTATCTATGGATGCGACCGACAGTGTGCAGACACACCTAGGCCAGCTCTTCAAACACTGCCAAGTGTGCTTGGGCAGACCGCCTGTCAGGCCGCCGTGCTCAGCTGTGTGACACTTGCTGCTGCCTTGGGCCACCGACAGCACATGTGTAGACGTGTGCAGGTCACGGCTGCCTGCCAGCAGTGTGCCAGCAGGCCAAATGGCCTGCCGTGCACCATGTGTTGTTCAGCCGCCCTGTTCCAGCTGTTGCTTGACTCCTAGGTAGACGACCCTATTGTTTCCACCTTACAGGTGCTGCTCAGCCATGTGTGACCTGCTGTGCGCATCGCACTCAGCTGGGTGTGGCACAGTGCTGAGGCAAGCTGCTTCATGCAAAGTCAAGTGCAGGCAGGCTGCTGGCCAGCTGTAGCGCAAGTGCTGCAGCACCTGCTGTGCAGACTGCGCTGGAGGCAGTGGCTCCGGGGGGCACCATAGGCATCATTGGGCTGGGTCAGGAGCGGTGCTGCATTCCCATCATGCAGGCTGTCTTCAAGGAGGCCAATGTGCTAGGCATGTTCAGGTGAGCCCAGCTGCTGTTGTGGACTGCAAACAACCCAATTGACTCTGCCCTGCAATGTAGTGAAGTGTAAGCAATCAATCATGTTAACTTGAAAGTGTTCAGGTGCAGACACACTTGCTGTGTGTCAGCCCATAATGGTTCTGTGGCGCTGGGTCTGCAGCAGCACCTTGCCGCAGACTCATAACCGTCTCTCAAAGGCCTATGGTCGCTCTTTACTGTGCAGGTACACCAACACATACCCTCTGTGTTTATCACTGCTGGAGCAGGGCGCCATCAATTGTGAGCCTCTCATCACCCACAGGTATGGGTTTTCAGCTGATGAAGTCGCTAAGGGTTTTGACACAGCCGTGAATGCCAAGGTCACCAAATCTATCAAGGTCATGTTCCATCTTTGAGGGGGAGAAAGCTTTAACCCAGGAAACTGTACCTGTTTCTTGTTGGCAGCCCAACCCTTCAGATAGACATTGCCCATTTTGTGCCGTGACGCTTGTCATGAAATTTCTCAGATGAAGTGCCACCTCAGGTGAACACTGACAATCAGACAGATGCCAAAATTCAAAAGAGCTACAGCTGCAGAGTTTGAGGAAGGGGGAGCACAGGGGCAAAGCCATCATTGGGCCGCCAGACTTCATGAAAACCATTAACATTGATATCAAACAGCTGCTGCCTGTGGAGTGCTACGCTTGACAGGTGCACGCTTGTTGCGGGCGTCACTGGTGGATATCATTGGGAAGCCAGCAGCCTGCAGTGCCTGCATCAGCAGCATGGTGCTCCCTGGCTAAGTAGCAAGGAGGCACCTCTGCCTCCGTGCCACAACTGGCAATCTGGCAGCCACATAGCACCACATGCAGCTTCTGCTGCAGTCTGCTCTTGCAAGGCAAGGCAGCAGATACTGCTCTTCAAGTGTGGTATCACTTGTGACTCAGCAGGGCAGCAGGGCAACAATAGCAGGCCACAGGGCAGAGGCTGTGCCTTCATCTGGTCTGCAGGGCAGCCTGCAGCTGACAGGCATAGACCACACCTGAATGGCTTGTGCCTCCACCATCCGAGCTGCACTCTGACCATCACCGGACTCTGGCACAATGACGTAGGCTGCCTCCAGGCTTGCTCCTCCCTTGATCTTCCCGCCCCTCCTGTGGGTTGTCAGGCGCCCTGCGGTGATATCCTGTGTGTCGAGGCGCAGCGCTGGCAGCATGAGGGGTACAGAGCACAAGCAAACACAACAGCAACCACAATGTGCTCATGCTCCTATCAGGTGCAAGGGCTGCCATGCCACATGAGGTTCAGAGCTACAGCCGGGTGGGCATTGCAGCTGGTGTCCTTGCATCACCATGCCTGACACTGCGCAAACTGCAGCCTCCAAAAGCTACCTGCAGCAGAATCGCCCGGGATTGAGTTGCAGACTACAATCTGGCACATGTGGCTTATGCAATGACCCATGGCCACATGGTCACCCCACGAATCCCTTTGTCTTGTCTGCGTGCACGAGAAAGCCCCTATGGCTGGGAGTCGCAGGCAAGGAAAGGGATAATGTAATGACTGCTGGTTACCACTTCTCATGCTGTTGGTTGCCCACAGTGGAAGCAAGTGCCCTTGGTAACTGCATTACAGAAGTTGGCACATGCAACGATTGCTGGCCTCGCTGCAAGCCCACCTTTCATGTTGTCGGTCTGCCCGCAGTAGAAGCGCCCATCACTGCGGCGCAGCACATAGATGCAGCTGCAGCCCACGGTGGAGGGAGGGGGCACCTGCCCAGCCCTCACAATCTGGTAGTGCAGCCTGTTGTGAGCCCCCCTGCCCTGACTTCCACCAGCCATTAAACGCTCTTCACTCAGCAGCACATTGCTGGCTGTGCCAGCGGAGGCAGCAGATGCCAGAGAGCCATTGAGGCTGCTGTGACTCAAGAGCTGGCTGCCTTTGAGACAGGCGGCGGCAGCCTTGCTGCCAGCTGGGGCGTCTGCAGTGTGTTCCAGCTGCTGGTCTGGCTGATGACCATGTAGCTCAGTCTGATCCACAGTAGCCTCGGCGGCCAGCATGGTCTCAGCGACATGGCACAGAACGCCTGCTGCATCATCTATCTGAAGCTGAGGGATCTGAGGAGGGGAGGGTGGGTCTGTCCGCTCTGGTGCCTGCAAATGTAGATCGGAGTCATCCAGCCAGATGTCATCTGCAGCGCCTCCCTATGGTATAAACTGCTTGGCACGATGAGCAAAGCCCTGTCAATGTTGGTGTGTGGCTGCCTGCAAGTCAGCATCATGCAGCAGCCTTTCTTTCTGCAACGCAAGGCAATCTTCAGTTGGCAACAGAGAAGTTAGCAAAATGCAGAACACTGACCGCGCTTGCGTCCTCAGTCTGCTGAAGCTGCCACTGTGGGGACGGCTTGCCTCCAGTGTTGGAAGACCTCCAGCCTGTCAACATCGGCAGGCCAGCCTGCAGCAGGCCGACAGGCTGTGAACAGAGCAAGCTTGACATGCATTCTGATGATAGCATCACTGCTCCAGAATGTAGGCTGTGCTAGACCGACCGGCTGCAGCTCCACATGGAGTGCAGCCGAGGGGCAGCAAACAAAAACCTTTATGTATTGATACCACGCAGACCTATGCCCCGACAGAGTGCATGCCAACCCCACTCAGCTGCCCGCTGCACAACTGCCAGGGACCGCAAGTGTCCACACCTGGGTCGGGGAGCACACTACCTCCCAGGTCATGCTGACCCACCTTCCACAGCTCAGCTGCTCGCTGAACGACAGGCAGGGGCACGCCGCACTGGAGGGCCACATCCAGCGCAAGGCTCTCTGTGCTGCTCCCCGGGACGATGCGCCACGTGGGGACCCGCCCACCCACGCCTGCACCAGCAGGTTGTGTGGCAATCTGACTCAGAGCACTTGATGCATTCTGGCTGCAGACATGCTTCACGCCCGCCCACACCTGCACCAACAGCTGCCCAGCAACTTGTGTGGCAACCTGACTCAGAGCTCTTGATGCATTGTGGCTGCAGATGAGCTTCACGCCCGCCCACACCTGCACCAACAGCTGCCCGGCAGGTTGTGTGGCAACCTGACTCAGAGCATTTGATGCATTGTGGCTGCAGGCAGGCTCCCGGCTGCCACCAGTGGACCTGAGGCGTGCAGCCTGCTGTCGGGCTTTGCCAGCACCAACTCACCCCGCTGCTATTAATGCTGTGCAGTATCCTTCATGCTTCCAGAGTCCAGAGCGGTCATACCAGTGACGTGGGTGCTTCAGCCCAAGTAGTGCTGGGATGCACAGCACAGCACCCCAGCCCAACCTGCTGCTGATGCTGTGCGATGTCCTGAGTGCTTGCAGAATAGCAAATGACGCTTCTGCCTCACCCCCACCAGTACTGTGATGCACTGCACTGCCAGCCCACCTAGCTGGTGCTGATGCTGCGCGACGTCCCCAATTTCAGCCCCCACGCTTTCGCTGAGGCGGGCAGAGACAGCTGCGTTCTGGGCCGCCGAGACTGCCCGCGTCTCCATGCACATGGGCAGCATGGCGGGCGCTCTCAGAGGCATGTCCATCAGCTGGTGCAGGTGCCTGCAGACAGACACCACAGCTTGTGCTGGCGGTAGGGACTCAGGGGTGCACGCCTGCAGTCGCCAGTGACACTTTGTGCCACAGCAGCAGCACTACTGGTACCTGCATGTGCCGATGCAAACAGGAGCTGCAGTCTGTACCACAGTCAGCGCCAGTGTCTCATGGACAGCATCGGCCCCTCAGAGGCATGCCCAGCAGCTGCTGCAGGATTTGGCAGGCGTCAGCATCTGGGGCACAGCCTGGCCAGGGGCAAAGGCAGACCCTCAGGTGCTGGAGGCGCGGCCTGCCCGCCACCTGGGAGGGGGTCCCGCCTAGCAGAGCCTCAGCAGCTGCACTACCAAGAGCCTGTGACATCTGCAAGTGCTTAGACTAGCTGCAACAGTGGCACCGCACGAGCAAAGATTGCTTCCTTGCCACAAGCAGGCCAGCTACCTCGGCAGCTCTGAAGCAAGGGCCCACGTGACCTAGCCCAAGCACCACTCACGTTGCAAAGATGCCTCTGCAGGCAGTGGCATCCAGCTGCTCCAGCATGGAGGCTGCGATGGCTGAGCCTGCCCGCACCTCTGTCCCTTTACCCAGCTCGTCTACCAGCACGAGTGAGTCCTGTGTGACATCCTCCAGCACATATCTGCAAGTGATCACCCTGTTTGTGAGCCGGCCTGAGGCGCCACAGATGTAAGGTCCTGCAGCATACATGAGCAGCACCCACGCAGTGAGCCTCTGTCAGACATGGGAGGCTTGACAGTGGCCCAGCTCATCCACCAGCACCACCAATGTCTACCAATGGCTCTCTTGGCATCTTCCCACGTGCGCAGCTTGCAACTGCATGACAACTTTTTGCCTTGTGCTTTGCCACACTGGTAACACCCCTCCAGGCGCAAGTCTGCTGAACAACACTCCCATACACCTTCTCTGTGCACAGCCAGCTGATTGCATGACCACCACACATGGAGCTCCACACAGTCCACCGCGCAATGTAAGCTGAGGGCGCGGCCAGTCCTGGCAGGGCTCACCTCATCTCGTGCATCTCCACAGCAAAAGAGGAACGTCCCTCCAGGGGCGAATCTGCCGAGAAGTTGCGGAGCATGAAAGCATCAGTGAAGGGCACAGTCGCGGCCTGCGCGGGGGCATGCAGGCCACAGGCCGCCAGCAGGGCCACGGCGCAGGTGCTGCGCAGCACAGTGCTCTTGCCTGCCATGTTGGGTCCTGCAGATGCAGAGAAAATGGAGATGAAGTGACACAGACACAGGTGGTGTAGGAGGTTCACAACCTTGTGGTTCACAACTGTACCTGCCAGGTGAATACGCCTGCTGCTGCTGGACGTGGGCTGATGACAGGGTAAGCTGGGGCTGCTAAAGACTGCATGTTTGGCAGGTCTGCCACTCTGTCCCTCACAGTGCCTAAGGCAGCCATTCTCAGTCAGGCAGCAGCAACAGCTTCCTCAAAACCTCATGTTTCAATGCCTAAAGCCTTAGCAGCATTGCTGGCAGCTTCGCTGGCAGGACACGTTGTCACAGCTTGCCTGTCAGCAGGAACAGGCAGTACAACGTTACTGGAACCCAAGAAGGCTGCAGCATTATAATAAGCTGACTGTCCCTGAGGGAGCTCACCATCAGCAGAGCATCCCAGGCGCCAAGAAGGAGACAGTCTGCACCAGAGCAACCTTGTGCAACCCTGCTGGAACTACCATAGTCCATGCCAGACTAGATTTGACAGTACCTTGTTGGCAGCTCACCTGTGAGCAGAAACATGGACGACATCTCAAAAGTGTTCCTCACGGTGGCAGGGCTGCGCCCGTCCAGCCAGTAAGGCCACATGCCTGTGATTTGCATGGCAGTCGTGGGGCTGCCTTCAGGCCCTGCAGCAAAGTGAAATGGCATGCTGTCAGGGCACCACTCAATGAAAGGGCCAACGCAGCATGCCTGTCACTTGCTGGGGTGCTGTGGGCTGCCTTCAGAGAATTTGGGCAACACAGACACTCATGCAAGTTGCAGGGGTGAGCAGTGGCATCTTGGTCAGGTGCCCAGTGCACTCATATGTGCAGGAGGGGCTCGTGCAGGAGGGGCATATAGGCACTGCAGCACAGTGGCATCTGTGTGGATTTGCAGGAACCGCCCACCCGGCCCTGTCAAGACCACATGCTGTGATGTACACAGAGGGCTGGTGGGCTGCCCTCAGTCCATGCAATGCAACACAATCTCATGCGTGTGGGCTCCATCCAGCTGCTGAAACAGGTCAGCAGCAAGCAAAGTACAGAGTGCTAGATCTGTGTGGGCCAGGAGGCTGCAGTAGGACTGATTCAGTGTGCACACATCGCAGCAAACAGAGAGCCGTCAGAGTACAGGCAGTCTGAGGCGCCATTGCTTGCCAATGGTCAGACGCCTCAGAACTGACTCGGTGAAATGCGTTCAAGCTAGGCGTGCAGCAAGCTGTGGCATCAAGCTGGCAGGCAGCTGCCAAGCACCCACCTCTCTCCAGCTGCTGAGGCAGGCACCACCCCTGCCGGCGCGCCTCGTTTACATGGGACTCCAGGGCAGCTGCTACCACCGAAAAGGTGGAGGCTCCCACAATCTGGGGCAGGGAGGCCTGCATGGGCAGGCTTTGTGGAATCAAAGGTTCAGGGCAGATGTCACAGGTGCACAGGTCAAGGCACAGACGACCTGCTGCAGAGGCAGAGGCAGGGCCAATTGCAGGCAACTTCAGGGCAGCTGCCACAAGAGCAGAAGCGACCCATACTGTAAGGCAGTGAGGCCACACCAAGCGGCTCCATCCCTCTGTGGGCTGACAGCAGGGTGCAGCTGGGGCACAGCAGCAGCTGATGGCTGGATAACCACTGGCTGGCCGACTGCAACAATAGCCATTATCACTCTGAGCTGGAGCCCACGGGGCGGTGCACATGTGACTGCAGGTGCACACATTTCCAGTGCGAGCAACTGCCAGCACAGCTCGATGGCGTGACTTGTGACATGACCGCAGTCAGACCAGGAAGCATACCTCACGATGGGCTGGCACAATACTGCACCCACCTGCAGGCCCGTGGCCAACTGCCGCAGCTGCCTCCGCACAGCAGCCCGCGCCTCATCGCAGGCAATGCGGTAGGCATTCAGAGCTTCGTCCAGATCAGGGGTGGAGAACTTGTCCATGATCGCTTTGCCATTGCGGTCTGGGGGGTGGTGCAGGCCCAGATGGGTGGCCTTGGCGGCTGTCTGCAGCGCACAGAAGGATAGCTTACTGCTAAAGGTGGATGGACAAGTTTGAAAAGCTGGGCAAGCCCGGGTGGGTAGCCTTGTCAGCTGACAATGGACACAGGCCTGCAGGAGCAGCTTTAGGTAGCTGCACTCTGCAAGGACTCGCTGTTGCGGTTGATATGGAGGGTGGGTGCAGCCCAGGTGGGTGGCCTCAGCAGCCCCTTGCAGAGCATTGATGAGTGGGGTTTATACAAGGATGGGGTGCAAAGCCTACGGGAACCTGTAAGCCCCTCTGCCTCAGTGCAGGAGTCGACGCCAGATGTCTGGCATCAGAAAGGGGCACAAGAATGTAGGGATGCAGGCAACCCACCTGGGAAGCCCTTGTTGCAGACAGTGACTCTCAAAGGGTCATAAGTCAGCAGGCCGTGCTGGCCACAGCTGTGGACATAGGATGGACCCAGCAGTGGGCAGGCGAGCATCTCACCTGGGAGCCCTTGGGCAGTTTGATCCACACGGCATTGTTCACAGGGTCGTAGACCAGGCTGGGGCGCAGGCTGCGCATGTCGCTGCTGTGGGCGTAATCTTCGGCTGTGGCCAAGGCTGCAGTCAGTTCCTGCTCCACCCGCTCCCCTGCTTCCTCCACCTGCAGCAAGAGGCAGGGAAGCCTGCAATCCCTGTCATTGCTGACAGCATTAGCATGGGGCAGCAATGCTTTCTGCTCTATGGAAAATAAAGAGATTTCTCCTCAAGCAGGCAGCCCAACTCATCAGATCAAGGTGCAGGAACAATGATGGCAATGCTGCTCCACCTGCTGACCTGCCTGCTTCAACTGGGAGCAGGGCAAGGCTCTGCATCTGGGATCAAAGCGCTTGTTCAGGCCAAGGCCTGCTGTCAAGGGACACAGGTGCAAGGGACACAAGCACTGAGAGACACACAGGTGAAGCTGTGATGTGCAAGCACTGGCATCCATGAGGGCAGCCACCTGCTCACCTGTAACATCTCGGCGGCGTAATGCTGCTGCTGAACCTTGCCTCTGAACCTCTCATTGGCCTCCAGCAGGCTCTGCAGCACCTCTATGCTACTGGCCTGCAGCAAGGATGGTGACATCTGGAAATATTGGCAAGAAGTATTGGTGTGCAGGTCAGTCAAGCAGCAGACCGTGCAGTACCTCCATTTCGCAGGCCTGCAGCAGGGTCTGGTAGCTCTCGGCATATGAGTAGCGGTCTGCAATGGGTGAGTGATCACAGTGACACAGCAGGCTGTGCAGCGCCTTGGAGCTGCTCGCCAGCAGCAAAGCTGGTGACCTCAGGGCGTCTGGGGAGCAACCTGCTGTGGGGAGCTATTGCTGTGAAACAGGGATCAAGTCAAGCAGCACCTCCATGCTGCTGCCTGGTAGCAGAGGAGGTCCGGGCAGTTGAGGAGCGGTGTACAACGGAGAAGCGATCAAACGTCAAGCAGCAGGCTCTGCAGCGCCTCTGAGCTGCCAGCCTGCAGCAATGGTGACTGCTGGCCCTGTAAGTGGTAGATTGCACTGAAGCAGGAGTCACAAGCAAGCAGTAACCCCATGTCACTAGTTTGCAGTTGTGGATGGCGATCATAGGGCATGTGACGAGCCCCACACAACGGGAAAATGGTCACAATCAAGCAGCTAGACATGAAGATGAGGCCTTTAAGAGGGTGAATGGCTGTTGTAGCCCTCAAATGGCCTATCGCACATTCTGTGCAGGCCAGGTCAGCCATTACCTAGACCCCAGCCTCATGCCACAGTCATGCTGCAGCAAGCCGTACATTGATGCTCACATCCTTGCCATCGGGTGGCTGCATATCTCAGGCTCATCAGAGTGTGACTCTGATTCTGAAACTGCTTGCCATGAGCGCAGCCTCCAGCTGCAGCCAGAGAGGCAACAGCTGTTGCCCACCTCTTCAGCCTCAGGTGGTTGCAGCTTCTCAGCCTCATCAGAGTCCGAGTCCATTGAGAGACCTGCCGGGTATGCAGCAAACTCCTTGGCTGGCTGCACCACGTCAAGAATGCGCTCACGACTCAGCCTGCGGCATAGGCAGCAGCTTATCTCGCACATGTGATGTGGACTGCTTGTGCAGGAGATGGCGACCCAGGGCCTGCTCACAATACAGCCTGCACCTGAGTCAGGAGCTTGAACTCTATTCTACGAAGTGGCCTGCACCTTCACCACTCAGAGCTGCCTTTGACACAGACTGTAGCATGGGCAGCAGCCTGCAGCTTAGGCTGCAGCTGATCTGAGTTTGGGGTCGCTGTGGCTTTGGCATGCAGGTTGGGCGCATAAGCCAACCTGCAGCAATCAATGGGCACTCTACCTCCTATTGAAGCCTTGTGCAAAGAGCAGCACAGAGGTCGCTGTGTAATGAGCGTGATTAGCAGCTTTGGCATGTGCTGAATTGGAAGCGCAGACGCCACAAGTCACAGGGCGGCGTGGCGCACCCCATGCTGTGACACATTAGTCAGCAAACTGTATGCTGATTGCCACGCTAAAGACAGCTGCAGGTGCTCCATGCAGGGCACCAGCAGGCCTGTGTGGGCTCATTCAAGGCAAGGCTGCTTGGAAATCTTGAGGCGCTCAGCACACCCCAGGCCGGACAGCAATCCATCAATACGCCCTCAGGTGCCCCTCATATTTGTCTCGAGCGGGCCTGCTAGTCTGCTGAACGCGATCACCTCCACACTTCTGCTAGCCCATCAATGTCCAGAGAGGTCGATCTCCTATCACATGGCTGACAGCAGTCATGGCCTGCTGAATGAGACCTGTCAAAGCTGTGGTGCAGCGCACCTGCACGTCTCTGCCAATCCATCCAGCTCAAAGGCAGTCCCTGTCTCCAGCTGCGTGGAAGGCAGCAGCGCTGCTGCCAGTGGACGCAGCCCAGGGGTTTCAATTGCCTGCTGCACGGCTGCAAGTACATCTGCAGCAGCCATGGGAGCTGGTGACCAAAGCACCCACATAGCTGTAAGCACCTCTGCAACAGTCTACAAAATAGTGATTTGGGGACTGGCAGATGCTTCCAGCACCTCTGCAGTAGTCAGATTGACCAGCAACCCGATGACGTGATAACATATCCAGCATCTCTGCAGCTGTGAGCAGGAGGTGCCAAGCAAGGAAGTCTTGCCACACTCAATTGAGCTAAGCCAATTGCAGGGACAGTGTCAAGCAACACCACAGCCAGCAGGGCCACATGTGACACCACAGCCAGCAGGGCACTACTGCAGCAACAGGCGCAGCATTATTTGCAGTTCCATGCCTCACCTGCCAGCTCTCTGAACAGAACCTCGTTGGCCTCGCGTGCGCGCAACTTGAGCACAATGATGCTGGTGCTCAGGGAGGCAGCTGCCGCAAAGTTGGGCAGGGGGACCTGTAGCCCTGCAGGGCATTAAGCAGGAGTCAGCCCTCTCTCTGCTGGAGGGGTGTCATCCAGTCCATGATGACACCGGTGCTCAGGGGGACTGCCACAGTTGAATTAGGCAGAGGAACCCATGGGCAATTGGTGCAGCCATGTGCAAGTCAAGGCTGTGTGAGGCAGGGTCAGAACTGGCACCAGAGGCATGCTTGGGGAGGAGCTTGATCATTGAATCCCTGTCCCTGCTATGTGACTCTGATGTGTGCCGGTCAGGGGGCCTCGACAAGGGATCAGCAAAGGGTGCGCCTGCAAACTCCTAGATGGTTGCAACCCAATGCAACGTATGGTGGGAGCCTTGTGGAGTGCCGCTGACAACGTCATAAAGGGCCAGCCAAGCAGAGGGGCCCACCTGCCAGCAACTCGCAGGCGGTCTTGTTAGCCAGGGCCACAGAAGTGGGTGGGGGCAGCAGCAGCAGTCTGCGCAGCCAGCGCCGTGCAGCCAGGGGACCCTTCTCTGCGACAAAGTTGGAGACATGTCAGGTGCTGAGAGGTACTGCTGCACTCAGGGGGGCTGAACATGAGGGATGCAGGGCAGTGGCACCACAGCCCCACAGAACCGCGATGTGCAGCATTCAGGGGTGTCACAGCAAGGCGCCTGAAGGCTTGCAGCAACAGAGGCAGGGCATCCAGCCAGGGCACGGACTGCAGGGGGCCTGAGGGATTGCAGCAGAGTCTCACCCGGGGGCAGGATGCTGTCCAGCAGGGAG
Organism: Asterochloris sp. CNOR1; assembly: GCA_963969365.1. Lineage (NCBI taxonomy): Eukaryota > Viridiplantae > Chlorophyta > Trebouxiophyceae > Trebouxiales > Trebouxiaceae > Asterochloris > Asterochloris sp. CNOR1. Next base: position 1,917,237 of record OZ017756.1, on the reverse strand, counting down.
GGCACCCCCCGCATCTTGTGTATGCCTAGCTGACAGGCAGTGGACATGTACAGGGGCTTGGGCCGGTCCCTGGATGAGGCAGACACCTGCAGGCAGAGCAACGGTGCCTGCCACAGTCAGTGGGACAGTCGCAGGACCTCTGCTTGTAGTAGCCAGACATCTGCAGGCAGAACACAGGTTCCCAGAGCAGTGTGCAGAGGATGCCCGGCCCTCTGGAGGAAGGCAGACACCTGCAGGCAACCAAGGTGGTTTAAGCCAAATCCAGATTGTCCAAGCTGTGCCTGATGTGGCAGCCCGACGCTTGTTGATGTGGCTTTGCTTCAGAGTTGCCAGCCGCTGCCATGGCCACCTCAGCTGGGCTGAGCCTTAGAGATTTGCACAACAAGCATGCTGTGCTGAGCATTCTGAAGGTGCACTGTTGACAGGCACCCTATGCAGCTTGCTGGGATACAGCCCCGGAGCTGGACACTGGCCTGAGAGAGAGAAGCACGCAATGCCCCTGGAAAGAGGGTGTGCACGCTGCACCCTGCCACCACCCCCCAGGCCCCACATTGTCTGGTGGTGAGCAGCTTGCCCAACTTGCTGAAAGAGAGAATGAGGCAGCAGGTCACGCTGGAGCATGGTCTGGTCAAGCGGCCCTCGTTCACCAGCCCTGACATGTAAGTAGCGATGCGCATGCTGCTGGCCATTTGATCCGCCACCAGGGCATGTCACCTGTTGAAAGACCGCGTCAGGGGGAAGGTCGAGATCCAGCCGGACATGGCTCAGCAGCCCCTCCACCGGGTCTCTGGCATTGTAGTGCTGGATAATGCCAACCTGCAGAGAGTTGCCAAGTATGACACAACCCTCTGATTTATTGGCACTGAATACCGTCCAGGATGACAGACCAGCCAATATCAAGTGGCAGATTGCGGACGCTCAGTCAGCTGCCAGACACAGAAAAGTGGAAGCGGGCGGCAACAAAGACCAAATGCTGCATGAGCGCACCATCAAGCCTTGCCTGAGCCTGAAAGACTTGGGCATACCCTCTGTGTTCACCAGGGCTTCCTGTCAGGGCCTTGAAGGCTTGCCACAGTGTCACCAGCAAGGCTGAAGGGGTGCAGCAGCCAGCCTTGCCTGTGCACGGAAGACTTGAGATACCCTGTGCGTCCACTCCCGCTCCACAGAGCTCTCTGTCAGGCGCACCTCAGGGCTGCCATGCAGGCTTGTGTGCAAGTACAGTGGGGGCACCAGCCCACCTGCACCGGCACCGGGCTAATGCCTAGGAGCTGCAGAGCTCAAAATATGGGAACAGCAGCCAGAGGCCGCTCAGGTACATGTGTCGAGTATGCATGCAGGCATGCACAGCTTACCTGGCAGGACAACTGTGTGGACTACAGACAGGTGCATTACTGTGCACTTGCTCACCAGTGCTGGGTGCAGGAGATAGCTTGCATTCAGATGTGCAAAGCCAAAGAGATGCTGGCCATTCAGGCAGGGGCTGCAAGGTGCTGGCCCACGCAGTGCTGGGGGCAAAGGACTGCCTTGGTGCAGGCTTGTTTAGCCACACAGGCACACATCTTCAGGCAAGGGGCAATAGACTTGGCCATGCAGTCCCTAGGGCAGGGCTTGCCCTGGTACAGGCATGCTCACCTGTAAAGACACTTGGCCCGCGCAGTGGTTGCACTTCAGTCGCCCATGCAGTGCTGGTTATGCCGCAAATTCAGGCTGGCTCAGCCGCATTGGCACTGACACTCAGGCAGGTACGACATGCATTGGCCAGGTGGTGCTGGGTGCAGAGGCTTGCCTTGGTGCAGGCGTGCTGAAACTGCGTCCTCGGTCAACCCCTCTGTCACTCTGCAGCTTTGTAGCTCAGCGTTGACCTCAATTACCTGCAGGGCAGTGGCATGGCATGCTTCCTGCAGCGCCTCGGTCAGTAAGTGAGCCTTGGAGCTCTAGTTTGGCAGGACTGCTGCTCATGCAGAAGGGGGCCTGCTGAAGTGATCTCCCTGACATGCAGCACAGAACCAGCCATCATGATGTGGCTGAGCTTGCAGAAGAGCAAGCAAACAGTGCACACCGCCTCATATGGTCAGCATCTACAGCAGCAAACTAGGCATCATGCAGCAGCCCCAAGCAGCCGCCGCCCTCAGCCATGCAGGGCCCATTCAGCTGGGAGTTCGCGCCGCGATGTGCGTGTTTTACTCATGCATGCCAAGCGTACATGACTGGGCCAGACACTCACAAAATTCCTGCAGTCCTACCAAACACGCTTCACACACAGCCAATTACTGTGAAAATGCAGCTGCTACGGCAATCACAGGCAGGACGCGAGGCAGCTGCACCGTCAACCAGCTCTAATGCTGATCAGATGGCATGCAGCAAGCTGTGCAGCTGCTGACAGCAGTCACCACTGCAAAGGGTGTAAGTCAGTGTGCACCAGTAGGCATGAACCAGATGAGCAGACACGCAACAGGAAGGGAGGCAAACAGCACTGACTCACCATGTAGCCTCCCACAGCAGCCGCCACAGCCAGAACGGGAGGGGCTTCGTTAAGCTGAGAGTCTGCGCTCTCGTCCACCAAGCCATGCAAGTAATTGGGCTGGGCAGGGGTGACCACCCCACTGACGTAGCGGCTCTTTGACTTGGCTCGTGCACCATAGCTGCGGGTGTCGGGCGCCTCCTCACACACCACCTGCAGGTTGAAGGGCATTGCCTCTCCGCCAGCAGGACTTGCACTGTCGTCGTTGCAAGCACCAGGCACCTCTCTCAATACCACCTGCAGGTCCTGGACTTGATGTATGCCATAGCTGCAGGCACCGAGACATTGCAGACAACCTCCTTGACGGGAAGCACGACTGGAAGGGAGCAGCAGGACAGCAGCCTTTGAGAGAACACAGGATCTCCCATGAGCTGCACACAGTGTGCATGATGCAGCCGCCTGTGCGTCAGGGGCCTCATCACAAGCTACCTGCTTGCAAAGATACACATGCAAGGGGTTTTTGTTAATGCAGAGGTCTACATCTGTGATCTCAACCCGCCTGCAGAATTGAGCTTGGATGCTGCAGTCAGGGTGAGAAAGCAGCGCAAGAATAGTAAAAATGGGTCCTGGCCTGCTGTGCAGCAGGTCTATGCGTCTCTTTCCAGTCTGCCTGCAGCATGGAGCTAACACCCTAAGGTCACAGGGAATCAGCGGCTTTCTAAATTGCATGCTGTTGCTGCAGGCATCAGGCGCCCCCTCACACAGCAGGAGTGAGTGGTATGTGCAAGCATCGCCTTGATGGCTGTGGTCAACCAAGCTGCCCCACACAATGCAGAGGGGCTTGCTGCGGACTGTGGTCACGGATGTTCTGTATGCCCGCAACACAGCGTCACTCAGTGTGCGGCTCAGGCTGGCAATGGTGCATGCATCCTGTGCAGGCAGCTGTGGAGCCTGGCAGGCAGCCTTGGCTCCTACCACTGACAGCCCCGCTCCTTCCACCAAATCGTGGAGCGTGCGGCGCAGGTTGGCAATGGGGCACCCTGCGCGGGGCGGGTTGCCCTCCCCCATTGGGTTCAGCCCAGCCCACTGAACCAGCATGACCGCATCCGTCCCCAGAGTCTCATAGAATTCCCCCACCTGCAGCATGCCGCAGCAGCATGGATGACGGCACTGCAGGGCCTGCACCCTTGCCGTTCTCCAGGACGCGGCAGGAGGTCTGCAACGTGTGAGCTGGTTGCCTGCACAGCAGCTGCTGCAGTGTGCCACAGATCCACAGCTGTCCAGGCACGCACAGTAAAGCATGGCAACATTCCTGTCTGGAGATGTTATATGAGTTTCTGCCGGCGCCAAACGGGCGAAGGTCAGTGTTGCCAAGCCTGAGATGCAGCATGCTGACGGCACCTAAAGGTCTGCAGAATCCAGCCCACAGCATGCAGACCGTACACGCCAACTGCCGTTTGGGCAACACAGGTGGACTGGACAGTGGTTAGTACAAAACTTGCCAGCCCACTGTGGCTAACAGCAGGTGCTCTGAGGCAGCAATTCACCCAGATCAGCGGCTTATCGAGGGGTGCATGCTATATGCATTGCAAACCCAACTGCTGTGGCACCAGGGCACGACAGACTGATCCAGACAATCACCCGCTTGGTGGGGTTGTGCTAAGGCGCCCAGGGCCAAAGCAAGGCAGCCACCCTCACCCGGACCAGGACAATCTTGGTTGGGTGCTTGTTCTTGACCTGCAGGTGGAAGGGGTACAGGGGCGCCTTCTGCCTGCGGGTGCCCCGCCTGCGGGCAGCCACTGCTGGTGGCAGCCCCAGGGGGTTGGTGAGGTCCAGCTGGGTTGCGAGCTTGCGGGCAATGGGGCGCTCCACGGCCTCCAGGGCTTGCCTCCAGAAGTCCTGGGCCTCCTGCACAGTCAAGGGCAGCATGTTGCTTCACATGTACCTGATCTGAAAGCTTGATTCAGAGCCTGGGGCGCTCTACAAACGCCCCCCAGACTCTGTCTGCACAGGCAATGGCACACGTACAGACACAGGACAGGCACAGGTCCAGAACCCTTGAGCGAACAGTGGTGATAGGCTGCCTGCAGATGTCCAAGGCATGCCCCTACAGCCTTCAAGGGCTGCCCTCAGAAGCGCTGGATTTCCTGCAGGCAAAATAGCGTGCATGTGCAGCTCTTGACGGGTGCTGCCCTCAGAAGAGCTGGGTCTACTGCAGGTGCAGCAGCACGGATGTGCAGCTATGGACTGTTGCTGTGCATGTTCTGTCTGACAGCTTTTGGTGCCTGCCCCTCCCAAGGCCTGGACCTGCTGCACAGGCACAGCTGTTGGATCACTGTCTGCCTGAGTACTGTTCCAGAGACACGCAGCCACACTCACCCTGCTTGCATGCTGAGGCTACCCAACGGGGCGGTGGAATCGTTCTGGCGGCCACTGCGCTGCCCAACACAGCCACATCCTGCAGGCTGACGCTGCTGCTCATGGTCTTACGGCCATCTCAGCCATGCCGGCTGCCACAACGCTGCCTTTCACCAACACCTAGCTATGCACACCCTGCTGGCCGGCTTGATGGCTAAGCAAGGGCCCCTTGCTTCCCCGGGCAGCCATACTCTGAAAATTCATGTTGCAGGGCTCACTGGGGAGGCTACCTCAGCCATGCTGGCTGATACAGCGCTGTCCCCACAACTGCGAGTGCCCCACGTTGTTTGGAGTGCCCTCTTAGCTGGCGGGATACTGGGCTCCATCAGGCTGCTCACCGGGGAGGCGATCTCAGCCATGCTGGCTGCCTCTGCACTTCCACGCACAGCAGCCAGCTGCCGGGGATCCCTCTGCTTTCTTTCCCTGATGGCAGCCAGCGTCGGCCCCTGCATGGCTGCCGGAGCACGCCTGATGGCCTCCAGGTCCAGCCCCACAGCAGCTTCTGCTCCTGCCCGCACAGTTGCTAATGTGTTTGTCTGCTGCAGCCGGATGCCAGCCTGGCAGATTGTGGGTGGGCCACTGCATCCAGGCAGTCTGTGCCCCTGGGGCCACGTCAGGAAGGGCCTGCATGATAGCAGCATGGCACAAAGTGACGGCCTAGGAAAAGCCATGCTGGGCTGAACACATGTCTTTGCCCTGAGTGAGCAGGAGCTGTCAAAGGCTGTGCCCTGCAGGTGGAGGCGGGGCGACCAGCGCAGCACCTTGGGCCCAGCATGCGGCACTGGCGGCTCAGTTGCCATGCAGCTGTGGTTTGGACGCGCAGTCTGGGCCAGAAAGCCATCTGCCCAGATCTACATGCGCTGGTCCCCCTTGCGGACTGCTGGCCTCTCCCTCCTGCATCGAGTTGCATTGGATGCCTCAGCTGACAGCCAGATGGCGATGCCAGCAGAGTTGACTGACACTAATGTGGTCAAGGGCCCATGGTCACGCCAGCATGTCACCCATACAGCCTGCTAACCATGAGGTGTGCTGCACAAGAAACTGCGGTACCAGTCAATGTGATCTGCTGACCTAACGGGCGCAGCATCGCCTGTGCATGTCCTGTACCACCGCACCACGACTTGCTCGAGTGTGAGCTTGTCAAGGGGGCCCTTGAAATGACTAGGTCACATGTGTTCTTTCTTTCAGGGCTATCTATCCCCGCCTTACTGTTGCGCTGATGCTATCCGAGACTTGACCGCTCGCTGCCATTTCCGAAAACGGCTAGCCCCTGGATTGTTTTTCCGCCGGGAGAACTCAGCCATGTATGTTTCTTGGGACGAGTGAGTCCAGGCAGTTGGCAGATATGTGTAGCCTAACCACTCAAGGATCCCAGCCTCACATATTTTATGAGTGCCCTTGCGCAGGTGCTCACAAGCTGCCAAAGCTGGCGATCTGCAATTCCTGCAGTCAAAGGCCCCCTTCCCAACTAATGTCTACACCGAACACATCAGCATGTGCGCAGCCAGAAGAGGTCATCTGAATATACTGCAGTGGTTGAGACTGCAGGGCGCTGCTCAAGACCAGCGAGCATGCAGACAGGCAGCAGCGGGAGGCCACTTGATTGTGCTCCAGTGGGCATGGGAGCAGGGCTGCCTGTTGGATGAGGATATTTGTGCAGCCGCTGCAGGCAATGGACACATGGCAATATTGAGATGGGCGCGGCACCACGGCTGTGCCTGAAGCGCAAGCACGTGCGAGGCCGCAGCCAGAGGGGGCCACCTGGCAGTGCTGCAGTATGCCCACCAGAACGGCTGTGCCTGGAGCCCAAGCACGAGCGCGGCTGCAGCTGGAGGAGGCCACCTTGCAGTGCTGCAGTATGCCCACCAGAACGGCTGTGCCTGGAGCTCAAGCACGTGCGAGGCCGCAGCCAGAGGGGGCCACCTGGCAGTGCTGCAGTATGCCCACCAGAACGGCTGTGCCTGGAGCCCAAGCACGAGCGCGGCTGCAGCTGGAGGAGGCCACCTTGCAGTGCTGCAGTATGCCCACCAGAATGGCTGTGCCTGGAGCTCAAGCACGTGCGCGGCTGCAGCTGGAGGAGGCCACTTGGCGGTGTTGCAGTATGCCCACCAGAACGGCTGTGCCTGGAGCCCAAGCACGTGCGCGGCTGCAGCTGGAGGAGGCCACCTCAGCACTCTGAAGTGGCTGCGCGAACAGGGATGCCAGTGGGATTGCACGACAAATATCAGGGCAACTGTCAAAGACCATTTTGAAGTGTTCAGGTGGGCTTGTCAACAGCTACCTCCCTGCCCTTTATGGCCACACCCATGGGATTTGTGGGTTGTACTGTCACACTTTCACTTCCAAATCAGCCCCCGTCTGCTTGTACACCTTGCACAACAGCAAGCACCCTTGCTTACCAAACTGCATGCTCAGGCTCACATCTTTGCAACAGAGATGGCATACACATTTCTTTCACTCAAAGGGACTCTGCCTGACAGGACTCCCCATGAGGTTGTGCTGGGTATTGTGGGCTTTGCATTTTTAGAAAGAGTTGTACTTCAAAGTCTGCGAACTGACCTGACAGTCATGCATGCTCGAGCAAACTTGCACGCAATTGGAGCAAAGCCTATGCTGTATCAATAGAGTTCAGTACACTTGGTGACTGTGAATGAAGCAAAGTTTGCAGTGAAATATATATGCCATAGTCCCCAGAGGTCCACTGCCTGGGACGCTGCCTGCATATGCTTCCCAATGCATGCCGCGCTCTGGCTGCTGCCTTGCATACAATCACAAAGCCTGCAAAGCTCTGGCTACTGCCTTGCATACAGCGCTAGCTACCTTACATGAATTGTGCCAGCTGCCCATAAGCACACCCAGCTTCACTGCCTACAGAGCTGCTGCCTGCTGCCTGCTTCATCCGAAACGCCCAGTATCAGCAGCTGCCCCCAAGAACAGCAGCTCACAGCGCGCTGTCTAGAAATCACATTCCTTGTGATATGTGGTCACATAAGGGAAGGGCTGCAGCTGCACATGGCATATGCAGCCTACCACAGCTTACCAAGCATCTTGCATGGGGGAGCCTGCTTAACAGGCCTAATGGTGCCTGAGACAGCCTGCTGCCCGGCTGTCAACTGTTTGATACTAGAAACAGCAACACAGAGTGCTTTCACACTGCATATGGGGCCGTGATGAGAATTGCGCAGTGTGCTGTGCAAGGTGTGGCCCGACGCTCCCAGCAGAAGGCAGGCAGCAGGCTCCAAGGTAGTTGTCAGAGCAGGCGCTGTCAGCAGCTGCTGCGTCTGCAGACGTGCTTTTGCATCAAAGTGCGAAGGCTTTTTGCTGCCAGCCTGGAGCAGAAAAGCACAGCATTGCCCTGCCCACAGTATGCCTGCTCACCCCAGAGCAGAGGGTGGCTGCTTAAGCTGACCCCGCCCGCCCGCCTTGAGGGCTACCTGAATGCACTTTGCATGACCACCTTTTGAAGGCTCGGGAGTGCAGCTGAAGCTCAGTTCTGCCGCAAATGTCAAGTGGCATGCAATCGCAAGTGGGAGGCCAACCACTCAGAGGCCACCATGCTGCACAGCATTGTGGGCAAGGAGCTGTAGAGGCAGGCCGAGGCAGGCACCTCTGAGGCAGGTATCTCGCCATGATGATGCATACTCCACAATCTCCAGGAAGCTCAGCAGCCGTAGACCATTCATGGCAGATGCCCAGCCATGTGCTGCCATCACTTGCAAGTTGCATGCACTAGGCTGGTCTGGCTGGTCTGAATGAATGGTACAAGTTACATGCTGGAGCTCAGATGAAGTCATGCTTTGTACAAGCCTTGTAAGGTAATCTACAGTATGCAAAGGTGCCATTGTCTAGAGCGCACAGTATGTGTGTTGTCAGGCACTGGGGCAGCCTCTAGCTGGCCTGAACAACAGAAATGGAAGAGGAGGGGGTCCTACGCGTGAGCAGTACATACATGGCACTTCCAGTCAGGGTGCCCACAAACCAGGACGCACTGTACAGCAGACGCAGCCAAGACGCAATGTTCTGCAGGAGCCCCACTTCCTGCAGCAGGCCGGGCAGTGTGGGGCAATGCCTCCCAGCAGGGCCAGCACAGCAGCACGGTTCCAGCCGCCCTGCAGGCCAGCACAGCAGATGATTGATGGACTTGTCGCTGCTGAGGCAGCTGATGTAATTGACAAGCTTTGAGGGCTGTCATGCCACACCTTGTACCAGTAGGGCCCTGCTGAGTCAGCTGAATACAGGCCATTCACATCCAGCTGTCTGCGTTTTACAACATAGTAGTCTGCCAGCAGGATACCGCCCACAGGCCCCAGCAGGACTGAGTAGCCAATGAGCCACGTGAATATGAAGCCCTGTAGCAAGGTGCTGCGGGCTTCAGAGGGGCAGGGCACTGCTCAGAAAAGCAGGTGTCTAAAAGGGCTTGAGGTGCAAGCTGTGGCAGTTGATCACCAGCCTGATTTACAGTGCGTCTGAAGAAGGCCACCTTGGCTGCAAAGCAGTTAGTGTGCAGGTTCCTGCTCCACTTGGGCTTCAAGGGCAGTTTGATTGCTGGAGCTGATGCAGCACTGTTTTTGTAAAGGCACATGAGACACAGCTGTTGCAGCAGCTCCGCAGGTGGCTCATTTTGCAGGTCATGTTGCTGAAGGTGACTCAGCCAGCGCTGCTGACACTGAGCCACATGTTGCTGCAATGCCTTGCTAGGCAGGCTTGCCATCACGCTCACCTTGCTGGAGCTGATCAGCAGCCAGGGCCGAGTGATAAGAGCAACTATTGCCATTGCCACCGCTGACTTGGTGAAGCTGAATACCCTGGGGTTCAAATTGACCAGCGCATTGGCGGCAGGCACCGCATTGGCTGCCAGGTTGGTTGTTATGGTGGCCAGAACAAGACCTGAAGAAGGACTCATATGAGCACACACAACAAAGCAGTCCTGCTTCCTCTCTCTCTCAGCAGCCTCACTGAGGCAAAGGTTGCCGTGCAGCATGTTGTGGCTGCCCTCACTGAGAAGTAAGAAGGCAAGAAGCAAAAAAGAGCAGCACGCAGGGCTTTTCCTGCACCCAGGACAGTGCCCATGCAGCAGAGACTCAAATCGGCAAGAGCAGGAGGTGTCCTCACCCAGGAGGGCCAGGCACTTGGGCGCCAGGCCTGGCAGCTGGCTGGCCAGGGCGATGGGGTCAGAGATCATGTTGCCAAAGATGGTCACAGTAGCTGAGGTGACGGCCAGCCCCACGAAGGTGAACAGCAGCATGAACAGCGGCAGTCCCAGCGCCTGTCCCAGCACCTGCGCTCGCTGGGACTTGGCATACCTGCACTGCAGGGCAGGTATGCAGGTCAGCAGCAATGTGCATACCAAAGTTTTGTGAACAACACGTCAGGGCAAGCAGGTAGGGGGCCCCGGGGGGCGGGGGGGAAGGGTGGGAGGGGGGAAAGGGTGGGAGGGGGGGGGGGGGGGGCTTGCTGGGCGGCGGCAGACATGCGGAAGCTGTACGGTCTCGACGAAGCCTGGCTCACTGAGGGGGTCACTGCACCATGAGAGCCACATCACACCAAGCATGCCCGAGCACGTGCTAGAAGCAGCAACGGCACTGACGCCAAGGCAGAGGGTGGTGGCAGGGGCTGGCAGTGTGCTCCAGGCATCTCGGGCAGGCCTTGGTCTCCCAGGTCCCATGGCCTGCACTCACCTAGTGAAGTCAGAGATGTTCAGACTCAGCGTGGCCCAGTAGCCGATGTTGGCGGTCACGGCTGGCAGGAAGGCCTGCCAAAACTGCCCCTCCTTGGCCATGCCCGTTGCAAACTGTGACTTGGCAGACAGCATGGGGCCAAAGCCACCAGCTGCCCGCCGTGCCCAGATGAGAAGGGCTGCGCTGAGGGCGATCAGGATGGGGGCAGCATACTTCTCCACAAACCTGACGGACTCCATGCCCTTTGTGATGATGGCAACCTGGGCAGGCAGTATCAGGATGTGAGAAAGGGCTGTCAACAGTGCTTGGGTTTGACTGGACAAAGCCCAGCAAGGTGCAAGACCAGGCAGTCAGTGCAGGTGCCGCACACCCGGTGAAAGGCTAGACCAAGGCTGTCATGCATGGCACTGTGTGCTTGTGCACAGGCAGTGCAGTGTGTCTGAGGGGGCAAAGGCAGCTGGAGCAAGGGCTGCTGTGTGGGTATGAGAAGGTCAAAGGGCCATTCAAACCTGCTGAGATGTGGCAGCAGACAAGCTTTACCTGCAAACCCCAGAAGCCCACAAAGCACGCCAGCTCTGTGGCTGAGATGCCCAGCCAGGCTATCTGGCTTGTGACTATTGCGCCGCCTGCAACCAGCTGGACCACTGTGCTCAGGGATACTGCTAGTTGCTCACTGGGTCCAGATGCAATACAGCAGCTTGCGAGCTGTAGCTGGCCTGTGTCCACGCTCAACACAGGCTTCCATGGCACTGCGGCTACCTGAGCGGACACTCTGCTGCTTGAGGTCACAGGCGGCCTGCCTGTGACTGCAGCCGGCAGGGTGCTGCTGCATGCTGGGCAGACACGCATGCAAGCTGTGGCTGCAGGCAGTGCACTGCCAGGCACTGCAGAAAGTTCACTCAGCAGAGTCTGCGAGGCAGAGCTGCATGTTTCGCCGGCACAGTCTCACATCTCAACACATGGCAGGGTGGCTTGCCTGTGACTGCTGCCAGCAGGGCATGGATGGCTGAGGCTGCCAGCCAAGTGTTCAGGCCGAACCACCCACAAGCGACAAGCGCCCTGCGCAGAAAAGGCTCTGCTTGGAACAGCTGTGGGGACCAGCGGCTGTGCACTACTAGCAATGCACAGTTGCGCACAGATGCTTCTGCCTCCAGCTCACAGGATGCGGAGGCAGGCGCCTGGAAGTCCAGCGTGTCAGTCTGGCTCTAGGTTGTGCGCATGTGCTCAGGCAGCATCATACTGTATTGCACACCTGGGCCGCACTGACATGATGCACAACCCCGGCGGCAGCAAAGCCTGTGAGCCATTCAAGCACCAGTCCAGTTAGTCAAAAGCTGGGCTACGCACCTCATGAGGGCTGGCAGGTTTGCGCCTCGGATGCCGAAGCTGGCCCGTGCCAGTACTGGGAAGGGAATGCCATACCTGCAGCATGTGCAGCGTGCAGCCCAGTTGCAGCCGGGGCCACTAATACTGCTGACTGGCACAGCAGATACCAGAAAAATTTTGTTGGCTAGCTGGGCACACGCCCACACATGAGCCAACACAACACCCTGCTCGGGCTACATTCATGCTGGCGAAGTACAGCGCTGCCTCCATGGCAGGTACAGTGTTCTGTATCACCAGGTTGGCCCCTCCGGCAGATGGTGGCTGGTCGCACGCGAGGAGGGCGTGGCTGACTTGAAAGGCCTGCCCAGTAAGCTGCACCAGCAGGGTCCCAGCAGCACTCACTTGGTGCCAGGGTGGGCAGACAGCACAAGGGGCACCAGCGTGATGACGTTGGAGGCAACTATGGTCAGCAGGGCTTGCCACCAGGACATGCCTGCACAGGCAGGCACCTGAGGCTGCCAAGGGCTGGCAGGGCATGTTAGGCTGTTGAGCCAGCAGGGCTGCCCTGCTTGAGGGCATGTCAGAGCTCAGCAGGCAATACGAGTGAGCAAAGGGTGCAAACAGCGCCTGCCACCAGGGGAGGCCTGGGAGCTCGTGCAGAAGAGCAGCCTTGGACAGGGCTGCATAGGCAAACAAGGTTGCGCAAGGCCTGCCACCAGAACAAGCCTGCACATGTGCACAAAATTTGCCAGCGTTGCCACTCTATTGCACATCGTGCTAGCTGGAATGGGCTCACATAGGCGCTGTGCTGCTCAGGTGTCCCATCAGGCCCCAGCAGTGGGCTCAGACAGCAAGGAAGTGCACGGTATGGCGGTTCTTTGCTGCCATGCAGGGCCTGGCTAAGAGGGCTGTGGATGGGGTGGCCCACCGTCATCCTGTTTCTACAGATTGTGCACAGTGCATGAAAGCGGCAACAGGAGGCTCTCTGCAACATGCCCTATGTCAGGTACCATTGCAAACGATTGCAGCACAGGCAGCTGCCTCTGGGTGCACTCTGCAGCTCACCCATGTCGGCGACCATGCTGCCTGCCAGGAAGTAGGTGGTCAGGCTGACCACCAGGCCAATCCAGAGGCTGGCAATATCCAGCAGGCCAAATGTCCTCTCTGAGTCCAACACCGGACGGAAGTCTGGAAGCAGGAAAACTCCCAAAGTGAGGCCATGTGCCAGGATGGACTGTGCAGGCATGCCATGCACATGTCATGGCCTTGCCTTCATTAATGAGCTCTGCATCAGGACTATCTGGCGCATTGGCCTGCAGGTGCTCATTCCACCAGGGCAGAGGCTGCGGCTGTGTTGCGCTGCAAGATGTGCTGCCTCGTTTGCGTTTCAGCGGTGAGATCGGAACTCGAGGGAAGAAGATGGCATGCACGCAGCCTCGAGGACTGCAGGTCTGCATGAAACCTCAAGGAGTCTTCCCTGAATGTTCTTTGTTGTGACACAGGCTACATGAGGTTAGCCTCCATAAGTTCTCGTTGTGCTCTCCTTTCGTTGATTGTCCTAATAGACATTAGGTTGACCTTTCCAAGACTTGATGCTTTGTGCTATGCTGTGAGATGCTCAAGGCTTGTCCAGTGCTGGTGGGCAGAAGGTGATTGCTGGCAATTGCTGCAGATACTGGTCAGTGAGTTTCATGGGCAATGGTGCACCTGTGCAGCTGTACATGCTAATGTCAGTGTGATCTGGGGTATGACCTGATCATTACGCCTCATTGACAGAAGAACATCTCAGTGATGTTCTCCTCATGATCATGCACCCATGCTCATGCAAAGTCCCCTGCATTTGTCAATAATATGACTGCGATCCACAGCTCAGGGCCCAGCCTGTCGGAATTGCCAAGGATAGCGCCATGACCTGTGCCTTCCAGGCATCCTCTGCGGGCCGTGTACACGAACTGGGCGCGAGCTGACCATCTTTCATCAGTGATTACATGAAGAAATCTTGTCTGACCTAAAGTTCAACCACAGAGGCAGACTCGCCCCGCTGCCCCCAGCAAGCCGCGAATGCGGGATAGTTGATCATCCAATCTTTGGTCATGAAGCATATGAACTTCAACTCCGGGCTGCCTTGTTCCGCCATGGACTTCCCTGTATGCAAGGGCGTGATCGAGCCTGCCAGCCAGATGCAGGAGTTTGTGCTTCCCGCACTGCCTCATCTGCTGCAGGAGCCTGGCTCATTGAACTTTGGCTCCATCTCTTCTGAGGGCCTCAACTGTCTTACAGCTGATGTCAGCCCCACAGTGGAGCAGCCTGTGCCCCAAAGCACACAGCAGGCGACTGAGGCCAAACACTGCCACAACTGTGGGGCCACAGAGACACCCAGGTGGGCTTGCTCGGCCCAGTGTGCGTGAGTCAGGCCCATGCATGCAGAGGAAATTACATGGCTGGCATGCTTAGTCTGACATATTCCTTCACAGATGCACTGTCGTTTCTGGTAACCACATGCTCAGCGCCAGGTGCTTCCCTGGGTGCCCTCTGGTGCATCGTAGGCATTTGCCTGCTCCCTGCAGCTGCACAAAATTGTACTTAGGGCCAGCGCTTCTTTCCAGTGCATCAACTGGACCACAGTACAACTTTTGGGAGCCCGGGTCGTTGCTGAGCCCTCCTCCTGCCCTCACAGGTGGAGGCCGGCCCCAGGGCACCCAGGGGAGAGCCTGTGCAATGCCCGTGGCCTCCACTTGAGGACGCATGGTGCCCAGCGGGACGTGACAAAGCCCAGGCACCCCGCAAGGTGGGGCAGGGGCATCTGGCTTGTCAAAGTGCAGGGCAGCAGGCATACAGCGTACACTGCCTGTACACGATGCACAGCTGCCCTCACTGCATTCAACATCAGCAGCAGGAGCGCTGCAGCTGCTCAGCAAGGTTGTGACCCATGCGGGGAAGCGGTTTGGATTCAACCCCTGCTGATGAGTGGTGCAGGACCTCACTGCACTGCGCATGGCTGCACTTCCTGCTGAGGTGCCCAGCAACAGGGGTGCCACCTGTGGGGTGACCATGTGCTCCATAAGCTGCCTCACTGCACTGCACATTGCTGCACTGTGTGCTGTTGCCACCCTCAATCTATGCCCAGCAGCATAGCTCTGTTCCTCATCAAAGCTTGTGATCCAATCTAGTGATGTTCTCAAGCAAGCCATCCTTGACGAGATCCTCAACACCTTGCCTGCAGGGAGCATCTGGCAGTGGCTTGAAGGTCAACCTCACCATTTCTCTGCAGCTGCAACATGCTGCGAATCTCATCAGCAAGATCAACCAGGTGGCCTTGTGTGCCTGACTGCTGCATCCACCCAGTGGTGTGGTGCTCAGATGCTTTGCTGCATGTTGGCTGCTCAGCTGCAGGCTTCATCTGCTTGTCCTGCGATGCAGAACCCACTGTGCTGACACTTTGCCCTCCGCCCGCCTGCAGTGGAGCGCTGCCAGGGGCATTTCAGCACCTGCTCAGCTCTCCAAGTAGGGCAAAGACATGGGCGCGATGCCAAATCTGACTGTGCAGCTCACATCACACCCAGATATCAGAGCCAGACACCTCTAGGCGCATTGCCAACCACAGAACTGAACCTATCACACTCGCCGCCACACCTGCACAAAGCCTTCAGCGCAACACCCTGACCTCTCATGCAGACCTGCCAAGCCATTCTTCAGCATCAACCGGCCTGCACTGACTATTAGTGAGAGTTGAGGTCTCGCCTATGGGGCCACCTCAGTATTATGTTGTCTGCAGCTTGCAGGTTACTGTCTCAAGCACAGACATCTTTCCAAGGTTGCATCACCCTGTCTCCAAGAGCACAGAGCTTTTCAAGCTGACATTTGCTGTGCAAATAGCAGTTCACTGATTGGTTTCAATCGTGCATGCTTTGTGCTGCAGCCTATAGGTAGCTATATCAGACCACTTTCAGCAATTGGCAGCATGCTGCTGTGCCCGCATGCCTCCAAGTGCCTGTTCCTATGTTTTGTAGGGATTATTGCGTCCCTGGATTGAATTGCTGTAGCATCAACTATAAAACTGTTGATGCGTTCAAAAGTCCTCAAGTGAGTCAGTAACAGTCACTGTCACTGGTTTTTTAGCCAAAGTTTGAGCAATGGCTGCTGACAGACAACCTGGACAATCTATAAGGTATTGCTGGGACATGCTGCACATCCAGACAAAGATCTTCCAGCTGGCATACTTGCAGCAGTACCTAGCATGCTGGCATTGACCTAGCAGTGAGATGGGGACATGCCGAAGGAAAGCTGTGTTGAGCAGCTCATCGTGGTCTTGTGATCACAGCAGCCCCTTGGTCCAGATCAAAGCCAGCGTTCAGAAAGTGGGGGCTGGCAAAGAACTGCTTGATGTCCAGCACATCATATTCACGCACTCGCTCCTCAAGTGCCCTGTAGCAGCAGAGCAGCACTTACAGAGTCTGACGTTGTGGCTACGCAGCAGCATTGGGGCTTGCAAATTTATGGGGATCTGAATGTCTGGGCTGCCCAGGCAAGACGGGCCCCCTGCAAGTTCGGCTACAGCTCTGCTAGCAAGAGGTCCAGCCTCTATACTGGCGGTCTGACAAAGCCAGGCAGTACCCTGAATATGCGCTGCAGGATGCTGCTGCCACACAGAGCATTGCCTGCAGCCTGCTGCAGGCCGCAAGGGATAGCAATACCGCAGCACAATTTTACAAACTAATCTGCTTAAAGATTGGTGATCTGATTTGGCTTGACACATGCAGCATCAGAGCCGACTCACCTGCAAGGAATAGTGATTTGGCTGCCACCAGCCTCGCCTGTCACCTGCTCAGCCCTCAGCTGCTCCCGCACCAGGCCCTGCAGCCAAAGGGATCAGGCCACGCTATCTCTATACAAGATCATTGAGGGGTGAGGTGCAAATGCGCTGCTGCCCCGCAGCATGCAACCTTATCAGCCCAGCACATGTATGTCTGAGTGACGAAGGCCTGTGTCCACCTGGAGAGCGTGGAGGATGAGGTCATTCAGGTCCTGCGCATGGCTCAGGTAGTGCCTGAAACGCTTCGTCATGGCCTTCTGCACGCTGGTCTTCTGTGTGGAGATGAAGCTCTCCAGCATCACCCTGCAGGCGGGCAGTGAAGCAGGACCGTGGCCCCATTGCAGGCCACAAGACAGGTCTGTTGGAAGCGGGGGCCTTTCGGACAGGTCTGCTGGAAGCGGGGGCCAGCATAAAGCTCGCCGCAGCAACATGAAGGCAAGCGTTTGTCTGTCATGAGTTGCCACTAGCAAGCAAGCCTGCTCCTGAAAACATGGCCAGCATGACCCTGCATGTTGGCTTTGCCGCATTGGTGGTGCCCCCCGCCAGCCAGCTGAGATGCAGTGTCACGAGTCTGCCCTACAGCATCACCCTGCAGGGTGCCCGGCACCTCAGCAAGGAGGGAGGCTTGCAGAAGGCTGTGCTGCAGTGCACAGTGGCCCCGGGCTGAGTTGATAAGTCTCACCTTATGGCCATGTCCACGTCGTCGCTGTTGACGTACTCACGTAGATGCATGGCCGCATGAGCCTCACTCATACGGATGATGGACTCCAGGTGGCGCACCGCAATGGGCATGCCGTGGCTGATGGCTGACTCACGCCGCAGGTCCGCATACACCTGCAGGCCAGGCAGTGCTTGTTGGTTGGGCATTTGCACCTATGGCTGGTTGGCGGCTTGCAGCACTTTCCCTGCGGCTGCGCCTGACGGCACTTTCACAGCAGCTAGCCAGCTGTAGCTGAGGATGCCACTGCAGGCGTGACAACCAGCATGTGGTGCCTGCACCAGCAGCATTTGCATGCTGTGGCTGCTGGCCCTACCTGCCCCTGGTATACATGACACCTGCCAGGGTTTATAGCAGGCTGGGAGCAAGCTGGCAGCGCCTCCGCATGCCTGGCTGGCACACAGCTGCCAGCATGCTGAGTGCCCTGGGCCCTGCTCTACAGCAGCCTGCTGACCATAGGTTCAGGTGCTACTCGGACAAGGCAGACCTCAGCAAGACGGCTGAGTCAGTGCCTGCCCACTGGCATTCCACTTGTATAGCACCCAGCGTTGGGTATGTCTGCAACTTGTCAACATAACAGCACACAACGGTCTGGCTCTCCAAGCCAAGCCTCAGTCTGCTGTGGCCCAGATCGACCAAGTGCTGCGGTCCCTTATCCCCTTAAGGCAGCCCAGCTTGATTATAATTTGTGTCATGCAGCACAGGGCTGGCAGGAGGGCCTTGGCAGGCCTAAGCGCTTGGGTTACGCAGGCCAGGCTATGCAACAGCTGCCCTTGCGTGCTACAGGCTTGCAGGCATGCCCCATTAAGTATCTACTGCACCATGCTGTGTGATGTTCATATAGTCTGCATCCTGCACAACTGATTGAAGTAGGGCAGAATTTTTAGTCCTCTCCTGGATGCACTGTACAAACCCTGTGCACACAGCTTGTGCACTTTGCTCAAGTGAATACTGCAACGTTGGGCCCACTCAAGTCTGCTGCTCACTTGCGAGGACCTTTCGTAGTCCGTATTGCACAGCTAGGGCCCGCAGTTGGGTTTGGCGCCATTGACATCTATGTATTGCTCTCAAGGTGCATGAACTTCTTGTACTCTGCAGCATGGGCTGCGACTGGCTTTGGCCCCTCAAGTCGTGCATCTCCTGCTCACCTGTGTGATCTTCTCGTAATCTGCGTTTTGCAGCTTGGGGCGGCAGTTGGCCTTGGCATAGGTAATGTACTTGCGCAGCATGTCCTGGCTCAGCATGTCCGGCTCCAGCTCAGGGCCTTTTGCATTGTTCAGCTCCGCCTGCAGCAGCAGGGGAGGCCTGTTAGCTGCTGCAGCATGTGTGTGACGCCCCCAGGCCAGCATGTCCGGGCTGCAGCTCACGATCATGAGCAATGGTCAATCCAGCCTGCAGCAGCACAGGAGGACGATTTCATGGAGTCTGCATTGAGCTGAAGATGTGCTCTGGCACAGCATTCAGGGCTCAGCTCACAGCCCTTGGCATTGCCCAGATTGATCAGCTGTCAGAAGTGGGTACACCTGTCCTGAAGTGCAGGCCTATCGCAACAGATTTGATTCTGACATCAGATACACACATTTCTGCCTGGGGGCAAGGTGCAAGCCTTCAGGAGACAGTGTTTGGATGGGAGCATAGCGAGGCAGAGTGGGGGCATGATGCTACATGCCTCAAGCTCATGGTGCGGCCTGGCTGCATGATTTGCCCAGCACTTCTGTTATAAATGCTTGTGAGGTTGGCAGATGCCCTACAGGCCATGTGTGCAGATTCCTGCAGATGACAGGCCCTCATAACCAAGCTTGACCAGCTCTATACAGTTTCCATCAGCACAGCTCACCATCCTGGAGGCAATCTGGCTTACCTGGCTTGCCTTTGGATAGCTGTGCAAGGGGCTGCTGATACAACTGATCGCGTGCACCTCCTGTGTTCGGCTCACCTGGTTAGGATGGCTGTGCATGTGGCTGCTGATGACAAACTCTGCCAGGTGTTCATCCAGCACTGGGTCCACGATGTCCTTCACGACACACAGGATGTCAAATCTGCAGTAGGCAGGAAAAGCTCAGGCTCCTAGATGGCTCAGAGGATGCTGCTGATCTCACAGGCAGTGAGTAAGCCCTGGGCTGGTCAGAGCATTCTGACCAAGCAGTAGGTGTTGCGCAAATGTTTCGCAGCCGCTGTTGATCTGCGACAGTCAAGCTCATACGCCCGGGAGTTCTGCTGCAGATGTAAGTAGCCGCACAATGCAGCTTGCTCTGCACCAGAACTGGTCACGTGGAGGCAGCAGCCTGCACACCTGGAAAGAATGGGGTCGGTCAGCTCCACATTCTCTGCAAAGGTGCGTGAGGAGTCATAGCGCCCGCCCACCGGATTGGCGGCTGCCATGACTGAGCATCGCGCCTGCAGCTGGGTCACGATGCCCGCTTTGGAGATGGAGATGCTCTGCTGCTCCATTGCCTGTACGCACACACAAAGCTGGGATGTCAGCAAGCTGCTGCAGCCTGACTCAGACTCAGGTCATGCTACCCAGCCCTGCGCAGCTACAGCCAAGCACAAAATTGGGAAGAGCTTTTGCTGTTTCATGGCCTGTAGTACACGCAGAGCTAGATGTTAGCATGCTGCTGCAGCCCGGATTAGTATTTTTTGTAATCTGATCATGCCTTTCTGCTCTGCACACGCACCCAGTGTGTAGCTTGAGAGCTCTGCAGCTGTCTTGCACTTTGTGACTTGCAGCGACCACTACTGTTGCTAGCAGACATTTGTGTCACAGGCTGGCAAAGTGCGCCAAGTGGCAACTGTGCCATTCTAACAGAAAAGGAAGCCCCGCACAGGCCAGGGGCAGTCTCGACCGTCTGCAGGCTGAGCTTTGGGTCCTCAATGGGAGTTTGATGTGCTGAAGCTGACGCACTGCCAAAATAAAAGTTGCTGCCATGCCAAACCACTCCAAATTACTTGTGCAAAAGTATGGACCCTATCCTGGTATTTCAGATTTTGGCATCTGTGTTGCCTTGATGTCATCACCAACATTTGCTACACAGCCCCCTCACCTCGTGAATGCTGACCCTGTCCTGGTCGTTCATCTTGTCAAATTCATCAATAAGGCACACCCCCTTGTCTGCCAGCACCAGGGCACCACCCTCCAGCGTCCACTCCCGAGTGATTGGGTCCTTCTGCACAGAGGCTGTCAGCCCCACAGCTGAAGCCCCCTTGCCTGCGAGGAGAAGAGCACTGGGTGTGACGCGAACGTAGCTGCCAGGGCTATGTTTGCTGCATAAGAAACAGAAACAGAGTCAAGCTGACAACTATCATATGGTTGGGGTCTGCCTGCATCATGGTTATCATATATCTACAGCTGCAGTCTGCTCAGCGAACTCGATATAGCAGTATGTAGGATGAGCAAACAAATCAGCAGCTGTCCCCTGCCAGAGCATGCCTCCCAGTGAAGATGTGGCCATCTGTCTGCTTTCCCTCTCTGCTATGCAACTTTCCTGGTGTGTTTTGAAGGTTGTTACTGCTGAGCTGCACATGGATGCTGCCTGGAATGGGAGCCTTCCCACAATATGATCACCAGTGAACGTCTGCAGCTTGAACCGCTAGACTCCAAGGGCTCTCAACTGCCTTCAAAGCTGTTGCGCAATGCTTTCTGCACTGCGTCCCCTACCTAGGGAGAAACAGGGCCTGCCTGCTTGGTCGATGCTGCTCACCAGTGGTGTACACTGCCCGCTGCGCCACCTTCTCCACATATTTCAGGAACTGGGACTTGGCTGTCCCAGGGTCCCCCAGCACCAACATATTGATGTCACCCCTCAGGCGGTGCTTGCCCGAGGGCTGCTTGGCCTGCCCGCCAAACATGGCCAGCGCCACGCCTGCCTTGATGTTGAGGTGCCCGTAGATGGATGGGGCAATGGACTTGACAATGCGCTTGCCTGCACGTGTACCAAACCAAATTGAGTGAGGCTCAGACCCCACCAACCCATGAAGCATGCAGAGCAGCTGCTTGTCCACAGCAGGCAGCAGAAAGAATTCTGCAAACTAGATCAAAAGTAGGTGAAGTCATTTAATCCCATTGACAAGCAGAGAAGAGGTGACAAAGACAGCAGGCAGAGCAACTGCCTGCCAACAGCATGTCAGGTACATGCCCTTCAAGATTCTTCAGACAGCAGGATGCCCCAATCAGTAGTCAAGCCAGCTGGCTGACACCAGCAAGTACAGGAGGCTGCCACAGTGGCAACATGTGGACTGGCTGGGACAGTGCTGTCCCTTAAACTGTAAACGCAACAACCTTGAGCAGGATATCTGGAAGTGGCAGCAGCACTCCCTCAGCTTCAGGGGCCTGGCATCCTCCTGGGCAGAGATGCAGGGGCAACCCAAGTGAGCTTTAACTTTGACTGCTTGTGCGCCACAGCCAATGACTTGCGTCCCGCTAGGTCTGCGCCTGCTCGTCCGTGGCATCTGTGGGGTGTGTCCTGTATGCAGCCCGCCAGCTTAAAAAAGCAGAGTACACACCCTCATGAGCCCCGTTCCAATAAGCTCAGCCTGCCTGTGCACACCATGATGCTACCAGCCTTCCAGTCTCTGCATCAGTGCTCACCAATGTTTGGGTCTCGTGCCAGCTGGTGGATCTCTGCCCGGTCCTCGTCGGTCAGCTTGAAGGCGCTGTACAGGTCCTCATTGCGTGCCACCCACTGCGCCTCCATGGAGGTGCTGAACACGGGGAAGCCATTGCGCACGTTCAACCCGGCATCATAGGTGTTGGTGTAGATGGCTGCCGGCAAGCATCAGCAGCATTGTCAGCTGTACCGCATAGGCAAACAGCAGCAGGCCAATGTCAGGTCCAGCAGGAGGATAGGCTGATCAGTCAGTGTACTTAGCTGCAGGCGCAGAGTCAGTGTTGTCGTGCGTCCCTCAGAGAGGAAGATTGCGGAGACAACCAAAAGCTGCGGCAGAGGTATCTTACTCATCCCCATGGTGTTCTATACTGAGCTTGCATCTCTAAGGAGGAAGTAGGGAATGGGCCGGCCTGCTGAGCATGCTTTTGCATGCCTGTGCAATGTGGCCTCAAGGCAGGCCCCTGGCAGGTCAACTGTGGTGCTTTCGACAGTGTCATGCAGCTACATCTGGCTTTGGTTGCGAACAGAGGGTGGCCAGCCCAACTTCAACTGCTGGGCTGTGCATGCAGCTTGCAGGCATTTGACTTTGCTGCTTTGTGCTGCATCGTACCTGTTACGTCCACCTCCTCCCCTGGCCGCGCCTTATCGATGAGGTCATGCAGTAGAATGACCTCCTTGTGCCGTGGCAGCCGCCCAGCAGGCACCGTCCCAGGGGACTCCTAAAGATAAGAGCAGAGGACATTTCTGGGATTATGTGTTGTGATGTTTTGATTGCACTCACAGGGTTGCACAAAGCAGGAGATAAGTGTCTGAAGAAACTCAGACAGGAGGCAAGCAAACACGCAGTGGGACACAAAGGGCAATGCAGGCAGGTGAGTATTGGCTGCAGAGCACTTGGGTGCTCTGCTGAGCACCTTAACGCCAGCAAATTCTGGTGGCCAGCTGGCACAACATCAGCTGACCTGCACCGTCATCTTCTGGTAATTCCGGTACACTGTCTCCGCCACGTTGAGCTGCAGCGCAAGAGCGTCAAGGAGTGTGTTGGCCACAGGCACATAGATGCAGGCAAGCACCGTATGAGGGGTGCTGTGCAGCTGCAGGCATGATCAGCATCTGTCACAAGACTTGTCCGCAGAGGTCAGTCAGCATGAGAAGCTGCTGCATCTCCCTTTTGCTGCTTCTGCTGCTTTGGGCTGCAGTGCACACACAGCCAAGCTTTCAAGTCTGACAGCAAGAGGACGGCTATCATATTGAGCTGCACTGCAAGCATGACAGGGAGCCTGTCAGGCTTAGCAGGCAGCATTAGAGTGCTGCTGCACTGCATCTGCGCATCTGAGCATGGCTGCTGGACGCTCGGTGCAACACAATGCCTGTGGTTGCTGCCAGCAACCGGCCTGGGCAATGCCGCACCCAGCAGGGGATTTTACAGGATCTGAACATAAGAGCCTGCACTGGTGTTGCTGGGCATGTGCAGGGGTCAGGGTGTGAGTGACCAGCATCAGACAACTGTAGCGGGCCATCTGGCTGGAAGCCTGCACCAATCCAGATGATGGGACTGGCATTGAAGGCAGGACCTAGGCAGCACAGCTGCAGCCTCAGCTGTCAACAAGCACTAGGGCAGGACCTCTCAGCAGCATGATACACTGAAGTTGCACACCAACTCAGCCGGAAGAACCTCACGTTCCAGGGCCCCTGGGACTGGCACTGGGGGCAGGACCCAGGCTTGACCTCCTTCTCGTTGTTCTGGAAGAAGGGCCCCAGGATGTACCCACACTTGACACAGTCGTACTTGACCATCTGCAGCTGAGGGAAGACGCCCGTCCTGCGGGTCACCACTCCCTGGAAGCGCACCAGGCGGTTCAGGTGGAACTGCCTGCAGGCAGGGTTGAGGCTCTGTGAGGTTTGTGTAGCGCTACACATACTGAGCAGCATAGACCACGGTCACCAGCCGCTTATAAGGCGCGCCTCACCTGATATCCCTGATCTTGTCCACGATGGGCATCCCCTCAAAGCGCACAAAGATGTCGGGCTGCACGTTCTCATACGAGGGCATGATGGACAGCACGGCGTCCTTTGCGTTGCGGTTGAACACGTCAATGACCAGCCGGGGAACGTCCACAAACCACATGGCAATCTCAGGCTGCGCCATTGAGAAGTGCTCAAAGCTGATGACCAGGCTCTGCTCATTGCCTGCAGAGTGGTTGGCAGCAGTGCTTAGCCTGAGTGATGGAGACCGCTTGGGGTGGCTAAGCCACTGAGGAGTGCTCTAAGCTGATGTTACAGGACTGCTCATTGCCTGCATTGCAAGATAGCAATGCTTGTTGGTGCTGCACCACTGTGAAGTGCTCATGACTCTAGCACCAGGCTTTGCTTATGAGCTGCAGAGCAAGGCAGCAGTGCTCAGCATGAGTTGATAATCTGCTTGGTGAGGCTCTGCCACTGATAATGCTCAACACTGATCAATGAGCTGTGTCTCTTGCCTGCAGAGCAGGCCAGAGTTGTTTTGCCTCACTCAAGAGCAGTGCTTGCCAAAGCAGCAGCTGCAAATGCAGTTTCAACTGCAGCAGCAAGTTCAACCAGTGCAGGCACTGGCATTCAAGGCTGCATTGCCTGTCTTGATGCACCCTCAGTTGCAGCAAGCCTTCAAGGTTTACGCAGTGCCCTGTCCTCAGCCGTGTCCCAGCAACACCTCGCTTAGCCACCTGAACAAATGCACCAGCCATAGAACTCACGTATGCACATGTCCTTGATGCGGTCACGGTATACCAGGTCCCCATGGTCATCCTTAAAGCGATCCAGGAAGTTGCGGAAGCGGCGCCCAATCTCTCGCTGGATGGGCTCTTGGGCCACCCACTCCCGCGTGTGGCCACGCACCTCCCCAAAGGGCAGCTCTAGCTCGCCCTCCTGCAGGCAGACAAGTCAGTCAGCAGCTGCGCAGATGGGTGTTCTGGGCAACGTTTGTGGGTCCTCATGCAGGCGCTTATCTGGGTCACTTTCAAAGGGGCGGTTCAAGGCCACTGTCCTGCAGCATCCTGAGGGACGAGGCTAAAGCTGTGCCAGCGTTTGGGAGTAGTTGTGTCCTGCAGTGAGGTGTGTAACTGGATACTTCAGGCCTCTGACTCCCGCCCACCATGTGATTGCAGCCCCTCGTAGGGGAACCAAAGCACACTATGCTGCAGCTAGATCATTCAGCAGCTGTGCAAGTGGTGTTTCCAAGTAGACCCTCCACTACCAGGTAGGTCTCCACCTGGGACAATCCCCGGTGGGCAGCCCAAGATCACCCTTCAGCAGCAGGCATTGTGTTCGTTCCAAAGTAGCATGCAGTGCAGAGCAGTACCCTGTCCCATGCCTTCATTATGAGCTTGAAGCCTCATATGGCAGCTCCAAGTTGTGTGCTACAGCAGGTGCAGCAACAAGTCAGCAATTGGACATGCACAAGCGCTGCTCCAGCTTGATATCCTATGACAGCATGACACATGGGTGCAAGCTCAGGCCTGCCAATGAGCTTTGACGCCCTGTATGGGGCAGCTCCTGGGTCACCCCCTTATGTGTGTGGCCGTGCACTCCCCAGGAGGCTGCTGCAGCTTGCAAACAGTGATAGGCAAAAGGGTCAGACATGCAGCCTGTTGCTCAGGAGTTTGCAATGTTTCAGCCTGGGAGTGGGCCACTCATTACAACAAGCAGACCCTCTGGCAAGACTAGCTATCTTTGGGGCCTCATTGCCACTGGCATCGAAACTCCTCCAGTAAATTCGAAATGTCCAGCTGGGCCTCGCAGCTATGAGCTTGTGATGCGCCCCTGCAGCTTACCTCATCGTCCACCTGCCCAGCCTGGGCAGCCTCCACACGCCGTCTCCTGAAGGGACGCCTCTCCTCCATCTCCTCATCACTGGACTCTGCATGCGCAAGAGGGCAGGCACTTGAGAATATATGGCCTCTGTTCTGTGATGGGATTGCTTTGCTTGGGTCATCTTCTGTTGCTCCTGATGACGCAGCCATGACGTGGTGCCATAACATAAGGCTGCAAGACCCAGTTCTCAGCGTCTCAGATACTGTGTGGTGACCACTGACAGCCAGCAACTAAGTGAACTGACCGGACGGAGCCCCAGGCAGCACCTGGCGCCCCTCGCCTAATGGTGTGCCTGAGCATACTCATCTGAAGTGGCTGCTTGAGCACCCCTATGCTGGCCCTGGGGACGTTTACACTCTGCCCACATTGAAAGCATCGACCCAAAGCCATGCACAGTGACTAGCATATGTACAAAGAGCGGCTGATTGCCAAAGAATTCCCACGGCGCCTCATGCAGCACTCACTGACTCACATCACATTCAGTGTGTTGGCTGCCATATCCCACCACTCAGCGACCCCGTCATTGACTAGCACCATACTGAGAGTGCATGGCTGCCAGAACCCAATGACAGTCTCCCAAGCAGCACATACTACCACTCACAGCAGTCATGCTTGCCCACTTTAGCTTGCACATTGGCACACACATGCATATCAAGCAGCGCATACACTGAGGTCGGCAGGCTGCTGAAGCCCACCGTCCAGTGCCCCAGGCAGCACATGCCGCCCCTCGCGGCGGTCGCGTTTGCCCATCTCGCGCTCAGCCTGCCTCCGGCGCTCCATGACCTCTTCCAGGGTGACATCCTCCTCGCCTGCAGACTCTTCATTTGCCAGGCCGGACTCCTCATACTGGTCCAGCAATTCATTTTCACGGTAATCCCTGCAGTGCACAGGTACAGGCAGGCTTCATGTTACTCTGTTATATGGCATCCAGCAGGCAGGCTCATGAGGGTTGAGCAACTCATGTCTGCACCAGTCCCTGACAAGTTATGGATCAGCATGTAACCTCCTGGTGCTCTGCAGTGTAAAGCTCAAATTGGGTTCCGACCACGATGTGCTGCCAGCGCAAAGCGGTATGCTGCAGCTGAATTCAAGCACCAGAGCCTGGCAGCAGGCGCCTGCGTTATCAGACATCAGTAAGCAGATAGCAGCAGCTACACTCCAGCATTGGTTGTGCACTGCAGTGTTCTTCAGTGATGCTGCGCAGACTGGCCATCAGCTGTCTCCTCTCATCCCCCTCCTGCGGGTACTCCCCTTACCACTGCCGGCACGTTGCAGCTGTGCACGGCAACCATACCTTGCAGCCACATGGCACCTCTGCTGTTCCAGCGAATCCGGCACTCACCTTTCTGCCCCCTCCTGCAAGTCTTCTCCTTCATCATCACTCCCAGCCTCCCCATCTGCATTGTGGGAGTCCTCACTCTCGTCCCCATCACGTGCAGGTCCCTCATCAGGTAGAGGGATGTCAGCATCTACATCTGCCTGCAGCGGCAAAGGCCAAGGGCTGACTCTATGCAACATGTGCTGATGCTGATCCATTCTGTCCTACATGGCAGCCTTGAGTGGGATCCGCCTGAAGTGGTCAAGATCGCAGCTGGCGCCAAAAAAGCAGAAGGCCATCATGCAGACAGGCTCCCAGCATGCCCGTCAGCTCACCATGGTTGAGTACCAATCCGACAGGGCCTCAGTGTGGCATGGAAGCTTACCAGAATGCAAGTGGAGAGTTGACCAAACCGGTCCCAGGCTTCGTCCACAATGCACTGATCTCTGCAATCCCTGCGGTTTCTGATAACAACAACTGATCCTCCCATTCAGGCAGTCGTGATTGCATGAGCCAAGGTCATCTCACATCTTCATGACGCACTGACCTGCCCAGCGATGTCTGATAGTAATAGTAATCGCTAGAGGTGCAGGTGAGTCTTGCCCTGGCCTGTGGCAGCCACTGTATTTACAGGCTGCCAGCAGCACCTCTGCCTGCAGAGCCGCCTGCCTGCCTGAGACAATGCCACTCCTGCATGCAGGCACAGGCCCTGCACCTCAATGCGTCACACAACGCCTTTCAGCAACTATGGCATGGAAGGCAGCAGCAGCAGGCAGGTGCAATACCCAGTCGACCTCGGCCGCTTTACTTCTTCTCAGGCAAGCACAAAGGAGGCTGGAGTGCTTGGACCTCACAACGCTGCCTGTGGGCAGCAGGCTGTTCAGTCACGCCTTGGGCTTTGAGAGCGTTGCTGACAGCAGGCAGCAGGTCTGGGGCAACACTCATCTGACTGTCGAACCCTGCCTGGATGGCAGCATGCAGTATGTCTTCATGGGTAGGCTGCAGAGCTGGCAGGATGACCCCACTGCCCCTGAGCAGGAGGACAGGCCCCATGACAGCATGGAGATACCTGTGACCTGGGCTCGATACATAAGACAGATCCCGTCTCTGCATTGGGAATCGGACGTGAGGGAGCACAAGCTGCTTAAGTGCACGGCCAAGTGTTGCTAAGCCCACATGTCCTCGAGCTGCCTGCAGGCAGACTGCAGCACAGGCGTGACCATCTGTAGCAGCTGTCATTGGTCTGACAGGCGGGGTTGCTTGGCCTGCAGGTTGACTTTCACGAGCAGGAGCAGAGGCCCCACAACCCGGACAGCAGAGCTGTGTGGCAGGAGTATGAGGAGCTGCTGGAGCGAGCTAGGCAGCAATTTGGGCTCCTGCGCGAACTCCCGCTGTACGGCAGGGTGCACTGGGAAGACTGCTTCCAGAAAGTAAGCCTTGCTCCTTTCGGGCCTGTGGTGGCAGCGTTGAGGGCTGCTGTGCAAGCTGCCCTTGGCGCTGGCACGTGCACCTGGGGCCCCGTGATTGCAGAGGGTGAGCATTGACAGCAGGGCTTGAGTCTTTGCACAAGCTGCCTGTTAGCTGGCCCATTTCTGGCACGAAATAATCGCTTTTGGAGGCGAGCCTAAGTCACTCATGTGGTGTACTAACCTCTGACAGCATTGAGAGCGCGCTCTGCAGCACGACTCAACTCAAGGCACACTGGACAACTCCTCACATGATTTCTCAAGCTTTGCCTGCAGGCGTTTCAGCTGTACGCAGCACTGTGGAAGCAGCAACAGGATCACAGGTCAGCTGGACACTGTACACCAGTGTCTTTTGGCTGCCTCAATAATAGTGGTGACAAAGTTCTCCTTGTCACCAGAGTGGCTCAGCATGTGCTGTCCTGCAAGCTTTCAACCTGAGTCTGAGCAATGCACAGCGGCGCAGTATGTTGGTACCTGGGCTCCAAGCCACATGCTGGACTGCAGGTCTGAATTGATGGATGAGGGCTTACGGCGCTGGGAAATTGGTGATCTCGCTAGCAGGCGAGCTTGTCATGTCCCTGCACCTGAGGATCTTGGCATGCTCTGCACCTGAAATCTGGTCCTTGAGCACAGACGATGCTGCTGGTGTGGCCTGAAGGACTGAATGGGCGAGCGGCTGCATTTCTGCAAAGAATCTGTGGTGTGCTGACGTCACCAGTGATGCTAGCAGAAAGTAGGGCTCCTGGGTCCACTTGTTGTTCAACACTGACTGAGAATGCTGATCTCACTCTCTATACTTGATTCCCAGCCCACGTTGTTGCCCTGCAGAATTGCTCAACTCTACAATAACTATTACCTCAGAACTAGCGGGCTAAATTTCCTCAATGAGGCATTTGTGTTTTATGAAGCTATTCATGCACGCCAGGTGAGCGGCCAGCACACTGCTGCTCAATGTGCTACCATGTCTCAGGATCGGGCTCATTCTGTTAGTGGAGAGCAAGCCTGGCAAAATGTGCCGCCCACATGTGGACCAACAGCTCTCTGTGCTTTGCAGTACTTCCCTGCAGACAGCAAAGACCCTCAGGTGCTGGTGAAGCACCTCAGATACCAAGCCAGATTTGTGCTGGTGTGCCTGCTGCTCAATCGGCGAGAGGTGACATGTCACTGCCTGTCATTGCCTGCTTTGCAGCTGATGCCTGACCTTGCCCAACACATCCCCTCACTGCTTGTGCATGAGCTCATTGCTGTGTGTCCCAGCTGCACTGTGCTCAGGCCCTGCATTTTTGACCCCTTGTGCATCTTTGAGTGCATATGTGCTGGCAGCTTCCGCCTGCTGAAGGTTAGCAGCTCTGCAGGATGCCTGGGAACACTTCGTGGAGTTCAAGACGCTAATAGATGGGTGTGAGCACACAGAGGTGCGCCTAAGCCCACACCTGGCTTGTCCAGTCATATTTGGCTGGTCACCTGGACATCTGCTGATGTCAATGCCTTCCTGTTGCATAAACAGGTCTCAGATGTGACTTCAAACTTCTGCCAGCCAGCACTAAACCTACCTGTTGCCCTGTCCCAACAGCGGCTCACCTCAGGTGTGTAGGTCTCATGTCCCAGTCAGCCATCGGGCTGTGTGGGGGCACAGTTGGCTGTGCACTCCGGCGGCCTTCACTGTACGGCTTGGTCAGGCTGCTGGTCCCCTGTGCAGGTGATGGACATGCAGGAGTGGCGGGCTGTCGTGGAGGAGGCTGAGCAGTTCCTGCAGGCTGATGTGCTGCTGCAGCTGGCAGAGTCCGCACCCCGTCTAGCTGGTGCGCACGGCTGCCTGTCAGGCTGGTCCCTTGCTGTACATGGGGTGTCCTGTCCTTTGTTGCAGTTGACTGCCACAGGGCAAACAGCAGCTGGACTGCATTCTTCAATCAGGCAAGAGAGCCGGCGTGGGTCAAGACACAGGATTGCAAAGATTCAGGCTTCTTGGTGCCCAGCAGCTGCTGCATGGTGTGGTGGGTGCATCGGGCGACGGACGCCTTCTCCTGTTAGCCTGCTGCATGTGCCTTGGGGTAGGAGGCAGCACACTTGCAGTCTCTTGAGCTTTAGGCAGCCGCAGAAGGATTGCCTCATGTGTGCTTACTGCAGGCAAGTGGAGCCTGCGCTTCCCTCCCAGCTCCCAGCTGGCTCAGATTCCCTTCACAGCGCCCTTCATGCGGTTGCATTCGGCCGTCTTGGTCTCTTGGTACCCGCGGCAGATCAAGATGGCCGAAATGCCGCTGGACAGCTACAGGTAGGCTTGACCGCTTGCAGGGTGTGCCTGACCCTTGCATGTGCTCCACAGCCATAAAGCAGGAACTCCAAGCAGAGCCTGTTGGGTTGTGTGGCTCAGGTGTAAGTCATGAGCACGAGTGACCCTTCGTGTGCACTGGCACGGGGTGCCTGCCTCTCATGTTGGCTCCATGGCTGAAGAGGCAGGGGCTCCAATCATAAGTTGTCTCACTGTGAGCATCAAGCGCAAGGCGTGAGCAGATGTTGGCTTTTCATGTGTGCTGATAGGTTTCTCCCCTTCAGGAGGATGCTTGGTCCCACTGTGCCTTCCCATGTTCTCTTAACATGTGTCTTGTGCTGAGCATGGGAGCTAGCGGCAATGACTTCAGCGCTTGCAAGCAGCACCTTGCTGTTCATGCCTCATGCTGCCTCTGCGCTCTGCAGGATGCTGCAAACGCTGGAGTGGGATGACCCTGTCCTCAGTGAGTTCCCCTTGGCAGCTCTTGCCAGGCTGCCTGTTGCAAACATGCAGGGCAGTCCAGCTCACTACTGCCGCAAGGATGGGTCACCTGCTCGCTTGTGTGGCCAGCCCAAGGGTGCCCACCCACAAATATCACCACACCTGGCCAGATGTCGTCCTACTTCAGCAGGCTGCCTCCACACTCGTGGCAGTTGGCTGCCTGGGAAGGCATGTGCTCCTGCAGAGCTGGGTTGCAGAGCTGAGTTGCTGCACCCTGCTGTGCTGCTGTCTGGTGCAGATCAAACCATACACCTGTGGCAAAGCCATCACTTGTGCAAAGCAATGACAAGCAAGAGGCAAGGTACCACACGCCTTGTACAGGATGGTGTGAATGTGCCGCACAAACGCACATCCTGGGAGTGCAGCATTGCCTGGGGTTGTGCAGGACCCCCGCAGGTGGTCATCAAGCTGTGCCTGCATGCCTGCAGCGGGGTCCCTGTCCCCAGACGCCCAGTACAGCCGGGGCCAGGACTTTGATGGTGCAGAGCACGAGAACCCAGCCAAGTTCCTCCTGTACCGCCCAGCTGCCACCGAGCTGCTGGCTGTTCTGGCAACCACCTGCGAGACGCTGCCCCCTGTGTCCGTCATGCTGCTGGCCATCTCAGCGGCAGGTGAGCTTGGCTTGCTACAAGGGTGTGTGGGCCCCTGGTAGGCTGCTGCACTGGCCACTGCCTGCCACCACCTTTGAGACGCCAATCCCTGTGCAACTCATGCTGCTGGTCATGTGCGGCGGGTGCGTTCACAAATGCTTGGCTTAGGTGCTGAACCTTTCAGTTTCTCAGGGCAGCTTGGCCCTAGCATGTAGGGTGCAGCTTCTCGCAGCCATGCCTGGCAGGCAGCATGATGCCTGTTGCTCTCCCTTTAATGATGGCATGACAATGATGCTGCATCAGACAACCCTAACAGCTGCTCACTTCACTGGTGACTACTGGCCTGTGTGCAAGTTGCCGCTGTCGTGGGGAAGATGTGCACCAGCTCATCAATGCTGACAGAGGTGGCTTGACTGGATGTACAGGGTCTGACTCACGGCAGAGCGCAGTGCCCTCCAGCGCTGGTGGGGATGCAGAGTCTGAGGATAGTAATGGCTCCCAGGTTGCCCTGCTCAGGTGTGCAGTGCCAGGTTGCCCCTGTATCTTCGCTGATGATGCTGCCCCAGAGCAGCAGGCTGCACAGCCTATCTTCCTCAGCAGACCTTGACCTGGTCTGTGCCTTTAGTGTGTATGATGTTCACATGGGCTAGCGATGCTGTGTTTACTACAGCTCTGCAGTCAAAGTGCTCTCGCCTGACGTTTATGTGCAAGGCTCAGATACCACCCAAGTCTTGCTTTGCATGTCTCTCAGTTGCGTGCAGCTGGTCAAGCCCCCTGCTGAAGTGCTACTGGCTGGTCTGCATCAGCCGCCTCATCTCTCTAGGTGCAGCTCAGAGGTACCTGTGCACGCAGGCTTGGCTGTCTTGTTCCTTCTGTGCAGGCAGGACTGCCCAGGAGTCTGCAGCAGCCACCCCAAGTTGAGTGCAGTCGAATGGTGGCTGCAGATGCATTTTTGATCCGGCCTGGGCTGCCGCCTGTCATATTGCCTCAGCTTCTGCTTCATGCTCTGGATGTCAACACAGAGTATCTTCTGCTTGTTGTCACCACCTCCTGTCACCAGCCACAGGCTCCAAGAGCACAAGGGGTGTTACCTGCAGGCTGTGCTGCCCAGACGTCTGCATTAGCCACCCCCACATCCTCTGGCGTGCACAGCAACCTGGCTGCAGTCTCACACCTAGCTGGGCTGCCGCGTGCAGGTTGCAACGTCCTAACATCATGCCTGTGGGGCCACAGATACGGTAACGCCATCGCCTGAAGGGACCAGCCTTGAATGGCCCAGTTGGTGCCTGCAGGCCAGACTGCCCGGGAGTCTGCATCAGCCCCCCCACCTCCTCTGGTGCAGACGAGAGCTGGCTGTACCCTGAAGACCTGCTGCCCTTCACGCGGCGCCCCATGTTCCTTATCGTGGACGCCAGCAACAGCCGCATCTTCACAGTGCTGCAGGAGCAGCAGCGGGGCTACCCTGTGTGCTGCCTGCTGTCGCCGCAGCAGCAGCCTCCAGAGGTGAGGCAGTCCCTGCCGGCAAGGTCTGCTGCTTCCTGCTGTCACTTCACTGGCCTCCTGGATGAGCAATCTGAGCATGTTTGCTGCCATGGGAAGGCGTAAATCAGTGGGGCTAACCTGTGTGCTGCCTGCCATCGCCGCAGGGGCAGCCTCCATAGGTGAGCAGCTGACTGGCATGTCTGGGCTGGTCCAGGTGTGCCTGGTCACCCTGCAGTGATCGCCGGATCGCAGCGTGCCACATGTTGGAGTTCTTGCAGCTGCAGCTGGTAGTGGAAACATCTCACAACTTGCGCGCCATGTGTACACTCTGCCTGGCAGCCTGCTCACACTGTGCTGCACTGCCAACACCCTAAACACAGGGGAGAAGTGCATTTTTTACTTGTTTTGGCCAATCAGCTCAATGTCACCCTCAAGGCTGCTGGCCCAATCTGCTGCACATGCTTGCAGGTTCCAAAACCTCACAGGATTGGCAGGTTCTTCACACTTTTCTTGACCTTCCCTGCCATGGCCGTCTGCTTCATCAACGAGGTGCTGGAGCCAGAGCCAGAACTATTCAATAACATCGATGTGAGTGCTTGGTGCAGCACCCTGCTCTCTGTGGAGCAGTGAAGCAGCATTGCTTTGTGTATGGGTCCCACTTGAGATGTCTGTCAACGGGTAATGGCATGCACAGAGGGTGCTGTCATTCTAAGGTGTCACCCTCATGAGTGCTGCAGTCCATCAGCTGTGTACTGATATTGGAACAACTTGGTCATGATCCTTTTTGCAATTCACGGGCATCTTTCATGTTTGTGCTGCAGCCCACCATGCAGGGCATCCTTCATGTTTGGGGCACTTGGCACACATGTTCCCTGCCTTATGTATGCTACACTTCGTCTGTTCTGCACTGCCCTGACCAAGCTGTGTGTCCTTCTCTGTGCTGCAGGTCACCATTGAAGGCGTCCTGCATGACTGGGGTGAGCGCCTGGTCTCCCCCAGCGGTGGGTGCGAGTGGAACAGCCCCTGGGCCAGCACCGTCTTTGGAGATGTGCTGGCCCGACGTGTCCTGCTCAGATTCATCCTTCTACGGTGAATCTGGACGGTCTTCCTGCTGCTTGTCCAAGTGCCAATCTGCATGCAAAGAAAAGAAGCCCTGCCGAACATTGTCACATGCCTGCTTGGCCCTCCCGATTTTTGCAGGGAGGCATTTCTGTTCTTGGCCCAAGCTGCATTCTGCCTGCAATGTTCACCATCTCTTGTCCTGCTTCTCACCTGCTTTGCACACACTGATTCTGCAGGGCGGTGCTGGGGCTCCATCACAACCACCGTCAGCAGGAGGAGTTGCAGCCGAGTTGCTTCCCGCGACTGCCAGAGGCAAGCTGGGCACAGCTGTACAGAACCTGCCTGCAACATGCTGCCCAGGGTGTACAATGTTGTTGTGTACAAAGCAGAAGGGCAAATCTGCCAGGCGGCCTGTGTCACTTACGGCCTCACATGGCACAGCTGATGTGCAATGGGAACTGAGCACTGCAGTGCCTGCAGGTGGTTGACACCGAATCGCCGGTGGTCTTGGCAGGCATTCTCCGCATCATGTCTGTCCTAGGAAAGCAGAATGATTACATGACTGGGACAGCTGCAGATGGTGCAGCCATGGACGGAGAGAGCTTCCAAGAAACTGCATTGTTCAACTGACTTCTTTTTCACTGCTGACAACATACTCATATGCCACACAGGCATGCATTCCAATGAAACAAAAGTCTGATTGAGAGAGCAAACTAGCTGACCACAGCCGTCTGTGTGATGTTTCGTGCTAGGTCCTCCAAGTCTGCAAGTCCACCTCCAGTTGCACACTTGCTGCCTGAGCCGTTCTCGACAACAAGCTGTCCACACGCCCCTGCAACAGCACGTCAGAATTTTCCCAAGTCACTTCAAGGCAAGGCAGTACGCCATAATGTACCTGGGCAGCTGATCGTGCCTGGGTGGAGCACCAGTGCAAGCCAATCTGGAACAAGCCATACCCCACCCTCAGAAGCGCCCCTGAACTCATGAGCGGGCAGGAACCCAACACAAACAGCTCCCACCTGCAATGTCCTGTCCCTTTTCCTGGCGCACAGTGCAGGGCAGGCCGTACTCTTCCCGCACAATCTTGTGGAACACGGATGTGCGCTCGTCCCCAGGCGCCTGCATGTCAGCTTGCGTGGTGAGAGCCACATGAGCTGTGAATGCTGTAATTGCATAAGTAGGCAGCTGATGCAGGCGTCAGAGCCTGTCTGCTGGGCAGGGGGATGGCAAGCATTGTCAGTCCAGGCTGCCACTCAGAAGGCATATCATGGTGGTTGCTGCTGGCTCAGCACTGGATGTCCAATTTGTCACCTCATAGCTGAAGTCTGGGCTGTAGACGGGGTTCCAGGGAATCAGGTTGATGACCAGGTCCCTCCCCTGCAGCAGGCGCCCCAGCTGGTGCGCCTGCTCTGCAGAGTCGTTGACCCCTGCCAACATCACGTACTCGACAAAAATCTGCAGCAGCAGATACAGATGTGTGTCAGCACCCACGCTTTTGGGCCCTGCCAATGAAGTCTATTATCACTGGCGTCAGGAGGCAGGGGCCACAGTTCTGCAGCACATGCAAAGGCCACAGCCTGCACTGCAGCAGGGCAGGAATATGCCCCATGACAGCTACGCAGCACTCAGCCTACAACCAAGTTGCTGCCACAGAGTGTGTGCAATGCAGCTCACAAACGCCCCACGCAGAGAGGTGCTCACCCGCTGCCTGGTAAGCAGCTGGTACTTGTCCACCGCTGTAATAAGCTTGTCGAGTGGGTAGGCCTGCGCGCTGGGCACGATGGTGCGCCTGACCTCCTGAGTGGGGGCGTGCAGGGACAGCGCGAGGCTGATACCTGGGAGGTCTGCTGGCAGCTGCAACATAACAGTCTGGGTTGAGTTTGGTCGTGTCTCACGCCTTCCAGCAAGAGTGTGGCAGGCACAAAGGCGGGGCTCTCAGTCTCACACCCCTGAACAGCAGGGCTAGGCAAAGAGGCATGTGGAGCTACCAACTTTCAAGTGCATGCAGGAATCATACAAGAGCAGCATTCATGGGGCTCCAGGTGGCAGATGGCAGGTGTCACACCTGAAGCATGCGAGGGATGACCCCCACGGTGGAAATGGTGACAGCACTGCGCCGCAGGCTGAAGCCGTGCGCGCTGCTGGTCATCATTTTGGCTGCAGCTGAGACCGCTGGGTAGTTGTTCAGGGGCTCGCCCATGCCCATGAACACTGCAGGCAGGCAGGCACAAAAATGAATTCAGGGGCACGGCAAGGTTTGTGGCCTAGAGGGTTGAAGTCTACTCATCCCCACTAAGCCCGCAGGACGCAGGAGGGATGCGGTGCCAAGCGTGTGGCTGCATGCTGTCACATAAGAGTGTGCAGGCCTGTGGCACTGTCAAGGAGCTTGCTTATGCCCATGAACACTGTGAGGCTGAAGGAAGGGTGCTTCCAGGTGCTGTAGACAGACCACGAGACTGCAGTTGTGAGGCTGCGGCATCAGCCCTCCACAAGGTGCAGAGGGTGCAGCAGTGCCGTCCATTGCCTTTTGAGAGTCAGACTGTGAGGGCTGAGCAGGCAGTGCAGGCCCCCGGCATGAAATGCGTCCATGCAAGGGGCAGCTCTACAACCACCAGCTCAGCTCAGCTCTCAAGACAGGACAGGGCAGCCCACAGACTTACTTATCTTGCAGATAGGCCCACGACACAAGCGTGCATCGCTCACTGCTGCACACATGTCAGGCAGAGTCTGGGTCAGCCAGAAGCTGAGAGAGGAGCTCACCAATATTGCGGATGGGCAACACTGCGCGGGCGTGCACCAGCTGCTCGATGATCTCCCCTGCAGTAAGGTCGCCCTTGATGCCCATGGTCCCAGTGGCGCAGAAGGTGCAGCCCATGATGCAGCCCACTGCAGGAGGCAGCAGCCGCCGTGTCAGTGGGTGCAGAGCAAGGCTGGGCTGTGTGCTGCGCGCAACTGTGGGTGTTATCGCCAAGGCCGGCGCTGGGTAATGTTCACAGGCGTTCTGCTTGCGCCAGCTGTGACTGCTGCCCCAGGCAACATGTTTTGTGACATGTACCAAGCACCCCTGAGCTGCACAGCAAGCGACTGACAAGCACAGCAGCGAGGTGCCGTGCATTGTCCAGCAGCTGATTCTGACAGGCCTGACAGACTGGCAGTGCGGAGGCCTCACACCTTGTGAGGAGACACACAGTGTGGCTCGCTTGCCGCCCCCTGCTGCTGAGGGGGCCTCGGAGGCTGCATCGTCCCCAGCATCCTGGATGCAGTCTGGTGTGTCTGGAGTGGCTAGAGGCTGCTGTGCTGTCTCAGCGTGGCGCTCCTTGACTGCACAGCAAAAGAGGGGAGGCCGCTCAAGAAAGGGTCACCCTCCTCCAGGACAAAGTCTGTGCAGCGTCTCATGGCAGGGGCTACACCCAGGCAACAAGCAAAGTTCAGCAGGCCAACGTGGCAATGAGACAGTCACTGCCAGGCAAGTGCTGACGCCCACAGGTCTGGGCTGCTCTGGCCAGCACCCCGCGGCTTATCTGACCTGAAGCTGGCCAGGCCCTACAGCATAGAGCTCCACAGCACATCAAGGTACAGTGCCCACACACCTGAGGTGTCATAGTGCATGATGACTGCCTCTACTTCCATGCCATCCTGCAGCCTCAGCAGCAGCTTGCTGGTGTCCTTGCTGGCTGAGGTCTGACAGTTCACCACTTGGCTGGTGCAGTGCGTGAAGCTGTCAGCCAAAATCTGCTTCGCTGCATTCGGCAGGTCTGGGACATCCTCCCAGGCAATGTTGGGGTTGCGGATTAGGTGCCTGCAGGCAGTGTTGAGATCCCGAGGTCTGAGTCCCTGAACATTATCTGGGCCATTGCAGTGCCAGTGTGTCGACGCTGTGCAGCTGGGCTGCTCTGTGAGACATGCAGTCCAGCTGGACTATATTGAGTGCTGCATGGCTTCTATACGTGCAAGCGGTGCGCACCTGTACAGGCGCTGAATGTGGCCAGGCTTGATGCCTGCCTCCACGAAGGCCTCCTCCACCAAAGCAGTGTCCCACACGCTGGCTGGCTGCAGGATGCGTTTCTTGACCATGGCTGCCTGCTGAGCTTTGAAGGGTGCTAAGCTACCAATCACACTCCAGTGATGCCTCCACTGTGAGTTCTGCCTCACAAGAGGAAAACGCTGTAGCAGACGGTGATCAATGCTTCTGCCTGCAGATCCTGTTGCTGGCACAACAGTAAGCATGCGGCTGGTACCATGGTCAGGTGGGCTGTGTGACATAGGGCTGCCAGCATGATCCACACTTCTGCGGCTTCAGCCTGCAATCGAAGCACAGATCAGGGGCCCTACTTAGAGTAGATATGGTACTGCCGATCTCGTGTTGTCTACAGGTGGACACCCAGAGCGAGCAGGTGATCTAGCTGCTTGTGATCCGACCTGCCAAGAAGTTCAGATAGGAGGCTCAAGCTTCGGAACTTTGCTGCATTGCTTACATCTGCAATACAGATCCAGAGGCAGACTGCTCAGGCCAAAGCATCAAAGGCAGACTCTGCCAGCTCAACCCTTACATGCGCAATCTTGGCAACTCCAGGCATGGCAGCTGCAGTCAACTTCCTGGTGATGCCTGAAGAGACTGCTCTGCTTTCATTTGGGCTGCTGTTTCCACCAGCCTGGTAGGAGTCGGCAGGGATGCCTCCCAGAAGCCAAGGGTAGCTTGTGAGGTGGCTTGTGCAGAGGGCCCTGCCCAGGTGCTACACTCACCTGTGTAGCGGCAGATGGCTCGGGACCGCCTGTCTTCAGCTGGGTGGTAGAGATGATGGCCGTTGAGAGTGATCCACTTTTGAGAGGTCTGGGAATGCGTCGATATTACTTGAGAAAAGCCCTTCCAGTAAGCTGGAAACCATGGTTCCCTGTAGACTGTGCAGCCTGAGGTGACAGCTGTGATGACATCAACTCAGACATTACACCGCTGCCATGGCTGACTTAGCCATGCAGGCGCTTGGCCCACATGGGAGGAGTTGGCCAAGCGCCTGCAAGGCTAAGCTGCGCAGCATGCTGTTAGCTTGCCCTTGCCTTTGGAAGCACCAGCTGGCCAGTAATTTTGACAAAGCAGCTCCCGACAAGGCTGCAGCAGGCAGCTGAGTAGGGACCAAAGCTGCTGCTTTGCAGCAGGAGCACAGCCAGCTTTGTGGAGTCTTCGTTTTAAAAGCCTTGGCCAGTCCTGACAGACAGGCCAGTAAAGGCTCGCCAGCACTGAGGAGCAGTTAGAGCTTGGTGGCATTGCACAGCACCTGTCACGGGCAAGTAGAGGCAGACTGGTGCGGGAACTGGCAGCTGCCCACTGAGGGCTTGGTGAGTCTGCACCCTGGCTGGCATTTGCCTGCTGGTGGAAGCCAACAGGTGCAGCTGAGAAGACTCGTCCACGAAGGACAGCAAAACTTGGAGTGGAAAGAGCAAGGTTCGCTTCCATTCTCTCAGTTGCTGTTTTCTGGGGAGTTCCTTGATTGCTTCTCAAATGTTTTCCATTACTACATGAACCCCAAGGCGCTGCCTAAGCTGGGCGCCGGAGCCTGAGCAGGGCTGCAATGACCTGCTCACTTAGGCTGTTGCAGCCCTGGACCTCAACCAGCACCTTGGCACCCTGCAGCAAAACACAAAGCCTGACTTTGTGGCGCAATGGAGAGCTACTGACAGGGAGGCGAAGCATGTGGACTATGAAACTTGCCTTCTGTGGTGGACGTGGCCCGCATCCCTGCTGCAGCTCTGTGCTGAGCATGGGGAACGACAGCCGCTGCAAAGCGGGGCAATTGATTAGGCTGAGCCTCTGGAGCTCCTTTGCTTGCAGCTGCACCTCCTGCAGGATCACGTAAAACCCTGTAACGGCGCCACGGACGTATATACCAGCCCAGCTCCTGCCTCGCTTCATGCGGCAGCCCATGCACATGGGTCTTACTGACTGCCAAAATGCTGCCATGCAGCAGTGCGTATCAATTTGCATCAGCCCTGCGCTGACTGCAAGGAGCCCCAGCTGACTTTGACCAGCTTACGTGCAGATGGTCGCAGCCGTGGGCAGTGAGCAACTGCAACGTGCTGGCAGAGCTGTCCAGCTGGCGCAGCAGCCCGCAACCAGAGACATCCAGGTTGAGCAGGCCGAGGTTGCTGGGCAGCAGCAGGCGCGTGAGGTGGATACAGCCATTCACGTTCAGCTCTAGCAGGGCAGGTGCTGCCTGCACCAATTGCTGAAGACCTGCAGCAGAAAGGGTGCAAGGTGATAAGCAGAGGCTCAGCTGCAGCACTCAGGAAGCCACTGAATGCAAGCCATACTGCTCAGCTGGCTTCAAAGCTGGCGCTTCAGCTGGAAGGCCTTCAGCTCCTTGCAGATCACTGTGATCTTGCTGTCTACACCACTTGCAGAATCCATTCAATGCCTTGCCCCGGGTCTTACATTCAGGTGCTGTATTGAAAGCACAACACAGTCACCACAATGGCAGCTCACCGTCCCACATGAGGTCGCGGCAGCCCGAGACGTTTAGGTGCAGCAACTCTGGGCAGGCCACCTCCAGACTGACCTCGCTGAGCCGGCGGGCCAGCGCCAGCGTCAGCCTGCGCAGCTGCGGGGTGCGCAGCTGCACCATGGTCAGGCGCTCGCAGTTTGAAGCGGAGAATACCTCCATGTGTGCTGCGTTGATTTTGACTGTGTGCAGCTGGGGGCACCGGCCCAGGTGCAAGATCTTCAGCGGGGCCGTCGCTGGCAGGAGGATGTGGACCTGCTGGAGGTTGGGCAATCCAAATGCCCTAAACACTCTGAGGGCGCCCTGCAGGGCAGCGGGGCAGGGATGCAGCTGGGCAACGCCTGTCACATAAGGATGCTGTCTGGCTTGGCCAGCACCATGCAGGCAAGTGGCAGGCTCAGTGCTGAGACTGCCTGGCAGGGCGGGGGACTGACTGGGACAGAATCACCCAGCAGCAAGCAGCACAGCCGGCATCCAACGGCGGCATGGCAGGCCATGCCTGTGCACTCAGCGCAGGGGCAGTTGTCAGAAGGGCAGGGGGTCAGGCAAAAGATGCCAGCATCTTAGAGAGCTCTGCGGGTTTGCAGCCACAGCGTACATGCAATTCACCATCTGGTAGGGTGTAAAGGCCTGGCGAGGACTGGCAAGAATGATGGCTGAATAATTGACAAACTGCCAGACCCCAAATCGTATGTCATCTTTTTCAGGCAAAGCGTACTGGATGTCTTACACTTTCAGTGTACACCCTTGAAAGGCCGCGAGGCAGCCGCTCAGCTG
Organism: Asterochloris sp. CNOR1; assembly: GCA_963969365.1. NCBI lineage: Eukaryota > Viridiplantae > Chlorophyta > Trebouxiophyceae > Trebouxiales > Trebouxiaceae > Asterochloris > Asterochloris sp. CNOR1. The sequence goes on along the minus strand of OZ017756.1, from coordinate 1,875,408 downwards.
AGGGCGCCTCAGGCAGGCTGCTCACCCGCGGATTGCAGTGTAGCTCCTTCAGGGCCGCCCCGCACTCGGAGATGTCCAGCCACTGCAGAGTGCGCCCCAGGAATCTGCTGCCCAGCATGTGCCGCAATCCCGCGCGGCTGAGGCTGCACCCTGTCAGAATCAGACACTCCAAACCCTGCACCCTACCCCCTGCCCTAATCTCCCCCGCTTCCTCCTCCAAGAACTCAGCATCCCCCGCAGCAGCAGGGTCAGCGCCTGGCCCTGCTGCTGCTGCTGCTGAGGAGCCCAGCACTTCGTCTGCCCCGGCACCAGCCCCGTCAGCAGCCGCCTCCAACGTCGATGCGGCTGCATGCAGGCCGCTGCTTGGGGACAGCTGAGGCGCTGGCGTGTGCACCAAAGATGTGCTGGCCTCTGGAGGCCAGGATCCCTGCTGCTCATGGCCAGTGACCTCCCCTGGCCCAGGCCAGGCCAGGCCAGGCCAGGGCTGCTGGGCAGCTCCCTCTTCTGCCCCTGAGCTGCCAGCAGCAGCAGCAGCAGGGACAGGGATCTTTTGATGGCTCTCCACTCCTGCTGCTGCTGCCTCCTGTACAGCACCTGCAGTATGCGCAATCTTGTCAGCTGGAAGTTGCAGTTGTTGCGCTGGTCAATAAGGGGAAGGGGGCGGGGGAGGGGGGGGGGGGGGGATGTGAGAGCAGCAGGCAACAGCACATTGGCAGGCTCATCACTTTCCTGCAGCGAGGCCGGCTCCATGCGCACCGGCAGGCGCCACTCCCCACGCCAGGCAAGCCACCGGATCCCCTGCAGCAACTTTGTTTCCCTGTGCAGCATTGCCCAGTGGCTGCAGAGCCAGCAACTGCAGAGCCAGCGACCATTGATATAAGAGAATATGTCAGGGATTCAAACTGCTGCTGTGCTCCGCACCTGCCTCGACAGCGATGTCGAGCTGAGCAATCGCCGAGTAGGCCTCGGCCGAAACATTCCTTCCATGGCTGTGGCGGTAGTTGGCCAGGGCAAACCACGCCTGGTCACTCAGGCCAGTGCACCTCGTGAGGTCCAGATGCCTGCAGAGCCGGAGCCGGCCAGACTTGGTGGACATGCATGCACTCACCTGCTGGAACACTGCTGCCTTCCATCTGTGAATATGCAGTGGACACCGGTGCAGACACTTGCTGATGCACAGCTACTGCAGGATGTGTGGACCTGCAGCGGGTGCCTATGCAGACACCTGCTGGCGCACTGTCATTGCAGGGTGTGGGAGTACGCAGTGGACGCTCCTGCAGACACCTGCTGGGGCACTGCGGCAGCCTGTACCAACATGCAGCCTGGCGTAGTGCACAGCCCACACAAAGCCAAGGGAACAGGCAGCGGACTGAGCTTCAGAGTCTCAAGGGCAGAGTCACCACCACCTCCAAGATTGGGGCACACACTGGCGCAGGCTGCATGCCTGCAGGAGCACTGGAGGCACCCCTTGGGCCACACAGGGTTCACTTGATGCAGGAAACACTTCAAGCAAGAAGCCCAGGCCAGGCACCCCAGGCGCCCAATGCAAGCCCACCTGAGGCCAGGTGTGCACCTACCTCAAGCAGGGGAAGGCCTCCAGCACCGCCTTCAGGTCTGTGTTGGTGAGGGCCCCCGCGTTGGTCAACCTCAGCAGCTGCACGGGGGACCCTCTGACCCTCGCTGCCGAACCCTCAGCTATCATGCGCAGCAGCTCCTCCAGCGGCTCTGCCAGCGCCACAGCAGCACTACGGGAGTCGCTGACAGTCACGGCGCGGGCGTTGACATGGGCTGCCACCTTCCCAAAGACCACACGGGGCTTCATTGCTGCAGCACAAAGGGAACCAGTTCTGATGGGGCAGAGGCGTCCTGCATGCCTGCTGCCACAGCCAGGAGGTCAAGGCGTCACCTCTGCAGCAGAGAAAGGGCCAGTCCTGGGAACTGGCCCAGCAGCTTAGGCAATTTGACAGAGGTGGCAGCATTCCACCTCAGCCAGCACCAAGGAGTGAGGAGGGAGAGCACACAACAGGGAGCAGTGGTGTGCCTTGAACACTGGTGGCATGCCTTGTCTCAGGACCGGCATGACCAGGCCAGGGGCTGCAGGCTTCACAGCAAGATTCTCTGGCTAGCTAGCGGTACACCACAAGCCAGCTGCTGCCCAGCCAAGCAGCAGCTGCAGGTACTGCACACCCGTAGTGATGTGGAGCTGCCTTATGTGGCTCCGCAGCTGGCGCATGCGCCCAGCAAAGTCCTTGCAGGTGTGTGCGGCCATGGCCAGCTCTGTTGACGAGAGGTGCTGCAAAACCATCAGCTTGCACTCCTGGGGAAGCATGTCCCACAGATCCGTCTGTCCTTCGCCTGCAGGCAAGGATGAGGGAAATGGCAGGGCAAGTTGTGGTGTGCTCACAAATAGCTTCATTTGGTGCTTTGGGGGAATGCAGTCACCGCAGCCAGTAGCTGCACACAGGACACTTTGATGTCAGCGGAGGCTGCCAATGCAGACCTGTGCCTGTGCATGCCAAGAATGAGGGAGCCCAGCAACCTGTTTTGGCAGCGGGCTTGCAGACAGCGGTTGACCAGACAGGCGCGAGCGGCATGTCTATCACTGCAGGATCTACCATGTGTAGGCTGGATGCTGCCCTGCCCTGCGCTGGCTGCTGATTGTGTGCGCGCCCCTTGCAGCATGGCAAACAGGGCGTCTGTGGCAGCCTCCACAGACCCATTGCAGCCCCGCAGCACCTCCACCAGCAGCTCAGGAGACACGCTGTCCTGCGGGTGAGAGGCACAGGGGGCAGTGAGTGGCTGCCAGCGGCATGGCATCAGGAGTGAGGTTGTCATGCACCAGCAAACATACACCAGCTCAGGATGCAGACAGTCCTGCAGATGGAAGGCACCAAAGGAGTGAGGTTGTCATGCACCAGCAAGCATACACCAGCTCAGGAGGCATGCTGTTCCGCAGATCGAAGGCACCATGCCTAGAGGTGCACAAGGAGGTCAATCAGTGGCAGCGGGGGGGTGGAATTCATTAGTGAGGGTACCATGCACCAGCAGCTTTCAGGAGGAGCCACACACTGCCAGCCAAGCTGTGTCATGAAGTGTGCATAGGCCTGACATAGATGAACCAGAGATGGTTTTCTGTGGCACGGCTGATCAGCACTGATCCTGTCTGGGTACCAGCACAGCAACATACCTCAAAGATGTCTGTCAGCTGCTTGACTGCCTGCTGCGAGACCCTGCCTGCCTTGACAGGCTGCCCCTGAAAGGCAGTTTCTGCTGATGTGTCCCGAAACTGTAGCTTTGCAGGCGCATTGCCTCTGTCCATAAGATTGGGCAGCTTTGGCTTGCGCTTGTTTGCTCTCCGCGCCTGCAGTGAGGACCACATGGTATCACTGCATCAACTTCTTGCTGGGGCTGACGGAAGATGCATCGCTCTGAATGTGTTCACACCTCTGCCTTCCTTGATGAAGAAGGCAGGCTGTCTTCATCGTCCTCGGTCTGCAGCAGGGTCTCAAAAGCCAGCTGCTGCCTGCTTTGTCCTCGAGTCATGGTGACTAGTTAACAGTCTCAAGTTTGCAGGTCTGGTATTGATCTGCACGGCGAAGGTCATGCCTGCATGTTGGCTGTGCTGCCGTCATGGCCATGCATCATATGTGACATGGAGTCAGGTAGGGTGACTGAATAAGGGATATAGGCCCAGCTGCACAGGTGATCTCACAAAAAATGTCAGCCCAGCTGCTGACTAGCAGAGGCAAACTGCTCTTCATGCACAGGCCCAGACACTGAGCCAACAATTAGGTGACATGGCAGAGTCTCTCAGAGCCTTCATCCTGAAGGCTGAGGTCATAAAGCTCTACAGGAACTTTTGGCGCACAGTGAAGGAGGCTCCCTTGCACACCAGGGGTGGGTGATGCTTCAGAAGCACTTTGCACTATGGTCATGGCATGCATTTACCCAGCTCCGTGCATGCAGGAGAGCTGGAGGAGCAGGTGAGGCAGGGCTTTAAGCAGCATCGCAATGTGCAAGAGCTGTATCAAGTCAAGTATCATCTCAGCGATGGGTAAGCCTATGTCCACCTGCTGAGAGCTCCTGGCGTTGTGGCCCATGTAGCCAGCTCTGTGCTCCTGCAGTCGAATCCAACTCAAACAACTCAGGGAACTCATTCTCTTAGGACGCTGAATTTTTCAAGTATAACTTTCTGGCGCTGTGCTGGAGGCATCGGTTCAGCAATACATGAGCACACCCAGATGCTGCTGTCCAGGCTAATTTGCAGCCTTAAAGCTGACAGCTTAATCAAAAGGTACAACTTTCACATGGTGAAACAACAGGAGCATGAAGATACATTCTGAATTTGCATTCATGCTCCTGCCCACACAAAGCAATTTCATAATTCATTTCTGCATTTGTTGCTGCACCTTGGCTACAAGGCGTGGAGGTTTATCAGGCTCAGGTCGAGCATTGTGGACATCTGTAGGAAGGGATTGCGCAGCAGGTTCTGGTCACTGTGCAGCTGGGCCTGCTGTGTCAGATGGCGCAGAGCCTTACAATACTGTTCTGGACAAGACACAGTGACTCGCTGCTGCAGGAAAAGGCTAGCATGATAGCAAATGCGGGCATCTGCATCTTGCAGCAGATGCCCAATAAACACCTCCCCGCCGATCAACTGCAACGCGGTTGGGTCAGAGCTGCAGCGCGCAATCAGCAGCATGATGAGGGCTGCCCTGAGGTCCTGCACTTGCTGCCGAGCCTGAGGTGCAATGAGAGGGGGAGTTGTTAGTCGAATGAGGCCAACACTTTCCAGTGGCTCAGCATGAGACTGCTGGCAGACTTTCCCGGGGCAGAGTACATGTCATACAGGCCAGGTCATAGATTGCAATTTTCAAGCAAAGAGGCCCCTCCCTCCTACTGTAAATCCTGCCAGGCATGCAGTGGGGCAGACAATCAGTGCTTGCAGAGCCGTTCCCTGCCATTCACTGCCTGGTAAGCAGTTGGATCAGGCAGGCTTGCAGCTGGCAGAGAGCAGCCTTATCTCAAAACAATTCAGAGAAGGCCTGCTTAGATGCACATGCCTGGCCGTGTTTCTGGAGGCCATCAGAGCCAGATCTAGCTGCCCTAGTACAAGTCTGTTCTCAGCAATGCCTCAACAGTGCCTACTGGCAGCTCCTTCAGTGTGCATCGCAGGCTGTCAGCCTGCCTGCTGGCCCCGCCTGCTCACCTGTGGCTGGGGCTCCTGGCTGCTGAGCTCCTGGAAGAGCCCCACCAGCAGCTGGGGAGGCATCTGGTTCAGGGTGCTGCGTGGCACAGCTGCTGAGCCCTTCAGGAATGCGGACGCAGGAGGCTCGGCAGGCAGATGGGACCCAGCGCTGCCTGCCACCGTGCTGCCCAACATCTGCTGAACCTGATCTGCGCCAGCCCTCCCCATGGCTGACTTGGCCGGCATACAGCACAGTCTGAGCAGGAGATGCGTGCTGAGCATGCAAGCCCCAAACCTGCAGCAGCCACAGAGACTCAGAACACAGGATGTTGGTGCAAGCCCAATCAAGGCAGGCTGAACTTGCTCAAGATGGGGGTAGAGCTGTTGTTTGCAGACATCGAGGTGCAGCAGCTTACCTGTCACCATCACACTTCTCCCGCACCCAGCGCAGTGCAGCCATGAGGGTGTGGAGCACCATGCTGCTTGAATCTCTGCCCTGCCAGACGGCTGGGTTGCGGTCTTCAAGCAGGAACCGCACAACGTGTTAGTCGCAGCATGGAAGGGCGTCCCCTTCCCCCTGGTCTGGTGGCTCCTCTTGAGGGCTGGCAACACATTAGATGCTTGCGAGCCACAATGGCCATTACCAGGTGTTGGACTGTCTCAGCTTGCTGCAAGATGCATTTTCCTAAAGGCAGCAGGCTGTTGGCCCACCTGAGGATGCAGCAATGTCCAGCCTGACATCCTCAACCGCAACCTCATCGTCTTCCGAGTCGAAGCTGATGCGGTGCGCTGCAAGGGGGCTGGAGCTGGCTGGCGTGCCTGGCAGCCTGCTGCTGGCTGCCACCTTTGCGCTTGGCCTGGTCCGCACTGCAAGCAAAGACAACCTGTTCACGTACCTGACCTGCGAGTATGGATGCAGGACACTGCCCCGATTGCCTCACCAGCTAGCCAAAGGGGGTCCAGGCAGAACAGGGACCTGTACCCTGCTGCTGCACCTAGGCCAGCCCTGCTGGCACACTGCACATGCACCATCGAACAACTGTGTTGTGAGCTGATGAGCAGCTGTCCAGGCACCGAAGGATCGCCTGCGCACCTGCTGCCGCACCCATGCCGCTGCTGCCGGCACACTGGACATGTACGTATAGCAGCAGGCGCTCCACGACTTGCATGAAGCACAGCGCGGGCTGCAGCACAGGGGCGGTGGCCACCCCTGCCCAGCTGTGCTGAGCCTGCTTGCCGCTGCTGGGCGTGTGCTGCAACAGCCTGTCCAACACAGCAGCTACCTGCCAGGGCACCTGCACGTGCTGGTTGCCGTCCACATCCTGCACCAGCACATGTGTGGATCACATTACGCGCTTTTCTGCATTCTCAAGAAAACTTTTCTTTTCTCTAGAATGGAAAACACAGTAGAAAGAGCGCTCTGAGACCTGGCAGGAAGTCATGATGCAGGAGCTAGCTCCTGGTAGGCCTGCATGCGGAGCTCCCCAGCATCTTCACAGAGAACACTTGCAGCATGCAGCACTCAGCCTCCAGCAGGTTGGGACAACACGATGCGATGGGCTCAGCTGCAAAACGTCACAGGGCAGTCTTACCGCCAGTACTGGGGGCAGTCAACATAGCACTGGTGGGGCAAAAAGTTGAGTGCCACATGCACTCCAACCATGCATCACCTGCCCACCTGCTGTGACAAGGGCGGCAGCAGCGCCAGCCCTGCCTGCTGCGGCAGGTGGCTGTGCACCAGATTGGTCTCAGCTGCCGTGACAAGTAGGTTGTGCAGCCACTGCTGCCCCAGCCGGACACCCCAGGCGTCGCTGCCACACAGCAGGTCCACCAGGCAGGTCCAGTGTCCAGTGAGCTTGGGCTCAGTCCCTGGCCGCCCAGGCGACTCCTGCTGAGCTTCTTGCTGCAGGGGCAGGAAGCCTGCTGTTGAGAAAATGCACTGGGTGGGTTGGTCAATCTCAGAGGCCAAGGCAAACAAGGTGCTCCACAGGGGACCCCTGCCTCTCAGTTCATACATTTGACGTCCGTGCCTGATAGATGGCTGTGTCCCTGTCAGAGGACACAGCGCTGCGCCACAGCAAGCATGGCCCTGGCCAGCACTGTGTGGCGCAAAACATGCACCTCCTCCTGCTAACCTTAGGGTGTCCTCTGCGTCGCAAGGTCCTAAGCTTGGCATGGCTTTCTGCCACATGCATGCGCACAGACGTCAGTGTGTCTGCTACAGCAGCCTCCAGCTCAGGCGGGCCCTCAATGTGGGCGTCTGCGGTTGCACAGGCCTCCAGCTGCTCCATGATGACAGGCAGCAGGTCGGCTGCTGCCAGTGGCAGGCCGCTGTGGGATGCAGGGCTGGCAGGGGAGCCTGACAGTGCCTGCACCATGACAAGTAGCATGTCACAACGGTTGCATGGGAGGTGGCGGACCAGGTGGTCCTGTGACACTGCTGCCCATGCTGGGCTGCAGGGGCATGCAGGGCCAGCAAGGGAGCTGAGCAGTGCCTGCACAACAGAAGGTGGCATGTCATGCTGTCTGCATGGAGATGGGCGGGCAGCAGGTCAAGCTGCTGCTCATGTGTGCACTTGGCGGAGGCCAGGCTGACAGGGTCGTCTAGCTTTGCCTGTACATCAAGTTGGGTTGCACAGCCTGACTGTGCATGAGATGGCAGAGCATCTGCTAGAGACAAAAGTCCTGGCCCATCGACATGCCGCTTGCTCTTTTGAGCCTGGACCATACCAATAAATTCTGTTTTGAACAAGGGCATGAACCTTGCTGGGCATCTGGTGAGAGCAAAGCAGGTCTGTGCACATTGAGCTGACTCCATTGTGCTGCACTCACCTGCATGTGGCTGTCGGCAGCCGCCTGGCCTGCAGCCGCCACGAGCCTGGGTTCCCCCACACAGAAGCCGATGTGGACTGCGTCGGCTAGCCACGGCCGTGCCAGCTGCCGGAGCAGCTGCTGCACCGGGAGCAGGTAGTCTGCAGACTTGGGGGAGGCTGCAGGGGAGCCGACCCCCTGTTCTGCCGCATGAGCCTTCAGCAAACAGGAGAGGGCTTGATTGGCGTGACACCTGCTCTCAGCTGAGCCCGAACAGGCAAATGCGGGTTCATGCGGAGGTCAACATGCAGTTTGTGCTCCACAGGGTTCCAGCATTGAAGCACTGCCAGCAGGTGTCATGTGCAGAAGCACATGATCACTGGTGCTGGTGATGGAAGCTGGACAGCTGAGGTTGGAACTGCACCGTGTAGCGGCCAGGAGTGCAAAGGCTGCCTGCTTCTATAGAGCAGGCCTCACCTCAGACAGGTTCCAGGCCACATGGTCTAGCATGACGCTCAGCATGTTGCACCTTGACTCGCTGCAGGGGGCAGCCTTAAACTGGTGCACCACCTCCCGCATCCCTCCAAACTCAGTCAGGCGCTGCTGGCTAAGCTGCAGCTTGGCAGCAGGAGGGCCTGCACCTGGCAGGGGGGACCAGAAAACTGTCAGATATGGCATCTCATTAGGAAACTATGGAGGCAGGAACAGGCTGCACTGCGTGCAGTGCATCTGGTAAGCCAAAGGTTGGGCAGTAGGAGGGCCTGCAACTGGCAGGGGAGACCAAACAGCAGTCAGATCTGGCATTGCCTCTCGACTGGAAGCCATGAAGGGGAACGCAGGCTGTACTATCTGTACTGCAGAAGGTGGGCATTAAAGTCAAGTCCACCAGCTGGAAGGCAGTACAAGCATCGTTTGTGGGAGCAGGGGCCATGGCAGCTCCGCACTCTGTTTAGAGTCAGTTATGCTGTGGAGTGCCTAGGTGCAGGCCAATGTAGCCAAATGTGTACGGAGCTAGCAGTGCTGCCTGGAGTCGCCTCCACTTCCACTTGTCCCAATGTGGGTCACAATACCTGCAAAAGTGCTCACCCCTGGGGCTGACTGCAAAGGGCAGCCTCCTCTCCCCAGGCTGCTCCTCCTGGGGCATGTACATCAGCGCCACAGCCAGTGAGATCAGCTGGCGGTGCACGTCGGGGGCCCAGTGGTCACGTAGGCTGCAGTGCAGCAGTGCCCGTACAGCGCGCATGGACAGACCCTCCAGGAAGGCTCGCACGAGGCGCCCGTTGTAGGTGCACAGGTGCAGCAGGCAGCCCAGCACACTGCTCCAGACCGCTGAGCGCTGCTCGCGCCTCTGCAGGGCCGGGCCGACACGCTCGTGGTGGCACAGGGGTGCAGGGGGACAGCAGCCTGCTGAGTTTGTACAGGTCGTTCGACTGGTGTTGCCATGTGAGCTGCATGACGGTGCCACAGCAAGCAGGCTCGAAGGCAACTTGCTGTTTTCCCTTCTCAGCAATCTTGGGGCACCTACTGCATCTTGTACATGCCAGCCAAACCAGTAGATGTCGACACTGCCTACAGAAAGTTGCTTCCCACCTGGGCCAGCAGATGCGACAGCTCCCACAGCAGGGAGCGCAGCCACTCTCGAAAATCCTCGACTTTTTGGTCGAGACCAGCTGGCAAAGGCCAGCCGTGCAGCTCAGGCGGGGAAGCAGACGGGCTGAGTGGCACGTCTTCAGCCTGCAACGCACACCATTGCTCAGCCAAAAGGGGGAGCCCGTGAATTTTTCCTGTGCTGTTGTGCAGGTTCCAGCTTCACAGCAGTGCAGCATGCCTGCACCGGCGTCCTGAAGTATAGCCAGCACCACAGTCCTTTATATTGTCATGCCCTACATTCATCTGCAGGTGGTACCACCTTGCCTGGTAGCTCATGTGCACAAGCAGACTCAACAGTTGTGTCTCACCACTTAGGCTCTGCAGAAGGGGAATGCAGCAGCTCAGCATGCAGGGCTTCTGTCATGTCGCACAAGACATCCCAGCAGTATAGTGTGTCACCTTTGCAGGCTCTGCAGGCGGTGGGTGCACGAGTTCTGCGTGGAGAGATAGGTTGTAGATGAAGTCAAAGGCACGGCAACGGATGTCCATCGAGGGGTTGCTGACTGACCTGCACAACACATCACATCGTCAGTCCTTGCAGAATACAGAACAAGCCACAGCCAAGGACCCGTCAGCAAGAAATGTTCCCCTCAAAAACTGTAACCCCAGCAGCCCATTCAACACAAATAGCTCGTCTGACATTGGAAACCCTCTCCCCACATGCGGGTTGAGCTGAGGGCAGCCTAAACTCTTGAGTCTGGCAACGCCTGTACGCACAGCCTTTGGGTAAGGACAAGCAGCCAGACAGGCACTCAGGCCACCTGGTCAAAGTATAGGCATAGCTGAGGCACGGCTCAAGTGAGCCAGCAGCAGCCTGTTGAGCAGCTCAGATGCCAGTACGGTGCTCCTGCACAGCAGCAAAAGTGCCAGCATCCAAGCCGTGTCTGCCTTCAAGTGCCCGCTCGACTTGTGTGGGAGGGAGCAGGCAGCTTAAGGACACTCCTGTGCTGCTGTTGCAGTTGAAACAACAGGGCTGCATGTAAAAATCACCTGTGCAGCAGCACGAGCGCCAGCGGGAGCGCCACAGCGGTGCCTGCCTTCAACACCATGTCCATCACCAGCTTGACCAGAATGGATGCGCAGATCTGGGCAGCTTCATCCCGCTTGCCACCCATGTCAGATGAGAAGCCCTGCACAGAAGCGCACTTGAGTCTGGAGCCTGGTGTAGGCGGGGCCATGTGCAGGCCGTTCAGGGTGAGGCCACCGTCTCTTTCTTGGCCATCCTGGATTGTGAAGTTGATGGAACTCAATTAGGACAGGCTGTCAAAGGAGCAGCTACGTTGCAAGATACAAGTGCAAAGCAGTGACTCTGCCGTTGTGTGGTGCACATGTTGCAAGGCAACCTGCAACTGCCAGTTTAGTACCCCCAGCATGCAAACCGAACTCATCATCACCCAGCAGCACCAGCGCAACTAAGGCACATGCACCCAAACGCAGCCTGTGGCATTGCAGGGACTGGTCATGTGAGCCACAAAGTAGGCATGGGCTAGCTGCACTCACTCCCCAGACTCCAGAGGCCCCAGCTGCCCCGCACACAGCCTCCACCAATGCTGCAATGTCCAGCTGGCTCATCTGCAGGGGCTCCTGCTGGCTGTAGGGAAGATACTGAAACAGCAGGCGGGGCCTGCAGGGGCAGACAACATCAACATCCTGAAGCAGCTTGACATAACAGTATGCGATGAGGTCAAGCACACAGCCATGGCCTGCATGCAGGTTGAGGCCGCCCCCCCTGCTGGGGCTGCAGCATGACTCCACAGCATCTGGACACAACGATCAGGCTTCCTTTATGACAGGTTGCTGCACGGACGCTGCCTCTGGCAAGTGACCCAAAGTAATGGGGGGAACTGAGGCTGCTGCATAGGCTCACAGGATCAAATACAAGACCTCACCGATTGTCCCTCATCTTGACCTTGCCCTGCGTTTGAGCTGCCTGCTGAGCCGTCTGTGCCCGCTTCAGGTTCACAATCGTCCTCACATGCTCCTGGATGGCTGCGGCCGGGCCCGTTCTGGGCGGCCCCTCCGCGGTGGCAGTGGTGCCTGGGGAGGTGCTCTGTGCCGCAGGGGCCACGAAGCGAGCCTCCAGCATGTTGCTGTGCACTGTCCAAGCTGGTGTTGGTGCCTGCAGGGCCAGGCAGGCATACTCAGCCTGCCTGGACTGAGGTACCAGGAGCTGCATCATGCTGCCATGCAGTGCCCAGCTTGGGACTCACGACTGCATGCAGAGGCCCTGACTCCCTGTCCCTGCTGGCATGCACTGCCTAGCATGCGGCTGTGCCAGCAGGGCCAGGGAGGCAGGGCCTTTGATAGACGAGAAGTTGTGAGCCCCTCACAGGCGGATACTGGCCAGGACAGCGCAGGTGCCTGCAGGGTCATCCAAACACGTCTTTACAGAGCTAGCTTGCACTGGATGGGGAATACCGAGCTAGGCAAATATGCAGACAGCACATTTCACAGGTACACCAGCAGCGCAGCAAGCAAACATGGCACTGACCTTGGTCCTGCTACTGCTGCTGCCTGTGGCTGAGGACACAGATGCTGCAGCAGGAGTGGGCCCAGCTGACGCGCCCTGACTGCTGGCTGCGGAGTGAGCTGAGCTGCCCTCCTCATTGAGATCACTGCATGCAACAAACCTCGGTCAGCTTGACCATCCTCACGCTGCTCATCCTCTGTGTGGGAGGCGCAGGACAGCACAGGCGGCAGGACCCCTGCTTGCCAAGCAGACTGGTGCCCTGCAGTCCCCAGAGCACCCAGTCCTTGCGGCTGCAGACATGCTACAGAAAGGGAGGTGTGTGCTGGACTGGACATGGAGAGCTGCTGAGTGGACAAGTGTGGTGTAGCTCTCCAGCCAAGCACTAGCTGCTCTCAGGGAACACAACGAGGACCTCGTGCAAGTGCTGCATGCCCCATGCTGCAGCGTGGTGCCTTGCAGACCTGGTGGCCCTTGTGGCAGGTTTGCCGCTGAGCCTGGACACCTGCGCCTGCAGGTAGGCCAGCGACCTGCACAGCTCTGCAGGACAGCCAGGGAGGTGCTGGCTTTGTTGAGTGCTGGCCATGACCACAAGCAGCTGCAGAGAATGGCAGCATCAGGTCAAGCAACAGCATGAAGTTGAGCAGGTGCACTCACGTGGAGAGGTCTTGCCCATGCCCACACTGGCCTGAGCACAGAAGGCATCGATGCCAGCCAGGATGGTGGGGCTGGGCCGGAACCTGCAGGCCGCCAGAGATTCTGATGTGCTGACTGCCGTGCAACCGGCACACCAGCATGGAAGCAGCAGGAAAGCTACTTGGATACAAGTCAAGCCAGCGTCTCGTGCCTTGGAAGGAGCAGCTTGAAGAGGGCAACACACTTCTCCACCACGGCAGCACTGCAGCAAGAGGTGCCAGGCTCAGCTTTGTTCCCTGCAGGGCTTCACCCTGTGCCAGCTGGCAGCAATCGAAGCAGCACCTGACGGGCTCAGCCGCTGCTCGCTCCAGCAGTGCCTTGTACACGATGTCCCCCTGGCTCCCATCAGCCAGGTGCTCCTGCAAGGAGAGACACACAAACACCTGGCCACCAGCATTGAGATGCCCCAAAAGAGGCGAAGTGACGGCAAGATGTCAGCAGATCAGCAGTGCCTTGCCAAAACTTTCACTTGCCTGCAGGGTCTGCAGCGCGCTGCCCTCCAGAAAGGGTCCGTAAGGCTGTGTGCTCTCCCCAATTGCCCTCAGCAGACGTGGGGCTATCATGGTGCACCAGGCTTGAGCCTGATCAGAGGTCACCTCAGCCAAGCTTCATCAGGGTAGACTGATGGGGGCAGGAGACACTCTGTTATACAGATGCTTGTAACATCCAAGGCTATGCTGCTGTACCCTCAGACAGTGGACACCAGAAAGTGTATGAACTTCAGATTCCAGGTTTCTGATCTGCCCTGAGCTGCAGGACGCCACAGTCCGTGTCATAAGCTTCCTCTGCACAGGTTCTGCATTGCCTGCTACCCTCTGATCCCTCTTCAGCCTCATCTGGGCCAGGGAATGGGCAAAATAAAGGAAAATCCGAAGGCTGTAGAGAGTCGTGCACGCAAAGAGGGTGCCAAGAAGGCATCCCAGTCAGGTGATTTGCTACAGATGCAGTGGATCCCCACGTGCTTGACATCCCATGTCCTTCCCATCCTGCAAGCATATGATTGCCTTTTGACGTCCTGCCAGTCTTCTGGGTGCAGCCGCAGCTCAGGCTGCCGAGGACAGTGAGTGGGCTGCTGCTGGTGAGGGCGCCAAGTCCAAGGCCCAGGCTAAGAAGGATGCTCAGGCCAAAGAGCGAGAGCAAGCTGCAGCCAAAAAGGCAGAGGCCAAGAAGCTGGCTGCTCAGGAGGAGGCTGAGCTGGCAGCAACTGCTAAAAAAGCAAACAAGAAGGCAGCAGCCCCTGCTACAAAGGTGACACCCCCTCCGCGTATGCCTGTAGATCGCATGCCCGAGACAGTTGACACGAGCCTTCTTGTCATGGAGCAGTGTGCAACCTTGAGCAGGGGCAGCAGGGCCTGTTCAGACTCAAAGTGCTGAAACCAGAGCTTTGTCTGTTGTGTTTCAGAGATGGCTTGCCTCAGCCTACCGGCATATGCCAGGCATCACACCTCACCATGCTGGCCTCTGGTACACACCTTCAAGCACACAGCCACTTGGCCTGGCTCCTTGCACAGCCCCTGAGCTGCGTGTGCCCCACATCGCAGCACACCCTGACACTGTTCACAGTTTGTGTAAGTATGTTGTCTGCAAGCTGTGACTGCGGTCCTCTGAGCTGTGCAGGTGACAGCCTTTGAGCGCCAGAAGCAGCAAGAGGCAGACCAGAAGCAGCAGGCTGCTGAGGCGGCCAAGGCAGCCAAGGACAAACAACGCATGGTGGACGAGGAGTCATACGAGGCACAAGTGGCGGTGGAAAACCCTAATAGGGCCGTGGCAGCAGCAGACGCGCACACTGTAGAGGAGGCGTTGTCAGTGCTGGGGGTGCAGGAGGAGGAGGACAAACACCCAGAGAAGTGAGTTGTTCAGCATCACATGCATACAGGATGATCTTCCAGCAGCGGGACAGCAGCTTGGCTGCATGGGCTTGCCTGCAGCTGTGTGCACAGGTGGCAACAACGACAGGAGAAGGAGGACACCCAGCCATCCCCTCGGCCTGAGGCCACAGCGCTTGAGGGATGAGGAGTTGCACATGCACATTGGACGTGATGGATTTGGGCAGTGTTGTGATGCAGGTCGAGAAAGCACCCATTCAAAAAGCAGCATTGTGACACTTGCAATTTCACTATGCAGGCGGATGAAGGCTGCCTTTGCCAAGTACAAGGAGGAGCAGCTGCCCATCCTCAGGCAGGACAAGCCAGGCCTCAAGCTCACACAATATCAGGATATGATCTTCAAAAATTGGCAGAAGAGTCCGCAGAACCCACTAGTTCGTGCTCAGCTTGCTGGGAAGTGAGCCCGCCAGTCCAGACCTTGTCAGTGACGAAGAGTCATCATCCCTTCGTCCTGATGTTCCTGTGCTTCTGCTTTGTTGTTACTTTACATATGATTTATGCTTTGGCAGCCACTTGTTGATGTCTGCATGAAATGGTCATGAAAGGAGCGCGAGCAAAAACAGTAACAAGGTGCTCGAACATGCTGTTGGGTTCAGCAGCTCAGGACAGGAGACTTCTCAAGAATGTGGCCATGCCAATGAACCCGGCCGCCAACCAACCCCACTGCAAAGGAGTCCTGCCAAGCACTGTAAAGCTGCCGCCCTCAGGGGCAGCGCCTTCACTGTTGCTGGCCTGAGCAGATGCCTGCTGCTGCCCTGTTGCAGCGGCCGCAGCAGCAGCCCTGCGCGCTGCAGCTTGCATCTGAGCCCACGGACTGCCTTCATGGGAATTGGTTGGCGCTGATTGCTAGGCGGCCTTCTGAGCTTTGCCACGCTGAACCTCCTCCTTGAACTCCTGCAGCAGCTCCCGCTGCCGCTGGGTCAACCTTCGGGGAAGCTTAACCTGCAATGAGGCAGCACATGGAGTCAGGTGGAAGCATGAAAGGCTTGGGCCCAGACAGCGCTCATGCATTGCAGACAGGTAGCTAGCTTGTGGTAGGTGAAGGTCTCAGAGCCATACGACGCCAGCATGGTCCCACAAGCCAGGATGTCTGGTGGCCTGCAAGGGCGTCTGTGAAGCAAGGTCCACTGGGAAAATCACAACAGCTGTGCAAGCAGGTAGGCAGTCAGTCCCACACCCAGCAACATGAGCATGCAACACACTACCAGACCAACCTGCATAGTTTGTGAGCCCTCTGCTTTGCAGTCTGCTTCATGCAATTGCACCACTGTTGGTGAGCACATGCATACAGAGATGCAGGCTGACTCACTTCTACATGAACGTATTGGTCCCCCCTCCCCGGCTGCTGTAGGTGGGGCACGCCGTAGCCCCGCATACGCAGGCGGTCAGTGGCCTGGGTGCCTGGCCTGATGCTGAGTTCTTTGTCCCCATCAATGGTGGGTACCCTGCAAGGGTAAAGTGTGCCCATGTCAAAACTGAAGCAAAGCGGTTTGGACAAGCTCTGATTCCCCCAGAGCGGTGGGGCGGTCATGCATGCTGGCTTATCAGAGACAGGAGTGCTGCAGCATGCTGGATCTGTCACGCCTGGGATCCAGCAGGGCGCCCCCCCTGCCCTGGAGGAGACAACGTACGCTCGCTTAGCCAGGAGCATTGAACTGCAGCATGCTATGACCAGGACCCAGCAGGGTGCCACCTGTCCACTGACAGGCAAGGCCTACTGACAGCCAATCAGCTGGGCAAAGGCCCCTGACTGCCTAAAAGGGCTAGGCAGATTCCCACAGAGCAGTCAGCAGCTGAATACAGCTCGCATGAATGCTGCCATGCACATATGTAGCAGTCTTCACTGTGCAGCAGCATGGCACTTTGGTTGTGGAGCAAGGCTTTCTGGTTGTGTATGATGCGCCACACCTGGTAGTTATGTCTGTAGAATGCAGGGGCGGCCCTGACTCCTGGGCATGCTTCAGGCTCCAAAAGGCTGCACTGTGCAGCAGCTAGGCAGGCACCCACTCAACAAGCGGCGCAATGTTCATTCCCCCACTCACTTGGCAGTGGTTCCCAGTGCGAGGTCTGTGAAGTCCACGGCCAGCTTGACATGCAGGTCGTCCCCCACGCGCTCAAAGGTGGGGTCAGGTTGCACGTCCACCTCCACCACCAGGTCACCAGGCGAACCGCCCTGCTGCCGCGGGGCGCCTCCCTCGCCGTGAACCTGCAGGACCTGCCCCCGCGAGATGCCTGCAGCATGTGTGATGAGTGTGACCTCTGAGGTGCATGCGCAGCACCCAGGCCATGCGGAAGCGGGGGCCAACCTCAGTGCGCACCTGCAGCATCTGCACACACAAAATGCCTGGGGCAAGTGAGGCCACCTTGCATGCTGAGATGCATGTGGGCCATGTTGCCCTGCTGCTGCAAGGGGGGTCACCTTTGCTGTGCCACATGCAACAATGGGTTACCACAAAGCCAGCAGCATTGGGAGTCCTGAGGTGCATGTGCAGCACCGCAGTGTTGCCCTGCTGCCCATTGTGGGGCAGATGTCAAACACCAGCTGAGGATAGATGGGCAGCTAGGTGGTGCAGGACATCGTTGCGGCGCCTGCTGCCGCTACATGCCTGTAGCACAGGTGATGTCAGGCTTGGCTTGCCCTGAGATGACAAATTGAGTGCGCTTGCCCAAAGCTTGGCACTGCAGCCTGCCCATCTGCATGGACTGCGTGCAGCCACATTCCTGGTGGTCTGTCGTTCCTGTCCTCTGAGGACCTTTTGCAGACATTTAAAAGCCCTTCTGCCAGCAGCAGCAGCAATTGTGTGAGCTGCTGCAACCTCCACATCCAGTCTACCCTCCCATCTGGACGATGCCTGGGCACCTTGACTGCTGCTGCAGCACCCCAATCCATCAGGCCTCGCCTCTTATATGGGCATACCCCTAGAGCTTGTGATGTAGCTGCTGCACCCCCCACCACTGCTGTTGTTTTCTGGACATGACCTCAGCGCTGCGCCAGTATGCGCACCTGCGGGGATGTTGACCATCACGCTTCTGGTGGTCTGCCGCCCCGTCACATCCCTCATGGGAAGCTTCAGCTCCTGCTGTGTGCCCTTGACTGCCTCCCTGAAGGGGATCCTGACCCGCACTTGCAGATCGGGGCCTCGCCGAAAGGCCTGGCGCCCGCCGCCGCCGCCGAACATGGACCCCAGGTCAAAGCCTCCCATGTTGCCGCCAGCAAAGGCACCGCCAAACATGGTTCTGAAGAGCTCCTCTGCCTCCTCGGGGGTAGCCTGGCGGGCTCCGCCGCCAAACTGCGGGAGGCACAAGCTTTGAGAAAGTCACATGAGACCTGAGATGACTCGTAAGCTAATTTGGAGTGGGTTGGTCTGATGAGCATTGCTGCAGCAGCTGCAAGGCAAGGGCAACTGCTGTAAATCAGGGTGCATTGCAGATGTTGCCGGCAGCAGCAGTCCCTGTGCCCTGTGCTGTCTTGAGTGCTATGTTCAAGCACCCGGCACTGCACGCCAAACAAACTCAACTGGGTGAGCCACAGCAACGTTCAAGTGGGCTGACCCTGAACAAAGAAAGCTCACCCCAAAGCCTCCCATGCCACCGCCTTCCTCCACCCCCTCAGGCCCCACCCGGTCATACATGGAGCGCTTCTGAGGGTCCCGCAGGGTGTCATAGGCTGTGCTGATCTCCTGGAACTTCTGCTGCGCCTCTTTATTGTCCTGCGGCCGGCAGGCGCTGATGATATTCACGAGCTGAGGGGAACAGGGCAGAGAACATCTGCCTCTGCACAGACAGATCCGACACCTTGTCTGGCACTGGCGGCGCATGCCGTGAGGCAGGCAGCACTTTCTTGTCAAAGCATTTTGTTTGGGTTGTGGCAATACCCTGGGCTGCTCCTACTTTGGGCTGCCCCAATCTGCCACTGGAGTGGCTTGCCGTGAGACAGGCACCATGTGTCTGCAGTGAGCAGCCCCTACCCCATCCTCCCAGAGAGCAGCTTGCCTCAAGGGCTCCCCCAAGACAGAAAACGCTTCACTGTGTCAAGGCAGTCCACCCCAGGCATGCTTCAAGGCTGCTCCATTTATTAGCCCAACTGCTGTGAGGCCTGCCTCCAGGAAACTGCCTCCAGGCAGCTCCAGCAACCTGCTCACCTTGCGTGTGCATGTGATGCTGCTTGGCCAGCTTGCAGGGACATCGGTGCAGTGACTATGCAGCCCAAAACTTGTGAGGCCTGCTGTGGCCGGCGGCACAGCAGGGCGCTGGAAGCAGGCTTCATCTTCCTCAAGGCATCCCTGACAAACTGTTTACCTTGTTTGTGTCTGGGTGATACTGCTTGGCCAGCTTGTAGTATGCCTTCTTTATCTCAGAGTCAGAGGAACTCTTGCTGACACCCAGAACATCATAATAATCCTTTGGAGCTCCCAGCCCTGCGCAACTCATGGTAAGGCGGCTTGTTAGCGATGCCAATTTTGTGCTGCTGCTCCAGGTGGCCACAGGTGAACAACTACACTACAAGCTGTGGAGCTGGGCGCACCAGCTGAAGTTTTGAAGCCATGCTGGAGTCGCACCAGAGGCTGCTGATGCCTGGCACCTGCATAAAGATCGTTTCTGTCAGGAACCAGGCAGAGGGCAACACACTGCCATGTCAGATAAGCAGCAAAGCCCTCACTGGTGCTGGGTGCGTAATCAGCACATGCCGCAAAAGTGAATGGCATTGGCAAGCTGCTACAGTGAAGATGAGCACGCCCATCTGGTCCTGTCAGCTGATGTGCTGACTCGGCTGCTGCAAGCAGCGCTGCTGCTCCTGCTGGTGGTAGGCCTTGTGCCCTGGCCATTACATGCAAGCATCTTCCCATCAGCATCGATCTGCCCATGTGGGCCATCAATGTGCTGCTCTTAGGTGTCAGACGATCTTGGTACAGGACCTAGACTGCAGCTGTGGCCGCTGCCCGTCCCTCGCAGCAGCGTCTCGGATCACTGCGATCGGGCACCAAGCCAGATATGGTGAAATTGACAGTTCAGCAGAGGGCTCCTGATGCAATGAGAGAGCATTGCTTGATCAGCTCATGCTTGCCCTGCCGCGGGACTCACGAATTCAGTGGCCCCTGAAGTTGCCTGACGTGTTGAGCGCCAGCAAAGCCATTTTGCCTGTGATGTACCACCTCACAGCGCCTCACCAGGGGCCTCTTTGCAAAAGCATGGATTGCAAGACGGCCACCTCATCTGAGCACTGCACCTGCAGCACTGCATATTGGAGCCAGAGGCTGTGAGTTCTACATAGCGTCCAGCAGCTTCGATGCGCTCCTGATGCAGGTGCATGGAGATAGCTATCAATTGTGGAGAACGTCTTTGCCCTGGACTGGGGTGCTGCTTGGGGCTTAGTCTACATCCAGGCCTCTGAGCTGCTTTCACTGTTTTACATGTCTGCCATCCCTTGCGCTGCATCTCAAACTGTCACCCCCTCTGCTCCATGCTGCCCCTGTCACAGCCTCCAACCCTGGCCAGGCATGAGTTGCCTATGCAGAAGCGTCCTTGTCTGCGAACACTGAGCCAGCTGTTGAAGATCGGCTCAGCTAAAAAAGGATCCTGAGTTGGATGCAAGCACCAGGCATGCATCGAGCCTTGTGAGAGCAATGCTGAGAGTTAATGCCGTGATCATTGGACATGAAGTTCATTCGAACTTGTGACAGCATGTTCATACTATCATATGAGTGCCCTATGACTTGCACTGTCCCGACGTGTCAACAGTGGGATGTGGGGTCAGTACAAGTCCTGTTGTAAGAGGCACAGTTCTGTTTGAAGAGTTGATGCTGAACAATTCAGCCCAGATTTGGTTTAATTCAGACTTCGTCAACCTCAAGTGCCATCCACTCCAGCTTAAGCTGCAGCTCGCCTGTCTCTGTCTCTTGCAGGGGCCAGGTGTCAGAGAGCTTCTTGTTGCGAACCACATCTGAGACGTCAATCCTCAGAGTGCCCAGCTTGACCTTGTCAGGCCGCTTGCCTGCAGGCACAATGAACAACAATGCATCACCAGATGGGGCGCTGGGCTTCAAGCCAATGCAGCACTCAGCCACGTCAGAGTCAAGGGAGAGCCTGCCTGAGGGTTGGCCCAGCCCCAGCTCTACGCAGCTCCTCATGGGCTGGCAAGAGCAAGCTGCCAAAACAAAGAGGCGATGGCGGCTTGCTCTCTGTGAACACCACTTGTCAGGTCGCCCGACACGCAGGATGCTGAGACACACCCTTATCAGCATCCTGCCAAGCAACGCTTGGTTCTTGAGTCTGTCAGTGACAAGGCAGGCAGCAGCTTGTGCACTTGTTTGGCTCTCAGTGAGTAACAAAGCCCAGTCTGACAAAGGTCAGCAAGCCCTTGGCCGGCCTGGATGCTAAGATTACCTGTCAGCGCCTTGACAGACAGCAGATTGTCAAAGAAGCCCTGCTTGTCATAGACAGTCAGATCCAGCGCGCTGGTAGCGGAGACCATCACAAAGTCGAACTTCTCGCCCCATCGCGGATTGTCCTCATTCATGATCACTGATGAGCGCTGTAGCTCGACGTCAGCCTTTTCGGGGTCATGCAGCTCCAGCTCCACAAAGGTGTCCAGCTCGTCAGTTTCCTCCAGCTGCAAACACAGGGATAAGCCTGTTGTCGAATGTCACCCGAGGCCATGCAGCTCCACTTCATGTATGTGTATAGCTTTCAGCTGTACGCACAAAAGGACAGCCTTTGACAGGTTCCAATGGCTATATTTCAGCCATACGCATGGCCTAACGGCGGCTCAAGTCAGTTAGCTGGCTGTGCTGCAGTGGGGCAGGCGCGTGTCAGCAGCCTGCTAGAGCAAGCGGTAGCCATTCCAGGCTTGTTAGGATTGGGGGCTCAGAACTGCAAATGTCCAGAGAGGAGCCCTGCCCCTGATGCAATCAGCTACTAAACATGCGCAATGCAGTAGCACACAAAACATTGCTGTTGTACAGGGGTCCCTGTCAAGTCTGGAGTGACAACAGCTCTGGTCAAGCTGAGTGCTCTCATGGTCGAACACCAACATGGCAGGTGTCTGTCATATGCTTGCCGACTGACGGGACTGTCCTAGACCACGCATACAGTTGCCAACTTACCACGAGGGCACTCCCCTTGACCAGAGTCACTGTGAGCACACCCTTGTGCTTGGGCTTGGCAGCCCCCTTTGTCAAAGTGCGGCTCATCTCTGGCTCCCCTTTGTCATCTGTGCCCGTGATCTGGTCCCCAGCCTTCTTAAAGGGGACAAAGCGGAGCTCTAAGTGCACCGTCCCACGGTCGGCCTGCAGCAGCATTACAAGCATTGGGCTGAAACTGCCCTTCTCTCAAGCCGAAAGCTGAGGTCATGGGTGCACCACCCAGGCTTGAAAGCAACGCTTCGGCTGCACAATTTAGTTGGGCAGAGCCTGCCCGGTCAGCCTCACTGACTAAAAATGCAATGCCAGCCTTCATAGGTAGTATGACATCAGCAAATTTACAGCTGTGGGCGGCTCCAGGCCAAAGCGGAGTTGCACTGTGCTCACAGCAGCCATGCAATCTGGTTGAGGCCCCTCAGGCATGCATCATGGCGGGATCCAACACCAGGGGCATGCATACGTTGTGTCAAGCCTGTGGTGCGTGACGTGTGCCAGCTTCGGGCCTGCTCCCGCCACACACAGTGTGTGCCCAGCATTCTTGTCTGGCCTTGAACATGCGGCCACATCAAAAGACAAGCCCAGGAATCGAAGCTGTCTGACCTGAACAAGGGGACAGAGCAGGTGTACGGCTTGCCTTGGGCATTTTTGGGCCTCCCCCCTCCCCCTCGCCCTCCCCATTCTTCTTGCCCCCCAGCTTGCCCTTGGTGGCAGTGCGCATCACGGTCTTTGCAGACTTCTGGCCACCCTTCGCAACCCCTGCAGCAGGGTGGCAGCATGCTTGCATTCCTGTTCGACCCTCCAGCAGAGGGCAGTGTGCATGGCAACATCAAGACGTAAGGTCCCACTGGCCACCCCTGCAGCACAGTGGCAGCGTGTGTGATGGAGATGATGCAAGCACGTGACACTTTGTCCCCATTGGCAACCCCAAGTCTTCACCGAGACAGCCGTCTGACTGGACGTGGACATCATTGCCCGTTTTGGCCAAGTACAGGGCACGAGGGCATGGCAACTAAGCATGGTGCGTAAAAAGGCTGATGCTGAACTCAGCTTGGTCTCTGCGCCCACATGCGGGGCAGAGATGATCTAGCCCTGGCGCTGGCAATCTGAGTCTGCTCCCAGACAAAGTGCATTTACACACACATCACTGATAGACCGCAAGACTCATGCAAGCTTCTCATCCTTCCCTGCACATCTCATACACAAATTGAGACGAACCCGACCCAGCAAACCCAGGTGCACACCTTTGCCGACGCCCTGCACACCCTTGCCCACGCCTCCAATCATCTTCATGACCCCAGCTGCCTCAGGCTTCATAAGATCCACTGACAGAGGGACAGAACGGCCGGGAAACTGGATGAACTCAGCCTCCTCCAGGGGAATGGATGCCACGCCAATGGTCTGCAGGCAGCAGATCTCTTTCAGCTATGCTGCGCTCCAGGGCAGCCCTCAAAACCAAGAGTTGATGCATTGCTCCAGAGGAGGCAACACCCAGGGGCGGTGGGCGACATGTCCTTTGTGCTGGAGAGAGAATCTGCTTTGCTTCAAAGCTCCAGGCACTGCACCCCACATGAGGCTACACTTGAGGGCATTGAGCAGATGAACACAGCCACCCTGATGCTGTGAAGCTCCGCTGTCTGGCAGCACACTGTCGTTGCCTTAAAGCAGATAGAGGGGGATTGTTACAGGTGCCCCACTCAGGGCACCGTGTGCAGTCAACAGTACAGGTGCCAGCACAGCGTCCAGCTTACTTCAGCCCCCACTTTATTGCCACACCCCAGACGCTTTACACAAACATCACACGTCTGATGGCACAAAGCAGTCTGGCTGTGAGGCCACTCTGTCCAGGGTCTCTGCTTTCTTGTTGGAGGCCAGGCACGCACCAGCACATGGCCGTTACGCCGCCAACGGGGACGAAGAGCCCACGTCATCCCTGACAGCCAGTTGGAATCCGTGCATAGCAGGCTTTAAATGACCTGAAAAGCTGTGTCCCGAGCCCACCTTATCGTTGAAGCCCATGTCGTCGTCCTTGACCACCACATTGAGGCTGTCATTGTTGCTGTCCTGAATGATAAAAGCCAGCTCCTCGTCCCACTGTGGACTTGTAGTATTCTTCTGGGTTGAGGTCTTCTTTTTGCGGGAATCCTCCACAAACATCTGCAGGGGCAGACATGGTGGAGTCTGCTGTGCCGCAGGGGCGGGCCAATCCAGGGTGAGCTCAGCCCGTCTGGAATCAGCTGAAAGGGTCCCAACTCATACTCCTTCCCTAGGCACCACCATGATCAGGGCAACATTTGCAGGGCACACAAAGGCAGTGTGAGCACAGCTGGATCCGCATGCACAAGGGGCAGCTTCCAAGCATTTGCTTGCCAGGCAGCAGAGCTTTAGCAGCATTCAGCGGGGCAGGCAAAGGCAGGATGAGCCTGGACTGTCCACAGAGGGGCAGGATGTATACAGTTGGTTTTCATGCACAAGCATGGTCAGGGTAGTGGACTGCAGAACGAGTTGATGTCCAGCACTACAGTGCCAAGCTATGCTTGGCACTGTATAGGCAAGGCTGCTGCCAGCAGCAAGCCTCAGCTGCTACCCTTCTAGGTGAGGCATCACGTCTGCAGCCTGCAGCGGGCTGAGCTCATCCACAGCCAGCCCTGTGCAGTGACACAACAACCCCACCTGCACGAAGGGGTCGATCTTTCCAACCACTTCCTTGCCCTTCAGCTTCTCCCCGCGCAACACTTTGACCAAGAGCATGCCCTCTGGCTTGAGGGGCAGGCCTGAATTGTCCATGATGGGGAAGGACATGTGAGCAGGGTACACCAGCATGGGGTTCAGCACCTGCAGCAGAGAAGCACCATGAGTAGACAGTTGGGCAGGCTGACATGAGCATTGCAAAAATTTTGCCAGTCCCAAGGCACCAAACCATCTGAGAACAAGCACTTGCAGCAGTGCAATCCCTAAAAGGTGCAGCGATATGCAGGTGCACTGTGCTGCAGCACAAGCGAGTGCGGCAGGGAGACAGGCTTGCTGCTGGGATCTTGGGTTTCTGCGGCTGTTCAACGAGCAGCACCAGTCTTAGGGGGATAAGGCTCAGCAGTACCATGAGAGCGCCAGCAGCCTCACCATCTTGAGGGCGAACTGGGCTGCCTGGCTCAGCAGGGGCAGCGCTAAGAGGTCGAACCCGCCAATGAGACACAGTGACACGTCCAATGTAGGGGCCTCCAGCAGAGAGATGTCCACTGCCCCTGTGCAGGGAATGGTGTCTACCAGAGGGGCGATGGAGACGCGGGCAACTGCCTTGGCCTGCAGGGCAGGGCGATGGACTGGGCAGACGCAGCAAAGATGCAATCAGTGCACTTCAGGTTGCCGGCTGCAGCAGGGCAGGAGCCAGGGCCAGAGATCGAGTACATTTCTGCTGCACAATTCAGGTGTAGGTGCAGGGAGACGCAGTGACTGTAACCAGTGCAGGGTGGCACCACTACACAAAGCACAGAAGCATGATGCTTGACAGGGTGCATTATGACCTTAGCCACGGCTGGCAGGGCGGTGAAAGTCACTGGAGCACGAGGCGGTCCAGACAGCCCTCGATGTGATTACATTGCGCGCACCTGAAGGTCCTTCACAGTCACGGGGATGTCGACTGCGTACCCTGCGAATGCCAGCCTGGCAGAGGCTCGAATCCTGCATTCCAGGGACAACGTTGTCAGGCTCAATTGCAGGGGCTGCACAGCCAGACGGCACAGACTTCCAAGACAAGAGCTGCAGGTGCTCGACAGCCACCAGCAGGACCCCTGGCTATCACCACCACAGCCCCAGGCTGACGGCCAGCATGTGTCTCAATAGCAGTTGGTGGCCATCATTGAACGATCCTTTCAGCAGACTCACTTGCGGCTACTGCAGCCAGCTGACAAGACATAGTCCTTAACAGCCACATACAGGCTTCCTGTCTGTGGTTTTCAGAATACAATGCATCTCGATATTAGTTGCTAACTCCACGCTTCAGCCTTTGCAAGTCCCCCAGCCTCTGCAGTTCTGGACACCAGTACTTGCCTCCCTGCAGGTGCTGCCCCGCCTGGTAGGTTCCTGCATCTTTCAGGCAATGATCAACTTGGGCAGGCTTACTTGCAGTTGCTGCCCCAGCTGACAGGCACCTCCATGATGACCTTGTCATCCCCATATGTGTCATAGGCCTTGACTCCCATCACAGACATGGGGAAGGTGCCAAGGTCCAGCTCGTCAAGGGTGACTGCTTCAATGAAGGGGTACTGCAGACAAGATACCAATGTCTTAGGCTCACTCCGACACAACAGCAGCCGGGGGCATCTGGTGTGAGGGCCGTTGAGGGGCGGCCTGAAGAGCCTGCCTCATACAGTGCTGCAGGCAGGGCAGTGATCTTGCCATGTTCCATCATCCCACCGGGCAGCTGGGCCCCTCTGGTGTGAGGGCCAATGGAAGGTGGCCTGAAGCGCCTGACTTCTTTAGGGGCTGCTCATGGCAAGTCAGCGCAGGCAGAGTGACACCCTTCAAAGCACAGCTTGAGCAGGGGAGCTGTGCACGGGGCAGCCAACCATGACAGCGTTGAGAGCAAGCCATGGAGGGAGTGCTGCACGTACGGCAGCATTGGGATTGGTCATCTAAACACAAGGCAGGCCTTGTTTTGCAGTCCCCCCATATGAGGTGGTGCGTGCCTGCAGACAGCTGTCCCAGCTAAATGCGAGAGCATGCTGCAAGGACGCATGCGATTGAACATTGCGCTGTGGCGGCTGAGCGCGTGCGCAATCTGGAACTTGAGCTACGGCAGTTGAGCTTCTGTGTACACTGTCTGGACCAACTGCATCGATAATCCCCCTAAAGAAGGCAATTGGCTGCTGACCAGCGTCCTGCAATCTGGGATGTACAAGCACAGACCCACCGGCTTGATGGCCTCGTCAATTTGGGGCTTGGCCTGCTCCAGCACCAGCTTGGCCACTGCCTTGTTGTAGAAGGGCCACAGCGTCGTCACAGCATGATTCAGCCACAGGGTCTGCAACAGACGTAGTTGCATCATGTCCCAAGCATGTGTGGCAGCGGGCCAAGCCGCTGACAGCAGCCTGCCAGCCCTTTCTGCACAGCATGAGTATCACAGCGCTGCTCTGCCACAGAGTCTGCAGCGCAGAGGGGCTTGCGGGATGTCAGGCACTGCTGGCAGAAGGCCAAGGCAATGCTAGCTGTCTTTCCCCTTCGTGTGCATAGCAGGATATGCACAGCATGGCTCAGCCACAGGGCAGTCTGGCGATTGGTCCAGGCACGCCAGCTGCCTTTACCCTTCCTGCCATGCTCGGCAGCAGACTGCTTCTTGCCTGCTGACTGCCACCGCTGCAGGCTACTGGCAATGGGATGCAGCTCAGCAAGTGGCTTGCTCAGCAGCAGACGCCCACTGACACCTCCTGAGAGCCACACTAAAGCAGTGCTGCCTCCTTCATTTTCCATGCCAAGATCAAAGCTTGATGGCCTGCAATGACCCCAGCTGCGGACCTTCTCATAGTCAGGGTACTTGGCCCAGGGCGGGGCCATGGACAGCACCTCTACCATGGCAGGCAGTGGCTTGCCGTCTTTGCCCAGGGGGGGCTCTTTGTTGTCGTCCATGTCGGCTGAGATATCCAGAGCGTCATAGTTGGTGACTGCCTTAGGCTTCAATAGGTATGAGCCAGCCTGCAAAGCCAGAGTGACAGCAGCAGATACTGATGAGGGAGCAGAACTGGTGTCTTCTGCAACAGGATTGCTGAGCACCAAGGTTGTGTCTGCATGCGCCAGCTGACAGAAGTAGTGGAAGCAGCGCAGCAAGCAAACATACTCATGCCATGCGCATGAGGAATTAGTCACATGCAGTTGCTTTGTCTCACCACACAGCCGGCCAGTATACCAACCCAGGTGCCAATCAGCCAGGCTAACATGATGCCTGCACCTGGTGTCACTCAGATCCGGGACTGGCAGGCCTAGCGGCAAATCACATGCAACCTGTCAACAGAGCATCATGAGTTGTCAAAGCTCGGATACTGCCCGGCAAACTTCAACTTGCGTTCTTACAAAGTTTGCTTTCACAGTGCAATCCTGCTCAGAGCAGTAGGCTGGGGCCTATGCTGCTCTGCTGCGAGGTGATATCTGTAGACACCGCCTGGCAGTCTCTTCCTGATGAGATTCACCTGAGGCTGTGAATAGAGCATCAAAGCAAGGCTCAGCCTTCTTCAAGACCAGCGGAGTTCAACACAAGCATGCCTCGCAGGGCCACTCTCACGTGAGCTGCAGGACACTACTGCCAGTACCGGCACAGGCCAGCTATGCTGGGCCCAAGTCAGGTTGCTCTGCGGCCCTCATGCAGCCTGTTGGCCTCTGCAGGTTCTCAAGCGAGGATGCGCCAACTGTGAGCGGAGCCCAGGTGTATGTCTATTACTGCCAATATTCCGGGCGCCATGCTCTGACCACCAGCTGCAACCTCAACAGAGCGCCCAAGCGGAGGACAGATGGGGCCCGTGTCATTGACACCCAGAAGGACAAGGTGGGGGGGAGAGGAGGAGAGGGATGTGGGGGAGAGGCTTACTGTGCGATGTCTCCAATGTGCTTTTTGGCTGTTGGCCAGCTTTAGGCAGGCGGCAGGCATGTCGGGCTCAGCGGAAGGGGCTGCCCGCCTGCTTCAGGCAGAGACATGGTAGGTCGGCGTCACTTGGAAGGTGCCTTTTGGGCTTCCTGCTTGCTTCTGGGCTTGCCTGCAGCCCGGTGGAGCTTCAACTCTGCCCGACAGCATGGCATGTCATCGCGGTCAAGCACTGGGCCTCCCGCATTTGTTGGCGCTGGTCATCCTAGGCAGGGTTGCTCCCCTGCAGGTGCAGCTTTGGTGCTTCACCCTGCTGTCATTGTTGAGTTGGCCTCTGCTTTGTGCTAAATCTCTCAACTCTCTCCTCACACTGAGCCCTGGTCGGGCCCCTGCAGCAGCAGTCAGCATTTGAGCAGGTTCCGGCAGCACTTCGCACTGGAATGCTCTGCCGTATTCGGCGGGCCCCCCTGCTGACGCAGATGAACCTGTCTGTTTAACAGAAGCAACAAGCCTTTGAGCGGCTTGTGCTCTGCAGTCGCCCTCGCTGAACCCTGCTGGGGCCCCTGCAGCACGGCTTTACCCCTGCAGTGCAGCGAACGTTTCAGCAGTGGCCCGTCACTCCTGCACTTGCTTGCTGTTCCTCCAGGGTGCGCCCCTGCAGGTGCAGCAGGGCACCTGACCTGCATGTCAGCTATTTAGGCAGCCCCTGGCTTGGAATTGCTTTCCCTCAGCACAGCCCTTCTCCCTGCAGGTGCAGCTGTATGCCACAGACGGCGGCGTCAAGCTGCTGAAGCGCAGCAACGGCGACCTGGAGCGCCAGTACCGCCTCAACGTCGGCAAGCTGCCTGTAGCTTACAGGTGGGTACCTGCTGCAGAGACAGCATTGACATTGCTCAGCCGCTGGATCTGACCTGCCCCAGGATGTATGACTAGTCTGACCATCCGTGCCTCCCTCTGTTTGTCTGGGAGCATGATGGTCTGCAGCAATAGACGTACTCAGCTGGTGGAAGCTCCAGCACTGGCCCTGCTGCATCTGGCGTTCGGACATGCTCCATGCACACTCCAGCAGCGCCCACAATCAGGCAAGCTGCACAGCAGGGCCATAGTGCTTGCGCACTGCAGGAGTAACCTTCAGGAACTCGGGGGAGTCAGCCAGATGGGTGCTTCCTGCCCTTTGCAAGCCTAGCACTCGCACGCGCGGACACATCCACCTCACGTAGACCTCCATGGGCTTGCAGAAATGAGCCTGAGGCACGCTTCCTGTACATCATGGACGGCGCCTTGACCTCCTACTCCAGCCAGGATCCCGCAGGCGCCAAGGCATCGCCTGTGCCGCCCTGCATTCAGGCACTCAATCATGACACCACTCAGGTGGGCGGCAGGACATGTTGCAAATCACGGCCAGGCTTGCAGCCTGCCAAGCCCCGCCGTGCACCATGGCCTCAGTCACAATGCCACTCGGGA
The DNA here is from genome assembly GCA_963969365.1 of Asterochloris sp. CNOR1. NCBI lineage: Eukaryota > Viridiplantae > Chlorophyta > Trebouxiophyceae > Trebouxiales > Trebouxiaceae > Asterochloris > Asterochloris sp. CNOR1. The sequence continues at coordinate 1,845,542 of OZ017756.1, read as the reverse complement.
GGCGGAGGTTGGTGTGTTCGGCAGGGTGTGCGTGCAGTCTTGCCAGGCATGGACACTGCTGGCCGCGCCAAGCCCTTGGCTATGCCACGCTGCACTGGCTGCTTGAGTCGGGTGCCAGGGATGCTCATTTACCTGCTCATAGGCTTGGGCTTGATCAACCTTACAGCCCTGCATTGAAGCCTTTTGCGGAAGGAATGTGCTGCACAGCAGGCATTCAGACAGTCTTACAGAAAGCAATTTGTCATGTTCATTGATGCTCATCTGCCTGCTGTCTGCATGCCTGGCCTGGGGGGCTCTAAAGCTGCAAGGCCATGACTTGGCTGCATGTGCTGTACAGGTGCTGCTGTTGCAGTCTTTGTTATCTGAAACATCCACCTTGTAGCGGCGGGACTGGAGTGGAGATGCAAGTGCGGCTGCCTGCAGGTGTCTGACAAGTGCCCCAGGTGCCGCTGGAGACAGGCCATCCGAATTGCTTGCATTGCTGCTGCCAGCCATTCCTCAGCTGCTGCCACTGTCTGCGCAGGTGTCTCTGGAGATTGACGACAGGGCTGACCGCCCCTCCATGATCAAGATCAGCGCAGACATGGTGCGAATAGAGATCACAGGAGCAGTAACCGCGCCAGAGACCAATGAGCTTATCCTAGAGTTCATGCGCTCTTTGCTCGCTGTACGTTTATCCCAGCTTTCCATCATTCGCGGGGAGAGCACGCGGCACAAGTTATTGATGGTAACCAAGCTCAAGCCTGATGAGGTTTACCAGAAGTTGCAGGCTGCACTGGCAGTCAGAAACGAGGCACCCACACGCAGAGAAAGATAATTCCCTCCTACTCATACCCATTTTAAAGGCTTCCAGGCAAGTGCTAATTCAGCGAAGTCAACAGTGAGAGTCATCATAGCAATGGGCATCTGAGTGGCTTCAAACTTTGACAATGAAGTGCTGCATTGAAACTTGCACAATACAGTCTTGCAACGTAAACAGGAAAGAATCAAATCTCATGCTGTGGGCGGAACACTCCCTGGACCTTGCCTTGAATCAGACAATCAGATTATCCAGGAAAGTGCACACTGTGTGGGAAGGAAGTGCTGACGGCAGGAAAGGGTGGAAGCGTATCGCAGCGTCAGAAGTTCTCACATGCTGCCAGCCCCACAATCAGCATGTGTCTAGTCATACACAGGTCCGGCAACGCATTACACACAGTCTGGCCAGAAGTGCTGCTCCCTTGCCCCTGTACGAGGGCACAGCCGCAATAACCGTAGGTGGGCCTTTGCAGAAGTCACTCTGCTGCGGCTTCCTGTGTGGAGCTGCGTACTCAGCTCTGGACCTGCCCTCTCCGTCATGCTGTTTGTGCCGGGCTGGAGGCTGTTAAGATGTTCTAAAGCGTACCTTGACAATCAGAAAGTTAAGGACTGAGGCCCTGTGTACCTGCTGTACAGATCCCTAGAAAGGCCATGCAGCATGCTGCTTTGCATTGACTCTGCAGCAGCTGGCGCAAACACCTGCAAGGGCAGCATTGGTGTCAAAGAGCAAGTTCATTGACTGAGTATGCTTTCATGGACTCAAATTGACAGGACAGAGCAGGGACAGTGCATAGGGGAAGCATGCTTGCAGTAACCAGACAGAACTTGCAACGCAGCAAGCTTGCTGTGACTTGGAGAGCAGCATACTGGCTGTTGTCTGCTGTGTGTGGCAGCCCAGCAGAATGCAGCAAGCCAGCATTGATTGCTGTGTCTGGAATGTGGAGCAAGATGAGGGCCAGCATCTGCTGTGAGTGAGCCCCTCACCAGGTGTTTTGCCACCCTTTGGCCAGACTTGACATCAAAGAGGTCCGATGCTTCGCTGATGTCTTGCAGCCACGCCTGCAGCAGCAGTGCAGCAGAGCGCAATGAGCTCCTAGAAGGCCTGGTCTGTGCAGAGCCATCATAGAGGAATTGCATGCTTGCCTGCAGATGTCGGCAAAGCAGGCAGCAGACGGCTCCTAAGCAGGCAGGAGGTCTCAAGCAAGCTGGTGCAGAGCAGCTGCTCCAAGACAAGTGCAGGTGCTGTAGACATCACAGCTTCTTCAGCAGATGGCACTCACAGCCTGCAACCCTGTGCCATGCCAGTGCCTCTTGGTAAGAAGAGCAGGCGGCTCAGACTGCACTGCGCTTCTTCTGTGCAGAGCATACATGTGCAGAAACCTGATGCTGTTTTTAGACCAGACACAAGCATACTGCAGAGTGCAAAGCCTCAATGGAGGCAGGACTCACGTCCAGCGACCTGGTGCAGAGCTGCTGCTGGTCCAGGGCCATGTGTTTCACAGAGCCGCCCACAACTGCGCTGATGACCAGGCAGCCTGTCAGCGACAGGCTTGGCCGCACCAGGAAGGTGCCCTGCAGGTAGACAGCCAGCATTCAGGCACTTGGTTGACTGTTGAAGGACCAAACATTCTGCCACCTCTTCAACTAGGCCGCACCAGGGAGGCGCTGTGCAGGCACACAGCCAGCATTCAGGCGCCTGCTGCCACCTGGTTCGACTGCAAAGCGGCTGGACCTGTTCCCAAAGGGCCGCTCTCGGTGCACCCAGCAAGGTGGGAGTTGACGTTCAGGCACATAAGTCTAGCTGCAGGTGCACTGGCTGGACACACAACTACTTCTGCATACGGCCAATGACTCTGCAGGATAGGAGCTAGCCGACGAAATTGTGCCTGCCCGGCACATGAGCGTGCAGTACATGTCTGCACAAGAAAGACAGTGCGGCTTTGCCAAGGGGCAGCGTGCTAGTCCAGAGCCGAGTTCTGGAGATGCTATCAGAAGCAGGGTCAGGACACACAGGCCATGCTGCGCACCGGTAGCTGCCAGCACGGGCACAGTTGCTCGGCGCAGTCGTCCTGAGGGCAGCATTGCTTGACAGCAACTGCAGCGGAGAGCAGGATTCCTGGATCACCTGAGGCTGGTTCCCCAGCATGGCCTCTGCCTTCAGTCTGTCCACCCCAAACCCACAGATGACTACAGGGGAGGTGCAGACCCAGAGGTGGTGGTGTGCCTTGAAGATGTCCAGGTAGCTGCAGGGGCATAAATGGCAGACTGTCAGCAGGCGTGTGCTTGGGACAGCGGTTGATATCGGGAACAGACAGCAGTGCAACAGCAATCTGCAAAGATTCCTTCACGGCAGGCAGCCTTGGCACTGCTTTGGCTAAGGTGCCAGCTGCCAGAGTGCTGCCAGGCCTGAAAGCGCAAGCAATCCCAATTTGTCTTCAGCTGTTGGCCTGGCCTGAAGGAAATGTGCTGGTTAGGCCCTGAGAAATGGGCACAGGTTGCGAAATCGCCACCTCACCTGAGATACCAGGCGCCAAAGTGCTGCCAGGCCTCAGAAGTCAGCTCCCCAATCTCATGACCGTCCGGCTTCAGAAAGCCGGCAACCACGGCCAGCATGCGCACATCGTCCGTCTCCAGCAGGCGCCCCAGCTTGTAGGGGTGGAACACCCTGCAGTAGCATGGGCCATGGGCTACAGCGCAGATCTGTAAGCCAGGAGGATTGTGGGGTAGTCTAGGGCATCGTGTGCCTTCAGCAGGCGCCCTTCCTTGCTTTGGAAGATCCTGCAGCAGGACAGGGCAGGCTTTTCAGCACACCTCTCAATGCAAGGAACGTCATGAGGCAGCCTAGGGCATTGGCTGCCAGCAGCACGCCCAATTGCAGGAAGGTGTGGAACACCCTGCAGCAGCATAGGGCAGCCTGCTCAGCATATGTCTGGGTGCAAGAAAGTCTGGGGGGCCCCAGGGCCTCAGTCGCCTCCTGCAGGTGCCATTACATGCAGGTGTGGAACCTCCATGCAGCAAGGACAAGTGGAGATGCTGCAGACAGACCTTGGCACCTTGCAGTAGATGTATGACATGGAAATTGCATTTTGAGCTGCCTGTGTGCTCTGCAAGTGCCCCAGCTTGCAGGCAGCACAGGGCAGGTCAGGCACAATTGCTGCCTTGCAGTCAAAGCAGCCCGGCGGCTACACCCTACCTGGGAAGTGGCAGATGATCCATGAAGAACTCTGAGACTCTGGTGTGGGCCATGCAGGGATGACTGCTGGCTGGGGAGGAACATCTGCATAGGCAACTGCTGCTGTGCTCCCGTCCGCAGGATGGGCAACATACTGCGCTGATCAACATGCGCAAAGCAGACCTGAAGGGTGCCCAAGGCTAGACAAGCATGGCAGGGCTGCTGGCCGCCAGAGAGCAGCAGGACAGTGTGGGCCAGCCACCTGTTGATGGCAGCGGCCCATCTGGTAGGGAGGCAGAGCATCGCTGGCCTGCTGGCACCCGAGGTAGGTGGCCGAACTGTGCAGGTGCTTCTGCTGCTTTGCCCACCTCTCAATAACGGTGCGCCATCGGGTAAAGGTGTAAGGCCCCTCTGCTGGCCACTGCCAGAGGGATGGGCTTGCAGGGCCAGACGCTGCCCCCATCCCCATGTTCCCAAGCTGCGCCTGCTGCTGCTGCAGCTGCCGGGGTTCCAGGCCCGCACCTTGGAGCAGGCCCTGAGCAGGCAGCTGCAGCCTGCCAACGTGCTGCCCGACACCGTTTGAGGCCCAGACCTGCAGCCATCAAAGGGCATGAAGAGACCGGCACAGGACACACAGTCAGAAGGCAGCAGGTATGTCATTTAGTCACAGTACTGCGGGCTGCCTGGTTGCTGTGCTAAGTAAGGCATGGCCCCATTGCCTCTGCTACATACACTGTGCAGAAGTGACAGCTGCCTTCTCCAGCACCAGCTGAGCAGTGCTGGGCAGATTGATGGACTGTTGTAGTATGCAGCGCAGTGCAGGGGCTGCCTCAGACATAACCCTTCGCCGTTGTTTGTCAGCAGGTGCAGCTTTCCACATGAGGATGGCCCTTGACAGGCCAGCGCACACATGCAGCTGCTGCTTGGTTCGGCCTTTTGATGTCATCCTGGGCAACACATTGGCGTGTCAAGCACCCTGGCAGCCCACCAAGGCTGCAATGCAGCAGGGACACAACCACCTTTGCTGCCACCCAGCCCTTGTAGCCAGTGCTGCGCGCCATCGGTGTTGTCGTCCATGCAGCCGTGCACCCACGTCCACTTAATGCTACAGGCTTCTGGCAGTGTCCTCGGCAATGCAACCGCAACAATGCAGCACCAGTCCACTGCAGGCTGCAGGCCGTCTGGCGAGCACCCAGCTTACATCCTGCTGCCTATGCAGGGACACCAATTCGCAGCTGATTCAGGCCTTTCACTGGTTGTCAGGCTCTTTGTGCAGAGGCTGCATCTTGGGGCACCCACCTGCTGCAGGAGGTCCAGAGAGGGGTTCCCATTACCCTGCTCAAGCAGGCCCATGCCCCACATGGCGTCTGACCCCAGGGGCTGGCCTCCGTGCGCCGACCCGGCCTGCAGGGGAAGGCCAGCCGGCCAGGGGCTCAGCATGGCCACCGGCACGTCCAGCGCGGCAGCAGCCACGCTTGCGCCAGGGATCAGTGCGCCTGTCTGGGGCCGCTGGACGGACACGCGGTTGCCTACCCCGATCAGGCCCCCGCTGCTCTCAAGGTCCCCACTGGCGGCCGACTTGGTGCGGCGGGTCTTGGGTGGGGAGCGCCGTGGGGAGCGCCGCGGGGAGCGAGGCTCCTCCCCTTCCTTGACTGCCAACCCCTTGGGCTTCACGCTGCCTGAGACTTTCTCTGCGCCAGCCTCGCCCTTCAGAGTGGCCACTGCCTACACGGCAAGGAATTTGTTTCATCGGCAGCAGCTCTGTGCCTTCTTGATGGCCATGCCTGCCTGCTTATCATACTGACGGGCCAGTGTCTGCAGAGATGCTAATCCTTGGCCGTCTGGATTGCAAGGGCGGCTGTGCCCCTGCTATGTGATTTGAATGGTCAACGTCTGCAGAACCAGACTGCTGCAGATCAGCGGTGTGTTGTTTCAGCATACTTAGTTATGCTGGCTGCGTCACTCCAGCCAGCAGAGTGACACAGCTGCTGGTCAGCAGAAGGTGTGCACCTGCCGCTCAGATGCATAGGCTGTGGCCTGAGGGCAGCAACAGGCAGGCACACCAAGGTCTGCCCTGTGATGCTGGAGTGGTGAGGCAGGGCTGCAGCAGGCCATGCATAGGTTATCCTCATAGGTGTGCCACAAGGATGCACAGCATGCCTAGCAAATAGGCATCCACCTCAGGCAGCTGGTCTCACTCTGCCTGTACATGATGGTGAAGCCATTGCTGCAGCTCACAATGACAGACAGGTGCACCCACTACAACCATCATCAGGTGAGTACTATACATTGACATTCACTGTGGGCGCACCCTGGACATGACTATGCCGAACCAGATACCAGACAGGGGTAGTCTCCATGCAAACTAGCATGGACCTTGGACTGCTGGTCGCTCCGCCAGGACGTGGTGGGCTTGGGAAACACATTGTGCGGACTGTAGTGCATTGCAACACCCAATAGAGCACATTACCTTGGGCAGCTGATCACTCTGCCTGGACATGATGAGCGTCGGGACCAGGTACTGCACATAAATTGTGTCTCCGGTTGACAGCCTGAGCATGAAGACCAGCCAGTTGGGCTTCATTCGGGTGGAGGACTTGAAGCATAGCTCTGCACAACAACATTGTGAGGCAGTCAGCAGCATGCTGCAGCAGAGACAGCTTTCTGCAAGCAGGCCCTCAGAGAAGAGCAGCCCTGCACGCAGCACAGCTCTGCCTGTTACTGCAGTGACTGCACGGCTTCGTATCGACACACACGATGCCAGGTGGCAGAGCTGTGCTTCCAGCTGCCGTCAGTATGCCTTCAACAGGGTCAGGCCCCGCAACTGAACAGAAGCTCGCACTGCAGGAAAGAAGCCAGTCCTGGCCATGGAGCGCAGAGCTGCACTGTCAGCAGCAAGCATCCCGCAAGCACAGCCAAATGCATGCTTGCACCGCAAGAAATGGGCCGGCGCTTCCCCGTGAGCCCCAGTCTGGAATGCCAGCAGCAATCATCAAGCACAAGTGCTTTGCCCATCTTGGGGGAGTGCAGCACCCACCTGTGAACACAAACTCGCACTGCCCCACAAACTGCATGCCGCCGGCAGCAGCTGGCGCTGCCTGCTCCGTGTTGGCCCGCACTGTGCCATCAGCTGTATGTCCGGACAGGTTGTCTGAGGAGGCCTGCCTGAGGGGCCGCCAGTCTGCCATGTGAGGCAGCTCGTCCTTGCTCACAGCGCAAGCTGCCACCCTGAAGGTGCAGTCGACGGCCCGCCTGGCATGCACTTGGACACGCACCTGCGGCCAAGCAACGTGCAACAAGGCTCAGGCCCTGTCTAAAAAACGCTGCCGCCCTGGGGGTGCAGTCAACGGGGCACCTGGCCTTTGTGTTCTGGCAGAGCAGCAGACAGCAGTCTGCGCAAAGACATTGAAAGCAATGTGGCTGATCGCGAATCATTGTGCTATCTGTGATAAACCAGCTGGGCTAGGCTTGCAGCAACAGACATTGAAAGCAATGTGGCTGATCGCAAATCATTGTGCTATCTGTGATGAACCAGCTGGGCTAGGCTTGCAGCAACAGACCCACGTGCACTGCCCAGCAGTGGCTCCCAGTGAACACAGATGGCAGCCCAGCACATGCGCCGGCAAGCCGCACAGCCACAACTACAAGCATGGGCCCTCACCGTGAAGGGTGGCGCAAACACCTTGTGCGCATTGGTGGGCTTGCCAAACGCGGTTGGTGCCTGGACGATGCTCATGCTGATCGCCTCGATGCTGGCCATGCCGTCATCAGAATCCAGGGGCAGAGACAGGGGCACTGCCTGGGGCACCATGCGCTGCTGCTGCTGCAGCTGCTGGGTGAAGTCCAGGGCTGGGCTGCCATGCTCATTGGTGTCCATGCCACTGTTGCAGCGGGTGCTGGCCCAGTTGAGCTGGGCGCCCGAGCCAGGCCCGATGCCAAGGGGGTCCAGCAATGCCCCCTGGGGATGCTGCTGCTCTGCCTGCTGCCCCAAACAGCCTGCTGCTGCTGGGGCAGGACGACGGGACGCAGCACCATGACCCTCTAGGTCAAGCATGAGGTCGCCTGAGCCAGCAGAGCGCTCCCCTGCCAAGGAGCTGCCCTGCTGGCCCTCAGCCGCCCCGGCCATCAGCAGCGGTGCTGGGACCTCACATGCAAAAGTCTCTGGCGAGGTCGTGTGGTTCATCTGCTGGCTGGGACGGGATACAAGAGCCGCCCCTGGTCCAGCAGCAGAGGTGCAGGAGGGCTGCTCAGAGTCTGTAGACCCTGCCCTCTGCTGCGCCCTGAGGTGGGGCAACAAAACTCCCTGCTGCATAGGCAGCAGGGCTTGCTGCTGCTGAGGCAGCAGGGCTTGCTGCTGCTGAAGCAGCAGGTGCGGTGCCGACAGCGCCTGCAAGTTCATGCTGCCGGCATCCCCCATTTGGGGCGACTGCGGCTGTGGCTGCACAGACAGGGCCCCGGAGGACCGCAGGGTGCTGCTGCCCATGAGCTCAACTGGATGGACCCCCAGCCCCAGATCCACCATGGCCTCCTGCTCCCACTGGCGCCGAAGCTGCTGCTGGGGGCTGGCTGGAGGATTGGCAGTGCGGATGCGCTTCCCATTGGCACTGCCTGTCCCTAGGCTGCGCTTGCGGCCGCTCAGCTGGTCCAAGGAAAATGCGGCTGCCGGCGCGCCGCAGCTGAGCTGGGCAAGCACCGCCGGGTTCTGCATGGTGCCAGGCATTTGCAGGCTGTTGCTGCCCACCGGCAGGCTGATGGACCTGCAAGCAGCATCGCTCAGGACTAAGCAACGCCTCGAGAGCTGCTGGGTGAGCAGTGGCAGCAGGCAGGCGTGCCATGCTTCATGAGGTACTGCAGATTGCAGAACTGAATTCTCCCTGAGAGTCTGCCAGAAAGGCATGAGCCTCCCCAGTCACACCTGAAGGTGCTGCTCGGCACAGACGTCTGAGGATAGGAGTGAGCCTGCACTACTGGCACATTGACCTGGGCAGACTGCCATCTGGACGACGGCACCATGCCATTGCCCAGAGCTGCGTCCAATTCAATGTTGCCGCCTGCAAGGTGGCGGCAACCCAGCAGGTGGCGATGATGTCCATGTGTCATACAGTCACAGCAGATGCCCTCATCCAAGGCTTTGTGGCAGCTGGGCACTGGCATGGGCACCTGCAGCTCTGCAAGCTGGAGCTCAGCACATGCGTGCCTGCCCGCCGCGTTCCCTTGCAGAGGTGGCGTCACAGCAGCTGGGCACTGCCTGCCGGGCTCGCAGCATTGCACAACAGCACAGCACAGCACAGCTCAGCACGCGCCTGCCCGCTTGCCAGCAAGCTCGGTGCTGCAGCCCATGCAGTTCTGCAGTTGGGTGATGGTGGGGATACCACAGCAGAGGGCACTCGCCTGCCCGCCCGCCCACCGCCTGCTGTGTCCAGATGTCTGCAGCCGCATCGCTCTGGAAGGGGCTGGACAGGGGGGCTGCCCCGTCGCTGCCTGCAGCGTCTGCCTGCCCCAACCGCACCCAAGTGCCTGTCTCCTGGGCTGCCCCTGCCGAGCCATAGCGCACAAAGCAGCGCTGAAGAGACTCAACATCCTCCTCCACCTGCAGGCAGCCACAAGGCACTGTAAGGATACCCCTTGCAGCTCCAGGGGCCAGCGCATTTGAGGACATGGCGCCCCCCACCCCACACTTCGGCGCAGGCCCCAGGCTCAAGGCTGCAGCTTGCCACAGCACAGACTGGGCTTCCCTACCCACAGAGCAGAGCCGTCAGCAGGTGACAAGGGATGCCCAAAGGATTGGCAGTAGCCCAAGCCCGTCATAAGGGGTACCAAACAATCTGTCTGGGGGCTGGAACTGCTTGCAACACCTCGGTGGCTGAGGTTCTCCATGTCCAGTGCCCTGCCCTCATCACACTGCCTCTGAGAAAGGGGAAAGAACCAGCTTCAGGTTCTGTGCCGTTGCAGCAGGCGCTGCAGTCATGATGCTTGCCCGCTGACAGCATTTGGTCATGTGCCTCAGCCGAGAGAGGCTGCCGTCAGCTTCAAGGTTGTGTGTCGCCACTGGAAGCAGCTTCAACCTACTACACACATTAATACAGATCCTGGAATTTTGGAAGGGTACAATTCAGCAAGTTCCCATGCAGGGGGGTCTGCTGCATCACCTTCAAGCTCATGCCTGCCGAAGGGCAGCAGCCTGGACAGGGCATGGTCAGATCCCTGCGCAATCTGAGAGGATCTCAAAGATGGCCACGTCACAGCATGGTGTGAGAATGCCCCACCTTTTCCTGTGAGCTGGGCCTATCAGGCTTGGCTGTGTACCCCCGGATGGCCAGAGAGCTGAGATCTTTTGGCCCTCGAGACCGCCCTGCTTGCAACAGCTCAGCAGCCCCATTGGTAGCGTCCTGGCAAGCGCTTTGGCTGTCTCCGGAGTCCGTCATGTGATGCTGCAGACCGCTGTCAGACAGGGCTCAGCACGGATCAAAGAGGAGGCTGGACAGGTGCCTTTTCCTCACGAAGTCAGAGACTGAACACACCTTCAGTTTCTGCATCGTGCAGCTGGCGATCGGTCCCTCACTCATGTGCAGCTTATGGTCGACAGGGGTTGGGGGCCCCTGTCACCCTGCTCTCTCGCATGCTGTTGATTGGCATATAGCATGGAGGTGACAAGCGGAGGTGGTGGCCATCGACTTAAGACCCTAGAGAGGAGGCCCTAACGGGAGCAATGTGCGTTGCAGCTTTGTCTTTGCTACTAAGTTTGACACACATCTGAGGATCCTTGTCCAGGATAGACCAATGCAGCAGCCAGTGAAGTGTGCCCTACTGGGTGCTGGCCTATTTGCCAGAGATTCATGGGTGCCCATCTTCAGGTGGATTGAAGGCTTACGGATCTGGCACATACAGCAGCTTGCAGCTCACTGAAACACTTGCAGGCAAAGCAAGGAGGTGGCAATTCTCACGGCGGTGTGGAGCCGGTCTGAGGCAGCGTCTCAAGGACTGCTGCCTTCTATTCAGGAGTGAGTGTACTGGGCATGCGTCTGAGCTCATGCTTGCTCACCAGCAGCATGTGTGTTGCACATTGCAGGTTCTCCCCTCATGCCCAAGCCTACCATGGAGAGGACCAGCTTGACCAGCTGCTCAGCTCACCAGACTTTGATGCAGTGGTGGTGGTCCTACCCGTGCAAGTTATTCTACATGTGGCAGCCAAGGCACTCAAAGCTGGGAAGCATGTGTTCCAGGAAAAGCCTGTGGGACCTACCCTTAGCGAGGTGTCCACAGCGCTCAATACCTACAGGAACGCGGGGAACAGGCCGCTCTGGGCAGTGGCTGAGAACTACAGGTGCAGCAGCCTGGCTGCATGCTGGGCAGCATGCCCGTGCAGCATCCTGAAGATCTGTCTCCCTGATCTACCCATTCTGCTCAGATCAACAGCAGGGGGGCTCTCAGGGGAAGTGCAGAGGGGCTGACTGCAGCATCAATGCTGTGGCTGCCATCCTGCTTCGAGCAAACACACAGGCGCCGGACAGCAAAGTTGCGTGCAGCAGCGTGGCAGCAATCTGATATGCTGTTGAAGCTAGACGCAATCAGCTGGGGTGCTCTGCATGGCCGGCTTGTCTGTCCTGCAATTGGGGCTTGCCCTTTACGTCAGCCTCTGGCCAGGCACACAAGGCTGTCCAAGACCAAACAAACCTCAAGTAGTTTCCGTCCAGCAGGTCAGAGGCAGTCTTCAGGGAGGCAGCTGACCTCGTTAGTCAGTTGGGCACTGTTATCAAGGTCAGCTTGCTGTGGCTGCTGATCACAAAGTTCCTTTGCCAGCAGCTTGGCGTTGTATACACTCTGACGATGCTGTGTGAGCGCTAGTGGTGCATCTTGACCCTGCAGGCCCTGACGTGCGCGACACACCTTCTCCTGCTGCCTGCAGATTGACCTGCACTCCAGCATGCCAATGAACAGCCAGAACAAGTATTACGCATCAGCATGGCGCAGGTGAGCCATCGATAGTGCCATCATCAGCAGTCTGGTGCAAGCTGAAGCAGGTCATCTCCACTGCCTCTTTCGGGGTTGACAAAGACTCCAGTGGGCGATCACCTCTCTATCAGCCTGAGTGCAGCAATGCTGGTGTAGGGATGCTGATGGCTGCCCAGGTGGCTTCGTCACAGACGCTGGTGTGCACTACATTGCAGGCCTCAGACTGCTGACTCGAGCAGCAGGTCAGCCCCGCATGCCTGTCCAATGCAGCAGCTTGCAGCAGCCAAGTTGTGTTGGCAGCGCAGTGATGTGGCAAATGTGTCAGGGGCACAGGGCAGAGTTTGCAGCAACAAAGCCAGATATCTGTCTCTGCAGTCTTGGCCCCAAGGCAGCATTCCTCTCTGCCAACCATGTGGGACTGCCAGCTGCTGCCTGCCTCAGCCTCAGCAGCCTGCAGCTCGTACGGCTCGACCAACCCTGCTGGTGCCATGCAGGGTGGGGGGATGCTGCCACCGCTTGTGCCCATTCGTGGTCTGTGGATCCAGGCCTGCCTGCGCCGGATACTGTGGTGTCCTGCCTGAGCTACCCCAACGGCTGCGCAGCTAGCGTCAGCATCACCTTTGCCAGCCCCAACAGCCGCTTCTCCTTGTCAGTATTTGGCACGGAGGGCAGCCTGGAGGTGAGGCCATGCTGTGGCGTGACTCGGATCGAGCAACAGAGCGATTGCAGACAGCATGTTGAAGCCCTAAGAGTGTAGCTATGGTGTGACTTCTTGCATTTGTGCATATGCAGGTCAGCCGGGGGGGATGGGGTGCTCCAGGTGCTGGCTACACCTTGAGCTTCAAGACCAAGCAGCACCCTGAGGCTCAGATCAAGCAGTTTTCGTTCACAGGGCTGGCAGATGAGCTGTCAGCCTTTGCAGAGCAGGTGAGGGCTGGCAACATCCTGCACCTCAGTGAGCATGACCTCTTCTGAAAAAAATCTCATGATGCACTGCAGGTGCAGGCCCGCAAGTCTGGTCGTCAGCCAGTGTTGGATGCTGTGTTCAGGACGTCGGTGGAGGAAGGCGCCAGAGACCTGGCCACAATCGACGCCCTTCTGAGATCCCAGGGAACCATTGTGAAAGTCGCTGTGATTTGAGAATAGGTGTTATTCGGCTGCCCTGATCACATCTGTTCGTTCATCAGCAGTTAGGGTTCCTACCTGTGACTTGGTTGGTTGATCAACCATGATGTTCAATACTGATGCAAAGATGAATTTGTATACACCATGATCTTCAACACGTTTGCAGAATCATTGGATGCATTGCTGTGGGCCAGACCGGGTGTGCTTAGAACATTGAAGAAGCACGGTGAGCACCGGATTTATTTATCTTGCTGCAGGTCACCAGACCTTGGCTCAATGGTGTCCGAATGCAGGTCAACTCTGCAAGAACTCTAAATATGAGCCACAGCGAAGCCTGAATTGTCAGAGATAGCACGCATCAGATGTCCTGACCTGATGGAGGATCGGAGTTGGCTTTCGCCAGGTAAATGTTCAGTGAAGAGCCTCTGCCCCCCTTTGACGTCCGGGTGCAGCGGCCTGAGTTCTATAGAGTTGACCTGCAGTTGGGTCATGGGAGCTATGTGGAGAACGCTTCTATGCGCGCCATCAGCTGCATGTCATGGCCTGGGGCGACATCAACCTTCAAAACATGAGGTGCGCTGCAGCCTGGGGCATTGCAAGTCTGCGTTTGCTGATGCAGTGTTGCTTGAGGCCATGCCGCATGCGTCCTTAGCTGTGGCCGCACTCCCTGCTGCAGCAAGACCTGACGAGATTGTTTCAGCCAGTCGGCAAAGTTTGTCAGATGCTGCTGGCCTACAGGGCGGCAGCCACATCCTTGAGCCGCTGAGCAATGCCTCAGAAGCCACCTTGGGGGGAGAGGTCAGCCACAATGCTCCTGTCAGACGCTCTATCATATGCCTACAGGGTGGCAGCTGCCCGCTTTGGTGGCCCCATTGCCATGATCAGGGACGATCGCCAGATGGTGGCAGTCTCAGGCGGCATGACTCAGCCCGTCCTGCGAGTCTACACTGCAGCTGGCACTCTGCTGTCAGCCTTTGTCTGGGACAAGGGACCCATCGTTGCCATGGACTGGACTGACTCTGAGGACCTGATGGTGGTGCAGCCTGATGGTCAGGTAGGGGACTGCACTGCATGGGTTTACTTGCCCGGGGGAGAGTGCAGGAACTGTTGCAGCTGGGGGCACCGATGCTGTCCCAGTACTGCTGACGTCAGGGCACATAGCATGCCAGGAATGCATGCCGTGGACAGGACACGTAGGATGGCATACCTGCCAGGATTGAGCAGACTCCGCCAGCCCGTTGAATACCTGCATTGCCTGGCGGGTCCTGCAGCGGTCAGTGGGCAGTACATGTTGACAACCGGCATCTGGAGCCTGCACCCTCCATGGAGCTCTGCTGGTGCTGTGGTAGAACACCTCAGTCATGCAGTCAGCCCCTATACTGCATGCAGGTGCACCTCTTCAGCCTGCACAGCAGCCACTTGCCCTTCTGCCAGCTAAGCTTAGTAGCATGCAGCCAATTTGGCTTTTTGCTACCACAGATAACCTGCCTGCAGTTGCACCCTGTTCAGCATGCACAAACTATGCGTGGCCCCGCTCTGAAGCTCCAGCTTACCTGCACGCAGCCATGCCAGTCACAACTGCAGCACTTCTGCTGCCCTGCAGGTACACCTGTTCAGCCTGCATGGCACTCGCTTGCCCCTGCTCTGTCGTCCCAGCTCAGAAGCATGTAGCCTGCCTCTCTCTATCACACTCCACCTCACGGCAGGTGCACCTCTGCAGCCAACACAGCAGCCTGTGGTGTTTACCAAACAGGCGTTGCAACCCACAGCAACCTCTCTGCTGCCCTGCAGGTGCACCTGTTCAGCATGCACGGTGACCGCCTGCCCCGCCAATTCAGCCTGGGGGCAGAGTGCACCCGTGACGGTGTGCTCATGTGCCAAACCTACAGCGACGGTCTGATAGTCCTGACCACCAAGCTGCAGCTGTGGGCTGTGGCAGGGCTGGAGGAACCACGGCCCAACAGGCTGGCAGACCCCAAGCTGGTAGCAGCCCCTGCGGCTGTGGCCATCCTAGAGCCGCGGCACTCCCTGTCGGGCTGCATTGAGGTGAGCAGGCGCCGTGTTTCTTCTATGTAAATGCTGATGTTCCTCAAGCTTTGGGAGATAGCGACGTGCATACCTTCTTGTGCGTCTGTGCCCTGCCTGCTCGGGGCACAAGGGACATGGTGCTGCATGGCTGAAGTCCAAGTCCATGGCCGCTGCCATCCTAAGGCCTCAGCACTCCCTGTCAGGATGCATTGAGAAAGCATGCAGCGTGTCAGGCTGTTTGGGAGCCAGATGTGCAGCTGGGCCACTCAGACGCTGGGGTTGGAGGGCTGGGGGGCTGGCGGGAGGCAGGGTCCCAGCAGGGGCCCTGCAGCAGGCTGCCCTATGTTTTACCAGCCGCCATTGTCTCCTTAGCTGTATGTCAGGGACAGGTGCAGCTTTTGGCTGGTCCTGCACCTCGTGGCTGCCAGGACCTCCTTGTCAAGATGAGGTCTGCCAGGGCATCTCCCGCCGCCAGCTGCCAAGACAGCTGCCTCGCTGCAGTCTTGTGTCTAACGCTGTATAGTGCCCTACAGGTGCATTCCCCTGTCTTGACATCTGCCATCAGTCTGCCTGTTGGTACTGCTACAAGTGAACGGCAAGGGGTTGTCGCTAATCCAGGACCTCTGCCTGCTCTAAGCTTGATCCGCAGGGCGATGCTTTTTGTGCCTGCCAGGTCCTGCAGGGCTGACCTGCTGGCATTGCCCTCTGATGTGCAGCTCCTTTTGACAGCACCACATGCATTGTGGATGCGCCACACCCTGTGCCTGCCTGCAGGTGCTGCTGGCTGTCGACAGCAATGTGATGTCAGTGGATGCGGACGCTGCTCAGCAGGTAGCCACCATGAGCCCGCCCATCAGGGGGCTGGCTGTGTCCCCCAATGGCCAATTCGTGGCCACCCTGCAACAGGATGGGCACCTCCAGGTGAGTCCTCGAGTATACTGCAAACAGCAGGAGAGTTCTGTTCCTGATTGTGTATAGGCTGCACCTCAGATGGCACCATGGCACTCATGCACAGTACATGACTCACTTGCAAGCTGTCATGATCTGCAGTGTCCTGCAAGCATGCTACGTTGGTGCAAGCTTTGTCAGGACTGCACAGCCTGCCTACAGCACCGTTTGCTCACAGCTCCCTCTGTGCGCCTGCAGGTATGCATGGCAGACTTCCAGAAACGCATGAGCAGCTTCCAGGGCCCTGCAGCTGAGGCAGCGGGGCTGCAGGTGGCCTGGTGCGGCACAGACAGCGTCCTGCTGCATGGCCAGGTGAGCTGACTTGTTGTACAACCTGCACCAAGTCCTGATAGGTGTCACATATGCTTGTTGTGCAAGTGGCACTGACTAGTGGGGAGGCGCTCTGCTCCTCTTGCGTTTCTCACACCACAGACTCAAGCCAGCCCCTCTGTGAAAGTTGCTAACCCAAGGAAGGCGCTCTGTGCTGCACCAGGCCAGGGGCATTCCAATATGATCAGCAGGGCCACACACAGCATCCCACTTCCTCACTTTGTCCAGCCCACATGCTGCTGATGGTGTGCCACTGAAGCCACCCCATGGAGCTGACACCGTGCTCAGCCCTGGGGCTGCCACTGCGCCCAGTATGTGTGCTCTCACCCTGCAGGACAATCTGCTCATGGTGGGCCCCTATGGCGACTCCCTGGAGCTGCCCATACAGGAGGGCACAGTGCTGGTCACAGAGTGTGATAGTGTGCGCATCCTATCTGACGAGCAGCATGAGCTGTTGAGGAGGGTGCCTGATGCGCAGGTGGATGTGTTCAGGATCGGGTCGACTGCCCCAGGTGACTGCCTTAAAATCAGGTTGTGGCTCTAGCAGTCTGTGGTTTGAAGTCAAAGTGCCAGCATCTGCACCAAGTGCTCTTGCAGATACGCATGCTGGGTGCGCCCAAGACGTCTTCAAGATTGAATTGACTGCCCCAAGTGATTACCAATTGTGCCAAGGTCCAGCAGACAGGGCTTCAAGATTCTACGAGGTGTTGCATGATGGATGCACATTTCTGGCTGGCTGGCTGGTGGCTGCTGTAGCTAGGAAACATGAGGTGGCAGGGCAGTCACAGTACCTTTCATGATATGTGCATGCTTGGCACTGTACAACTGCAGATCAGGGCTCAAGCTCTCCTGCTGCTGGTGCGCAGGTGGGGGTGCAACCTGTATTGTGTGCTCCGTGCATGCTTCAAGGGCTCCAGACAGCATTGACCTGCTGTCTGCATGCTGCACTGTCTGCAGGTGCCATGCTGTTTGATGCCCGCCAGCTCTTTGAACAGAGGGAGGCCAAGGCTGATGCTGCGCTGCGGGCCATTGCCAGCAGGCTCCCTGAGGCCGTGGCCACCTGCTTGGATGCTGCAGCAGCTGACCTGGATGCTCCCAGACAGGCTGCGCTGCTGAAGGTGTGCCCAGGTATCCTGCCATTGCTGAGGGAGGCATTCCTTTGCACAGCTACATTGCTGCCAACCTGCTATGCGGCAGAGCCACCGTTAGCCTGCTGCCTGGACCTGTGTCGATACTGCTGTTTGCAGTGGGTGCAACAAGGGCTGCGCCGAGGTGACGCTTGCTGCAAGTTTCTGACTCCTGAGATTGCACATCTGACATTACACTTCTGATGGCGGCATGACATGCTGTTGATGCCCTGCGGTGCAGGCAGCTTGCTATGGTCGAGCCTTCTGCGCGGCAGACAAGTGTCCCCGCAGACGTATCCTGGAGGTCTGCAGGTGTGCACACCAGCCCTGCAGCTGTGCTGGTGCATGCGTGCGGATGTTCCAGGCATACCTGGGTGCAGTTGCAGCTAGTGCTGCCAAGCCTGAGGCTGTCATGCGCTAACCATCTGCTGCACCACAAAAGCTGTGCAGCATGCCTCAGCAGCTGATGTGTCAGGCATGATGAGCATGATGTAATTTTCAGCACAGGCGTCTGCCCCTCATGTTTGCATGAGTGAGACCCATCTCTTGGTGCTGCAGGAGACTGCCCATCAGCTGTCATGCATGGCTTGCATGCTGTGCCATACACTGCACCTGTCACCAGACTGCTGATGCTGCAATTTAGCGTGTGCAGCTGTCATGCGCCCACCTGCTGCCCGCGACATATTGCCTGGGACCAGTACTCTGCTGCTGCAGGAACCTCCGTGTCTTGAACGCCCTGCGCAGCAGCGACGTAGGCCTGCCTCTGACACACACTCAGGTTGAAGCACTGACCATGCCAGTGCTGGTGTCGCGCCTGGTCAATGCGCGGCGGCACCTGCTGGCGCTCCGCATCGCAGAGATGCTGGGCCTGGGGGCAGACGTGGTGGGCCCAGGGCTGTCCTCTAGGGTGGCCTGCTGACAGTTGAGACCAGACAGCAGACGGCAATTAAGGAGGGCTTCCTGCCAGCGTGGCCAGAGAGCTGCATGAGGACAAGCACAGCACTCAGAGACACTGCGGAGATGCAGGGTGTGGGGGCCAGCTGTGATGACCATTGCATTGACCTGCTGATGGCTGGACCTGGCAGCGGATGAGGTGGGTGCAGGGCTGCTGAGTGCCAAACCTGCCAGGTGCTCTAGATTAAGCACAGCATCTTGCGGCGACTGATCCATAGATGCTGACACTGCCCATCACTGAGCTCCTGCTGACTGCCCTTCACAGGTGTTGCCCTTCTCCCGTTTGCAAGCCAGGGGCACAGCAGTGTTGATGTCATGGGGATGACACGGGCAGATAGGTATTAGCTGCTTGCATGTTCTGCAGAGCTCCCTTTGGCAGGGATCCACTGAGTCTACAAGGCTGCTGGCCACCTGCCTTGAGGTGCCCTCTTCGCTGTGTCTGACGCCATTGCACTGCAGCTGCCATGTGATGTGGTGCAGGCCTCATGCAGTGCAGGCTGCACTGCAGGCGGCGTGCAGTGCTGACTACACTGCTATGTCGGCCTCCTGCAGTACAGTGCAGGCATCGTGCAGAACCATGCAGTGCAGGCACTTGTGCAGGTGGATTGTGCCCCTGCAGGTGCTGCCACATGGGCGTCTGGTGCCCTCAATGCTCCTGCTACTGTTCCGCTTCTGCTCAAAGCTCAGCTAGCTTCTCCACTGCAGGTGCCCGTCCGCCTGACCAACTCTGCACTCCAGTGGCAACATGTGCTCCAACAGCTGTCTCAGGCTGCCCTGCAGCTGCTATTCTATTGGGCCTGGTCTAAGATCAGCCCATTACCAACCTCGCTGTCCAGCAACACCCCTGACACACTGGCTGTGGTGCAGGTGCTTTCCCATTGGGCCTGCTCCACAAGCAGCTGGCCTCAGCTCCGCCGTGTTCACGGGCACACTGCCTACCCAAAGGCTATCTGGCTGCGCCACTGCAGGTGCTGTCCCACTGGGCGTGCTCCAAAATTAGCGCAGCCGCCGACATGGCTGATCAACAGCTGCACGACGTCATTACTGCCCGCTTAAAGAGCTATTCAGGAGTGAGGTACAGCCTTGTGGCTGCGCACGCTGAGGGCGTGGGGCGGCGCTCTCTGGCAGCCATGCTCCTGGAAAATGAGAGCTGTGCAGCTGACCAGGTGCGATGAGCACCTGAGTCGGCAGCATGGGGCATCTGTGCAATTAGGGCAGGCATGCACCCCTGGTCTGCGCAGCTGCTGTTGCCAATTTTGGGATTTCAGTGTTGCTGCAGGCTGCTGACACAGCTCATTACGGCACAGCTAGCTGCCATGCATTGTCATGTTGCAAGCAAAAGCTGACATGGCTCATTGCGGCGCAGCGCACGCTCATGCGATTCATCCTGAGCTGCAGGTTCCCCTGCTGGTCAGCCTCGGGGAGTCAGAGCGTGCACTGGACAAGGCTGCGCTCAGCGGGGATACGGACCTGGTGTACTATGTCCTTTTCAGGTGACAAGGCAGCCAGTAACTTTTGCTTCAAGAGGTTTGCTGACCAGGTGTGCAGACGTCCTTAGGGTAAGGAGCACTACGTGTGATGCCAGGTTGCTGCGCTGGGATGGGCTGGGTGGGCGAGGGCCACGCTGCTAGCTGCAGGACGGGTCTGTGACGAGGCTGTGCAGCTAGCAGCCCACAAAAGCCTATGCATGCTGCCAGCAGCTTGACTGTGCTGACTGATCCTGTAGCAGTTGTGGGCTGCCTGCTGCACCCGCCTGGTGATGTGGACCTGCAGAATGTACAAAGACCTGGTGAGGAGGGCATGCCTTGCAGTTGGGCGGCCCAGGTGCTCACTCCTGCGCATGCAACAGGCCGGTGGTGCAGGATGTATAATAGCCAGGCAGGTACCAAACACCGTGAAGCACAGCAACTACATCAATTCTGAGCAGCTTTCTGGGCTTCAGGATGTACAAGGACCAGGCCAAATGGCCGCGTGCCAAGTTCCTGGACCTGCTCATGACCCGTCCCCTGGCTCGGCGCTTGTGGGTGGCTTATTCCGCGCGCCAGGTGAGCCTGGGTGGGTGAACCACACTGATCTGCTGCAGGTAGGTCTGTGACAAGCATAAGCAGATAGCCATGCACAGCTGGCGGCAATTGGAGCCGATGCATGCTGCCAGCGGCTCAGCGTTGCCAGGTGCCTGTCCAAGACGGGGGACGTTGCCTGCTGCCAGGTGGGCTAGGCACAACTGACAAGGGTCAGGATGTAATGGCCCGCCAGTGCCACACCTGCAAACAGGCGCAGGCCACCGTCTGCAGCATGCTGGGGCCTGCAGCTGGGCTGTGCTTTCTACCTGGATCACCTTGCCCAGTAGCCCCACACACAGGCTAGCTCTGATAATTTCTGTTGGCCGCAGGCCAGCAATTGGTCATTTGAGCTACAGTGGCCACGCAGAGAGCCTGCCTCCCTGCAGCTGCCATTCTGTATGCTTGGTGGACACATGTGGGACTTGCCTGCTATGTGTCCCTGTGGAAAGCTGTGGGCCAGTGTACTGCTGCAGGCCCCAGAGGAGGTGATCCAGCTGCATGCTGACCTGCGAGCCTACGACAAGATGGGCCAAGCCCACCTACAGACGGCCCTGCGCAGCGTGGCTGCTCTGGCAGAGATGGGCAGCAGCATGCGCCCAGGGGCCCAGGGAAGCTCCGCAGCGGACCTGGATCGCATGCAGGTCATGCAGACCCTCACAGACGCTGCCAACCAGTTCAACCAGGTGGGGTCTTTGAGAATCACAGTGCTGTGCACATTGTTGTGGGTGAGGATATCATCCAAGTCTGGCTAGGCAAAGTGGTGGAGCTTCTGTTGGAATCATCTTGACGCGCTGCTGTCGAGCGCTGTGTATACACTCACAGGCTTGCCTGTTGCCGCTGCTCCCATGACTTTTATTTGTGACGTCAGATTGCATGCTGGTGGTATGGGTTAAGGCACAAGTGACCGGGCAAAGCTGCCGCTGACATTGCTGCTTCAACACGACATCTCCACCAGCAGAAAGCATGTGCTCCAGAGGCAATTGCGCAGCAGATGCGAGTGCACGCCGACGACAGGCCGCCTGGGCTCAAATGTCCTCCATCCTCTGCTGCAGAGCCGGGAGCATGCCGTCCGGGGGAAGGTGTGCTGTGGGTTTGGACACGAGATGCCTTGGCTGCTTGTGACAGCTGCCATGGGCTGAATGGTTCTCGCCCCTCTGCTGCAGAGCAAGGAGCACGCCTTCCAGGGGCGCATGTGCAGCGAGTTTGCGCGGCTGCGACGGGTGCAGGCCGACTTGGAGCAGGAGACGGGGCACACCTGCTTCCTGGGACGCAGCGTTGTGCAGACAGGTGGGAGCCCGAGATGATTGTGTGCAGGTCTGGTGCTGAGGTTCCAGTGGGGATGGAGACTACGTGCATCTGCACCTGCTAGTCTGGGGCGCAGCCTGGTGCATACTGCAAGAGGCTGTGTGTCAGTGAGGCACATGAGCGTCTGCTTGCTGTGGCTTTGGGCGGTGCACAGGTGAGCTGTTTTTGCAAATGCTCCCAGGATGGCTGACTGTGTGCACAGTTTGCGGGATTCACAACAGATGCCAACAGGGGGCAACAGGCTGACCAGCTGGCTTCTTGTGGGCTGTCGCCTGCTTGCAGGTGAGCATTGCAGCCAGCTGTCCCTCACACTTGGCCGCCTGCCGCCGTGTAGCATTGCATCAAGCTTGGGAAATGAGCTGCCTGTCTTGCCTCACTGCGGTGCAGGACTACACAATGCCGAGCTGCCCTGCTTTCTCCCTGTCTGCCTGCAGGGGAGCAGTGCCAAGCTGAGCAAATGTGTTGCCGCTCAAGTCATTCCCACCCTAGAGCACCACATCAAGCTAGCTGCCATGCTGCCGGCCTGCAGTGGAGCAGTGCATCAAGCTGGGCAACCAGCGCGCAGCCAACCGGGTGCGCCAGGAGTTCAAGCTGAGTGAGCGGCGATGGGCCTGGATCAAGGTGGGGTTTTGCTTCCCCTTGCAAATCTGTGGCCCTTGGCAGTGAGCCAACAAGTCTTGCCTTGCAGGCAGCCAGGGCTGGCCTGCACAATCTGGCACCTTTCACCTGCACCGTCTGCAGTGAGGACAGGCCTGACAGAAGCAGGGGACAAAGTTTCTCATAATGTCTGCAGGTGTTTGAGACCCTGCCTGCCTTGTCATCAGACAGGCGGGCAACCCCGCATGTGTGCAGGCTGGCGCCCTGGCCGGCGCGCACACGGTTGTCACATAATGCCCAGCTTTGCAACTCTTTGAAATATTAATGAGTGCAATGTGTCTGCAGGCTCGCGCCCTGGCTGGCAGCCAGGACTGGGAGGCACTGGATGCTTACTCACAGGAGCGCAAGCTGCCCATCCCCCTTGAAACCTTTGTCACAGTCGCCAAAGCTCACAATGCTCCCAAGCCTGTGCTCGCCAGGTATGCCTGCCCTTGTCAGCCTCTGTTATGCCCAGGACCCTGTACCACCTGTTTGCTCTTGTCTGGACCCTTTGTTTGCGGCACAAAAACATGACCTTGTCGCCTGGGGTGTGTGGTTGGCTTGATGGATGAACGGCTGCTGCTGCAGGCTAATCAGCAGGCTGCCTGATGCTTCACGGAAGGCTGAGGAGTATGCAGCCATTGGCCTGCTGCAGGAGGCTGCAGAGGCAGCTGCGCAGGTGCGAAGCCTGACACAACCTGTTGTAGTTCCAAAGCATGGATGCGTTGCCCAAATGCTCAGCTGTCTGCATCACACAAGCCCTTGTTGCCAGCCCGCTGAAGCCTGCGTGAAGACACACTGTGCATGCCAGATGAGCAGGCAACACAAAAGTTCTCATGCTGAGGGCAGCAGGCCCTTGGCAGAAAGCTGCCCTCCCCCTCCTCCTGCCACTGCTGCTGTGTGCCTGCAGGTCCAGGACTCTGCCATGCTGACACGAATCCAGGGCATGGTGGGTGTCGGGAGCCCTCTTTCAGCAGCTGTGACGCAGCTCAAGGACAGAATAACTTCAGCAGCCACGCGCTAGAGTGCCGCTGCATGCATAGCTTCAGCTTGGGGCTAAACTTCATCAGTACTGCTTGTCTTTGTAGACAGGAAGAAGTTATGTAAGTGCCAAGCGGTGCTCCACTGGAGATTGCAACTCAAGCAGCTATCAGCACCTGAAGAGTCCCTGGTCTCCAGGTGCACGCCATACTGCCCACCCAGGGCAGAAGTCAACAGACACCTTGGCATGTCTGGGCGCCCAATGTTACCACCACCTGCCCAATGCGAAGCTGTGGCGGCATGGCTTTCACATCACTCACATGACAGATAGCATTTCTTTTTGCCGCCAGGTGCAGACAGCTTCGATTGTGTGCACGCTGCTAGGGATGGCATGCATGTGTCCTACCAATTTGTCACATGTCGAAAAGGGCCTCAGCGCAACATGCAGGGTAGTTGCCCACAGGGCCATAGCCTGAAGGGCAAGCAAGTGGCGTCCTGCATGAAGATCTCAACTACAGTTAGCGCCTCAGGAGCCATTGGCCCAGCCAGGGACGCTGCTGCGTGCATCCATCTGTACCAGATCCAAATGCAGCCATATCAGGTGACAGCACAACAGGTTCTGTTGCACATTCCAAGCTCCTCAAATCCTTCGCTTTGGCATGTCCCTGTGTAGGCTGCCAATGCATCTGAGGCACCTTGTTTACGGCAACATCCAGGACAAACTCCTGAGTCCAATGTGCATTGCACACAATGCTGTCCTGAACACATCAACAGACAGCTGCCAGAGGGGCAGTATAGGGTGATCAAGGTAGGCGCAAGCTGGGCTGCTGAGAGGGCAGATCAAGACACGGACATTGGGTTGTTGGGGCTGCAGATCATCTGCGCATTTCGGGAGATATCTTTTGGCAGCAGATCTTTCCTTCTTTCGCTATGCTGATCTGAGCTGTGCCAGACTGCTGAAGCAATGGACCGGCAAAGCTATGCGGACCTTGCTGATGCTTTGAGAATCCCCTGCAATGCATGGCCATGGCGGCCAGCATTGGCCAAAAGCTTCAAGTGGGCGCATACATGTGCTTGCTGCTCACGCAGGATGCCTTGGGACCTAGCACTGCTGCCTGCAGGGCTTCAGATGACACCATCCTCAGCATATACCTGCAAGAGGCCATGGCCCAAGTGAAGCACAGCATGCCAGCGCTACGGGCAAACATTGCATTGCTGACTGCCAGGTGAGGCTTGGCGCGCAGCAGCCTGGCCACCGAACGTTCACAGCATCTTGCAGCGCAGGTACCAGGCTGGAGCTGACATCTTGGAGCTGGCGACCTCTGCCAGCATGCAGCCCTGCATCTTCATGAGGGAGCTGCTAAAATGCCTGCCGCTGCAGCTGCAGTCCTTACCAAAGGCAAGCAGTGGGGGCTGCACATTGCACGGACGCTGTACAGCAACAAGCTTGCCATGTTGATTGCCCGATTCCGGCCCTTGCACCACAAGCCGCTCAACAACGGCTTCAGCTGTGCGGTGCCTGCTGTGCTACGGGTGCTGTTGGCCAGAGCAGCTGCTCATGGCTGCATGAGCAAAATGCAGACAGCACAGAGTGAGGCTGCCTCCTGTGACCAGCAGGTGATCACGCAGCTGCTGAGGGACCCGCACCAAATCCTTGCCTGCCCCAGCCTCCCTGCAGAGGAGCTGCCCGCCCAGCAGTCCCTCCTGGAGCGCCTGGCTGGCGACATCCAGACCTGTGTGGACTGTGACTGCGTGTACAGCCCTCGGTGCAACGCACTGAGAAAGCAGAAAGGTGGGGCCATGGTGCTTGACTTATACCTGCCTGCAAAGATCTTGCAGGCCAGCTATGGCCTACTCTTGCTTGCTTCCTGGCCAGGCCAAGCAATTCCATCTCCCGCACAGCAATGCCTCGCTGATGTCTGCACTGCAGTAAGTTAGGCGTGACAGAGTGCATCTGTATGCTTCCACAGCAGGCCGCCGCGGCAAGGCATGCAGAGCCCGATGGTCCTCCAATGCAGGCACCCAGTATGAGGCAGTGCTGAACAGCAAGCTGGCTGACCTGGGCATTGAGTTCTGGACGGAGGCAAACCTGCGGGAGCAGGGCTACTTCAAAACGCCAGATGCACTGCTACAGGTAGACGGCACATGTGATTTGTTGATTGCATGCAGCTTCCACCGCAAACTGGGTGCAGTGCTGTCAAGTCAATGCTCGTCTACCATGAACACTTTCCTGCTAATGAGAGATTTGCCCCAAGCGTGCAGGTGCCAGTCGCTGTGGGAGGCCACATCGTAAACTGGATTGACAGCAAAGCAACTTTTGGAGACGACTGCATGCACAGGTGAGGGGTCAGAGACAGACAGCGCAGTTAGTCAGGAAGGGAAAGCCAAAGGAATGGGTGGCTGCCATGCAGAGAACAACTGAGGGAGCAATATGAAAAGTACATCAACCGTTTTGGGCCAGGCATGATAATTTATTGGTTTGGCTATATCTCAGACCTGCAAGAGCTGAGTGATGACCTCTTGCTTTGTGAGAACTTGCCAACAAATGTCTTCCAGCTGCCAAAATTGAGCATGTCCCATGTGGGACTGCCGACATGCCTCCCTCAAGCTTGAGTTCTTAAAATTGGTTGTCGGCTGAATATTGACACCTGCTACATGTGTCCAGCCACTGAATTCGCCTTTGAAGGGCTGTGAACGGCCCGCAGGTTCAAAAGCTGCTGGCAAGATTTCATTTCGCTCAAGATGGAACATCTCCAAGTCATCAGGCACATGAACTGATGCTCCTCCCCAGGCTGACTATGCTTGCCTGCAGATGGACCCCAGGCACACATTTGGTGGATACGCAAGGCTGCGCAGCCGCCAGCCAGCAGATGTGAACCAAGCACTCTAGCACCTTAATTGTGTCACGTCCCGCACATTCTCTGCTGCTGACATGCCTGTCACCAGCACATAGCGAGGTGGAAGTCCCTTGGCCTCTGCATGTGGGACCTGCAGCCCGAACAAATATGCACCCTATTGAAGGGCAGGTGATGTGATTGGAACACAAGAGCCACAGATGCGCATGCACATGCAGCATCTCACACGCTCCCAGCGCTTAGGGCATTGTGAGGTACACAAATCTCACTGTGCTGCGTGAGGCATGCCCAGAAAACGGCTGCCAGTTATTGTTCATGACAGGTCAGATTGCAGCGTGACACAAAAGCAGCAGGGCCTAGAGCAAGCTTACTCACCCGCAAGGCTGGGCTGGTCACCAGATCAAACACCCTTGCGGATATGGGACTGAGCTTTGCCATGCTGTGCTTAGGCATGGGCTCCATTGCACTCCCCAGGACCACCACAGTGCGGCCACGAACTACGCCGTCCAGCACCTGCCAGGGGTGGATATCCACCATCGATATCCACCATCGATGGTCTCCCAAGCTGCAGGCAGGCACCAAGTCGTGAGCAAGTTGCAGAGACTGAGCATGCTTGAAGTTGGACAGTCCCTCTTGCTGCGGCGAAGGGCTGCAGACAAGCAGCTGCTAAGGGTGGACGGTCTCCCCAGCTGAGGGCAGGTGTATGTCGTGAGAGATTCCCATGAGCCTGCCTGGTCTTAGGGCGGCCAGGCAGTCCGTCTGCTAGTTAGTTATGATTCAGCTGTGCAGCTCTACATCTGCAGCACAAAAAGCAGCAGCAGCTGTCGTTGGGTGACAAAGACCATGCAGCATAAAGTTGATTGCCAGCCAATTAGGTGCAGAGGGAGAGGCAAGCTTGCCTCTCAAGCCCCCGCTGAGTTAGGCCCCATGCCTTGGACATGTCCAACACTTTGATTGCTACTGCTGCAATGGTACTTCTGGGGCTAAAGCAGGCATACACATTGCCACTCCAGATGCCACATCAGCAGGTGTTGGGCAAGCGCAGGGCCCTCCCCTGGGGCTTTCAGACGGGCACACATGTGCACGGCCAGATAATCAACTGCAGAAAAAAATTGAAAAAAGTTAAGCCCACTCATATGCAGCTGATGACAAAGGAATGACAGGTCAAATGCAGTGCATGATGGTACCTGGCAACTTTAAACAGAAGTACCGCCCTGAAGTGTTGCCCAGTGCACACTGCAGACTGGTTTTGATTGGAGTAGCGCTACTTTGCAGCTGCTAGCAGCAGCTGCAAAGCATGTCAGGACACCCTCAGTGCAGAGGGGCATAAGCTGACTTGTTGCAAGGAGAGCATAGGAAGACAGAAGCATTGCTGCAAATTCACAGAGACCATTGCACCTGCAGCAGCTACAGCAAGAAGTAGAAGCGAGGCCGGTATCATCCTTTCACAAAGGAATCGAGAGGATTCTTTGACCTGAAAGCCATGGCTCTTCTCAACACATGACGTGCAACGCGCTCAGATGAAATTCTTGACCGGCATCAGCGGCAAATTTTCTAGCCAAGCAATTTCTGAATAATGACAGTCCAAACTGCCAAGACTTACTGTGTTGTCCATACCTTGAGCACAAGTGGGAGAGGTTTGGGCCCCTAGATGTTGGCTGTGGGTAGGGCAGCGCAAATAAACTGCAGTCAAGAAAGCCACAGTGTTTGACATCAGAGCAGTGCTTCATTAGTCAATTAATTCTGATACCTTTGTTGATCAAGCTGCAGTGAGAGTCAGGCAAAGTGTCATGGCACAAACCAAATGCAATGGAGCAACAGCTCTTCAGCTCAAGATGTGTCAGCCAAACAAACATCTGTTAAGCGCCATCTAGCAAGTGGTTTCAGCTGAGAAAACCACTTGCCAGGTAGCCTATTGCTTCAGCACCTCAGCTTACGGTGCCTCAGTGGTGCTGCTGAGTATGGTATTGCTGGGTATGGCTTGCACTAAGCAAATGCAACACTGGTTGTCACAGAGAAAGTGAGCAGGCAAGCATGGGGTTTTGCCACTTTAACCCAGCCCAGGTGTTGCCTTAGCCCTTACCAACAGCCTCCAATACAGCAACACGCCTGGTGGCAATCAAGATCCTGCAAAAGTAGAGCTTTTGCATCTGTGCAGCAGGCTGTACTTCAGTAGAGTAAGGGGGGTGCAGCATGCCATAGACCGCCGAGAGGCTAGAGAGCACACCATCACGGAACTGCACCTGGCTGATTAGGCATGCCTGGAGTTGGCAGGACCTGCAACACAGTAGTTGACTCTGGTGGCTTGTGGGGCTGCTTCAGAGGGACGGTCTTCTGAGTGCACTATGAGGTCGTCAGAGAAGCATCAGCAGATGCACCGCGGACATTGCGTTTGTGGGTGGGTGAGCCGCGGCCGTTTTGGATGATTGATGTTAGGTTATGAAGAAGAAGTACGATCAGTGCCACATGGGACGCCGCCATGTGATAGTGGATATCATCCTTTCAGAGCTGACAGCAGGACCCCTCCATCAGGCGCCTAGTCCACAACAGATGTTCACCAGGCAGCCCACACAATCAAATACAGAGGACAACTGAGATGACTGGCAAAGGTTACTTGGCGTCTGCGAGACTCGAGCATGGCACATCAGGCTAGAACAGCGCTCCTCAGCAGAGGCAGGTAAGCAAGATGCTGTCAGCGTGCACAGACAGATCTGTTGCTGTCCTCTGCTGAGTTGGTAGCCCAGCCCCCTTTTGGCAATGCAGCCCCTTCTTGTGGACGTCTGCGACCTCATTAAGCTGATCAGCTTCCTACATGTATTGTGCCAAGACCCAACTGAGCTGTCATCCTGCTTGGCCCTGTGCTTCCTTGCCATAGTCTGGATGGGACAACCTCTCGCACTGCAATCTGCCAGCTGCATATCAGCATTCACATTCTTCAATTGACTCACTTGCACTCCATTGCTGCAGCTCACTGGAACATTTGCAACGTTGGGGTCAACCCCAGGCCAACAGAGGCAGCTCGAGCTCAGCAAAAAGCTGTCCACAGACAGACCAGCTGGTCTGGAGTCCCCCCCTTCCCCTCCCCGCCCCCTTGCCTTTGACTCTTAATTGCAATGATCCCCAGCTGCAATGATTGCGGTAACTAGCTGAACTGTGAAGCAATCAGGCGGCTGACATCCCGAAGACAACGTGAATCGAAGAAATCAGACACTGTAATACTCATGTTTGAGCCCATTCAAGTTGCACGGATCAAAGGCCCGAGCACAATGAAAAGTTCTTGTCAAGAGATCAGTTTGGCGGGTCGATGTATGCCTGGGTCCTCCCAAGGAGGGGTGTGCGCGGCTCACTTGCAGAACCTGAGAGCACCCCGCCTTCGTCAAGGCCCGAACATCGCTGACAGACTTGTACTAAGCTTGTGTCTCTTCTTTGGAGCGTGGCATGTGCAAGATCATGCTACAGGGTGAGGTTGTTGATCAGCAATCAGTGCCTTGAAATAAAGTAAGCTCTTGCTGACAGCCCACTGAGTAGGTGTACCCCAATCAATATGCCATGGCTTGAGGATGACCTGCGTCGTCCAACATGTTTTGAGCCAGTGCTGCAAGCCTTACGCTGAGCAAAAACAGGATCTTACCAAATTTTAAGCTCAGCCGGGCTGGGGCCAAGTTGGCTTCACAATAGCCCAGCAGCTTCAGCATGATCTGGTAGACACCAGGCAGATCATAGAGGAAGGCCCGTGGCTTCACCGCATCAAGCACGCAATCTGAAAGCGCGGAGGCACTTGCCGTACGGGTAGCACCGACACCGTTCACAACAAATTCACTGCCCTGCAGGTGAATCAATACCTAAAACGATGTCCTTTGCCACGATGGTTCCAGTGTGGAGGGGGTCGTCCTCGCCCATGAAGGTCAGCGAAGCACTGATCGCAGCATCTCTGGCATATGCCATGACCCCATCAGCAGGCAGAAAGTGGGTGTCAGTCACCTTGAGCGATCTGCTGAAGTATCCCTGTGCAATAGTCACAGACACAATGGGATATGTAGCTATTGCATCATAACGTCCAGATAAGAATACCTGCAAAGCACTGAGACAGGTACATGAGCCGGTGAGCATCAATGCGCCAGTGACACAGCTCAGACGCACAGGGTGCATGGGAAGACTGCAACATGCCCAACCATCCTACCTCATTGTACGTGAAAGTCCTGCGCCATACACTGAGCACCTGATTGCCAAGGTGCAATTGGCTGATGGATATGCTGCCTCTGCCACGAACAATGACCTGTGCATCACCTGGGAAGCATCCTCCTGAACGGCAGTGGGAGGGGCTCAATGCTCGCGGATGCAATGCTGCTTCAAGTAATCGAGGGGTGCTGTTGCAAAAGCATCACTTACCATTCTTGGTGGCAATACACATGCCGGTCGCACTCGGTGAAGACCCTGAGCACACATGACCCGGACAACATGGATCACTTTCACCATCTAGCTGAAACACACGGCTGACACCCGTTGGAGTGCAGGCCGCATTCGTGCCAGCCATGTTCACCAGCATCGTCAGAACGCCATGCGTCATGACACTCATTCAAGAGGTGTGGTGAAGGGGCTTCTCTGTCAGGCCAACAGAGACTGCAGCAGAGCATCCACTGGTTGACATCACAGGGAATGCCGACGTGCAAGGGATCAACACTGGGTGCCCCTTGTTGTGAAGCTTGCGGGAGACGTGCCCGGCAGATTGGTCTTGGTGAGGCTGCAAGTGCAGGCAGGGAGCTGGGACATCTTGGCAAGACCTGCAACACAGTAGTTGATCCTGGTGGCTTGTGGGGCTGCGTCAACAATTTTGTTTGGCTGAGTGCATAGCAAGGTTGTCGAAGAAGCATCAGCACATGCAAGCTACCAGCTTGAATCATCACCGCTGATGCGGGGCAAGCTATCGCCGTGCGTAATCACCACGTGGAACCCACCGGGTGCGTGCTGTCGATTGGTGGCCTGCACGCGAATTGTGTTTGTGGGCTTTGTGAGTTAAACTTAGGATGAAGTTGTCAGTCAGGAGGCGGCGAGGTCCCTTATGTCACCCGTCTGTCACAGCCGGGTCTCCGCCTTGCCGAGCAGTTTCTCGCGGACGACTGGACCCCTCCCCTTCCAAGGAGCATGTGATTTGTGAAGGTGAGTTATGGAGAAGAGAGAGCTGGTGCCCAGGGAAGAGGATAGACACCTGTCCTCTTGCCGCCTGCCTGCAAACCTGCCTCTGCTGGCCCTGATCTCATTCGACTCCATGCACACTCCAGGAAGCAGGCACTCATGTGCACAGGGCAATAGTTTGCCGGCATACATATCCTCGCCCACCCCCACCCCAGCCAGGTGCGAGATGAGGTGGCAAAGGGCCTGTCCATTTGCTGCTGCGCCTGCATGAGAGAAATACCTGCTCTCAAACCTTCTTTGTCTACAAGCAATCAAACCCAGCACCGTCTCTCTTTTGAGACGGACTCACCCACCAGCTTGATGCATTCTTCCTATGCTGCAGATAGTGGCACATCATAGATCTTGTGGTAGAGAGTTTCTCAAAGCCACTGCTTATCCCCTGGAGCACCTGAGAGGCCATGCAAAACAGGGGAGCATCAAGGTATGAATGTGCGCGTACACCCTGCCAGTATGGGTGGTACTCATGCAACGCTTGCTAGCAAGAGTTTGCAAACTCAATTGAGTTGTTTGCAGTCGATAACTCCTGTGTTTGCAGGCAATCTGACATGAGGCGACACCAAAATAGGCTTGCAGCTCAACGCCACCGAGATAGGATACGTGCAGCTCTGGAGGAGGCCCTTGAGCGGGCTAGGGTGGCTGGACATGAGAGGATGCAACTGCAAGAGCGAGTGGCGCAACTCCAGCAGCAAGAGGGGCAATTGCGAGAGCAAGCAGCGATACTTCAGCAGCAGATCAGGGGGCTGCAAGAGCAAGTGGCGCTACTTGAACATCAGAAGATGCAATTGCACGGGCTAGTAGCACTACATGAGCAGCAGAACATGCATCTGCAAGAGCAAGTAGCACGACTCCTGTGGCCGCTGCAGCTGCTAACTTACACCAATCCGCAGTTGGATGGGTCTCAGTGCCTTCTTCAGGTACCTCGCAGCCATTGGATGACTGAACTGGACATGTTGGAGCCAGACAACCAAGATTTAGCTGAGCATTGAGTTTGCAAAACTCATCCTCAGGTTGTCCTCAAGGCTGGCGTCTCAAATGTTGCCTCAAGACTGACGATGTTGTGCACTTTGTACTGGAGTCCTGACCAAGCAGTAAATTTACCTTATATAGGCGTTATGATGCCAGAGACCACGCCGAGAGTGAGTGACAGCGGGCCGTACGCCGGGAGCTGGCGTCGAGACAGGTTTCAACGATTCTCATGGCTCATCAGGCTCCTAGAACTCCGCTAACCTCGGAGTCAGGCCGCGGGGGTCCCTTATGTCAGACTCGATGTCACGAACCGGGTCCTGGACTGTCTAGGCAGTCTCTTGCAGGCAACTGGACCCTCGCCTGCCAAGGAGCGTGTGAGTTGTGAAGGTGAGAGATGGAGAAGAGACTGCTGGTGCCCAGGCCCCTTCCCGGGAAGAGGAAAAACCCCTAGCATCCTGCCCCTGCTTGCAAACCTGCCAGAGGCCCTGTTGCCCTGATGTCACTAACTCCATGCACACTTCAGGTAAGCAGGCACTTACTCGCACAGGGGCCATACTATGATAGTATGCTAGCCAGCTATAGCGTACATCTCACCTCCGGGGATCCCCCCGGGGGGCCCCCAGTCAGGTGTGAGATGTGGGGGCAAAGGGCCCGTGAGTGCGGTGGGGTCTGGCTGCTGATGCAATTTTGTGTCCTTCTGGCAAGAGGCCCTTGTACAAGTGCTAAGTGCCCCCTTTTGGCCGGCCTATAGCTTGTCTAGAAGTCACTGTTACAGATGTCCTGAGGTGCACCCTTCACATGAAGGCCATGGCAATCGTTGTCATAAGGTATGTGGTCCTTGTGTGTTGCTCTCTGATCGGATCAGAGAGCAACACACAAGGACCACATACCTTATGCATATGTGGCTAAGGATGATCCTTAGCCACATAAGCTGCTGCTGCATTGTAGATTTGCCATCTTGTTGTTGGCAGCTGGCGTCACTGGATTTTAAATAACCAAATAACCCTCACGATAGGACAGCCCGGAAGGCTTGCAATTGGGACAGGCCCAACGTACGCTGGGTACCACAACAAATTAATGACCTCCATGATGGGAGGAAGGTTACGATCACTGGTATCACATATGCATCATGGGATGGTGTGCACTGTCAGTGCATTCAATGGTGGTGAGTGTCACTGGTCAGCTCCTGGTGCCAGAGTCCAACACTAGCAACTGCATGTGAACTGACTCACAGTCTCCGCGGCTGCAGGTTGATGCATACAAGTCATTACTGACATTGGCGTCTTCAATGCTATATACAGATATGATGCCAGCGGGCGTCGACGCCTCTCAGTGAGGTGTATGAGCTACAACAAGCAACAAGAGATCAGGGAGCAGATGAAGATTAGTGGACCAGTCTTTGGTGGAAACTCAGCCCTGTCGAATCTGGCCAGTCGGGACCAGAACACTGAATACTCGCTAGTGGTGACCTCGAGGTCACCTGAGCTCAGGTGATAGGTCTCTTCAAGTGTCTCAGGGGCATTGCTCATACTCACCCAGGGCTGTTCTCACCCCAGTCTCTGGCCATGCAGATGTACCTGGGAGCTGCAAATTTGGTGGTAGCTGGCAGAACAACTGTTGCCTGGCCAAGGGCAAGGCCCGTTACAATGACACCAGCCTCTGGAGTGCACAAGGCCTGCTACCAGCTTTTTGCTCTTGCCTGAACCCTTTGTTTGCGGCACAAGGATGATGACTTCGTCGCCTGGTGTGTGCGGTTGGCTTGTTGCAACCCAAATGGGTGAACGGCTGCTGTTGCAGGCTAATCAGCAGGCTGATGCTTCACGAAAGGCTGAAGAGTACGCAGCCATTGGCCTGCTGCAGGAGGCTGCAGAGGCAGCTGCGCAGGTGTGAAGCCTGACACAAACTGTTGTAGTTCCAAAGCATGGATGCGTTGCCCAAATGCTCAGCTGTCTGCATCACACAAGCCCTTGTTGCCAGCCCGCTGAAGCCTGCGTGAAGACACACTGTGCATGCCAGATGAGCAGGCAACACAAAAGTTCTCATGCTGAGGGCAGCAGGCCCTTTGCAGAAAGCTGCCCTTCCCCTCCTCCTGCCACTGCTGCTATGTGCCTGCAGGTCCAGGACTCTGCCATGCTGACACGAATTCAGGGCATGGTGGGTGTCGGGAGCCCTTTTTCAGCAGCTGTGACGCAGCTCAAGGACAGAATTACTTTAGCAGCCACGCGCTAGAGTGCCGCTGCGTGCGAAGGTTCAGCTTGGGGCTAAACTTCATCATTACTTCGTGTCTTTGTAGACAGGAAGAAGTCATGTAAGTGCCAAGCGGTGCTCCGCTGAAGATTGCAACTCAAGCAGCTATCAGCACCTGAAGAGTCCCTGGTCTCCAGGTGTACGTATACGCCATACTGCCCACCCAGGGCAGAAGTCTACAGACACCTTGGCATGTCTGGGCGCCCAATGTTACCACCACCTGCCCAATGCGAAGCTGTGGCGGCATGGCTTTCACATCACTCACATGACAGATAGCATTTCTTTTTGCCGCCAGGTGCAGACAGCTTCGATTGTGTGCACGCTGCTAGGGATGGCATGCATGTGTCCTACCAATTTGTCACATGTCGAAAAGGGCCTCAGCGCAACATGCAGGGTAGTTGCCCACAGGGCCATAGCCTGAAGGGCAAGCAAGTGGCGTCCTGCATGAAGATCTCAACTACAGTTAGCGCCTCAGGAGCCATTGGCCCAGCCAGGGACGCTGCTGCGTGCATCCATCTGTACCAGATCCAAATGCAGCCATATCAGGTGACAGCACAACAGGTTCTGTTGCACATTCCAAGCTCCTCACATCCTTCGCTTTGGCATGTCCCTGTGTAGGCTGCCAATGCATCTGAGGCACCTTGTTTACGGCAACATCCAGGACAAACTCCTGAGTCCAATGTGCATTGCACACAATGCTGTCCTGAACACATCAACAGACAGCTGCCAGAGGGGCAGTATAGGGTGATCAAGGTAGGCGCAAGCTGGGCTGCTGAGAGGGCAGATCAAGACACGGACATTGGGTTGTTGGGGCTGCAGATCATCTGCGCATTTCGGGAGATATCTTTTGGCAGCAGATCTTTCCTTCTTTCGCTATGCTGATCTGAGCTGTGCCAGACTGCTGAAGCAATGGACCGGCAAAGCTATGCGGACCTTGCTGATGCTTTGAGAATCCCCTGCAATGCATGGCCATGGCGGCCAGCATTGGCCAAAAGCTTCAAGTGGGCGCATACATGTGCTTGCTGCTCACGCAGGATGCCTTGGGACCTAGCACTGCTGCCTGCAGGGCTTCAGATGACACCATCCTCAGCATATACCTGCAAGAGGCCATGGCCCAAGTGAAGCACAGCATGCCAGCGCTACGGGCAAACATTGCATTGCTGACTGCCAGGTGAGGCTTGGCGCGCAGCAGCCTGGCCACCGAACGTTCACAGCATCTTGCAGCGCAGGTACCAGGCTGGAGCTGACATCTTGGAGCTGGCGACCTCTGCCAGCATGCAGCCCTGCATCTTCATGAGGGAGCTGCTAAAATGCCTGCCGCTGCAGCTGCAGTCCTTACCAAAGGCAAGCAGTGGGGGCTGCACATTGCACGGACGCTGTACAGCAACAAGCTTGCCATGTTGATTGCCCGATTCCGGCCCTTGCACCACAAGCCGCTCAACAACGGCTTCAGCTGTGCGGTGCCTGCTGTGCTACGGGTGCTGTTGGCCAGAGCAGCTGCTCATGGCTGCATGAGCAAAATGCAGACAGCACAGAGTGCCCGTGATCAGCAGGTGATCACGCAGCTGCTGAAGGACCCGCACCAAACCCTTCCTGCCCCAGCCTCCCTGCAGAGGAGCTCCCTGCCCAACAGCTCCTGGAGCGCCTGACTGGCGACATTCAGACCTGCGTGGACTGTGCATGTACAGTCCTCGATGCAACGCACCAAGAAAGCAGAAAGGTGGGGTTGTGGTGCTTGACTGACACCTGCCTGCAAAGCTCCCGCAGGCAAGGTGCTGCCTACTCTTGCTTGCTTCCCAGCCAGGCTAAACAATGCCATCCCCTGCACAGTCTGGCCACACTGGTGCTTGTACAGCAGAAGGGAGTTGGGTGTGACAGAGTGCATCTGTATGCCTCCACAGCAGGCCGCTCCGGCAAGGCATGCAAAGCCCGATGGTTCTATGATGCAGGCACCCAGTATGAGGCAGTGCTGAACAGCAAGCTCGCTGACCTGGGCATTGAGTTCTGGACAGAGGCAAGTCTGCGGGAGCAGAGATACTTCACAACACCAGATGCATTGCTACAGGTAGACCGCACATGTGATTTGTTGACTGCATGCAGCTTCCACCGCAAAGGGGCCTGACTGGGTGCAGTGCTGTCAAGTCAATGCTCGTCTACCATGAACACTTTCCTGCTAATGAGAGATGTGCCTCAAGCGTGCAGGTGCCAATCGCTGTGGGAGGCCACATCGTAAACCGGATTGACAGCAAAGCAACTTTTGGAGACAATGGCATGCACAGGTGAGGGGTCAGAGACAGACAGCGCAGTCAGTCAGGAAGGGAAAGCCAAAAGAGTGGGCGGCTGCCGTGCTGAGAACAATCGAGGGAGCAATATGAAAAGTACATCAACCGTTTTGGGCCAGGCATTATTAATCATTGGTCTGGCTTCGTCTCAGACGTGCAAGAGCTGAGTGATGACCTCCTGCTTGCTGAGGGACTTGCCAGCAAATGTCTTCCAGCTGCCAAAAATGAGCATGTCCCATGTGGGACTGCCGACATGCCTCCCTAAAGAACTGGTTGTCGGCTGATTATTGACACTTGCTGCATGTGTCCAGCCACTGTAGGGCTGTGAACTGTTCAAAAGCTGCTGGCAACATTTCGCTCAAGATGAAACATCTCCAAGTCATCAGGCACATGGACTGAAGCTCCTTCCCAGACTGACTGTGCTTGCCTGCAGATAAACCCCAGGCACACATTTGATGGATAAGCAAGGGTGCACAGCCGTGAGCCAGCAGATGTGAAGCAAGCACTCTAGCAACTTACTGTGTCACGTCTCGCACATTCTCTGCTGCTGACATGCCTGTCACCACCACATAGCGAGGTGCAAGTCCCTTGGCCTCTGCATGTGAGACCTGCAGCCCGAACAAACATGCACCCTATTGAAGGGCAGGTGAAGTGCTGGAACACAAGAGCCACAGATGTGCATGCAGATGCAGCATCTCATGCGCTCCCAGGGGCGCCACGGATGCTGTGACGCACGCCATCTCACTGTGCTGCATGAGGCAGGGCCCGAAACCTGCCTGCCAGACTGCTGTTTCCCATGACAGGTCAAGTTGCAGCACGACACAAAAGCAGCAGGGCCAAGAGCAAGCTACTCACCTGCATGGCTGGGCTGGTCACCAGAACATCAGCCTCTCGGATATGGGGACTGAGCTCTGCCATGCTCTGCTCAGGCATGGGCTCATTTGCAGTCCCCAGGACCACCACAGTGCGGCCGCGAACTACGCCGTCCAGCACCTGCCAGGGGTGGATGGTCTCCCCAGCTGCGGGCAGGCACCCAGCTGTGAGCAAGTTGCAAAGATTGTGCATGCTTGAAGT
The DNA here is from genome assembly GCA_963969365.1 of Asterochloris sp. CNOR1. Lineage (NCBI taxonomy): Eukaryota > Viridiplantae > Chlorophyta > Trebouxiophyceae > Trebouxiales > Trebouxiaceae > Asterochloris > Asterochloris sp. CNOR1. The sequence continues at coordinate 1,807,505 of OZ017756.1, read as the reverse complement.
TGAACTGTCCCTGTAGCTGCGGCGCAGTAATTGAGCACGCCTTGCGGGGGGCTGCAGGCAAGCAGCTGCCAAGGGTTGGATGGTCTCCCCAGCTGCAGTCATGCACCGTGCCGCATGGGCCTGCCTGGCCTTGAGGCAGCCGGGCAGTCCGTCTGCTATCCCAGCTGTGCAGCCCTACAATCGCAGCACAGGAAGTAGGCATGCTGTTACTGCTGGGCTCATCAGCAAGCACAGGAAGTAGGCATGCTGTTACTGCTGGGCTCATCAGCAGCTATTCAGGGTGAGTTGTGTCTTCAAACTGCAGACAAACACCATGTTGTCAGGGGTCTGCAGGGGAATGTACATGCTTTGAGTGAAGGTCAGCAGCTGTCTCAGGGCTCAGCAGTCTCTCCCAGGGTGCATCAATCTCTCCAGCTGCAGCACAGGTCCTTGCCAAGTGCAACTGGTTGCCCCAATTGCCCCGATTGCGGCCAGGCGATGAGATGTCTTCAGCGTTGTGCACGGAGTGAGCATGTAGCGCAGGGACCACATGCCTGGGGAACAGCATGCAGGCTGACTGTGGCTTGGCATTCATGCAGGGGCAGTGATGTACTCAGCGTCGAGGAGGCTGCAGGCAGCTGCCGCCGCGGCTGATGTTGAAAACGGTCAGCGCTCCTTGCCAGCAGATTGAATCATGTATTGCAGCAGTTAGTCACTGCAAAACTGCAGGATGCCTTGCTGCTTGGGCAGCGCTCACCCTTATTATTGACAGGCATGCCAGCCTTCAAGGTCCCAAAACCCTTGCCAGGCATGACACCTAATGCTCTCGCTTTCTCAGGGTCCAGCTTCCCAGTCCTGCAGAATGCATGCTCAACATGAGCGGCAGCATTCAAACTGACACTACTCCAGTTGCAGGTGGACGCAGACCGCCGCTTTCATGCGCCATGCCTCATGAACAGATGGCTGCCCAGACACCGGCCTAAGGGCAGGGGTGATTGCTTGACTGCTCCTGCGGTGGCGGCATAGCTGCAAGTTCCAGACTCTGCATGCTGGGACAACACCGCTTTTGAGGCGGAGAAAGACTCAAGTGCAACTGCAAAGCAGCCAACACGAGGGACCCACCTGTCCGCTTCCCGCACTCGGTATCCCCAACAGGGACGGTGAGCTGGCTGCTGAAAGGCTGTGACTATATACTCGTCATCACAGCTCAGCGTCCATGACAGTGAGCCTGGCGGCAGGTCCTGAGCAGACAAGGACGGGTCACCTGCATGTTGCAGCATGAGTGAGTGCATGTTTGACACTGTTCTGGTCAGGCTGTGAGCCTGCGCAGCCTTCAGCATGTTCATGGTGGCTTCAGCGGCTCCAGGAGCGTGCACCTCATGGGTGGCTGTTGGTCAGTGCTTCCTGTGACATGAGAAGCCAGGCTGACTGGCCTGGGACAGTGAGTGGACACATGGATTCAGAGGGCTGCACACTGACCACCCCTTGAGGCAGGGTTGTGGGCCCGCCAGACGTGGCGGGGAGCTGCATGCTGTCACTGCCGGTGAAAGGGAGTGACTGAAACAGATGCCTCACTGTGCTGTGTGCTGCCACTGAGTGTGGTGATGCATCACAGCCCAGCTCGCTAAGGCTCTCTCACCAGGCTTGGGCAGAGGAATGGGGAAGACTGAGGCTCGCATGTCTGCTGTGCGCCTGCTGGCTCGTGACCTCTGCTGGTACCTGTCCAAAAATGCCTGCAGTGACACAGGCAAGGACTGCTGCGGCACACCTGCGCAATGAATGACCATGAAGCACAAACCTGTGAAGCCTTTTCATCATAAACAGTGCAGAAACCCATGCATTGACAAGCACCAGGTCACAGATCTTCATCAAGTGTCTGAGGGCAGATCCAAAAGGTACATGGCGGCAGGTGAAGTGCTTGAGGCCCACATACAGACAGGTTGATGCAGGCACGGCCAGCAGCCCTGTTGATGTCTGTAGCAGCATTCAGGCGAAGTGCTTCAGGCTTGCATGCACACTGACTGCTTCAAAGCACCTGCAGGGTGGTGGGGCAGCAATGCTGCACACATATCAGGTGGCTTGAGCAGCATTACAGGCATGGAAGTGCCCTGCAAAGCATGCAGACGGATGCCAGCGTGATGCACACTGGTGGCCAGCATGCACAGTAGTGGCCGCTTGATGCAGGCTGCATGCTCATGTGTGGCTTCAGACTAACAAGATTCCACAATGTTCCTCATCATACCCCACAAAAGGGTCGGATGGTACGGACAATTGTTTGCATCATCACAAGCCAGAGATGTTTGCTTGATTCACATGCGATGGGGTGCCTCAGCCGTTGTCAGCCAGCTCAGCTGCACATCAGCCTCACTGCAGGACCCTATGCAGAAACCTGTCTCACTCGGAGCTCATTTGGGCATGGGGCCCCTTGCACTCTGCATGCATGCCATATCCTCCTCTGCCCTGCGCCGACAGCGCAGGTTGCAGGCAGACCCTAGACTGATGCAGTGAAGACCTCCAGACGTAACAAGGCAGCTAGAGGAGTGCAGCATCAAGGCCGTTGCCAGCATCAGGAGGCGCAGTGGGGCTGACAGGGGGTGCTGTCCCCACCACTGCTCCGCTTGTAGACAGGACCCTTAGGGTTTACCAAGTCAGGCGCTGCAAGGCAGTCACTGCCCGGCGTGCCCAGCTCGAAGACGTCATCCTCATGATGAGCCCTCGGGATTATATCCAGTTCAGTGCTTGGGTGTTGCACAGGCGCTGAGGCAGCATGCACAGCATGCACTGTCTGCCTCACCCTGGACAGGTCTGCGTCGTAATGACCCTCAGGGTTCAGCTGGTCTGGGGCCAACCTCACGCGATACAAGCGCGCTCGCGGCAGGATGCACTCGGGCTCAGGGCTGCAGGCCTGTGTCGTGAACTCGTGCACTATGAAGGGGACCTCGCAGTAAGTGTCTGACAGCTGCAGCATGGTCCTGCACGGAGCAAGATGGGTGAGTCACAGGCACTACAAACAGACGCTGAGAAGAGGGTGTCATGCAGCTATTCCTGACAGCTACAGCATCTGCCTACAAGCAGGCGGCAGCCACAGAAGTTGAACAACGGCCACTTCAGGAGTGCTTCACATTTCGGGTGCCTCGTAGTCTCAGCCCAGTCCTTCAGGCAAGCAGGGCATGTGCACTGGCCTAGAATAGGGTTGTTGCTGTGGGCTCCTGGCAGCAGTAGCAGTATCCTGCAGGCAGGCAACTATATGACCACCGAAACCTGCAACCACGGGAACATCTCTGGCCAATCCTGATGGCAGGACTCCAGGCAATTCCCTGCCAGGAGCCCTGCCATCAGGGATTGCCAGATGTGCCAAGAAGGAACCAAGCAGGCCCTTCAGGCATATAGGAGCTGAGCCGGGTGGCAAGGTGCATGGCAACTTCCTGAAGCTAGTCTGTGGCGGTGTGCAGCATGCTAAGGCAGGCCTGCTGCCTGCTGGGTTGGGACACGGCCACCTGAGCACATGACAGCTTGCCAGAAGTGCCCTGCAGACATCATTGTTACCTGATGTAGTCAGCAACCCCCTCAGGGCCATAGATGTGGATAGGGAAGTCTGCATCAATCAGACCCCGGTCCCGTGACCAGCTGATGGTGCACACCAAACCTGCACAAGCACACAAGAGGGGCTGATGCTGCTCTGAAACTTGAATGGCTTCGTTGTTGGCGTTTCACAGTGCTTGGGGCGACATGCCTCGTCTAAGGTTGACAAAGGCAGCAGAGCTGCCATGCCAGCCAGTGTCACGCGACTGCCAAGCAACTGGACACGGTGACATAGGCATGACAAAACATCCTGACTGGCAGGCAGCATGAGCTCGAAGTGGTACAGTCAGCAGACAAGCCGAGGGTTGGTGGGGCCAGGCTGGGTAGTACACCAGCCAACAAGCCCAGGCTGGGTGCCAACAGACAAGCCCCACTCAGCAGCGCACACTAATTGGTGCAGTCCCAGACATACATCACTGCTTGAGACCAGGCTGGGTGGAGCGCCAGCAGGTAAGGCCGACCTGGCAGGCCAAACAGGTTGTGGGCATCGCAGCTGGTGATGAAGATGCGACACACGCGCCCCTGGTTCAGGATGGGCTGCTGCACCAGCTGACGCTGAGAATCCTCCCCAGCCTCAAACAGCCAGGTCTGCTTGGGCAGGCGCAGGGCCATGCAGTTCATCGATCTGCAGCACAAGGGGTGTGTGAGTGCAAAAGCAGGGCAACACGTGGCACTGGGCCAACAAAAGCATTGCATGACTCAGCTTGGGCAGGTGGGCAAGCCTAGACTGTCAGCTTGATGGGCCAGGATTGCTGGACATTGCCTTGCTGGTGGCCAGCGCACAAGCATGCCTGCTGTACCGGGGCCATGGCCCTGCAGTTCATTGCCCTGCTCAACAGAGGCCCAGACTCTTGCACCAGAAGGGATTCCTGCTGCAAGCTGAGCAGGGCGGCTGCAGTGAGCAGGGACGCCTGCAGTGAGCAGCGATTGTCCACCCCCTTGCCAGCAGATCTGTCTGCCGGAACGCCATCTGCATCCCTCACCCACATCGGCAAGCATTGTGCTCGTGTACAGCGTGATGCCTTTCAACAGCTGACCCCTTACTTTGGTGGTGCCCCAAATGCCAGCACCTTTAGTGCTTGAGCCTGCATGCTGGCTAGACAGACAGTCTGACACTGTAACCCACACCAACAGCAAGTGGTCCACCTTGGTGCCAGCATGGATCCATGTCCCGTCCCCAGGAACGCCATCTGCATGCCCGACCCATTGCTGTCGAACTTGAGGCTGCGTTCCTGAGTCATCTCCTCACGAGTACTCCACATCTCCAGTGGAGGCGGCCTCTGCGGCCTGCCCTTGACAGGTTCTGCTGGGCTGGAGGCGGCAACTGCTGAGGAGCCGCTGGGACCCGCCTCTGCAGCGCTTGCACCTGCGGTCTTCTTGGCCGACTGCAGCGCCGAAACAGTAGCTCAGGCTGAGGCATATAGATTGGAACATCTAGCATGAGAACAGGGCAGGCTCATTGGTTTCGTTGCACTGCCTGCTGTTTAGCTTCATGACATGCAGCAGGCAGCAGCTCCGCGGTGCAGGGCAATGGACCTACCTTTTTGGTGGTGGTCTTGCCTTTGCTGAGCTTGGGCTTTTTCACCGCTGGCGGTGTCTGTGCCTGAGTTGCAGTTGCTGAGTGCTGGGTAGATGTGTGCAGCCCTGCTGCATTGCCATTGCCAGCTGCCTGGTGAAGGCCGTTGGCTGAGAAGGCAGTCCCATTGCTGCCAGTTCCTCCAGGCATGGCATGAGCCGCCTCAGCATCATGTTGCATGGAATCCATCAGTCGTGTTTGCAGCTCCTGCTTGAGTCCTGATGTCTTTAGGCCTCTCTGTTTCAGCTGGTCCTTCAGGTCCACCACCTGCAGCATGACATGCAGCTGTTGTTGCATGCTTATTCATTTGTTAAACACCACTGCTCCATTACCCTCAGGGAGTAAATGTCATAGGCGGCAAGGTTCTGAGTCCTGGCAGCTGCCTGAACCAGGCATGGCCGCCACAGAAATGTCGTGCTCATGGAAGGCCCTGAAGTTTTAGGCAGCTGCCTCAACAGGCTGTTCAGTGTCTGCATGGCGGCTGATCCTGAGCCAGCAGTGCAGTATCGGAAGAATAGGGCACTCGGGATTGGGACTCAAAATGTCAACCAAAATTCCACAGAACTTGTGTGCTAGTTCAGAAAGTCGATTCGATGGAGACCAGGCTCAAAGGAATTAGTTGAGTGTTCCAAGTCAAGACTGAACACTTCAAGGTGACAGTCCCACGGTCTGCTTCCTGCTAATTGGGCTGCCGGCAGCAACACCACCAGCACTAGTGTTTGCAGATCCCCCTGTGGAGGAACCCACAGCCGCTCTGCTGCTGCCTTCGCTGCTAGGCTTCTTGATGGCACGCATCATACCATACTGCATCAGGCCTGAGGCAAAGGCCCTGTGCATGCGCTCGAGGGTCACAATCTCTCTCACAGTTCGATACCAGATCTTGGGCCCGGCAAAGACCACAGGCCAGGGATCCCACACCCCCACCCAGTTGGAGTGGCGCCAGCTGGGCAGTGTGGCGGCAGTCCAGTCAGCCAGGTCCACATCTTTGAGCTTGCCCGTGCCCTGCAGGGAGCAGAATAGAGCTGGACATAAGCTGATGCAGTGCCTGGGTGTGCTGGGCTGGAAGGGTGTGGGACAGTGATGCTAGCCAGGAGAACTTCAAGAAGCTGGCTAGTGTTGCCAACGCTTGAGTGTTGTGCTTCATGATCTGTGCCTGGGATACAGAAAATTTCTGCTTGTGCATGGTGTGGACGGTGGCTCAAGTGCCATGGGCAGCAGGCCTTTGTTGCCAGTGCAGCGGGGTGCTCAGGCTCTGGCTTGCTGCTCAGCTGCGGGCTTGAGCACAGGCAGACGCTGGACGCTGTGATTAGCGCCCTTGTATGCCAGACTGTCCTGGCTGGTGCAAGCCGTGCATGCGCAGCAACACTGAGCTCTACCCACACCTCGGGGAGCCAGCTGTAGCAGTCTCACCTCCATGAGCCTGCCAAACTCCTCAATTGAGATGAAGAAGGGGTGCGCCCACTCGTCATACAAGAACTGCAGTCTTTCCTTGTCCTCCTTTGTCAGAGGGCGCTCTGGGGTCTCCTCACGCTGGCACCAGCATGCAATCACCAGGGTGCCACCTGTGCAGTACAATGTGCCTTGTTCAGCTGAGGGCTGTTGTGACCACTTGACACCAGAAGGCAATACCGAGGGCGCCACCTGTTCCAGCTCATGCCTGACTGGATCCAGCAGACAGCACTGCATGCAGCTTGCAGTCTTTGCAACAGGGGGCAAAGTGCAGGGACGCACAGCTCTCTACAAGCAACGGGCAACAGGCACCTGGCCTGACTCCCCAACTCTTGAGGATGAGAGCATAAGCCGTCTCATCCCCTGCCGACACCCCAGCTGGTCGTCAGACTTGCGGCCTGGACATGGCCGCAGCAATCTGAGCTGCAGCTCCACCCGCATCGGCTGCACAGCAGGGAGCCAGCATGCACCCACCTGGCTTCAGCACTCGGACCATCTCCTCAATGTACTTCCCCTTGTCGGGCATGTGCTCCCCCGACTCGCAGGCCCACACCAGGTCAAACGAATCGTCAGGGAAGTCCATGGTCAGGGCGTTCATGACCTGGAAGCTGCAGTTGCCCAGGCCGCGCTCCTGGGCCAGCTGGCTGCCCCTGCGCACCTGCTCCTTGCTCAGCGTGATGCCTGCAGCGACAGTCCATGTGCTGTCGATGACCATCTTGAGGCTGGCTACTTTTCCTGGCGGGGGGCCAGCAGGCCACGACAGTCCAGAGCAGCACGGTGGCTGGGTGCCGTCAAGCTCCCCAGACAGCATGGTGCCTGCAGGGATGCCCCCACAGTTTGCTGCGATGACATCTGCTGGCTGCCAGGAGCTACCTCCCTGTACTGCTCTTGCAGACGTGTGACGCCTGCAGCTGGCGCAGCTGCAGCTCTGGCAGCATCACCCGCATTGCACTTATGGACCAGCTGGGTGAAGTGACGCACCTGCACCTTGCACAGCATGATGCCTGCAGCCTCAATCTTTCATGCCTGGCGCAGCACAATGTTACCTGCAGCAACCTATGAGCCACAGACAGAGCCCACCGCAGACCAGGCTTGGGCGTATCGGCTGCAATGCAGGCTGTGGTTGCCAGGTGCATCAGAGCATCACCCTGGCTGAACACTGCAGCCGCAGTGCCACTGCAGGTGCCCACCATGTGGTAGCTTGGCGCAGCACACTCCTTGCAGCAGGACCCTGGCCGCACATGGCAGTCGCAGTGCCAGCGCAGGTGCCCACTGTGCCTGCTAAAAAACACTGTTGCTCAGTGTTGTAGCTGCCGTGCACTCCTCAGACAGCGCTGTGACCACATGTTGGCCCCATGCAAAGCATGTGCTGTCCATGCAGATGTATGTGCACTGATGCACGCAAGCGATTCACCTGCCGCTGCTACTGATGCTGAGCAAGCACAAGGGGCAGCCAGCGTGCAACTTGCGAGATGTACTCAGCAGTGCCTACCTTGCACCTTCGCCTGCGGGAATGTGGCGGCCAGATGCCTGCTGGTGCCCCCAAAGCCGCAGCCCACATCAAGAATGCTCTCTGGCTGCTGGGCGCCAGACCATTTGAGCATTTCGTTGGTGAAGTCCAGCTTGGCTCCCTTGAAGTTCTTCTTCTTGTAGCCCCGCTGCCTCTCCTCATCTGCAGCAAGAAGAGTAACTGATCAATGTGCAATATGGCGACCACGACTATCTGCCTGTCCTTAACCGCAGCAGGGACAGGATCCGTGCAGGGACTGGGTACTATGAGCCGACAATGGCTTGAGAAGTCAGGAAGATCGGCGCCACAGCTTCTCATCACATGCAGTAGGCTCATGCAGGGCCGACCCCTTGGGGAGTAAGCAGGACACTTCACAGCCGACAGGGCGGAACTGCAGCAGGACTGAGACTGACTCAGCTTTTGCGTCAATAGGATCAGCTGCCCAGGCCCTGCAATTCTGGCCAACACCCTGCCAGGTTTGAGCACCCTGTCAGCTGCCAGGGCTGCAGCACAGCTGTCGAGGTGCCATCTGACCGGCAGGCAGCATTGCTGTGCCCGCCCTCAGATGGAGACAGGTGCAGGCCATGCAACCTCTGCTCTGTGCACATGTGGCTCACCTGTGTAGTAACCTAGGTGGATGTGCTCTCCCCAGTAGTACTCCAAAATCCCCTCTTGCGTCCAGCAATCATATTCATCTCCCACATTCTCGTTGTATGTACGAGAAGGGGTGTCCAGAACCTTTTTGATGATGAGCACGAGAATGGCTAGGCCAGCCAACACAGCCAGGACCTTTGGGCTGACTGCCACTCCAGCAAAGGCAGCCGCATGTGCTGTGGGGCAAGGGGCCTGAGGCTGCTGCAGGTCATCTGTATATAGTGTTATGCCTGATGACTGCTGGTTCACTGCTGAAGGGACGGAGGTGTGCCACTGGCACACTGGAGGCGCTCGCCAGAGCTTGAGGCGCTTGGCAGCAGGCGCATGCTTTGCTGCTGGCCTCCGGCCACATGTAGCTGGCTGACCGGTATGAAGGTACTGAGAGATACCTTGCTGCATCCTTGAAGTTGGGTCAGATTGTGTCATGATCCAGCGGGTTTCAGGCAGGGGTGGTCAAATGAGTTTGGTCAAACTTGACAACAGTCTGCTTAGGTCTTGAATGCCATTGCTGAGCATCAGTGTATGCATCAATCAGCTTCTGCATCAAACAACAGAAATCAGCAGATAAGGTGATCAGCCAGCCTTGATTGGCTGAAGTCTGCTTAAGCTGTACGCAGCTGCCGCAACATGCGGAGGCAGCGCATGTATGCGCGCTCCAAGCGCAACAGTACATGGTGGGTGCAAACTGGCTGTGTAGCCAGACGGTGCTAGCCCCTTCAAGGACAGCCTGCAGTGCTCACAGGTCTTTTGCTATGCAGGGTGACAAGGTTTCTGCCAGGGCTGGTCATTGGGTTCTGTGTGCGATGGCTCACAGAAGGCAGCGGCTCAAAGGTCAGCACATGGCAACTGAAGGACTTCTGCCCATCTGCCATGTGCTCACCCCAGACCTTAGGCCTTTTGTAAATGCAGCCTGCACAGAAACAAATTACAGGCAAGGGCAGGGAGGCAGGACAGGCCGGTCCTTCAGCAAAAGAGGATCTAAAGATGGTCAGTGCTCCGCTGCATGGCTCCCTGGCTTCTGCGTGGCGCACTTGCCTGAGGATGTCAGTGACTCCCATGCAGATGCTGTGTGTCAACAGAGAGCTGAAGATGGGGGCAGGAAAGACTGGTGGGCGCCTAGCTTGTATGCTTGTTTTGTTGTGTGCTTGTGTCACCTTCAATGACTGATGCACATTTGGAGCCCCACATGCCTGCTGCTTTTGTTCCGCTGAAGGCCATTTGGCACTTCGTTGCTCTCAAGAAGACAAGCCACCGCCTGTCACCATCCTCTCCACCAACCAACGTTCTGCGCAAAGCAAGGGCGCGCTTCTTGGATCATCCGGCAAACATTCGTCCCAAGTCAGGACATGCAGGGCTGCTTGGCTGCCTGCAGCGGCTCAGTGCGCCCATGCAGCAGCTGGTGTTGTGGAGGAGCTTATGGCAAGAGGCGATGTGCGCCTGAAACATTGGCAGACCTTCGGGGCAACCAAGATTGCCATCAAGATTCCCACGGAGAGGGAGCTGGTGAGCTGAGCTCGCAGGCTGGAGCAATGCGATGCAGCTGAAACTGCGGCAGGCTCCCTGTCAAAGCATGTTATGCAGGGCAGCACAGCAGCATCTTGTGCACCAGCGTCAGGCAGCTGGTTGGAGAGCCTCAGAACTCCGCATGTGCTGCTGCCAGGGATGCCGAGCCGTCAAACTGATGCAGCGGAGGCTGGCGTGTGCTCATTGCACGCACTGCACCATGCTATTGGAATTCTGTCTAGCTGAAGCGCTGTGTTGAGCTGGCTTGTGCAATGCAGCAAGCTGCACATCTCCTTGGGTGTAGCGTGACCACCCACTGTGCTCAAGCTGGGCAGCCCTATCGATTCATGTCCGGCCTTCCTCTGCAGATAGAGCTCCGCCAGCAGGCAGTGGAAGCAGGAATTCCCCACTACCTTGTGGTCGATGCTGGAAGGACCCAGATAGCTGCCGGCTCCCGAACAGGTGGGTTAGCAATCCTGTACATGCTGTCTGCCAATCGCCTCCTTCCCAACTTTTGATTGCATCCCTCCTTGCAGTGCTAGCACTTGGGCCAGCTGGCAAGACCCAGCTAGATGAGCTGACAGGCACATTCAGTCTGCTGTGACCATGACACCCTGGAATTTGGCCATCACAATAACCTGCAGCTGCCCTAATCATTGTCTATTGAAATTATCTGCATGACCAGCTTCACCTCCCCCGCCCACCTGAAAGAGGTAGCCAGTGTCCTCACTAGCTGTCTACGCTCCTATGGGGACATAAGGCAATTCTGCTCACAACCTCAGCCACAGTATTCAGGTTACCCTGCGGGCCTTCCCGCTTTTGGGCCAAAGCTGCAGCTCGGTGGCCCTGCCTTCACTGCACATTGAATCATGCCCATCACAAACTGTTGTCCATATGGGTGATAAGACTGCTCACGGTGAGCCTCTTCTGAAAGAAAAACCATCTTTGCAAGAGGGCTTTGGTATGGACAGAGCCTTATATGTACACTTCCAGCACTGTGAGCATGCACAGCTGCTCCTGCAGGAACTGCAGTAGCAAAAGGCTCCTCCTTCTCTGCATCATGGACCCCAGCGCTCTTGGAGTGCAGAGGAAGAGGAGCCTGAGCATTATTGCTGGCAGAGAGAACAAGCATCTCACCCCTGGTGGGCAGCACCTTGAGTTCTCATGCGCTGTTGAAGGTGCACTGAGCTGCACATTCCAGCACGGCATCAGTGGCTTTGTTGGTTTCACCTGAAATGGTTAATTGCCAGTTGCCACAGGACACCGGGAGGCCTGCGTCGGAGCAACCATGTGTGTCACCGAGACTCGTCCTTGTTACTTCCAACCAACGTCCCAGCTGCAGCTGCTGTCTCAGGGCTCCATGGCAAGGAGCCAGTCTGTTTTGCCCAAGGTAGCCTTATAAGTCAACGGTCTGCAAGCTTCTCGGTAAAAATCTAAGTTTCGGAGTTTACGTCCATCTCGAGCAGACACCTGCGACTATGGCAGCCAGTCTCAGCTCGTTCTTCACTGAATGGACAAAAGCCAAGGTGTGCGCTGGCAGTACACAAAATCATACCGGATGCCTGCTAATGCTTGACTGCTGCACGTCTCACCTGCTGTGTAAGTTTTAGACTCAGTCATCATGTCTTGTTGACATTCCTGCCAGCATGTAGTTCTGCAATGCGCCCAGCTTCTCCTGTGGGGTGCAGGTCATTGCTATTGCCATTCCCTTTGGCCTGGGATCCATTGTAGGTGCAGCACAGGCCAAGCCCACCGTGGACTGGTAAGACTTTCATACAGTCCAGCTGCAGAGCAGCTGTTGGACTTTCACACATTCCAGCTGCACAGCAGCTGGCTGCTGACACCAGCAGTGCCAGGTTCCTGCAATGTCTGCAGGTACCCAACCCTCAAGAAGCCATCATGGGTGCCCCCGGTGAGCTATGGCGTGGCAGCCTAGGACTGACGTAAAGGTGCACTGCGCTCACCCAAATTCAAGTCTGACCTGGACGCACCTGTTGCTGCAGGCGCCTATCTTTGGACAAGTCTGGTCGCTGCTCTACGTGGTGAGTTGTACAGCTTGTGGCCGCAGCTTGCTAAAAGGTCCCCAGCTACTCGTGATCTGTCTCACCAAGAAAGCAGCACTGCTTGTCCTGCAAGTGCTGATGCAGATTGCCTGCCACCTCAGCATCACGCACCAGCATGGCTGCGCCCATGCCTGCTGGCTATCAGCCCCAGCCATTGCCTTCTCTGCTCAGGCTGATACTGATGCCACACCACTTCTGAGGTCCCTTGTGGCCTGGGCAGAACAATGTCTGACTCATGTTATTGCCTGCTGCAGGTGATGGGCTATGCCTCGTACCTGGTGTGGCAGCATGGCGGCTGGGAGGCCAACCCCCTAGCATTTAAGCTGTATGCTGTTCAGCTGGCGTTCAATCTGCTGTGGCCTGTGACCTTTTTCATCAAGAAGCGGCTGGGCTGGGCCCAGCTGGTGAACCTGGGTGAGCTTGGCTTACAATGTTTAGCCCTGCCCTGTGTAAGTTGCCTGCTGTGCACTGAGCTCAGCGTCACTGTCTGCGTGACGTGTGAGCATGCTTTCTGCTGTCATTGCATTGGCCTGTTGTGCATCAATCTCAGACTCTGCAGCTGTCTGCAAAGCATGAATCTATCACATTGCCTGTTCAGCAACCGTATTGCCTGAAGTGTCCCTCCTGTCGTGCTCTGCTGGCTGATGGCTGTCGCTTGGTGCCCTTGCAGCCTGCCTGACGACAGCCTCCCTGACCGCCAATGAGTTTGCCAAAGTGGAGCCCCTGGCTGGCAAGCTGTTCATCCCTTACTTGGTGTGGGTGGGCTTTGCCAATCTTATGAACTACAGCATCTGGAAAATGAACCCAGGTCAGAAGAGCTGATGGCCTATACCACCGTGCTCGCATGACCGCCTCAAATTTCATGAATTGGTTATCTTCTAGGAGCTGTAAGCATGCTTCAGACATCAAGCACGTCAAGGCTTTGGGCTGGCTCCTTTCAATCTCTGATATTGCTTTCTCACCGTTCTGCTGGCGTTGAGCTTTGCGCTTCCAATTTTGCAGGGGCTCATCTCCCCACAACTGTGCGGGAGGACAATTTCCATGATGCCAGCAAGAAGAACCCTGGGGAGAGAGGCTATGGGTCAGCAGGCGGTGCCACAGCCCAGGCAGGCAGCAGGCGTGCATCTGCCCCCAAGAGGACCATGCAGGTCCCTGTGCTGAGGAAGCAGGTGCTGGGCCAGCGCCTGCATGTGCCCAGGTACACAGGAATGGCTGGCATCAGCAGGTCTGCCTCAGCCAGGAGCAGCACAGCCCGCACAGTCTGGATGATCTGACATGAGCAAGCGCTTGCATTTGCATGGCACCAGTCTGTTCTGTGGTCAGCTCTTGTACCCACTTTGCTCCTGCAGTGTGCCTGCTGGCTCTGTGATGCACAGGCGGTGGCAGCAACAATTTAGTTTTAACATGACATTTTTGCATTTGGGATATGAAGATGCATGTCTGACTCTATGTAAGAAGGCTGGTAGGCTTCAGCATTGCCACAAAAGGAACACAAGCTGCAGAGGTGCTCATCAAGCTGAAAGTCAAACATCAAACTACTCAATCACAGCGTTGGTGCTTAGTGACCTATGCACACCCATCGCACACTGGGTGCCTGGAGCTGTGGGTCTGTGCGCCACATGCACTGGCAGCACGATGCCACTGCCCCAGGGTGCTGCAGCAGGTGGCCGTGCAGGAGCTGCCGATCAGGATAGCAGTTGCGCAGGTGAAGGTAGTCTGTGTCTGGGGCCCAAGCGCAGTCATCAAACCTGCAGGACAGCAGCTGTAAGCTGTACAGGCCTCAGGCGAGGCAGTGCACCATTGCTCTGCCTGCCTTGGGGCAGCATGTGTCAGCAGCATAAGCACTCAGCCAAGCAGTGCGCCTCAGGTCATCCCCTTTCGGGGTCTGTGTCTCGCAGGCTCAGCCACTTTGAGACCCACCACATGACATCGAGGTCGCACTTGGTGCATCTGGCACGATTGCAGCAGGTGCTGTCAGTTGGGCCAGCATTCATACCCCTGCTGCATCCGCTGCTGCCCAGCTTGAACACTGCACATCGTTGCATGGAGGACGCCAGCTTTGGCTGAACAGCTGTCCAGCCTGCAGGGCTGGTGCAACTGGCATGTGCAGCTGGCAGCTGGGGGTCTGCAGCCTGACTGAGTCTGGCAGCTTGCGGAGAAGGCTGCTGTGGGGTCCCACAGGGGCTGCTTGATGCAGATTCCGCCATTCCAAGCTCGTGCAGCAAGGCATCCACGCCACCAATGTCCTGCAGCTGAGGTTAGGCGCATGAAATCTTTGTACTTGCAGATGTGGTTTGGCATCAATAATATCCTCACCATGCGGGTCCTGTCGGCACTGCCAGTCGACTTCCTCTGCCTGCCTTCTCTGGGTCTCCCACCAGGGCTCAATTCAGTGTCAAGATCATTCAGCAAGTCAGAGACAGAGGACATGCCGGAAGGAATGGCAATGGCTCGTGGGTCAGCAGCAGTCCTGAGCCCATCTGATCGGTCATCTGCACTTGGCAGCCTCGCTCACCACCTGTCCTCATGGTCTCACTGAGGTCGCGAGAGGTTGGGGAGTTGGCTACTGAGAGTGAGGGGCCCTCACCATCTGGACAGGGCACCGGAGGTGAGGACCATCCTGGGCTGCACAAGATGCTGCATGATGAGCTGCAGCAATGTCCAGGGCACAGCTGGTGACAGCCTGCTGTTCTCGCAGGCGGTAGCTTGCGCAGAGGGACGGCCAAGCGCACCCGCAGCATAGCTGCTGTCATTGAGGAGGCGAAAGCCAGACATCTCTACAGTGAAACGAACACCACACCACCAGCAGAAGAAGCACCCTCTGGGCATGTCGAGGAGCCAGCACCTGCTGGGGCAGCTGTCCAGCTGCATCCTCCTGCTGAGCAGCAGCAGGCTGTGCCTAGTGACGGCACTTCAGAGGAGGATGCAGGCTCCTCTTCGGACGATGATGTAGGCGCAGATCCAGCCAACATTCTGTCTAGGGGTGCCCATCCAGGGGACAGTAACGCTGGGAGGTCGCTCTCACATCAGGGTACAGAGCCACATGAGCCAGGCCTGACCCCAGGCGCTCCTGCAGTGGAGGCTCATGTTGGCATGAAGGCGTCGGATGACGACCTTTCATCTGATGATGAGCCTGTCAACGAGGATGCAGAGCTCCTGGCGCGGCTGACAGCAGGGCTGTTCTCCTCTCTGGTGTCCAGCAGTCAGCAGGAGCATCAGAGGCCCCTGGCTGGGAGATGGCAGCAGCAGCAGCAGCCGGCAAATGCTTTGGACGCTGCGTTGCTGCTGGAGCAGGGGCATAATGGAACTGCACCAGGTGATGCTGGAATTGGATTGTGTCCTGCGGCAGCCATCACAGCCTCTGGGCGTTGGCAGTCACTGGAGCTAGAGACAAGGGCCTGCAGGGCTGCCGTGCTGTGCTGCACTGCCGCTCTTTGGCAGTGAATTCTCCGCTCAACTGCTGTAAGGGCCGCTCTTTCTGAGATGGCATTCCTGCGCTTCCAGGCGATGCAGCAGTGATGAAGTGGCAGCCAGAGACTGGGTTACCTGGAGATCATGTGCAGACGCTACAGCAGTTACAACCTAGCAGGCAGCAGCAGCTCGAAAAGCAGGTGAATCCTGCTCAAGAAGCTTGTACAGCTTGAGTTATGTCCTACTGCCTGCTTGGCTGCCTGCTGACCGGCCTACTGACTGTTGGCGGGCACTGCGCTGGCCTTCCATTTGGACGCCTCAGTTTGCAAGACACTGTAGACAGGCTACCTGTTTCGTTGCTAACTGCCAACAAAATTCTTGCCGGCCATCGCAGCTGACTGCCCCGCCGCGGGCTGCCCTGGGTAAGGCAGCGCGCCGCCATGCGCCCGATACTGCCGGGAAGGACTGGTTCGACCTGCCGGCCCAAGCGTTGACAGAGGATGTGAAGCGGGACCTGCGGCTGCTCAGGCTGCGTGGCACGTTTGACCCCAAGCGCCACTACAAGAGCTTTGACCACAAAAAGTTCCCGCGGCACTTCCAGATTGGGACAGTCGTGGAGTCTGCAGCTGACTTCCACTCAGGTCAGATGCGTGACTTGAAGGGTGTGTACTGGGCAGCAGCAGTGCCTGGAAACATCAGGGGCGCACTGCCCCTGGAAGGTTGCCCAGCTGCCACGGACCAATGTTCACTGCTGTTACTGGCCCCCTGCTGATTGGTCTGGGCTAGGCTGCTGGCGGGTGTCAAGACTGATCACCTTGGTGCAGGCCGTCTGGCCAAGAAGCAGCGCAAGAGGACGTTGACAGATGAGCTACTGGCTGATGCTGAGCTCAACCAAACAAGAAAGAAGCGGTTCAAGAAGCTACAGGATGAGGCTGCTCACCTGTCATCCAAGCGGGCCAAACAGAAGGGAGGCCCAGCTCGCCTCAGAAAGCAGCAGGGCAAGGCCAAGCACTGAGTGCAAGGTCTGAGTTATTGCTGATCAGATTGAAGAGCCAACACCCAGCACCAACAAAATTCAGCACATCAATGATGAATAGGCCAATTCCCTGGTCGCATACGTTGCAGACGATGCATGAATGCTTTCGCTCACGGACCCAGAATCTTGACTTGCACTGGCGGACTGCGCTTCAGGTGAGCCTGTTGTGGCAAACTCAGCGTTCGGGAATGGGTGTATCTATCTTGGCTGCGAACACCCAGGTCGGCCAGGTCCATGCGCTACGTGGTCAGCGATGCCTTGAGGCTCGCTGACTGGCCGAATTGGGACACGCCGGCTCCTGCAGCCTCTGTACACTAAGGGCAAGGTGGCCCGGAGGGGTGCCCTGTCGGCAGGCTGCTCAGCAATCTGCAGAGCCTATTGTGCTCATTTGCAGCATGCCTGGCTATATGCTGTGGGAGCTATGTCCAGTAAGTGTTGCACCTGCAGAGGCACAGCTGCATGCTGACAGGATGCCTGCCTTCTGGCAAGTCTAAGGCTCCAAGCGCAAGATCCTGCAGCCAGTGGTGTGTCAGCTGAGCCAGCTGACGCATTGCCTGCCATACTGGCTGTGCCACTTTTGTGTCACGGCCACTCTCCATGTGCAGGTGCCTGTGCGCAGCAGGCATGTGAGAGTGACCATGGAGCAGCCTCAACGATGAGGCGCCTGAGGCGCGCCCGCAGCCAACGTCTGCTGGGCTGACCAGCAGACTGCCAGCACCAGCGACACTCACAGAGGACCACTGTGGTTACAGATCAGCCTGCTCTGCTGCGCGAGTGTGGTCAGTTTGGTCAGCCATTCGTGGCTCTGCAAGTCAGTGATTGGACTGGCTTTGCACAAGGACAGCTAGGTCAGCGCTCCAGGCGCCGCCATCCGCGGAGGCTGCCACAGGCTGCAGCCTGCAGTAGGGACTTTGTCTGAGAAGCTGCTACTCTCCAGCATGGGCCTGCCCAAGAAAGCCAAAGCCGGCAGCAAAAGCAAGTCCAAAGGTGGCAAGGACAAGGATGGCAAGCCAAAAGAGCCCAAAAAGCCCCAGATCACGGTGAGCAATGCCAGGATGCCTGCTCCTGACACTGCCACTTTGACTGCAGCAAGACCAGTGTCATATAATGCCCAGGCTAGGGTCCCCAGGTTAGCTCAGTTCTCAGCATGCCGTCCTGTTGCGCCTGAGTTGTTGGGCCCCACCACAGACATCTCGTGGGTCAGGCCTGCCAAGCAGCTGCTGCTGCTATCAAAGACCTTCAGAGCTGGTGGCTGCATAGTCTGGGAATGCAGCTTGGCTGCTGCACGACTTTGCACAGCTGTTGCTGGCTACAAAAAGCAGCCAGCTCTTTAGCGTGGCTGCGGAGTAAAATGCTCTTTGTGCGTTTCGGGACTACTGTTGCACTGGGTTGAGAAGCTGGATGACATGTGCAGCAGCAACTCATTCGAGAACTGTGCCGGCCTCTTTCGCCATATGCTATAAGCTCAGTTGGCTCTGTGGGATGCACCACTGGCATGCAGGCGGATGGGCTGGATTGACTGCTTTTGCTGATAAGACCATCAACAGCCAAGCAGATATGCAAGCCAGCAAGGGCAGTGATGCTGTCAATCCATGCTGCGGCACAGTCTTGTGCTATCAAGCTGTGCTGCAATGTCCTTCGTCTGGGGTGCAGAAGACAAGCAAAGCAGAGGCAAACCCCTATGGTGCAGCACGATGCATGCGAGCCTAGGTGCCGCCCCAAGCTGAATTGGATACAGCTGCGGCATGGCACTGTACCGCTCATGTGGGCTGCAGCACGACTGACATCATCCAATTGAAGTGCAGCAAGACTCACAGAGTCCCAGATGCCCCCAGCACAGAGGCCCACAGCTGCAGTGGCTGCATTTTGCTCACTAGGGCTGCAGTACAACTGACAATGGCCGCTCACTCTGCAGCATGACTTTGTGGAGCCCCAGGTGCTACCCCAGGACCGTGTGGCCAAGGTCAAGCCCTTCTGGGAGACTGTCCCCCAGGAGAAGCGCCTTGACCTGCTCAGCATCCCTCTGACTGAGCTCAAGCAGCGGGCTGCTGAAGTGGGCGCCCGGCAGCGCAAAGAGCAAGGTGGGCAGGGTGGGCAGGCTGCTTCTCATCTCCCTGGCCTTTCGGCAGCCGTGGGGCAGAGCTCTGGACAAGTTCAAGCAGCAGACAGCTCAGAGGGGGCGCCAGGCAGCAGAACAAGCTGGGCAGGCTGCCCCCTCACCTTGCTTCTCTGAGAGACTGCTTTAACAGGGTAACCTCACAAGCCTGCTGGCTCACATCAGTGGGTAGTCCTCTGAACCAGCTTGTAGACCTGGCAGCTGAAGCAGGGCCAAGCAGCGTGATGAGGAAGGTGAGCAGGCTGCCCCATGGTGTGATGTTTTTGGTCTTGGGATCTCGTCTGGTGCAATGCGCCCGTCGCCTGTTTTGGGCATCCCAACTCAAGCATCGAAAGCAGCAACCTGCAGGCCTTGGGCTGGTTGCAGGGTAGCTGGGCTCCGGTTGTGGGTGCTGTGTAGGGCTGGTTGTGCATGCACAATGTGTGGCTGGCTCGCAGCATTTGGGCCTGGATGCCTGGCTCAGCTCTGGGTGGTTGGGGGCTGCCTGTGCAGGCATGAGTCTGTCTGCCTAACACTGCAGCTTGTAACAGTTGTGCTGGTGGCGCATACTTGGCGTGTGGCTGAAATGCAGCTCCTGGATTGGGGCTCCACCTGAGATGGCTACGTCTGTTTGTGGCTGGGCGCCTGCCACTGCGACTTCCCTCAATGCATGATACGCGCTGCTGCAGCCGAGATGGACGCTGAGCAGGCGGCCCAGCTAGCAGAGGGGGAGACCCTGCTGCACTACACCTATGACCCGACAGTGGACGAGCTGGTCACTGTGGGCATTCAGCGCCTTCAGAATAACAAGACCTGGAAGCTGTGGATGTGGCCGCCAGCTGCCAAGGAGTTCCTCACTGCTGAGGAGTTCAAGTGAGTGACGGCACCTTTGTATGCTGCTCAAGATGTATGCTGCTCAAAGAGTTGCAGATTCTTGGCTGGCTGGTCCACAGGTCCTCCTTGCTCAATGCTGAGGAGCTCAGGTAAGTGCCAGCTGCAATTGCCCTGCATGCAATGAACTTTTGCTGTTGTGCTGACATCGACTTCTGGTGTGCACAGACAGATTTTCCCCTGCATGTGCATTCAGACCCAAGCGGTTGTGGCTGCCACTCTTGGAGCCACTTCTCATGGCTGCCTGAATGGAGGTGGTGGGTAGATTGCAACCACTGTCTACATTAATTTGATGTCACTTGCTTGGGCGTGCTGCACAGATCCAACTGCAGCCCTCATCAGAGCAAGTCTCCAGTCTGTGCGCCCAGCTTGATGCAGCAGGCGAAGTGTGCAAGAAGACTTACCTGTTTTGCAGAATGCAGTCAGCTCCTCCAACTTCTGCAGGCACAGAATGTCCCAGCGATGCGCAATCCCTGGCCCGTCCTCCTCTGTAATGCCCCTCCTGTAGGTAGCCTGCCCAACATCTGTGTTTGATTGTGTCGCAGGCAGTGCGTCGAGGAGGACTTCATTGATGAGAACCTCCGCCGCCTTCTGCCTCACGATGAAGGGCGCCCCATTGAAAAGCCAGCAGAGCAGGCGCTGCGCCTGCGCATGTAAGCCCGCTGCACTTGACATGGCTCACTATTCTGTTGCTAAAGGGGGGCCAGCAGGGGTCTAGTAGCCAAGAGGGCAGGCACTGCACCTTTGCATGCAAGTCCAGTGCACACAGGGGACCACATGGCTGCAAGCCTTCACTCGAGTCCAGCCTGGAGGCTGCAATGCTAAGTGCCTGCTTGCTGTGATGTCCGTGCTGCATGTGCCACCGGTGCATGTGGACTGCCAGGGTGGTTGTGCAAGCTGCTAGCAATGCTAGCACATGATTTCCCGCATTGTTGTATGATGTCAGCGTTGCAGATGCTCATGGTCTGCTCAACCTTGTGCCTGCAGGACTAAGCTGCTGAAGCGCGTGCACAAAGTCAGAACCTGTGAAAGCCCTTCTGAGCAAATGTCAATCTGCTGAGCTGCTGGAGCACATGCACAACTCCTCTGCCACTTTCACAAGTGCAGCACAGCTCAAGGTGCTCAGCGATTGATTGCAGGACGGAGCTGCTGAAGCGCGTGCACGACTTCAATCGCCAGGTGCAGGAGCAGCAGGTGGCCCAACAGAACACGCGGCGAGTGCGCCCCCGTGAGCGTGGCAGTCCAGAGCAGCTGCAGGATCCTGTGCGCGACAGCAACCTGGAGCTGATTCAAATCATCATGAAGGCCCTGGACAATGAGCATGAGTACCTGTAAGTCAACATCTGCTCATGATTGCTTTCCCCCTTGCCAAGATGGACAGAAAATACTGCCAGAGCTCTTCGGGATCATTAGCACAAGTACCTGTGGGGCCCCTTCTCAGTTTCCTAGTGCTTGCTTTAGTGTGGGCAGCAGTGCTGTGAAGTCTCCCAAGCAGCTTCTGAGCTGCCTGGCTGCCGTCTATATCGTCCTTGACTTTTGACTGTCCAGCGCTGCTGTGTGGTTGGGCTATGCATTGCTGGCTTTGGCATGCTGTCACCTGTAGAGGATGCACATGCATATGTGCAGGCAACATCTCTACTTGCTGGTCTGAGATATGCTCTGCCTGCATGACTAG
The DNA here is from genome assembly GCA_963969365.1 of Asterochloris sp. CNOR1. Lineage (NCBI taxonomy): Eukaryota > Viridiplantae > Chlorophyta > Trebouxiophyceae > Trebouxiales > Trebouxiaceae > Asterochloris > Asterochloris sp. CNOR1. Next base: position 1,786,081 of record OZ017756.1, on the reverse strand, counting down.
CCCACCCATGGGGCACTCCCTTAGCAGAGACCATAAGCCAGCAGTCAGATGCGCCAACCTGCAACTCCAAATGCTGACCAAGCTGCAGGGCAGCAGCGTCCAGGCCAGCAAAAGCCGCTATGGCCTGCGCTGTTGTGGCTGAATGTTGACCTCCTGTCTTGACCTAGCTGCAAGGTGCACACTGGCAAGGAACTCAAGACAGCCCTTCATTTCCAACATGCTGCCTAAACACTTGCCACAGGCCTGCTGCTGGTCTTGCAGGGCGCACACCATTTGCAGGCGTCATGCTGGGCTGCCCATTATACTGCTGGCAGAGCTCCCTTCTTGACCCTTCTTTGTGCCCTTTGCTGCAGGGTACGCACCATCCAGGAGCCTGTGACAGCCTTCATCTGCGAGATGCTCCCCGAGCACATGCGCGAGACCTCCCGCATGGAGCTGCTGTATGAGGACATCGAGAAGCTGCCAGTGTCTGAGATCGCGCGCATCGCGGAGTGGCTGACCGAAAAGGTGGACAGCCTGACCACTAAGACGCGTGCAGAGCCAAAGGAGGCAGAGGAAGAGGTGGGTGGGGCTGCACGACAGTGGCAACTCACCATGATCTCCAAGAGGGCACAGGAAGAGGTGACTGGAGCTGGCACTGCCGCCATGTCATCATGCCAGGCGGCATAGGGGAGGCATCTGCCATTCCAGATCTTGCCTCCCAGGATGCACACTTTGCCAAGTCAGGGCCCAAAAAGGTCGTGCGTCAAACTTTGTCTTTCCCCTGCTGTCAGGCAGAGGGGAGGGGCAGCTGAAATGAGTACAGATAGCTCCGGGTTTTGTAGCCGAGATGCTGATCAGCTGAGCTGCACACGTGTGCGGGCCTGGACAATATGCAGGGGCTGCCCAGCCGCCTCAGCAAAATACCGCCACTCCAAGTACTACTTTGATGCTGGCAGGTCAGCTGCTTGCTGTGCAGCATTTAGGGCAATGCATGCTTTAGAATCAATGTCGTGCAAACTCGAACTACATGCAGCCCGTTTGACTGCTTGCCCATTGCTGCAGGAAGAGGAGGAGGGCATCGGCGATGTTGACCTGTTCACCCTGAATGAGGACGGGAGTCGCCTGCAGGTCAACCCGAAGTGGCTGCAGCACCTCCAGGTGATATGCCTGGCATGCCCCTGCACTGGCCCCATTTACCTGCTGCATCTAGTCACACCAAGGGGCTTCCTTTCTCAAGCCTGCATTTAGATGTCCAAATGTTGCTCTTGTAGGAGCGCCTGCTGGGCGAGGATGGGCATCCCCGCAAGGCAAAGGCTGGGGAGGACCCTCACAACATGGGCCTCAGCCTGGAGTACGTCTTTGGCAGCATTGTGTCCACGGCTGAGAAGGCTCGTGATGGTGCCAAGCGCTGCCTTGGTGAGTGGTCTTTGACCTTGTCACTCAAGCTTGGCTGTGAATTGCTGCTGAGCACCAGCCAGCGTTGGACTTTTCAGGGGCATTTGGAGCACCAGCCTAGCTCGTGCATGCTCTGATTGTCTCCTCCAGCATAGCACTTGGCTTGCTAGAGGGCTGCCACCTTCCTGCGTGCCTGTTCACAATCCACTGACTGCAGCAGCCAAACATTCCGGTGCGGCGGCCTTCACGTCTGAATGGAGGCTGACAGCTGGGCAAGGCCAAACATGGTCGACCCTGACATGAACACCCGTGCCTCTCCTCACTCAAGATTTCTGATAGTCCCATAGCCTCTACAGGCACTGCCCCCAGCACCACGACGCTGACAAGTAGCTAGGCAGCCATTGCCGCTGGCACGCTGAGACCGCTTGCAGTCCAATGAGCTGACTGTCTCACACTCTCTACAGGCTCGCTTCCTCCCAGCGCAGTGAAGGCGCACGAGGACCTGGTGGCAGCACTGAATGACATGCACACCTGGGAGGAGCGCCACCGCAAAGCCAAAGAGCTGCTGAAGGAGATGCTGCAGAGCCGCTCTGAGGCTGCGGGGCTGAGCAAGAAGTATGATACCAGGTAGGTTCCAGGAACCTAAGGATCAGAGGCTGGTTCCCCTCTTGAGCATAAGGCTCCTGACAGTGCCAACGAACCAAAGGGTGCCAACATCATTGCGTCAGGCTGTTGCTGCCGATCTCACACAGAGGTCGCCCCCAGGGCCCTGCCTGGCATTGCTGGCCTCTCAAGACAAAGTGCAGAGGTTGCTGCAGACGCTGCAGACCTGTCGTAACACATGTCTTAGACCCCTTTTACTGCCCTGCAGGCCCAACCCCACTGCCCCAACCAGGACCCTGCCCGGCATTGATGGCCTCTCTGAGCAGGGTTCAGAGGCTGTAGCAGGCCCTGCAGACCTTCCCGAGCATGTCATCGTGGCCATGCTGAAGCGCGAAAACCTGCTGACGCGTGCTAAGCTCAACGCACTCTTCTATGATCACATCACGGGGGAGCGCCAGCTGAGGAAGCTGAAGACAGAGCTGCGTCAGGTGGGCAGCCAAGGGTTAGTTTCCTGGGGGGGGGGGGTGTGCTGGGATGATGACAAGCGTGCAGGCTGAAACTGTGGCCTGTGCTGGGGCCCTGGGATGGCTGTGGGCTTTGAATCCCCACAAAGTTGTTGCTGGTGTACGTACTGCAGATGTGCCAGCCCAGAGTCTGATGACAGAGGTGCTGCAGGTGGGCAACGGCTTGTGCCAGCCCTTGAAGCCTCTTGTTGGGTATTTCAGCAGAATGCCCCCTGCCCATGCGCACATAATGCACTGATGACAAGCGCCGCGCCGACAGCCTCGAGTGCAGTCTGCAGGGGACTCATCTGTTTGCCGTTGCTCATATGCAAGTTACTAAACCCTAGGCGTCACCCGTGCAGGGAGAGCCCCGCTTTGACCGCCTGAAGCGTGACCTGGAGGATGTAAAAAATCAGCCGCGCGGGCTGGAGGGTACATTCCGCACAGCTGCAGAGATGGAGCGCCACCGTGCACAGCTGGCAGATGCCGCCATCGAGGAGCAGCTGGAGGTCCAGACAGCCTTCAGAGAGCACGGGGCGCACTTGCAGGTAGATGCTTAGTGAGCAGGGCTGCTTCTACTGTGCTGTGGAAAGGTCATGCCAACCCTGAGGCATGCTTTAGAGGGGCCTGCTGGAATTGAGCGCCTGGACAGCCATCAGGGAGCAGGTGGCGCATGTGCAGGCAGCGGATCTGCCTGCAGTCATCGCGGTGCCAGCTTAGGCATCCTGCCGATCATAGTAGTATTTGCTTGTCAGAGCACACTGCTGAGCATGCAAGACATAGGCTGACATTGCCGGCGTCAAGCTAGCATGGCAGCTCACCAACTGCTTCACGCAGGGCATCTACAGCTGACCTCTCGCAGCCACTGTCACTCAGCTGTCAGCACGCAGTCGAGGCCATGTGTCGCTTTGTAACACCCACACTATGCTCGCCGCTTGAGTAGCAACATAGCTGAACCCCTTCGTACTGCTCTGCAGGGCATCTACGACCAGCGCCAGCGCCAGGAGCACGATATGGTGCACCGAGAGCAGGAGATCAAGCAGCTGCAGGTGCTGCTCCCTGCATTGCACATGCCCTTTTCAGCTCCCTCAGGCAGGCAGGCACCCCATGCTTTATGCCTGCACTGGTCCTCTGGCGGCGAGAGAACTGCCTGCAGAAGACTCTACTCAGGCAGTGAATGCCCCTCTGCTATGTGGTACAAGTCTCGCTGGTGCAGTCAGCGCTGCTGAGGCAGGCAGATGCACCTCTGCAACCCCTGTGCACATCGCAGACTAGTTGTTGCTTGTCTTGACTGCTGACCACCTATGTCATCAATGCAGGGGTGGGCTCAGACAGTGAACAATCTGATGAGTCGCTTTGAAAACACCATGGAGGTGCTGGGCATCCCCAACCATGAACCACGGACAGGGGAGGACTCCAAGGGTCCAGAGCCAGAGCAGAATGGGCATGACGTGGATCTGGTTGGCTTGCCTGGGCGGCAGGTCACTGATCAGGCGCGCGCTTCAGAGACGCTCAGCAAGATCAGGGCCCATTTCCAAAATGTAAGCTGCCTTCTGCATGAGAGCCATGGTTGCTCTTGGGGCAGCCACACTTGCTTTCAAAGAGACCGCCATATCTTTCCTGGAGACCCAGCTTTCTTCACGCTTCAGTGGGAAGCGGGGAAGATGTGCGCTGGACAGTAGCAGCGCTGTTAGCCTTACAACACATCTGCCATCACCATTGCCTCTTGTCTCCCAGAGCTGCACAGGCCAGCACCGTGCTGCAGAAGCCCAAGTCAGGCATTGCTGGAAGCAGCGCCAGGCAATTCGCTCCTCTGCCACTTGTGCTGATCTGCCTCCTGCTGTACCCTGTCAGGCTGCTCTGTTGTCCCTCCTGCTGACATGAGCTGTGGAATGGTGCCGTGCAGGACGTGCGTCGCCAGCTTTACGGCGAAGATGACGACATCAAGTTCTTCAAGTGGATCCAGGGCCAGCTGAAGGACACTGAGAAGCGGCTGGAGGAGGGACGGGCAGTACTGTTCCATCTGGAGAACCAGCTGATGAATGTGGCCTGCGACGACCCTGGAGCAGCCATTGGCGTGCAGCTGGCGCTGCCCATCCTGCAGGTGGGTCGTGCCTGCATTGGCGAACTTCTGCTATGGGAATTTGCTCAGATATGCTGGGGGAGGTGCATTTGACCTGGTCGTGTGCCCATCTGCATTGGGCTCAGCGCAATGCATGCCCCAAGGGACTTGTGCTGTGGTGTGCAGCACAGCGGTGCCTTGGTGCACCATGAGGGCCTGCCTGCTGGCTGGCATGAGCTGCAGCAGATGTGCCGTCTAGTGAGTGAGCCTGCCCCGGGCTCTGCTGCAGGAGCGCCTGGAGGGCAAGGCCATGGACTTTGCTGATGAGAAGGCGCGTGAGGCACAGTCCGAGATCATGAAAATGGAGGTGAGCAGCAGAGTCATGAATTGTGCCACATGCTGCTTTGCAGAAGGGCTATGTTGCTGCACTGCATCAAGCCCCAAAGGCCACATGTCGCTGCATGCACTGCACTTTTGAGTGCAGCTGCAGAGATGACGTCGACGCATTGCGCTCATTAAAACAACTTTGCAGCAACAATGTTGACTTCACGTTCACTGGAGGTGTGGCCAAGCAGACTGCTTTGTCTACTTGCTTCTGTCCTCTGAGGAAGCTGCCAAGCCTGCCTGTGTCCAGCGTGAGGCCTGCTGCCATGGCCAATCCCCTTGCTGCATCTTGGCGGCTTTCCCTCTCCTCAGGAGGTCATTGCTGCACCTCATACAATAGGAATCGCGCCTTGCTGACACCATGGCTGTGCTGCAGCAGGGGCCCATTGCGGGCCCACGTCGTGTCCTGCTTTGCTCATGCGGCAGGCAGGCACTTGTCTGGGTCCTCTGCAAGTGCATTGCTGCTTCAGGCCACCTCCCAAAGATGCGCCTATCTGTGTCGCAGAAGGATATTGCTGAGCGCCAGCCTTTGCGGTGACCTGATGGCAAACAGGCCTCAGCCTGCATTCCCTGCATGCCCCTGTTCCAGCCCACTGATGCTCAGCAATGTGCCCATCTCGTCTGCAGGAGGACATTGCTGAGCGTGAGCGCGCAGAGCGTGAGCGGCGCCAGAAGCTCAAGCAGAAGACTCGTGACAAGGAGCGCACTGCCAAGGAGCGGGCTGCTGCAGAGCGCGAGGCCTCTGAGAGGGAGGCTCGCACCCGGCAGGAGGCTGAGGCCAAGCAGCGGGAGGAGGAGGCAGCTGTTGAGAGGTGGGCCTGCCTGTCAGTACTGGCAGGCCCATACGTAGTGCAATGCTTTGGCCAAGCAGTAGGGTGACCCTAGCAGCAAAAATGGATGCAGCTGATTTGAGCTGGGGTCTTGAAATTTGATGCTGGCACAGAGAGTGTGCTGGAGTGATGTGGTGGTGGAGGTAGCATCCTGAGAGGTGGGGCTGGGCGGTGGCAGGGCGCATGCGTCTGCAATGGCTGTGCCCGGCAGGAGAGTTGAGTCCAACGCAGGAGGATGAAGGGACTGTTCAACTTCGGGGCAGCCTGCCAGTGCGGGCATGGAGGGCTGTCATGCTGGGCACTCTTCAGTCCACCTGCCACCAGGCTTTCTTGCAGGAAGTTGCAGGGCTTGCATGTCACGCTGGCTTGGACTGGCAGCTTGCTGAGTGTACCTGGTGTTCCCTGCAGCCAGGGAGCCAAGGCATGCTAGGCTGTGCTGGGCTCCATACCATGAGTGCCGCCATGTCCTGACAAGCCCATTTGCTCACTGACAGAGAGCAGGCTGAGAGGGAGGACTTTGGCAGATCAAGCCTCACAACCTGCAGGGCACGCTGCAGCAACCCACCTGGTGCACCCCTGAACCCCTGTAGGAAGTATGCCAGGCAGGAGGATTATGCTGAGCACATCACGGTGCAATGCCATCGACTTGCTGGCATCAGTCTGCAGGACGAAGTTTTTGCTTCTGAAGGAGCTGCTGGCATGGACGCTGTCATGGTTGCCACCCAGCTTAGCAGCCCACCTGGCTCAGCAGAAGACTGGAGCTCTGATAAACTGGCTGCAGGAAGCGCGCCGAGGAGGAGAAGGTGAAGAAGAAGCTGGCCGATGAGGCTGAGATGGAGCGCCGCCGACAAGAGCTGCTGAATGAGCAGGACGGATACTGGCGCCTGCGCATGGAGCAGGCGCAGGCAGAGCAGCGTCTGACGCGGCCTGCTATAGAGGAGTCTGAGACTGACAAGGTGGGGCACGACTGAGGTCTCAACAAACAGTTTCACCACAGTCTGATGCCTCGCGTTGCATCAAGCATGCAGGCACCTAAGCAACTCAGGTGTCCACCACTGTCTGATGGCCTTAGCTTGCACCAAGGTGTCTGAGATTAACAAGGCGGGCCTGGCCTCCATAACCAAGGGCTCATCCTAGGGTTATCTCGTGTCGAGTCAAGGAGTGTGAGACTGACGAGGTGGGGCTGGCACTCCAACCCAGCAGGGTCTCAACACTCCCTGATAGGTCAGTATCCCATCAATGTGTCGTGCACCTGACTTTGCTGCCCTCGATCAGGTGGGCTCGTGGTTCATGTGAGGCATACCCTGTGCTGGTGCGGTGACTCAAGCAGAGTAGGTTTGTTGCTTGAGGTGATGCCCGCGCAACTCTCCTGCCAGTCACGATGAAGTTGGATCAAGCCCTGGGTGCAGATGGGTTTGTGCAGGGCTGGCCCTTACACCTGCCAGTCCTGCCCTCTCTGTGTCAGCAGCATCAGATGGAGACAGACTGGTCTGGCTGTCAAGCTCGGGGTACAGCTGAATTAGCAAGGGTGTCCCTTGCAGGAGGATGAGGGTTCATCCACATCGGCTCCTACAGCCCCAGCGGATGAGGAGGCCACCTTCATGGACGGCGCTCATGGGGGTCGGCGGCAGCGCAGGACCCCCCGCGCCGGCAGCGACAAGGAGGGGCCTGCAGGGCCCGACTCCCCCCTGGCCAACGGCTACGGTCCCTTTGTCAACGGCTTTGGTGAGCTGCCCTGAGTGCACAGCCTACCTTGAGCAGTCCGTTCTAGATGCCTTGCACGCCTACCCATTTGCAGGTGAAGCCCCGTTTGCACAGAGGGGCATGCCTGCCAACAGCAGCCCCTGGCTATGGGCTTTCCGCTGTGGCGGTGGTGAGCTGCCCTTGCTGGCTGCACACAGCTGCATTTCTGGCACCCCTGCAGCAGCTGCAGCTTTCTCACCAGCAAGCATCCGTGGCGTAGCCGCTCCTGCTGGCGTGCCGTACGGTGTCCACCAGGTCCTGCGTTCAAGGCCTTCAATGAAAAGTCATGTGGCGCACTCCGCAGCCTGTGACTTGCTCCATACGTGGCCAGGCGCCTGTGCTCTGCAGCAGCCTGCAGGGTCGCAACAAGAGGGGAGTGCACACTGGACTCCACTTGGGCTGCACTCAGAGCCGTGCAAAGCTTTGACTGTAAGGCCATCTGCAGGTGAAGGAGCTGAGCATGGAGGCAGGGGCCCGCCAGGCTCCCGGCAGGGCAACCATCGGGACAGCCGCAGCCGGGATTGCAGCAGGGTCTTCCAGAGCAGGTTTGTGCTAGATCACTGTAGCGCTGTGGCCAGTACTTGCTCTTTGGTGGTCTGTGGACCTTTTAACAAAGTAGATCTGTGATGGCCTGACTGTCAATGACAGTCCTTGCTTGAAGGAAATGGCCAGAGACATTACTGTTACCACAAAGGCTGCAGTCCTGGGCAGCATTATCCTCCATGGGTTGAGGCTGCCTGCATGATGCTGCAGTCTGAGCTGCGTGCATTGTTGCGAAGGCAGGTCGTCTTTTGTCTTTTGCTGCTGCTTGGCGATGACAAGGGGCCTGACAGACATGCACTGGACAAGCCCACACCCAGAAGGGTGTTCATGCAATCTTCAACACTTGCTGTGTTCTGCTGCAGGCCTGGAGATAAAGACTCTGGCGATCGCTTCCGTAGCCAAAGGGGCCCAACCCGCCAGGACGGTAGCCGCCCGCGCCGGCCTGAGAAGGCTGGGCCCAAGACGGCTGTGCTCATCGCCAGCGTGCCCCGGTCCAGCTCAGACCCTGCCAGAACTGACGGCGCCGTCCGCCAGCAGGCAGCTGCAGGTGCAGTTGGGAGTCCATGTGGTGACTGCCTGCATACTGCAAAGGTGCCTGGATGCTTGGTGATGGGGCACTAGCAGCCACATGCAGGTGCAGGTTGGCAGCAGCCCCTCAGGTATGGGACTGCCTGGTGGCCTCTTGAACAAGCCAGTTGCAGGTGACCAAGCAGGTTTGCCTCAGGTGGCACCAGGCTGCCAGTTGCTTGCTTTGAAGGCTGCAGACTTGATTGGAAATTCATGATGCAAATGCAATCTTCAAGCATCATGTCCTCAGCCACCTGCTCCTTCAATGTAGGCAAGACAGTGCAGCTGCCCAGCACAGAGGCACCCCAAGCAGGCCCTCCAGGTGTTGCTGAGGCAGGCAAGTCTGGCTCAGAGGGCCTCATTGAGATCCACGCAGACTCGCGCAAAGGGGCTGATTCAGCAGGTGATCTGCCCGATGCCAGGCCGCCGCAGCAGCAACGTGCCCAGCATGCTGCCCCTCGTGCCGAGCCTGCCGGTGCTTCAGAGCAGCAGCAGCAGCAGCACCCGCCGCAGCCAGTAGTGCTGACCGTACGGCGTGATGGGCATGGCCTGCGGCCGTCTGGCGAACTGGGCTCAGCGGGCTCTGCGCCTGCTGAGCAGCACAAGAGTGGGCCTGCCGGGACCAGCCAGCAGCCCACTGCCTTCCCAGCCAAGCCCCAGCCCATCTCCACGTGCGTTGAGCAGCGCCCGCCGGCTGTTGCTCGTGTGCAGATGCCACATCCCCAGCCAGCCCAGACGCCTCACCCCCAGCCAGCCCAGCTGCCACATCCCCAGCCAGTCCAGCTGCCACAGCCCCAGGCCCAATTGGTGCCTGTGCCAACCCAGGGGCAGGATGCAACTGCACAGGCAGTTCACAAACATCTGCCTGCGGCCGGCCGGCAGCAGGCTGGCCCCCACCAGCACCAGCAGCAGGTGCAGGTGCAGGAGGGAGGGGTGGTAGCAACTCAGCCTGGCCCCCTGCCAGGTCCCGCACTCTCTCTCAGGCACCAGCAGGCTCAGGCACCAGGTCAGGGGCAGGGCAGGCACCCAGAAGGCACACACATTGTGCCCCATGGCCCGCCAGGTTCGCCACATGCTCTGCCCGCCCAGCAGCCTCAGGCAGCCCCCATCTCATCCCCCAGCCCCACGCACAGCACCTCGCCAAGTCACCACCAGCGACACCAGCTGCCCCACATGGGGCAGCAGCATCCAGTGCCTCCCATGCTTGTGCCGCGTGGCATGGGAGGGCCCTTCCCTGTGCACGGCATGCCGGGCATGAGCTCGCACCTGCACCAGGGCATGGCGCCTGGGCACGGCATGCCGATACGGGCTGCAAACGGGATGCCCATGCTCATGTACCCGCATAGCAGTGGCATGGTGCCAGGTGCTGGACATCAGGCAAGCTTCTGCACTTGACTTCGGCGCTATATTCTCATCTCAAAGACAATTCCTCCTGTTTTCACAAGGTTAGGGCCGCCCCCGGGAATGGCTTTACACCTGATCCTGCACGCTGCACTGGTCGAGGGGGCTTGCAGCATGCCTGCTTCTGCAAATAGCTTACTTGTCCCCTGCCCAGCAGTGTTGGACAGGAGGCCGTTTGCTGCCCAGCCGGGACACCTGCCTGTGCCATGTGGCCTGCTCTTGGTTGCCTTGCTGCACAGCGGCAACTCAGTGCTTCCAAGTGCCTTCCTGCAGGGACCAGTGAGCAGCGGGGGCTCGCTGCCCATGCAGCCCCAGGGCCCCAGCGGCGTGCCGGGGCCGTTCCTGATGGGGTCCCCCTTCATGGGCGGCCTGGTGCCCATGCACATGAGCCAGTTGATGATGCAGCAGGGGCAAGGGCCAATGATGATGCCCATGCAGGGCAGCCAGCCCATGTCCCAGCAGCAGGCCCCTGCCCCTGCACAGGGCCAGGGGTTGCCTCATGCGCATTCGGCTGGCTCTGCGCAGATGGAGCCGCCAATGTCGCCTGGTAAGAGGGGGAGTCCCCAGCCGCGACTGGTCACGGGAGGCCTGTCCCGCGTGCACAGCGGGTCAGTGGGGCACAGCTCGTCGCCCCCGCCTGGCGCAAGCACGCGCGGGCTGAACGCAACGGCCAAGCCGTTTGTGCCAGGGGGCGGCCGTGGGATGCCGCCCTCCCCACAGCAGGCGCAGCAGCAGCAGCATCAGGCAGGCCCTGCTGCTGCTGCTGGTGGTGGGCCCCTTCAGGTTCGACCTGGCAGTGCGGGGTCCCAGCTTGGTGGGTCAGCTCACCAGCTGCCTGCGCGGGCTGCGCTGCTTGCTGAGGCTGCTGTACTCAGGAGCTCAGGCAGTGGCGAGGCAGCCCTCCTCAGGTCTGCTGGGCAGCACCCAGCGCCTTTCAGTGAACTGCAGCAGCTGGAGGTGGGTTCTGCTGCCTGCAAGATTGCTTATACATTCCAGTGATCTACTAGTTTCTCTTCAGCCTTAGCAGCCGCTCTGGCAAGGCAGCCTCTGCACAGCCTGCCCCTTTAAGCCCATCGCAAGTTGCCCATACCTAATGGACTGGTGTGCCTGTCTGGCAAGGCCAACTGCATTTTCTCAGACGGCCCCCCTACTGCCAGCTCATCTGTAGGAGGCCACGTCCATGCCCAGCATGCACAGGCTCGTCCCAGCTCACAACAGAGGCGTTTCCTTAGCACCACCTTGACACAGCTCGCTGCAATCTCTCATGGACATTCTCCTAGTTTACATTGCTTGGCCTGCAGGAGGCCCATGTGCAGCAGGCACAGGCCCCCTCTCAGCAGCTGCTCCACCAGCAGTCTGACCAGCCACAGCAGGCGGCGACGGCCGGGCACGCTGCGCCAATTGCCAGCGCCGCGACACCGCCCTCTGCAAAGCAGGAACCCCTCAGCGGCCCCCCAGCAGCCATCAACACAACTGCCCACCAGACCCCCGCTGAGCCTCTTCAGTCCGAGCAGCAGCAACAACCCCACCCCCAGCCCCATGCTCAACGTAGGAGCCTGCTCGTACCAGTCACCCCCGTCAGCTCAGCCAGCCAGGGGAGCAGCCCCACCAGCAGCCGCCAGTGGTCAGCAGTGGCTGGCAAGGAGGGGGCTGCTGCCAGCACTCGCCAGTCTGGGGCAAGGTGGGTCTCCCAGATGGTCAACCTGGCAGTAGCACTATGTGTGTCGTCTGTGCCTTGCAAGGACTTCTCTGCAACCCGCACCTTGACAGTCAAGCTCAGTGCCAGGGCGCTTGCTCTCTACTAGGCATTGAGCCTGGCGGCTGAAGGGCCAAGGCGTGCTGGCAGGGGGCTGTGTTTGCATCATTGTCGGTGGAGAACACGTTGGGGAATGTTTGAGGGGTGGCAACATTCCCTCATGTGGACTGCCAGGCCATCTCCAGGGTTCTGTAGGCTGGTGGCTGTCCAGCGATCATTCTGGCAGGGCACTGCTGGCACTTGCAGGCAGATATACTTCTTGATTCCTTAGAGAGCCTGCAAGCCTGCATAAGCCTGGCAGTGTCCCTGAAGTCTTCCTGTGCAGGAGCACTGCCGCAGGCACCTTGCCATCAGAGGGCCAGTCCACTTGCAGGATCGTGCAGCTTGTGACTCATCAGCTGCCATACCACAGCACCTGGCTTGCACCCTGCAAGAGCATCGCTGGGGCCATTGTGCCATATGGGTTTTGGGTCTCTTGCAGATTCTGAGGCCGGCTCATGACATTGACAGCAACTGGCCTGCACTCTGCAGGAGCACCGTGGTGGGCGCTGTGCCATCGGGGGCCAGCAGTACCAGCAGCTCCCAGTCACATTTCAACCGGACGGGGTCCATGAGCAGCCTGCATGAAGCTGCCACCGGATCAGGAGCCAGTGCTTCTGAGGCACCTGCCAGCCAAGGGGAGGCAGGTGGGCCTTGCAGCAAGCGCACCTTTGATATTGCTGAGGTGTGGGCTCCATACCGACTGGTCTCTGAGGCACCAGCCAGCCAAGATGAGGCAGGTGGGGTGCTGCAGCGACTGCATCTCTGGCACAGGTAAAACCTGTGTCCCCTTGCTGATGGGTGCCTGAAGCTCCTCTGGGACACCTGCTAGCCACGGGGGGCACAGGTAGGCTTTGCAGCAGGTGCGGCACTACTAGTGACTGTGTTGCATATCGGGTGGTCTCAGAAGCCTTTGAGGCATCTGTCAGCTAACAGGAGGGAAGAAGGACGCTGCAGCCAGCATGACTGTGTGAGTTTTGCTGAAGACTTTGCTGAATGCAATCTGCGCAAAGGGCCTGCATTCGAATTCCGCTTTTAGGGGCATGCAACCACACAGTACCTGCAGCAGGCTTTCACTGCACAGCAAAAGCACAGCAAAAAGTGTGCTTGCTTGCAGGTGGCCATGAAGACGCTGGGCGCACACTAGGTCGCAACAGTAGCAGCATGTCATCAGGTGAGGCTGGCACTTCCTGGTGTATGTCTTGCAGTCACTGGTTGCTTCGAAGTCACTTGGCAAAATGAAGGCTGGCACCATTTGTTGACAGGCCGCTGTTGCAGGCAGCAGCTGCTGCATGATACCCTGGAACAGGCCCTCTGGGCAGCATTTATGGGCACTGCTCTTCAGCTGCATGCTCTCACTCCCTCCAGTTGCGTGAGCGCTGACCTGCTGGGCACCACCTCTGATCCTGTTCATGCATCTAGGGCCTGCATCAGGCCATGCGTGTCTGCACCCAGCCTGAAGGCTGGGGCTGGGGCTGGTCTCCCAAGCAGACACCGTGACATTTGTGCTGTCTGCTTGCTGCAGCTGGAGAGAAACGCAAAATCCTGAAGATCAACGGCATGGTCTGGGAGGGCACTCAGGACAACATGAAGCGCCTAAAGTTAGTTCGGGGACTGAGCAATGCGTCAGGTGAGCCTCTGCATGTCTCTTCTCCATGGGTGCATCTGCACTGCATCTTGCTACCTTATGTTGCAGAGCTGCCTGCTCTGCTGTGACCTTGGCCTGCTGTCTCGCCTGGCCAGCAGCAGGGCACTGCCTGCCTCCCACACTTGCCATGCTGCGTGTTGATATTTGACCTTGACCTGCCTGCCTGGCCTGCAGGGCAGTACAACTGCTTCCTGAACGTCATCATCCAGGCACTGTGGCATCTGCCCTCCTTCAGGCATGCGCTGCTGGCGATGGCGCCTGCAAAGCTCAAGGTGGGCCGCATGAAGGTGGAACATCAGTGGGCAAGTGGCATCTGCAGCCAGGCTTGACTTGAATGCAGCCATGGCAGCTGCATGTTTGTGTAAAGCAGCGATTGTCTGTCTCCGGGGAGAGGTGAAGCATCTAGATCAGAAACAGCAGCATGATGGCTCTTAGCCCACTTGTCAGTTCCCAATTCCTCATTCCCTAAAAGAGTGCAATGAGTTGCTGCTATGTTGTGATGCATGGCAGCTGAGCTTCAGCAAAGCCGCCATGAAGGCGGTGTGTATTGTGGCAAGCACCATCATCTTTAAAGGTTTTGTGGCGAGCAGCCTGTTACACTGGCAGAGCACCCGTGCTTCAAGCAAGGCCCCGGTCGTTGTAAAGGTGCTGTGGAGCATTTTCATTGCTCTCCTCTTTCCATGACTAGTGTCACTGAAGGATCAGCAGCTTGTTGTGCTGCAGGGCAACGGTACCTCCAGGGTGCTTCCATCAAGGGCTTGGCAGTCTTGGAGATTGTCAGTTGTATTCAGCGCCATCTTCTCCCCATGATCTGAGTCACAGAGCAAGAGGGAAGCTCGAATTGCTGCAGGGCAATGGTGCATCCAGCAAGGACCTGGCTGTCGTGAAGGCGCTGTGGATTGTGTTCAGCGCCTTCTCGATGCAGCCGCCTTCAGATAGTCCTGAGCTTGCCCCTGAGGATGTCAACATGACAGACGATGCCACATCTGGCTCCACAGCAGGAGCAGGTGCGTGACTGCAGCTGCTGTATGGGATGCTGCTTGCAACCAGCATCTCACACAGAAAATTTGCTGTTGTGATGTGCAGCCTTGTGTGGGGTCCAACTGCCACAGGATGGGTGCAGTGTGGCTTCGACTGCAGCAGGATGCGCGCAGACACTTGAGGCTCAGTTGGCAACATGGCCTGGAAAGCGCCTTGTAGATTTGTACGGAGGCTGCCCGGGGTCTTAGAGCTAGCTCTGCATCTGTACTGGAAGCCTGCCTCCCATGTAGCTGGAAGCATTGTAGCATGTTGCCATTTTGCCAAGAGACCCTACAAGTGCACTCAAAGCTCTGGTGTGTCTCCCTCAGGGATGCTCCCACTGTTTCCATCAGGCAGCTGTGTCGTGCTAAAATACAATGCTGGCCAGATGTCCTTTTGGTCGTACCCTCTGTGACTGTATTTCTCCCCTGCTGTGCCCTTCGGCAGGTGGCCGTGTTCAAGTCAGGACCCATGTGGCCCCAAACCCTCCTGCTGATATACCTGCTACCTGTTGCATTTTATTTTACAGAAATTGTTCCTGCTGATTTTGTGGCGGATCGTTGCGTCACCAAGTGCAGGAGGGGACCTTGCTCTGGCCATGTGCCCTTCTGTTCATGCTGTATGGCTCTTTTGTCCCCTGCAGCCCGTGAGGCTGCTCCTGCTGCGCCCTCTGGCAAGGCGCCAACTGGGACGCCCAATGCTCAATCGCCTGGTGGTGCCATGAGTGGGCACATTGTGTCACCAGACGAGCTCAGGGAGGCACTCAGCGAGCTGGACAAGGGGCAGAGCGCCGTGGAATTCGAGCTGTCAGAGATGCACGATGCCGCAGAGGTGGGCTGGATTCTCAGCAGTTGAATCCTGTATGACCCAGTGAACGTGCCTGACGGGCGTGGGCTTGATCTGAAGCAGTTGACATCTGCATGACCAAACGATCACAACAGGTGCCGAGGTGGGCATCCACCCTCAGCAGTTGGAACATTAAAGGACCCAGCAGGGTAGCAAGGGCCTGATGTCTGTTGCCTGCACTGTGCCCAGCCCAGCAGTGCACACACAAGCAGCAATTGACGTTGTTGCCTCACTTCAGCTCCCAAAGTGCAGAGTGCCAGGCGCGTTCGGCTGCCTAAAGTGCATGCAGTTGGGGCAGGCAGCCATCTCAATTGTCAGTGCTTGAACTCGGGAGTGCTTGTGTGTAGCAGGTGTTTGGGAACATTTCCAGCCGCCTTCACTACGGCACAGCTTGGGCGCAACCTAGTGTCTATCCTCTTTGTGCCCCTGACTGCCTGTAGAGCATGCAGCTGGGGCAGGCAGGCAGCAAGCAAATCCAGCTCCCGACCTCGTTGTGCCCTTGTCTCAGGTGCTGGGCGAGGTGTTCAACTGCCTATACCGCGCGCAGCTGGGGCAGGCAGCCGAGTCAGTGCCCGATCCCCAGCTGCCTGAAGTGGTGCGTGTCCCGCGCCAGGGTGCACCCAGCGGCGGCGGCATGATCCCTGCTGTGGGCGTGGCCGCAGCTGGTAGCCCCGGACAAACCCTCCTGGCCCTGCCTAAGGGAGAGGCGGGCTTGGCCAACAGCACGAGTGCTGCCCAGGTCACAGATGTCAGCATGGTGCAGGACGTGTTTGGCCTTAAGGTCCAGGTGAGAACAGGGGCTCAGCCTTCAATTGGTTGCGCATGCCCTCAGCTCTGGGGGTGCTGAGCCCCTGCGTGCTGGCCCAATGAGCTGCACACAGGTGTGAAGCCTTCATGTACGAGAGTGCCTGCAGCCAAAAATAGGATGGCTTGGGTATTTGCAGCATGACCTTCTGGCTGGATGCGAAGTGCTCCCATTGCTGGTGGCATCCCAGGTTTTTCCAAGGACCATTGCAGGTCAAGGCTTCCAGCCTTGATGCTGCCCACTGCATCGCCCTGTCCGCTGGCAACCGCTGTCACATTGCCATGCCAATGACTGACTCAACGTGATCTTTGGTGATGTGCAGGAGCCCTGCCCGCCATCTGATGACGAGGCACCTGCAGCAAAAAAGCCTCGTGGGGGTGATGTGGGCACCTGGCAGCAGCAGCAGAGCAAAGCCTCGGCCAACCAGCTGCGCCAGCAGGCGCAGCAGCAGCAGCAGGCGGCGGCTGCCAGGCGCCTGCTGAGGGACCCCTCTGTCGTGGAGATGCAGCAGTACTGGAAGTGGAGTCACCTGGTGCCTGTCAAGGTAAGAGCAGTCTCTGTGGACTGTGGGTTGACGCAGTTGTACTGCTTGGGAGGCTGGGCCAGCCGGTGCCTGTTAAGGGCTGAGGAACCGTTTGGTGCGTAGTTTCACCTGCACTGGCGGTGGAGCTACCTGAGGCCTGTCTGGATGAGGGCAGTGCTCGAACTGTTGGCTGCTGCAAAACAATTGTTCTGTCTGCAGAACAGAGCCACTCCAGGGGTGGAGTGGCAGGCTGAGCAGCTGTCGGTTGGCTGCAGTCAAACTCCCCCTCAAAGCAAGATGGCTGCAGCAGCGCAGTCACGCAGGTTTCTGCAGCGCAAAAGAACCTGCATGTCTTGCTGCTGGATGCAGCTCATCTCGGCTATGTCACTGGCTGCTGGACGCCAGCAGCTGCACAACATCCTCAAGAGCATCACACGCCCATGATGCAGATGGGGCACTGCAGCGCTACATGTTGGGCATCAGTGCCTTGGACCACCATCCTGCATCCACCAGTGACGCGCCTCCTGTCACAGAGGTGCTGCATGTTACGTGTGGGTGGTTGACATGGCCTCTGTGGCTCTTTGCAGGCGCTGAGGCAGGCCTTCGAGCATGGCCGCGGGGGCAGCTTTGAGGTGTTGCTGCGGGCGGCCCAGGTGGGCAGGGGCGGCCAGGGCAATCCGCCCGAGCTGACCTTGCTGGGAGCGCCCCGCGTGTTCACGCTGGCGCTGGGGTGGGACTCTGCTCAGGTGAGACATCAGCACAGGTGCCTGCACAGAAAGCATGCACAGTGCGCAGTCTGCTTACATGAGGGTGATAGCTGATTGGCCGGTGCTTCTGCGTAGACGCTGTGCATGGGAGGCTGTACACTCTGGGATGTGAGTGAGGCCACGCCTGGCTGGTCCTGTCGTGCACACTCTATTCAGGGGTGTCTGTACACGCTGAAGCACATGTGACTCTGCTGCCAGTCGGCTGGTCCAAGCTACACCCACTCCTCTTCCTGCGCAAAATCAGCTCTTGCAAGTTGGGCCAGCTGCCGGGCAGCAAGTTCACTCGCATGAGTCGCACGCTGCTAGGTGCAGGTTGTGCAACGGCACACATGGGTCAGAAGTTGCACTCTGCCCACGATGCATACGCTGCCCACTGATGTGAGCTGCTCCTTGTGCAACTGTTCTGCATGACTTGAGTCGGCCCTGGGCTGCACAGGCGGCTGACATCTGCATTGCTGTAGCAGGTCACTTGGCAGCTGTGTTCAGCTTAGTCAACAATGTCCACCAGTCAGGGAGACAAGTTCTTGGCACTTTAGCATGTTGGAGCTAGAGCTGCTGGTCTGACTAGTGCCCTTCAGCGACCCAATGGCGTTCCTCTGCAGGCCTCCACAGACGCCATTGCCGCAGCTGTGGACGCACTGAGTCCCTCAGTGCGCCTGGGCAGCCTGTTCAAGGGACTGCCCACCCAGCAGCCCCCCCACCTGCTGCGCAGCGTGATCTGCTACTTTGGGCACCACTACCAGGCATATGCCCTGAGCGAGGAGCTGAATGACTGGCTGCTGTTTGACGATGTAAACATTGCCTACGTCGGGGACTGGCAGGCAGTCCAGGCCAGCATCAAGAGCAACCGCTCCCAGCCCTCAGTGCTGTTCTACGAGCAGCAGCAAAGCCTGTGAGGCTGTGGCTGCACAGCAGTCTGGCCCTGCGGGCGAATTCTGTGTCTCAAGCTGCCTGCTTAGGCTGCGTGCAGCTTGCCCAGCAGGCACTGTGCACTGTCATGCAGTCCTCCTGGCTTTGGGCCGCATGGGCTGCTGCAAACCAACTGATGTCACCAGCTTTACTTTGCCACCTCACAGAGGTGTCGCAGAATTCTGACACTTTCTTAGCCTGCGCTTCAACTGCTCCCCCAGCCTTGCAGGTCCAGATGTTTTCCACAGCATTCATAAGCTGCCCCCAAGCACAACACTACACCCGAGTATCCTTGACCCCATCAATTTTGACCATCCTGCATGTCATTTTTATTATGCTTGTCTGAAAGGGCTGCAATCTGAGGTTCTTGCCTGCATGACCTGATATAGTGAGCTGTCAGCCAACATCTGGGTGCCTGGAACCCCTGCAGCATTTGAAATGTAGCACAGGCGAAAGCGCAAATGGGTGTGAGACTGCAGCACAATATAAGCCTCATGTAGCTCTCTGGCCCTTGTTTCCCAGCTCTCCAATTGAATTAAACAATATCCAAGAGCATGTCATCGTGGGGCTTCAGGCAAAGGTTGCTCTGTAGACAGCATGGGCGCTGATTACAGCCTGTTGTTCATGGCAATATGTTCTGCCAGCTATAATGTGAACTCCTTGTAGATTGGCATGCCTTGTCACCACCGGCCCAAAGCAAGACTTGTTCCCAAGCTTGCTCAAGCATGCAAGGTCAGATCAGGTCTGATTCTATGAAGCAAAGGTCACAATACTCAGTACCACCTCATGGGAGCCTTGTCAGGCAGAGGTGCTTTGAGTGAGGAAAATGCATCTGTCATCTTTAGTTGCAGAGACACAAGCCTGAGCACGATGTCCAAAAAGCAAGTATGCTTGCTGCTGTGCAAGAAACACAAGAATACAGGGGCTGGGCTCATGCCAACAGTGCAACCCAAGGCACTCCTGGCGGGACCACTACAGGCAGTGTTGACGAGCCCACCTCAAAACTGTAAGATTGTCATTGACAGCTGCTTGGGCACTTGTGCTGCTGTCCCACGGGCAGCCGTTCTGGCGCAAGCTACTTCAGAATGCTGAGGTTGCCGCGTTGGGCAGCTGCACTGCAGACTTCTGGGCCCCAGGCACAGCCATTCTGGTGGGCAAACTGCAGCACTGCCAGGTGGCCTCCTCTCCTGCAGCCTCGCACGTGCTTGAGCTCCAGGCACAGCCGTGCCGACGGGCATAGTGCAGCACTGCCAGGTGGCCCCCTCTGGCTGCAGCCTCGCACGTGCTTGAGCTCCAGGCACAGCCATGCCGATGGGCATACTGCGGCACTGCCAGGTGGTCCCCTCCGGCTGCAGCCTCGCATGTGCTTGAGCTCCAGGCACGGCAGCCCTGCTCGCATGCCCACCGCAGCACATTCACATGGCCTTTCTGGCTGCGCAGAGGCTGATCTTCTCGAGCAAGTAATCTTTAAAGGTGAAAGTCTCTACCCGCAGAAACTGCCAGATCTCCAGCTTGGCAGCTTTCAGGCACCTGCAGGAGCA
Source organism: Asterochloris sp. CNOR1 (assembly GCA_963969365.1). Taxonomy (NCBI): domain Eukaryota; kingdom Viridiplantae; phylum Chlorophyta; class Trebouxiophyceae; order Trebouxiales; family Trebouxiaceae; genus Asterochloris; species Asterochloris sp. CNOR1. The sequence goes on along the minus strand of OZ017756.1, from coordinate 1,766,214 downwards.
TCAGCTGGTCCAATACTCGAGCCATTGATGCTCTACATGCACTCGTGACATGCTTGTGTCCCCTGAGCCAGCAACAGAAACATGGTCTGACATCTACAATTGCACAGATCTGTCAGACTGGAGCACAGTGTTGTGGAGCACAGTGCCGTGCGGGCTCGCTCATTCATGTTTCCACACTGCCATCTGAAAGTCGAAAGCAGTCCGGCATGGCTCTGCGCCTGAACAGCTTCTGATACACCGACAGCAGCAGCTGCTACTGTGGTATCACCTGGTCTGATCTCACGGCAGCTGTTTGAGCAAAGCGGTCATGGCATCCTACCCCATGGTATTTGTGGACAAGCAGCAGCAGCAGCAACAGCATCTGCTGCAACTGGACAACTTCTACTTGACAGCTGAGGAGCTCCAGAACAGCCCCTCCAGGCTCAGCGGCGTCAGCACAGAGGAGGAGCGCCAGCTGCGTATCTATGGATGTGAAATCATCCAGGTGCCCCTGCTTCATATAGGCATTCTTGCAAATGTCAGCCTGCTGCAGCTTGCGCTGCATACATGCAGGCATCCTGTGCTCTGTGGTCTACATGAATGTCTGGCGGTGGTAGTCGACCATCTGGGTGCTCAGCTTGGTGCAGGCTCTCTTGCCATGTTCACCTGCTGCAGGCATACACAAGATGTGACCACTGCTGTGTGCAATACACATGTTTGCCTTGTCAGCAGGCTGTGCGGCTCTGCTTCTCTAGCATGCAGAAAGCGAGTGGCACCCTTCAAGGCTACTCTGGCTGCTGCAGCCTGCATTCTGCTGCACTCCGTCACCTCTGGCATGTCGGCCTGCAGGAGGCCACCACGCTGCTGAAGGCTCCCCAGGCTGTCGCCGCCACAGGGCAGGTGTTACTGCACCGCTTCTATTCCAAGCACAGCCTTGTGGAGGTGGATGTCAAGGTGAGTTGCATGGCAAGAAGGCTGCTGTGCATGTGAGTCAGCACTCTGGGGTGTCACCCACAGGCACAAGGCATGATCTTTGAAGTGTAAATGACGACAGCCGCAGCGGGGTCCCGTTAGGTAGACTCTGTAGGCTGCCAGATGCAGAGCAAAGTTGACATGACATTGCAGTGAGCATGGCCATTGTTGCAGCTGGCCAGTACTGGCTGGTGTCCAGCTGGCATGCCACAGGTACACCAGCTGGAAAACATGCAGGCGGCAGTGCAATTTACTGGCACTCCTGGTTGTACCGACCACTGCAGACTGATCATCAGGACGCCTCAGACCCCAGGTGTTGCAGGCAGGGTCTGCAATCAGCTGCTCGCTAACAGGTGCCCTGCAGGAGACTCAGCTGTGAGGCGTGTATCGGCCACAGTTGGCATGGCGCTCTATTCGAGATGGAGCTTCTGCCCCATCTCAGTGTCTGTACTTACTGCTGCAGGCAGCTGCTGCAGGCAGCTGCTGCAGCCTGCTGCATCCTTGCAGACAAGCTGGAGTTGACCCAGCTGCAGGGTGTGCAGATATCAGCCAATGGGATGCCAAGACTACTGAGTCTGGTGCTGCAGGTGCCTGCTGCGGCATGCTGCCCACAGCTGGCTGGAGGAGTTGTACCTGCAAGGCCTGGAACAAGCTTTAAGAGAAGCAGCACAGACTCTGAGGCGGCTGTGCGTCAAAGCTTCTGCTCATTGCTGCAGGCAGCTGCTGCGGCCTGCTGCTTTCTGGCGGGGAAGCTGGAGGAGAACCAGCTGCATGCGCGCTACCTACTGCTGGTGTTTGACCGCATCGAGCGTCGGCGGGAGGGCAAGTCACTGCGCATCCTGGACTTCTACAGCCAGGTGAGGGCTTTGCTGCTGCAAGAGGCCAGTGGTCGCCCCAAGGTCTCACAGCCAGGTTGGCTTCAGCTAACCCACGCTCAATGCACCTCTTCAGCTTGCATGGCTCTGGTGCTGAATGCATGTTCTACTTGTTGAGGCCGACGTCTCACCATCCTGTGGGACTGCACATCTCCATGCTTGTGCCCTCAGACTCGGCAGTTGCTCTTGACGTTTACAGTCAGGTGGGGCCTGAGGAAGCCATTGCTACATCAACTTGAGCTGACTGAGACCTGGGTTCAGTGGAGATGGATAGGCCTGGACTATCGGCACAGGAAGGTGAGCCCTTAGGGTACCTCGATCACTCCACATCAAATCAGTGTAAGAATCAGGTGTTGCCCTGCAGACATATGCCCGCCTGAAGAATCAGCTGTACCAGCTGGAGAGGATGGCGCTCAACGCCTTTGGCTTCATCACTCATGTAGACCACCCACACAAGTTCGTGCTCAACTACCTGCAGCTGCTGGGGCTCAATGACAAGGCCCTGCTGCAGGAGGCCTGGAGCCTCAGCAACGACAGGTGGGGACAGGGGCACTGGTTGCGATGCTGGCCAATCATCTGAAAGAGGTCTGCTCACTCAGAGTGATAGAGGAGTCAGGCTGCAGCAGGTAGCACTGCCCAAGCATGCTGTCGGTGTGTGAGGATGTGCGTTGCTCCGATGGGCATGTATCTGATTAACTGCCTCTGCCGATGCAGATCAACGCACACAGTCCATGCCAGCGGTAGAAGTAGTGCTTTCAAGAGCAAGCCATGAAGAATCCAGATGCCATTGCGGCGTGATCCTTCAGCATTTGGCTGCTGATGCATCAAATGTTGCTCTGTGCCTCTGCATCTGCATCATGCTATCGTGCCCAGCAGTGAGGCCTCATCTCAGGGTAGCATCTCTTGTCTGCAGCTTGCGCACAACGCTGTGTGTCCAGTACAAGTGCGAGGTGGTCGCCTGCGGCATCATCTTTCTGGCTGCAAGGCGTCTCAAGGTGATTTATCTGCGTTGCCTCATCTTTGGGTTGATCACAATACCAGTGTCGTGCTGCCGTGGCACCAGACAAGCGAGCATCAGGCCATGCACTCAGGGCAGCCCGGACAGGGCAGGACCCTCAAGGTCTGCTGTCTGTAACCACCATTTATTGCATGGGAGTGACCTGGATCCAGTCATCTCTCTGGCTGAAGGCGCAGTCAGCCAGGGAATGCACCTGCTTCCAGCTGCATCACATGTGCACCTTGACATCCAGCCGTGCAGAGGACCTGCTTGGGCCACAAGGCACCTAGCCTGCAGCTGCCACTGCCTGGGGCCATCAGAGCCTGCCTACAGGGTTTCACCCAGCAATAAGTGGTAGAGATACAGGCTGTCAAATTTCTCCTGCTGTGGCAATAAGTGTCGTGCACTGCTTGGCTAAGGCTGGTCGGACAGCTGCATTGACCACTCAAGCTGAACCTGCGTGTTGTCTCTCTATGCAGGCCTTTGTGCTGCCAGGAGCCCTCTGTGAAGCGCAGCTCAGCATGCCAAGTCGTATGCATCCCTTCAGCAGACACGTCTCTTGCTGGCACTAATCACTGGCAGGTGCAGGGATGAACAGCTTGCCAGACAAGTGCTTTTTTCAAGCCGCCTGCTCACAGGCATGGGAGCTGTCAGCAGGGCTGCTCTGGTGTGCACTGTGTAGCATCCTGAGCACCACCTGCGGCAGACTCCCTCACACTATCATTCGAGGTGGTGGCCTGAGATGCTGTTGCCTGGGTTTGCAGGTGGCACTGCCGGGGGGCTTCACTGCTCAATAGTGTGTCCCTACTCAGCCCTCCCACTCAGCCCTGCATGGATCTCATCTTGAATGGTCACCTGTCTCTCCAAGCGGCTCCGCCAGAGGACGGCATTCCTGTGGCTGCAGCATCACCCTCACATTACTGCTCAGGCACCTGGGAACTCAAATTGTGCATGGCACTGTGCAGATTGGCCTGCCAGAGAAGCTCCTTGGTGGTACACTCTATCTGCTGCAGCCTTCACCACTCACTCGGGCAGTAGGCATCATCTGAGTTTCTCGATGGCGCGTTTGCAGGTTGCCTTGCCAGAGGACCCGCCCTGGTGGACCGTATTCCATGTGAAGAAGCCAGACCTGATAGAGGTGGCCTGCGAGGTGCACAGCCTGTACCAGCGGCCCAAGGCAGCCTACATCCCCCTCTCCAATGAAGCCAAGAAGCACCACGCCTCGCCCACCTCAACGCGTGCCCCCTCTGAGGCAGCTGAGGCGCCTGTGGGGGGGCATGCAGGTGGAGGCGCTGACACGGCTGCCACCCAGGTGCACTTGTGCCTCACGCTGTGCTCAGTCACGCGATGTTCTTGTCTTTGGGTGCTGTTCTGGGAAAAGCTGACAAGGCTTTCAATCAGATGCACTCCCAGGCACTCCCGACCGTACAGCTGGGTGGCACCTGGGTGCTGCGCTGCAGGGGGTGCTGCAGGGGCTGTGCAATGGTCGTACTGGAGCGTGTTGCCTCAAACTGGTCACCAGGTACATTCTCAGAGGCCTTCAGCTCCTGTTGGCCCTGCAGGCAGCTGTTGACGAGGAGGCTCCCCAGGCTGTGCTAGCAAATGGGGCGGGCAGCAGGGAGCCAGAGGGGGGTGTACAGGAGCAGGCACCATCGGGACGCCTGCAGCAGGTGGTTGGTGCAATGCATCATACAGGGTGCAGGCTTGGGTGCATTGCACCCTCTTTTGCGTTCATGTGTCTGGCACAAGCAGGGCTCAGCTGCTGTAAGTTAGTCAGTGTCTTTGAGCAAAATGCTCTGACTGAAGCCACATGGCCGCTGCAGGACTCCCCTCGAGCCAGTCGGGGCAGGGACCACTCCCCAGACAGCCCCAGCAGCAGCTCCCATCGGGGCAGCCTGGGGCGCTCGCGGGACGCAGACTGGGAGCGCAGAGCGCGCCAGCGCTCGCGCAGCCACCACCGCACCACAGACAGCTACCTTGACCCCAGGTGAGCGTTGTCAGCACTGGGACTGCAGGGTTTGCCACCACTGCCACAACCTGGGATGCAGTGCAATGTCACCACACACCACAGTCAGCTGGTTGGAACCCCATGTGAGCACGACTTGAGCGATTGGGAATGGTACATGCAGGCGCCTGTGGGGCCCGCCACTGCTGGCGCAACTGCCTCTGCCTCTGTGCCTGCAGTGTGTCATTCTGCATGCTGGTCTCCTGGCGCTGCAAGACAAGGCCGCCATCAGGCCACACTAGGGTGTGAGTCCCTGTTTCATTGCTCAGTGCTGCTGTAAGGCTCATCTGGCGTCTGAGAGGCAGCCCCACTTGAGAGGCAGGCCCCCACTTGAGCCAAAGCTGCTATGGATTCGCCAGATGCCACAGAGAACACTGTATTACATGGCAGCACCTCATCTCAAACACATGCAACGGTGCAACATATCTGCGCCTTGCGTGTGCAGCACCTCCCCGGTGGTAAGGTGCAGTGGCTTCAGCAGATCCCCAATCGCCCCTGCAGCTCTCAGCGCAGGGCGGCCGTCTGATCCTGCAAACCTCCAATGCTGTTGTGGCACTGAACATGCTGCTGCGCTGTATTGCAGGGATGTCCGCATGGGACCTCGCGAGGACCGGGACTACAGGCGCCGAGATCACTCTCCCGATGCTGACCGCAGGGCAAGGCGTACAGACCGCGCCAGGTGAGCCCACTCCTGTGCAGGGCAGCCAGGACCTGTGCCTGAGGGCTTTTGTCGCAGCAGCCCATGACCAGGAGACTAAATGCATGGTGAGGTGTGCAGACCGCACTGGGGGGGCCGCCTCTGTTGTGGGCAGCAGCAGTGTCCCCTGGCATCCCTGTCCAACTCTTGAACCAGTTGGCCCTCTTGTGCAGCAGCAGTTGCTACGCGTCCCAACCTGGCCAGGTGCCCTGGTTGAGTGACGTTTATACATTTGGAGAGGTGCAAGGGAACGCATTGTGCAGGTCCTGCTGGCAGCAGATCGCGGCATGGGCATATTGAATCACATTCATTCATTTGCTCAGGCGTGAGAAGAGATGGTGTTGTAGGTCACATGGTTTGTAACGTCAGCAAGCACTGACCCAGATGGGTCAAGCATGCCATGTCATGGCTGCTTCTCCCTGCCAATGGTGGCTGTTGAGGCTGCCCTTCTGCCGTGCTGCAGTTTGAGGCAATGTGCTGTTGCATGCCATTGCTGCCTCAGTGTGTTTGTGTAAACAACAGTAGCTTCTGCATATGCTGCCTGTTTGTAGACAATCGACATTTGCGTTGCAGGCATAGGGACCGGCGGCATGACCACCGGCCAGGGGACCAGAGGCGGCGCCATGATGACAGGCGTGACCGCGATAGGGATAGAGACCGCGACAGGCACCGGGACTATGGCCGCAGATGAAAGGCTCAGTCCCAGACCGCAGCCGCCCCGAACCCAGTCCTCCTGGTCTTTTCTGGAATGAATAAAAGGTGCCCCACCGGTAGCAACAATGGACGTTTGGCATTTCCAAATGAACACTGTCATAACCCCTCGCCAAGCATTGAGCATCTGCAGGTTGCTGATTGCATTTACTGTCAGCGATCCTGTTACAAGTGCTTGCTGCTTGTGGTTCAATGAGCAGTTCATGGGGGCCAAAGGACAACTGACATCTGATAATGCTCTCCATACAGTGGGGTGTTCATGCATGCAGAACGCATGCTTTCTTGAGGGGGTTGCACATCTTCTGGAGCCTAGTGCAGTCTGTCTGACTTGCTGTCTGGGTGGGACCAGTATTTGAACAGGTGTCTGGCCTCATCTGGCACCATGATATGCAACCTGTGCTTCTCAATTTCGAACTTGTAGTGATCTTCATTCATTGGCTCCCCATCTCGGTTCACCTGGAGGTCCTCCTTGCTGCTGACCTGCATCATCGAGAAAAGCATCTCATTGAGTGCAGCCGAGACATGCTGTGTACATATCAAGGCGACTCATTCAGAGTCTTGGCTTTGGCAGTGCACTTCGCCACCTGTCAGATGTGCAGATGCGCCACAAAGCCCTGCTGGAAGAGATTGAAACATGGATGCCTTGAGGCTTGCCGGGCTGGATGCCGCCTGACAATGCAGGTCTGCTACACAGCAGAGAAAGAGCTGCTGGCGCACCTCAAACCAGGGGGTCTTGAAGGTCTTCACACATTCCTGCAAGTCGTCCTGCCGCTTGCCAGCCAGGACAACTTGCATCAGCTCCGGCACCCTCCTGGGAGGCACATTTTGGACGAAAGTCACGTCCAACAAGCCGTCATCCAGCTGGGCCTCAGGGCACAGCTTTTGCCCGCCACCTGCGCAGCAGGAATACAGGAGGGTCATCCGGCGGCTTACAGGCTCCTCAGGCATCTACGACAGTGGAGTATCAGAGCAGTCAGCAGGTGGGGTCAACATCTGCCCGCAACCTGCAAAGCGGACATACAATGACTTGGCTAGAATGCCTGTGAGCAGCTGTGGCTAACGGCCCATGTGGGGGAGTCAGTCTGCCTGTCACCTGCACATCAGGACTAAAGCAGAGCTTTTGACATCTGCTTTGCCCTGTTGGCCATATGAGTGCTACTTAAAACCACAGCTCTGCCCACCACATGCACAGTAGGCACATAGGCTCTGGCAGCATCCTCATCAGCTCTGCAGTGGTGCTCTGGTCATGCCCTGCACACATTGCTCACCCCCCCCCCCCCCCCCCCCCCCCCTCCCCCCCCCACCAGCATGAGAGGTCTGTCATTGAGAGGTCTGTGCTGCAATTTTAGCGGCAATTTTGTTGAGAGCAGCTCTGGCATGTGACTGAGGTGCTCCTCATGAGCTGATGCCAGCATGCCCTAGGACGGCGGGCTCCGCAAGGGAGGCTATACTGGTGTGCTCAGCACAGACGGACCTGCTTGCTGCGCATTGCCAACACCCAGGATCAGCAGGTTGCCCTCCCACGTCTCATCTGAGCTCCCCTGGCCATGGCTGCTGGCCACCTGCCACTCGGCAGCACTCTCCTGCCGCAGGTGGGGCGCCTTGGCTGTGACCTTCTTGCTGCTCAACTCGTGGGCGTGGAACAGACCTGCAGTCAGAGATGGCTGTCATGCAGGCGCCCCATGCAGAGCTTTCCGAGAGTGCCGTGCGTGGGCCGGTGCCGCCTGGTTGCCAAGCTTGTTGGTGCCCAGTGATTCAGCGCTGTCAGGCAGCGCCATACAGTGTACAAGCAAGGCGACTGAGGGGCGCCTTGGCTGTCACCTCCTTGCTGCTTAGCTCATGAGCCCCAAGCACTGGAACAGACCGGAACAGACCTGCAGGGCGTGATGACTGCAATGCAGGTCCAGTGTGCCAGAGTATAAGAGGTGGCGCCCCAGGACCTCACAGTCGGCATTGAACCACCACTCAGGACACAGTTCAACACCAGCTGACTACATACAACCTGCAGCCCCGATGTGGTAGGGGCGCCAGCAAATGCTGCCGCTGCACTCATGCCACTCGCAGCAGGCACTAGCGCGCCTGTGGTGAAGCAAGATGCCTTACTCAGGACAGCCAGCAGACCCTGCTGTACCTTCTGTGAGCTGCCAGCAGCCCTCTCAGAACCCGGCCATCCCCTAAATCAACGATCGGGGGGCATGACTGCAGCAGCAACGGCCAGGGCACTCGTGAGGCACTGGCAAGACAATGCACTGCATACCTGTAATGAAGTAGGAGGCCTTGCCCAGGACATTCTTCAGGCCCTGGTCAGTTTTTTTGGTAGCCTCGGTCCCAAAACCGCCGGAGCACATGTTCAGGAAGGCCTTCTTGTTCACAAACCCAACATCAATCTTCTTGCGGTTGCGTTTGCCTGTAGGCAGCGCTTGAGATGCTGTGGTGATGCTGTGGCAGTGCAGCCATGCGCGGCACTCTGAGCTTGACAGCTGCTGGCAATACTGCGCTGTGCCTCTGCTTGCTACAGTACATGGCTGCTGCATAAGGGACAATGCTTCTGGCGGAAAGCCAACACGTGCCATGGCTTTACTGGCATCAGCAAAGGCATGTAAGGTGCTTGGCACCATCATGATGAGCTCACCTGCGACAGCTATCTGCATGGCCTTGACCAGGTCGTCAGACGGGATGCCAAGAGATGTTGCGAGGTCGTTGGCGGTTCCTAAAGGGAGTACAGCAATGCAGCTGTCCCTGGGGGCGTCCTGCTTGCAGAGCTCATTAACCAACTGCACATCAAATTTTGAAGACCCTTGGACCGCTAGACCACATGTGCAGTCTCGACATATGTGCACCTTGCTGCAGCCCCAGCTTGCAGTCACACAGGCATGCTGACATCATCTAGCATGCTGAGGCAAGAGCAACGGGGGCTGCACTGCCAAGAGTGAAGTGCTCACGCAGGCTGATGCAGCCGCAGCCTGCGGGCGGCTCACTTGGTTGATGCTGCCGTCTCCTCCAGCCGCAACCAGCACATCATGCTCTGCAGCAGCACCACTGCCTTGGGCAATAAAGGAGCAGAAGCTGCTGACCAGATGGCTGGCCTACAGGGTGCTGACCCCCTCCCCACCGCTGCTGCCTGCACTGCACACAATCCAGCTGCTGCCGCAGATCATGCAGTTGTTAGCTGCCCTCAGGTTCTGTGCTCAAAGCTCAGACACAGTTGATGGATATTGCGCAGGAGCAGCCTTTGCCACACATGCAACTTGAAAAGCCTGCCAAGTTTCCTGTGGGCAGCCATTCTAGGCTGCTCCCATTGGCATTGATCCCAGCTGCCCGCGGAACTTGTGTAGCTGGCTGCTAGCCACCTCCTTCCCACCGCCTGTTCCCCTGATGCACTGTTGCATGCGATATAGATTGAGCAGCAGACACAGATGCCGGCTGGCTTCCAGCATCTCTGCCCATCTGCCTTGCCCTGGTCTGCTGAAAGCACTCACGGCAGCCGGCTGACCAGTGTGTTGTGCCTACCTCCTTTCTCCTTGATGTACTCCTTTACGCCTGAGGACAGATCTTCAGGGCTGTTGGTTTCATGCAGCTCCATGTGGTGGCCTGCTGACTGCAGCCACTCTGCAGCTTTCTTGAATTCATCAGCCTGGGCCTTGCCGCCATGTGCTATCACAAAGATTCGCGCCTGCTGCTGTGGTGCCTGCGACTGGGCTGAGGCTGTGCAGGCTGACAGACCCCATGTGGCTGTTGCAGCAATCAGCATGTGCGGGAGCTTGCTCTGCCATTGGCTGCCTGCAGCAGAGCCAATGCCAGGCGACTGAATGCGGGTAGGGATTGAAGATGGGATTTCTGATCCTTGTGGGCTCAGAGCGATGCAGCATCAGCTCATCACAAGCTACTAGCACATCCTGACCTGGCCTCCTGGTCCTGTGAATGAAGTTGTGGCCAGGCAGTCCCAGAGCATATACATGTGCCACCATAAAGGTCTGCGAATAAGTTGCCTTCGATAGCAAGCTTCTGGGTAGCTCCTGTTGTGACGCCAAAATAAGGATACCAGGTAGGCAGCTAGTGACGTCGGCCTGATTAGGTTGGGGGAACCAATGATTTGAGAAGGACATGAAGCGCAGTCGCCAGGATTTTGTACTGATTGCAGCATGCATGCAGTGTGCCTTTGCAAGAGGCTAAAGCATGACATAGAGAGTTGGAGCAGTTGAAAGGCCTGTCATTTGGCTTCTGCTGCTAAGCTGCCAGGAACGGTGTCTGCTCAGTCAGGCGCTCAGCAGATGGCTCTGGGCTGCAGCAGCAGGCTGCTCAGCTGCTTGTGCGATGGATCTGCTGCCACCGCTGTAGTGCGCAAAAGGAGCAGATAGCAGGGGATAGCATTTGAGCTTCAGCTTGAGAACTCGCAGGGATGACGATTGTCTGGCTCTGCTCCAATGAGGCATTGCCTTCCTGGGCAAGCTACACAGCCTCATGCAGCTCAAGTTGCTGGCTGCAGCATACTTCACAACATTACACGAAGTTAGCAGCTTTGCAAGTCAGGTAGTGTTGCGTGACAGGGCAGCTGGGTTTTGCTGAAGCCCATGTGGCTCATGTAATGCATGACAACATCACACAACAGCATTGGGGCAGCCTGGGAGGCACCCAATACCCCTGATAATGAGCTGTGACCCGCATGTGGCCAGCAGATGCTCCAGTGAAGCGTCACTCTGCCTTTGCCACTCGACCTGCTGGGCCCACTGAAGGCTTTGGCAGCACCCCAGAGATCAAGCTCCATATGATGCTGGCCGCAGCTGAGGCAGGAGTGTCAGCACAGAGCCTGCATTCTCTGGTGACAAGCTTGTGCTGCAGAGCAATTTCGTTGATCTTGCGCGCAGGACTGCCTGGTAGCCTGCCAGGTGGCCCCCGCCATGCGCATGGGCACCTGCCTCAGTGGCCTGTGCTAGAGGCCTGTGCCCCCACTGTGCAGCATGAACTGGATAGCTAAGGCGTCTGCACCAAGTCACGAGGATTCCTTGAAGTCAAACTAATCGGTGCGCAGCAGTGACATTGATCTTTCTTGGCCTTGGCCAGATCTCGATGAGGAAGCTTCACCTGGCGGAGGCACTGCATCTTGCATTGACCATCACTGACCTTGCAGTCAACACCACATGGCGTGGTCAACAACACACCAGTTTGCAGCTCTGAGCAACACCAGCATGGAGATTCTGCCTGGCTTCGTGCGGAGAGGCTTGCAGAGAGCGTCTGAGTTGCGTGACCAATTCTATGACCAAGTGGAGGAGGCCCAGGACGTGGTGCAGGACGTCACTGACTTCATAGTCCACTCGAAAGTCAACAAGAAGGTACGCCTGACTCCTGATCATGGGCAGAGACCGCAGCTCTGAGCTCACATGCCGGCCGCACTTCCTGCAAAGGAGTGCTGCCAAGTCACGAGGATTCCTTGAAGTCAAACTAATCGATGCGCAGCAGTGACATTGATCTTTCTTGGCCTTGGCCAGATCTCGATGAGGAAGCTTCACCTGGCGGAGGCACTGCTTTTTTTTAGAGAATGGATTCAAAGTCCGGGGGCCACAATGAACGGGCATGGGACTGACAATTCATGTAATCATGGCAAAAGCAGCACTGATTGATGCATAAGCAGCGCTGCACGCACATACTTAGCAAGCAAAATTGGGAAATGGTCATCAAAGAGGTCTGTCAAAGTCTGTTCTGGCGTCTGGAATAGGTGGCTGTGGGCGTTGCGCAGGTCATCGAGCTGGGGACAGTGCAGCAAGATGTGTTGCTCGTCTTCTATGGCGGTTGCTGATGTGCAGAGGCGGCAGGTCCTCTCGTGTCTGGCTTCTGATGTGTAGCGGCCTGTCTCAACTCTCAGCCTGTGGCTGCTGCAGCGGATATGGGCCATTGATTTGCGCAGTCTGTAGCCTCTGATCTGCTGGATGTAAGGTTGCGTGGTGTACGCTGCGCTGAAGCCGCGCATCTGCTTGTACGTTGCCACGGTGCTGTCTGAGTTCTCCGCAAAGAGCCGCCCATGGCGCTCTGTGCTGGGGGCGCTGGCAGGCCTCCCGCGGGCCTGCAAGGCAGCAAATCCAGCAGGGGTACGCAGGAGCCTAAGGTTTTCCACATTGGGTGTGCCGTCAAACATCGCCCAGAACAGTGGGTTGTCAGATGCAGTGCGAGTGACATTGCAGATGCGCAGCCTGAACTTGTCAACTTGTTTTTGCCAATGCACAGCAAGCGGGTATCTGCCAAACTCAGCCAGGGCAATCAAGTGGTGCGTGGTGCGTTTCACTCCCAGCAGGCCACGTAAGAACTGGAGGTGGACGCCTTCCAGCACTTTGGTGACTGTGCTGCTGGCATCATGGTGCCAGAACCACACCTCACAGCCATAGCTGAGGATGGGCAGCACCAATGCATTGAAAAAGTTGCACATGCGCTGGGGGTGCACATAGCCAAGCTGGAAGCATCTGCGGCGCATGGCATGCATGGCTTTGCATGCAGAAGCTGCAAGACTCCCCAGAGCAAGGCGGAAGTCCCGTTGCGTGGCATGGAACCACAGGCCCAGATATTTGAAGCTGTCCTTGCGGGTGAGCACTCTCCCGCCGTATGTGAAATCCCGGCAGGGGGTGTGCCGCAGCTCAAAGACCAGCACCTCAGTCTTTTCCAGGTTCACTGTGAGGCGCCTCTTCTTGCTAAAGACCTGCACTGCATCAAGCATGTTCTGTAGCCCCTCTGCTCTGGTGCTTAGCATGGCAAGGTCGTCTGCGTAGAGCAGCAGCGGCACAGGCTTTTGCATCTTCCACTCGCGGCCCGCAGCTGTGAACCAGAAATCGGCAAGGCTTGGGGCGCCATTGCCTGGCACAGCTTTCAGGACCTTGTGCAAGCAGTCAAGCAGCAGCCCGAACAGCAGGGGGCTGAGGGGACTCCCCTGCTGTACCCCCTGAAAGCACCTGAAAGCCCCAGAGGTGCCCTGTGCAGTTCTCACTGCAGCAGAGTCGACACCATAGAGGCTCTGCAGACACTTCAGGAACTGCCCCCGCACTCCAATGTTGGCCAGGACAGCCCAAAGCACTTCCCTGTCCACTGTGTCAAACGCTTTCTCAAAATCCACAAAGCAGCAGTACAATTTCTTCCCCTGTGACAGGCATTTCTTGACTATGTAATTCAAGATACTCAGTTGAGCTGATGTGCCGCGATTGGCCCGGAAGCCCGCTTGCGTGGGCGCCCTGAGATTGTTCCTCTCAGTCCAGTCTGCCAGTCTGCGCGTGAGCACAGAGGCGAATAGCTTGGCCAGAACCGGGATGACTGTGATGGGGCGGTAATTATTGAGGCCTTGTCTGCATCTTGCATTGACCATCACTGACCTTGCAGTCAACACCACATGGCGTGGTCAACAACACACCAGTTTGCAGCTCTGAGCAACACCAGCATGGAGATTCTGCCTGGCTTCGTGCAGAGAGGCTTGCAGAGAGCGTCTGAGTTGCGTGACCAATTCTATGACCAAGTGGAGGAGGCCCAGGACGTGGTGCAGGACGTCACTGACTTCATAGTCCACTCGAAAGTCAACAAGAAGGTACGCCTGACTCCTGATCATGGGCAGAGACAGCAGCTCTGAGCTCACATGCCGGCAGCACTCCTTTGCAGGAAGTGCGAGGCATCCTAAAGGAGCGCCTTGATGCTCAGCGTGCCGAAGTTGCAGACCTGTGCAATGAGGTCACTCTTCTGTGGCAGCGCACCCAGGACCTGGAGAGGGAACTTGAGGATGAGACAGCAGAGAAGTGAGTCAGAGACAGCCTCAACAACATACGCGTGTGCTTGTCCAGGTAGAAGGCAGGCCTGGTGGCCTGTGCTATGCCCCAATGTGCAGGGGCTGCTAAGGAGTGGCAGTGCTGGGTGGGAGTGTGCCGTCCAAGCTGAGAACATAGTGGTGCATGAGAGTGGGTCATAGCCCGCCTCAACAATTGACATTTGTTACTCAGGATGGCTGAGTGGGGCCCCATGCCACATGCCACCCTGCCTGAAATGCCCTTGTCAGCAATAGCATGCTCACCAAGGGGACTCCAAAAGGCAGCTTTTGCCTGGGCTAGCAAGGTGCAGTCAGTGGCATCTGAAAGGTGTACTCCATTTGCAGGGCTTCCTGCCAGACAGCCCTGGCCACCCAAGAGGCAGAGCTGCGCTGCCTGCGCCCAGAGCTGCTGCAGCTGTGAGTACCCCTTCCCCCTCTGCTCTGCCCACATTGCTTGCAGCGAGAGGGGCATGCTGTAACGCCCTTCCCAGCTGACCACGTCAGACGCCCTGCTTTGTGTGCTGTTGAACCTCTGCTCTGCACAATGGGGCTGAGCTTGCTGGTCAATTCAGGGGCCATGACTCTGCTTCTACTTCGTGCTGGGCAAAGTAAAACGGCATGCTGTTTGGGGCCATACAAGGCTGCTGTGCTCTGCCCATCTCTGCCATCAGGCAGCCTGCCTTTGCTGCTTGTGCTGTTTACAGATGCGGGAGATGACACCCATGCTATGCTGGTCCAGCGCCCTGTTGAGAAACATGGTGGTGGGTGCAGGCAGCAGCAGCTGACTGACCTGAGTCAACAGTGTACAGCCGCCCCCAGCTGCCAGCACCCCCAGTCCTGCCAGGCGACACGCTCGAGTCGGCTTTCCGGAAGGTTGGCAGCATGATCACCCGCATGGGGCCTGTGCTGAGGGACACACAGCAGCAGCTGTGCAACGAGCAGGCTGCACATGGGAAGACCAGGGTGGAGCGGCAGCGGTCTCAAGCACTGCTGAGCAGCAGCAAGTCAGCTCACAGTGCCACTCAGGCGCTGCTGAGCAGCGAGCAGACTGCCCATGCCACCACCAGGCAGCAGCTGCAGCGGGCACAGGAGGCCGGGGCTGCTGAGAGGGCAGGCGCCTTGCACCAGCTGCAGAACGCTGTTGCTCAGGCGCAGGACCAGGCAGCTGAGCAGCACCAGCTCGCAGTGCAGAAGGTTGTGACAGCTCATGCGCAGCAGATCCAGGGCCTGCACAGCCAGCACGCTCTGAATCTGCAGCGGCAGAAAGAGCAGCACGAGGGGGCCCTGGCACAGCTGCGGCGCTCACTGGCAGCAGCGGAGCAGGGCACCAGGGACGTAACGGCCGCTGCTGCCCAGGCGCAGGCAGACGTGCAGGCCCATCGCCAGCAGCCGCGCCAGATCCAGGCTGAGCTTGGCAGGATGCGCCATGAGCGGGCGGCCTCTCAGACCGCTGCTGCCCAGGCAGAGGCAGACCTGCTGGACGCACACCAGCAGCTCCAGCAGGTGCAGGTGGAGCTGCAGCACGAGCGCGGCCAGCAGGCAGCAGACCTGAGGGCTGCTGTCATCCAGGCGCAGGCCGAGATGGGGCAGGTACGCGCTGACCTGCAGGCAGAGCGCCAGCGGCACACAGCCACTCAGGCTGCCGTGACCAGGCTGCAGGGGGCACTGAAGGGGGAGCGCCAGCGGCTTGCAGCTGCCCAGACAGATTCAGGCGTTGCAGCCCAACATGCAGCAGCCCAGGCAGCCAACACCCAGCTGCGGAGGCAGCTGCAGGGGTTGACTGAGCAGCTGGCTGTTGCCAATGCACGTGAAGCAGCCCTCCAGCAAGACTTGGCTGCAAGGTGAGTCCTGCGTCATGCCCCTTGCACTGGGCAGGTGCCGCAGACCCCCTTCTGTCTGCCCACCCTGCTTGCCTGCCTGCTGCTCCACGCACCTGCATAGTTGGAAGCCACAGTGCAGCTCATGACACCACACCAGGGGCTGGTGGGCATTGTGTCTGAGCTGCCAGAATGCTACGGGTTTGTGCAGGCAGCAGGAGATTCAAAGGCTGCAGCAGGGGCACAGCAGCGATGAGGAAGGTGACGGCAACAACACCACCGACAGTGAGGGCATCAGTGATGAGGAGGATGACGCCAGCGGCAGAGATGTGGAGGATGACGAGGAGCACAGGTGAGGCTGTGCCTTCCACAGGGGAACGAGTGGTCCACAGCCCAACTGGCCTCCTGCGTCAGGCCCTTGAAACGGTGGAGCAATGTGAGGGTGAATGTCTGGGGATCTCGTGTTCTTGGGCCATTGTTTGCGATGCTGAGGCCAGCCTCCTCAAAAGTGCACATGTCTTCTGCTGTTAGCGCCGAGTTTTGCACCAAGCCTTGGCACCCTGTCCTGGACAGTCTGGAATGCACATTTGTGCAGGCACCAGCAACAGGCGCTGCCCTAGCTGATGAGAAGACACATGCCGTGAGAGCCCATGTGACCCTGTGTCCCTGCAGGGCTGTGCTGTGCGCACTGGAGCGCGTGCTGCTGCCAGCGAGGCACACGCCTACCCCTGGCACCCTGGCTGACTGCCTGGCCACACTACTGGAGGCCATTGAGCAGGAGGGGGAGGCCCACGTAAGTGCTCCCGCTCTGTAGATGCCATCAGGGCTGATCTGCAGGCACGTCGAGGGCAGACCCTGAGAGCTGCCTTGCAAGGTGGCTGCCGTGGAAAGCACTTGCCAAGGGCTGCCAAGCAGCTTATAGCTGGCAAACAAGCGCCCAGAGATAGTGGTCAGCCTTACTGGAGCAGCTCAGCTGCAGCATACTGTCCTTCTGATCTGCCTCATGGCAGCTAGAGCTGTGCAACATGTGCACTGTGCAGAGCAGAGCTTGATTCCCTGTACGTGTGTACCTGCAGTCTGCATGAATCAGAGGAGACCCGGCATCATGGGCTCACTACCTTGTCGTCCGCGCCATTCTGTTCAAAATGTGAGCTTTGTCCCTGCCATACCGTGCTGAAGACCTGTGGCCTGAGTGCAGAATGAGAAGTGCAAGGAAGAGTTTGAGAGGATGGCGGCCGAGGAGGACTACACCCTGAACCTGACGGGAGTGCTTGGCTGCGGGGGACATGCCATCACATACAGGTCAGATGCTGACTTGAGCTGGGGCCTGCTCGCACCACTGCTGCTCCCCAGAGGTTGGAAAGTGTCTACACACCCTCAGCCTTGCTGCACAGCTGGGCAGCTATGAGACTGTTTGCTGGCTACTCCTTGTGACAACCCAAGGTGGTCGCCTGCCCCAAAAACCCTGTCTTGGGTGGTGGCTGGCTGCTGTTGCTGCTAGCCAGCAATGCATACTCCCGCCACAACAGAGCCATGGCATCTGTCTCGCTGCAGGGTGCGCCTTGTGGCCGACCCCAGCAGGCTCAAGGTGCCCTTCTGGTGCCCCTGCTCTGCCCTGTGCAACACACACAACTTGCCACCATGCTGCAGGGCACACAAGATGGGACACCCTGGCCAGACGGTGGCCATCCGCTTTGAGGACAGACAGCGGGACATCCTGGCGACCCTGCGTGATGCCCTGGAGACCGCCCTCTCCGAAGCTCAGTCAGAGGTCACCAGGGCAGTGGAGATGCTTGCCCACGCGCACAGCAACAGCCTGGCAGTGCGCGACATGGGCATGAAAGGGGCTGTCGCTGTGCACTGTGCCAGGCTGCAGGAGACCTCGCCGGGCGAGCGGATGCGGCTCATGATCGTGATGAGGTAGGTGGGGTGGCAGTCTATGCTGGTGTGCAGCACTGTGCAGGTGACCGCATGATGATGGTCACATTGGGTCTTTGGACCCCATACATGTGACCGCTGTAGGGTTTGGGGGCTTGTGCTATGCCACTGAATGTATTCGCAGGTTTGCCTGGACCCCAGCCGCCAGCTGTTGTCACTGTTGCTACGTGCTGCTGGTGGCAGCCGGCAAGAAAAACCCAGGATTGCCGCGCCTGGCTGCATGTGCTGCTGCCACCAGCCAGCTAAAACAGGCCATCAGTGGTCCGCCTGCACCTGTATGCTGCAGCCTGCCAGCTAAAGCGGTGGAGCAGTGATTCTTTTGCCTTGGCCGCCTGAATCTGCAAGCCCCTGGCTGTTGTGTATATGGCAACCCAGAAGCTGGTTTCAGGCATATGCTGAATACAAAGCACTCAACCCCTCTCTGATCTCCGCTGACCTGCAGTGTTGCGGGCACGCAGACGCTTCAGCAGTGGGTGCGGCAGCAGAGGATGGAGAGGTACCCAGATGGCTATGAGCACTTCCTCAGGCTGTGCCTCTCCATCATCTGCCAGGTGGCCCAGGTGAGGTCATCGGCACGGTGGCATGGGTGCTCCATCTGCCATGTGGCGAGCGCTGGTGGGCCCAGGAACGTCCAGTATGCACAGCAGTTTTGCACATGTTGCAGCATTCAAGGTGAGCAGGCATTCACAGAATGTTCCACCAGGATGGCTGTGCTGCGGTGTGGTCAAGGTGAGCAGGCAGGCTCCATCTGCAGAGCGGCGTTGCCGCTACTTCTGCTGTGTGGTCGAGATGAGCATGCAGGCTCAGGCATGCTCTGCCACAAAAGTGGTGTTGCTGCGCACACTCCTGCATGTGGCCAGGGTGTGTAAACAGGCACCAGAGAGCCTCATGACAGGGTGACCAGAGTGAGCAGGGTGGTCCATCTGCAGCAGTTTCCAATGCATCTGGTGTGTGGTCAAGGTGGGCAGGCATGCACAGCAGCGCTTGGCCTGCAGAGTGACCTTGCTGCCTTGTCATGTGGGCTCTGGCTGGCCTGTGGTGCGTGCCTGTAGCTGAGCTGGGGCAGCCTGATGGCTGAAGCACCACCTCCTGGCCTGCATAGGCGCCTGGCCCTGCCCAGCCTGCAGCCCTCCAGACTCAATGCCGTATTTCTCACTTCCCTGCTGATACCAGACGGCAGGCTGTCTATGCTGCATGACAATACAAGACATGGGGTTCTGCCTGGCTGCATGGGCCTGCTGCAGGGCCTGAGAGCTGGCACGACGCCCCCCATGGTGCTGTGGTCTTGACCCTCTGCTGCGGCCTGCATACCAGCCTCGCAGCCCTGGAGGTCGTTGTAGCCAATGTTTGCCTCATGCCGCACTTGCACCACCACTCCAGTGCTGCCTGCAGACCCTGGCATCCCTCGAACGCAGGAAGTTCCATGGAGTGGACTTCAAGGTGGACAATGTGCTGATCAGCCCAGATGACGGGGGCTGCCACCCAGTCCTTATCGACTGCTTTGAGGGGTGGTTCTCCGACGACACAGGTAAGCAGGCAGTGTGTAAGTCTGCCTGCATCACGTCCCTCGCAATGTTGGAGCCTGCACTGTGTGCAGCCAGGTCTTGCAAAGGCAGGTCAAGACTGGGGCCTGCAGGCGATCTGCTGAGCCATGGCTGCAGCCTCAATGCTGGCTGGGGCTTTGGTTGGTTGCTTTGTTTTTGCTGTGACTGCTTTCCTTCCTGCAAAGGACATGCAACGCTAGGCCTGCTGCCGCTAAGAGGTCTGCCGCTGCGAGCCGAGACTGCAGCTCCTGCCTGCAGAGGACCTCTGGTGGTTGTGTGGTTCCATACAATCGTGAGAGGGTGTTGTTACTGACCCCTCTCAATGCTTTGCCCTGCCTGCAGAGGACCCGCGGCAGCTGGCCACCCCTGCCGTCTTCACTCAGAGGTGCAGCGTTTCCAGTCTAGGCTGGCTTGCGAGCGTCCGACTGCAGCCCTGTGTGCCCCTGCCTGCAGAGGGCATGTGGCAGCTGGGCATGCACCCACCACCTCCTGTTCGCTGCCCCAGAGGTGGTGCAGAGCGCTGCACCATTGCACCGTAACTGTAGTCCTGTCTGTCCCTGCCTGCAGAGGAGATGCTGCGGCTCAGCATCCCTGCCACCTTCATGTGTGCTGCCCCAGAGGTGCTGACGTTCCTGGACGAGGTCGAAGCGGGCAGCAGCCCAATCGAAGGGGACCTGAAAGCCGGTGACCTGAGCCGCGCCGATGTGTGGTGCCTGGGGGTGGCGCTGGCTGAGATGCTGTACTCAGTTGACGGATGGATGCCGTTTGGACATGAGTCCCGCGCTTCCGTTCAGCAGGCCCAGAGGCAGTGGGTGAGGACCCACCACAGGCTGCCTGAGCTGCAAGGCTCCGCCATCTGGCGCACTCTTACTGGAAACAGTGGCTGCTTCTAGGGCCAGGCCTCCGCTGGCCCTCGTTGAGTGCTCACTGCACACCCCTGCCGGCTGCTGCACACTTGGACCTCCCTTGAGCATCCTATGATCCTGTGCGCCCTGGGACAGCGTACTGTGGCAGCCTGTGTCTTGTCATCGCAGCTACCGTGGAGCATGCCAAGGTACCAGCTGATGACAGTACTAACACCTCGCACCTTTTGCCTGCACTAGCAGCCACCTGGAATGTCTTCAGACACCAGCAGTGACCTCCGCTGCAACTTCACATTTCTCTGACTTGTGGTGTGCAGTTCAAGAACCGAGATGGGCCTGGCGCCAAGCCATTGTCAGACATTGTGGAGCAGTGCGCCGAGAGGGGTGTGGACAGCAATCTTACAAAGCTGGTTGAGAAGGTGCTGCGCAGCTGCTGGGAGAAGCAGTATGAGCGCTGCCATGCACACCAGCTGGCTGCCATTATCCGAAAGAGACTGCGCGCATAGCTCCACGGTGACCTCATTGAACATCCAATAAATATCCAGTGAAGATGCAGTGAGCCATCATGTGTGCCCCTTCACAGTGCCAGCAGCAGTTTATAAGCACAAGAGAAAGCTTGCAGACCTGAGAGATTCTGACTGTGCTAAAGTCCATGATGCCAGTGTCAAAACATAATTGGAAAGGAGACTGACAGCAAGGGGCCGGGCAAATCGGAGGCACTGAGTGTCACTGATGCATTCATGCAGTCATTATTGTGTCAGGGGCAGTCCTCTGGCAGCTTCCGCTTCCAGGATTCAGGCAGTGGAAGCTTGCTGACCCAATCATCTTGCGCCTTTGCCCAGCTGAGAAACGTGGAGTCGCCGAGGCAAGCTAGATTTACCACCTGCAGATGACAGTCATGCTTGGTGCATATCGTGACGAACCCAAGAAACAGCAGGCCCAATGCAGACACAATGCATCATGGTAGAGCTGGCCAATAGTATGCTGCTCACTAGTAGCTGATGCTGCACAGGGACCCTATAGAAATTGGTGCCCTGAATCAAGGGCCAGTATGTGCACTCTGCTGCAAAGGTTGGGATGAAGTCCTGCTTTATGCGCTTGGCCACATCCTGCAGCAAACAATCTACGGTGGAGGTACCAGCCACTGAGGGCCCTGCAGAGTGAGGGCCAGAGGACATGCTCACATGCTAATCCACCAGCCAAGCGACTAGTCGCAGAGTGTTTGGTGTTTCTAGCAAGGCAGCAGGTGCCAGTGGGAGCATGTGGTCTGAGCTTACTTCCCAAGAGCCACCTTCTGCTCTAATCATCCAGGCAAAGAAGCCTGCACTTCACCAGAACGAGTGTCAACAAAGCTTGGAGCTACGACACAGCTCGGCTGCACATGCACAGGCCCCAGACTGCTCCTCAGCTGCTCTATGCAAAGGTCCAAAACATCTGGGCATCTCAAGCACCTTGACAACACACAGCAAAGCGTGACATGCCTCAGCGGGCATCACCTGCTGCATGCACAAGTCAGGGCATTGCCAAGTAGTGTGGCCACAAGCAAGCCTGGCCTGACAGCAACAGCCCCCACAGCACACCCTGCGAATGCTCGCCTGCCACGTGCACAGGGCCAAATATCAGTGCGTCGCCGAGCACCTTGGCCACGACAAAGCCAGGCGTGGCAGGCAAGAAAACGTGCTTGACAGCCCGGTCTAGCCACTCATAGAAGATGTGCCCGACAGGGCCGATCACACAGGCGCCATAGCCAGCTGTGGCCAGCGTTCTTTGCTTGTTGTGGGGCTGCAGGTGTGGGGCAAGAGCTCAGCAGGCTGAGGCTGCAGCACACACCACATCGGGACTTACATGCGCGTTCACACACCCTGGTACCATCTATGCGCTGAGCACATACATCGCCAATGCCCCTGCAGTGGAGAGGGACATTGTGTGAGCACATGGCAAGCAGCAGATGGCATCAGCCACCAGATGGACAGCACGCCACTGTATGGGCAGCACCACTGCACTGGCAGTGCAGGTTGATGCCTCACCATAGCACTGCACTGGTCACAATCTGTGTGCGCATGGGCTTTGCATGTAGAGCTGCCTCATAGCGTCTCCACAGCCCAATGCTCCTGGCCAGAACGGTCATGTTGGCTGTGTCCTTGACTCAGCTGGGGCCACCCATATTCTAGGCTGCTAAGCTTGATCCCTGATCAGGACGCAAGCTGCGGGAGACGAAACCGGAGTTGGCGCCGGTGACCTACAGAGTTGACCGCTTTCTTGGCAGATCTCACCTGTGAGGAACGATGCTGCTGGTTGGCAGACTGAATGCTGCTGGTGCCAGGATGGCACCGACGTTGGTAGCAATGCCCAGATCTGCTGCACTATGTGCATCACGGTTGCAGTACAGGTGCTGGGAAGCTCTTGAAACCTGTGGAAGGCAACACTTGGAAGCCCAGTCAGGCATGCTGTGACTGCAGATCACCAGCACTTCAAGGCCGTCCACCTGCTCTACGGCCGGCTCACGGGCTGCAGTCAGGGCGCAGCTGCTGCAGGTCACACGTGTGCCTGGCAGCTGCCACTGCTGAGCAGACAGTGGCAGCGCCCGGCGACTTCGTGCAGGTATGCATGCATGCACCGTCTAGCTAGCCTTGTCGCTTCTCAGCTCTTTTTTGTGGCCCAGTGCTTGGTCGCTTGAGGCTGAGCATGCCAATGCAATGCTGTTGCATATGCTGTGCCATCAACGGCTTTGCACACTTTTTCTCTCCATCTGCCAGACATGCTGCATTGCTCTTTCTGCTGATGCACCACCCTTTGACATGGGGCTTTCCAGTACTGCTGTTGTCCCTGCCCCTGTCAGGTGCACTACACAGGCACCCTTGACGATGGAACCCAGTTTGACAGCAGCAGAGGCAGGGAACCCCTGGAGTTCACGGTGGGCGACAACCGGGTCATCAAGGGCTTCTCTGAGATCGTGGAGGGCTTGGCGCAGGGAGGGTCGCGCAAGCAGCGCATCTCCCCGGAGTCAGCGTACGGTAAGATACAATGAGGCAGGAAGAGGGCCTCCGCGCCAGGCAGCAAACAGTGGGAAACTCTGCCAGGCAGCGTTCAGTGAGTACGCGCTTTCTTGCAGTCAGCAGGGGAGGTAAGCGGCAGCAGACTCCCCAGGATTGCACAGCAAAGTCAGACTGACCTGCTGGCGCCTGTCTTCAGACCCTCACCACAGCCACCTGCTCTGTTACCAGTATGGGTGCAACAGGCAAACTCTGCCACCTTTCATTTCCAAACCCTGCAGGCCAGAAGAGCAGCTAGCCTGAAGTTTGCTTCCTTGTTGCGCATGCAGCAGGCCATTCTACTCTGCAATATCGCTCTGGCGATGCAGGGCAGAAGAGGGCCGACCTGGTTGTGCAAGTCCCCGCATCCAGCGCCCCCAAGGAGAAGCTCCCAGTTGGGGCACAGGTGCAGCTGTCCAACGGCATGCTGGCCAAAGTGCTGGAGGTCACAGATGAGCAGATCACCATTGATGCCAATCCCGAGCTGGCTGGGCAGAGCCTGACCTTTGATGTGGAGCTGGTCAAGCTGCAGAAGGTTGGTGCTGCTTCCCCCAAACAGCCAGCAGACTAGAGACTAACAAAGGCCTCATGCCAGCAGGTGCTGCTGCATCTGCTGTCCAGCCATAGCTGGCACTAAGCTGCTAGTTACTGCACAGAAGTGGGTTCGGATGAGAAGGACTCATAGAGCCTGGCCTAATGTGTAGGGCTGGTCAAGCCTAAAAAGGATCAACAGGCACCACCCAACCTCCACCCTGATTTGAATCATGAAATTAGGGGCTGGTGGGTGCCACCTGTCCCTCCTGCCTGCTGGCAGTCCAGCTGATGGGCTGGAGCAGCTGCAGAAGATGACGACAGGCGACTGCTCGTCATGCTATGTGTCAGCCTGCCTGCCTGCCTGCGTGCCTGCTGGCTTGGGCTGGGGTGCCATGCTGCTGCCCTGCACCCTGCATAAGGAGTCAGGTGTTGGCTCTCTCAGTCTGCCCCAGCAGCTTACCTGCCTCCTGTTGGCAGCAAGCTGCTTGCCTTGGCGTTAAATGGTGCTGCGGTACTGAGCAGCAGTTTGGTGCTGTGCCCTTAGCTGGCTGGCCGTGGCACCAGGTCAGTACTCGCATCGACAATAGCCTCATGCTGGGTGCAGGCGGGTGAGCTGGAGCAAGCCACCTTTGGTGCAGGTGAGGGCACGAGACTGCAGAGCATGTTGCCCGGCAATGCCGTCCATGATGGGAACCTGCATGGCTGAGCATGAGGCTCTGCCTGGTTGCAGGCTGCTTCTGGGGGCCTCAGCTCCTCTTCCAGCGGGTGCCAGGCGTGGTGCAGACCGCAGTGGGGTACAGTAACGGTGAAACTGACAACCCCACATATGACGAGGTGAAAGCAAGTTCTCAATTGCTGACTCATTCTCTGCAAAGCCAGACCAGCGGCCCTGATCCTGGTCCATGGGCTACCTCAGCTTGCATCCGAGTGCATTGTTCATCTGCGCTGAGTGGCCTCAGATGCTCTGCAGGTCTGTTCTGGCATGACAGGCCATGCTGAAGTTGTCCAGGTGAGGGGACCCAGAGGCAGCAGGACTAGTGTCTGGGTGTAGCCCCAATGGCTGGCATGCTTGTTGACAATAGCTGTATGTGGCTCTGCATCGCTGCTGTACAATGCTGGATCAGCCCATCCTCTGCCTCACGTGCTGTTTCCAGCGCCATGTCTATTGCTTGAGCATGGCTGTCCCACCTGAAACATCAGCCTGCAGGTCACCTACAATCCCAAGGAGACATCATACGAGCAACTTCTGGAGATTTGGCTTGAAAATCATGACCCCACCACGCTGAATCGGCAAGGCGGCGACACTGGCTCACAGTACAGGCAAGCAGCTAGTGTCTGCTGGTGGCTGTGCCTGGGCATGCAGTTTTTAATTCCTTTGGGTTCAGTGTTTGCTTCACATCTACATTGACGGCATCACTCACTGCCTGCTTCGTCAACACATCTCACAATCTGCCAGCAAACTGCCATGTTCTGCATGTCGCTCGGGCGATTTTGTGCCGCTGCTAACAAAAGCAGGGCTGCCTACTCAGCAGCTGCTTGGGCCTCTGTCATGAGCACTGGAGCATGCTGTCAACTCCTGGCCTGCCCCTTCCCATCAGTTGAAGTTTGCCTGACGCTAGGTCTGGCATCTACACCCACACCGAGGAACAGGAGCAGATCGCTGAGAAGTTTCTGAAGCGGGCCCAGAGCAAGTTCAAGGTGGGCTCCTGCTGCTGAGGCAAGGCAGCAGGCGCTGGGGCGCCAAGGGGAGCTGCAAGCCTGAGGGGCACTCATGCGCAGCGCTGGACCAAGCGCTGCCTGCAGATTGGCCAATCTGACTGTCTTGATTGCAGTATGATAGCAGAGCTGCAGACTTACGCTGAGATGTCAGCTTCTTACGAGCGCCCTACGGCACTGGCTCTTGCAGTCCAACAGGACACATGTTCCCTTGTGCTGCAGGACCCCATAGTATCCGAAGTGGCGCCTGTCAGCAAGTATGCTGGTGCTGAGGTACATCACCAGGAGTACCTGGCAAGGGGTGGGCGATTTGGCAAGGCCCAAAACCCTGCCAAGGGGTGCAGCGACCCCATCAGATGTTATGGCTGAGAGGCCCATCAGGCTCAGACATCCCAGTGTTGCCTTGACATTTGTACTCCACTCATCAACATTGCATGCCTCCTTCTGTCCCTGCATCACAAAGGCTGCCAAGTGCTGCTGTGCACATGAACGCTGGTGAACATGGCCAGCTGGTATGCAACCATGTGGCCAGCTGATATGCAACCGTGCTGCCTCCAAGACTTGGCCCGAATCCTGCCAGCCAGCTGAGGCGAACGAGGTCTCACACACTTCTGTCCCTTCTCTTTCTTTGAGGGCACTTTTGTTTCTTTGAACAATGTACAACAGGCAATCAGTACGCGTTCAGAAGGCTTCCTGATTCAGTTAAAAGGGCTAGGCAGCAGGCTCGGAGCCAGATCGACAGATCGACAGCTTGGAGCACAGATATGACGGTTCTCTGACCCCTTGGTCCTTCACAGTCATGAAGGGCATGCTGGCTCTCCTGAGCCTGCTTGCCTTGGTTGCCAATTCGGCAGCTGCAGCATCACAGGTCAGTGGTCTGCTTCTTGGTGTCTGCCTGTCATGGCCCAGTTGCAACAATGGTGTGAAGCACCACAAAGCTGGTCATGTCTGGTGAGGTTTGACATTGAATGATGTGCAGGACTTGGTTAGGCCACACCGATCCCTCTTAGCCAGTGAGCACCCAGGGCTATCAGATGGTTTAGGACACTTACCAAGCAACACATGGCACTGGCTTCTTGGCGCTGTCAACCGTCCTGCCGTCGCATAATGTCTGCTCTGTTCTGCAGGCCACAAATTCCAGGATGGTGACCGGATCAAGTTGTACGCAAATAAGGTATGTGCTCAGGTGTTCATACTTGCTGCTGCTGGCATGAGGGTATTGCTGCTACCTGTGCCACTGCATCTGCTGGCTTGAGCCTCCTGCCAGGTGCTCAATTGTGGTTGGCATGAGCCCTCATGCTGGGTGCCAGGGCTGCTTGTGCTCTGCTGCAGTGCTGCTGTTGGCAAACGCTGACGAGTCTCCAGTCCCCTGCAGGTTGGGCCATTCAGCAACCCCACGTGAGTCAGGTTGGGTACATACATGTCCAGGGGCTGTGTGCAGGCGCCCCTGCAGAGGGCATGCTGTCAAGCTGTAGGCCCCTGGCAGCGCGTGCCATGCTGGGCACCTCAGTGTTCGAGGCTGTTGTCAGCATCAACCCATGCACCTGGCCTGCGTCACAGAAGCTGCCAGCTGCTCGGCATCACAGCTCTTTCCAAGGTGCTGGCAACTCTGGACAAGCTAAGCTGCATGGACATATCAGTCTCGACCATGCAGGGAGACATATCAGTACTATGACCTTCCATTCTGCCGGCCGCCAGACGGCCTTGAGCACAAGCCAGAGACTCTCGGAGAGGTTAGCATTGCATTTTCAAGAGGTCACTCAGCCGTTCAGTCCACAGCACCGTACCCATTTTTGCCTCTGCACAGAATTGCGTGATCTGCACAAGCTCTTTTGAGTCAAGATGTGCACTGCCCAACCTGCAGGCCAGCAAGTGCTGGCACATACTCACTGCTGCTTCACGGGCTTGCCCCCATGCCTGTGCCAGAGCCACATGCTTCTGCAATGTGCAACCACGCTTGCCCTTGCGGAGAGCCGGCAGAGAGCAAACCCTGACATGCGCCCACTGTGCAGCGCTGTCATGCTGCACCAAAGCCACGGAGGACCAGCAGCCTCCGTCCGTTTGTTCTTGCTCTCTGATGTGTGCAAATAGCGCAACAGACGGCGTTGGCATTTGGAGTACCAGCAGCCTGCTCAAACTCCCTACACAAGCCTGGCTGTCCACACCATGTCTGCAGGTAGTGGACGGGAATCGCCTGATCAACACGCTGTACGACATCACCTTCAAGCAGGACAAGGAGCACACAGTGTTGTGCAGCAAGCAGCTGACACAGAGCGAGGTGGCCAAGTTCAGAAAGGTGAGCTGGGTCTGCCTGCATCGGCTTGGGATCACAGAGGGCAGATGACTGCTGTCGGGCACAGAGCTCTGGCAGGCAGGCAGGCTGGTGGTCTGCCTGTTGCGGCGCTTGGGTTGCAGACAGTCTGCCTAGCACACCACATCGGGCAAAGATTGCCTCTTGCATGCACCGTCAGGCAGCGCTGCTGCTCCATGCGGGGTGCAGCTTTGGCTGCTGGCGCGCACGCATACTCAGCTCTGCCGCTTCGTGGGATGCTGGCATGCCACAAGCTCCTTGGCATGTCAGCTTCAGCTCTGCACCAGGTCCAGGGCAGAGTGGCCAGGTGCAGGCTTCAGGTTCTGGGTTGCGCACGCTGAAGCGGCTCAAGCTGCTGCTGTATGGGATGCTGACAGCAGAGTGGCTGGCTGCAGGCTGTCGAGAAGGACTACTATTTCCAGATGTACTTGGACGACCTCCCAGTGAGCTGCACTTGCCTGTCTGTGTTACAAATCAGTGCATGCAGCGCCAAAGCGACCTCACAGCACCCTGCTGTCGTGCGTACTGGTCTGCAGTGCTTGGTTTGCTACATCTGCACCTACTGCAGAAGTGCGCGCATCCCGGGCGAAGGTATTGGGGACTGGCGAAGGTCTCATCCACTGGCCCTGCTGAGTCTCCACTGAAATCACATTGGAATGCTGTCAGTGTGCCTGCCCGCAGATCTGGGGGTTCATTGGTAAGCCGGAGAAGCTACTCAAGGCCTCAGGGAACGAGCTCAAGTACTTCATTTTCACGCACGTCCACTTCGAGGTCTCCTACAATGGCAACTACATCATCGAGCTGGCAGTCTCAACAGACCCTGCACAGGTGGTGGACATATCACCCTCGGTGAGTTCTTTCAACCCTTCAATAAGCTGCTCTGAGGCTGGATTTGCTGCTGAGGGCTGCGTCTGCAAAGATCCTGCGCAGGTACTGTAGAAGGGGAGATCTTGCTGCAAGCAGACTTGGCTTGGTGTGGGCTATCAATAGCAAGAGCCAGCCAGACTGTGCACCTCTGCCATGTCATGCCTCTGCCAGTCATGCTTGCTGAGCCCTGCACATCCCTCACCACTTGCCACTGAGCTGTGCACGGCGAGCTGTCTGTCCTGAGTGTGGCAGTGTGGCAGGTAGCTGGCCCCCCACTTGAGACCCACAACTGCAGGGGCACGGCTTCTCAAAGCTCAACAGCCCACATGTTGGTAGGGGGCCCCAGGATAAGAGCGCCACTGGTCCCCTGAAACTGTTTGGTAGTGCAGGGACTGCATTGTAGCATGCCTCCAACTTAGCAGCCCTCATGCACGCATGGCAGGTGGTGGGCCAGGACGAGGGCGCAACAGTCCCCGTGGACTTCACCTATTCAGTCAAGTGGAAGGAGACAGAAGTCACCTTTGACAAGCGCATGGACAAGTACAGGCGCTACCAGTTTCTGCCCCAGCACCTGGAGGTGAGGCTTGACAGCTTGGATCTTCCCTCAGAGATGCGGAGAGGACTGCAGGACACTGCCTTCTCTTGGCTGGCAGGGTGTCTGGATCCTGCCAACACCTGA
This sequence comes from Asterochloris sp. CNOR1, assembly GCA_963969365.1. NCBI lineage: Eukaryota > Viridiplantae > Chlorophyta > Trebouxiophyceae > Trebouxiales > Trebouxiaceae > Asterochloris > Asterochloris sp. CNOR1. The sequence goes on along the minus strand of OZ017756.1, from coordinate 1,736,906 downwards.
AAGTGGGTTGTGGGTCTCTGAGTTCGTCCTGTTCCATTGACACAGCATGAGGCCAAGCCCTGCTCAATCTGCCCAAGGATGCCCCCGCCTGGCTGCAATCTGAAGTAGTGAGACCTATGCGTGCTGGGCAGTCAGGTGCCCACCACAGCAGTCGCCAGTGTGACAGCATGGTGCACGTTGCCCGTGTATGTTGTGCAATGTGCAGCCTGTACCTGACTGTTTGGACACATAAGGATCTGTGCCCTGCAGATCCATTGGTTCAGCATCATCAACTCCTGTGTCACAGTGCTGCTGCTCACGGGGTTCCTGGCCACCATCCTCATGCGTGTGCTCAAGAATGACTTTGTCAAATACACCAGAGATGATGAAGGTGGGTGTCCTCTGTTGGCTTGTCTGATGGCTCCTGTGACAGCATCAGCAGGCCAGCAAGCGTACCTGCCATCAGCAGCAGCAGCAGGAACATGGCCTGCAACAGTACACAGGCAATCGGAAGGCTGCCCTGCAGCTTGGCACCCCACACAAGTCACTGGAGTCTGCACCATTAGCTTGCTGGCAGAGGCAATGCATCGGACTGTGCTGCAGAGACATGGCGCAGCTGTGCAGTGCCTTACTTGACGCTGCCTCTGCTGTAGTGATGGATGACAGTGATGAGACCGGGTGGAAGTACATCCATGGGGATGTCTTCAGGTTCCCGCCCCACAAAAATCTGTTCTGTGCCTTTGTGGGCAGTGGTGCTCAGGTAGGAATTTTGCTGCCTGCAACTTGTGGCAGTCCCCCTATGCCTGAACTGCATGCTGGTGACTGGTTTCGGTGCCTGGAGCCCACATTTGCTGTTGAGTTCATGGCAGCTGTTCTGCTGGCCTTTGCCTTGAACCTAGTTCCTTACTGATCGCTGCAGCTGCTCATGCTGTGCCACGTACTCTTTATCCTACCTTCACCCTGACTTGCCTCGGCAGCAGGTGCGTCATGCCTCTTGATGTCTGCTCTCTGACGCTGCAGCTGTTCACGCTGGCCCTCTTCATCTTCACGCTGGCCTGCCTGGGCAGTTTCTACCCCTACAACCGAGGAGGGCTATTCACGGCCCTTATTGTGCTGTACGCACTGACCGCCAGCATCAGCGGCTACATGGCTGCCTCCTATTACCGCCAGATGTGAGTAATGGTTGTCTGCCACATGAGCGTAGTGTTGTGCCTCGTCTGTTCCACAGCGTGCGTCCATGCTCTGGAAAGACCGGATGAGACCTGGTCTGTCACTTGCCCCATCTGCCTCTGCAGCTTTTCTCTACTGCAGCGACTGCCCTGAGACGCAGCGCAGCGACAATGCCTGCTGCGCTGCGCTTCGCTTCCGTCAAGCATGGAAATAGTTTGCATGCAACAGCAAGCACTCAAAAGTCCACAATTATTGCCTGTGCCTGACTCATGGAAGGGTGAGACTTGCTGAAGGTCAGCATGCATCTTGCATCCATGAACGCAGCATGCAATGGCACTCAACTATGCGTATCACTCAGGTGCCAGCGACAAGCCCTCACTGACGCCAAGTGTCGCATGATCCAGGGAGGGGCAGGACTGGGTGCGCAACATCCTGCTGACCTGTGTGGTCTTTTGTGGGCCCCTCTTCCTGATGTTCTGCTTCAACAACACCGTCGCCTGGATCTACAGAGTGAGGAGCTGATCATGTGTTTTTGCTTGGCTGTGCACATACAGCTGCAGCGTACATCCTAAGCTGCATATGGTCTTATACATTGCGGCTCAAGCTGCAGCATCCCAAGTGACATGGTTAACCTCATTTGGGGCTGCTCAAGCTGCAGTGGTGCTTTCAGCAGGCTTGTATGCCAGGTCAGAGGTCTGGCATGACCAATTGTAGGGTCCAGTCTGATTGCAGCATGCACCAGAGCTGCTCTCTGCATGGCCTGGCAAGATCTGCGTGCCTCAAGACTTCTACTCCTGATGGCACTCTGACTGCTCAGCTGGATTTCTGCAGACCACCGCAGCGCTGCCCTTTGGCACAATCGTGGTTATTCTGGTGCTGTGGGCTCTGGTCACTATCCCGCTGTGCATCTTCGGAGGCATTGTTGGCAAGAACAACAGGTGAGATGGCAACCCTTCCTGGGCTGCAAGTTTGCAGGGCACTGTGTCCATACCGCGCTCAAGCCGGGACTCACAGGCCGAGCAGTGGCACAAGCAGATGGGTGCAGCTCACAACTGGGCTTCGCCTCTCTGGCAGGCAAGCACTACACCGTGTGCAGCTGGGTGCAGGTCGCAGTTCTATGCGCCCTGCCGGACCAACAAGTACCCACGTGAGATCCCCCAGCTGCCTTGGTACAGGAGGGCTGTTCCCCAGATGATCATGGCTGGTGAGGGTGTGCATCTGCTGCTGCTGATCACTGCTGGAGCGATGAACAGCGATTCACAATGTCCCCAGCTGCCCCCGCATTGCAGGATATTGTCCCAAGTGAGCATGGCTGGGTGCGGCATTGCAGCAGTTGCTCTTAGGCACAAACTGTTTACCATGGCTGCTTTGAATTGTGAACCAGATTTCGTGAAAAGTAAGTTTTGTTCGTCTCAACATCGCCTGGCGTGGTGCCTTTGACATTGGCGGCTTGGGATGTGTTGCTGATACTCAGAAGTTGACCACCAGGGTCAGAGTGTACTGCGCTACCTAAGCCCTGCTGCCTTTGGCTTTGTCCCGCTGCCGTTCCCTGCCCATCTCAGCCATCCACATCAATCTGGAATTCATGTTGCTTCAGGGCTTTGCTGTAGCAGCCACTAAAGACATCTGTGCTTTGATGTTGCCCTGTAGGCTTCCTCCCCTTCTCAGCCATCTACATCGAGCTGTACTACATCTTTGCCAGCGTGTGGGGCCACAAAATCTACACCATCTGGACCATACTGTTCATTGTGTTCATCATCCTGAACATTGTGACTGCCTTCATCACCATTGCGCTGACCTACTTCCAGCTAGCAGTGGAGGACCATGCCTGGTGGTGGCGCAGCTTCCTGTGCGGCGGGTCCACAGGTGAGCCAGCCGAGTTGGCTTGGCAGCTTGCCACATCTGCCATTGGGGGCCAGATGCTGGGAGGGGCGGCAGCAGCGGGCCGTGAAACTCAGGACTCAGCCTGCTGCTTCCAGCTGGCTGTGGGGCATCACGCCTGGTGGAAGCGCAGCTCATCATTCCTGTCACTGAGTACAGCTGCCGAAAGGGGAGGCGCCTGCATGTCAGGACAGCCTGCTTCGTCCTGTTGGCAGTGCGTGTTGATGATGGCGCAGCTTCCTGTGCGGCAGGTCCACAGGTGTGATCACCGTGAGCAGCTTTTTTAAGTGAGGCACCTAGTGCGAGCAGATGTGCGAGGGGTTGCACAGGCAAGGCAGCTCGTAGGTTTCGCTGCAGAGCAGCTGCAAATGGGGAGAGCAGCAGCATGGCGCAAAAGGACTATGCCCTGACCAGCTGCTGGAACCAACTGGCAGTCAGACCATGCCTGGTGGTGGCATGGCCACTTGTGCGGCTTCCACAGCTGAGAGGCAGGCAGCCTGTGGCCTCTTGCACTCATTGTCAATGGCATTAGTTTCGTGTGAAGATCGCAGCTGCAGTGCTGGTAGAGCAGCAGGCAGTCCTGCAGGTTTGCCTTGCTGCAGGGCAGCTACAAGCGTCTGGCTGCAAGGGTCTGGCAGCTAAAGAAGCTAGGGCTGGGGTTCCAAGCTTTACTGCTCCTGGCTGGCGGCCTGTGGGTTCTGTCTTGCTGGAGTGCAGCTGTGCAGCGAGGGGCTGCTACATCTTGCTTGTTTGGGCCTGAGGGCGCTGCTGACAGACACTACACTGCCTCTGCCTGCAGGGATCTTTGTCATGTTTTACGCAGTTTATTACTTCACAGCCCGTAGCGACATGTCGGGCTTTATGCAGGTATGTACGGCTTGCTGACCTTGCTCGACTTGCCAAAGGCCAAACTGTCAGTGGCTCAGCTATGTCTTACTGGACCTTGCAGAGTAGCTTCTACTTCGGCTACATGGCAATTGGTAAGGATGGTGCCTGCTAAATGCATGGGACCTCTGTTGCTTACATACGCTGCTAGTGCTCAGCTGAGGCCTTCAAATGTCTGCAGTGTGCTTCGCATTCTTCCTGCTGCTTGGTTTCGTAGGATGGCGCGCCTCGCTCATGTTTGTGAGACATATATATCGGGTGGGTACCCAGCTTCTGTCCAGTACGCATAGCTGCATACACGTAACACTTGATTGGTCCTGCTGTTGCCCGCCCTGCAGGCCATCAAGTGTGAGTAATGAGACACAGTCAAACCAATTTCTGGTCAAATCTGAAAGTAATACTACAGCTCACAGCCAGATTGAGGGAGCACGGTGTTGCTGTCGAAGTGAACAGGGACCATGCACCGATGTCTGAGAGCATTGCCTCGCCTGGCTAATGCAAGCACGAAATCTGGCCTCGTCACAGCATGTTGGCATGAGCAGCAGCCTTGTGCCGGTTTCTTTCTGCGTCAGACCCTCCTTGTAACACCTGCACAGCTGCACACATCAGCATGGGTGTCAGCGCCACAAGTGCCAGGCTTCATGAGCCAGCCAAATCACCAGGATCAGATGATATACCGGCAAATTGGGAGGCCTGCCAACATTGGAATTGTGTAAGTCATCCGGAAAGCTGTCATTTTGCCTTGGTATTGCAGCAATGTCCTGACTTCCAACCTGTTGCATGCAGAATCGTGCCAGAGAGGATGGCCTATGTTGTGGAACGCTTTGGGAAGTATGTTAAAACATTGGGCTCAGGCATTCACCTCCTGATCCCCTTCGTGAGTCCAGGGTCACCCCTGCCTGGCAGCCGAGCTGAGGTTGCAGCACAGCAGCCCCAGGCAGCCTGCTACAGCTGCAGCCGCCACCTTCTGTGAGGCGAGAGCACAGCACAGGTCTCCTCTTACCTGCAGATCGACCGAATTGCCTATGTCCACTCCTTGAAGGAGGTAGCCATCCAGATTCCCAACCAAGGCGCTGTCACCCGGGACAATGTGGCCCTGGTGATAGACGGAGTGCTGTATGTCAAGGTGACCAGACACAGTTGGCCATGGGCTGTGGGCAACCAGATGGACCCCTGGGGACATGTGCAGCGTCAAACACCATGGACCATAATGCAGATGGTGCATGCCACAGCAGTCAATGCCAGGCTCCCCATACAGCTCCCAGCAAGCCTCACGGCATCCTGCTCTGCACAGCAGCTTGTGCCACCACCCTGCCCCGGCACAAGGCCAGCTCTACTCCGGTGCCGCGCCAGCAGCTGCACTCTGGTGGTACCCAAGCAGGCTGAGGGGCATGGCAGCATGTGCAGGCTCGCATTCTGCTGAACGCCCAGACATCTTGCACTGCATGTCTTGGCTGAAACTCATGAGCCAAAAATCCAGCACTAAATGAGTGCTGTGCGCACAGGCAGGTGAAGCCCCACATGGCCTGGTGACATATAGGAAGGCATATAGGATGGCATGCAGGCTCCATCGCAGCTGCCAGCGCCAGCCAGCAACCCATGCCTGCAGGTGGTGGATCCGCAGAAGGCCTCCTATGGCGTGGAGAATGCCATGTATGCGGTGGTGCAGCTGGCGCAGACCACCATGCGCAGTGAGCTGGGCAAGATCACGCTCGACAAGACCTTTGAGGAGCGGCAGCTTCTGAATCATGAAATCAGGTGCGGTGCACCTGCAGGCGTACTGTCCGTGGGTGACTGCAATCCCTGTCTCAAGACAGCACCTGATGTGTGTGACAACGGTCGTCTCGGGCCTTGAACTTGGGCCCTAAATGTTGGGGCCTGTGTACGCGCTCCTCTCTTGTGGCAGAGTCATAGGTAGCATTGCTGGTCTGGCAGGGCGCTCACGCTGGGGTTCGATGCACTCTGCTGAGGCCACATGTCATCAGGCTCTGGCAGGGCGGATGCTGAGCAAGCTCCAGCTGATGTCTTGCTCAGCAGCATCCACCTGACCTGTTACTCAAGAGAAGGCTATGTAGCCTTTGCTGTTTGTGTTCAGGGAAGACATCAAAGAGGCAGCGGCTGACTGGGGCTTGGAGTGCCTGCGGTACGAGATCAAGGACATCAACGTGCCGTCAGGGATCAAGGCGGCCATGGAACTGCAGGTTGGGACTTTTACTGCACTGCTGGCATCACAGCAGCAAGAATTTGCAGGTTGGGCCTGCACGCATTGGGCAGCTGGTGAGGCACATGGTGCAGGGATGCCTCTCCTTGCATTGAGTTGCCCGCACAAGGCCATGGAGCTGCAGCTTGTAGGGTACCCAGGCGCTGTGCGTGTCCAGGCTATGCCTGTTTGGCCACAGTGGAGGCCGTCATGCATTGGGGCACTGGAGCATGAACTTGCTGGCAGCGTGAAGCAGTACAGGGATGCAGACAGAGACTTCGCCACCGGGGCTTGACATATGGCCTGCGTCATCCTGGCTGCTGACTGAGGCTGTTAGCCCCCAGGCAGCCAGGGCCTCACAGGCAGCAGCGTGCGTTGTGCTTCTTGGCATGGCATGTGATGCAGGCAGACATCGTCTCTGCATACCTCAATGGCCATTTGGTGGCATGCTGGGGCTGCCACCACCGCCTGCAGCAGCATGGTGGCACAGGTTCATTGTGCACTGTGCCCAGCATGACTAGAGCTGCCTTGCAATGTGGCACATGCTCGGCCGCATCCTCTGCACCCATCCTGAGGGGGACTGGCTGCTGCGCTGAAGGCAGAGGCGGAGCGGCGCAAAAGGGCACAGGTGCTAGAGTCTGAGGGGGACAAGCAGGCCCTCATCAACAGGGCAGAGGCTGAGAAGTCGGAAGTCATCCTCAGATCAGAGGCTGCCAAGGAGGACTCCATCAACAGAGCCACAGGTGCTGCTCTCGGCCTGCATCATGGGATGCTTGACGCTGACTGTGCTGCTGACCAAGCTGTACTTTCAACCATTCTGTACTTGTATCTGGGTGCACCAGTACCTCTTGACAGGTGCTGGCCCTCCGCCTGCAAAAGGGGACAAGTGAGTCTGCTCCGTCTTGCTGGCCCTCTGCGTTTGTTGGGGGACACCCCATGCTCTTCCCTGAGCAATGTCTGGGGTCTAGGTGCTCTGTGTTGGCTGCGCTGACGAAAAGGTGAAGGCAGTCATGTGCCGTCCACTGCCTGTCTAAAGCATGCTGTAATTTCTGCTCTATGCTAAGCTGACATAAGGTAATTCAGTCCATGCCGCCTTACCTTTTGGGCAAGCTGAGGCCGTCTAGTGCCAGGCTGGGGCTGAATGTTGGTGGTGTTACAGCTGGGAAACCCCCTGGACATGTGAGAGATGGCGCCTGTGTCTGAGCTGGGCTGTTGTCTAGCTATCAATGGTGACCAGTGGCTGTGATGGAGAAGGCAAGACTGCTCTGTCTCTGCAGTCCCTGGAAGCTGATCATTGGTCAGCAACGCTGCTGCAGGTGAGGCAGAAGCAATACGCATGCGGGCGCAGGCCACAGCCAGGAGCCTGGAGGTCACCTCTTCCGCCCTGATGTGAGTGTGTTGCACAGGGTGGCAATGCTGCAGACACTGCACTTGTGTTGGACTCGACTGTGCTGTCTTGACACATTGAGCGTGTGGTCACAATACTTCATTGTCTCTGCCGCTGCTTAGCTTTTGGACGCAGATCTTTGTGCTTGGACTTGCAGGGCCAATGGCGGCAGTGAGGCAGCCAGTCTGCGGATTGCTGAGCAGTATCTGGAGGCCTTCAGAGGGGTTGCCAAGCAGAGCACCACCCTGCTGCTGCCAGCTGACACCAGCAACCCAGCCTCCATGGTGGCGCAGGCCATGGGCATTTTCAGGGGTGTGACCCAGGGCAGGTAGCTACCTATAGGTGCTGTGACTGCTCTCGTCTTTACCGATGTTGATGCAGGAGCTGATGCGGTTTGACATCTCAGGCTCTGACTGCAGTGGACCGGATTCCAGCAAGCAGCAGGCTGCAGGCTCTGGCAGTGCAGCTCAAGCAAACTCCTCTTCGATTTCGCCCAATGAAGGTCGCGCGCACAGGCAGCATCACAGTTCGTCAGACAAACAGAGCAATGATCCTACTCTGCCCTCCAGATTCACTCTGTCACAGCCACAGACAAGTTGATAGCAACCATGCATGTGATATGCAGATTTTGAACAGGTTTCCCTCCCAAATTTGGCCACCTACAAATTATCGCCGGATTTCACGTTCATAGATTGTACCGGAACGGCGGCAGCAGCAGGCAAGACTGGGGTCAGGCAGATGGCAGCACCTAAGAGAGCCCCAAGGTCTCCCTCAACAGACCACACCATCTTGGGACCAGCAGAAAACAAGCGGTTCAAGCTGAAGCATGTCGATTCGAATGTACAGCCAGGGGCATCTGCAGCAGGTATGTGTAGCTCCCTACTGAGCGTCTGTCTGAGTCAAGAGCTGCCTGTGCTGATCTGCCCTTGACAGCACTTGCAGCAGTCCGTCCAATGCTGTTGCTCACAGTTCATCACGTGCCAACTGCAGGGGATAAGCAGCTTGATATGTCAGCATCACTGGCAGGCCCGGTCACCAAAATGCAGAACTCAGAGGCCATGCCACACAGCCCCCAGGCCACCACAGAGAGCGCCTCTGTGTGCAACCTCCCTCGCTCTGCTCAGCACCAGTGCTTCCCCAGGCCAGGGGCGGCGTCCTTTGCCTCATACAGGAGGTCTGCCAACATGATGTCTGCCACCTTCAGCAGCCAGCAGGTGCAGCTGGCAGGCGACACCAGTGCACTACTCTCTGCGGCCTCCAACACTAGCCAGGAGGATGCAGAAAGCGACAATGATCTAGTTGAAGTGGAGTCAGTCCTCAAGCACCCAGCAGCCAACCATGCCATGGCCTCACCAGGCATGTACACATCGGGGTCACTGACAGTTGCTAGCGCAGCTGCTGTCACCCCTGGCAGGCTCTTCCATGTGGAGTCCCCAGCACAAGGATTTGCGCTCAGGCACTCAGCCATTGAGTCAGCTGCAGGAGAAGTGGCAGGCAGAGCCAGCAGCCCCAGGGCAACAGCTTCAAGGATCATCCCTAGACCTGACATGCTGAGCCGCCCTTCACTCAGCGCAGCAGACGCCCGGCCCAGCCTGCCCCACACGCTGCCTTCACAGGCCAGTGGCTCAATTCTCTCAGGCAGCGTGCAGCATTCGGCAGCCACCCTGTTGCCCACCATTGCCTCGGGAGATGCTGCAGCATGCCAGGCTGGCCTCTTCTCCAACACTCCAGCTGAGGGACACATGCTTGACATGCAGCAGGTCTGCTTCTTCAGCACTTCCAGAGTGCAGCTTAGCAAGCATGATCAGTCCAGCACGTCTGCGCACACGGTGTTTGCTTGCTGGCTTGCAGCCTATATTAGTCTCAGCAGCAGCCGCTGTAGCACAAACAAGCACCATTTCTGCACTTAGGATGTGCTTGCCTGCAGGCTGGCTCGCCTGTAACATTCGGCACTGCTTCACCTGAGGTGGACATGACCGGGCCCACACCTCCCAACTCGCCCACCTTTGAGGACTGCACCGAGTATTGGCCACTACCCCTGCCTGCTCTGTTGGATGTTGAGGAATGAGACTACTGCATCAGCGAGTCTTCTCATTGTTCAAAACAATCCTCGAGTGAAAAGCAAAACATGAGCAGCACCAAGGCAGCATTGCTCTGCAAATCATTTGAGGTCATTGCAGCAGGGCGTTGCCAGTATAGTAGTCGTTGACAAGCTGATGAGGGTCAGTGCAAGGTTTGGACGTTCTGAGAAAAGTACAGAGGTCAGCAGGGCGAGGCGGGTGTGGTTCTGCTGCCATGCCGTTGCATGCTGTTGGGACTGGTCTGGTATACACAGAAATCAGTGGCGGGGAAGCTGTTGCCAAGCTTGCGCAGGGTTGCTTTTCTGAGGGGCAGAACAGGACCTGCAGAGAGGCAGCAACAAACTGTGGGGCACTGCAAGCAGGAGCGTGACGCAGCCCTGGCAGAGAGCGCACCTGTCTGCAGCTCTGTGCCTCTATCAAGATCAGCAGAGTGCCTGAACTCAACAGCTGGCATTTGCAGGCGGCGCTTGGCGCGACTGGCAGGCAGCTCAGCACGTGCAGGACTGGTGGCCAGCACTGGTGCTGGGGCCTGGCGGTTGCCCTCCTGCAGCACCAGCAGCAGAGGATTGCGGCTGCCAGCACAGTCTGACTAAGTACTGCAAATGCATGAAGGAGCTCTGCAACACAGGCAGCAAGACTGCACCCAGACTCTGCTTTAATGCTGCGGCCGGCCATTCAGGGCTTGTTGCTGATCTGCAGTGTACTGCGCACATGCAAGCATGCTGCTCAAACAGTGTCAGCCGTCAGCAGACCACCAGTGCCCACCTGGTGCTGCAAGGTGGACAAAATTCTGTGCAAGCTGCTGGCGGCCTCGTGCTCTGCGTGCATGCGATCCTGGATGGTGTGCACGCAGGTGCTCAAGCTGGCCACCTCCGCTGCAAGCACCTGGCGGCAAGCAGACAGCACATTAGCAGGACAGCTTGGCCACATCACATGCAGTGACGCCAAGCGCTGAGTGGTGTCTCAGGTGCTGCAGCATTGCACAGCTCTGTGTGCCCTCTAGCCTGCATCAGACAGCTGCTGTACTTCGCCTTTTGCTGCTGTCGTGAAGGAAGCCGCTGCACAGCAACACTTCTGCGCTGCAGATGATGCTGATCTGTCGGCAGGACTGATGTGCAGTCTGCGGGGACAGCGTGGGGGATGGCAGTTGCATGGCAGTAGCCACAGCCCACCTGCACCATGCGCTCTGGGGAGTGGGCCTTGATGAGCTCACTGCCCTGGTCATGCCAGCCTGCGGAGAGATGAGCAGCAGTGGGCTGCTGCTGCTCATCAATCCTGGGGCTCTGCATGGTGCCCTCCAGCTCAGCCCTGCAGGAAAGAGACTTGTCTGGGGCAAAGACTTCTCTCCTGGCAGTGAGTGAAGCAGCCTGGGTGTCTGTGCCACATGCTAGCCCAGCTCACCCACCAAGGAGCAGCATGTGGCCCGGTGAACATGACTGCATTGCATAGAGATCCAGACATGGCGTTCCTGAGCTTCTAGCTGCTTGGATTTGCTGTCCTTCCCATCTCATTGCGAGAGGCGCTGGAGCAGACCAGCCCTGGACTGGCTACACTGCACAGTGCTAGCCCCACCCCTGCAGGCAGCAGCTTGCCTGAGGGCCATGATGTCCTGCTGCACCCGGCCCAGGCTGTCCGTGAGGCTGGCTGGCGCCACGATGGGCTGCCTTCTGGGCGTCAGTGCCTCCCTGCTGGCTCCTTCCCGTGCAGAAGTCGCCTCTCGGGCCCCACCGCCCCGACCCTGCCTGCCTGGCGGGCTCCCTTTGTCCCCAACAGACGAGGCTGCCGCCCCTTCAGACCGCTGCAGCAACTGACTCTGGTTGGGATGTTACCAGCTGCAGAGGTGACACTCACAACACTTCCTCTGGCACGTCACTGCAGCATCAGTCATTCACTGTGCCGGGACGGTCTGGCAGGACCGCACCGGCCTGCAGCACACATGTGTGACAGGGTGGACCCCCACTGCTGTGCTGTGCACCTGTCCCAGAGGGGCCGCCATGCGACTCACCCTCAACCACAGCTCCCAGACAGTGCCACCTCAGGGCCCTGCAAGCTGTTGCTTGCACAGAGCCCTTGCATGACAATGGGCCACAGCAGGCTGTCCAAGGAGAAGGGATCCGCAGGCTCCCTCACCTGTGCCCGAGAAGCGGCAGGCGGCAGGCCCCCAGCGCGGTGCTGAGGCTGCTGCCTGCGCGCCTGCTGCTCAGACAATTGCTCCTGCAGGGCGCTGCAACGTGCCTCAGCCCGCTGCAGGTCCCGTGCCAGGTCCTGGGAGCTTTGCTCTGCTGCCTCAGCCGCATCCTGCAGGTGCCAATGTTGACGTGAAGGAGGTGGCTGCAGACCTGCATTTGCTACAGACATGGTGCATGCAGTTGGTGAGCTTGGGGCTGCCGCTGCTTGAAGCTGCAACGGGCCCAGCTGTTGGCAGCTGCTGGCAAGCAAGCACCTTTCAAATCAAGCACTCTGTTGCCTTTGCCTCGTCCTGCTTGTTGACTCACTGCTGCCAAGTCCATCTGGCACCCCTCACAGCAGCGCTTGGTGCTCTGGTCCATTGACAACCTTCTAGCAAAGTGCCGCATTCACTCCCCAGGGAAGGGCAGCATGATTGTCAGGGCCGTTGCACCAAGCCTCTGCCTGACAAACACAGGAGCAAGGGCACCTCCCGGCCTGCCAACCACCCACTGCTGCTGCAGCCAGCTGTGGCATGATGTATGCGCCCCGTGGCCTGGTACCAGCTTTAACACCCCACCTGCTGCTGCTGCAGACGCCGGCGCAGCCCTGCAGCTGCATGCCGCTCCTCCCTTAGACGCTCAGCCATCAGCTGCAGCTCCCTCTGTGCATGCTTCAGGTCGGCGGCCGTGCTGTCCACGGCCGTCAGGCTAGCTCGAGCCCCTCGCAGCTCTGTCTTGGCGCCGTCTGCATCCGACTTGGCCGCATGCACTTTGGCGCTCAAGCCCTTCAGCAGCCCCTGCTCAAGGAGGAATGGGCCTTAGCGTTCTGGACCATTTACACTGCTTGGCTGATCATGTAGCAGAGCAACCAGTGGTGACTGCCCAACAGTGTCTCAGTCTGCTGCGGGGACCAGGAACACTTGAAGGATGCAGGCCTACTTGACCTGGCACACCTGAAGGATGCAGCCTGGCTGGCTCTGCATGAATGCGCACAGCCATGGCACTGTGTGGTCTGCTGCCTGCTGCTGACAAGATGTGATGGCAAGTGATGCACAGCCCTGGGGTCTGCTCCAACCGCCTGGCGTGCCGCTCACCTGCTTAGCATCCAGCTCGATCCTGAGGCGACTCAGCTGTGCCTCAGCCGCAGCTTTGCTGCTCAGCAGCTCAGCCCTCAGGGCCTTACAAGTCTGCTTCTCAGCACCCAGAGCCTCACTAAGGCGCTCAAAGCGGGCCTCTGCTGCTGCAGCCTTTGTCATCACCTGCACCACAGCAGGGCTGTCTGAACGACTATGTACTTCCTGCCAATGAAAGATATGGTCATCTCAGTCATACAAGCCCTGCGCTGACTGTTGTTGCAGCAAGCCTGCTACTCTTTGCAAGCAAGGAAATTCATTGATCAGCAGTCGCCTCGCGAGCAGCCCAACCATTCTGCATGCAGAAGTGTTGCGGCATAGGGGTACATGGTATCAAGAGCTTCACCCATGCATTGCTGGCAGGCACATACCAGTGCAGCTGCACTGCTTGTTCCCTGCGCCATAGACCAGCATCACTTGTTTCTGAGGCAGCCAGACATCATGTGACAACAAGGTCGACCTGACAGCCATGCCTGGCGGGGGCACACCATTTGGGAATGCAGACCCAGACAGACAGACGGCGCTGCCAGATGCATGCTTGGCGTAGCCACAAACCTCAGCCTTGAGCTCTGCATGCGCCTGCTCCTGCTGCTGCAGCACCTCCGTCAGCTTGCTGCACTGGCGGTCTGCAGCAGCCTCTGCGTACCGCAGCTGGCCGATGAGCGCTGCTTGCTCAGCCTGCTGCTTCTGCAGCTGTGCCACCTCCTGCACGAGAAAAATGCTCGTGCTCACCAAGCCTGTTCCTGACGGGGCTCTGTTGCTGCTTCTACTGCAGCAGCCCTGCTGTATCCTTCAATAGAAGCGTTGCATCCTTACCAGCTCACTGTCTCAGCCGGGGTAAGTAAAGCTGCTGTGAACTGCAATCCATGTCATCAGTGCCATGACAGGCAACATGTGGCATGCTGCCTCTCTAGACAGCGGTGCTGCCAGACTCAAAACCCCTCCAGGGAGCTGTCTTGCCTTGTTCTGCCTCTGCCCACACTGACACCACCCTGCTCTTGCCCAGACACACCCATCCCAGCTCTCACTTCAGACCCCCCCAGCTCAGCTGCAAGAAGTCCTGCCAGCAGACCTCCTTCAGCAGGCACGCTTGCTGTTGCGCAGTGACACCCACCTGGCGCTTTGCTCCCAGCTCCTGCTGCAGGGCCTGCAGCTCAGCCCCGACCTGGTCCCGCGCCGTGTGGTGGGCCTCTGCGCGAGCCTGCTGCGCCCGCAGCTCCGCCTGCTGCAGGCGCCTGCGCAGGTGCTCCGCAGCGGCATCTGCCTTGCCCCGATCTGCAGCAGCCTGCTGCGTTGTTGCCCAGGCGTCCTGCTGCAGGGCTGCGATCTGCCCTTCAGCCTGCTCCAGAGCCGCCTGAAGAGCCAGTAAAGAAGTGATGCTGGATGATACTTGGTTAGCCGAGGGACTTGCCCTGCTGTCGTGCACTGCATGTGAGGTGTTGGATGTCAAGGGTGGCCACCCCTGCGCTGCGGCACCGCCCACACTCCTCGCGCGACACCGCATCAGGCACTGTGACAAGCGTCACCATTGACAGCAGGCAGATTCATGTCTTCGGTGGCGCCATCAGAGTCCCACACATGGTGAGCAGCACTCTGCACCTGATGAGCTCCAGGTGGCTGTGCTGCAGTGCCCCTCAACACACACCCTGCAGCCTGCAGGCGGCTCCTGGCTGCCTCTGGAGCCCTCCGTGTACGGGGCAGGTGCCGGGTGCGTAAGCCCGACAGGGCCAGTGAGGACTTGGCAGTGGAGCACACACAGTGCAGGCCCAATCAGAGCGTTGGCCTGACATAGGCGCTGGTGCCCAGTGGCCCCACTCTGTGCAGCTGCCTTGGCGACAGGGAACTCCTGGTGCCAGCCCCAGGCGTCACCTGAGCAGTGGCCAGGCGGGCAGTGATGCCGGACGCCTCAGCCTGCGTGTCGCTCTGGGCAGCCGCCAGGGCTGCCTGCAGCTGCTGCACCTCGCGTGCCTGGCGCTCCAGCTGGCCTTGCTGCCCTTGGAGCTGCTGCCGCAGCATGCTGACCTGGTGAGCGTGGTCGTGGGCACGCGCCTCGCTGCTGGCCTGCTCTGCTGCCAGCCTGTCCTCCAGGTGCTGCACCTGCAGCAGCAGCGGCAGGACCATGCGTCAGGGCAGTCTGGCACCTCAGAGGCCAGGAAGCAGCACTTTGTGTGGAGCAATCTCCGCATCTGTAATCAGGAAGGTAGCACGATTGCTGCGCAGGGCAGCATGCACGCACTGCAAGCCTCATGGTTGGCTGCTGCACCTGCAGCACCAGTGGCGGGCAGGCCTCAAAGTACCTGCAGCACCCCAGAGGGCTGGCTCCCCTCAGCAATAGCATTCTGCAGCAGCCACCCTGCCGGGCTTCTGCTGATTTCCTTTGCACTGCAGCAACACGCAAAACGGCTGTGCAATACATTCAGAGACAGAGGTAATCATTGGGCACCCAGATGGAGCCTCCCTGACAGAGTGACTCGTGCAGGCCACCCCACCTTGGAGTGGTACTTGGCCTCTGCACGAGAGTGCTGCTGCTGCGCAGCGTTGAGCTTGTGGCGCAGGGTCTGGCTGTCTCCCTGCGCCTCTCTCAGGGCCCTCTGCATCTCATGAGCAGCATCCTGCTCCCCTGCCTGCTGGCTGAGCCAGTCGCTGTAATTCTGCTGCAGCTCTGCTACCTGCAGCATTCGGTACATGACAGCCTGCCTCTCACACAGGCCTGTGACCTGCGCCATGCTTGTTGCTGACCATCACTTTTGCCAGATCATGCAGGCAAGCAATTCATATCCTGGCGGACCTCATTGGAAAGAGGAGCTGCTAGTGAACTCCAGAAAACAAACTACCAAGGGGTGCTTGAGGGTCCACCAGACAGGCCCTGGTGCAGGGTTGCCCATGGCTCCCTCCTCCGCACTAAACAAGCCCTGCAGGTCTTCTCGCATCTCCCTACCTCCACAAGCCCTGGGACGGGCACACGTGGGAACAATGCCCCGAGCCAAGGAAGTTCCAATTGGAAACATTCCTCAAGTGTGCCTCATGTAGAACCAGCAGGTCTCACCTGCTGCTCCAGGCCCTGCAGCTCCCCCTGCATCTCCTCCAGCTGGGCATCCCGGTGCTGCACCTGGGCCTCCGCACGGGTGCACCGCGCCTGAGCTGCACGACACTGCTGCTGTGCGGCGGCCGTGGAGGACTGGGCCCCCTTGAGAGCGGCCTGGGTGGAGATGCCCGCCTGCTTCTCTGCCTCCAGGGCCCCCTGAGCACAGAAGCATGTCGACTGCTCAACCATGCTGCTGTGGCTGAGGTGGTACACTCACCATAGACTCTTGAGCCCTCACGTGCCAGGAATTCAGGGGAGGCAATATACTCTGCCACGAGCTGGCGAATGCAGGCTGTGCAGTGCACCTGAGCAGAGACACCATCGAAGCAAGCGTCCCAGCTTGCAGGCGGCTATGACGTGCATAACACATGCAGATGGACCATGGGGTGCACGACATGTGCAGCTGGACCATGGCGTGCATGACATGTGCAGATGGACCATGGGGTGCATGACCTCTGCAGATGGACTATGGGGTGCCTGATATGTGCAGCTGGACCGTGTGCAGCTGGGCTGGGTGAGGCGCTGGAAGGGTGCCACAGATACAGCATGGGCAGCAAATGACGGTCCGCGGTTGCCTCCATGGCTGCAATGGAGTGTTCTGGCAAGCTTACCTGAAGCGTGACCTTGTCCTGCTGCAGCTGGTCAGCAGAACTGACGGCGTGCTGCAGGGCAGCCAGCTGCTGCTGCAGCTGCTGCACTTCCTGCTGAGCCATGCTCTGCCCTCCTGCCACTTCAGTCAGCCGCCTGCAGCAGAGGGGACAGGCAGCTGCAGGTGCAGTGTAAAAAGCCAGTCCAACATGCAAGCGAAGCGGAGCGATGCTGTACTTAGAGAAAGCATCAGATAGGCAGGCATCAATCAGTTAGCTAAATGCCGTGAGAAACAGGTAAAGGCGCGCATGAGTGCAACAAACCACTTTGAGGTGCCATTGACTTGCTGTCATGCTTGCGCTGTCGCATGAGCTGCCTTGCGGGGCAGGACAAGACACAAGCCAGCAGGCCTCCCGCAAGAGCCTTGTGATATACAGCTGTGCCAGGCAGTATCATTCAGCAAATGCCACAGCATGCCAGTGCAACATGGCTGCCCCTGCCTGCAGCTGCTAACACATGTGCCTGTTGAGGGTCAGCCACTCTCGCTAAACTGTTTCTTGACACCCCATATCAGCAGAGCAGCAGCAGCACCACGTGCAAGCCAGGAGTAGCCGCAAGTCAGCCGTCTCATTGCCCAAATCCTCCCCACCCCGGGCTGGCAGGTTGAAAAGCACAGGAGCGTGCCACCGCAATCAGTCAAGCCACTCTTAACCTGAGGTACCTGTTCAGCGCCAACCCCTCCTGCTGACTCTCTGTTATGCGGGTGGCAGCACGCTCTGCCTCTGCCTGTAGGCGCACTCTGTCAGCCTGCAGGGCTGCTCCCTCATGCTGCAGTGCCTTGTGAGACACTCTCAGGGCATCCAGCTCATCCTGCGTGGCAGGTGCAGTCCTTTTCTCTTTGCTGTCACTGAGCCGGTGCTGAAGGTGCGGCCGGCGCTGGGCAACTTGGCCGTGTCTGCCCAAACCTCTGGCACAGCTGTGTCTTGGGACAGCCACTGAGGGTTGGGATGAGCAGTAGAGCCTCTAGTAACACTGGCGCCAACGCTATGGCCCCACAGAGAAGCAACATGCAGCCTCTGCTGAGGAGATTCTTCACAGGCCGGCTGCTGGCTGGAGGTGCCTCATTGCTGTGCTTGTGTGACCTGCATGCCAGTGCAGCGCACCTGCACCTGCTGCACCTCCTTCTGCGCAGCCTGCAGCTTATCTGCGTGCTGCGCCTCCATCTGCTCCTGCTCTGCCTTCAGCCGGGCCTGCGCTGCGGCAGCGCGTGCCTCAGCTGCGGCGGCTGCAGTGCTGGCGATCTGGGCATGGTGCTCAGCATCCTGCAGCCATACGTACTTCATTCGAAGGACCTCAGGGGGAACTGAACCCACCAAGTCGGATGGCTTCAGCATGCAGCGTGGCTGATACAACCCAAGTTTTGCTGAATCGAGAGGGAGCTGCCTCTACCGCTGCTTACAACACTAATTTCAAGCTCAATACACGAGCCAAGCCGACGGACGTAAGGGCAGCCGATTTGCAACGCACCTGGGCTGCAGACTGTGCCTGCCAGAGTTGGCCCTCCAGGTTGCTCACCATGGCGGCATGTGCTGCCGCTGCATCATGCGCGGCACGCTGCCTCTGGGCAGCAGCCGCCTCGAGAGCACTTGCTTGCTTCTCGGCATGCTGCTGCATCTGAGCAGCGTGTCGTTGCTGGGCGCGGTCAAAGCGCTCCTGCACACAAGACCTGTGTTGGTGACTGCTGAACAGCTGCCACTGTGGTGTGGAGGGACAATCTTGCAGCACACAGCCATGGGTGGGGCAAGCAGTACAGCTTTCAGCTGGAGCCTGTTGGGCCCAGCACCAGTTGCAAAGCACATCACCACAGGCTGAGGGTTTCCAGACACACAAGGTGCTGAACTATAGTGAGTCGTGCTGGCTGCGCAGCAAGGACAGCACAGTGGCTGCCCATCACAAATGCAGGCAACGATGCAGGTGTGGCCAGCCCAAGCAGCAATACATCAACAGCAAAGGAGCATAGGCTAGCCCACCACTCACCTGTAGGGCATGCAGCTCCTCCTGTCGAGCGGCGGCTGCCTCCTGCACATGGTGGAGTCGCTGCTGCAGGGAGTCTTGTTCCAGTCGTAGCTGCTCTGCCTCCTGCTCCGCGCCGGCCAGCTGCTTCCGCAGGTGCTGGGCATGCTGCAGGGCACCCATGCTAGGGCTTTGGGAGTGTACGAGCAGGGCTCGTTGAAGGCGCAGGTTGCAAGCAGGGCTGGTCAGGAATGCATGCTGCAAGGCACAGCGGGCGTGTGCCCATTCAAGGTCGGCCCACTCCACTGCAGGCATGGCTGGCCGGTCCCAGATGAGCATGTGCACTGAGCATCATCATTCATAGTCTGCTGCCCACTCTGAAGGCATGGCTGCCTTGTCTCAGATGAGCATGCGCAATGAGAGCCGTTATGCGGGATGAGGAGGCCCATGACTGGCCACCTGTTGCATGCAGCAAGGTGCTCAGGGCAGCTTGCATGGCCAAGTGACGCAGGTAGCCAAGCAGTGACTGCACAGTACTGACGACAACTCAGCCAAGGACGCACCCATGAAGATGCGCTTCCATACCTGGGCCTCCGCAACCATGGCCTGGGCCTGGGCCCGCACATCTGCAAACTGCTGCTGTGCATGCGCGAAGCGTTGCTGCAGGGCCCCCTGCTGGGCCCGGGCGTCTTGCAGCTGCACCTCTGCCTCTGCCAGCTGCCGCAGGGCTGAGTCACGCTGCTCCAGGGCCAGCTGCTGCTCGCCGGCAGCCTCCCGCTGCCTGGCCTGTGCCCCCTCGGCCGCCTCCAGCTGGGACTCCAGCTGCTGCTGCAGGGCGACCACCTGAGCCTGCAGCAGAGCACGTCATAAGTCAGCCTGCACGCGAGGCTTGCACGTGTGCTCATGCCTCCCGGCAGCTGCCAGCTGCCTGGCTACTGGCCCTTTTGCCTCCTTCAGCTGCTACTCCAGGTGCTGCGCAAACATTCTAGATCAGGCAGATGCAGGCCCTCATCTATCCCAGCCCCCTCTGCTTCCCCTGGCTTGGTTTTCAAGCTGCTGCTGGCTGTCCACCTGGGCCTGCAGCACGCCCAGCAACCTTGCAGCAGGCACTGAATGCTGTTGCACCTGGCAACAGCAAGGGGACCAGGTTTGGATCCCATCTTGAAGGCTCAGAGAGAGCCTGCTGCTGGCTGGCAGGCGCTCACAAACCACAACAGGTGCGCAACATGCACAAGCAGCAGGCATGCACATGCAGAAAGCGCTACCACAGGGGCCCAGTCTGGGACGGCATGCTTCGCACTGTGCAGAGGAGCCTTTTGGCACAAGCCGCAGCAGTGGGTGCCTACCTTGAGGCTCTGCATGTCCGGCCCATGATTGCGCCTGCTGACCTCCTGCAGCTGCTGCTCCAAAAGGCGCCGCCTGTGGTCGGCGTCTGACAGTGCCACCCGCTGCTGCGCAATCTGGATTCCCTTGTGCAGTGCATCTTGCTGCGCTGCCTGCATAGCATAGCAGCCCAGGCGCACTGCAGGTGGGTGAGCACGCTCATTTGAGCTCAGCAACATGTTAGCATCCTTGTCAGAGTGACCCCTTGACCATCGCCCAGCCCTCTGCTGATCCCTGGCCCTGTCCAGCCTGGGCTACACTCACCACGACTACCCTGGTCATGCATGTCCCTGAAGTGCTGAAGCACAGGCACGGAGTGCTGTTACATGTCACATCACCTGCAGCTGAGCCTGCAGATGATCGACACGCTCATCTGCCCCAACAGCGTGCTGCCGGGCCTGCTGGAGGTCTGCGAGCTCCTGCTGCGCATCTGCCAGCTCGTGCGCCCTCTGGCTGGAGGTTGCCTGCTCCTGAGCCAGCGCCTGCTCAGCCTCACGCAGCCTGCGCAAGCGGCCAGACGAGGCTGCTCAGGCTCGGCACTGGACGGCATGACTGTCTGGTGCAGAGGCACTGTGTGGTGCCATGCTGCAGCGATGTATGCACCAGAGGCAGCCAGGACAGCAGTGGGAAGGTCTGTGATGCAGTGATGAGTCCCTCATGTCACCGCCAGATGAAGCCAATGCTCCCACAAGCGGTGGGGATGTGGAGGAGGAGAGGGGGATGGGGTGTACCATGCTATGTACCATACATGTGGCACGATGCTGGCAGCAAGCTTGGCACCGTCTCCCCTAAGGTACGCCCATCTCTCCCATGCATGCCCACAGATCTGGCATGTCCAGCAAAACTGTCTGTCCAAAGAATCAGTCTTCCCCGCTCGGCTCAGCAGTGCCCACCTGTGGGCCTGTGGGTCCTGTGCCCGCCGCAGAGCAGACTGCAGCTCCTGCAGGCGGCTCTGAAGGTCCTGCAGCTGTCGAGTGCGGGAGTCGCGCTCAGCCTGTGCCACCCCCAGCTGCTGCTGCACTCCCTGCAGGCAAGCACTGCCCATCAAGTGTGCATGCAGCCACTCCAGCCAGCTCCCCACCTGCTGCACCTGCGCTGCTGCTTTGATGTCAGGCAGGTACCCATCGGCAGGTCAAGCCACCCGCCCCTGCCTGCCTGCACCTGCTGCAATGCTTGAGTGCAGCCTATGTCGTCCGCAGATCATTTGGCTTCCTGCAGGACCCAGCTCTGACTGCATGAGCACCTGACGACATGTTGACTTCTTTCATGGCACACCTGATATGCGCAACCCTGGCGCGCCTACCTGCTGGGCGGCCTGGGCGGCCTCCAGCTCCTGCCTCAGCAGGCGGGCAGCAGTGGCATGCTGCTCTGCCTGGCTGTCCAGGTTGCTGTGGGCCGACCTCAGCTCCGCCTGGGCGGCTCGCAGCTCGGCGCGGGCCTCGTCGCCACTGCGCTGGGCGTTCCGCAGCTGCCTCTGTGCCTCCTCCTGCACAGCGGGAAGTCTTCAGGGCCACCCTATGAATGGCGTAAGCCTGCAGAGGCACGCCCCACCACAGCCCTACCCCTCTGAGCAACCTCTGAGCTTCCCTGCACACAATAGAATGTGTATAGGCGTCAGACTACTGGGCGCCCTTCCTGCACAGCACAGGAATTTTGTGAGTTTCGGGTGTGGGCATGCAGTGTAGCTGCCTCTGCATCCTTTCCTGCACAGTGGAGGTTAGTCTTGAGCTTGATGCCAGAGCCTGGAGTTGAGGACTCCTGCAGCTGTCTGCGTGACTCCTCATGCACAGAGGGCACATATTCTGCTGCTTCAGCCACTGATGTGAGCCAGCAGGGCATCAGGCGCATGCATCTGCCATCGCCTCTCCTGTACAGAGGTGTTCTGCCTCCCCATTGAGCTTGCAATTTGCAGAGGGTGGTGACTGGCAGTGCCAGCAGCCTGCAGCGCACCCATGTGGGGGCCAGTTGCAACGTATTGCTGGGCGCAGTCCTCCGAAAGCAGTCAACAGCATCGCTAGGCACCAGAAGCCCCGCATCAATGTGCTGCAAGAATGACACCCAGGGTCATGTGCCCATCTTCTTGACAAATTTACATGCCAGCTCACCAGCTGGCTCTGGCGCTCAGCCAACTGACATCGGAGGCCTGGGGACTCAGCCTCTGCAGCCCAAACCTCCCGCCGGGCATCGGCCAGCTGGGCCTGCATCCACACAGGCATGCTGTGAGTGATGACGGCCAAGCTGCTACCACAACAACTCCTTGATATCTGGCTGAACGCAGATTCGAGCCCAGCAAGGTGCATCTGCCATGACATGCAGCATCACAAGCAGCAGTCCATGCCTCTAGCAAAGCTGCCTGGTGCAGCATCCTCGTTGTACTGCCAGCCGCCTATGGCTTGGTCAGGGGCACCCACTTGTCGGTGCAGACCTGCGGGTTCTGCTGCACCCATCTGCAGGTGCTCCTGTTCCAACAGCTAGCAAGTATGTCCAATCTTGCCTGCCTCAATAAGTCCAGAGAAGCACACACCTGGAGGTGCTCCTGCTCTTGCTCCCGGCTGCGCAGCTGCGCCCTGACATCTGTGACCTGCCGGTGCAGGGCAGCCTGCTCCTCCTGAGCAGCCGCCAGCCTCTGCTGCAGCGCGACCGCATGTTGCTCCCGCTCCGAGGCTGCCTGCTGGACCATGGCCAGCTGCTGCTGCAGGTGCGACTGCTGGGCCTCTGCGCCCGTCCGGGCCGTGAGGCTCCGTTGAAGCTGCTGAGCCGAGGCCTCGGCTGCCTCGGCCTGCCCCTGCACAGCCTTCAGCTCCTGCTGCAGGCTGGTGATGCTCTGCTCGGCGGCGCGGTGCTGCCTCTGAGCATCCTGCAACTGCCGTCGCAGCCCTTCTGCCTGCACAGCCTGCCTTGCAACCTGCAGCAGGGCCAGGCCTTTGCTCCCCCAACCTTCAGGTCTCCGACGCCGACCCATGGCGGGCCAAGAACCATTGCCTGAGGCCACAGATATTGATAAAGCAGTGCAACACTTGAGCCTTCTCCATGCCTTGTTCATGTGACCGCCTGCCAAGTTTCGAGAGTGGCCCACACCTCTGCTTCTGCGTTGGCAGCCGCCTCCTGAGCCCGCGCTGCCTGCTGGGCGGTCACCTCCAGCTGCTGCTGCTTGTTTTGGCAAGCAGCATCGAGCTCGTGGACGCGCTGCTCCACTTCAGCAAAGTTCACCTCCAGTTGGTGCGCTTTTTGCTGCACAGACGCCAGCTTGCCATTGGCAGCCTGCATCAGCAAGGTGCAGGACACATGTGCTGTTGGGCCTGCAGCCTGGAGCCCGCATGCCAGAGACTAAGGCCACTGCCATATGGTGCCTTGTGCTGGTGCAGCAGCTGCTCTGTGTGAATAACAGTGCCCGCCTTACGGCAGGTGAGTCGGCCCACAAAGAACATGCCGATTCCAGCAAAGTTTTAGGAGAAGGGAGAAGGCACTGCAGTGTGGTGCCTTGCTGGTGAAGAGCTTATCTGCATGTCAAGTACCTGCTGTTAGACCACCCGCAAACAAGACATAGATAGAAATGCAGTCCCTGGTACGTCACTGGACTGGCCGCAGACAGCGCTGTAGCGCCAGCTCACCTGCAGCTGCTTCTGGGCAGAGGCTGCCCGCCCAATGGCCTGCTGCAGCGACGCCTCTGCAGCCTGGAGCTCGCCAGCCCGGGCTTGCTCTGCAGCTTGAGCGACCCCCAGCTGAGCTGTCACCTCAGCCAGCTGGCGGCTGCCAGCCTGCGCCTTGCTGCTGCGAGCCTGCAGGGCTTTCTGCGCCTCTGCCAGCTGCCCCGCCAGCCTCTGGATGCTGGCTGCAGCAGCGCTCGCCTCAGCGTCTCGGCTGGTGCCGTCAGCTTGAGTTGCCTCAAGCTGCCGTGCGAGCTCTGCCACCTGCTGCTGGGAGGCCCGCAGCTCTGCGGCACAAGCCTGTGCACTGCTCTGAGCCTCGCTCAGCTGTTTGGAGAGCTCCTGCTCCCGCTGCTGCTGCTCCGTCTGCTGCTGCTGGGCAGCCTGCAACTCGGCAGCACGTGCCTGCATGCTGCTCTGCGCCTCACTGAGCTGTCTGGACACGCCCTGCTCCCTCAGCTTGCGCTGCTCCAGCTCTTGCTGGGCGCTGCGCAGCTGCGCAGCCTGAGTCTGCACTTTAGTTTGCGCCTGGCCGAGCTGCCTCGCTAGGTCCTGCTCCCTCAGCTGGCCCTCCTCCAGCTGCTGCTGCGCACCCAGGAGTTGTGCAGCCGCGGCCTGCTGCGCCTTTTCAGCCTCAGCCAGCCTGGCGCCCAACTCGCGTGCCCGCTGCTGCAACTGCTTCTCAGTGCCCTGGGCGCCCTGCCTGGCCCCGTTCAGCTGCGCAGTGAGGTCCTCGACGCGCCCCTGGGCAGCCTGGACCTCTGTAGTAAGCTCGTGCAGCGCCTTCTGAGCAGCGCCCAGCTGGGCCGCAAGCCCGTCTGCCCTCTGCTGCAGCGCTGTCTTGGCTGCCTCCCCTTCGCTCAGCTGAACAGCCATCTCATTTGAACGGCCCTCAAGAGCGTCCACTTCTGCAGTCTTAGCCTGCAATGCCGACTGAGCGCTGCTCAGCTGGGCTGCCAGCCCATCTGCCCTCTGCTGCAGCCCTCTCTGGGCAAGTTCGCCTTGACTCTGCATCTGCGCGAGCTGCTCTGTTGCCTCCAGCACACGGCCCTCAAAAGCAGCCGCTTCTGCAGTCTTCGCCTGCAGTGCTTTTTGAGCAGCGCTCAGCTGGGCCGCAAGCCCGTCCGCCCTCTGCTGCAGCGCTGTCGCGGCCGCATCCCCAGTGGTTTGCGCCTGATCAAGCTGCTCAGCTGCCTCTTGCAAACGGCTCTCCAGGGCACTCGCTTCTGCTGCCTTGCTCTGCAGTGCCTTCTGAGCAGCGCTCAGCTGGGCCGCCAGCCCGTTTGCCCTCTGCTGCAGCGCTGTCCTGGCCGCCTCTTCAGTGGTCCCTGCCTGGCTAAGCTGCTCAGCTGCCTCCTGCAGACGGCTTTCCAGAGCGCTCGCCTCTGCCGCCTTGCTCTGCAGCGCCTTCTGGGCGCTGCTCAGCTGCGCTGCCAGCCCATCAGCGCGCTGTTGCAACTGGGACTGAGCCAGCCCCCCCTCACTCTGCACCTGCGCTAGCTCCTCAGCTGCTTGCTGCAGCCGGCCCTCCAGGGCAAAAGCCTCAGCCGTCTTGGCCTTTAGCACCTTCTGAGCATTGCTCAGCTGGGCCGCTAGTCCGTCCGCTCTCTGCTGTAGCCCTGCCCTGGCCGCCTCCCATGTGGTCTTTGTTTGGGTCAGCTGCTCGGATGCCACCTGCAGACGGCTCTCAAGGGCCGCCGCTTCAGAGGTCTTGCTCTGCAGCGCCTTTTGCGCGCTGGCCAGCTGGGCTGCCAGCACATCTGCTCTCTGTTGCAGGCCAGCTTGGCTGGCCTCCCCTGCACTCAGCTGACGAGCCGCTTCCTGCAAGCGGGCTTCCAGGGTTGCTGTTTCTGCAGTCTTGCTCTGCAGAGCGTGCTGTGCCTCGCTCAGCTGAGCAGCCAGCCTGTCCACCTTCTGCTGCAGGCCTGTCCTGGCCGCCTCCAGAGCACTTGTCGTCTCCTGGAGGCGACCTTCCAGGGCCATCACCTCAGCAGATTTCTCCTGCAATGCGCAGCAACTTGCAATACACTCACATGCCAACCAGCTTGAGTATTCATTGGACGGGTGTCCACAGGAACAGACATTGTAAAGCAGGCTGGGTGGGACAAGAGCTCAGCCGCCAGCAGCCCCACCAGAAGGCCTCGCTGTGCCTCTCCCAGCTGAGCAGCAACTTGTTGCTGGGCTGCCTGAGCCTGCTGCAGGGCACCCTGCCCCCGTTCACGGGTGCTTGTGTGCTGCTGCTCTGCCGCCTCCAGCTGACCACGCAGCCTGTCACACTCTGCCTTCGTCTCCCCAGCCTCCTGCCGTGCAGCCTCAAGGCTAGTGTGCAGCTGCTGGGCCTGCGCCTTGCGCTGCCTCAGCTCCTGCTGCAGCTCCTGCAGGGCAGAATTCAGGCAGCTGCAGCTTGGTGCATCAGTCGGGCTGTGAGAGGGCGCCAGCACACCCTGTGCTGACTCAGCTCCCGCCCGATGCAATCCTGGGATGGGTACTGCAGCCTTAGCCTGGTGGACTACTGCTTGAGGCAGGGTGGTTCACATGCTGGCCAGGCACTTGCTCCTTGGCAGAACCATACCAGCCAAGTCTCCCAGGGTCGACTCTGCGTCAGCAGTACCTGAGGAGCCATTTGCATGGCAGCTGCTGTTGCATACCCAGCCAGCCTGCCAGGACGATGACAAAGCCTCCCCGTACACATTTTTGCAAGCCCCAACCTGCAGCTTGGCACACAATCTCCCATGAGTTTGCAGCGCCAGAGGTGCTGCCAGACCCCAGACAGGCTGCGGTAGCGCCCCACCTGTTGCTCTGCAGAGACCTCGTCCAGCCTGCGCTGCAGGGCCACCAGCGATGCATCAGCCTCCTCCGCCCGCCTCTCGGCCCCAGCCAGGCTGCTCTGCAGCGTCTCTGCCTGGTGGGCCGCCCTCTGGCGCTCTGCAGCCAGCGTCTGGCTGTCTGCACGGGCCTGAGCGGCTGACTGCGCGAGCTGTTGTTCCTGCTCTGTCAGGCGCTGCTGCTGGTCCAGCACCTGGGTGCTCAGAGCGCCAGCCTGCTGAGCTGCGCTGGCCACACGGCCCTGCACAGCCAGCAGCGTTTGTTTGAGACAGTGGCTTGCAAGCCATCACAGTTGCTGCTGATACAGCACCTGGAGACGGAGGGCATCGGCCTGCTGACTGCTGGTGGCCACACAGCCCTGCACAGCATAGGCAGGCATGTGACTTGAACCAGTCCTGGGTGCTGGAGCGGTAGCATGTTGCTCGTTGCTGGCCACACAATCCTGCACAGACAGCAGCATCAAAGAACAAGGTGCTTTGTAAGCACTGGCAGCTGCTGCTGAGGCTGCCAAGAGAGTCGGCCCTGCTCTGCGCTGCTGGCGATGAGGCCCTGGCCGGCTGCCAGCGTTCCAAGCCAAATGCACCAGGCCCACTGCATGCTGCTGGCCACACCCTTGTCATGTGTGCACCTGCAGTTTGGGCAAGGCGTCTCTGCAAATTGTCAGCCAACTCCCTGCAGGTGGGGAACACTGCATTCACAGAAGCTGCAGCAGGCTGCCTGCCTGACGAGGCTGCATCTCAGTGAAGTTGAAGTCTTGGGCCCCTGCCTGCAGATGTTGCACTCGCCACTAGGTGTCTGACCTTCACTAATGCAGCAGGGTGCACCTCCATGGTGCAGTCTAAGCACCATCGGCCAGCCAGGACATGCAAGGCAGGCCACCTGTGAAGGGCACCAGCAGCCTACTTGCTGACCCCCCTGCTTGACCCCACAGCCCCACCTGCTACATCTACAGCTGCGCCTGCTGGAGCCTGAGCGCCTCGCGCGCAGAGCACGCAATCCTTCCAAAGCCTGCAGGCCCACCTGCAGCACCTCCAGCTGGCGCCTGCTGGACTCGAGTGCCTGCCTGTCCAGCCCTCCCTGACTCTGCGCGGCTGCCAGCTGCTGCTCCGTGGCGAAGACCTTCTCCTGCATAGCCAGCAGCTCTGCCGCCCGCGTCTCTGCCAGGTGCTCGCTGACCTCCAGGCTCTGCTTCAGGGCCGCCGCCTGCTGCTGGGCGCCCTTCAGCAGGGCACTGTCCGCGCCGGCCCTGGTGCCAGCCTGCAGGGGGGGCAGGGCAGGAAAGGTTGCAACACACCTGCCTGCAACAACCTGACCAGCAGACAACAGCTGCCTTGCTGCAGTGCCTGGCCTGCTTGCGCACAGCTGCTTGCAGAAAAGGCAGGCCCTCACCTGGGCAGCACTCATGAGTGGCAGCCATGCACACTGACAGTTCAATGTCTTGCAGGCAGGGCACCACATGCTGCAATCTGCTGAGGGCTCACATCTGCAGCTGGAAAGCCGGCTACTGCAAAGATGCTCACGCCACTCTGGGGGGAGCACTCAGTGCAAAAGCAGGAAGGCTGCAGTGGGGAGGGACTGCAGAGTGTCCAGTCGCATGGCATTGCGTCACCTGCTGTTGCAGCAGCTCCATGGAATGCTGCGCCGCCTGCAGCTGAGCCCCCAGCTGCTGCTTGGCTGCCTCCGAGGTGGCAGCCGCAGACTGCGCAGCGGACAGCTGCTGGCGCAATCTGCCAAGCTCTGAGCTAGCAGCATGCTCTGCCTCCTGCTTGGCGGCGTACTGGCCCTGCAGGGTGCGCAGCTGCTCCTGCAGGGCAGCCTGGGCTGCCCTGGACTCCTCCAAGAGGTGGGCCTCAGAGTCAGCCTGGTGCCTCTGCAAGCTCATTGAGCGCTGCAGGCAGCAGGGGCCAGGGACTGTCAAATGCAGCAGGAGCAACAGGACTGCTGGTGCTTCTGCAGACGGCAAGGGGCAGAGAGAAGTTATTGGGTGCAGGAGGGGAGATAGCGATGCTGGTGTCGCAGGCATGCAGGCATTGGCTGCTGCAGGCAGCAAGGGGTACGTATTGCAGCAGGAGCAACACAGGTGCAATGGCAGCGTCGCCCAGAGGATCTTGGCGCCACGCTGCTGCCGCATGATTGGCTCTGCCAGCTAACTTGATGGAGCCACACTGCCTGCTGAATGCAGCCTCATAACCTTTAGTCATGTGTCCTGTGAGTCAGTACTTGGGCACAAGCAGCAAGCTGTCCTGCAACAGGTGTGTTGCCTTTGCAGCGCCAAGCATAGCACCTGGACCTGTAGTCAACTTGACGCCAAGCACTGTCTTGCGCTGACCTGCAGCAGACTGTGCTGCTTCTCTAGGGTCCCTGCAGCCCCCAGACGCTCTTCAGCAGAGGCCAGCAGGGCCTGCTTGGCATGCAGCTCCGCCTGCACAGCTGCCAGTGCCGCGCGATCTCCCTTGCGCCCCTCTGCGGCAGCTGCAGCCTCCTCCCTCAGCTGTGTGAGTTCAGCAGTGCCGGCAGCAGCCTTCGTCTCTGCAGCTGCCAGCATGCGCTGGGTGGCTGCCCGGTCCTGTATCAACAGGCGGCTGCATACTCAGCCAGTGTCCAGAGTGCAGCAGTGCGCCAGGCTGAGCTTGCAGCAGGCTCTGAAATTACTGCCAGCATGCGCTGAGTACCTGCCTGCATCAACAGGCAGCAATCTGTTCAAGCCTAACACAGTGTAGCCTGCCTTGCAGGTCCCTGAAATCACACTTGTCTCATGGCACATCCTGCTCAGAGAGTTGCTGCACCGACACCATTGGTGCGATGTTTGCTGCTGCTGAAGGCACGACAAGATTTCTGTCAACAGAGCTGCTGGAACAAGCATGACCTGGACATGACTTGTGAAGCGGCCACTGCTGTATCTGAAGGACCCCAACAATGCAAGTGAGCAGCCATGTGGAGGGCAAACTCATGGTAAGCCACCTGTCCTTAGACAGCAGCTGCAGACAGCCCTGCTGCCTTCCCAAGCACTGCCCATGACACCCCAGAGACCGGCATGATTGAGGCGTCCACCTGGGCTGCAACCTGCAGTCTTGGCAATACTCCCTTCTCAACGGCTCTGACAAGCCCATTCAGCCACGCCAGCTGTAGTATTTGCAAACCCCCCTTCCCAGAGCCTCTCCCAAGCCAAGTCAGCCAAGCCCCATCATCCATCCTCGAGACTCACCTGAGCAGCCACCTGCAGCGCACTCTCATGCTGCGCAGCCTGGTCCTGCAGCTGCTGGCAGCGCTGCAGCTGGGCCTGCAGCTGTGCCTCCCAGTCTGCAGCGGCGCTGGCCACCACCTGCTCCGCCAGGCTTAGCTGGCGCTGCATCTCTGCCACCTCAGCCTCCTGACGCTGCAGCAGCTGCTGCCACCTGTGGGCATCCAGGCAGGATGCCAATGACATTGCAATGCAGGCATGTCATGCTTGTACAGGAGCCACCTGCATGGCTGGAGCTGCCATGCCACAGCAGCTGGGTTGAGTGCGGGAGGGAATCCACCACAATAGCACACATGCTGACCATGTAGGCCCCTGATGAGCAAAGCAGCTGACTTTAGCATTACGGCCCTTTTTGGCCTGCTGCACAAGGCACAACCTTCCATGTTGGTGAGGAGGCACACAGCTGAGCCAGGCCAGATGAAGCCTGCTGCTGCGCAAGGTGGTCCTGGATCTTGAAAGTGCTGAAACATGCATCTCAGTGCCAGGGCTTGAACCACACAGCCCCAACACATCAACCTTGGCAGGCTGCGCTGTGCAACACACACACATCTGTCATTATATGAAAGGGGCACACTCACTTGGCTTCATTCTGCTGCTGTGCAAAGATGGTCTGGGCCGCCTCCGTCAGCTCATCATCATACTCAGCCACTTGCTGCTTCAGGCCAGCCACCTCCTGATCAGCAGCTGTGCCCTTGGCACGTGCGTCACGCAGCTCCTGCTCCAGCTGCCGCAGCCTGGCTTCGGCTGAGGCCAGCGCCTGGTGGCTCTCCTCAATGCTGACCCGGCCGCTGCCCACAGCCTGCAGGGCGGTGGCCAGCACAAGTAAGCAGCTGCACGACCATTGTCTGCTGTCGACGGGGCCTGATGGCTCTGCACAATTCTGAGCTGGCTCCGCTCCCGACAGCCTGCAGGGCATTGGTGGCCCCAAGCAAGCAGCTGGGCACGACTGGTTGGTATATGTTGCCTGCGGATAATGGCTCTCTATGATGTCAACCTGACGGCTCAGGCAGCCTGCAGGGTGGTGGCTGATGTAAAGCATGCAGTGGGCAGGATCTTCTTGTTGTGCACCAAGAGCAGTGCAGTCTGGGCTCAATATGCACAACTGTGACATACAGTTCCGCATCTCAGAACACCAGCTCTCAATGCACAGGCAGGTGCAGACCAAGGCGTACGCTTCCCAAGCCAAGTGTACAGAGCTGTCCAGTTGAGTCATTCAGATCCCACAGGAGCTGTACACTTTGCTATTCATGGGGTTCCACCTCGGTGAGCTCCCGCTCCACTTTCTCACGCGTGGCTGCCTGCATGGTAGCCTCAAAGTGCGCCTCCCTCAGCTGCTTCTGCAGCGCTAGGATCTGCTGCTCAATCTGGTCACCCGCACGCTCCCGCTGGCTCATGTGCTGTTGCAGCTGCTGCACCTCCTGCAAAAGTGATGGACCATGCTGTTATGCACTGTCACATGTTGAATACTGACTCCTGGCGCTTCCTGTGCAGCTGCATCTCCTGCAAGGTGCCACTGCCAGACTTAGTAACAGTAACGTGCAGTATTCCGCTGAGGAAGAGGCTGCTCTGTCATGGAGTCCTGCAGCAGTTCACACAGGGCTTCAGATGGCCAGACATTGCCCCAGGAGAGCAACGACAAGGATGTGGTTCCCCAATCAGATAATTGCCGCTCAGAGACAGTGAAGGCCAGGAATTGCCTTCGGCATCCGATCGCTGCCATGCCACCCGTGCAGTGTGAACGCGATCCACATGCACAGCCCCAGAGCACTCAAGGCAGTCTGTCCCAGAGCAAGTACAGCAGCCTTCAGAAGGCTGCCTGGCTGTTTGAATGGCAACAGCCTTTGAGTGCTGCGAATGCCACAAGGCGTTCTGCGAGACTGGCGCCAAGAGGCACAGCCCAGACGTGCAGCCCTGGACCACCTGGTGGGAAGACTCTAGCTCTGCCTTGAGACGGATGACCTCATCATTGGTCTCCCCTGCTCCTGAAGACGCATGGGCCAGCTCCTGCCGCAGGCTGGCCACCTGAGCATCCTTTTCTGCCAAGACCTGCAGGTGGGCAGGTGCCTCAGCAGCCACAGCGGGCAGGACCTGCAGGTGGTCGCGTGCCTCATCAGCGGCAGCAGGCATCCCTGTGCGGCACAGTCTGCAGGCTTTGTGGGGTTTAGCAGAATGAGGCAGCTGCAGCCATGAGCATATGTACACAAGGGCACTGCAGTGGGCAGCAAGGCTATATATGTTTTTTCTGTCTGACGGTGTGCTTATTGTGGGCACATATCACTTGTTGGACTCCATTCGTGACATAAGCTGGTCTCACCAAGGCATGCTTAGCTGCTGAGCTGCAATGCAACTAGCAGCCGCCCTGACTGATTTGATTTGCTGGCTAGCCAAGACTGCTTTTGACTAAGAGCCAAGAGGCACAGGCAAGCATTTGAGCCACCCCTTGGGTGCTGCTCACCTTCTTGGCCTGATTCAGCTCAGCAGACGTGGTTGCTCCCTGCTGGGCGCTCTGCTGGCTGCTCTGCTGGGCTGCTGCCAGCTGTTGCTTCAGGGCAGCCATCTCTGCAGAGTGCTGAGCCCTCGAGGCCAGCAGCAGCTTCTGGGCGGCAGCCAGCCCCTCCTGCATCTGCTGCTGGGGCATCTGCAGAGCAAGGCCTTGTCGATGGTTTTCACCGCAACAATCCTTGCACATGACTTTGCGTCCAGCTTGTGCCTGATCAGGTCAAGACGTGGGACCTGGCATAGTTTCCACACAGAGCCCCGATGGTTGCTGCAGTTGCTGAGCCTGTTTGTGGCTTCCTATCTGCTTGCCCAGCCAACACAGAGAAACGCCTCGGCCCCAGACATAGACAAGAAGCATGCACTCACAGCAGCATGCAGCAAATGATACGCTTGCACACAGCTGGTGGTGCAGGCATATGCAGCAGAACACATCAGCTGTCAGATGGCATGCAAACAGACACTCGCAGCCACCATTGACAGATACCATACACAGCCAACCTAACAGTGCCGGCCCACAAAGACACCAGGCATCGCCACGCACCTGCCCAGGAGTGCTGGACGGTGCCCGCGGCAGGGACCCCTGCCCCAGCAGGGCTGCTGCGGCTGGGGCTGCAGGCACAGACCTCTTGATGGGCGTCCCTGCCGCGCTGCTGGGCTCGTCATCCAAAGCGTCCAGCTGCGACTGCAGATCGCTGGCAGCTGTCGGCGTCGTGCTGGGACGCAGGGGGCTGGGCAGCTGCAATCAAGCAGCAATGACGGTGTACTGCTTGATAGAGCTTGCAGCACGCCAACAGCCACAGGGGGAGGAGCCGCAGGCTACATAGAACTCCTACTGGCTGAATGTCCAGACGATCAACTCAAACTCAAAGCCCCTGCAGCTGCCAGCTCAAGCCATGAGCGGCTACTGTCACAACCCACCTGCTGGCTGCCTGTGCGGAGCACATCTGCACGGGCTCGCTTGCCCCCGTCAGGCGTGGCTGGCAGGCTAGAGACTGGGCTGACAGCGTCAGCGTCGCTCACAGTGCCCCTGCAGCAGATTGACACCAGATTCAGCATGCTGGATGGTCATAACCACAGCGCCAGTCCAGCTTGCTGGCTGCCTACAGAGCTGACAGCCTCAACAGTTGGCCCCACAGGCCGGCAGCAGGGAGCTGTTGCGCAGAGAATGCACACGGTAGCTGGCTCGCTGCTGTCTACATCTCTGGTGTGGAAGCTGGTCGTGAGGTGGCACCAGGCAGCACTGTTCTGCAGCTGGTGGCTGCAATATCTGTGGAGTCCCATCAGATGTTGCGTCCAGCCAAGAGGCCCACCTGGCCAGCACTGGAGACTTTACAATCTCGACGCCGCTGGAGCTGTCTGCGTCAGCAGATGACTGGGCAGGCGACTTGGGGAAGCCAGGGGTGAAAGGCAGTGGGCCCCTTGGGCTGCTGGTGCCATCGCGTGGAGCTGCCTTGGCCAGTGAAGCCTGTGTGGGCGCTGCGAAGGCAACCTGCACACATATGGGTGTGCCTGAGACCACATCCAGGCTGCAGCATGTGTGCGACTTTGGAGCACCCCTCAAAGCTCATGCAGCATCATTGGAGTTGCATGCGTAGCCAGCACACTGGAGTGGGTCATGTGGCCTGGTCCAGCTGTGGGCCCCTCAATGGCAGCCACCAGATAGACTTGCGGGGGCCGCCCTGTTTGTTCCAGCTGTAGGCCGGGGCAGCAGCATGCTTCCAGCTCAGCAGGATCCGCTTGGACGGACCTGGGGGCGCCTCCCTGCACCCTCCTGCGCCTCCTGTGCCCTGAAGGCCTCATAATCGAATGGCCCCACATCGCTCATAAAGGCTGCAGCATCAGCCTCACCACCCAGCAGCACTGACTGCTGCTTCAGCGCCTCAGCTGCCTGCAGGGGCTGCATGCTGAGGGACCGGTGCCGTCTCCCCCGCTGCTGCTGCACGGCCTGCACGAGCATCGCGGACATGGACCCTACAGGGCCCCACTGGAGGCCTCATCCCCGCCATGGCAGCAGCTGCAAATGCTGCATTAATCCTGATCCGTGGCGCCTGGAGAGACCCAGAACGAAATCTGGCGGGGACACAGGCAGAACGCAGCTTGTCATGCTGCATGCAGGGTGCAGCTTCGGTGCTTGGGACTGCAAAGGCGACGCTTGGCATTTGAGTCACATCAGACTTGGAGCCACACATGCAGAATGTACCGTGTTCAGCTCCTCATACAGATCCGCGATTGGCCTAAATTTGGGCCCAACCCCTGCAGCTTGAAGCCTGACCTTGCCACTGTGTTCGTCTGGCAGCAGCACCTGCAGGGTACAGGCACGGCTGCATGTGTGTTCCTGGGAGAGACCCAGCCAAGAAATTTAGACGAAGCATAACATTTACCTGCAAATCAAGCTGGGTACGTGCTGGCTGTGCCACAGCCAGGATGCTGTCAATGGGGAAAGTACAGATTTGCTCGCCATTGTTTCTGGTGAACATCAAGCCATCCTTGCTGAGCTGCAGACACGGCATGGGTTGAGTGATGCTTTGCACCAACGGGCACATAGGGGAGCATTTCGTGCAGAACCCACCTTGCCCACGCACTCTAAACCAGCAAACCCCTGTTTGATCAACTTGAGCCTGTAAACACTCATTGTGAAGCGAAACGTCACACCAGCCGATGTGAGCTCCAGAACTACATGACATGCAGCCAGTAGCAGCTAATACAGCATGGATTGCGGCATTGCCTGTTCACCACCAAAGAAGATCAAGTAATTTTCTGTATTTGCCCGTGATTCGCCAAAGGTGGTCTTTCTGTCTCTGCAAGGCTTACCCCACTTACAGGGGCCTCGGTGCAACCGCTCAGACTTCGGCCCTCGAAAAGTTTGCGGAAGACGTCACAACCCTTAGGACCAGCTTCCCACAGGATGAAGGCAGTCGCCCTTTTATTCTCGACCGGAGCACCGCTCCAGCATGGCATTGCAAAGAGGGCCAGGCAGCAACGATCAGATTTGCAAACTGTCCACCTGGCTCCCCGCGCCACAGTGCTCCTGCAGCCCAGGCCAGCACATCTACAGCAGGACCGGGGGCGGGAGCAGGGCACACGCGCGCCAGCAACATGCTTGGCACTTAGCCCAGCCAGCTTCCAGATGCCATTGCAAGAGCCCCCTCAGGACTATGCTGGCAGCTTGGGGACGCGGCTCAAGCCCCTGCCTCGGAATGTGGAGGGCGTGGCAGATGATCCTGCACTGCACAACCCGCTGCAACGGATGCACAGGTCAGCTGATGTGCACATGCCCCTGCACGCATCACCTCACCTACTGCCTGCACATGCTGTCGCACCAGCTGGCAGCCTCCTGATGTCCAGGTGCTGCTGCTGTCACCAGAATCTGCCACCTGTGCGCACAATCAGTACCTGGGCTTCGTGCTTGTTGAATCAAGCCACACCCTTTTTTTGCTGTCTCGTAGCAGGCTTTGATCAGCCATGCAGTACCTTGTGCCACCACATCACCATACATGCCTGTAAGCCCACTGCAGGGAATTGTGCTTGTACCATGACCTGATACAGGCTGGCACCTGGGTTCGTCTCAAGCCTGCACGCAGTCAGCCCTACCATGGCCGGTCGTTGGCTCTGCAGGCTGGGCTTTGTCCTGGCTAGCTAGCAGGGCCTGCAACTTCTGCTTTCCCTTAAGGCAGACGGGTGTCTCTAGCTGCCTGCTCCCCAACAACTTGCCACCTGGGCATGGCTCCATCACCACCATGTTGCACTTCTGCAGGCTGGGCCCTGGCTGGATGGGCGTCATCATGGAATATGAGGGGGTTCTGGTGGAGGACACCTCTGAGCTGCACAGCCAAGCCTGGGAGCAGCTGGGGCGGGAGGAGCAGAAAGCGCGGCCCCTGCACCATGCCCTCAAACGGGCTGAGGGCATGAAGGCAGAGCAGGCAAGTACCCCGCAGCAGCACAGGCTATGCTTCATTGGGTAGTGCACAGCTTTGACAGCTTTGGGGCTGCATTCATACTCCTATTGCCAGCACCATGGGGCTTGAGGGCTTGGAATAGTGGAGCACAAGTCTGGCACCATGCAACATTGCACAGCCTGCTTTGCCAAGAGGCACTTGTTCCAGTGCCGAGGGCATGAAGGCAGAGCAGGCAAGTCTGCATGTACTGCATTGCTTGGGGCCAGCCGGCAGCAGGTGTGTCTGCACCAAACGCTGCTCTGCTTCAGGCACAGCAAGCTGCCACCTGTACATGCTTGCATTGCCAGGAGTGCGGCATGTGAGTAGCAGCGTGGCCATCACTCAGCGCCTGCTCTCTGTCCTGCCCCAGTGCTGCAATGCGCCTGCATGTGAAGCATACGCTGCAGCCCTTCTCAGAGCTCTGACATGGTGCCTGCGGCTGCAGGTCATCCAAGAGGTGTTTTGCTGGACAAGGAACCCAATGGAGGTTCGCCGTCTAGCAGCCCGCAAGGAGGAGATCTACAGGGAGCTGCTAGGGGACAGGATGCCCCTTGTCCCCTCCGGCTTGCAAAAGCTGATGGACACCTTGAACACCCACACGGTAGGCCATGCACACAGGGGTGTGCTTGCAGTTGTACGTGGGGAGGGGGATGCTGCAAGCACCCACAAGGCAGAGGCAGTGCATGCAGCCCTGCATGCAGGCACTCAGCATCTCTTGGCTTGGGAATCAATCATGGACACCCATTATGGACACCCATCAGCCAGGCAGCAATGAGCGTTGCAGGTGCACTGGCATGCACCACAAGCTGCCTGGCATCCCTTCCTTGTGGTGTTGACATCAGGTCTCAAGTATGCAGCCACCCCAGCTGCCCATTATAACTTTTGACTACACCTGTGCTTTCACATGTCCCTGCAGGTGCCTGTTGCAGTTGCCTGCTCAGCCCCAGAGGCCCGAGTAAAGCAGGTGCTGGAGGCCAGTGGCCTGGCCACGCAGCTGGAGGCTGTGGTGACTGCGGAGGATGTGTACAGGGGCCGCCCCGACCCTGAGGCGTACCTCTATGCAGCCCAGCAGCTGCAACGGCCCCCTGTGCGTTGCGTCGTGGTGGGCAACTCCAATCAGGTAGGTCTCGGCACCAGCCTCAGTGGTGTTCTGTGTACCGCAGCTCGTATCTGAAGCGTCAATTTGGAAAAAGTCTTGCGGTGCCTATCAAACTGCATCAATTTTGATTTGCCAGATACTGAGTCAAAATGTCCAGGCATCTCTAGTCTACAGGCCGTCCTGAGACGACTTGCTTCCTTTTGCTACAGAGCGTGTATGCCATTCGCAACGACATGGCTGACAGTATTGCACATGTCGCTGGCAGATCTGCGCATAGTCTACCAGGCAGTCCTGTCATCAGTCTTTGCCTGTGCTGCAGAGTGTGGAGGCTGCCCGCGAGTGTGGCATGGCCAGCGTTGTGGTGGCTGGTCGTAACCCCTTGTATGAGCTGACTGCTGCTGATCTCGTGGTGCGCCAGCTGGACGAGCTGTCCTTTGTCAACCTAAAGCAGCTGTTCTGCATGGAGGAAACAATCAGCTCACAGGTGAGCCTACCTGAACTGCACCTGCGTGCTGCTCACTGTCCGGGTGAGGTCTTCTTGGCCTGATATCCTGCTTGAGAGGCCAGGCCCTTCTCCAACAAGAGTGCCGTGCAGACACAAGGGCTCCTGCCCAGCCTCGTCTGGCCCCCAGCTTTCAAGTGTTTGATCTGTGAATTGTTTGGTCCCTGCTGCAGCCCCAGCTAGAGCTGGAGGCAGAGGAGGAGGATCAGCCCTCCATTGCAACCATGTTGGCAGAGCGCCCCTTCTGAGCCTGGCCGGCCGTGTGTGGCATCACTCGTATATCGGGTTCACTCTGGCCGTTACTGCCACAAGCCTAGGCCCTCACAGCCACGTATTGGCTGCTGGAGCGCTGCAGGGCTGGCAACAAGGACTGTCCACTCTGGATGGCAGGATGTCAGGCAGGCACCTCCCCACATGCTGCAATGCATTGTACCAGCAGTTGCAGCTCAACATTTCATCCCAAACCGGCCTGGTAGCTTAAAGATTCTGACTGCCCCTTGAGGACCCCCGAGCAACTCTGAATTCGATCTGACTTGTTTAATCTCCATCTGGTTTTGCCTGTATGTTCATGCGCCTTGTACCTCCTTCCTTCACTGTGGCATAGCTTGACTATTTGTAACATATATTGTGAAAGCTCCCAAGGTTGCTGTGCACCATACAGAAATTGAAACAGTGTAGTGGGAGCAAGCAAAATGCATGCATTGTGTTGTGTTGCAGTCATAACTTCACACGTTCAGGAGTCTACACAGCACGCTCCAAGTGGACACTCTGCTTGATCTTGGCAATGGCCTTGCCAGGGTTCAAGCCCTTGGGACACA
Organism: Asterochloris sp. CNOR1; assembly: GCA_963969365.1. Taxonomy (NCBI): domain Eukaryota; kingdom Viridiplantae; phylum Chlorophyta; class Trebouxiophyceae; order Trebouxiales; family Trebouxiaceae; genus Asterochloris; species Asterochloris sp. CNOR1. The sequence continues at coordinate 1,698,386 of OZ017756.1, read as the reverse complement.
CTTTGGCGCAGTTCATAATCTGATGACACCTGTAGAGTTTGTAGGCATCATCCACCTGCTGTAGACGCTCCTTGGTGAAGTCATCACGACTGTCAATGATCCACCTGCAGCACATGAACCATGTACAGAAGAGCCAAGTTGCACAGGGCTCAATCACTCAAAGATTTCGATTTCACAGACACCAAGGCTGGTGGTCAAATCCAGGTCCCTAGGTCCAGGCCAAGTAAACAATATGAAGCTGTGGCTCAGGGGGCTGTGAATCAGTGGGTTTGGCAGTGAAAATAGGTAAGCTTGCCCCTGCAGGGCCCCTGCAGGGCCTGGCAGCGCAGCCTGCCGACAGCACCTGCCAGAGAGCTGCTGGCTGATGCTCAGCGAGAAGTGAAACCAGATGTGTGACTCAGCAAGCAAATGTATGCATTGCCCTGCTTACAGAAAATAGCCTGCTCACCTGTAAGCCTGCAGGAGTACTGCTGGGCCCAGGTACTTGTCCTCGTTCCACCAGTAGCTGGGACAGCTGGTGGAGCAGCAGGCGCACAGGATGCACTCGTACAGCCCATCAATTTTGCTGCGCTCCTCCTTGCTTTGGGGGTACTCCTTCCCACCAATCCTGCAGGGCAGGCAGGACCGGCTTTGTTCGGTGTACAGTACAGCACCTGCTTGCAGAGGGAGGGCTCGGCAGTGAAGCAGGTTGCGCACCACATGGCAGCCATGCGCCCAGTGTGAGCCTGCCGGCACCTGGAAACTCGCTGGCAAAGGCAAGGGTTGGAGGCTGAATGCATCTTTGCTGCTGTTTGACCTGCACAGATTATGCTCCAATCTGTGCCAAGCAGTGAACACGCACAAGTGGACCAAAGCCTGCATGTCTGGCCCAGCCTCTCCCTGCACCTAACGCACTGCAGCAGTGTGACTACAGCAGCCCAGCTGACAGCCAAACAGCCCACACCCAGGTTGAGCAGCTTGCTCTCCTGTACAAAGGGCTGTGTCCTCCTCTATGTTTCACAGATGCCTGTGCACCATGCAGACGCGCACCCTGGCGGTTCCAGTCTTCTGCAGGTGGACCTGATTGCCATACAAACCCCTCCTTAGAGCACAAGACTCGGAGGAGGAACTCACTTGTTGGCCTCCTTCTTCTGCAGGTAAGGCTTGATGGACTTGTACTGCGCATAGAAGTTGCTCATGTCAACCACGAGGTCCTTGACCACAAACATGTGGGGCAGAGGCGCAATCTTGGACACCCTGCCGGGGTTGCGATCCACTTTGGTCAGGCAGGCCAGTCCATTGGTGCCATCGATGTTCATGGCACAGGAGCCACAGATGCCCTCCCTGCAGACGAAATGTATATGGTCAGCAACATGGGCAGACATGATGCTTGAGGAGCTAGTACAAGCCCTCACTGCCATACTTTTGGAGAGGCAGTCCCAGAGGCTGCGAGCAACATGAGATTAGGGTTGATGGCCGGCAGGCGGCGTGCTGAGGTGCACTGGGACATACCTGCAGCTGGTGGCAGGCAAGGCCGCCCAGCATGCACAGCGTGCACAGCCTTGCCTCCAGGAGTGCCCTCACAATCTGATGACCCTCTGACACAGCCTGACATGCACAGGCAGACCTCCACTGTGGCCATGCAATTGCCGCACTCAATCTGGCCAGAATGTCAACAGCCTTGCCTGCAAGATCGCCGGAATGCCAGGGAATGGTCCTGGTCGTCCTTGATTTTGAAGAGGATGTCCAGCATCATTGGCCCACAGCTGCAGGCAGAATACAGTACACAGATGCTTCACCAAGCAAGTCACAGCAGGCCAAGAAACGCACCATCTTGTTCACTGCTGCAGCAGAACCCTCTCCCCCCATCAACATGGTCAGGATGTGACCGCAGACGATCAGGTCGCAGCATGCTAGCGGCAGCACTAAGGCAAGCTGGTATGCATATCTTCGTGGGGTTTGGGGAACAGCAGGCGCTGCCCCACTTCAGGCTGACGTGGCAGCCTAGTACCATGATTGCCAGCAAAGGCGGCTCACAAGGAAAGAGGCCACCATCAGCCTCTCACCATCAGGAACAGGCACGGCAGGACATGCAGATGCAAATGCCAAATAGGCAGGTCAGACAGCCTGGCATGCAGACCCTAGCAGGTCGATAACTGGCTTCTGCCTGCGAGCTGTCCAGCAATGCAATGCATGCAGCAAGGCGGGATGCATTGCAGACCCGCCAGCGGTCGCCAGCATGCCAGCGCTGGCGGCACCCATGTGCCATCTGGCCTGGCAGCCTGGGGCATGCAGCAACTGTCAGTCCAGGCAGCATCTGCTATGAGGAAAGCGGCTTCGCCTTCAGCCCGGCCAGCTCGCACCTGTTGATGTCGATGTTGTACGACTTGTATGAAGGCTTCTCCTCACGGTCTGGGTCCCACTTGTACACCTGATACGCAGCACAGTATGTTGCTGACTGCAAGCCATGCATCATGGTTGCGTCGCGCAGGCAGGAACAGATGTCTTCCGGTAGACACTCTGCAAGCCAGCATCGGGGCATGCTGTCACCTGGAACTCGCGCATCACTGGCTGCTTTGCAGCAGGGGACGCAGCTGGTGCTGCTGAGGCTGATGAGGTGGTCACAGCCTTGGGGAGGGACTCAGACAGGCTGGGCAACAGTGTCTGCAGCCTGCCTGCATTCCTCAAGCCCTTGCCCAAGCCCTGCATTATTCCAAGCTGATGGGTGCACTGATTGGTTGTTGTATCGCTCTGAAGGTTGCACTGGAGTTTCCGCTGGCAGCAAAGGCTTGTCGCACAGCAACGCAGAAGACTGACGTGCAAAGGTTATGAAGGCGTTCCTCTTACTTTCTAGTACATAGACCCTCCCCTTCGAAACACCTCAGAGTACCATCTCTGTTCTAGTGGGCCATCGCACATCGCTCTGCACACTTGTCTGACATTGGTGGGCTGAGTGCATAACTTTCATCTGCCAGGCTGGCCCTCAACCGGACCCTGCTGCCAATGCATCACTGTCTGGCAGTTACAGCAGGGTGCAGCTGATTAGCATTCTCAAGTCATCAACACCAGCCTGCACTCACTGCAGATTTCTTGAGAAGAGGAACACTTCCTCCAGCGTCAGGTTTCCTGAGGGCCTCTTGGCCAGGGCAGGCATGGCAAAGCTGGTCAACATGCGCGGGCTGCAGGTGAGCCAATCTCAACATGGCTGAGTACACCTTCTGCTCCAACACGACAGGATGGGCTCCTTGTTGCACCTTTGCACAGCATGTCTGCTGCACCCCATCATCTGTGACCTCCATCTTAAACATCTCTTACACTTGAAAGACTTTCAGATTGATGCGTAGCCCTTTGCTGTCTAGCAGCTACTGCATGTCCGTCTGCTCCGCCATGTGCACAACAGGATGATCTCCTTCAGCAGTCTGTGTCATCTGCTGCAGCCGCAGCAGCATGCGCACCGCAGGTTCTGCGGTGTGCTGCCCGTCCCAGACCGGTGTCTGTGCATCACATGAGATGCTCTCCTGCCATCCCTGCTCCAGGTGTTCATTTCGGACATTCGCGCCTGCCAGAACAAGGAGCAGGAGCAGATGCGGGTGGACAAGGAGCTGGGCAAGATTCGCAAGAAGTTTGCGTCAGGCAATGTGCTCACAGGTGTGGCACAACTGAAGAATGGAGTCTGTCCTCACAGGCACTCCCCAGCATGCTCTTTGCCGTCGCCCACTGCTGGAGCCTTTTGGGTTTGTAAGTTTTGTGGTTGCCCTCACATGCGCAGCCACATGTGAGGCATGCCTGTCTGGGATAGGGCATGCCTGCCTTTCACAGATAGCTGCATGTGAAAGACGGTCAACACAACTTGTGCAGATGGCTGCCTGGGGCCTGTGGTATCTGTTGTTAACAATCATGTGTCCTCTTGCAGAGTATGACAAGAAGAAGTATGTCTGGAAGCTGCTCTACATCTACATGCTGGGCCATGACGTGGAGTTTGGCCACAAGCAGGCAGCAGACCTTATACCTGTGAACAAGTGAGTGCTGTGCCGACTTGAAGCACTCACTGCATGTTCTGTCACAAGCTGGCCTTCCAGGGGTGGCTATGCATTGCCAGGCTGCATGCTGTCCCTGACCACTCATCTGTCGGCCTGCAGGTACGCTGAGAAGCAGGTCGGCTACATGGCCTGCGCCGTCCTGCTGACAGAGGTGCGCACCTACCGAGGCGTGGCTTGAGAGCTCCCTGCTGCCTGCACATCGCTGCCAGGCTTGAAGTCATGCACCTGCGCCTGCTCTGCAGAAAGATGAGTTTCTTCGGCTCATCATCAACTCCATCAGGAACGACCTCATCTCCCGTAATGAGGCGTTCCAGTGCCTCTCGCTGTCATTCATTGGCAACGGTGAGCTGTCGGGGGAGGCCTGCGTGTACTTAAGGGTGCTGTCGGGGACATCGTCTGTTGGCACGCTGCGCAGCTGAGCCCAGGCCTGCATGCACAGTTGAGGAGTTGCTTCAAGGCACAAGGGATACATCATGCAGCGCAGCCCGCTCGTGCCGACGCAATGTTTTGATGCCGGGCAGCACTTCCACTCACGTCTGCTGCTGACAGTCACATTGACCTGCAGTGGGTGGGCAGGAGATGGCATCGCTTCTGGCTGTTGATGTGATGAACCTCGTGGTGAGCGATGCGCATTCTCACTCTACCAGTTCAGTTCGTTGACCCCTAACAAAGGCAAGTCCTGAGGTCCTGGAGTTGCGTGCCGAGTGCGCACAGGGCCTCTGTCAGATGCACACTGTTCCCAGGCCTGCTGCCACTGCCATTGCGAAGTCGCTTCTGCAACTGTGCAGACCAACGGTGCTGTGCGGCCCATCGTGCGCAAGAAGGCTGCGCTTTGCCTGCTGAGGCTGCTCCGCAAGGCCGGCCCCGACAGCGACATGCTCGCGGCCGATGCCTGGTCCGTCAAACTGGTGAGCGGGCAGCCACAGCCAGTCTGGCCTGGCTGCAACAGGAACCAGCTGGCTAGGCTGCAGCAGCTGCCCTGGCTACTTGTGTGCCTGCCAGGTGCTGCATGAGGCTTGTCTACAGCTGGTGGTGCTCAGGTGCCACTGTCAGACATGTTCAGCACAGTCAGTGTCTCACTGCAGGCTGGTCTGCTGGAGGAGAGGGATGTGGGCGTGCTCAATGCAGCAGTGACCCTGCTGCTTGGCATTGTGTCGCGCAACTATGAAGGTGGGCCCCAGCTCCGACCGCCCAAGTCTGGCCTGGCATTGATGCCTTAGCCCCCACATGCTAGACGTGCTGGTGAACACTGCAAACCCGCCTAACTGTCGCTGAAAGCCTAGGAAGGAGGGCTGGCCCCCACCCTGTGCTCAGCTGCCAGCAAACAGTGCCTGAGCAGCCCCGTCATGTTGAATCACCAGCAGGCTTGGGTATTTTGCATCCTTTGTGCAAAATTGGTGCCCTGCTGCAGGGTATGAGTCCCTGGTGCCCAAGGTGATCAAGCTGCTGGAGCGCCTCAAGAACAGGGATGTTCCGGCAGACTACACCTACTATGGCATTGCATCGCCATGGCTGCAGGTGCGTATGCAACTGGCTGCAGGCTTTTACTCCAGATCTCCAAAGATGACCACATGACTCTGCCCACAATCACTCAGCGTGCAGGTTTTCGCTGCCTCCATGTGCTTCCATACCAATACGTGCTTGCCAAATACAGCAACTTCGACGCTGCACTGCCATGGCGGTGCCCTGCAGTGTGCAATGCCAAGGCCGGTGGCACTAGTACCCAACGACAGCTGGATGGCTGGCAGCCAGCCAGCGCCTGCACAGCTTGCCTGTGCAGACGCCATGCCTCATTTAACCCCTGCACAGTAAGGATGTGGGCACTCAGCTGTTGTCTCTCTGCAGGTCAAGTGCCTGCGGGTGCTGCAGTACTTCCCTGTGCCAGATGACCCAGCCAGCGTCAAGGTCCTACATGATGTCCTGAAGCGCATCGTCACAGGTGCAGTGTCTCATGCATGCGCTGCTGAGTCCCTGCTGGCAGACCTCACGCGCCGGCCGTGAGCCGCAGGACCGAGGCGCGCTGATCAACATCTGCTGCCTGTGCTGCCCACACCTTGCCAGCTGCCAAGGAGAACACTCCTGCCTCCTAATGGCTGTTTCGCAGGCACTGGAGTTCTGCATGTCCTGCCAGCGCCAGCAAGTGCCCAACAGCCACCAGCAATGCAGGCCCTGCTGGCACTGTCCAGTGCCCTGCCGCCTGATGTGCTGCAGATCATCATGCCCCTCCTCCTGGGGGGCCATTGCCCTGTTGCCTGTGCCATGAGTTGCTTCCAGCATTGTGCCTGCTGCATTGTTGCACCCTAGAGCTGTATTCTGAGACTGCCAGCACATCATGGCCTGCTGCACACCATTCCTTTGCCTGCTCCATGGCATTCAGACTTCCTGACTGTGCCCCCGCAGGCACTGAGGTGGCCAAGAATGTAAACAAGAACAACGCTCAGCACGCCATTGTGTTTGAGGCGGTTGCCCTGGCTTTAGCCATCGATGCTGACAAGGACGTCCTGGAGGCCAGCGTCAGCCTTCTGGGCAAGTTCATTGGTGTGCGCGAGCCCAACATCAAGTACCTCGGCCTGGAGAACATGTGTCGCCTGGCGGAGGTGCCAGCTGTTGGCGATGCCATCCACAAGTGAGCACCCTGTTGTCCTACAGATCAGCCTGAAGTCCCTGTGCCTGGAGAGCATGTGCAGCATGCCAGAGGTGCTGGCCGTTACGTTGCCATTACCAACAAATATTTGGTTGTTTAGGAAGTGCTTGGTGACCTGCCAGCTGAACATCAGGTAAGTGAGCCTGGGAAGCATGTGCCGGGGGCCGGAGGTGGTGGCGGTTGCTGACGCCGTTTCACAAGTCAGCAGCGTGGTCCTGCTGCTGGACAGATAGGACCAGAGAGTGCTTTGCAGAGTCGATACCTGCTGGGCGCAGCGCTTGCCTGTAGCCTGGAGAGCGTTCAACGGCTATCAGAGGTGTTGCAGGCGTCACACCACAAGTGTGTGTTATTCTGTCATGGTGTTGTGTTCCTGCCATTGTCTCACAGCGGCAAGAGTGACTGAGGGCTACAAGCTTGCTGCGGGGCTCACCATCTAGACATTGCACAGCCTGGTGAGTGAAGCAGCGAAGGTGCAGTTCCCCTCAACAGCTTAAATTTATCCGGCTCTGCCATCAAACATCACAGACAACCACGGAGTATATCCATGTCATGTTTCAGTAGGGACAGCCAAGTGGCACTGCCCTCTGGCAAGCAATGCAACGGTTCTTCCAGCAGCATATGTAAGTGGAGCGCTACAAGCAAGCAAATTGTGTTTCAGCTGTTTCATTGGGCTGTAAGCCCTTGAGCTACACCTGGCGTCCTGAAGTCAGCCCCCTCTGGCTTGTGGATTTGTGCATGCAGGCACCAGAGTTGTGATGTGTGCCCTTTCCTGCTGACTTGCTGCTGGTTACCTGCTGAAGGCACCAGAAGAGCATTGTGGCCAGCCTGCGGGATGCAGACGTCAGCATCCGCCGGCGAGGCCTGGACCTGCTGTTCACCATGTGCAACACCAACAACGCTGCAGACATTGTGGACGAGCTGCTCAAGTATCTGGCAGTGGCTGACTTCAGCATGAGGGACGAGCTGGTGCTGAAGACAGCTGTGTTGGCTGAGCGGTGAGGGTGGCCACTGCCTCTGGCTGCTGTCCCTGACGGCCTCCCAGACAGCACTCCCTGCCTCAGCCAACAGGGGCCAGCAGTGGTTGTGCAGGCCCAGCACGCAGACATACTCCAGCCACAGGTAGCGCGCACACTGCAGTCAGCATCCCTCATGCAGGCTCTCTCCCTGCACCCCCATGCGTCTGCCAGCCCAGCAGCTAGCATGGTGACAGCTGCCCTGCAGCCCTGCCCCATTGCAGCAGGCTCCTTGCACATTACTCGAGAAGCCTGTGGCCTCAGCATTCAGATGAAGTGGTCCCGCGGCTGCTGCAGGTTCTTCCCCAGCCTGGAGTGGTATGTGGATGTGATGCTTACCCTGATTGAGAGGGCTGGCGACATGGCTACCAAGGACATCTGGCACTCAGTCGTGCAGCTCATCACCAACAATGATGAGCTGCATGGCTACGCTGCCCAGAAGGTGTGTTTGCAAGTGTACAGTGCACTGCAGTCAGAGGTGCATGTCCTGTGCAGCCAGAACCCACAGCTGTCAGCTCCTGAGCTCGCAGTACCTGGCACACCTGTCCACATACTTCAGCAGAGGGTGTGCAGGGCCAAACACCTCCAGGCTGTGCGGTGGTCAGGCTCAAAAACAGGAGCCGAGAGGCTCAATGCTGCCCCTGCAGGTTGTGGAGGCACTGCAGCGCGGGGCAGCACATGAGTCCCTGGTCTGCTGCGCAGCCTACATTTTGGGCGAGTATGGGCGGTCACTGAAAGATCTGCCCGTCCAGGAGCAGTTCACCCTGCTGCACGAGCGCTTTCCTGCAGTCTCTGCTGAGGCCAAGGTGGGATTTGCCTGGCACCGAGTTGCACCCAAGACTGCGGTACTGTGCATGCATGTGTGTCTGCCTGTCGTCCCTGCTGGAACCAAATGAGAGCTTGAAGGGTGTCTGTGTGAATCCGCCTCCTGCGCTCTACACAGGCATGCTCTCGGCTGGGGTTGATGGGGCTGCCCTTGCAACGCGCAGGATGCCTGCTTCTTTGCCAAATGAACGAAGAACTTCTTGCATCTGCAGGGGCTGCTGCTGTCAGCCTACCTGAAGATGCTGCTGTCAGATCCTGAGAATGCCAAGCTGCAGCAGCTGGTTGGGGACGTCTTTGACCGCTACTCTCGCTACATCGACGCAGGTGGGATCCTTAGCTGTGACACTCATCACAGCCTGCATTTTGTTCTCATGCAAGAGTACGAGTCATGCCCAGATCCAACTCCCTTGACCTGATGTGGTGAGTCTGGCCTTTGGCCCCTCCTGGTGTCTTCTGCTCTGAAACACATCTTAAGATCGTTGCCTGTCCTGATTGTCACCTCACATCAGCCTGTCCTGGCCAGTAAGCGCACCCCTGTGCTGCTGTCTGCAGACCTGCAACAGCGGGCAGTGGAGTTCGCAGGCCTCCTGGCCCATCCTGACGTGGCTCGCCGCAATGTGACCGCCATGCCTAAGTGGGAGAAGCGCAGGAGCCTGCTGCTGCGGCGCATGGCTGAGAAGGAGGTGACCCCCAGCAACTTGCCTTGGTGATGTGTGGCACCTTGTGGGAAAAGGAAGCCTCCATCACATGCTTTCCTGGGTGACGTGTGACCGTCATACGTGAGAAGCAAGCCTCTGCGGTATGCCCTCCTGTATGAGGTGTTGTGGGAATGACATAGCAGCAGGTACCTGCTGCTGAGTGCCCGCATGGAGCATGGGTCACTGCAGAAGGGAGAGGCATGTGGTCCTGCTGCTGCATGCATCTCTGGATGATGAGTGACGGCTTCAGTGCGAGGCACCGAGGCCTGCTGCTATGGTGCCTAGCTGAGACTAGAGTGATCCCCTGCAGCTGGGTTGACTGGGCCAGTGTGGCTGCTGACTGCAAGCCCAGCCTTCTCTCACTTGGCCAGCATGCTGATTCGTGATGGACGTAGCCTCTTTGCCAGGCCGAAATGGGATGGGCAGCATTAGGTCCTCCCTGTGTGTCTTGCATGCTGGTCCCTGACTGAGGCAGCATCTACATCCTCTGTGGTCTTGCCCTAGATGCAGGGCAGGGAACGGGAGGTGCTCCAGATGCTCATCTCCCCCCATGCAGCCTTCTTCTGACTGAGGTAGCCTGTGTGCAGGGTGAAGAGGAGGAGGTCCAGCAGAAGCCGGTGTGGATGCAGGATGATGCAGACGGGCAGGGAGACGGGGCAGGGGCCCCCCAGCCGCTGAGCCCCCCAAGCATGAAGCCCACCTCCCCCACAGGCAATGGGGCAGCAGCTGACTTCATTGGCCTGGACGAGGAGCCTGGTGAGCAGCCAGTCACTTTTCCACCCACCCATTTGCTCTTGAATCTGGGGGCAAGCAGTAGAGGGGCGGCTCTGTCATCAGCTTGGATGAGGTGGCTGGTGAGCTTGCTGCCTGGCATGCACTGCTGAGCCATCATGGGCGCATGACCTTGCCTGCCACCGACAGGATGCTGGCTGACTTCATCGGTTTGAACAAGGAGCTAGGTGGGTTGCCAGGCTTTACATCAGTTGCTTTGATGTGTAGATGTCATGCAGGGCTGCGTCTCGCGGTTCCCTGTCAAACACCGCTGTGTACTGGATTATGAATCCAGCATGCAGTGGTGTTTCAACAGGAGTCAGGCTGGGAGTACTGCCCCAAGCCATGTGCCGGCTCTCGTCACTGATGCTGTTGTGCACACCATCAGGCCAAGCATCACCTATGCCCACGCTGACAAGAGGCACTGCTGCGCTGCAGTGGCAAACGGAGGCCCACCAGCAGCGCCCGAGCCAGTGGCTGCCGCTGCCCCAATCGACCCCCTGGCTGAACTTTATGGCACTGAGACAGCCCCTCCAGCCGCGGCTCCGGCCCAGCAAGGTTCGCCACCTGCAGGCACTTCCCCTGTTGCATTGTTTTGCATAGCATGAGCGCTTTGCACAACGCAGCCCTTTACACAGTCGAGGCCGTCAGGGCTGCAACAACATGATGCAGTCTGGGGAGCTGAATCCAGAAGGCCCCTCTTGTAAGCTCATCCAGGAGCCCTGCTGCTCTGCTGTGGTACTCACAGCGACGGCTTGGGTAGACAAATGCATGCAGGGCAGCATGCAGCCTGGCCTGTGCCCTCATGCTGACTTCGCCCTCCATTGCCCTGCATCTGCAGCAGCTGACCCGTTCTCGAGCAGCGGAGATGCCTACGCGCTGTCAGGGGCTTCCCCTGAGACCGTGAGGCCGACTGGCGACATCGACCACTGGTTCCGCAAGCTGTGCCAGGCTGGGTCTGGAGTTCTGTATGAGGACCAATACCTGCAGGTCAGTTCGGTCAGTTGCATGGCAGCACGCAGGTCACAGGCCACTTTTGTCAGGAGGCTGCATGGCGGCCTGCTGTCACCGAGACTGGTCACAAATGGCCACAGGCCAAAGATGGAAAGATGCATGACTTTCTGGTCGTGATGGCAGTGAAGACTTGAGCAGGCAGAGTATCTGCTGACTGAGTTCCTCAGCCCTTGTCAATACATGACATGCATTGCAGAAGGGCGCACATGTGCTGCAAGTGGCACAGCAGCACTGCTGGACATGTCCCACAATAAGCATGGCTGCAGCACCACAGCATAAAACCATACATAACCCAATCAAGAATCAAACAGCTCCTGCACGCAGTCATCACTCAACAGCATGCTTCTGCTCCGCAGGCACCGCGCGCGGGCCTGATGCCGCCTGTCTGGAGCTCACAGCATGCCACAATCATGGTGCCCACTGTGCTGCCCTGCAGGTGGGGATGAAGATGAGCTTCCAGGGCAGCCAGGGGCAGTTGACCTTCTTTCTGGGCAACAAGAGCTCATCCGCTCTGCAGCGTCTGATTCTGGTGGTGCCCCCCCAGCCGCAGTTCCTGTTCCAGCTGGGGCAGGTGCCGCCACTGCTGGAGGCCAAGAAGCAGATCCAGGTGAGTGGCAGCATGCCAGACCCTTGCAACCAGCAGCAGGTGGACGCCAGGCTCTGGGTTTGGCATTGCAGCATGACAATGCAGGGGAATTGTGGCATGCATGAAACATTCAGGCTTGCATCTCCATGGTTCAGATGTGCTTGCGCATCTCGGGCCATGTTCAGTGGATACCACAAGTGTCGCATGGGCTGCACTTCTCCGCTACCAGTGCTCTGCACAAGAGTTTCACCTTTGCACTGACTTCCTTGCAACAGGCTGAAACGACAACAACCTGCTCCTGTCCTGCAGGTGCCACTGTCAGTGGCCTGCGTGTCAGCCTTCCTGTCTGTTCCAAAAGTACAGCTGAGTTACAGCTGCGCAGGGCAGACGGTGGCCCAGAATCTGACACTGCCCCTGGTGGTGCCCAAGTTCTGCACGCCACCAGACAACCCTGTGCCCAAGGAGGTCTTCTTTGGGCGCTGGAGGAGCCTGACAGGTCAGTGTTTTCACTGCTTTGCTGTCATTCCATGTGGCGCTGAGAATGCCTGCATGGGGCACTGCAGGTCCCTGAGGGTACCTTTGCAGGCTGGGTGACCTGCAGGCCAGCATCTGCTGGAGCAGTGTGCAGCTTGCAGGCATGTACCTGGACCAAGTGTTGTGAGGCCGCTGCCAGGGCCTGACAGCTTATTGCTGGCTCTCACTGCCGCTCATTTACTGCAAGGTTGTCTGATTGGAGTACCTTACTGCTTGCTCACAGCCTGTGGCAGATGCCAGCAGCCAGGCCTGTCATCCCCCATGCACCTGCCTGCTGCCGGTGCAGGTCCCCCACACAAGGTTGGGGAGCGGGTGACACGGGTCACACCTGTTGCCAAACCTCCCATTGAGGCCATGTTGGCCTCCCTCAACCTGGGCGTACAGAACAGCATTGACCCTGACCCCGAGAACCTGGTGGCCGTTGGCACATTCACATACACGCCGCAGGGGCAGCAGCCCCAACAGGTGGGCAGAGGAGGGCTGAGTACTCAGAGGCATGCTCACATAGTTTGTGTAGCAATTCCTCAAGGGGCAGTGCATCATGTTGCTTGTGCTTTCTGCTCACACCCCTACTGCTGGTGCAGGTGGCTTGCATGGTGCGGATTGAGGTGGAGAAAACGCAGCATCTGCAATTCCAGATCACTGTGGCCTGCACAGAGCCAAACACCTCCCCTGGATTGAAGGACTGCATTGCACAGCTCCTGTCTCGCCTTTGATGTGGAACACATTTGCTGGCAAAGGAAATTGTCCAGAACCAGTCACTCTGCAAGAAGAAGGAATGCTCAGGCTGGCCTTCCGCATTGCTGCACTAGGGTAGACAGGAACGGCCCTGGCTCGCTATATGGCAGATGCGGAGCAGGCATCTGGCACATCAAGCGAGAGTGCTGGCAAGCCGGGCAAGAACTTTTTCCTGAAACAGCCGCTGAATGTGCTGCTGGTGGAGGACGACGCAGTCACACTGCAAGTCATCGAGCGTTTGCTTCGCAAATGCGATTATCAAGGTGAAGACCAAAGCTGCTCACATGGCAGACAAGCTCACTGTCCCACACTTTCTGAGGCCGGCGCTCTTCTGCAGTCACAGCGGCTAGGAATGGGCGCGAGGCGCTGCAAATCTTGCAGTCTGAGCAGGGCAGCAGCATCAACCTGGTGCTGACTGACCTGCTGATGCCGGAGGTGGGAGAGCTGGCATCAAATCTGAATATTGCGCTCACAGGGGAGCACCTGTGTGGCTCTTTATGGTGTAGGAGACTTGCAGGGCCTTTTCAGAGCTTGATGTGCACTTTCCAGGTGGATGGCATGCAGCTGATTGACGCCCTGCAAAAGGAGGAGTACCAGGATGTACCTATCATTGGTGAGCATCAAAGAGCACAGTGCACTCGGCTCACAAGTGATGTCCTCACCTTGCCTGCCAATTCCCTCCACTGCAGGCCTCAGATGGGGGCTGCACTGTAGCAATCTCAGATCTCACAATGTAGCACCCAGCTGAGACTGGTACAACCATTTGCATCGGGCCACCTCTAAACTCCCTTGCTTGAGCAACGACTGTGCTGAAGCTGCTGCTTTCAATGCATGCATGCAATCTGCACCAGCGGGGCCTATAGGAGGGTTGGGACCTAGCCTGGCTTCCCATCTCGGCAGGCTGCACATATGTGTTGATGGCCTCCCATCGAGCCAGGCTGCACATGCGTGTTGATGCACTGCCTTCAGCCCGCAAGTTACGCAGCATGCTCACGCTGCTCATGCCCTGCTCATACCACCGCAGTCATGAGCTCTCAGAGCTCACAGGAGGCCGTGCTGAAGGCCTTTGAGGCTGGGGCGCGGGACTACTTGGTGAAGCCCATTCGGAAGAACGAGGTCACCACCCTGTGGCAGCACCTGTGGCGCTTCTCGCAGACCAGCGGCGGCAGCAGCCCCTCAGCTGCAGCAGCCGGTGGGGGTGTTGCCGCAGGCGCAGCAGATGCGCAGCCAGGTAGTTTACGTAGGCCAGGCATTTTTTTCTACAGAGACGACAGTTGGCGCCTCTGCCACTGTATGTGCTGACAACAGCAATGTACAGTGTCTGCATCAACATATATGCCACTCTGCAAGGATTGTAGCACATGATGGCCTTCAGCTATAGCTGCTGTCTTGACCTGTAGTGAAGCGCTGCCTGTTTGATACCAAGCTCAAATGCTGCTTTGTACTGGTTGTGCAAGATGTAGGAGTGACACAGTGGCAGGCATAGGACTCCCCTGACAGACAGGCTGGTCCTAAAGTTCAGCACTGACAGCAAGGCACAGGCCAGTCCGTCTTGTTGGCTGTGGGAAAGCTGTACTGCTTCCATGAAACGCCATGCTTGATGCTGGCCATGCATCTTCTTGCAGCCGGTCATACAAGCTTGCAGTGCCAATCCGCACAAACTTTAGGCTCCGGCAGCGCGACATCGTCTCTGTCCCCAACCTGCAGGCGCGCCTGCTGCAGACCACCCTGCCGCAGTCAGCCCCTTTGCAGCAGGGCCTCCCAACACAGCAGCAGCCAGCAGGAGTGGCACCCCGCAGCCGCCAGCTGCCTCCCAGACAGCAGCACCAGCAGCAGCGGGACCCCCCCCGAGGTCGGGGTTGGCAGGCACCAAGCGCCCAGCTGCTGTCGCCCTGGGAAGCCGAGAGTCCGCCAGCAGCGGCCCTGCGCCCAGCGAGGGGGGCAGCAGCTCACTGCCTGTCGACGAGTCAGCAGAGAGGCAGCAGCAGCAAGCCCCACCCCCAGAGGAGCCCCAGGCCAAGAGGCTGCGCCAGCAGGGGGCTCATGGTGAGCGTCAGGCAGGATGTGTGGGCACAGCAGGGGCTGCCCACCACAGGGCTGCACTTTCCAGTGTCATCCCTGAGCTCGACGCAGCAGATCACGCTCTGTGCTTGTGCCGCCAGAGCAGGGCTGCACAGTCATGCACTGCCTGCTGGTATGACATGTCAGCGTCCCAGGGCAGCCTTCACCACACTAGAGCAAGCACGGACTGCTGGCATTGCTGTCCTGCAGCATGTCCACCCTACATGATGGATAACCCCCTTTGCTTAGTCTGGAGCTGCTTCTGTGCAGATGTCTCTGCCCCAGCAGCTTCGGTGCCAGGCCAAGTCCCTGACGCCTTAGTGCACCTGGCCATTCGGCCTCTAGATATCGGTCAGACGCCGGCTGGCGGCAGCACTCCTGCTCCCATGCCGCCCGCGCTCAAAGAGCTGGCAGGTACTGCAAAAGCACAACTGCAGCCAGCATACTGTGCGGGTTTGAATGTACCTGTCATTCCCATGCACGCTATGGGGGTGCACACAGAGAAGGATGCAGCGGGCAGCAGTGAAGGGCCCCTCACTATGCAGATGTTTAAGGGGTACTGCTCATGCAATGCAACAGCTGCATGGTGATGTACCAGAGGCCATTTTCTGTTGGTGTGCAAAGCTGGTGACTGGGCAGGGCATTTTCAGAAGGCAGGAGCCGCGACTTCCCTGTCAGCAATCTGCTTCAGCAGGGTATGTCCTCGTGAGGAAGGCTGGCCCTGGCGCCTGCAAGTCCATGCTGCTCTCACTGCTTCATCAAGCACAAATTAATGACGCCCGTGCTGTGTGCAGCCTGGGGGGCTCAGATGGAGGCAGAGCGGGTGCGCACGAAGCAGCAGCAGGAGGCAAGCACAGATGGGCCGGCCGAGGCAGCCCGTGGCAGCCCTGGCCTCACTGCAGATCTGCTGCACCACTCAGCCACCCGCTCAGCCTTCCAAAACTTCGCAGGAATCGTCCCACGGCCCTGCGATCGCGGGGATGCCTCTGCCATGGCCCAGGTCGGTGGCGAGCACCTGACGGCTACGGCAGGGCCCACCTGCGGGCGTTTGGGAGATGTTCCCCCTGCAGCAGCAGCGCAGGCACTGGCTGCCCCTGCAGCAGCAGCCGCGCTGCTGGCAGCTGGCCTGGGCCAGCAACAGCTGTTGCAGCCCCCTGGGCCGGTGGCACCGCCAGGTGGGAGCGCTGTTGCTGATGAGAGACGGTTGTCGTTGGACAAGGGACTACAGTCAGTCTGTGCTGTGTCCCTGATTGTGTCTGTCTGCCACTTGCCCCCATGCTTCGTGCCTTGATCGCATCTACCTAGGGCCTCGGGGCTGATCTGGCAGTACAGGTCCTCGCAGCACTGCCCGTACCCAACCCCTCCTGCTGTAGGTGCAGATGCCAAGCAGCAACACCAGCGCTTCTATTATGCCTTCACTGCGGCTGTCGAGCAGCACCGCATGACTGTGGACAAGTCTGCTGCCAATAGAAAGGAGGCCATTGCACGCTTCAAGGAGAAGCGTAAGGCCCGCAACTTCAATAAGACGGTGAGCTGAGGATTGGCAGCAGGCAGGCAGATGGCATGTCACATGGAAGCGGGCTGCTGTTGAGGCGTTCAACCGGCTGGTGTCGTTGGAACTGTGCATTGTGAGTAACGCTGCTCTTGGTGACATCTATGATGCCCATAATGCAGCAAGGTTAGGGTAAGCAAAAGTTGCAGCAGCAGCATCAGCACCAGGCTGCGTTTGCTGCTGCAGGTGCGATATGAGAGTAGGCGCCGCCTGGCTGAGGCCAGGCCGCGAGTCAAAGGCCAATTTGTAAAGGCAGAGGTTGCAGCTAGCTTTAATGCCCAGCAGGCTGCTGAGGAGGGCGTCCAGGCTGCTCAGAGTTCTCCAACAGTCAATGCTCCATCTGCCTCCTGAACACTGACATCTGCCTAGTCCCCAACACTGTATGAACAGATGCCCCGCTTTCTGGGACGCACTATTCTTTACTGACTGAAGCTGCGTCCCGCACTGGGATATTCAGAGATCGCATGCTGCAAATTTTTTCAGGAAATGAACCTGCCCCAAACTGTACATGCACAACATTTGAAGAGGAGACCTGAAAGTGTTACACAATGTGGTCTGTGCTACGGGCAAGGCAGGTGACCATGCTTGTGTTCAAGACACAGCACTGCAGGGCATGGCAGTGAAGCTGCTCCTGCTTGCCAAGGCATTGTGGAAGGCCAAGTTCAGATTTCATGCACACAATCTACAGCAAGGCTGGGGTTGTACAACATGCAGTGATTCCTAAAATCTGTATGGTATGGTGCTGGCTCAGGCTTTTGTCGCAGTAAGGCGCATGAGGTTGTGAGGAGCAGTCACATGATGCCGGGCCCGATGCTGCCGGGGGGGAGCCCAGGTGGCATCATTGGCATTCCTGGCTGCATCAGGCCAGGCTGCATCATCATCCCTGGGTGTATTCCTGCAGTAAAGAGGTGCAGCAGTCCTGCACACTGGATGCATGCCAACTGCTGTGGCAGTCGGCTGTTGCCTGCCCTGCAGGCACAGGTGGGCCTTTGTAAGGCAGGCCACCGCGGCAGGGCCACGCACCTGGAGGGTGCACGCTGGTGATGTCATGAATGCTGGAACGCCGCTTGTCCTTCTTATTTTGGGAGCTCAGGCGGATGAAATACTTCTGAGCATGACTGGCCACCTGCAGGTGCATCAGGCAGGACTATCTGAGCTGCAGCTGAGAGCACCCAGCTCATGTGGCCTGCTGGGAAGCCACAGCAGTGTCCCAAGGACTGAACAGAAGCTCTTTTCGGTCAGAGCAAGTCCGCTGCCCACGCACGTACGGCTCTACAGCCAATGCTGGGCCTGGCCCCTTAAGGCTCTACCCCCCCACCTGTGTGGGTGTGCGGGTGATGACAAAATTGCGGCTGATACTTCGCCAGTCCCCTTTGCCAAACTTGGCCAGTCCCATGAGAAACAGCCTGTGCTCCTCTTCTGTCCAGGGAATCCCTTTGCGCCGCTCATCTGAGCTGTTTTTGGCCTTTTGCTGCAGCAGGGAGCAGCAGCATGTTGTCAGACCTTGCTGCACCGGAATGCATCTGCATTATATTACTGCTGCAGCTGCTCTCCTCAGCAGTCAATAGGCATCAGCCTCGGCAAAGTGGGCATTACAGGGGCCCCAGTCGTTGCTGTAGCTGCCCCCAGAAGCTGACAATGAGTCCAACAATCGGGAATGGCGTTCCTGCAGCGGCACTTCACAAGCGGGGCCACGAGCAGGCAGCGCTGGCGAGCAGAATTGCAGCAAGGCACAGATGCAGGCAGCCAGTCCCGGAGCAGGGCCATGGGCAGCAGCCATGCAGGCACAAGTGCAGCTGTTTGCTGCAGAGATGCAGGCCACCGCTTACTGTGGCGCTAGTCTCTATGGGAATGGGCGGCGGCATCTGTATGGTGGGTGGCAGAGGCGTGTTAGAGGGGTTGACGCTGTTGACATAGGGCGGCAGGGGGACTGTGCCAGCATCAATGGCCTTCACATCCTCCTGCAGGCAGCAGGAAGGTGTGTTAAATGATGCCACTCACTCAGCCTGTGGCTGATAGACGTATGTGGCATTGCACAGCAACGGAGCTGACATCAAAGTCCCTCACATCTCCCTGCAAGCCACACACTCCGCCGTCAGGTGTCAGCAGTGGCCAGAGAGACGACCTCGGTGAGGACATTGCCTTTGCGTCCTGCTGCAGGCATGTGTTGCAAGGGTTGCTGGGCTGATGCCCTGAGGGCTCTGTACCTCTCTGTGCGGCTGATCTTCTGGCTCGCCTGCTAGGCGAGCCATTCGACTTGGCCAGCGAGCGGCAAAGCGGCCAGGCCGGCCGCAAGGGAGCTCATGGCCTTGTGCCATGCGATTTTACACGCCTCTGTTCAAGTAAGAGGCACACGCACCTCCAGCAGGGCAATGCGTTTGCGCACAGCATTGATGTCCTTGCGGGGCAGCTTGGCCGCGATCTTCTCAGCCCTGCAATCAGGCAGCTGGTTGCAGACAGGTCCAACAGGCAGCACAATTGGCAGTGGGACATCAAGGCAGGCAAGGCTCTTTGTGACAGCTTTGCACAGTCAGTGTTGGTGCCAGGTTCTGCGGTGGCAGTCTAGCATAGCGGTTCCTTTTCTGATAGTTTGAGTTGCATCTCCTAGTTTGCTTGCCACGGGAGGCCTGCCTGACCCTTGCTCCCAGTTTGTGTACACAGCAGACCTGTCTTTCGCGTCCCAGTACTCCGCTAGCAGCCTCTCCAAGATGTTATCCTCATCAATGCTGCAGGCAATGGCAGCACAAGTGGGCTTGCCTGGACTCTGAGAGAGCAAAGCCAGAGCAGTCAGGCACAAGGCAGCATACCTCCAGTCATCCGCTGTGCGTTGGGGGGGCGTCACCCCCATCTTGCCTGCCCAGAGGGCCTAGCACGATCTGGCAAGGGTCATACTGCAACTCTGGTCTCGTTGTTGCTCTTCTGAGGATCTTGTCTTCACTCCCGGAATACCCCTTGGACCTCCGAGCAAAACTCTCTGCCCTTGTCCAGCCTGTTCTCAACAACTGTGCTTTAGAATTCAAGACCTAACCACGCCTTTGCCTTCCTTAGGTTTCAGGAGTGCCCGTATGTCCATGCTGTGCAATGGATCACAGTCTGCGCAGCTGAATACACAGCTGTTCAAGCGACCGTCAGACAACATCCCAAATCTAGCACTAGCACTGCCTAACCCGGAGGAGATCTATGGCGATCCCTAAGCCAGTGTTGTCATCAGACCCCACCCTGAGGTGTGTCACATGCGTTTCGCTGAAGTGGCAGCACATGTGCCAGGTCTACAGGTGCCATTGATGAGGGGTTGCCATACGTCTTGACTGCGAGGTGGTAGCCCTGGGCTCCTGTTGAGCTTACTCTTCATTGGCAGTGCGCAGGCTGCAGCAGTTGCTGCTGGCCTGGGACTACTTTGATCTAGACGAGAGGCTGACCAATGAGCAGGGAGCTCTGCAGCAGGAGCTCAAGGCGGTGCCGGCCACGTTCAATGACATGCAGGTCAGCCTGCAGGCCACACCCGGCTGTGCAGCAAAAGCAGGAAGCAGACAGACAAGCGGTGCCTGCACAGGACCCCTTGCCTGCATGAACTCCCTGCATGGTGGTAGCATATCTAAAGGGCCTGATGCCTCCCCGCGCACGCTGTCTCTTCCAGTGTGCAGGCTGTAGCCCATCAAGCTGTGACTCGGTGCAAGCACAGTGCTGTTGTGGCCTGCACAGGGCCATGCGTACAGGAGCTTCCTGCCAATGGGCTCCATCTAAGGCCAGTGCACACACCTGCCTGCCACGCAGTCTGCTGTGTGCCTCTCTGCTGTGCCAAACAGGCCATGGGGCCCTTGCATGTCTGTTGCTCGCAGCGGCTGTTAGCAGTAGCAGTGGGCACCAGCCAAAAGGGCACTTGGCCTTGTCATGTCTTGTTATGATTGCACTTCAGCTTGCAGTCCTGATTGTGTGCAGGATTACGTCGATACTTTCGAGCCGCTGCTGCTGGAGGAGTGTGGGTCACTGCTGGTCAGGGGCAGTGAGGAGGGCATTGCCTCAGCAGCCGAGCATGCCATCTCCAGCGAACTGTCTCAGGTCAGCTTTCAAGCATCATGAGGCTGGTGGTGCTTTTCTTGTCCCTGTTACAGACTTCAAACCAGGCAGCCGGCATGATGCCACCTCCAGCTGCTTTGACATTTTGAGCAGTCAGCTGTGCAAGCAGCGGCATGCTTCAATATCCAAGACGTCAGGCTTTGCCTGTAGCAAAGGACTGCCTCTGGGGCGAGCTCTGTCCCGGGGGATGCAGTCAAGCTGCTGGCATGCAGCATGAGCAACAGCCCAAGCTATACTGATGAGCCGCTCTTCCACTGAAATGCAGAAAAGCGACTTCCTGCAAGTCAAGATCACCATGCATGGCCACGCCACAACCCGGTTCTCAGACAATGATATGGTCCTCCTGTGTACACAGAACCCTGGAAGAGATGTCTCAGAGGTAACTTGTTCTCTGCGCTGTCAAGACAGTATCTGCCTGGGAGAGACGTGTCAAGTGGTGCACTTCTTGGCTCGAGTGTTTCAGACAGGCCACCAATGCATGGGGCCTGCACACCTTGCCTGCTCAGCTTTGGAAGAGCTGGAAAGCCCCTTCACAAGCCCTGAGCCAGACCCCCTGGTGCCTTGTCAACCCATGAGATCATGGCAATGTGAGCCAGGCAAAGTCGCAGCTGCTGGCGCCGGGCTCAGGCAGAATGCATACCCTTCACCGGCTGCCCGCACTGGGCTCTTGCCGGACCACAGATGAGGGGCTTTTGCCATGTCAGATGGATCATGCTGCTTGATGCTGCAGGAACCATCAGAACCAGGCGATGTGAGGGAGGAGAAGTCACGGCTGCATGCATTGGGATATGTGGACTCTCACCAGGGGACGCAGAGCCTGATGATAAAGTTCTTCCTGCAGCCAGGCATGTACAGCGATGAGCCGTCGCGGCGCAGGTTAGGAGTTTCATGATCTGGCCTTGGGATCTACCTTGAGTGATGGTGTGCCAAGCATAGTTGAGCTCACGTATCATCAAGTCATAATAGATCACTGTACATGGAGACCATCTTGCGCTGACTGGCCGCAGCCTTCGTCGGCTGCATGGGGCAGACTGCCGTGCGTATTGTGAAAGGACATGCCCTGTGACATGCGGGCCCCCTCATGGCTGCCCCTCATGATGACAGCAACTGATGCTCGTCGTCAGAACTGATTTATATGCTTCCTCATGCTCCTTAGAAGGCACGCCATACACGTGCTGCTGAAGCAGCCCTTTCCAAGTTACTACATGCAAAGAGCTTGGCTCCAAGTCCATGTGCCCTGCAGGGTGCAGGCCATCCATGCCCTGCTGAAGCAGCCCAATCGAGAGTGGTGGGTGCAGAAGCTCAGCAACATGTCCACCATCACTCGAGAGTGGGTGGCCCTGCACTCAGTCCGCCATATTTCCTTCCCTCACGTGCTACTGAAGGGCCACTCTGCAGTGGCTTTGGCCCCCTGCAAGCCTGAAATCCCTGAGGTGGGCTGTCTGTGAGAGGGGGACGCAGTCTTGCAGATTCCCACAATGTGCTGTGAGTCAGTATCTGAGACGCTGTGTGCCTCCCAACAGCGGGCTTCAACCCCGCAAGTGGATGTACGATGCCTGTGAGGCAGTCTCACTGTCTGTGCATGGTGCCCTCAGGCCATCAGCTTTCACGAGACATACCTAGCCTGCAGGGCAACCTCTCTGCGTGTAGTGTTTTGCGTCTGCTTGCACCATGCACCTTGCCAACTGTTCAAGCAAAGCCAGCAAGTGTTGTTGCTTCAGGCGTCTAGGGCCCTTTGCACCCTGCTGTCATGCAATGGAGTAAAAACACACCACATGCTCTGCAGTGGAGGCAAGGCATGACTCCCTGCTCCAATTCAGGAACCCTAAGTGCATGCAATGCATGACATGCTGTGCCAGCAGCTGCCCAACGAGATGTCTTGCACCTCCCCTGATGGGCTTTGGGCTGCTGCTCTCGAACCAGCTGCATCCCTCTGCGCTGCAGGCCCTGCACAAATCACTGCATGAGCAATACAACGAGTCACAGGTGGCCGCTGTCGTGGCTGGCATGACTGGGCCCCCAGTTGTGCTCATCCAGGTAAACCTCCAGCTTTGTGCACTGCAGCTTTTGCTTGCATACACAGCATTGTGATCACATAGGCTTTACCACCAGGCTGTCTGTGGGGTTGCTGTCACACTGTACAAGTCTGCACACAGTAAGTTGGCCTATGCTGGCACTGCCACACAAAGTAAGCATTGCCTGCCTTGAATTTCTACCCCAAATAGTCTCTGCCATCTGCTGTGCTACAGCACAGCTTTGCACCCAGTTCAAACCAGGCTCGAGTCACCTGGTTGCCTGTACTCAGCTGTCCACACACACTGCCCTGCGCCTGGGCAAACCGGCTGCCTCACCAGTCTGTCCAAGCCTTTGCTGTCCATTACCTGCATCTGCATACAAGCAACATATCAGACTGCCTGTGCCACCTTTGCAGGGGCCTCCAGGCACAGGCAAGACCAAGACTATCCTGGCGCTGCTAAGCCTCATCCTGTATGCCAAGCCCTCAAGTCAAAAGTCTGGTCAAAATGGGGCCGCTGCAGAGCTCTCTGTCACGCAAGCACCCTCGCAGACAGAGCTGCAGCGCCTGTGGAAGGCTGCGTCCCCCTGGATCACTGGTGACAACCCCAGGTGGGTCTCTGCACCTCTGTTGCCTTTCAGTGCATAGTTTAGGATGGTACACCTCCTGCATGCTTGGGGCTCTGTGCGGGAAGGAGGAGCTGCAGCGTGTGTAGAAGCTTTCAGTCCCCTAGACCACTGGCACATTTGCAGAAGGGGCTTGGGTGACGGCAGGCTGCCTGTCCGTGGACCCAGTGATATTGCTCTTGCATGGAACTGCACATTAATGCTTAAGCGCCTCTTAGAAGGCCATGGCCCCCCACATGGCCTTCAGCAGCCCTGCATACACCTCAGATGTACAAGTTGAAGAGGAGACACTGGTTTGGCATCATGCTGTATGCTTTGCAAGCAAGGAGCGTCAGGCTCTGTGGAGGGCCAGATCTCCCTGGACCATTGGCGACAGGGCCAAGTTGGGCCAGCATGCCTCTGGCTGCATGCTTCTTGTAGAAGGCCCTAATTGCAGCGCTTATGGAAGAGCAGGTGTTCTGGAGGATTGATGGGTCTGCTGCTGATCTGCGAGCTGCTCATTGCATAGCCCTGCTGCTTTCCCAGCAGAACTTTGTGTCTTTAGGAGGATAGTAGCTTTGGCCAGCGGGCGTGCGTCTCACTAGCCGTTGCCTGAAAGTATGACTGCCAAGTTGGTGCTATGAGGCCTGTAGTGCGTTGCTGCCTCGACATGCTTGCTGTGCCTCTTTCTGAGAGGTGGTCAGGCATTGTGGACTAGGCCCAGCTGTGCTGTGAACAAGCTTTCCAATGCAGCTGTGCATGCTGCAGGGACCTGGTCAAGCCCTGGCACGGCACAGATAAGCCCTCCTGGATGGACGCCTATGGGCTGCTGGACCAGGCCCCACTGCAGCCTGTGGGATCCCAGAGCAATGAGAGGACCCACGTGCTGGTTTGCGCCCCTTCCAACTCTGCACTGGATGAGATCGTGCTGCGGCTGACCAGTGACGGTGTCATGGACGAGTGAGTTGCACTTTTGTCTGGCAGGCAGCTGCAGGCAGCTGGAATAAGTGAAAGCTGCCTCGCTGCAGGAGCAGCTTGTGCTGAGGCTTGGCTGGGGTAACGTCAGCCTGCAGGCACATGGATAAGCTGTGTGCGCTGAAAGGAGTGTATCAACACAACAAGGGTAGTGAGGCACCACGCAGAGTCCTGCGGCTGTGTGCCTGACCAGCAGGCTGCGTCAACTCCTTCACCTTTTCCCAATCCGTCCCCCTTGGGGCATGTGCTGCCATGAGTTGGCGGCGTGTATCTATCATGCCTCCCAACATGGGGTGCAGGCCACCACTCACGCCCCCTCCAGCCGACAGGAATAGACACCTTCAGATTCGTTAGTTCACAACACATGCACTCCTGCTCTCCGCTTGTCTGCACAGGCAGCATGTGGCCCCCCAGGCTTGTGGGAGTGAGGGGCAGGCGCTGCTGTGCACTGCTCCAGCCTGGCTGACGGCCACAAGTGGCGCTCAAGAGATCCTTGCGCCTGCAGGAGTGGGCAGTATGTGACCCCCGGGATTGTGCGTGTGGGGGTGCAGGCCCATCACTCGGTGGACAGCGTCACTCTGGAGACCCTGGTGGAGCGCAAGCTGGCCAGCAGCGCTGACCTCAGGGTATGCTGCAGCTGTGTTGAGCCACTGTTGAGCTTGAAGTTCAGCAGCTTCTTGCTGGGTGGCTGTCCAGCAGTGCTGCTGTGTTTTGGTGAGGTTCTAGTGCTCTTGCTCAGTGCGGGCCAAGCAATGTATAAAAACCACAGTGAGGTGGGGGATGCTGCTCCTGAGCCCTCAGCAGGCGCCCATTGGAAGTGCATGTTCTATCATGCAGCAGTACAATATGATGGGGCGGTGCTGTCAACAAGCCAATGCCCCGACCAATCTCCTCCCTCGCTGCCTCCAACTATACCAACCGAGACATCGTGGCTGCATGGCTCAGGATGTTGAGCAATGTGCAGGCCCCTCAGAGACACTCAAAGTTGCAAAGGACCGCATGGCCAATGCTCCCATTGCATACCAACTGATGCTGGTTTCCAAAGCCCTGCATGCTTTGTTGCAAGGGGCGCAAACTGCAGTTCATCCACTTAACCACTCCTGTGCCTCAGTCCTGATGGATGCATAGACCATCTGCTTGTGTAGGGTTGTACTGCTGCAGGTCTGATGCTGCAGGGTATGCACACCATCAGTTGGGCCAGGCCTTAACCTTTGCCGGGGGCCACGAGAGGCACACTATGCCCTGGGGTGAATCTCTGCCGCAGGGTGAGCGGGCCGCCAACAAGTCTGAGCGTGACCGGGCCAAGGCCGCAGTTCTGGAGGAGGCACAGATCGTCTGCTCCACGCTTTCCTTCTCGGGCTCCCGCAGTTTTGCGCAGATGAAGCGCAAATTTGACGTTGTTGTCATTGATGAGGCAGCGCAAGCAGTGGAGCCCTCAGTGCTCATTCCCATCTGTCAAGGGGTTAAGCAGGTGCGTTGGGGCAGCAGTGAGGGGTGCATCTGGCAATGCAGGACTTGAGCTGGCTGCAATGCTGTGCATGGCACTGATGCTGCTGATGGTCAGCAGGGTTGCAACGTAGGTGTGGTGATGCACTGGACCAAACACCTGTTGGGGCTCAAGCCATTGACAAGTCCTCAGGCTGTTGATCCCCATCTGCCAGAGCGTATCGCAGATGTGCTGATCAAGGTGTTTCCTGGGGCACTGCATGTGCGCTGGCCAACAGGAACGGAGTTCACCGCACAAACATTCATCAGCCAGCGCGCGAAGCAGATGCGCTGATCTGCTGTGCAAGCCCTTGGCTGAGGCAGGCTGTTGAGAATGCAGCACAGGCAGTGGGTTTCTGCAGGCGGTGGGGCCCTCTCTTCTGATTGGCAACTGCCAGGGTCAAGCAGCTGCACTCAATGCTCGCTGTAGGGTCTCTGTTAAGAAAGCTTTTGCAGCTGTGCTTGAGGTTGAACGGGGCACACGAGAGCAAGTTGGAACATGCACTGGACTAGCTGCCAGCAGACTGCCCAGCTGCCAGCAGTCTCAACTGCTAGCAAGCAGACCAAGCTGACAAGACTGTCTCTCACCGGGCTGACCATGGTTCAAATAAACAAATAGCACAGGGAGCAGCTGGGCCATGGCACGCTCACCTCTGAGCCTGCTGTGGGGCGACCTCATGTGGCTGCCTGCCTTGGTGCAATCTCAGTGCGCAACCACCTCTGACCGCCACACCCAGTGGGGTCTGACGGGTGCTGCTGCTGCTTGCAGGCCTACCTTGTGGGGGATCCCATCCAACTGCCAGCCACTGTCCTGTCCAAGCGCGCCACCACCTTTGGCTACGATGTGTCCCTCTTCAAGCGTCTGCAGTCAGCTGGCTACCCTGTGCAGGTAAGCAGTGCACCACTAAGAAACGTGCCTGCATCTTGCCTGTCAGACAGCCATCACATGTCACAGGGACAGTCTGCTGGCCACGTTCTGCCAGTCAATAGTAAGCGGCCATGTATCTGTTGGCTTCAGCTGCTCCAGGGAGGTCGCCTTATGTTGCCCACCATGCACGCCTGACCGTTCCGGCATGGGACACTCTGCTGCAAGGCTGGTGCACTCTGCTGGTTGTCAGCCCATGAGAGGCATGGCCTTTGCAGCAGCAGCACTGTACATCCACTTGCACAGCTTTCAAGTTCTTTTTAATTGCCGCTACGTTGCTGCTCAACCATACAGGGCACCTTGCCTTGCCTGGGAAATCATTTATAAGTTGTAAAGCTTGTCTTCTCAAGCTTGTAAAGACGAGCGTTTATGGCCGCTCTGATGAGTGCGAATGTTCCTGCAGATGCTGGACACACAGTACCGCATGCATCCAGACATCTGTGAGTTTCCCTCCCTCCAGTTCTACAATGGCAACATCAAGACGGGGGAGGGTGTGCTGGCACAGACCACCAAAAAATGGCACAAGGATAAGGCAAGTCATGCTGCTTCGCTTTGCATACACACTGTTGCTGGCTCAGACCACCAATGCTGGGCTCAAGACAGGGCTGTCTCATTGAACAGAACTGTGTTTCGGGCGACGCAGTCAGCCAGGCTGCACCGTGAAACTGTGTGGGTATGACCACCCCTGTGATGCCAGCATATCCTGGCATGAGGAAGGTGAGGCGTGCCGAGCCAGATCGTGCTGCACCCTGCACCTGCTGATCGCAGGGTATGAAGCCATTGTCAAGGTCACCTGCGAGGGGTTGGCAGTGGCTTTGTCCACCGCCTGGGGTCCTTTTGGTAGCTCGCTCTTTCCTCCCAGCCTGGTCGCAGCTTTGCTAGGCTGCCCATCCTCTGCCAGACAGTTTCTGATAAGGGCTATACAACAGCCTGGAAGCAGCGTTGTCAAGCCTGTCACTCGCTGCCTGCCGTCCCCCGCAGGTGTTTGGCCCCTTCACTTTCTACGACGTCCCGGGCAAGGAGAGCATACCCGAGAATGCCAGCTCTTACGTCAACCTGGTGGAAGTCGAGATGGTGCTGAATGTGTACACCCTTCTGGTCACAAGGTGCGGCTTGAGCTGGAGGTTCTTGAATGAGAACCTGGTTGAGCTGGCCTCACCCCAAGGCAGTTGCCCTGGTGATGCCCCATTCCCAGCATGGCAAGGGCTGGAATTGCACACAGCAAGTGGTGGCAGGCAGCCTGGCTCAGCAATGTTTCAGCACAGCAAAACAGAAAAAAGGGAAAAAGGGTGATCACTGTGCTCACACACCGTACCCTGATGCAGACACCCCCAGCTGCGCACCAAGTCTGACGTGGCAGTCATCTCCCCCTACAAGGCTCAGGTGAGCCAGGTGGTCGTCCGTCGCAGCAGCTGGCAGCGGCATGCCCTGCCAGGCTGCAGCATGGACCTGTGGCCCTTCTACCTGGCTGTGTCCTGCCGGGCGCCACCAGCCAGTCACGCGGGCGTCCTGTGGTGCCGCGCATCACAGCATCCCTCTTGTCATGCACGGTTGCCTGTGCCGTATCAGCTCCCTTCAGGACTCAGCAGGCTGGAAATCTGCCATGGAAGGCGCTGCCTTCATAGCTACTGCCAATCCATTTGACTCCATGCCGACCAGTCTGCCGCAGCCTGTTGCCAGCCGTTTTCTGGCACTGCCCTTATGCCGTGTCCGCCCTGTGCAGGTCAAGCTGCTGCGTGAGAAGTTCAAGATGGCGCTGGGGGATGAGATGGCGAAAATGGTGGACATCAACACCATCGATGGCTTTCAGGTGCATGGACTGCCAGAGAAACTCTGCTGTTACTCAGGCCTGCCGCTGCTCCCTTGCACTTCAGAGTGTGCGAGGGCTGTGGACCTGCTTGCGCAGGTCACAACATTCATCAACGTCCCCAGGTCCCACTGGCTGTCCCATGGTGCAGTTCACAATGAGGGCTCTCAGCTGGGCGCAGCTGCAGCGCCCTGAGACCACGGCGGCATCATCTAGGAACAGCAGCTTCAAAGGCAAGTGCCTCATGGGTGTTCCACGTCCTCCTTGCAGGGCAGGGAGAAGGACATTGCCATCTTCAGCACAGTGCGCTCCCGCAAGGGCGGCGGCATCGGCTTTGTGGCTGACGAGCGGCGAATCAACGTGGGGCTGACACGAGCACGCTCCTCCCTCATCGTGATCGGCAACGCCTTTGCCCTACAGCGGGATGCTCGATGGAGCGCACTCACCCAGCAGGCCTCCAAGAAGGGGTAAGCGCCAGCCTCCCATGCCTCTGCATGATCATGTGAACAATGGCCGGGTCAACCCTCACGCAACATCCCGCCGAGCTGTCGCTGCGCTTCAGTCATGATGGCAGCGGCATGTACGATGCCTTTGTGCAGCTTCCTACAGAGCCTTAGAGCAGCAGAATTCCAACAGTGGGTGACTTCTGGCTGTCTCAGGGTGCCTGCTGAGCATTTGCCTGCTTTCGAAAAGGATGTCCAGGGCGGTCAGGTCTGCTACCCAGGCCTCAAGATCGCCTGCCAGATGCTGCACACAAGCTCAGCAGAGGGAGGAGCGCTACAACACCCTGCTGCAGTGTGGTTCCACAGCAGGCATCAGTTCAGGCTGTGATGCCTGCTCTGACGTCGTCCAGATGTGTCACCTGCTGCCACCAACATATATCACTGCTGTGGCTACCGCTGCCTGCTGCGGGCTCTGGGTCCATGAGGTGGCAGCCAGGCCAAGCGCCCGCTGCCGCTGTGTTGACAAGCCTCAAGGCTCTGTACAGAGTCTTAGGTTGCCTGCGTGCACTGCACAGCCAGCAGCTCTGTCTCCTGCCGTCTAGCTTGAATGCCCACCTGCACCCGCATGCCTGTGCCCGGCAGGAACACTGTGGCAGCACCAGAAGCTGGCAGGCAGCAAAGGAGGCCTTTCGTGCAGTCTTGACCCCTGCGACTGTGCCTGCAGGTGCCTCTATAAGCCCACGAAGCCCTTCAAGGAATTCTTGGAGAACGTGGTGGCTGGCAGCCAGGGGCCGGCAGTGCTTGAGGAGCCAGAGAAGGTGGGCCGCTGCCTGCAGAGAGCTTGTGCTCCTGCTCCTGCCTGCTCTTTGATATTGGCCATCGGCAAGCAGGGCCCCAGTATCGGGCAACAGGTGGGCTGTCACCTGCTGAGAACCTGTGCTGCTGCCTGCTTCACTCCACAGGCTGCCAACCCCTTGACAAGCCTGTCAGAAAGCAACACCCTGCTGACGGCTGTGCTCCTATCTGCTTCACTGTTCTTGGCCCTGGCAGGCAGGCTCCAGCAGTGCTGAAGGTGCCTGAATCGGCAAGCTGTTGTTTGCTCAGACAGCACATTTACATAGCATGCTCTCAGCTGCTGCATTGTGGCCGCCTGTATGATTGTCAAGCTTTCCGGCAATCAGCTGCAGCCTGCTGCCCAATAGTGCTGCCCTAGGTTATGGGGTCCCTACATGCAGCAGACGTGGCCTCGGTACCCCAGGCAATTCGGATGCAGTGATCCTCACAGACCTGTTTCGTGCAAGTAACTGCTTTGCTGCAGGCAGAGGATTTTGTCCCTCAGGCAGAGCCTGATGCTTATGAGGACGACGAGTGCTTCAGCGATTATGAGGATGTCCCCATGTATAAGCCCCACCACGAGCAAGCCAAGCGCCCCGCTGCCCAGCCTGCTGCTCAGCCCGCTGCCAAGCGCACTCGCAAGGCAGGCAACAGGTAAACCTCAGCAGGTCATCAGTAGTTGCTGCCACCCCTCAGATAATGCCCCAGCTCTTAGCTATAAAATGCACCAGCCTATAACAAGCAGCTAACCCCTTGCCCCTGACTCAGTTTGATTCATTGCTTTTCCCCATCATTTCCTGGTTTGGTTGGCTTGAAAGGGAATGTGCGAGGTGACCAAGAGCAATGCTACAAGACTCCAAGCTACGCTGACAATTCCTGGGTCTGTGAAAGCAGCCAGCTGTCCTTGTGGACCACCAGTCAAGGCCCCATCACACTGAATTTCATGAAATATAAACTTAATGAAGAATGGTGAAGAAATGTGCCTAATTGCTCTGCATGCCTGCAGAGCTTGCAGTAGCCTGTGGACTTTGGCACTGTGAAATGAAATTGGGCAAGACTCATGCACATGCAAAGTAGGCAGGGCTGTCTGCTTGTCAAGGGGTTGGTCTGTGGCCTTGACCACGCTTGCTGAGAAGAAGAGGCAATGTTTGGGTTGTCAACAGCAGCTTGTCTGTGGAGAGCTGCAAGCACTTCAGGGGATATGAGATAGACATCAATTGGGTGTGAGGGATGGTACAAATGAAATGTGTTGATGAAGCTCGGCCTAGAGGGCCTTGGGCGACTGGCCCTGATTAAAGCGCGGCCCACAACCAATGATTGGGGAGACACATGGCCTGCACTAGAGCATGACCACACAACTAGATTTGAGGCGGCAACCGGGCTGAGCCCGCTCAGCAGGAGGCCTCCCCTCCTGATCACCCTTCAGATCTGTTGACGCGGCAGATCTACTTGAAACCACCTGCAGACCAGTGGGTACGCTTACATGGGTACTCATGTTTACTTTGCTGGGCTGGGCAGCATGGAAGCTCTATTTAAGGCTTTGTGAAGCACCTAGCTGCTTTTTGGCATCCATTAGCAGGGGCTCTGCATCAGGGCAATACACGGGACGAGGGCTCAGGCCTGAGGCCGTCGATGATCTGGAAATGTGCCTGCCTTGACCCCCCCAAGTGGTAGAGAGTGAAGTGCAACTCACTTGCTGTTTGGCCGTGCCGCACTGTAACGGGACAGCAGGTCGTTGAACCTGCTGTGTAGATATACCGCAGGCTTGTGGTCTTCTGACCCCTCGTAGTTGTGGAGGTGCCCAGACACCTCAGCAGGGTTCATGTCATTGGCCAGGTATCGCGTCCTCAGGTGCACTGTCAGCAGGTGCTGCAGCTGGTCCTCACATTCTACATCGCAGCCGCCCAGCAGGGCAAGCT
This sequence comes from Asterochloris sp. CNOR1, assembly GCA_963969365.1. Taxonomy (NCBI): domain Eukaryota; kingdom Viridiplantae; phylum Chlorophyta; class Trebouxiophyceae; order Trebouxiales; family Trebouxiaceae; genus Asterochloris; species Asterochloris sp. CNOR1. Next base: position 1,666,847 of record OZ017756.1, on the reverse strand, counting down.
CCAACCTGCAGCCAGGGGCACACCTGTATTGGGCAGGCAGACGACACGAGACTGTGGCTTGCAGCAGGTGCACGCTGCCTAGCAGCGCCAGCCTCAGCCTGCGACCACAAGCACAGCTGTTTGCAGCAAGCAAAGAGGATGAGCACCTGGTCTGCAAGAGGAATGCTGCTTGCTCAGCAGTTTCTTTGGCTCCGGCCTGCAGTCAGGTCGCAGGCTTCGTGGATGTTTCAGCAGGAGTGTTCCAGCGGACAGGACCAGAAACAGGCAATCTTGGCTGGGTCACCGCTCATGCGAGCACGGTGTGTCTCATCTACAGTGCCTTTCTGCACTGCCTGCCGGCTGGTCACGACGCCCCACCAACACAGAGCAGGAGCTGTCTTTAGACATGAGCAGCGGCTGCGATCTTGTGCAGCTGAGCCTGTGGTGCAGTGTGCTGCACCCAACACACAGGCTAGTGCCAGGTCAGAGCATTTCATGCAGTCCACATGCTGGTGACTCTCAGGCGGGTCGCATAGAGGGCTGCACTTAACCCTTGTGCCGCAGTTACAAGGCCTGGCTTTGATTGGACTTGAGAGTGTTCGCCCTGCATTTAGCGCTGTACCGCTGATGGTTGTCAAGGGTGACAGTGAAGGCTGTATGTATCAACTGTGGCCCTAACACAAGCCCAGACGCCACAACAACTTGCAAAAGTTGGCGGTCATAACAGTGGCCCACCTGCTGGCGAGTCCTGCAGCAATGGCCAGCCCTGTCACAACTCATGGGTGTTCCCTGCAGTGTGTAGCTCACCTGCTGATGACTCCTAGGGGGTCGTTGCCATTGTCCCCTGTGCTCTCGTCCTCGCTCCCCTTCACCTTCAGGCCATTCCAGCCAGGGTCGAACAGGCGCACATTGGGGCGGTAGTACCCATAGCCAGGGTCTGTGGGCAGCGTGTGCAGCACAGAATGCATTGCCCCCATCAACATTGAGTCTGCAGCAGTCAACAGGAAGTGGTCAAGGGGTGGTCTGCGCTGCGCAGAGCATGGCGCATGAGCATCAGGAGTGTGGCGGCCAGGCACAAATTGAGTGGCAGCTGATGCAGCCCAAGACTGCCAATCCCTCCATCAGCATGGAGGCTGCCACAGCAGCCAGCTGCAGCTTGGAGAGTACTTGGCACATTTGCCTACCGGCAGTACTCTGCAGCAGCAGCATGCCGCCCAATAAGGCCAATGCTATATGACGTGCAGGCAGCAGGATGATTTTGGCACAGAGCTGCCAGGTCACGTAGCTGAGCATGGACCTTGACCATTCACTGGCAGCACTGCTATCTGAGGGAGTTGGAGACGCTGCCCACCTCCAGAGGAGATATCCCCCAGCGACCAGATCCAGTTTACAATGTCATCATAGCTGCCCTGCTGAAACAGGGCTGAGCTCATGATCATGCCAGCACCTGCACAGGAGAACCAGGCGCTGTCCCCAGCACTCCAGCTTGACGTGGCAGCAGTTAGCTTTTGGATAATACATTGGGAGCTGGGCTTGGCCCATCAAAGCTGCCCGCTGAGAGGGACTGCAGAGGCAAAAGTGAGGAACAGCGGGCTTGAAAACGATCTTGCTCCACCTGCACAACCCAAGCCCCGCACTACAGAGATCACCCATGCCAACAGCTTTGCACTCCACAGGCACGGCCCACTGCATATGTGAGCCTCAAAAGGCTTGAAGGCAGGACTGACCTCCATGCCCAAACCACCAGTAGCCTGGCCAGTAACTGGCCCAGTTGCAGCTGTGGGGCTTGTGGAACAGGCCGCTATTGTCAGCCGCACACATGGCCTGCTGGCTGCACCCACAAGCCTTGGGTGCCGCAAACTGGAAGGCTGAGTTGGCCTGGTAGGAAGCCTCTGCTGGGTCCCGATAGTCGCAGGGCAGGCAGCGCGGGGCTCGCCGGTTGGCGTGGATGTGCAGCTCTTCTGCAGCCCCTGCAGGGCCAGGCAGAAGGGCTGAAGGTTTGATGGCAGCAGGCAAGCTTTGACGAGCTGCGTCTTGGCACGCTGCAGTGACACAGGGCAGATGGAGCATTCAAGAGTGTGCTGGCTGCCCTGTGGACACGCTGCACCAGCATCTCCTGTGGCGGGGGCCAGGGCTCAACAGGTTGGAGGCGGGCATAGGCTGCACAGCATGGGAATTGCATGGGAAGGCAGTTGTTGCCAGCCAGGCTGGCAACAGCAATGGGCCCACAGAGCTGCGACCCCTCAAGCGCTGGAATGCACTGAAAGCCCTTCTGACAAGGAGGGCCAGAGCAGGGCAGCGCATGCCTCAGGTTGGTAGCATGGCGTGCATACCAGCAGGACAAAGGATCTGGGATTGCTAGTAGGTCCTCAGGCATACAGTGGCCGGGGCTCCCTGACTGCTGGCTGTGTGCACAGCAGGATTGCCATGCAACACTCACCAGGCTGAGGGTACCAGAGGTGGTCTGTGATGAAATAGGGTACAGAAGGGTCAAGGTTCTCCAGCAGCTTCAGCACGTTGTCAATCACGAAAACCTGCAGCACAGGCTTCCACAGGTCGCACACCGCCACGGCAGACTCGAGCACTCAGCTGTGGGTGCAGTGCTAGTAGGTTGGTGGACCATGCAGACACAGGACAGCATGAGGAGTGCTCCAGACTGTGCTACACATCATGCCATGCCAGATCATGCCATGCCAGGTTGTGCCATGCTGGCAAGCATTGGCCCATGCAGCAGAAGCCATCTCAACACCAGCAGGAGCAGCCACAGTGAGCGTCAGACAGCAGGGCTGCTCTGTGGAGGTGCAAGCTGCGACTCACCGTGTCATCATCACCGAACAGCATCCATTTGAAGTTGTCACGGCCCACCGTCATGTTGGCCAGGAAGGGCGTCACCGTGGCTCTGCAGACCAGCAGTGCATGCGTGGGTTGGGCTTTTTGCAGCGTAGCACCTGACATGCAGCAGGAGGCACAGGCACCCGTAAGGGCAGCATTTGCACCCAGATGGGACTGTGCACAGACAGGGCTGCCTGCAGCTGGCAGGAGGGAAAAGGTTTAGCATGAACTATGCCAGCCCCTCTCAGCACAAATTGGCTGCCTGGAAATCCCGGAGCCCAGGGAGCAGAGATGATGATAAGCAGCCACGCTGGACCCAGACATGCAGCAGCAGCACTGCCCTGCGGAGTGGCCCCACCTCAGATCACCAGCCTTGTGCCACCGTGGATCGTTCACCACCTGGTCGGGACAGATGCCGTACACCTCATTGTAGTGCTCCACGCCCTCCTGCAAGCACGAACGGGCACCAGCAGGTCAGCGCGAGGGTGGTCCACCCACGCCTGTCACTGGAAAGGAGCGCGAGCCTTTCAGCATGACACAGGGCCACCCGCCTGACAAATGGCAGATAAGCCATCTTGAGGGACTTGGTGCCAGGCAGGGCTTGATGGAGCAGCCAGCGGCTCTGAGTTGACCAGAAGCCTGGCCCCAGATGCCGGGTGCTGAAACCCTCACCTTGAAGGCAGGTGGTGCCGATTCCACATTGATTTCCTGCTCCCAGGCCACATAGGTCCTGACACCCTGCCTCCATCCCCTGCCAGCCTTTACAATGGGCATCCTGCACAGGAGCATGCCACAGCCTCAGCAGCAAAATAATGGAAGTGGGCCAGGCATCACACTCGGCAAGCTGCACAGCAGTGCAGCGCTGTACCAGCTGCCTATGAGCACATTGCTGCAGAGAGCATCTGATCTGGCCTGAGGCATCCCTTCCAAGAGCTGGCATGCCAGAGGTGAAGCAGGAAGCATCTGGCACACATCAGATCCACTGGGAGTGCAGGTGGTGGGCAGAACATGATCATTAACAGCCCTCTGCAGCATGGGCAGGCAGCCCCTGAAACATTTGCCCCTGCTTGCCTGTCGATGCTGGATGGGATGGCAATCAGCAGGTCCTTGCGTGTGACTGGCCCATAACGTGGTGCATAGTAGTCATCCTCCCCAGCTGAACTGGTGGGGTTGTATGTCAACTCCTGAAGTCAGCGGCGTGACTTTGTTGAAATTGTTGTTGTTTGCGTAGAGTCAATGACATGGCTGTAGCAAAATGTGAGCCAGTCTGGGGGCACCCCATCAGGCCGCATGGGGTGCCCCAGCAGGGCTTGCAGGGCTTTGCTCATTGAAGAAAGAGGTGTGGCGGAGGCAGCAAGCAAGGTCCTGGGTTCTGAGCTATCAGTAGCGCCCCTTGTCCTGCTGAAGCTATCAGGCGCCAGGCAGGAGGAAGCAGGTGGGGGTGCATGTACCTGCAGCACCACCTCTGTGGATGCGCCTCCATTGCTTGTGGACTGTGCTGTTCCTGGGCAAGAGGAGACAGGCACAGGTCTCCCCAGCATTGCCTGAGCTGCCGACAGCATTGCAGGCAGCAATCCTACCCTGATGCAGCGCACCTGGCTGAGGGTCTGTTGCGTGGGGTCTGCCACCGTCCTGCTGGCTGTGTGGGCCTCCTCATTGATCTGAACCCCCACGAATTGGGCACTGGCAGCGTTGTGAGCCAGGTGCTGATGTGCAAGCTCCTGCAGGGCATGGCACAGCAGGCGCTTCAGCCTCATCTATGGCCAGGCGTGTCTGGTGGTCGCGCCATGAGGCACGGCAAGGTGGATGAAAAGGTGGGGTGGCGGCAGGACCAGATCCATGAGATGCAAGCCAAAGTATGCAGGCAGGACTGCGCATGACTTTGTGCCTAAGGGCAGCCATTCTCTGCAAGCTGTGTTCTGGACAGGATGTTATGCTGGGTCCAGCTCGCAGGCAGCAGCAGGGGCAGCTCTGGAGAATGCAATGCAGAGGCACATGGCACCGGAGAAGCTGTTGCATGGCAGAGCTACCCAACGCAGAGAGTGCACAGGGTCTGAACCTGATCCGAGGTGGGCAGCGGGGCACTCTCCAGCAGCTGCTCAGCTGCGGCCTGCTGGTCCCCCATCTCAATCTGGGCAGCAGCCGTTGAGGCTGCTGCCTGTGAGTTGTCTGAGGCCAGGGACATCTGGGCGTCCTGTATCACAAGGAACAGGCAGCCCTCAGCAATTGTGTGCGACATGGCAGTTGTCTTGGCTGGGCCAGTCCACAAGCAAGCCCTGCAAGGTCTGTCAGGCAGGCAACACACTGCAGTCAAACACTCACCCGCAGCCGCTGCAGGACTGCCTCATCAGATGTGTCAGCATCTGTCTCAACTGCGCCCAAGGGAATGCCAGCATCGCGCCGACGCCTGCGGCGCTCCTGACCCAGTGCTGACTCTGGTCGGGCACTGGTTGGCACCTTTGAAGGGGACATGTGCCTCAGTATGTCAGCTTTTGAACGGTCTTACAACAGCTGTGAGCAAGTCTGCAAGCGCTTGTCACACAACCCCTGGCCTGGTGCATTCCACTGGTACATTCAATGCCACGGCAGCAGGCACTTCCAGCAGCTCAGAGTCAGCAAATTGGGCATGACGAGGCATAAGGAGCTGGCTGTTACCTGTGGCTGTGGGACGGCCTCCTGCGAGTGCAGCACCTTGTGCAGCTCCGCCAGCATGGTGTCACCGTCTGAGGCGGTGAGGACAGCCCCCTCAGTTGATGCCTGCTGCAGGCCAGAGCCTGCCGCTGCCTCTGAAACTTCTGTGGCCTGCAACGCAAACAGGAGCTGGGCCATGCCTCTTCTGGAGGCTGGTGAGGGTGCAGAGCAGTCAGTCATTTGGAGAATGCCAGGTGCGTGCACAGAGGCCATCAGGTTGTTGTCGCAGGGCAGGCAGACACGAGTCGCTGTGCCTTGATGCACAGCATGGGCGCCTGCAGCATGCTGTGCCATTGAAGTGGCCGACCTGCCCTCTGCTGGCTGCAGTCTCCGCCATTGAGTGGTGAGTTTGGCTGAGTGCTGTGGGTTCCTGAGCTGAGGCCACAGTGGTACGCAGTGCGGAGGTGATTGCATCTGCGCCAACGTCGTGCGTGGCTGCATGGTGTGAGCCTTCCAGATGCCGTTGCGGTACATCAGGAACTGGCTGAAAAGGCATTGTTTCAAGCCGCTTGTCCGCCCTGCAGGGACATGCAAGCTGGCTGCAGGCATGACTGCAGCTGAGGATCCTCCAGGCTCAGTGAGCAACAAGAGCACCATGGCAAGCCACTCAGAAGCTGCTCCTGGGCAGCCTGTTTGACCGGCCTCTGGGGGCCGGAGGAACAAGCCTACATGCCTTTTCTCAGACAAAAGGCTGCCACTGGGGCTGGAGGGGCTCAGGACCCCAGCCTCCAGGCAGAGCAGGCAGCGTCAGTTTGAATTGGTGCCCAGCAAGCCTTCTGACGTCCCTCACCTGGCCCTTCTGCTGTGCTCTGGTAGAGGCACTGGAGATGCATGCACCTGAGCCCCGAGAAGAAGGACTACTGCCGTGCACTTGGAGAAGTGCAGCCCCATATTGGTGTCCTTCCCTCTTCTCTACTCCTTCCTGCGCCACTCAAGCACGGCGCATCAGAGAACTCCAGTGGGAGATCCCAGGCTGATCGGTGCGGCCTGTGGACCCGACATAAACTGGAGAAACTAAATATATTTGGACAGTGAACAAGAGCTTGAGCTGATGATCTCGGGGGCTGGCTCAGACTCCAGTGTACATGCTCACATGCTCTGGAACGGCAGGGGCTGTTCATATGACCAGCATCCTAGATTACTCGGCAGATGCCAGAGCCTCATGATGTAGATCTTGGCTGCCAGCGCACTGCACAGGATCATGTTCTGTCGAGTGGGGCTGATTGAGCTCACAGAGGGAGGCACCAAGCTTGCCCCGCCACCTGCCTGCAGCAGTACCAGCCCTGTGCAAGATCTGCCTGTGCCACAAACTTCCCATACTGTGGGCGCTGCACTGCTGATCGCTCATGAGGCTGACAGGCTGTGCCAGCCTGCTCCTTGCATGTCAATTCAACTCCGCCAAGCCTCCACTTGCTGTCATCTGCAGCTTCCAACTGTGGCCCAAAACCCTCCACAAATGCACTGGCCCACTGTACCGTACATCTGGGCAGCAGGAACATGCTTGATGAATTCAAACGACTGGGCGAACCTCACGACCATACCGCTGTCAGCCTCACACAAACAGTCCTGGACAACAGCCACCTGTCAGTCCACCAAACCAAAAAGGGTCCTGCCAGAGAACTCTAAACCTAACCTGCCTTCGAAGCGGTTGAGGAATCCTGGGACCGTGATCAGCTGCTGGCACTAGCCTGCCCACCTCACTACTTGATTGGAGGCAACGAATTGTTTGTTCCCAGTCATTGGCCTCTCTCCCACGAAGCGGCCGGAGCGCCGCGTTAGCCCCCCACAGGCACTTGTTCTGGTGAGGGGTCCGCAGATGCACTGCTGCTGCGGGAATGTCAGTGGTGGGGTCGATGAATGGAACGGGCACTGCTCTGAGCATCAAGTTGTGGCTTCTTGATGAGCCTCTTCAATCAGGATCCCAATGCCTGCAGGCTTCATTTTGTGAGCTGCTGGGGAGGGAAGCGCCCACAGGCCGGGCGTAGCCTGAAGAGAGGGGCCTTTCTGGTGGCGCTGGCACATTGCGCCACTGGCACATGCACACGCACTGCAGAGGCCCCACCTGGAGCCGCTGCTGGAGAGGGCTGCTGCTGATTGCATACAGTCTGTCCACCGCATCAGTATCGGTGAGCCCTGCTGCACACCAGGCCTTTCCAGAAGCAACCATGCCTCAGCGGGCTTGCGTGTACAGCAGGGCACTGCTCCGTTGCCTTCATGTCGGCTTCCAGACAAAGATCGCCATCTGCAGGCTCCACCAGGCAAGCATCCCTCTCCGCAGTGAGGGGATGTCATGCATCTCTGCGCTGCGTGCAGGCACGCAGCACCTTTGCCAATGCCGCGCACCACCGCAGCCCCGGCGCAGAGTCTGCCTCTGACGGCAGCATTCAGCCAGATGAGGGGGGGCACCTGCAACTGGGGTCCTTGGGGCCCATGAGCGATGTCTCATGTCCATCTGGCAAGAGGCCGCTGCTGGACACCAATCAGCTGGATAACTGGGGCTGCATTGTTCTGGAGAATGTCTGCATGGATCAGGTAAGGCTTGCATTGCCTGGCTGCTTGTGGCTGCACTGTCAAGGTGTTGCATGTTCAGGCAAGAGGTGAAGATCCCGCGCAGATCTGGCCGGTGTAGTCTCAGGCCTGCTGGGCTGCTTCTCCAGCTTCCTAGCAGTCTGCTGTCACTGATAAGCTTTGCTGTAGGACCTGCGTCGGTCATAGAGCCAGTACCTGGCAGGAAGTGCCCAGTCACCAGCTCCCTTGGTGCGACTTACTTGGAGTGACCTGCACAGGAGGCGCACTGCAGCTGGGTCTGAACCCCTCTGCCCACCAACTGTCCAAGTCCGAGCCTGGAACAAGAGGCCGTTGCCCAGTTCTGACCTGCGAGGATGGTTGGCAGCAGGCACTGAGGCTCCTGGGCAGCTCTGCCGTGCAAAGTGCTGGTGGCCGCCAGAGTCAGGGATGAACTTGCTCGGGCAGCTAAGAGCGCTAGCGGGCTGCAACCAGAGGCCAGTGCAAGGGGCTGCTGGCCACCAAGCCACTGAACTAGCTTGCTCAGGCAGCTCAGAAGGAGGCTGATGTTTCGCCCCGCAGTCCCTTCTCACCGCTAGGCTGGTCCAAGGCGCTGTCAACTGCTGCTTTGGCCACTTCAGATGACCCAAGATGCTAGATTGTGCCCTGCAGGGTCGCTTTATTGTGGATTCTGACGTGGTGCGCCCCGGGCGCACCTTCTGGTCAGATGAGCTGTTTGACATTGTGCAAAACATAGGAGGCACCCGAGGGGATGGGCCCTTTTACAATGTGCCGGGCTTCCCTGACAACTACAAGGTGGATGCTGCTGCTGTGCCTGCCAGTGTCAAAGTGGTGGGCGTGAGGATGTCGCGGAGGGTCGCTGGAATGACGCATCATCTCCACTGCATCGCATCCTTTGGTCTGCCCAACCCACACTTTGTTCACTGGGCTGCACATGGTGCCGCCCTCTGCTCAGCTCTTCACCTGCCCAGGCTCACTGCCTGCCCACCGCTATAGGTGGCGTACCTTGAAACAGGGCCTGCTTGCTCGGTCACCTCAGCGACATCGTCCTGGACTGGTCTCAGCTGCGCTGCTGCGGCCGAATGCAGATCTCTGCTCCTGGCGGGGGTGCTTGTTTGCTCAGCTCATGCCTGAGCACCACACCCATAGCCTGCTGACGAAGTGCACAGGGAGTTCAGCACAACTCTCTGCACCACAGGCTTGGCGCACCCTGCTGACTTGCACTCATGCCTGCGCTTCAGGGCACAAAGAAAGCCTACCGCGAACCTTTTTTCAGAATCCCCAGCAAGAGTGACCCCGAAGACATCCGCAACCCCAATTACGATGACTGCTCTGTCCCCCTGGTGTGGTGGCCCTGGTGGCCCTTCAACCCTGGGGACTTCTTCCTCGCTTCTGTGGCCCAGATGCATGCCATGCAACAGTCGGGATTCATTGATCACGATGTTCGCTTCACACCCGTGTTTGATGGCCTGGCACCCCCCGCCTATGTGGATTGGTACCTTAAGCCCTTGACAAACCACAAGGTGAGCCTCCAGCGCTGCCTCTGCTGATTCTGGGTGTGTCATCTGCAGCATCCTGCCCATTGGTCTGGTATGAGAAGCGAGTGACTTACAAGCAGCGGGGCCTGCAGTGTGCGCTGCTATGGCTGCTTTCATGCATCAATGTGCAAGGCTGCATTCTCCCCTTGGTGCAACATCCAGGCAGCTTTGGGTGGCTGGCTGCTGGCGCATCACCGACCTTTCCTTGGTGTCTGTACAAAAGTGCCCAAGCGCCCGAGAAATGCCCTGATTCGTGCCAGAGCCACTAGCTGACATGCTGCTGCTGAGTGCAGGTTCAAACTGTGGAGGAGCTATCAGACAGGTCAAACTCGGGGGCACGCTGCTTCAAACGTACCCTGTTCTGCAAACCCTACAGCATCTGGAACAAGAGGCCTGGCCACGACTGGACGCATCAGCTCAAGTTTGGCAGCCTTGGCCAGCAGGTGACGCCCAACACTTTGTGCTGCATGACTGCGCCCTGCAAGAGCATTTCGCAACACGAATTCAGCAAGCATCGCCAGAACTTGCTCAAGGCCACAAGCCCATCACCACCAGGCCCTCAGCACTGCTTCAGTGTTTATGCTTGGCTGCACTGTCATGGAGGTTTCCACAGCGGGGGCCTAACTTCTGACTGCCAGTGTGGCACCCCCAGCCCAGCGTTTGCCCACCTCCAGTACAGCTCCCGACCTGGCACTAGCCCCCCACGAGTATGCTGCCGCATACTTGCAACTGCTCTTTGCTGCCTGCCAACTGTTCTGCCGACGCTGGTGTCTCTGGTGGCTGCAGATAGTGGAATACCACAAGCCCCGCCTCACACCCCTCCCCAAGGACTCCTCTGTATTCCGAATTGGCTGGATTGCGCGGCATCACAAGCGCAGGATCAAGAACTTCGATGATGTTGTTGCCCAGGTTAGAAATCCAGGGCTGCTGCTGGCGCTTGCAAGCGTTGATGTGTCGCACAGGATCACACTCTCGTGTTTGCTGCTCCATGGTACATTGGGAGCAGGGGCAGGCTTGAATTGTACTGTTGGAGTGCCACACGGTGTGGGGTTGCTGCGTTGTATAGTCAGCAGATCTGCCTCCTGCTGTTGTGCCTCAAGACTGCATCAGCAGTGGTGCTGCTGCTTGAGAGCTTGAAGCAAGGCTCCACAGATGTGGTCCCACTGCTGCAGTGCAACACCTGGCAGGCGCCACCAGACAGCGGATTCTCCAGGGTTGAGTGCTGGCCCATGGACTTTGACGATCCAGACAAATACCTGGAGAACATGAGCCAGTTGCAGAGCTTGAATGTGCTGGTGAGTACAAGACTTGCTCATGGGCCATTGCTTGCTTGCCTGCACGTGGGGGTGTCATCTAGACTAGGTGCCCCAAAGGTGTCCCCCCTGCTGCAGATCGGCATGCACGGTGCCGGCCTCATCAACCACAACTTTATGAGGCCCAATGCAGCCTTCGTGGAGATTGTGCCCTGCATGTTTGGGGGCCCCTGGCATGACAACAGCTTCCAGACGCCTGCCAGAATGGAGAATGTGCAGTTTGCTTTCAAAATCCAGTGCTACAATCAGGACTACTGCTGGCCCTCTGAGCTGGAGCGTGCTGACAGGCGACCTGGTAAGGCTTGGATCTTGTTGAAAGTGCTTGCAAAGCCTACAATGCATCGCCAGCTGCAGAGCATATGTCTCATGTCAATACCAGCTGCTGATCACTTTGATGCTGATCTGTAAAGTGCCTCCTCATGATGCCTGTTGCTGACCGGGCTACCCTCCTCAGCCAACCAGTCGGAACTCCTTTGCTGAAGTTCCATGCCTATGTTGCAGATGTGTCTATGGAGGACTGGATCCCAGACTCTCTCAAACGTGACCAGGACATCACCTTAAACCTAGCCGTAGTCCAGGACGTGCTTGGGCGCATCGTGGCGCTCAAGGAGAACCCTGCACTCTATGAGGACACCCTCCTAAAGAACCCTGATTATATGACAGCTCCACAGTGAAGAGCAGTCCCAACCTCAGACAAGTGTATTCTGGCCATCTGCTCATTTTGTTGCATCTCTGAGTTCAAGTTCCTCTGGGTGCGTCAAAGGCCACTCACATTCCCACTGTTCAGTGGGCCCAGTGAAGACTCTGAATCATATTTGCCCAGTTCCTGAAGTTGTGATCGAAGTCTGAAATTAGATCATCATGTTCTGCTTTGGTGGTGTTAGGTCAAGGATTGTCAAGTCAAAGTCTGCATCCATCGCTGTAGCAATGAGCATTGGCATGGCACTCCCAAGAATCGAGGACCCTGATGAGTTTGCCAAGCTTATTGTGCAGCAATACCATCTGGAGCATGGACACAATGATGGTGGGGCCCTCATACATTATTGTGGCAGTGCACAGACACTGAGGGTTCTTCACTGCTTGCTGCCCTCGTGCGCTGCAGCACTCAAGGCAATGGAGGAGACCACAGGAGTACCCTTCTCTCAAAACAAGCTCCCCACAGGATCCACCCTGCTGCAGGTGGGAGGGCTGCAAGACATTTGCCTTTCAAACGCCCAGCATTGCTCAGAATTGGAGGCCATGCTGCAGATGGTGTATGCTACAATGGAGCAGCAGCTGGCTGAGATGCCACTGGAGCATGCAGAGGCGAGGGCTGAAGCTGCAGAGGAGGAGGCACTGCTGCAGGCAAGCACCGGGTCAGTGCTTTCGGCAACTCCGCCTCCACGTTGCAGCTGAGACTGCAGCCTGGTGTTGTATAAGGGTAAAGTCACACCCTTCACAAAAGGGCCTGCATCTCCTGGGTGTAATAGCTTGGCTCCAGCGCTGAGAGTGGATGTGCACAACACCAAAAGCTGACTGCTGCCATGTCCCCACAAAGGCTGCATTATGGTGCAGCTTGTCTCGGATGACAGTGGCTATATTGATGCCTGCAGGGTGGCGACAATGACTTTCCAAACCAGTTGGCCGCAACAGTGGACAACCTGCATGAGGCCAGCATCATCTCTGTTGCCTGCTTGTCAGGCGACAGCAGTCATGTCATCACAGGTTCAGGTGAGGCCACCTTGGCTGCAAGCAGTGTGAGCACTGTTCTGCATAGCAGAAGGCTGCCAGCCTGCAGCACGTCATGCTAGCGCTGCCTCTCATTGTGGCCATTTCGCGAATTGTTGGGCGACATCATGTGGGCATGACTACAGGCAATGGCTTGGTACAGAGGGTCGACACAACTGCTGAGGAGTTTGTGTGGCGCTACAAGGGCACCTTTGGAGGCATACTGAGCCTGGCTATGCACCCCCAGGCTGGGTGAGCTGCCTGCATGCAAGGCCATCCCCACCTTGCTCAAGACCAAAAGGACAAAACAGAAAGACTTTGCCGCTCATCACAGCTGAAATGCAGCCAAATCCACAGGCAGCCATGACCTGCTTCACTGCATGCTGTGAGCCGCCTTTGATGCTGGGCCTGCACTGCTGAGTTGCTGCTGCACCTGCAGGGGAGGGGACACACAATGCAATGCTCTGTGCTGCTGCTGCTGCTGCTGCATGTGCAAGGACGGCACACATGGAGACCTCCTCTCAGCCGGCCCCACAGCCAGCTGTGCAGTGCTCCTCCCAAGCACATTGCCCTGGCGGAGCCCCACCTCTGAGCTGCTGCTGCTGACAGCAGGGAGGGCAGAGTCCTGCTGTTGGCCAGCCACAGCATATGGATAGGGACAGTCAGCCAAGCTGCTGTCGCTGCACCTCCAGGGACTGCTTACTGGCTGGCGCAGACAGCTCTGGCCTGCAGCATTCCCGAAATTGTTCCTTGGGACATCACTGCTGCGCTGCGGGTGCTGCTGCACGTGCAGGGAGGGCTGCGCGCTGCTGCTGGCCGGCACCATGGATGGGTCAGTGCTGCTGCTGGCCACCAACAGCGGCGACCTGCTGCAGCAGATGCGGCCCCACCGGCGGTACTGCGTGTCCGTGGCGTGGAGCCCCAATGGCCAGCACTTTGCTTCAGCAGCCTGGGATGACACTGTGGGAATCCACCTCTGCACTGGGAGCAGCACCGGGGGCAGCCAAGCCCCCAGCCAGCCACACATGGAGAACTCTCAGAGTGGCAGCGGGCAGGAGGGCAGTGAGTCTCCACAGCCACAGATGCAGACGCTGGCCTCTATTCCCTATACTCAGCACGTCAACAGCGTGGTCTTCCTCCCAGGGGGGCGACAAATTGCGGCAGCTGTCAAGGAATCTGTTTACCTCAGGCTCATTGACATGGACACCATGAAGGTGACACTGTTGCACCCGTGCTGTTGCGAATCTGAAGTCACAATGTTGCGCTGACTCTGCTGCACTCACACTGCTGCACTGAGGCAGGTGTACTTGGGTCTTGATTACTGCTTTCTTGCTGGTCTGCCTATTCACAAACTGGCTTGCCTTGTGATACTCAGTCAAGAGGTATGCCAGGGCACCAAGGGGTTTTGGGGGTTGAGCTGCTGCACTTGAGCAGGTGTGTTTGGGGTCACTGACACTGCTGCCTTGATGGTGTCCATACTCACCACAAGCATGTCTTGGCGCACAGGAACTGGTGCAGTTCAAGGCAGAAATGCAGGCACAACACTCCCATCAGAACATTGGCCCCATGAGCTTGGTGGCTGCACCAGCTTGGCTGCAACATAGCTTGCGCTTTCTGCATTCTGAGTTGCCGACATGCCTGTTTGCCCAGCGTTTAAGCAGTAGCTCCTGTTCACTGCAAGCATGCCCCGTTGCCTAGCAATGCCCAAGCAGCAACTGCATGCTGACTGCGGGAACCTGTCCCGCAAGTGGGTCTGGAGAATAATCTTTTACTGCAGGCTTGAAGCCAGCTTTCGACATCACATGCATCTCGCGATCTGTGCTTGATTCCATGCAGGAGAGCAGAAAGATCAATCTCAATACGCAAGGTGATGAGCACCTCTCCTTCTCAGCCAGCCACCTGGCTCTGTCCCCCAACGGCAAGTACCTCCTCATCTCCACCGACACACCCAGGATCATCATGTATAAGCTGTCAGGTGAGAAGGGCTCTCTGCAGTGCCACCTCACCTCGCAGGTCTCCCAAGCTCAGCTGCCCTGCCCTGGCTGTCTTGCACTTTGCTCCTGTGCTCAGGCTGCAGCTTGCTGTGGCTGCTGCTCCCTGCTGTTGCCCTTTGCTCGAGATCAAAAGCTCCATTGTCCCCGCCCAGCCCGCAGCCGGGCACAATCATGGCTCTGCTGACACCATATGCTGCTGTTCGCAATCTTTGCTGCACTCTGCTTGCTGGCAGCCAACTTCACTTGCCCCAGCTACACCTGTTGTGCTCCGCAGACTTCACCCAGGCTCGGAACTTCTTTGGTCTCCAAATCGAGGACAAATTTCACCAACCCTGCGCAGTGTGGCACAGGAGTGGGCACTACATCATAGCTGCTGCTGCTGGCCAGGCCTTCGTCTTTCATGTGGGTACAACCAAGGTATGGCAACTGAAGAACTGCACAGTCACATGCCTGGCTTTGTCCTGGGCACACAGCAGGCTGGCGGTGGCTGCTGGCTCTCAAGTGCCTGGCTGACACCACTGTGTGTCTGCACCATTTGAGGCACCGTGGCTGCTGCAGATTGTGACCAAGCTGAAGGCCCACACCAAGAATGTTAGAGATTTGTGCTATAACAGCAGCACCAATGTCCTGTTCACAGTGAGCTTTGACAAGTCATTGAAGGCATTCAAGCATCATCCAGTCCAACAGTGACAGCATATTTGAGCTGTCACCTCTACCTCTCCCTGTCCCCTCCTGTCATGAATCTGCTGCTCAATGAAGGGCCTGCCTTGGTGCCAGACGGCACTACCACAAAAAGTATCTGCTTGCTGCTGAAACCTCAAAGATGCCATCATTACTCTGATGATGAAGCATGTGCATACATTTGAGCCTTGCACGCCATGGGAGACCGCAAGTTCGGAAGGGGGTCCCGTCTACATCCACACAACTGCAGCTTTTGCTGCCTGAGTTCTGCAAAATGCCAATGCGGCTGGCAGCAAGGCTTATCACAATGATACTATGGTAGCAAGAGGGAAGCAGGGGTGCCCAATTTGGCGTTTTTGGCTAAGGCAGCCAGTGTACAGGGTCAGGGATTGAGGCTGTCAATGCTCTTGATGCCCAACTCCTCGAGCATGCAGATCTCATCCTCCACTATCCCTGAGACTGCTGTCGCTGCCAGGGTGAGCGGGTAGCGTCCTGCATCATCCTGGATCTGCAGCACAGGCCACCGACCCTCAACCCAGCCAGCAGCACAGAGGTGCATGGACCACCTGCTTTGAATCAAATGGCGTAAGACGCAACATGGCAAGTCATGATCAGACAGCATTGCCATGCTCTGCTGAAGGGCATGTAGTAGGGTTTCATACACCCACCATGTAACTGGCCCCAAGCTGCAGGAGTATCCTGATGATGTTGACAGAGACCTGAAGCAGCCCCTCTTCATCGCCTGCAGGCAGATCAAAGCAGCAGTGTGAGAGCATGTTGCATGCCTTCAGCATGCTGACATGCTGATTTGCCAGGCAGGCTCGCCTGTGCTGTGCATGACAGCAGGCATGACACCAGTCTGTATGCAAATGGCCGGCGAGAGGTCACAGCTCAGACCCTGGGTGGGGGCACCCCGCCAAGCCTGGCATGGGCAGACCAAAAGAATCATGTGGCCTCTCACCACTGCGCTCGCGGGCACTGGCAACATCGATAGCCAGATGCAGGGCGGTCTGCCCCTGGTTGTCCTTCCCATCAATGTCGATGCCCCTGTTGGCCAGCTCCAGCACCAAGTCAAAGGCGTTGCTCAGCACTACACAGCAGCGACGCCCGTCAGGTCTTGAGACTTCTGAGTGATGCGACAGCAACTGCTGTGCAAGCATGCGGCGCGCACTGCTCAGCGGCAGTGCTCACCTGGTGCAACGCTCTTGCGGCAATGCCATATTGCCTCAACCAGATGCAGGCAGCGCAGGGTGGGAGGACGCGCCCTCAGGCAATGGGCTGAATTTGACGACCCTGGTGGCCGTGGCTCTCAGGAAGCACAAGGCGCTGCAGCAGCATGCTGGTCGCCAACAGGACCCCACCTAGGGCGTGCAGGAAGCCGCGGCCCTGTGTGTCGCTCATCAGAAGCGTCTCCAGGGAGGCCCCACTGATGAGCACTCTGGCCAGGCTGTGGTTGCCGCCCCTGATCGCCTCATGCAGCACGCGGGCGTATGCCCTGTGGTCCACCGCGGGCTCAAACTGCAGCAGCGGTGCTCTGGCGTGAGGGCTAGGCCGGGCTGCGCAGCACCTGGGCAGCACAATGGCGCCCAGCACGAGGCCTCAGCAAAGTGTGCATTGCTGGACTGGCTGGGTGTGCTGCCATGTGCACAGCACTGCAGGTATTACCAGACACCCTCCGTCACATTGTTCTCCAAACGGGCAGGTTGCATTTGATGCAGGACTGGGATGATGTGCTGCTGTGGGGCCACACCAGGCACAGCACAGCAGCCAGCCCAGCCAGCCTGCCACACACTACAGGCAGGGGAACCTCCCTGTCATGGACGCTGCACCCCTGCAGGCCACCAGGGTGACCCCACCACACTCGCGAACTGGACCCCCCCCATGCAGGCTCATGCCGCAGGCGTCCCCAGTTGGCCCACTTCCACAGTGCCACCCCACCTTTGCAGCGCTGCCCTGCAGCGTCAACCTCTCTGCAAAGGACAGCAGGACCTCTGCCTGCTGTGCCTGCATGTGCCCAGGATCCCAGGAGTCTGGGCTGCTGCTGTGGCTGTCCTCCCTCAGCAAGTAGGCTTGTGGGCTGCCACTGGAGTCGGCAGAGGGCTGGCTGTGCCTGTACAGGCAGGGTCCCAAAACATCAGCAGTGAGACATCGGCAGTGATACTCCATAGCAGTGCTCTCAGGGCTTGTGCAGCAGCACAAAGAGCCTGCATCTGCTGTGGCAGGGTGCCAGCTCACGGTGAGCCCAGCAGCGCCCATCAGGCTGGCGGTGACGTGCACAGATGCTCACCGTGTCTGCCACCTGCCAGCGCTCTGCTCCATCGAGGCAGTGGCAGCCTCGGCCAGCTGAGACAGCCGCTCCAGGTGCTCAGTCTGAGCCTGCAGGTCCAGAAGTTCTGCTTCCTGCAGGCGGCCGGGACAGGCTAAATCTCTGCACCTAAATGTCTGCACCAGCTGGCAAACAGCAAAGGCACCTGGCGGGCAATCCTGTCTTCATACTCTTGGAGCATGCGCCGCCTACTAAGCTCCATTGCCAAAGTGTTGCTGCGTTTTGCTCTCACAACACTAACCAACTCTCTGCTGACTCACGCCTGTTTCTAAGGCTGCCTGGGTACTGTGTCTCCTAGCAGCCCGGCCAGTTGCTGTCAGTTGGGAGAGAGGATTTTGAGTAACCGCCGGTCTCAGGCTTGAGTGTGCCAGGATGGCGCCCCTGTCCCGCCACTGTGTAAACACAGACTGCCCAACTTGAGGCAGAATAGGTTCAATGTCAACTTTTGACTTATATGTCCATTGACCAAATTGTAAATTTGTCACACAGAGACGTCACTGCTCAGGCGGCTATCTGGACGTTGTC
Source organism: Asterochloris sp. CNOR1 (assembly GCA_963969365.1). NCBI lineage: Eukaryota > Viridiplantae > Chlorophyta > Trebouxiophyceae > Trebouxiales > Trebouxiaceae > Asterochloris > Asterochloris sp. CNOR1. The sequence continues at coordinate 1,648,735 of OZ017756.1, read as the reverse complement.
CTACATCGCGTGATGAGTTCAGATCCTCTCAAAGCAGCTGGAGTGCCTGGGGACGACGCCATCGACATTGATGTCTCCAGCATGCAGAAGAAGGGCATGAACATGGATGCAGGTGAGGAACATGTGCCTTGGCACAGTCATGCATCTGGGCAGCATGGTGAATGCTGCTGTGGGCAGACGCATGCACAGCTGAAAGTGCAAGCCAGCTTACAGTTTCCAATTTAACACTCGACCCGGCCATCTGAGCAAGCAGGGACCATCAGGAAGGATATCCTGGCTGCTGCATACACCAGCAGCGTCGCATGTATGCTGAGTAGAGTGCCATCACATGCTTCAAGAAGCTTAATCTTGCCTGCAGCTGCTGCAGCGCAGTTGATGGCGGCGGCTGGGGGCAATGCGGAGTTGATTAACGCCCTCAAGGTGAGACCTCCAGCCACATATGGCCGCTCAAACAGGCTCATGGCGCCACCGCCGTGGCAGCAGGTGCATGCTTGTGCAAAGTAACCCTTGTGGCTCGACCTCCTGCGCAGGCCCAGCACAGGCCAGCACAGGCCACTCTGGCGGACGCGATCAGTTCAGTGGCTTGGCTGCCGAGACTCTACTGCCTTCATGCTCCTTCAGGCAGCATTGTACAGCCACACAGGGCAGCACCCAGGCAAATAGTTGGGGCATGAGTTGGGGCAGCATGCGCTCCGTGTCAGCAGACTTGGCTGTGCTCAGCCCTCTGGCCGGGTACCGTTGATGCAGCATGGGTGCCGGTCAAGCTCTGCCTGCCTGCCTGTTCTGCAGCACGCAGCAGCTGACAAGCAATGTAGCACACTGCCATGCTACTCAGGACATGCTCAGCTCGACTGCCACAGTGCATGCACACAGTAGCTGCTGACCAGGACGCATCAGCATGCCAGTGACCAGGTTGTCAGGGAGTGCAGGCCTCAGCGCCGTACTCTCCTGGGCAGCAGCTAATCCCTGACTGCCTGCAGGCTCAAATGCAGACAGTTTGGTTTAGCACCTGTCTCCTGGCTGGGTACAGACCCCCCCCCCCCCCCCCCCCCCAGCGCTGCTTGGCACCCTGACTGGGTGCAGGCCCTGGCATTGACAGCCTGGGCAGCAGTTGTCCCTAGGAAGGGTGTTAGCCAAGCTCAGTGGCACAATCAGTGCTGGCCGCTGCCCAAGAAGGGCACCGGCTGGCACGTCTTTCATCTATCTTCTTTCCTTGCACAATCACCTCCTCTCCTACATCTGCCTGCTGCAGGCCAAGCTCAGCAGATCTGAAGCCCCTCCTAGCCACCTCGCACTGCTGCCTCATGTGCTGAGGAGCATAATTGCTCTCATCTCCACCTGCCACTTCCCTCCTGTGGTGCAGGCCAAGCTCAGCAGCATGGTCGGCACTAGCAGCGGGTACCTGGAGTCGCTGCCCAAGCCTGTGAGGAACAGGATTGCCTTTCTGGACGTCCTCCAGGGGCGGCATGACAACATTGAGGAGAATTACCAGAAGGAGAAGGCAGCCCTGGAGGCCAAATACAGGGCCATGTATGGTGAGGACATTACATAGCACGCATCGTCTGTGGTCAGTCGGGAGACAGCGCTGGTCACAGGCTGCATTTTGGGGGATGAGAGTCTGGAAGGAGAAGGCATGAACCACCTGAGGTAGCAAGGGCCAGGCGTGCGAGGCAGGTGTGCTATACATGCTGTGCCAACCTGCGGTGCTCACTGGCCGGAACCTCTGCAGCAACACAGCAGCCAGGCTTGACTTCGGCGAGTGTTGTGTGCTCAACGTCAGCGCACAAGCAGTGCGCATCTAGGCTGCGGAGCCCTCAATTGTGCTTTCAAAAGCCGCGGTGCTCAGCCAACAGCAAGGCTTGGAGTCACACCCTCAATCCTCCTGCTCCATGGTTTTGCCGGCAGGCAAAGTGTGCCAGCACTTGTGCCCACGCTGTATACTTTCTACCTTCTGCAAACTGCAGACAAATGAAAGCATCGATGCTGCAGAGCCGCTGTATGATGAGCGGCGGGACATCATCAATGGCACCAAGGAGGCGCCTGAGCAGCCCGACCTTAAAGATGATGAGCCAGGTTGGCAGTCAGGGCGTAACCAGCTGTGGGGTGCACTCAGAACCCCAAGAGATGTCTGCCTGCACCTGAGGCGGGCCGTCCTTCCAACAGCTGGGAGCTCCTCCTCCTCCTCCTGCATATGCACAGCCACCTCTTTTGGCCCAGCCTCCCCTGCCAGCTGCCAGCGCTGGCTGCTTAGATCCATCCATGTGTATGCCAACAGCACCAAGTAGCTGCCCAAAGCATTCAAGCAAGGACTGCTTGCCATCAGCACCTGATGGACACAGCCAGCTCCAGGCAACTGCCTAGCCAGCAGTGTGGTGTCACTGCATGCAGGCAAGGTTGATCAGTGGGTCTGACTGAGAAGGATCCACAACAGACTCGGCACCTTTTCGCTCCTGAGGGTGACTGCTGCTCCCCCGTTGCAGGCCAGGCTGAGCAAGAGGCCCCATGCAGGCATGCCAGCCTTCTGCTTGTCGGCAGGCGTGTCTATGTTGCCGGCGTCGCACTGTAGTGTGGACAACTCCCTGTGTCCCCTGCTGCAGGCCAGGCTAAGCAGGAGGCGCCTCCTACAGGTGTCCCAGGCTTCTGGCTGGGCGCCCTGCGCAATGACCCCATTGCAGACATGGTGAGTCCTGGCACTGCAGTGGGGCAGCGTTGATGCATGCGTCAGTGGCAGCTGTGTGCAGCCTGATGCCTGCGGCAGTACACAGGGGAGGGACAAGACTTTTCTGCGGTGGCATGACATGCAGTGGCAGGGTCAGGTTGCTTAGCTGGGGTGGTCCTGCCAAACAGCTGTCTGCCCTTCGCAATCTGCTGCAGAATCACGCGTCCCTGAGTTTTCTAACACATGAGCACAGCCTGGGACTGCATATTGCAGACAGGGCCTCCCAACTCTGGGGCCGTGGTCCGCCTGGCGGCCACTCCTGTACACCTCAAAACATCACAGATGCTGCACTGCAGTTCTCAAAGGAGGCATTACCTTCCTGGAACAGCTCATGACAGCCCCAGCAGCTCAGATGAGTTCATTCATGGTTGCTGCAGATCACAGACAAGGACGCTGCCATTCTGGAGCACCTGACAGATGTGCGCACCGTGTTCCTGGCTGACGAAGCGCGGGAGGAGCAGCACAAGGAGCAGAAGGCCAATCCCCCTCCGCCTGGGCATGAGGGTGAATTTGCTGACGACGATGACGATGAGCTGCCCAAGGTGTGTTGGAGCTGACTGCTGGCTCGCACTCCAGAACAGCGGTAGAAGAAGCTCAGGGGGAGAAGCCCTTCTCAGCAGAAGGTTCAGCAAGTCAATGCTGTAGTGTGACATGGCGTCTGTAAGGTTTGTCCCTTTGCGGGTTTACACAACCGATCAGCTGCGCAAAGAATGCTTCCAGGACTGGCCGTTGCTGCCGAGAGTAGGGCAGCCCAGCCAAGCAGCCAGGCTGGCTGTATATGCCACCGCACAGCCTTGCTTGAGGCACTGCAAGCACCACCGGTCGTGGCAACGCTCTCTGACGAAGATGGTTGGCCTGTGCTATGCTGGGCTGACTGCCTGCATGCTGTGCTTGGTGCTGGCCTGCCAGGTGTCATTGACCTCTGGCATGCAGACATGGCAGAGTTGATCAGCACTCTGGACAGCCTGGCCTAATTTGCTGTCCCTCGGGTGGCACTTCATACTGGGCAGGAGCGCTTTGCAGTCCAGCAGCCATGGCCGCATCCCCTCATGAACTTGCATCGCAACAGGCAGGGGCGCTCTGCACCATGTTTCTCCTGCAGGGATGCTGGCATCATCTTCAACCCTCTTGTCAGCAGGCAGCAGCCCTGCACCAAGCTGCAAGGCACATTCCCCTGCCTGCAGGGCTTCCGGCTCATCTTCACCTTCAGCGAGAACCCCTACTTCAGCAACCGGGAGCTGGTGAAGACGTACTACATGGTGGACGAGGAGGACCCAGTGCTGGAGAAGCCAGAGGGCACACAGATCCAGTGGAAGGAGGGCAAGGATCCCACCATCAAGGTGGGCGCTGGCGCAGGCGGGTGGGGGTTGTGGGAATGCCCTGCAGCTGCATGGTAGGGACTTTTTGAGGTCTGATAAACGTTCAAGGGAAGGAGAACCCCATCAGTACGGCGGGGGTGTTGTGGGTTTGGTCTGGGGAACAGGGGTGATGTTGTGGCCGGTGTTGATGTCTCATTGTGTTGTGTAAGGGATGCAGATCTATTGGAAGGAGGGAGGGGCCCCACCAGGTGAGGCTTGCAGGCTGGTACATGAAGACAGCAAGGAATGACGTGTCCCGATATCATGTCCTGCTGGCGCCCTCAGTGTCTAGACGAACCCCAGAGTCAGGTTGCACCTTGCCGGGCCTCTGAGCAGTGGCTCGCTAAGCTGTTGCAAGAAACTGGGGCGTCCTGCAAGCTGGAAGGTCATCTTTGAGCGCCTGACGGCGCAGATGGCATGCCCCAGCACGCACTGCTGCACACCAGGACTGCCCTGTCTCATGGCAAGGCACCAGATCCACAGATTGCCGCCCTAGCCTGGCAGCAGACAATAATGTGATACCACGCGAGAAGTCCTCAGTCACCCTGCAGGTCCTGAAAAAGAAGCCCAAGGGGAACAAGGGCAGGGTGGCCAACAAACCCCCGCAGACAAAGGTTGAGAAGGTCCAGTCCTTCTTCAGGTGGGCCGCAGATGACGTCTTGACCAAGTGGGCAGCAAAGCAGCTGCCTGTTTGCTGCTTACGTGCTGCACCGGTCTGCGGCTTTGGCTGCCTGCGTGCATAGCTGCTTGGGTGGTGTTGGGCTGCACCTCTCATGGCCTCTTTGGAAATGTGGCTCAACACCTGCTTGCTGGCAGCGTTCTTCCTCCTGAGGGTAGCACTGGCCACCCTGACATGATAGCTGTTCAGAAGTGTCAGCCGGCAGCTCTCATGTCCACTGGGTACATGCGTGGCAGCTGCCTGCATACGCTCTGTAGATTCAGCTGGGCTCACATACCTCAGAGCAACTGTCTATGAGCGACCCAGATGCGTGTCATCAAGCACAATCTGAAGCCCTGACGCTGTGCAGGACCATGGCGCCCACAGTCGAGTCCCCATTGATGCTTTGCTGGAATGCTTGGGCCTGGCCTGCAGGTGTTCCGCTCCCCTTGCAGTGCATTCCACCCTCTGGCGCCTGCATGGAAGGACCTCAAGTGTCCATGTGTACCCTGCGCCACTTGCTTCAGCTCCCGCACACACGCCTGACCAGACATGCTCACACCTGAGCCAGCCCTGCTCAAGGAGTGTCGGCTATACCCTGCAGATTTTTCGACCCCCCTGCGGTGCCTGGCCCCGCGGACGAGCTGGAAGAGGAGGAGATGCAGGAGCTGCAGACTGCGCTGGAGGAGGACTACGAGATAGGGTGGGGAGGCACTGTCATGAACACAGTGCACCAGGTCCTGCTTCCATTTCACAGCTGGAGGGGGCCAGGCAGGGCAACTGCCAGCGTCTGACAATGCGAAATCAGAACTTCCTGCAGTACAGCCATGGGGCTCACCTGAGTAGACATGCAGGGAGCTGCAGTTGCAGGTGTTGCTTGCCGGGGCCTGCTCTCTGATGTGGGCCGACCTGCCACAGAGGAAGCCCCTATGGTCCCTCTGCTTTGACTTGTGCTGGACCCGGCTCTCCATGCTCACCCACGTCGTGGTGGGCACCCCTTTGTGTGGCTGCCTCTGGGTGACTAGTCAGCTGAAGCTTGCCTGAGCACCACATCAAGGGTTGCTGCTGGGTCCCTCAGCTTGGCCACGCCGGGGTGCAGGGAGCATATCAAGGACAACATTGTCCCGCGTGCTGTCAAGTGGTTCACTGGGGAGGCGCTGGCTGAGGAGTCCGACGAAGATGAGGTGAGACGATGGGCCCTGAAACGGCACCAGATGCTGGTGCTTTGTGGCCCAGCCACTGCCAGCGGCAGGCAGAGCTTGAGCTGATATGGTCTGCACATGTCTGCAGGAGCCCAGGGGTGGGAGGCTGACCCCTGCTGCATGTGATGCTTGCCAGTGAGGGGCAGGCCTATTTGCTGCGTGGCCTGCACCGCCCAGCAAGCTGTGAACGCCCTGAAAGCTGCCAATGGCGAGGGGGCCAGTCTGTCTCTCTGTGAGCTCGTGAGCTTGGATATACACATCACGAAAGACAACTTCTTACAGCGTAGTACCTCTGCAGGATGAGGATGACGATGAGGAGGATGAGCTGGATGAGGAGGCCCTCACAGAGGACGATGACGACAATGAGGAGGTGAGTGCAGCTGCGTGCACCGGCCCGCATGGCAGATAGCTGCGCGCAGTGGCGCATTGCCATGCAGCTGCGTGGCACAGGGATCCTTCAGGCGTGGCAGCAGCAGATGTTCCCCGCTGCATGCAGTCCCACCTTCTCATGGCTCTCAGCTAAAGGTGTGCAGGCCTGGCAATCTTCAGCATCTTGCATGCTTGAAGAGCCTATTGCGCTCCATGATTCCCAATGTCAAGTACCTCTGCTGGATATGCCCAAGCATGGGCTTGCATCTCAGCCAGGCCAGCAGTGATGGCGCTGCTGTCTGCCTCTTGTCTTCCTCTGCATAGCTAGCCCGATTTGGTGTTCAGGAAGAAGCGGACGATGAGGACGAGGAGGCCTCTGCTGTAGTCGCAGCCTCTGCAAGAGGGCACCGTAAAGCAAGCGGCGCCAGCAAAGCGGTAAGCCAATTGCTTGTCTGCCGACCTGATAATCTGCCTTGCCTCTGCTGCGCAACTGACGGAACGTGCAGTGATGCGGTCAGCATTGCTGCCTGTCTGCTGTCAGGTGCTGTGTGGGCCCCTGCTGAGACCGGCAGCATGCCTGCCTGCACTGCCTCACGCTGTAGGTGTCTTCCCAGGAGTGCTTGTGATCGCCGCAACTGCCATGGCAGCAGAACTGTCCCAACCTTCCATGTCCTCAGCCCTTGTGCTGGTGCCTCTGCAGGCACGCAAACCTGTCACAGAGGGCGAGCAGCCACAGGAGTGCAAGCAGCAATGAGAGCCGAAGTGTCACACAGTTGCAAGCCTCCCAGCAGAAGCCCTCCACCACCCTCAGAACATCAGACTGCACATAATGGACTCTGCCAGCCCCACAACGTATGCTTTATGATTCTGTGAAACATCAAGAGTGTGATGCATTACATGTGTCAGCAAACAAATATTCACAAGAAGTTTCAAAGCAAAGTTTTGGGAAGGCTGGTAGCACACCAGCAGTAGGGGGATTTTATAGGAGCAACAGCTTGTTGAAGCAAAACATAGACCCAGGTAGTGTATCATTCATTTTTCAGGCACAACACGCAGTGCTGCAACCGCCACATGGCGGTGCCAGTAGATCAAGTTCAAAGAAATAGTCATGGCAGACCCGCTTGAGGATACATTTGCTTATGTTGCTAGGTGGGCGGAGTATACATCAATAGTGTACTGCCAGGAGGGCCTTGATATGGGTGTGAGGCCTGCATGGTGCTCTGGGCAGCTCAATGCTGTTCCAGTCAGCCAGTGCTCTGCTGTGCAAGCCCAAGGACTTGCAGATTGGAAAGGCTCAGCTTCAGTCTGTCGGCAGCAGACCGCCTGACGCGAGTGTGGTTCAGTGACAGGGTTTCCAAAGCCTGCAGTCATAGGCAGCCAACAAGTCGGGCTGTCGCAACGACAAGGCTTGAGCAAGCCTGGCAGGCTACATGGGTGGCTCTGCTGCCGAAGTGCTCAAGCTTGATGCAGAAGCTGCAGTGGGGTAGTCCGAGAGGTGCCCAAGAAGTGCTATAAGCAGACGACAGCATTCAGCGCCTACTGCCCGGCAGGGCACTGCCATGCGGCCATGCAGGGACACATGGCCTTCAAAGGACCCCAGACACACACTGCAGCGTGCCTGCAGCATAACGCCGCCGCATGTGCTCCTGCTCTGGCTGAGGTTCACTTGAAACCGCCCACTGAGAGATGCAAGACCCCAGCTCGCACCGTAAGGCGAGCAAGCGGCATCAGGCCTGCCCCTGTCACCCTGCTGCGGCTGAGGTTCAGGGTAACCAGGTTGGTCGCCCTGGCCAGCTGCAGGATGGAGGCGTCTGTGATGCGCGGGTTCTGGCCCAGTGACAGCGTGCTCAGACTCTTCAGTCCTGCCAGGGCTGACACTCCCGCATCTGTGATGGCCCCATTGCAGATTTCAAGCGCCTCCAGGCAGCTCAGCTTGCTGCAGGCAGATGGGCGCAGGATGAAGGGACACTGAGCAAGATCTGCAGGGCGCCAGCAAGCCTCGCACCTGCCCGCACAGACAGGCAGAGTGGCATTGTCATGGGGAGTACCAAAGGTTTAGAGGCCCAGGGCAAGCTGACATGAGGGTTGAGCACTAATTCCTGCCATGAACGTCATACAGTTGGGACCAACATTAACAGGCAAGACCATGGCACGCAGGTGACGCAGCAGCAGGGCCAAGCTGCAGTCCAGACGCCTAACACATGGTGCCAGCCCCACCTGATCTCGTGACAGCCCTTGTCCGTAACCTTGGCCCCAAACAGGTCCAGCGCCAGTAGCCCCTTCAGGCTGGTGATGTACCTCATCCCCAGATCTGTGAAGAGGCGGCTGTCCAGGCTGAGGCTGGTCAGCTGCATCAGCTCCGCCACGTGAAGGAGGCCATAGTCACCCACCTCTGCAGAGAGCAGGAGATCAGAGGTCAATCAAGGTTGAGGAACCTAGAAATTAGAACGGCCAAGTCAACCGAACACAGGGCAGGTTGAGGCTGCATGCCTCTGCAGCACAGGAACAGGGTGAACAACTGGCAGGCAGCGGCTGATCAGCCAGCGTTGTATGGAAGGGCTTGTCACAGCATTTTCATCCGGCAAAGGCACGGGAGAGCTTCAAAAGCTTGCAGGCTGCACATGGACTGAATACATGGACTGAGTAAAGAATGATTCAGGTTTGTGCTGGGCAAAGTGCAGTGGCTGCCTCTGAGCTGCCAGGCAAGCAGTCATGGGCAAATCTGCAGTGCGCTTGTGCATCCAGTCTGAAGACGCTACAGAAACCTGCCTGGCTGAGAGTCTGCAGGGACTTCAGGCATTTGGACTCACTTGAGTAGGCCAGGCTCAGATTCTTCAGGTCCTTCAGGCGCGTGATGTGCTGCATGCCAGGGTCTGCCACCATGGTGTCTGTCAAGTCCAGCTGCTGGATGCCTCTCAGCGTCTTGAACACGCTCATGCCGCTGCAGGGCAGCATCTGATTTCATGTTAGTCAGCTGCTAGCTCAGCCAGATGTTCAGACAGGGCTTGTAGTGGTGCAAACAGGTCATCAGCTCATGCAAGTGTGGTCTGGGGCCATTCAAACTCTGCCACTTGCTCTTTGCAGGCACACAGGCAGCTGGCATAGCCGTGCTGCACTGCACCCGGTACCTCAAGCAGGTGCTGCTGCCTCACTGAGCACTGACTTGTAGCAGCACTGCACTCGTGGGACAGTGACCCCGCAGCAGGCCTGCTCGGGTCACATCAGGTGCTGCAGTCTACCATAAACGCTGCTGCCTCCCCAGAGCCTGCCTGAGCACAACGAAAGTCCCACAGATGCTGTGGATAAGCTCCCCAATTGTTACACCCAGCAGTCCACACATCCAGGTCCGGCAGGCACGCTCCAGAGCACTCACGCGTCAGTGACCTCGCAGGAGTCCAGGTTCAGGCTGGTCAAGCTGGTGAGGGGCTCAATTGCCTGCAGCCCATCATCCCCTATCTGGGTGTAGGCCAGGTTCAGCTCCTGGAGCAGGGGCAGGAACGCCAGCTGGCGCAGGCCTGCAAGCAGATCAACGGGTGCAGTGACTTCAAGACTGGGCAGAAGGGGCCAAGTGGAAGTTGAGTGCAGGGCACCGCGCTGACTGCCCCATGACACCTGCATGAGCAGCTGCAGGGAGGCCAGAGGAAGCCGGCATGCAGTCACATCGCCCAGGAGTGCTGCCATGCTGCAGCATGGCCTGGAAGAACCAGCAGAGCCTATCACAGCAGCGGCAAGCAGGCCAGGTCACATGGGCCTGAGAGCAAAGGCCTCAGATGCAGGAAGCATGCAGGGCACCTTTCAGATTGGAGCAACACTGTCAGCGCCGAATGCTGGTATGCACATGCTCCAAACAGGTGTCTGGTATGCATCAGTGGTCTGATGAGGAGCAGCCATTCACCCTGACCGCGGCAGAACGCGTGCCTGAGATTGCTGGCATCCACAGCCTGCCATTCGACATCAGCCTGCATGCACTGCTGCACCCTGGGACCCCTCACACCTGTCGTGCACACCAGCCCAAGCCAGCAACAGAGTGCGCACCATTAGCTGGGGACCCAACGTATGCTGCCAACACAGCAGCTGTTTGGCTTCACGTTTGCAGTTCCTGTCAGCCACAGGAGGGGCGGAGTGCAGCATGCTGCTTACCTCATACCATGGCACTACAAGCTCCCGCTACTGAACATGATCCTCGGCTGCCTCACCTTCATCGTGCAGGTCAGTCCAGGCCAGCGACAGAGTGCGCAGTTTGGTCAGGCGAGCCACCACACGCATCCCGGCATCAGTCACCCCTGTTTTGGCCAGCCCCAGCGCCCGCAGCTGTGTCAGGCCCTGCAATGCCTCGAGGCCCTTATCTCCCACCTGCACAGTACACGCACCTCAGTAAGCTGAGCTGCACTGCACAGACTGCGAGATGAGGTAAGAGCAGGCGTGGTGGCGCCGCCGAGAAGCTTACACACGCACGTCAACAACCAGAACTGTGAATAAGGCTGATCCCAGGCTGCCTGCCAGCAGGATACAGCACAGAGTGCAGCGCCTCCAGCCCTCCTGCCGCCGCACACAGCAGTAGGGTGGAGCGGAACTTGCACAGCAGACCTTGCTGTGACACTAGGCAGACCCTCATCACTGAGGTGCCGGTCGTGAACGAGCCTGCGCTGGCCTGCTCTTGACCACAACCCTTCATGCAAACGTGGAGTCCCCAGTGATGCTGTCTCACCATGCACACTGCCTGCCGAGGCTGGCAGGTAGCGTCTGGCCATGAGCTACCCACAAGCAGCACGTCGGCTGGTTTGCAATCATTTACCTCATTGGCTGTGACAGGCATGGGCATGCCCTTGACAGGTGCACTGGTCAGCTCCGCCCATGCTGGCCTGCTGTCAACCATACACACAGGCTATGCCAGAATCCCTCCAGCAGGCACAAGCTCACCGATGTGCGTGACAGCTGCAGGTTGGTGAGGCTGCTCATGCCATGCAGGGCACGGGCGTCGTCGTCTGTGATCCCCTTGCACCACCCCAGATTCAGCTCCTGCATCTTGCAGCACCCTGCGGACATGAGGCAGGCTCTTCAGAGACAAACGGTCCTGCTGCTTGCATGACCCTAAGAGCAGCTCCCTGCTGAGCACATTCCAATGCGGAGCAACACCTTGACAATGAAAAGGGTGGTGCTTTCAAAGCATCAACAGCAGGCCCTGCAGCTGCACAGGATACCAGGATCCAGCACCCACACTTCCCCAAACGCTGCTAGGCCAGCCAGGCAAATTTTGCACCTTAGGCTTGTTATGCACAACAACCACCTTGCGGACAAGAGGAAGTGGACAGCAATAGTCGAGCCTTACCAGAAATGTGCCTGAGTCCGCTGGCCCTGCTGCACAGCTCCAGGTTGAGGTACTGCAGGTTGACCAGAGGAGCCAGGTAGGCGAGGCCTCTAGCACCTATCTGGTCGCAGCCCTCCATGCTCAGATGCTGCAGCTGCAGCATGCCTGCACAGCAGTAGCAACAGGGGTGACGTTGAGGCATGAATGGTATCCTCAGAGGCTGCCTCTGTGGCTGCTCATCCCCAAACAATGTGGTCTTCCTGGTGACACACGTCCCCACAACATCAGCAGTAGCAGCAGCAGGGCCTGCTCAGATCTTGGCTTCCTGACCACCCAGGGCCGTCATGCCACCAGCAGTCCGATTGTCATGGTGGAATTTGCAAGGCAGAGGTACTCAAGGCAGACAAAGTGTTGCAAGAACAGATGTCACATGCACATCATCTCCCAGACAGCCCACCTTGCAGGTAAGCCATTCCGTCTGATGTCAACTTTGTGCAGCCATCCAGCACCAGCTTCTGCAGCTGTATCTGATTACGCATGACCTGCAGTGCTGCATCTGTGACCTGCACAGCAGCCAAAAGCACTTTCTGAGCAGGCCAGCAGGCACTGTATATTGCTGGGGCAAACAACAGGGGTGAACAGCACAGTTGATAGCGATCGGGCAGCTGCCTGGAAGCTGGCGCTGAGCCGCCAGCTTCAGCAAAGCCATGTTGATCATGCTTGGCACCAACACAGCAAGGAAGACATGCGCTGCATATGCAGCTTCCATGAATGGCAATTGCAGCCAGCCAGCCCACAAGTCTAATTGTGCCTGATCAGTAAGGGTGCCCATGTTGGGCCAAACAGGCCAAAGTAAAGTAGCATGCTTTTGCAGAGTTGTTCTCGCTCTGTCAGCAACAGGCTGGCACATAACATCAATGTCTCCTGCAGATAATGATATTGCACTGCCCCAGCCGATCTATGCCAAGCATGTCTTCATGATCTCAAATCCTTTTGGACCGGCGTAGCCTGCCAGCAAATCTATGTGGCCAGCTGAAGCCTGTCAAAGAGTGTATCCCCTGTACATAAGGACGAGCATGCCGACTTCACCTACAGGCAGCAGTCTTCAGGCAGTGCACCCAGGCAGCATCCATGTTGCGTCACCACCACCTATGCGGGAGCAGGGAACTCACCCCACGGCAGTGTGCCAGCTCTACGACGCGCAGCGGCGCAGCCTGCAGGGGTCTGAGCCAGGAGGGCTGCAGCTCGGGCAGATCGTCCACCACCAGGCTGTACACACAATGCCCCGCAAACAGGCTGATGGTGCGTTGATCCAGGTTCCCACTGGCGATCAGCTGGTCCAGCAAGAGCTGCAGCAGGTCAGGCGCCTCAATTCGCGCCAGGGTCTGCCCGCACAGCTGGTCTGGATTGGCACATAGTGACGCCAGCGCCAGTGCCAGCAGGGTCGGCTCAGGATCCTCCTGCCGCCGGTGGAGCTTAAAGGAACGCCGGCCCAGGTAGCTGACCTACAGGCATGCAGCATGGCAGCCTGGGACCCCTGACAGAAGTGGCCCAAAGGCTGGCAGATGTAAGCAATGAGTGAAAGGGCCTGAGATTGCCCAGAGGCCACACCTGGCGCTCGGCCTGCCCCTCCGGCTGGTGTTTGCGAGTCTTCTTGCGTTTCAAACATTCCCCCAGGCGCCAAAGGAACGCCTGCATCCGCTCCATGACAGGGCACCTGTCCCTGTGGATGGAGCGGCCTCCGAAACAGGAGCTCAAAGGCTGTGTCGAGTCATGTGGCCAACAAAGTTATGTTGACCAGCACCAAAGTTATGTTGACCTTGGCTGTGATTTCGGATGTGCCTTCTGTGAGACAAACTGAGGGATCTAGATGGCGTTCCCTCTGAGATGTGGGCCTGCTGAGACAGTATGCTTTGACAGGGACAGATTTCGTGAGCAGCAGATTTCTGACCCATCTTGATCCCTGCTGACTCCTGCGCTGCATGCTGCAGTGCTGGAGCTGGAATTTGTACAGTGCCTTGCGAACCCCCAGTACATCAACTGTGAGCCCTGTACAAGCCCATGATTACTACGCATGTCCGGTGCCAGCCGTTGCCCTCGGCCTGCCTGCAGGGCTGTCACAGAACGGCTGGTTTAACAAACCAGGCTTTCCCCAATACCTGGAGTATCTGCTAGACACCTGGAGGAAGCCCGACTATGCATCATTCTTGACGTAGGGTTCCTGCACTGATTGAGCTGCCTGATGTCTCATGTTGGCCAGCGTTGCACATTGCACAAACTCACTGCATACCCTGCAGATACCCACACTCCTTGTTCTTCCTGGAGCAGCTGCAGGACAAGGGCTTCAGGCAGAACATGGCACAGCCTGAATTCCAGGTGTGATTGTGGGCCTCTAGGACTTTGGCATGAGTGGTGGCCCCTCAAGCTGCCGGCCTGTCCTTGCAGGAGCTTGCACACACACAGCAGTACTTCTTTTGGTTACACCAACGGCAAAGCCGCCAGGCGTCCCAGGAGGGGAGTGGCATGAATCACAGCTGAAGGGCACACAGCTGTAGCACTGCTGATCACACTTCGATGAGACAGAGTTGTGGCACCAGACGCGACTGCTGCTATTTCAGAGGCCAGAAGGTCTGCGGGAAGTACAGAGGCGGTGCTGCATATGATGGCTCTCAAACCTGCTGGGCTCAGCAGAATGCCATGCACACACATCAATCAGCTTCATGGCATTTAGCCTGTTCCCAGTAGTGGGCGAGTCCTCTGTCTTTCAGCCATTTCAGGGCAGCTGCCTCACTGCGGAAGGTCTCCAAGACAAATCTCTGAAACGACTTCGCTTTCACTGTCCCTTGCCACACCAGATCACACCTGTTTTGAGGTCTTTCGGTCTCATCTGCAGCATGGAAGCGGCATTGTGATGCGTGCAGATGTTCAAGTGACCAGTGCAGCAAATGCTGCTTTGCATGTCCTGTGCACAAGGGCTGCACAACTGGAGCTCACCTGCTTCCTCCTCTTCTGGAACCACAGTCCATTTGATGCGCTGTGTCATAAGCTTGGTATACTTTTTGTGGGCCTTGATGCCTCCCTCAGCCACCACAATGCACATCTCATCTGTCAGCACTGCGCACCCAGTCAGGTGAAGCTCCTGCATGCCAAGCCAGTGCTGATTTGGTGGGTGCTGAGCACTGTTGAGGCAGCAGTGTGAATTGAAACACATCTGCTTGTGCACAACTTGCTCCTGAGCACTGCCTGCTCACCTCAGCATTGACCTTGACCTTGAACTGAAGCTGCTTGTGGCTGAGGTCGCGCACTCGGAACAACGTCACAATTGGAGCCTCGCCCTCAGAGGCCTCCCCAATCAGCTTCTTCATCTTTTTCTCCTTCTTCTCTGCTGGCGTCAGCTTGCGTGCCAGATTCCTGTCCTCATGAGCCTGCAGGACAGCAGCGCACAAACCCTGAGCCACAAAAGCCCCAGAACTGCGTGTTGCCTTGCCCACAGCATGCTGCATCACTTCCCTGACACAGGGGTCGGTCTCCCCGCAGCGACAATGCAAAGCTAACCTCTCCACTTGAGGCAGCACATGTTGGCCTGACCACACGGCTGTCTGCCCTGATGCGATGGCATAACCCCTGCATCTGCCGCCAGGCTTGAGGGCTGCCAGGCGCACCAAGATGACAGAAATGACAGTGCCGTGCAGCAGGGTCCTGGCTCACCTGCTGCCGCTCCTGCATCTGCTGCCGGACCTCGGACTCGATGGCTGTTGGGTCCATCACCGCATTCTCCCCCAGCACTCGCATCATGTTGCTGATCTTGACCTTTGGCTTGGGCGGCTCCAGCAGGCCCTGAGCAATCAGGTCCTGCAGCAGGGTGGGCACGCAGGAATCAGAACTAAGGATCATTTTGCTTTTTATGGTCTTGTTGGCACCTGGGCGCCTCCAGCAGGCCTGGCCACTCACAACCTGTAGCAGGATGGACAATGAAGAGCGATGACATCAAGCTTGTGCGGCTGGAGCAGGTAGGCTGCTGATGCTCCGGGTTGAGATGCAGCTCCCTGCAGCCTGATGGCTGAGGGGACCACAAGTGCCAGGCAGTGCTGGCAGTGTTGACAGTGACATGAGTTGATCGAGGTAGGCAGAAGAACCTCGTGTCACACCTCATACTGGCCACTAAGCAGGCCATGCGAGCTCACCTCACCTGTGCGTGGGCTGGACAGGCCCTCAACCAGCACAGAGAGTCTAGCCTCCCTGAGGTGCAGTAAGTATGCCGGGATGGGGGCGGCTCGAGTTTGCAGTCTGTCTACATTTCAAACAGGCAGCAAAACCCCAACCTCATTATAGACCTGGCTGCACATGCAGATCCCAAATGTCCAGACCTGCAGCCAGCAGGTTTGTCTGTCTGCCTGTGCGTCTCAGCATCACATGTCGCCTACAAGCCCACCTGGCGCTCCTTCTCACGCTCCATGCGGCGCTGCGTGCGCATCTTCTTGCGCTCGCGGGCAGTGAGCACCAAGGGCATGGGGGCTGCAGGTGCCTCCTCCACAGGCGGTGCAATGGGCACAGGATGCTCCACATAAATGGTGATGCGCTGCTCATTGATCCACCTGCAGGATGATGGGACTTCAAAGGCGAGTGAGCTGAAAGAAAGGGCTGGAGCTGAAGCAAACAGGCTGGCGAAACAAGCGGCCTAGAGGGCGTTGTCGGCATGCTTCGCTTGTTGAAGTGTCTGCAGCACAGGCAGCCACGTAGGTGCATGCAGCCTGCGCTGCAGATTGTGATCTTCAGGCTGGCGACGTGCTGGGTAAGCAGGTGCTGTCAAAGTCTGTACTGTAATAAGTGCGGCCCTCGTTGATTTGCCTGCAGCAGAGACAGTCCTGACGGCGCCCGCGGTGGGCAGCAAAGCCGTTGTGTGTATTAAACGCAGATTGTGATACAGCTTGAGTCAGCAGCTGCGGGGCAGCATGGCCCCTGCCTCATCCTGACTGACTCCCCCTCACCCAGATGAGGGTGGTAATCAAGCTGAGCTCACCTAGCTTCCTCCCACAGAGGCTCAGCATAGCTCTGCAGATTGCATGTCCAGTGTGTCTTACAATGCGATGCAGTTCTTCTCACCAAGGATGCTGCAGCAGGCAGTTCTCCCACCACTCCACCTTACACTGCCACCCTGACTGCTTCCCCTGGATATTCTCCCAGAGACTGGCTGACCCACTGGACACATGCACTGACTTACCGAGCACCCTCCTCCATGGGCTCCTCATAGCTCTCTGGATGCTGCAGCAGGCGGGCATCCCACCACTCCACATCAGGGATAGCAGCCTTTTGGGCAGCCACCTCCTGTGCAGTGGTGACCGCGCGCTGCCCGAGGGGGACAGCGTTGGCATCGCCGCCGGCAGCAGCCTCCCGCCGCTCCTCTGCCTCCCGGCGGCGCATTTGTTTCACCCCCTCCTCCCCATACTCGGCCTGCAGACACGGCCAGGTTCACAGTCCTGCTTTGGAGCCCAGCAATTGATACTTTGTGCACAGGACCTGTCCAGTGCAAACATGCTGTATGTGAGGCCCTGTACCAGGGCCTCACGGATGTACGGGTGGTACAGCACAGATGCCTCCAAGGCTGCCTCACCCTGATGCGCATGACTTGGGCCTCCCTGTTGTAGGCGCCAGGCTTGACGAAGTCGAAGTTGGACCGCCGCCGCCGCTCCAGTCTCCTGGCCCCTCGATTGCCCAGCAAGTCATCATGATAGCTGCAGCAGCAGTGCACAACAACTGGGGATGGTACACAGCAACGAAAGGCAGGGCTTCAGGCAACAATCCTGGCGAGCACAAAGTTCTTTGTCTCACAGAAAGGCAGCCTATTTGCAGTGGGCTGCAGAAACAGTTGCCACCACAAGGCGTCAGAACAGCAGCGCAGAAACTTCTCGCAGCGGGGGAGACACAAAGCAGCACTGCATAGAGCCTCCGTGAAAGAGACACACCTCTCGACTTTGGGCTTGATGCCCGGCTCTTCCTCCTCCTCTGCATTCATGCGTGCCAGCTCCGGCCGCTTCTGGTTGACCTGCGGCAGGCAAATCATCTGTTGAGCCTAGCACCAGGGTATTCAGCTGCGGCGGCCAAATTTGTGTGCTGCAGCTGCGCCCTTGCCCCATTGTTGAGCAGCTTCAAAGTGGGGATTCATAAATTGGCTGAGAGGCTGCACAGCTAAGCATCACAGCGTGGCAACCGAGGACACCACCACGGTCAAATTTTTGCACTAACTAAACAGCATGTAGCACCAGGCTGCAGAGTACTGAGAGATCGCACTGACTGCCAAGCTATTTGCGCTGCAGCAGCAGAGCCTGATCAGCGCCCCACCCCATGCACTCACATGCAGGTGGCCCCACCTTGAAGGTCGTGACCACGTCTGCCTTGCGCTCCACCAAGTTCCCGAAATCATCGACCTCTCTCCCCTGGTCGTCCAGCCTCAGTGCAATGGGCTTCGAGTAGGCAGTGCGCACAGGCATGGGCGGCCTCACTGCAGCCCCGCCTGGGGGGCCCATAGAGGGGGCAGGCGGCCTCACTCCTACGCCAACGGGCGGTCTCATGCCGACGCCAGCCATGCCTGGCGGCCCCATGCCTGGAGGCGAGGCCCTTGGCAGGGGGGCCTTGGGACGCACACCTGCTGAAGCTGTCTGAGGAGCTGCTGGCGCGGCTGCTGCTGCACCAGCCTGGCCCTGTTGCGCAGGAGCAGGGGCTGTGTGAGCAGGGGTGCCAAGGTGTCAGCAGGGTTGCATCACAGAGGGGGATGCAGCACACAATGCAGCGCCTTGCAGGCATGTCCATGCAGGATCCAGATGCAATGCTTGCAGCCTGCTGGATCGCACAGCAAAACAAACACAAAGACATTTGGTGGCATCAAGGACAGGAAGCTCACCGCTACTCCTGCTGCACGCAGCTTGCTCTGCAGCAGCTGCTTCTGGCGCTCCAGCAGGGCTTTGCGCTCCTGCATGGCCTTCTTGGCATTCTCAATGGCCTCCCTGGCAGGCAAGGCAGGCTTCTGGGCTCCAGTGGCTTGGCCATTGGCCAGGTTGGTACTGGCCGGACCATTGCTGCTGATCCGGGCACGCTTGGCTGCTGCTGCATCCTCCGCACCATCCTGTGGTTTGCGTTTGTCAGGCATGCTGCGACAGATGCAAATCTGGCCTCGAGAAGGCAAGTAGCCTGAACCTTAGGTTCGTTCCCATGGCGCATGCCCGGTCTGTGTGCCCCCCGGGGCTGTTGATCTGTCTCCTTGTTGCTAGGAGCGGGACAGAAGCCACGCCTGGGACCACCGCCATGCCTGGGACAGCTCAGTCCGAGGCGACACCTGAGAAGCCTGCATGAATCAGCATTGCATGGCAAGCTCAAGTCTGCAACATGGTCAAAGCTGTTTCGGGGGAAGGGAGGGGGGTGCTGAGGAATGCATCAGTTGTATGCATGGCTCCATTGAGGATTCTTTGCCGATGCAGAAGGTCCAGGGCATGTTGGCAGTGCCCAGAGGGGCCCTGGGCAGCCCTCAGTCAGTGCCGTGCAGCAGCTGAATCAATGTCCACTTGCTGGCCCTCGCCCGTATCAGTGGCTTGCAGGGCTGTTCCCTGCAGCCGCCTATCCCTCTCTATGCAGAAGCTTTGCAAATCATTCATCAGCCAGCTCAACTGCTAGATGTTTGTGATGGCCTTAGGACCTGTGCAGACCACTGCAACACAGCCTCCGACCAGCGCAAAGCAGCTGGACGTCTCCCAGCAGCTGTGAAGCATTGTGTATGGCGGTCTGCAGCAGCATCTCGACGGCGGCATTAGCAGCATGCAAGGCAAGGCAGCGCCTTTCCCACAAGACAACACCATAAGACTAGCCGCCCAACTTGCAATGGCACACTCTTGCTGGTCTGCAAACAGAGGCACAGCAGAGAGTGCAGCAATCCATGCTCAAGGGCTTGCACACAGTTGTGCGCCCCCTTCTTGCATCTGCAGGCCCCTACACCGCACAAATGGCGCTTGCCAAGCAGCCACGCCGGTGTGAATTGTCCCACAGGCTGATAACTCAGTTAAGCAGGAGCAGCAGGGCCCCCGAGGAGGGGTCGACAGAGGCCATGAAGCCAGAACATAGTGGCCAGCAAGCTTTGTGCATCCTCTATGTGTCACAGCCCCTCAAGGCTCAAACTCCCAGGCCCTCTCATTGCATTGCCCTTCTGGGCCCAGCGCGACTCAGTGACTTCTGAGATAGTGTCCATATGGTATGCACTCTTGAGATTGCTCCGCAGCATGGTCACTGTGGAGGCCACATGCATTCCCTTCTGCAGATAATGAAAAGTGCAATGCATGCATGCCTGAAAGCATTCTGAAAGAAGCAACGAATTGAACAAAGACCTTAAGAGTAGGGAGGGCCCCTTTGTGCATTGATACTAAGGCATGCCATTGACCATCTCAACGTTGCCACGGATCTGTGTAGCCGCAAGGAGCTTGGCACCGAGGCCGTGCAGGACCTGTGGGGCTCTTCCAGCTGTCAGGTACTTGAGTGATAAGGCTCGCCAGCAATGGCAATGGCGATGCTGCTGCTGTGCTCACCATCCTTGATTGCAGTGCAGGCGCAGTCAGATCTCCAGAAGACCTTGTGTCACAGCATCGGCCAAAGCCATGACAGACCCCAGAGATGTTGTTGATTCTGAGCTGAAGCCACCCTTCCCCAAACAGGACCAGCAGCGTGAGACACTGCAGGAGCCAGGCGCAATGCCATTATCCAGCGCTGCCTTGATCTGCTGTGCACGGACAGCAGTCCTCTGTCTGTTCAGCAGCGCAATGCTGGTCTCAAGCTGCATGCCAGCACATGGCCTGAGTGCTCCTGCTGTCTGTTGCAGCGCCTGGGGATGAGCACAAGATGACCCCCAAGCCTGACTTTGGCTATGACGACTATGTGGGCAGTGGCAAGCTGAAAGACAAGGTGAAAAGCCTGACAGTACTGGTAGTGGCATGAATCACAGGTGCAGGGCAGCTGAGTCTCGCCCTCTGCAACGCAGCTAAGCTTTTAGATGCTGCTGCAAACCAGATGCCACCTCCAATGAGGGTCCACAGCCTTGCCAGTACATAATGAGGATCACACCCACCATGCCGTGGCCCCAGCCAGCCTGGGTGATGATGTTCAGCCGCAGGCTGTTCCTCCCAATGTTGCCTGTCTAATTGAAACTGCTCTCTCTGCAGCCTGCTGGCACCGTGCTGTGCAGTGCAGCCTTCAGCAGTATACTGGCCCTCTGCAGGTCCCTATACGACAACATCTTACATCAGCTGCACCATCCTGCTGGCGTGGGTGCCCCTCACTGCTTTGCTGCAGTTGACAGGAGCCAGGGCCTGGCTTCAGGGGATTGCACTGGACTAACTCACTGCCTTGTGGACTTGGCACCAACAGAGGCCTGCAAATGGTGCCCCCCACTGCCCCGCTGCGTTTTCTACAGGTCGCCATTGTCACAGGCGCTGACTCTGGCATTGGCCGCGCCATTGCCTTGGCCTTTGCCCGTGAGGGCGCGCACATCGTGGATGCCTACTGGTGCGAGCACAAGGATGCCGAACTGACCGAGAAGGTGGTCAAGGAAGCTGGTGTGGAGTGCCTCAACATCCCGGGGGATCTGGCTCAGGAGGAGCAGTGCAAGTGAGCTCAGTCTGGTTACGCAAAGATCAGCAGGGTTTGGTTGGGTTGCAGGTCAGAAGCAAGAAGCACAGTGCAGTAAAACTGGTGTGGTGCCCTCAAGGAACCTGGTGCAGCAGGAAGATGCAATTGTTGTTGAGCCGGGCAGGAAGCTGGTAGCAGCATACTGCATGCTGCATGCTGGGGATGGGGGAGGGGGGGGGGGGCGTGTGTCACTCCCAACAACCGCTGTTTGCTAGACGGGCCAAGTGAGTTGTGTGCATTGCCACTTTCTTAAGCTTGCGCACACTTGGCCCTGAAGGGACAGTGCAGGTAGGCTGCGCTTGGTGTGAGGTGGGATGCCCGAGTGCACGGGCTCAGCTGTACCAGCGGGCTACATTCGGCGGTGTTGAGGCATCTAACAGTGTGGCCCGGCAGTCATCAGGCTGCCACCTTGGGCAGGCATGTCTGCTGTTGCTGCCTGCTTGAAGCACATCTTGCATGTCAGCAAACCAACCCAGCTCCCATCCTTCTGAGGGCAGGACTGTGCAATGATGGTGCAGGAGCCACTGTGCATGGCATTGTGCATCACTGATGTCTGGGTCTGGCCTGGCTGCATTGTTCTAGAATATGGGCACCGTTTGCCAGCGTCAAAAAATTCACCTGCCGCCCCTTCATGCCCAAAATGCACCCTGCTGCTATGCGCACAAACCTGATTCATGTTTAAGTTGCTGGACATCGTGCCTGGTTGTGTCTGCCAATCCCTCATCCAGGTGCTGGTGTAAAGCAGTTGTTTACTGCTGCCTGTAGGAAAGTCATCGATGACACTGTAAAAAAGTTTGGGCGGGTGGACATACTTGTCAACAACGCCAGTTTCCAGGGCAAGGAGGTCAGCACTGGCCACTCTGTTGTGCACAGGCCTGTGCACCCCATCTGGCTATGGCATGGCCAGCCGCTGCACCTCCAGTCTGGGTGTGTCTCTGCCACCTGGTATTGCTGTGGCACATGCCCTGCTGGACACCCTGACTGTACCAAGGCTGCATGTTCACTTGTCTCTGGGGCCAGCCCAGGGCGTCTCAGCAGTGCTTGGCAGTCCGTGCCTAGCTTCAAGCAAGCCAGCTGTGCATGGTGTCCAGAGGTGCCTCAAGCTTGGCACCATGCACAGCTGGCTCTGTTTGGAGCTAGGCACCATACACCCTGGTGTGCCAGGCTGCCTGTGCTGGGGCTGAGCAGTCCCGGGACCCTCTCCTCTTTGCTGGCACAAGGCCTGGCGTGCCTCCTGCTGCAGTCCGCCGGCAACACTCGTGGTGCCTCTTTGGCGTCTCTGGCTGCAGCCTGCCCACAGTTGCTGCCCCTGTTTCAGAATGCCTCTGCGGCCCTTGCTGCTGCAGCAAGAGTGGACTGAGATCCCCAGGGACCGTTTGGAGCGCACCTTCCACACCAACATCATTGCCATGTTTAGTCTGGCGCAGAAGGCTGTCAAGCACATGCCTAAGGGCGGCTCCATCATCAACATCAGCAGCGTGCAGGCATATGGTGAGCTGTGCAGTGGCATGCCTGGGGTGGTGGGTCACTTCTGCAAGAGCTGCAGCAAGGTAGTCAATGCTGTGTGGCCCCACCTGTGCACACGCATGCCCGAGAGCTCTGGGTGGACCAGCTTGCAAGGCCACTGGTGCAGGGCCTCTGTTGATTGTCAGGTCACTCCGAACTGGCCAAGTGGGCACTTCCTTTGCTCCCATTTTGTGAGCACGCAGAGCCATGCTGCTGCCTGGCTGGTATGCTGCCCCAGCATGCCCTGCCATCCTCTTCAAGGTGATTGCAGAGAGGTGGGCGCAGCTGCGCCCCTCAGTGCCAGATCAGACAGTTTAAGTGGACATGGTGCTTGTTGCCTCTTTTGATATGAATACTTTCTTGCTTGCAGGTCCCAAGCCTACCATTTTGGATTATGCTGTCACCAAGGTGAGCTACTCACATGATGGCTAGCACACAAGAAAACTTCTCAAAGAAACGTACTGTTCATGTGTGAGCAGCACATGCTGACCATGGCATGCTTCCTGCAGGGCGCCATAGTGACCCTGACGAAGGGTCTTGCTCCAGTCCTGATGCCCAAGGGTATCAGAGTGAATGCCATTGCACCTGGCCCAGTCTGGACCCCGCTGGTGCGTCTGCAATTCTGGAGATCTGGAGCTTTGTCGTCCCCACTTAATGTGTGGTGCCTCAAACTTCCCGTCCTGTATGCGTGACAAGCACCTGCAGACCTTGGCTGCTCCGACACTGTGCAATGACTCTGATGGAGTGGCGCGCTGCACGAGCTTTTTGCTCTGCTGATGCTTGAGTGTTGCCTGCAGGTCATCGAGAGCTTCACTGAGGATAAGGTGAATCCCTCATGCATGCTGATGCAGGACTGCAACACTCAGTCTGTTTACTGGCCTGCTTGCAAATTGTCCTGCTGAGAGTTCAGCCTGACGCTAATGGTGTTCCCGCTGCCCAGTATGCTAGTGACTGGCAATAAAGTCGTGTCCTTCTCAATGAACCCCTTCCCTCTAGGTCAGGGGTTCGTGCCCTGTGCACAGCACGCTGCTGACTGGCAGCGCCGCCTGCTGTGCAACTCCCCCCTGCTGTGCCAGCCTGTGTGTCCTCCCGGCATGCTGCTGACTGGCAGTCTGTCCTGCAGATTGAGCACCAGGCTGAGAACAAACCCTCAGAGCGACCTGCACAGCCCAAGGAGCTGGCACCCTCCGCAGTGTTCTTGGCTTGTGAGGCAGACAGCAGCTATGTTTCAGGCAAGCAGGATGCCTACAACACACTCTGCATAACATGCAGCCCTTCATACTTGTGCTGGAAAGCTGGCTGTTGCTGTCTGCAGGCACAATCCTTGGTGTCACAGGTGGCGACCCAAGAGTAAACTAGAGTGATAATCTCACAAGAAGGGGCTGCTCCTCTCAAATGCCTGAAGTTTCATATGGATGTAGACAAGTGCTGACTTTTTATCATCTGCCAAATGAGACATGTTGGAAGTCCTTTGTCGCACTAGTGCCATTTGGCCACTGCATGCCTGCAACGTGGCTGGTCACCAGCGTCAACATAAGGCGCATGCCTACGCAACTACATGTTGTGAGGAGCAGGGGCAAAATTATACATCGGCAACATCATATATCCACACAACTTAGTGCACATGGTCCAGCAGCTGTACAGTTGGCTGACTTTCATGCATTGCTTGTGTACATCCTGCTGCTGGCACAGACCCCCACACTCGCTCAGCTTACAGGGGGCACAGTCTGCTTGGGGTAGAGACAGCACTGCACACAAAAAGGCCTAGCTCCTCAGGGAGGTGGGGGGGCCGAGCTCAGCCTTTGTCCCGGCTCCACTCAAACTGATCCCTGATGATCTGCTGGTCGCCGCAGTGGGGGCAGTCTGCAATCCCAGCAGAGGGGGCGCTGCTGCCCGCCATCTCCTGCCCTGAGCCGCCGCAGTGGGGGCAGGGGTCGCTGCCTACATCGTGCACTGCCTGCTCCTGAGGGGTCCAATGCTCCTGAGTGGTCTGTTCCCCAGCGCCCATGGAGCTGCAGGCGCCTCTGGCCTGGCTGGAATGGTGCTTGCTCTGCTCGGCCCAGTGGGAGGAGCTCCTGAATCCCTCCTCAGCCCCACAGGTGGCAGTCTCGCCACCAAAGACCCAGTCCTCGTGCAGCAGGATGTTGCTGTCGCCTGAGCAGTCTGTGGTGGCCGCAGGGTACGCATCTGGGTACTCAAATGCCAGCCTGGCGCTCGGCACGTATCTGCAGTTGCAGGCGCATTTGTGGTGTGAAAGATGGCCTAGGACCAGTCTACAAGGCGCATACTTCTGGTTGTGCCAAGGCAAAGGCAGATTGTAGCATGCAGCAGCACAGCAATGGCAGAGCAGCAAGATGGCATGCAGCCATGCACCATGGCCTTGCAGGCAGCGTGGGCATGTTGATCACCCCTCGGCTGTGCACATACAGGTACAATGTCATGCTGCACTACTGGTCAGGTTGTGCATCGGACCGGAGCACTGCCATGCAGCAGCAGGGCCATGCCTGTGAGCATACAGTACTACTGCTGGCCTTACTTGCCCTCTGCCTCACTGTAGCCGCTGAAGAGGACATCCACCTTCCTGTTGCACACCCTTCTGTTGGTCACTGGCACGATGTTCTCCTACAGGCAGGCACAATTCTGGGTGGACATGCTGACGCACGCAAGTCTGCAGCCAAGAACATCAAGCTGCGAGACAACTGGCCACCTCAAGGTGTTGAAGCAGCACACAATTCTCCCCTGTCCCAAGAGACACCAGCATGGCGCCGTGCTCACAGCTTGTTACTCACGGCCAGACTACGCCTCAATCTTCATGCACCTTTAACTGGTTTGGCGTGGGGCCAGCAATGCATGGGAGCCCTTGTTCAGGTTACTGTCTGCTCCCAGCGCGCATTTGCTGTGGACACCAGAGCAACCTCCATATCCCCAGCGCCGCCCACAAGACAGAAGCACTGAGAGCTCGTTCCTAATGCTGGTGCAGTGCTCAATCCAAGCATCTGGCGGCTGCCTCACCTGGGCTGTATACCTTGAGATGCGCAGCTCCTTTGTCTTGCTGGTGTAGCTGTGCTCATCCGGGAGGCAGATGTAGAAGGGCTGCATGGCAGGCAAGCAGCAGGTTGCAGTGGGTTCTGGAAAGGGGGCAGCATGGCGGCAGGCAGGTCGCTGAAAGCCCCTTAGGCCGACCCAGAGAGGCTGCAGACAGGCCTACCTTGCCACCCTGTAGTGTCTGCTGCAGAGCCAGTCCTGCTTCCTGATGCCGGCGCGGCAGCTTGGGCCGCTGCACAGCCCCGCACTGCATCCACACTGGGCAAAGCAGGGGCTCAGCTCACCTGGTTGGGGTTGAGCTCCAGGCCGCGAGCCCAGTCCTCAGGCCTGGCGCAGGTTCGGTCCCAGCCACAGACCACCCCCCTGTAGCCGTGCCTACGGTGCTCAAACACAGTGCCTGCAGCAGGGCAGGTGGGAGGTAAGCTGCGTTCAACGAGCTGCAGCCAGCAGTGCCACACCGCTGATGGCAATCCAGACTTGTGCTGGCCAAAGTGATTCTGAGGGGAGGGCGGTGGCAGGCACCACCCTTTGAGGTAGACGAGCTACAAGCCAAACAGATTCCATTGCATGCCCACGTCTAAGCAAGCCCTGCTGCTCAGGGGACTTGCACTGCAGGGTGAGCATACAGCCAGGTGGTGCACAAGGGGTGTCTATGGCCTGTAGCCAGCTGCAGCAGCTTGCAAGCAACAGCGGGCCGGGATGTGACAACTGGGAGGGCCAGTCTCTGTCAGGGCTGCCCTGCCAAGAGCCAGCTCATCAGGTGTGGAAGGGCCCAGCACACACCAATGTGCATGACTTTTTGGATAAGGATTGCACACTTGCAGTTCTGCAGGAAGCCCTGGCACTTGAGGAAGGGCTGTCTGGGCCAGCCTACCCACTTTGCAGGGGATCAAGGTACACATAGGCATTACTCCAGGGCCCCAAAACTCACCAATGGGGAAGGCAATGTCCTGCCGGTCAGTGTGGGCTGCCCGCGCCTGGCGCAGCTCCTCAACCTCCTTCATGTAGCGTCCATTCAGGATGAACAGGGCCTGCAGGCTGCGGTCGATGGCCTCCTCGGCATCCCAGCCCTGGAAGCACAACACGGGAATGAAAAGCAGCTTGAGTCCCTGGATTCCTGCAGGCTGCAGTCCATGCCCTCCTCTTCATTTTAGCCCTGCAGGCACACAATAGTCGAATCCCTGAATCCCTGCAGGCTGCCTTGGGTGTCCTCCTTTGCATCTAAACCCTGCAGGCACCACATGGCAACTGCAGGTTGAGTCCCAGGCTGCAGTCAATGCCGCCCTCCTCGTCTCAGCCCTGCAGGCACACAGTAGTCAGGTCTCTGGATCCCTGCAGGCTGCCTTCAGTGGCCCCCCCTGCATGCCAGCCCTGCAGGCACGTGACACGACAGCAGCTAGGGGCCGGGCCTCTGGACCCCTGCTGCAGGCTGTGGCCTCTGGGCCCGCACCTCAGCAGGCATCGACAATCAGTGGGAACTCTTGTGTTGGTAGGTCCCTGCAGAGGTTGCATCTCAGTGCAGGCATTCAGAGGGGGAGGGGAGGGGGTTGCGTTATCTGAACCTCAGGACCTGCAGACATTCAGGCTGCACCTCAGGGCATGCACATGCAGCTTGCGTGAACGGTCCCAGGCTGCAGGCATTTGAGCATGGCTTAGCACATGAGTGTGTGGGAGGTCCCCATGGCACTGCAGCCGGGCAGAGGGGCCTCTCCCTGTGTCCCAAGCCCTGCAGGTACAACCGATCTCTGGCACACCAGTGAGATGACTGCAGTAAAAAAGAAAAAATGAGCTGCACTAACCTCACTGGTGTGCCAGAAAACCACACTGCAAAGAATGGTCAGTATGGACGCACGCAGTGGAAAGTGGCAGCACACCAGCTGCACTTGCTGGGGCTGCATGAACAGCAGTGACAGGGTGGGGTCTGCCTGTTTTGCCTCACAGAGCGTCAATCAGCTGATGGTCCCACAGGTCCCCAAGAGAGCTGCATTGACGAGTGAGCTTGTGCGCAAGCAGCATGCAGGTAAGGACTGGCAAGCTCAGCTTTCAGGAGGTGGGTCCTTGGACTGTGTCGAGGACTCATTAGACCTGTGCAAGCTGGCTTACCTTCAAGTGCCGGCTCTGCCTGAATGCCCACTTGGCAAGCGTCTCCACCTGCAGCTCCTGCAGCCTGTCTGGCAGCGGCACAGGGCCTGGCACCAGCTCAGGCAGGACGCCCTGCACATCCGTAGCACTGCAAATGCAAGGGAGGGCTTCAGGCGGTAAGCGAGGATCGTGCCATCACTGCAACTGATGGTCAGAGAAAGCAGGCCTCTCGTGAGGCAGGTGCAGCTGCAGACATGCTTTGGCTTTCATGTACTGCATACGCAGTCAGGCTGGTACAAATCTTGGGCAGCCCAGCTCGTCACCCAGTGGAGAGTGGGGCCTGCCACAGCACAAGACCAACAGAACCCAGCTCACCTCAGCTGAATGGGGAGCTTCTCCTTGCCGGGACCAAATTTGCCAGGCCAGCGCAGCAAGCTCCTGTAGAGCGTCCTCTGTAAAGCCCCTCCCGACATGGAGGGCCTTGGACACAAACAGGCTGCAGAATATTTTGATGAATAAAACCTTATCATTTTCCCTGTCCTGGCTGTTCTCCATTTCTGGCCTGGTCAGGAGCTGCTCGACGAGCTGAGACAATCACAATCAACTCAGTTCAGTGCAAGCATTCAGCATGAGCCCCTCGTTCATTACATTCAACTTCATTAGTTCTTGGGCTGGCCTTTCAAGGATTGCCTGCTGCGGGCCCTCTCAGCTTCTCGGCGCCAATCCACACGTGCTATCATGAAGAGGTTGGCAGCCGCTGCAGCATAGCAGTTGCTCTCAGTCACATGCACAGAATGGCATGCTCCAGAGCCCTGCAGCTGATGCAGCACGTCTCACTTCCGAGAGCAGTGCCTGCCACCTGGCCAATCCACAGCCCATGGAGCCCCTGCACCAGACATGAGGATTCAGACATGAGGAATCAGACGCATGGCATGACAGCGACACAAGTGGACGCAGGCGGCAGCGAACAGGTGCGCAGAGACCAGCCAGGCTGGCCAGACTGGAGCACGGTTGCAGCATGTCAGTTGTGAAGGGACGGCAGCAAAACAATTGAACTGTCAAGGGGCTGTAGGGGGCTGGTGCGGAGGGCTGTGCAAGCTGGCCACTTCTGCAAATGGCAGCACAGTGCTGCAGCTGCTGCACCAGGTGGGCAGGGAAGGCGAGGGCCCAGCTGAGGGGCACGGCCACCACCCAGAAGGCCCCCAGCCCCGACCACAGCAGCGCTGCCTGCCGCCCCATGCCCCTGCAGGAGGCCACAGCATGTCAGACCCCAGCGGGGCACAGCCACATGCTGGGCCCTGCAGATGTGGCAGGGAGAGTGCTGCAGGCACCCCATGCCGTTGCAACGAGCTCATCAGCGCGCACAATCGGTCACGATGCTCCAGAACAGCAGTAAAGCATTGTGCAGCCCTGTGACGCTGCTGGCAATGGCTGGCGCATCCTCCTAGCAGTAGTAGCAAGCAACTGACAGTTGGGACAGTATAGGACGCAGGTGTGCCGCAGAACCTTGGTGCCTGTCACGGGCACGCCCGAATTGAAGCCTGCATTCCTCACCTGAGCACACCAGCGGCTGTCGCTGAGTTGCAGTCAAGAGCGCTGAGAAGAGCCACCAGTGGAGCTATGGAGGCGACCATCTGCAGAGAACACATCAATTTGGCCATGAGAGCCTGCAAAGAGCAGGTCCAGTCTTCTAGGGTGCTGATCACATGTCTGCATACCCCTGCCGGCACAGAACAGACAGCAGAGGCCAGCCATGCTGCATGCAAAGCTGTGTCCCCGTAAGATGAGGGGACCAGCATGGGCAGCGCAGCATCCCTATTTGGTGTCCCAAATGCCGTCCCTCATAGAGTGCCTGGCCCTCAGCGCCCTGCACTGCAGCTGCCTGGCGCAATTTGCAGCAGCAGTGGCAGGCAATGCTGCGCATACCAGCAGCATCACCAGAGCCTTCTCTGGAAGGGCCATGGTTGCCTTGTACCAATTGAACCCAATGTCCAGAATCAGGCTGCTCATGCAACGCGTTGTCCACTGTTTTCAAGGCAAACTGCTGGCCAGGACCACAGCGGCATCCTCAGCGCCTTGCACCAATAATCATGTTCAGGGCAGTCTGCTTACCGCAAGCACAGCAGGGTCATCAGTGAATGCATGCCCCAGCTGCCTGCGAAGCAGCAGCAGAAGCAGCCCGACCAGGGCCCCCATGACCAACCCCACTGAGAGCGTGACTAAGCCTGCATGGAGGGATGCACAGGCGTCAGGTCTGGCTCTTTTATGTGCACCTGCTTGCTGTTCACCTGACAATAGCTCAGGACCCCTCATTGCCCAGCACCCCGGCATGCTGCTCACCTGGTAACGCCTTAGCATGCTGCTGTCTGCCGATGTCCAGCTTCACATGACAAAGCATGCTGCTCCACAAACAAAGCTCCTGCATGCTGCTCGAGGGCAGGAGCCAACGATGGGCTTCGTGTGGAGATGATCAGCATGCTGCTGCAAGGTCCTGCTAGCTTACCTGCAGGTAAGAGGCTTGCGGCCTCCTGCTCGCATTGATGAGACCCCTACATGCTGCTGCACGGCCCTGCTTGCCGCTCACATGCGGTTGCGCGGCAGGCAGCACCCAGACAGGGTGCTCACCTGACAGTTGAGGCCGCTGCACATGGCCAGCCCCAGCATGCTGCTCAGACATGGTCAAGCAGGTTGCTTTGCTGGCAAAGCCCCAGGCTGCTCACCAGACAGCCGTGCCTGCTGCACGTGGCCAGCCCCCAGCAGGTTGCCGATGCGGATGGTGCTCGCGCATCCTATTCCCCAGGCTGTCAACGTGATGAGAAGCCCAAACAGGGACAGCACCGTTGTGTGGGCATCCACCTCCACTGTGCCTGCAGCAGCAGCAGCCTGAGTTGTGTTGCAGACCGCAGCCTGCAAGATGGGTGATAGGTGCAGCTGCCGGGCCTTGACACTTGCCTGCCACCTTGTGCTTGCATGCAAGCACTGAGTGGTGCGAGAGACGATCAGAACTTGGGCACAGTCAGCCCACCTAGAATGGCTGCCATGGCAGTGGTCAGCTCGCCAGCTGCCCCTCTGATGCTGGTGAACAGCCCGCCTGCATTGCATGTATGCATGCATTGTGAAAATGCTCAGATAGGGGCAGACAGCCGGGTACTGGCCTGCAAAGTTGAGTGCTGGGGCCTGCTCAGGGTAAAGCAGTTGTGCCAGAGAATTTCCAACAAGCTGCCATTGAATGTTCAGTGCAGTGATACTCACCTGGTAGACCAACTTGGAGGAAGGCAAGAAGCTTTGATGGGGTAAGGGCAGAGAGAGCAAGCTGCCGCAAGCTGCTAATGTCTTGTACTGATTGCTGAGGAACAGCCTGTTTGTGGGCAGGAGTGGTGCCAAAGGATGCAGCACCTGTTGCGCGCTGCTTGTTCAAAATGGAAGCAGAAAAGTCATGGCACTGGCGTTCTGAATGGGAGCCATTGGCTAGTGTCCATTGATGTTTTGCTTTCTGCTGCTGCACCTGGGCCAGTGAGTGACATCTTGCATCAGAGAGGGGCTCCTCCTCAGGAGAGGGTGCTTCCAGGTCTGAGCAGGAGGCATCACGTGAGCCTGAGCCATCTGCGCGGGTCTGGAGCAGGCCAGCTGTTTCCTCTTCATCCAGGCCCTGCAGAGTGTGCAGGACGTGGAATGCACATGCTGGGCAGAACAGGTGAATACACAGCCTCCACAAGCTCTGGAATGGGTTGCCACCGTGCGGCAGTGACTGCAAGCCAGCATGCCCACCTTGCAGTCATGTGTGCCTTCTTGAACGATCAACGAGATGCACGGCCGGCCTGCTGTCGCCAGCCACGCTGCATAGATGAACAGCTTTGTGAAAGACTTGCGACCAGAAGCCCCAGCAGCAGACTTGGCTATGCTCATGCTGTCGCCATGGCACAGGCCAAGTACATGCACATTGGATGACCAAAATGTGTACATGCAGCTCAAGGGCAGCCAGACTGGTTGAACATCTGCCCTTGCGAGCACTGGCGTCCCAAGTCGACACATCAGGTCTCCTGTGGAGGCCATTCCAGCAGAGCCGAAACACAATCAGTCTCTGCTCTCTGAGTACTGACGGCTGCTCAAAGGCAGGCTCACCTGCTGTCAGCAGCAGGTGCACATTGCGCATGACGATGACTGCCCAGCCAGCACCAGCAAAGCCCAGGTAGTGCACACAAGCCCAGGTGGTGGGCATGTGCAGCAGCATGGCTGCAACTGCAGGCATGGACACCAACAATGCAGCAAGCACCAGCAGGCAGAGCACTACCAGGCGGAGCAGAGCCAAAGCTGAGGGCTACAGATGCCCCAACAGGGCAGCTGCGGCAGGTAAGCTGGCCTCACATGTTGTCAGAGCCGGCGGCCACATCTTATTCTGGACTTGCATCACCTGCACAGCCCAGGCAGCCACGCTGTGGGGCGCAGCAATGTTCAGCGAGCCCCAGAAGAAGGCAGGCAGTGGACAGTGCGGCATCACCTTGCGGCTTGCGCAAGCCAGCAAAGTCCCTGTGGACAGACCATTCCGCTCATGCCAGGAGCAGCTTGTGCAATGCACGAGGCGCTCGTGTAGCTGCACACAGACCCAGGTTGGCTCACAGGTGCCACTGAGTGGCATTTCAAGGTTCCTGCAATCGTTTTGCTGAAGCCAAGTCACCTTGACCAGGACTGTGGTAGCAATCCAGGCTGGGAAGCCTCCAATCATCATGCGACAGAACAGCTGTGTCTTCTGGGCAACATCCTCTCCCTGCATGCCATGGTGTCCAAGGTTAACTTCCTGCGAATGCAGGCGGCAGCATGCAGCCCCCCTGCAAGGCTTGGACACACATCCTGGCGGCCATGGAAAACAGCACGCATCTCCCAGGGCAAGGGCAGCCCCTGCAGGTCGGTCACCTGGTTGAACAGGGTGCGGGCTGCAGCGCCAGCATACCACATGGACACGGAGATGGGGATGGCAATGACCGAGAGGACTGCAGTGGCTGTGATGGCCCAGGTCAACACCATGACCTGCAGGGTTGGCACTGAGCACCATGACGAAGATACACGACGGCCGGGTGGCCACTCAGCAGCTTGAGGACCAGCCATGCTGCAGAGCCTCTGCGCGTGCACATGAACTGGTGCAGAGGTGCTCGGCTTTCTGCTGTCGAGTCATGTTGTTGGCAAGCGGCGACAGCCTCAGACTCAGCGTCTCCAGAACACATGCCTCCTGGACAGATTCCGTTGAGCTCAGCAACAGATGGAGAGGCCTCACCTGGTTGCCACCACCATATGCCTGGCTGCCCAGGGTGTCATAAGCACCAGCCAGCCCAAACATGAAGGACCTGCAGTCAGCAGGCAGCAGTCTGCATGTGTGCAGGGCTGGCAGGCAGGCTGCTGCTGGCCACTTTTACGCCGCACCTTGACAGGTTGAACCATGTCCAGGCAATGCTGATGGCAGCCAGTTCATCTACCCCAAGTCGCCCAACAACCACCTGGCAGCAGCAAGAGGGTCTTGCTGGGGTGCAGTGTGAGCCCTGCCGCCTAGGTGGGAAGTACATCGATCATGAGGCCCTGTGGCAGGCAGAGGGAAGCATTGGCCAGCTGCTGCAATGCCCTGTCAGTGGCTGGCTTGCCATGATGATGGTGATGTGGGTAAATTGACTGACGGCCTGCATAGCATCAAGCCAGCAGTTGCCTGGTAGTGGGGCGTATATCTGCGGCATGGAATTGCTGCCATGTCTCAGCAGGAAGCAGCAATAACCAACAACCAATGGCAGCACTGGCATCAGAATGCAGCTTAACAGGTAGGCAGCAATTGCTGCTCAGCTGTTCAAGCATTGGTTCCCTCCTGACAGGGGAGAACCAAGCAGGGCCAGTGTATCAAGGCCCAGCGCAAGTGACATACCTGAATGGTTGTCGGGCAAGCAAGCTTTGCCAAGCTGACGCATTCCTTCCAAGGTGATGCTTCGAGCTGCCCAGCATTTGCAGCAGAGGAGTCTAAGCCTGGCAGAGGAGGGTTCGTGCCTAATGCAGGCTGAACAATGCTGAACCTCAAGAGATCATTGCTATTGCGTGGAGTAATAGATGTCATCCAACTGGCAGACGAGGCCACCTATAAAGAACAAGCGCATGTCCAGTCTCGCAAGATTGTAGTGATCATGCCATGTATGCCGCTTGGCCAAGGTAAACCTCGTGCTGTGCTGTTCCTTCCTTTCTTGCAAGAATGTCCAGCAAGAATCAAACAAAGAGCAAAAGCAGCCTCAAACTCGTGTCAATAGCAAAAGTCTACAGGCAAAGACAAGACAGCTGAGTTGTTGTACAGCACAACAATGCTAGTGATCAGGATATAGTCCTGGCGATGCTGCTCAATTTGAGACATGAAAGCTGTCAGCAACTGCGCTGACAGCAACATGCTGAACATTCTCAGAAGTACAGTCCGGTCAGCAGGAGCGCTGGCAGCGCCAGGCCAAGCCCCAGCCCGAAGCCTGCACCTGGGGCCATGGTGCCATACGGACCGTAAGAGGAGTGGACATAGTAGGGGTTGACCTGCAGATGCAAGACACATGTCAGCTATGACCAAGCACGCATTGCCCAAGAGGCCAGGCAGTATCTCCACAGGCAGTGTCTCAGCTATGGCGGCAGAGGCTCCCTCACCTGACTTCTGAAACATATGTCATGGAGCACAATGGCCAGCGCTGAAGCATAGGCTGTGTCGGTCCCCCTTGTGACGTGCAGCTCATAAGCCTTCCTGGTGCTGGGCACTCGCTCCCTTGTCAGGCCGTATGAATGAGGCCACTGAATCTGCTGCATCTCCATGGCCAGCTCTGGCTGCCCCTGCAGATTGCAGCACAGGAGTGTTATCCCTGACAGTCATCTCCCACATTCTGCCAGGCTGACCCACAAGGGCTGCCAAATCCTCACTGAATGCATTGTGTGGTGCAGACTATGGCAGCTCAACCTTTTGGGCCTGGTACTTTCAACAAGACACTGATTTCCAGTGTAGCAGGCTAGCTGCCAGGCCGATCAACACAGCGACTTCGCTGCTTCAGCCCACCTGCCGCTGCAGCTGCACAGAAGTCCCAAATCCATCACCATGAGCTCTGTTGTCAGGCCCTGCACGCCTCAGCACCTTGCGCTGCTTGTCATCCAAGCCAGGGTGCAGCCGCTGCTGCACTGCGCCCTTGAACCGCACCTGCAGGGCGCAGCAAGGTGATGGTGAACAGTACAGAAGAGTGAGAAACTGCAGCACAGCAGTCCCCCCACAGGAGCCCGCAGGAAGGTGCAGATGGTGCATGCTGCAAGTGGCAGCGTCTCACTATGTTCAGTCGTTAGCAGCAGGGCAGCATCCTAGACACTGTTGGCTTGCCTCCTAAAGCAGAGGGGCCTGACACTGCCTACTAGAACAACATCTGCAACGCCAAGCTCACCTCAGCGTTACCACGCGCTGGCTTGATAGTGGCCACCTTACTGATCTTTGCAAAGCGACCATCTGTGTACATCCGCCACTTGCTACTCCAGCCTGACTCCATCATGGCTAGCAAACACCTCGTGCCCTCAGCATTTACCAGAAACCTCTGCCCCCCAAAGCGAGGACCCAGCACCCTGCAGATGCACAGGTACCTTCAGCACCCCTGAGCTGTGGACGACAGCAACTGGCAATGCAAGCAGCCACTGGCGCTGGCCAGCACAACAGTGAGCAGGTATTGGCATCAGCACGGCAGTTCAGCTTTCTGCTTTGTGGGACCCCACCTGAAGCGGACTGTGCCCCCTTGGTCCAATATGTCAAACAAGACCCTGTCACGTGGGTCCAGGTGCTCCCTGCAACGCAAAGAGCTGCTGAACAAGGGCTGCAGTTGAGTAAAGTGTGCTCGGCGTGCAGGCATTTGAGCAAATAACTGAGGGACAATCCTGTGGGATGCAGCAGCTTAATGCTCACCAGATGGTGAAGTTGCAGTCATATGGCAGGCAGAATTCCTCACGAAGCACAGGGTGCGCCCGTGCTGGATGTGGGGGTGATGGAATGCCTTCCACTTGCTCCCGAGCCTGCTGTTGCTCTGCTGAGGCTGGAGCGCCTTGCACAGGTCCCTCAACAGGATCTGCAGCAGATGGACAGTGCTTGTGAGACTTGGCTTAGGCATACTCACATCAGCACAAAGACTCACATCCTGTCACCACGCCATGTGATTCGTCCTCTTTCGGTAGGTGCTCATAGGCTCCTCTACTGCTTGACGGCAAGTCCATGCTGGGGGCTTTGCCCTTGTCAAGGACGAGATTCTGCTTTCGATGTTGGCGTGGTCTATATGCTCAACGCTCTGTGATGCCTGTCTGATCAAAGAGAGAGAGCCCCCGTGGCTCACTTCCGTTTTTGTTTTCGTACAGAAGCTGCGCCTTGCCTTCTTCTAATGTCTGTCAGCCTATCAGCATTTTGAAGTGTACTTGTCAAGGCAGACGCAGCTGTGCTAAAGCTGGCTTTGTTGCTCCTGGTCTTGTTGCCACTGCTTGGCTGCAGCAGCAGCCTCTGCCCTGGCGATGGCTGCTTGAGCTGCAGCAGCCCTTGCCTCATGTGGGCTGGGAGCTTGTGTTGTAGGCCCCCCTGCATCAAGTCAGTCATATCAGCAGCAGCACTGTCTCAAGTGCACAGGCAGCCAGGCAAATCTCACCCTTGTCCTGTGGGTTGAGCAGGGCTAATGAGCCACTGCTGCTGCCAGCTGCAGCCTGCCGTAGAGCTGGCTGTACATCTGGCACCTCACTAGGCACTTCTGAATAATCTGCGCTGCGAGCGTTGAACCAGCGGCTCCCTGATGTGGCAGGAATGCCAATAGCCCGCCCTGATCCCGTCCAAGCAGCAGTGGGAGCCTA
The DNA here is from genome assembly GCA_963969365.1 of Asterochloris sp. CNOR1. NCBI lineage: Eukaryota > Viridiplantae > Chlorophyta > Trebouxiophyceae > Trebouxiales > Trebouxiaceae > Asterochloris > Asterochloris sp. CNOR1. The sequence goes on along the minus strand of OZ017756.1, from coordinate 1,611,969 downwards.
TAGCAGCCAGGTTGAGATGTTGACAGGAAGCACACAGATGCAGCATGGTGCCCAGCCACCCAGCATCCTGCCGGAAGCGTTGCTGTATCGTGTTGAGAATGCAAGGGTGCAGTGTTGTGCTCAGAGTCCTGCAAACGCAATTCAAGGATGCTTCCCTCAAGGCACCTGGCTGATGAGGCAAGCGGCCCACCTGAGCCACCTGCTGTTCCCCGCGCCCTGGGGCCAACCCAGCACCAAAGCTTGTGGGCAGCGCGCTGGCGAGGCTGCTGCCACCCACAGCACTGCATGGGCAGTAGTTGGGCTGCATGACCAGCCTTGACAGGAAGGGTCTGCCTTCAAGGGCCTCCAGGCATGCCAGGGAGGGCGTCACATGCTTCAGCCATCCCTTGACCCAGCACTCGCCCACCTGCAGGAGCAAGTCAGTCTCACCCCCGGCATGGGCTGGCAGCCACGGATGGCTCTGCTGAATGCTGTCATGCAGCCACCCAAACCTCTGCAGTCTGCCCCATGTGGCCCGCATGTGGCAACCAACACCTAGATTCAGAATGCTGCAGTAAGTGCTCACCATAATGCCGGTGAGGTGCCCCAGGAAGGACACACTTGGCAGCAGCAGCTGCCACAGCACCATCAAGGCCCAGGGGTACACCCTGGCGGGGACAGAGAACAGGCCGAAGATGCTCCTGCTGGTGGCATGGCTGACTAAATTGTCGATGACGATGAGGCCAAAGACAATGCCAGAGAAGCCGATGGCGCACTGGTGGGCAAGTGCCTGCCCAAGCCTGCAGCACGGCAGATGATGGTGGGGCTGGCACATGGACAATTTTGGCCGCGCAATGACAGGCTGCACAACAACACATGTCCCGCCAGTAGCTGCACCGGTGCCGGAACAGGTATCGCATGGGTGGTCTCAGGTCTTGTCCAATGAATAGGCAGCGGCATGCGGAACCACCGGCCAGTGCTGCATGCACCAGCAGGCTGAATGCACGGCGGGTCATCAGGCAGACTCATGCTCAATGGAGCTGCAGAAGGCTGCTCGCCTCATAGTGGTCAGGGCACTCACTGGAGGCTCAGAAGGGTGCTGGCGATCTGGACCAGTGAGGCCAACAGCACGTAGCCGGCATTGCCCAGCAGGATCAGCACTGCCAGGAGGGCAGCCAGGTGCAGAGTGCCCTGGGATCGCTCCAGGCCGCTGGCAATGGGCACCAAGGCCAGCATGTTGAACAACAGGTGCATGATGCTGCCGTGCACCAGCGGGGCTGTGATCAGACGGTACACTGCAGGGCGGGAAAAGTTCACAGGGAGTAAGCTGTGCGCTGTCAGGCGTGAGGCGGTCTGCAGATGCAGCTGAGTGCAAGGCAACAAGCACTTGCAAGTCACTGCAAGAACGCAACCGGCAAGGCTGCACAGTACAGCAACATCACAGGCAGTGCAGCTGACCTGTGTACATGTTCTGTGGTGGCAGTGCAGCATGCATGACACAGGACTCACCTTGAAGGCGCTGGAGCACAGCTTGTGCTGATAGGCAGGTCAATCCATGAGTGCCTGGCCCCACTAGGGATGTCAGCACAAAGACAATGACATTGCCTGTCAGAACCACCCTACAGAGCACACACATTGTGGCGATAAAGTCTTAAGGCGTGAGACAGACGTACAGTTGACAGGACTGCTGCACTCTACTTCAGCTCACTTGGTTAGCCAAGGCAGGCCTGTGAACCAGGCCACCACCCGGTCTCGAAGGACTATCTGCAGCCAGGCAGGCAGCTTTGGGCTGTGAGGAGATCAAAAAGCTGCAGATAGCAAGGCAGCGGTGAGTGCAATGCCTGGGCTCACGTGGTGAGGTGGCGAGCTCATCTTGAGAGAGGCTGCTTGGCCAATGTCCGCAGTGTCAGCATCGTTGACTGCAGCAGCCTCATACTCCGAAGACTGACAGAAGGTCTAGCTGTGGTGTCTGCCAGCTGACTGCTGTGAGCCAGGCAAGCCCTTGTGCTGGCGCGCCCTCACCGCCCAAGTACCAGCTGAACTTGCCTTGCGTCTCAGCCCCCGCTGATTGGTGGGATGACAGCCACCTCGTCCCTGGGCTGCAGGACCTTCTTGTCTCCTGGCTGTATGTACTCCAGGTTCAGGCTCAGCACTGTGGAGTCCTTGATTTCCTGCGCGAAAGAGTCATGCATGTTTTTATGCAGCTTGCAGCTGATGGCTATCTACTCATAGCATCTCTTTGTCGCAGACCTGCAGGCCTGGATATCTTTCGAACAGCAGGTGCAGCAGATCATCACTGTTGACACCGTCTGCAAGATTGAGCTCAGCCTGGTCTGTGCCGGCCAGCTCCCTTGCTCGGGCAAAGAAGAGGACCTTGATGCAGGGCATGCAGATCTCCTCTGTTACACTTGCTTTCTTGCGCCACGACTGTGCTGCGTTTAGAGGCTGTCGGTGAGGGCGCTTGCAGCCCATCAGGCCTCTTGACAGGCTTGCAGATTACGTCTCACTGCACAGAGAGAGCTGAGATCAAGGACTGCCTTACAGCAACTGTCAGCTTGCGACCCCGTGCAATTCTGAACTGTGTAATTCCCCCGTCGCAGAGCCAGACCCGGCTGTGCCGAGCCTGGCCCCAATGGCATGTCAGGGCTACCATGATGGAGGGATGCCATTTGGCTAAGCCAGCTGCTGACAAGGAAGGCAGGTCACAGCAGGAACAGATTGTTTGCCAGCATGGTGAGTTGCCGCAGCACATATCCCTGGGATACGTGTGGATCATGCCCCATTGCTGTGGGGCAGAACTATCAAGCTCAGAGCATGCCTGCTGCCAGCCTGGCACCTACTGTCCTACACAATGCTCCTCAGATGGCCTGCCATTGCATGCAAGTGGCCAGCAGTTGCTGCTGCCCAGACATCAGCAGTAGTGCCCGCCTGCAGGTCTCTGCAGGGCCAGAAAAACAGGCAGAGATCTACACTTATGAATGTGACGACACGGTCTTTGGCATGAACTGGAGCGTGAGTCTGCAGCTCTGCTCACACAGCCTCAGACATGCTCAGCAGTAGCAACTGCGTCGTTCTCCTTATGTTGAGCCGTGCTCTGCTGCCAGGGCTATTGCCTGCAGGCCTGTTGGGCTTGATGCTCAAGCCTGGCTGGCTCATGGCTGTCAGCACAGCTGCCTCCCACAAATGCTCACCAATTGAGCATTCCAGCCTCACGCGAGCTGCTGACTGCCCAGCTGCCAGTCCTGCACGCTTGCCACCTGATGAGCAGGCAGCCCTCGCTGAGCCAGCACATTTGCCATCACAAAGCCATGCAGAACCTGGGAGGATGTGAAGTTTCCCTGTGTGCTGAGCAGGCAGCTCTTGCTGGCCCAGGCCCCTTGCCACCTGATTGCCCATGCAGTCCTGTCTGACTTGCAGAATCGGGAGGACAAACGCTTCAGGCTGGCGGTGGGCACCTTCAAGGAGGAGGTGCAGAACAGGGTGGAGCTGGTCACATGTGAGACAGCCAGGCTAGAGTTGCACAGGCTAAGCCTGGGCGTGTGGTGCACAGCAGGCCGCCATGAGCTCACCAGTGCACCCGTCAAGTGCACAGCTTCAAAACCCCGGCCGCCCCTCGCCCCCTGGCCTGGCCTGGCAACATAAACCTGCTGCCCGGTCATGGACATCACCAAATGCTGCATTCCATCCCGGCCGAAGCACAGACTGGCTGTAGCAATCCTGCCTGCACGATCATGGACGCCTCACATTGCCCCCAAGCAGGCAGCCCTCTGTCACACTTTCACAGCACACTTCAAAGAAACGGCTGCTGCTGTTATGCAGTTGGCGATAAGTATGGGCCGCTGCATGACATCTGCTGCCTGAGGTGTGCAACACAGCAGAAGGGCACACTGTTGCTCAGGCCCTGAGTATCATTTAGTGCTGCAGTCATCACTGCAAAGCACCAAACCCTCTAAAGGTGAATGATGACTCTGGGCACTTCAAACTGGGCCCAGGCGCCTACAGCCTGCAGCAGACAGCCCTCCACCATGCAAATCACTGCAAGATGCCTGCTGTTGAGTTTTGCCGTGCACACACCTGCAGAACATGCCTGCTGCTGTGTAGTGGATGACGAGTATGGGCGCTTCATCTGCGACCAGCGCCTGACCTTCACCCACCCCTACCCAGCCACCAAGATCATGTTCTTGCCCAGCAAGGAGACCCATCACCCCGACCTGATGGCCACCACAGGGGACTACCTTCGCATCTGGCTCGTCCAGGAGGAAGGAGTCATCCTGCAGAAGCTGCTCAACAATGTGAGACAGGGGCAGAGTGCATCAAGCACTGGGCCTGCCTGGGGTCTGCTTGATGTCCCTCATTCTTGATTGGCTTGTTCACGTGGAGGTTGTCATCCTGTAGAAGGTTCTCAGCAATGTGGGCCAGGAGCAGGGTGATGATTGATGTGGCTGCAAGGCTTACGCTGCTGTCAATCTGCTTGCAAGTTAAGTCCTTTGCTGGTCTGAAAGGTGCGGATCATCATGCTGACCCTGAGGCTGTATGTGAGGCCCTGCATGGCTGGTTCCACTACATCTACCTCCCCCTCAGAAGCGAGCGTCATCCTGCAGAAGCTGCTCACCAAAGGAAGCGAGTCCAGCTGGCAACAAGCACTGACCTGCCAGAGGCCCGCTCAGGGTCCCTGCCTGGCCTGTCCAGGAGGCGGGGGCATGTTTCAGAAGTTGCTCAATGATTGGGACTTCACTCCCCGGCACGAACTGTCCTGCAGAAGCTGCTCAACCATCTGGGTGCTGCAGCATGGTGCTCAGCAGTGCTGCAAGAACCCTGAATGTGCATCTGGCCCATCTGTGGGCCCTTCTCCACCTGGTATCACGACTGTTTGCTCTGCTGCTGAAGGTGCGGTCCATTTAAGTAGCAGGCATGTCCTACATTGGATGGCTGCTGTTGTGGACATTGCAGGAGGGAGATGTCATCCTGAGGAAGTTGTCACACAATGTGGGGATCTGCTGGGTGGTAGTCTGAGGGGCTGCTGCAGAAGCTGATGTCAAATGCAAAGGGCCGCTCTTGCAAGTCTCTGCATGTCACCCGCCATTGCGCTGCCCGACAGGGTGCATGCGCAGTTCTCTCACCGCTCCATGGGGTGATTCAGAGGCACTGCGTCTGCTGCCCCAGCCAACGCATGCATCCAACACATGCACCAGTGCAGACTGGCTAACTGACTGACCGGTAATCAAACTTGGAGTGCTGCTCCCAGACACGATTTGAGCGCGATGAGACGATGTATGCCCCAAGTTCTTTGTGCTGTGCTGCAGAACAAGAACTCAGAGTACTGCGCCCCCCTGACCTCCTTCGACTGGAATGAAACAGACCCCAAACGCCTGGGCACCTCCAGCATTGACACTACCTGCACCATCTGGGACATTGAGGCAAGCCTGCACAGGCAGCTGTAGCACCACCTGCAGTTGTCAGGGACTGGCCTGGCCTGCATTGCCACTAGCAATGGTGCTATCAGCAGACTTCCCTGGGACCAGTCTGGTCTGCGTTTCGAGTGCTGCCACTACCTGCAGCATGTGTGCTGTTGCAGAGAGCACCTGGGAGGGGCCCGGCCTGCATGACCGGCTGAGAGGCCACTACATGCATCACCTGGGACATCAAGGCAACCCCCGCCTTTGACAGATGTTTGACTCACAATTATGGTCATGCACTTGCTCAAGCAGCGTGCCTGCCTGCTGCCATTGCCATCTCATGTGTTACAGACCGCCCTGATGTGCACATACGGAGCCGCTGGTGCGCCTGCTCAACAGGCAGCACTGGACATGACCCCTCTGTGCTTGCATGGCGGGTGGCTGTCCTGCGGTTGGAGGCCATCTTGCTGGCCTGTCTTGAGGTGGCGCAGGCTGGCACATCACCTGTTCCTGTCGGGCATCTGCAGCACACTGCACACCTGTACAGCATTCCTGGGACGTCCACCTGGCTGCACAATGCCAGAACCTGGCTTTGCCCTTGCCTGCAGAAAGGTGTGGTGGACACGCAGCTGATTGCCCATGACAAGGCAGTGTACGACATTGCCTGGGGAGGGGTTGGCGTCTTTGCTTCTGTGTCGGCTGATGGCTCTGTACGAGTCTTCGATCTGCGGTGAGTCTCCCTGGCACTTGGACACTGCTGTGGCCGTGCCTAGAGGGAATGGTTGTCCCTGTCTCTGCGCCTGTCAGCGGTTGAGGCCATGCTGCACCCTTGACTCCCTGCCCTGGATGTGGTGCCTACTGCTTCTCTGGGCTGGGAAGGGGCGTGACCTAGTCCTCTGCGCAACTGCAAGCTTCTCTCATCTGGTCACAGGTAGTTCTGCTGCGCTCAAACAGCCAATCAAGCTGTGGACTCTGCTCTCAGCATACCCTGGGGAGGTGTGGGAGTGTGTCCCCATGTGCATACACACATCTGATCTGAGTGTTGACCTCAGGTGCATTTGGTGCACTTCGGAGGGGCCCTCAGGTGACGCCTGCTGCCTTGCCTGGCTGGTCAGCTAGCCTGTGCTGATCAGCGCCTCCAATGCAATTTGTATCCCCGGGGTGCAGCCTGGCCCTTGGCAGCAAGGCGAACCTGAGTGAGACAGAGTGGAGACCCTCAGCTGCAGCATGACAAGCCACTCTGTTGCTTGCCCGACTTGACCCACACTGCTTTGTAGTACCTGGCTCAGAGCCCACTTGAAGCTGAACAATTATTTAGCTGGCCCCACTGCCTGAAAGCTTCAGCCTTTACCCGCAGGGACCAGACACACTTCACACAGTGCGGCAGGATTGCTGCCCTGCACTGTCAGACATTTGACATGCAGCATCAAAGTTGCAGCCTGCTTGCACGTTGAACTGCTGCCGCTATGCATGCAGGGACAAGGAGCACTCCACCATCATCTATGAGGCCCCACAAGGCACGCCCCTCATGCGCCTGGGCTGGAACAAGCAGGACCCACGCTACATGGCCACAGTTCTCATGGACTCAATGAAAGTTGTGGTGTTGGACATACGGTAAGCAACTCTGAGCAAATTGTGGTCTCATTGCACATCAAAGTGCTGAAAGACAACACAGCAACACAGTCACAGTGCTCATGGCCTTCGATGAAGGCTGTGGTGCTGCAATTTTAGTAAGCAGTCCTAGACCTGAAGTGTGCTGGTCCAGCATGGAGCAAGTCGCGGTCTGCACGATAAGGTGCTGCCAGATGGCTACTTTGCTCACAAGTAGCGTTCCAAAGTTGACAGTGCAGGACGTCCTGTGATAGCTTCGCCATAGGGCACACATCCGCCACAGTGGCAGTGCAGGCAGTGTGACATGCCGGTGGCCAGGCGCTGGCACCAGGCATGCCATTGACATCAGCTCCCCATAGCTCCTTCACTGTCCCTGCTCCCAGCAGACGCACATTGCTGCAATCCAGTGACCAGCAGCCAAAGCAACAGCCTCAGGCAGCGGGCACCTTGCTGGCATGATTCCTGACAGCTGCTGCCCTGTCTCTGCTCTTCTCAAACTCTGCCGCATCGCAGGTATCCCACAATGCCGGTGGCAGAGCTGCAGCGGCATCAGGGGACTGTCACCTCTCTGGCATGGGCGCCTCACAGCTCCTGTCACATCTGCACAGCTGGCGAGGATCACCAGGCGCTCATCTGGGACCTGACTACCATGAGTCAGACCAACCTGGACCCTGGGCTTGACCCTATTCTGGCCTACAGCGCGGGCGCAGAGGTCAACAACCTGCAGTGGTCCATGGCCCAGCCAGACTGGGTGGCCATTTGTTTTGGCAGCAAGACACAGATCTTGCGGGTGTGAGGCCTGCTCCTCACTACTCAGCTGAACTGCAGTGCTGTCAAGTGCCCAGAACAGAGTAGCCACTACTCTGAGGACTTGCACACTAGGGCTGTGGCTCCCTCATAAAGCACCTGTTGAGATTGCAGCCAAAGGCCAGAGCAGGGAAGGCAAATGTCACAAGTGCCCAGCACTCCAGTTCACATTCGCAGATGTTATGTTCACGTTTTGAATGAAATGAGGGCCTCAACAATGAATTTATGAATCAGCACTTCACGCACAGGGTTGGGACTCATCCTCCTCAATGTGGTCTGAGCTCTCACTCTCTCAAGCGCAATGCCAGCAAGGTCTCAAGCAGGCTGAGCATGGCATACATCTATGCCTCCACGAAGACAAGAGCATGTTGAAGAAGAAGTTCCTGGCCAGAATGCTGAGCTGCAGGACGCTGAGTGAGGGCCAATGTGTGAGGTGTGTAGAGAGGGGTGACCTGCTTCACTGCCAGCCAGTGACATTGGCCACGGTGGACCTGATCTGATCAGCCATGTATTGGTGAGTGGCAATATTGGGGTGCATGTTGCAACCTGCGACGCAAACAGAAACAGTGATGGAAAGTTGTGCTCTTTCTGGCCAGATCAGTAAGGTGCAGCTGCAGCTCACCATAGCCTCTGGACCCGTCGTCATAAGCAAAGTTGAACAGAGACTGCTTGGTGTCCCCCATGCTGGCGAACTTATTGATCACTTGCTGCAGCAGGGCGCTTATGGGGTCTGATGTGCTGGCTTGCAGCATGGGGCCAACCTGCAGGACAGCAGAGCAGGCCTGGGGTCAGCAGGCCTCGGCTCTAGTGCTCGACAAAATGCCATGAAGATGCTTCAAGCAATACCTGCTGCTCAGACAACCTGACTTGCAAGCATGCCAGACTGCTGCAGACTGCAAGAAATACGAGGCCACCCGAAGCGCAGGTCCCTAGATTCTGCCAGGGGCCAGCCCTGGGCAGTTGACCCATCAGCAGTGCAATCTGCTTGCCTGATGTATGATGGCAGGGCTTGGTCCAAACATATTCCTGATTTCCTGCATTGCCAAAGTACCACCAAGGCTCGCAACAAGAGTGGGAAGGGCACACTTAAGTCCCAGGCAAAGCAGCAGTGCTCTTGAGGGGCACTCTCAGGCATGCAGCTGATGCAGCCTTCACTTCCTGACAGCAAAAAGGCATGAGCAGCACCTGGACAAGGGTTGTGTAGTCCTGCACAAACTGCTGGCCTGGCTGGTTGCCACAATTGAAATCGTTTGTGTTAACATTGCAGAGGACAAGCTGCAGGTGGTCCAAATCACATTTCAGATTTGCCAATACATGGCCAAGTCACTCAACGCAGCAGCAGAAGCTGCTCAGCCAGCCGGATTTTAGCACAGTGAACGATCAAGGCAGCAGCTAGTCCTGGTGCAGCTATGCAAAGCTATGCAGCAGCAGGAGAGAGGCAGAGGGATGCAAGATGCCTACAGGCACGGCTGCACCACCTGATGAATGTGCAGCAATCCAATACAGCAAAGCTATGCAGCACTGGGAGAGAGGCAGAGGGATGCAAAATCCCAAGGGCATGATGCAGCACCTCTTGAAGGTGCAGCACTCTAATACAGCATCACGGTGTCCTACAGCATCGCGGGCGCGCCACAGCATCACATGCAAAAGCACGCTCCAGCACCCCTGCAAACAATGCAACGCTGAGCACAAGAGGGAGCATGTCACCTCCTTACCTGTGGGGGGTCCATGTTTGGGTTAGAGTACACAGTCGACACGCTCTCCAGTGCCCTAGGAAACAGAACAGGCACTGTCTGGTTGGTGGAGCAGTCAGCATTGATGGAGGCACCTGCAGGCCAGCACTTGGTGCTCGGGCGCTTGCTGCAGCCCAACAGGCAGAGAGCTAGCATGGTCAGGCTGAGATAGGTTGCATGCCATACTTTTCAAGCAGTTTGTTGTAAGCAAAGCAGAATGCATGGAGATTGGAGTACAGAGGGTGTACTACATGTGGTGTTCTTAGTGTCTTTCTGTTAAATGGTGCACAAGGATGTCTCAAAGCTGTGTCCGAACTCTTATTCGAACTTGACTCACCGGCCCCACTCTCGGCAATGATGGTGAGCGATGCCCCGAAGCTGATGGCCAGGTCTGAGGCAGAGGTCAGGTAGGAGTTCTCGTAGGTGTAGAGGTTGGGTGGATTCATGGTAGACGCGGTACACTCGATGCCAAAACCTGCGCTGATGGAGTCGCCAACCTGTACAGGGCAAGAGGGATCACATTCAGTCAGACGCAGACGACATGCAAGGGCGCCATGGCAGTCCAACTGCAGGTAACAAGCCTGTCCCCCGGGACAGGGTGTGGCCCCAACAGGGGCTCTCTGGACACCTGATCAATCGGCAGCACAGCGCTGAAAGCACCAGCGCACAGGCAGGCCAGGCAAAACGAGGTGAGGCCCATGGCTTGATCCAGGGCTTATGCTCACAGGAAGCATGCTGCACAAGTTGGAAGGGCTGGGGAGACACAAAAGGAGACTCTCGAATTGTTGGCCTTCAGGTCTAGAGGGCAGGCCATGCAGGGACAGCCTGACTCAGGTCAGGATGCCAAGGACTGAATGGCATCAAGACGCGTTGCAAACGTTTTTGAGGGCCCCTCGTACCTGCACCATGCTGCGTGCTGGCAGAGCTGGGGGCGCCAGAAAGGTCCCAGTGCAGCTGTTGAGAATGATGTCGTTCACCATAGCCTCTGTGATCCTGCAAAGTGTGCAGGACAGGAAGAGTGAGAGTGGCCCCTGCAACGATGCAGCACATGCTGGGCTTTGGTGTTCACGCTGGTCCCGCTGAGCTTGCAATGCATGCAAGAGGTCTTGATGTGGGCTCGGCCTGAGTAGCCTCTCTGATCTGCATGGGGTGCACACTCAGTGTGACTGCTGTGATTCCCCCGACCCAGCAGTGGATGATGTGCAGTCTGTTTTTGGTCAGAAGAAAGCATTCGAACAGTGCTGCAGGCGTTTGTGTCTGCACGGAGCCTGCTGCCAAACCCATTGACAACCTAACTTGTAGTCTGCCACATGTAAAGCCATGGAGAGGCACAGGCAACTAGATGCCTCATTTCATACCAGATGCCTTGCTTGCATCAGGTACAGCAGCTCACTTGACAAACATGAAGGTGTGGGTGCCCGCGCTGAGGCCGCTGCCCAAGGGAAAGTCCTGCGGCGCACCAGTCATCTGCCATGTGGCTGCTGGGGCGGTCATGTTGTCCACAAAGAGCTCAACATAGCTGCACAGTGGCACGGCACACAGTGAGGAGCAAACGGGCACAGTGACAAGGCTGCAGGGCGGGCATGACATGCTGCCAGGAGTGGATGCAGAGCTGCACAGGAACAAGGCAGGGCATCAGGATGGGAGATAGATTAGTTTCGCTGTTTGGTCAAGGTTGACAGAGGTGCAGGCATGCTGACAGGGCACATGGTTCATGCTGGGCTGGCGGGAAGGGCAAGCCCTGCTCCTGGCCCTCAGAGGCAGTCCAGTGCAGCACATTTCAGGCATGCTGACCTGCCAAAGGAGCCTCTGTCGGTGGCGTCCTGCAGGTGAGGGACAGGCAAGGTGAGCACTGCAGAGCATGGGTGCCAATGGAAGATACCTTTTGACTCACTGCAGTACACAGCATGATATTGGCGGCACAGACATGGATGCTGGCACAGCAGCAGCAAAAAGCACAGAGAGCATAGCAAAAACCAAGAACATGAACATCCCCGTGCAGCGCTCAGGAAAACAGCACCGTATGATTGTGAGTTACGCCTGGCTTTGCCAGGCACACCCAGAACAGGCAGTACAAAGCCTGCATCACCAGACTATGCAATGCAACTTTCCCCGCAAACCCTACCTGCAGGTTGCAGGAGGCTGTGGTGCCTGTAAAGGACCCCAGAACGGCGCTGCTGCTCCATGAGGCCCGCACATTGGCGGAGGTGGCGGAGACCACTGTGCGGGCCTCACTGGGGTTGGCAGCATCCACCCACCTGCCAACAAGCTGCAGCTGCCCAGCAGCGGCTGCAGGCAGACAGACACCAGTAAGCTGCTGCACAGCGGCCATCGCCCAGACATGTGCCCTGCTGAATCTCGAAGGAACTGCAACTCACTTACTGCAGGCACAGTCTCCTGGCACAAATTTGCAGTCCCAGCACCTCAAGCCTGGCCACACACATGTTGCTGGTGAAGAGATTTCGACATGAGCATGGCATGCTGGCACGTCAAGAGGTTGCAGATACGCAGGACAGTGCACCAGCAGGGCGTCACCTGGGATGCCGGCCGCCTCGGCGGGAAGTGCAGGGCTGGCAGTGCTGGCGCCCGGGGTGATCTGAGTGGTGCCATTGGCAGCTGGGGCCTGGGTGGCTCCCACCTCGTACTGTGCGCTCCTGTCTGCTGACACTGCAAGGCGGGGCAGGTGGCAATGTCAGGCGAGCATTGCAGAGGGCCAGATGCCGCTGTCAGCATCGCCAGTAGCTTTGCTGGTCTGCTTGGATCTGCAGCAGGAGCCCACACAGACATTCAGCAGCAAGTCTTTGAACGGGAGCACTGGTGGTGGTCTTGAAGGAGGTGGGCTTCTCTGCTGACCACGCAAACAAGTGCATGAAGGTTTTGGAGAGAGACAAGCACGCACACACACGTTCAAGGCGGTGGGGCGCAAGTGAAGAATTCGACCGGCGCTGTGCTCGGCGTGGTATATCTAACAAGCAGCACGTAGCTGAACTGGAGCTGCACGGATGTTGCTGGTGTCAGGGGCGGCACTAGCTGTACTCAAGTGCATGTCCAGCTGCACATGCCCAGAAGCCATGTTGTCCTGAAGCTGAGAACTGACAGACTTAATCATGGTCCAGCCACAGGCACCACCAAAGCCCCAACTGTATAGTTGCAGCTGGCCGTTGCTCTGGGCAATGTGTCTTGCCCTGGAGGCATGTTGCCGTGAGGGAAGCCACCATAAGCAGACCCACAGTCACCTGGCGGCCCATTCACAGCCATCACCGTCGCCGCGGCTGGGCCATCAGTCGGGGGTGACGCGCTAGAGACGTCGCCCTGAGGCCTGTCGGTTGCAGCCATTGCAGAGCCCCCTGTCTGCGAGGCTGAGGTGTCAGCATTGCCTGGGGAGGCATCTGCCTGTGCCGAGCCGCCGTCCGTGCTGCTTGCTGAGGTGAAGGATGAGGCAGACTGGTCTTGTGCAAAAGAGCCTGCATGGCAAGGCAAAAGCATGCTACCATAAGGCAGCTGCATGCGGGAAAGGCAGTCAACGTCAAGGCGCTTGCAATGAAGCAGTGCAGAACCCTGCAGCTGACAACCTTGATGACTCAGCTGCACAGGACGGGGTGCCAGCTAGCATATGATGACTATGTTGGCATGCAAGTGGGAGCTGCATTGATGGCCTGTGCGTGCTCTGGCCAAGACTGATGCTGCTGAGCCGCAGAGCTCTGTGGCAAATGTTCTGCAGCAGCCAACCCACCTGGACAAGTCAGCAGCAGGCCTGCCAAGAGGGCCAGAACTGCCAGGCGTGCACATGTGCGCAGCTCCCTGCTACAGCTCATGGTGACGTGTCCTGCTCCGTCAGCCCAATAGGTGCCCTGTTTATCACTCCTGCATTGCACACAAAAGCAATGCTCCACCTGGCGCAGAGCACAGCATTATCAAAGCATGGTGGCATTGCTGGCTGCAGTGCTCCATTGCAATGCAGGTGCACTGTGGTTGAGCTCTCTGGTCAGAGCCAGCTCGATCAGGCGCATGCAACGTAGGGCTGCCAGATCAATAGCAATCGGCAGGGCAGTCACTGACGCCTCACACCTCTATAGCGAACCCACTGGAAGGGATTGCTGCGGCAGCGGCGTTGCTTCTATGAGTGGACGCACTCGTAAGATTCTGGGCGGATCTGGCAGGGAGTTGGCCGCCTGATATGCTACGCCCGCCGATCAAGCCTGGGAGCAGCAGCTTGGAGCCTTTGGGAGAGAGGTCAACTCCTGTATTCTTTATTTCTTGCAGATCTGCGCCTGAGGATCATCTGACCAATGCCACGTTTTTGATGATTTCAGGTCTGCACTGCGGGATTTTCACGAAGAACTGAGGAGCCAACCGGCTCTCACCAGCCGAAGAACTTCCGAAGAGAAGGGGAGAGGGGTGTCTAGCTAGGGCAATGCAGTTTAGCAATGACAGTATGTGGTCAGGCAAGGGTGCAGGGCGCGGCCTGTGAGATGGTGGTCTGGGGGAGGCAGGGGTCCTTGATGAAATTGAGTTCCTACATTCCTGCAATCTGTGTGGGAGCGCTGAGAATGCACAGACCATGCTGCAAAGACACCAACACCATTGCTGCCTCACAGCAAGTGAGGCTCTGGTAACGCAGCTAGGGCCAATCAGTGGTGGTGGTGCTGCTGCTGTGCAGAGCCCTCTTGACAGGCGACGATACTGTCGACAGTTTGAGCCATTGGCCAATGCATACGCTGAGGCTGGGTCTGAGCGGGGACTAGTTATGATGAGGTGGTGATAGACTGCCAGCCAGTGACCCTGGCCACAGTCGGCTGGAGCTGAACAGCATTGGCAAGGTGGGTGATTGCATTTGGGTGCTGGTTGCAGCCTGCAGCGTAGAAGGGTCTGCTCACATTGTGTCCCGCAGCAGGAGTCGCTCGGCCGCAGCAGAGACAAATAGGCAGCTGCCCCTAAGAAGGGTTGGGCTCAACCGCTGACAAGCAGCTGCCTGCGAAGGCATACAGTGCTTGGCTGCAGGGGCAAGCTGAGGTGGCCAACTGTGTGCAGTGGGCACATGGCCCTTAAGTGTGACAAACAGCTGCCTGCATACGCGGATTCCGTGTGCTTTGCGCACCTTCCACAGGCGGCTGCCTGAAGGGTGTCTAATAACACTGCATAGCAGCAAGCCAGGTGCCAAGCTGTCTGGAGGCCCCTGAACAAGCTCCCAAGTGGTGGCACTGCAGCTCACCGTATCCTGAGCTGCCATCATCATAAGGCAGCACCACCACAGTTTGGTTGGTGTCTCCTGCGGCTGCGAAGTTGTCAATGATGCCTTGCAGCAGCGCTCTGGTCTGCTCTGCCAGGCCGCTGCCCAGCATGGGGCCCACTTCGTGGATGATGTAAGGGGTGTTGCCCCACAGACTGCGTAAGCTCTGCAGGCATGCCCCAAAAAAATTAGAAAATCGCATGCTGAGACGTTGCCGGCTGGGTGAGTGCTGCCGTGATGCTCACAAGAGAAGAGCAGACACAGAGACAGAGGTGTTGATGACTCAAGCATGCTGCCTTGCTGGAGGCCATGACAGGCTGGGACCTTCTGCTGAAAGCAAGAGGCAGAGAGGCTAAAAGCAATGGCGCAAGCATCAACACAGGCTGCAGCTGCACACTTGGTGGCCAGGTCATCATGCACCTACCCACCTGTATGAGGCTGGTGTAGGCATTGACATAGGGGACGCCTGCACATGTTTGACGTCAGGGAAGTGAAGGTAAAGACAACATTGACGTCATGCAGCCATATCTGAAAGCAGCAGAGCCTTACCAGGGATGTTATTGCACTTCCAGTCATTGGTCCCCAGGTTGACAAGGATCACCTGAACACAATGGTGCAGAGACATCGAGAGGCAGTCCAACACCATTGCCTGGGCTGAACAAGTAGACGACCTACCTGTGGACGGGGAGTGTTAGTGAAATTGAAGTCCACAGTAAGCTGTCTTGAGGCCAGAGGGAATATGTCAGGCACAGTGTCTGTGCTGGTGCAGTTATCATTCTGCTGTGCGCCTGCAGCATGGGCTGAGGCATGAATGCTGTCGCAAGCGTCTGCTGAAGGCACACTCCATGACCAGCAGGATGCTGTTGCAGTTCAATGCATGCAGGGGCCCCAGTCCCTGTGCAAGCGCAGCTCCTTATGGCCTGCTGCCACACCAAATTGCAGCTGGCCTCAGAGAGTAAGCAGGCTCACAAGCAGACACCGTGAAGGCAGAGCCTTACCCCCGCCACTCTCAGCGATGATGGTCACGCCTGCCCCAAACATGCCGCCCAGGCGGGAGGCCGCTGTCAGCTGGGCATTCTCAAATTGATAGGGGTTGAGACCGCCGCCGGAGGAGTTGGCACACATAACGCCAAAGCCAGCTGCTATCGAGTCCCCAATGCTGAGGATCTGCCGTGTTGGCATAGAGGGCGGGACCTGCAGTGGCACCAGCTACAGGCTCCGTTGCACAGTGATCAGGGGCCATGATCCCAGACCCTCATTCAAACACCCATGTCTGCAATTGCACTCAAAGAGCTGTGGGCAGCACACCATTACAACTGGTGCTTCTGTTGGCAAGGCGCTGCTTGTGGGGCTGCTTGCAGGGCCGCCTGACACTTGGCAAGCTAGGCCTTGGGTACTTAGCTCCACACGGACCACATATGACAGCCGCACCACAAATCCAATACAAACCTGCAGATTGCCACTGCAGCGTGTGAGCACCATGTCATTGACGGCGCCCTCTGTGCGCCTGCAGACAAACAAAGCACAGCTCTGACGTGCAATCACAGGTCTGGCAAGCTGGGGGCCCTCCAACATGCAGCGTAACAGCACGGCTGGCACCCATATGTTGGGCAGCACAGCAGATTTGGCACTGCACTGGGAAGCTGCACCTGGCAGCAAAGGGGTCGCTGCAGCAGAGCAGCCCTTGCCTCAGCTGGGGCAGACCGAGGCAGCCAGGTCTGATGCTAGCAGTCCTTTGTTTGTCCTCCCGCTGCAGTGCAGCAGGAGCTGGTGCATACAGAGGCACCAAGCTCACTGGTGCCCAATGTGCCTCACTTGACGATCTTGAACAGGTGACTGGAGTTGTTGAGTGGCTGGAGGGACAGTGGGACATCAGAAGGTGTACTTGTCAGCTGCACTGTATGGAGTGGAATGGTCATGTTGTCCTGCAGCAATTAGGAGAGGTCTAAATGACAAATCAGGAGTGCATGGCGCTCACTCAGATACTTGGCAGCAGATGTAGTGGCCAGGCCAGACAGCAGCAGGCAGCTGAAGGCTCTCTGGCCCCTGTGCTGGCACAGGGCAAGCAGCCCTTTGTGCCACGCCCTAAAGGCTGCTCACCACAAAGATATCAAGGTAATCCCCAAAGGCGCCACGATTGATTGCGTCCTGCAGCCATTCAGAAAGATGTGTTACGTCCTTTCAGCAGCTTTTGGGCGATCGGTTTAGACAGCACTCAGGGTAGGCTGGCGCTTTGTTGAGGACAACCAATGTCACGAGAAGCCGTCACACAGCTGCAGCATGCAGGTGCACCAGGAGTTGCAGCCTCGTACGCTGACATGTGACGCGCAAGGCCCTCACATTCCCACTAAGTGCATGTGCAGCGGCAGCCACGCTGATGAGGCAAACAGCAGCCGCCTGATGCCAGGCTGAGATTGCAGGTGGTGCCAGTGCCAGTAAGGAGCCCAGAACCCTGCCTCTCACACAGAGACTGCAGGACCCATGGGGGAGCCCCGCGCAACCTAAGACGGCAGACAGCACCTATACCCGTGCAGCTGCCACTCACCTGGAGGTTGCAGGTTGCGCCAGGGCCTGAGAAGGACCCCAGGATCATGCTGCCACTCCAGCTGGCGCGCACTGGCGCCCCACCAGGGAGCAGCTGCAAGACTGAGACATTGGGCTGGCCGTCTGGGAACCACCGGCCCAGCAGCTGCAGTGTGCCAGCTGGGGCATTGGCTGAGGTGACATTCAGCCCCGGAATAACACCTGTCAGCAGGGGGAAGTCGGCGGGGTCTGCGTTGGGCATGGAGGCTGGCCCTGAGACGGCATACACCCCGCTGGGCTGCACCACCTGGTTTGTGGGACTGCAAGCAGGCAAGCAATGTAGCTTGTGTACTGTAGAACTTTCCCAACTGCCAGGGCAATGACAGCCAGCTGCCACAGGTCTGGCTGGCTAGGACAGTATGGCCATTGTCCCCAAGCAATCATGTGCAAGAGCAGTAGAGCAGCACCCTGGACTTGACAGCAAGTGCTGCTGCATAGATGAAACCAGCATGGCTGTGGCAGCATGCTGTGCAGCAGCAGTCACCTGGGGGAGGGTGTTACAATGGGCACAGCTGTTGCCACCGGCACCGGGGAGCCTGGCTGTGGCGAGGCCAGCACAACAGGCGCTGCTGTCGATGACACCAGAGTCTGTGACAGAACACCTGCAGGCAGGTGATGCGCCTGATCAAGCACCTCTGCATTGCACCAGGCATACATATGCCAGGGTAAGGGGAATTCTGACCAGGTGCATGAGTGGATAGCAGCTTTAACATGAACTCCATCCCGCCAGCTGGCCATCCTGCTGTGCAGGGTGTGCAGCAGTTGGCAAGGTAGTTTGCAGGGAGGATGCAGGCGCATATGTCACAGCTGACTGATGATTTCAGAGCCTGCTGAACCTCCTCAGCACATGCCACCTGGCTGCATCTGGCCCATTGCATGCCCGTTGATCAGTCAACAAGCTTCTGTGAAGCATTGACAGCTGTGCCACCAGTCACATGACCCAATCTGCTTACAACAGCATGGAGACTGGCTCAACGGCCAGGGAAGCACCTCACCCTGCAGGAGTGTCAGGGCTGCCACTGCCAGAGCTGTCCAGCCATGCATCGCCACCCGGCTGGGGTTGCAGCTGGCAAGTTGAGGACGCACCACCAAATATTGCCTGCACATTGAAGCAGACATGCTGGCTAGCTGTTCACAGCCAACGAGGCCAGTGCTTGGGTAATGCCAGAGCAGAGATGCAGATTAGGCTTGACAGGTGTTAGCCAGGAGCTTCACTGGGGCCTGGACTGGGGACAAAGATGCCATGCCAGCTTCATTTTAGGCGCTTGAGCCCTACAGATCGTTGGCACAGAACACAATGCATACCTGATCGCCCGCTAGGATGTGTTAGCCCCTCCCCGCGTCGTTAAGCAGCAGCTGATTGAGTACAGCTGTCAGTTCTTAGTGAGTAAAAACAGCGGACCCAGGCGATACGTGGAGCTTCAGCAATAGCCGTGCCAGAATGCTGCGCCTGAGGGAGGTCAACAGAGAATCTGATTTGTCTTAATTGGTCAAACACGGGTGGTGACTTGTTTCCGGTAGCTCTAAGGTTGTGACCCCGCCCCGTACGAAGTGAGGGGTACTTCCCACGTATTACTGAGGGTACCTTGCATTTCATTCAGATCTGGCAGTTACTTGTCAGTTGTTCATGCATTTTTTTGAATGAGCAAAGCATCCTGAACCGAAGCTGCTCATGCCAGCCAGAGGGAAATTGACTGAAGCCCACTGAATTGCTGTGCGTTAGTCCTGTCTCGCTTTGCGCCGTCTCACTGCTTCCAGGGGTCATTTGGGTCAGCGCCAAGCACCTCGGGATCTACCGCTGGCGAGGACTCTGCCTTCCCGCTGCTACCTCTTTGTGTTGTTGAGCTGGGCCCTGCCCCATTGCTGCCAGCCATCATGCTGTAAATCCTACAACGCAACAGCAGGGAGCAAGACATGCTGCCAGTCTGCAGCTCGAGGTGAGGACCTGGACTTTAGCCCTGACACATGTCTGGGGCGCTCGGGCACCCTCCTGCGCACTCAGACCACTGCTCTCTGGCCCTGCTCTTTGTGCGTGGTTTCTTGGCTGTCACGGGAGCAGAAGACGCCTGGAATGTCTCGAGATCAGTTGCTCAATACAACACCCATAGGGACACCAACTAGTCAGCGTCGTAGTCCCAAGCATGCGCAGAAGCAAGCTGGCCAGATCCTAAAACGCAAGCCCCTGGGTGCTGTCCATCTGCTGGTTAGGAGCGCACGTCTGTAAAGCTTCCCCGTGCAGCTCAATACCCAGATCAACTTCCAGACCCCAGCAGCTCACCTCTGAGCAAACTCCTTGGGACTGTCCACGGAGAAGCCGCTGGTCAGCAACGCGGTCTCGTACAGCAGCTCCGTCATGGCTGTGGCCCCCTGCTCGTCGCTTTCAAACCTGCTCTGCAAGGACTGCACCACGCCGTGGTCGGGATTGATCTCCAGGATCTTCTTGCCACGCATATACTCAAGCGATCTTGCGTCACCCATGGCCTGCAGGCAGCACCAGACACTGTTGGGTTGGGGGGGGGGGTTAGGTTCTGCTCCACAGAAGCTGCTGGGTCACAACAGTGCCATGTACTCAAATGACCTCCAGCTCGCCTGGCCTGAACAGATTGCAGGCGTGGAGCTCAGCATGGGCCGTTCCCAAAACAAAACAGCTGTGGGGCAGGGCCGGGGCCAGGGCCACGCAACCTGCACAAAGTTCCGCAGCAGCTTAGCATTGCGCCCACCTGTTGTGCTGGCCTGTGCAGTCTGTCATGTCAGATGCAGTGCCATTAGGAAACTTTTGAGTCACAGACCTTGCAATGCACCCCCCTGCAGCTGCCCTGGCTTCAATATCATCCAGGGCAACGTGATGCAGTGGATAGGATGCACCCTTTACGGTTGGGAGCCCACGCAGACGGCCCCTATGTCTACATGCTGCGCTCCGTGCTGGGAGATCAACATTGCTAAGGGGAAGCTGCAGTCCATGTCAGGAACTTGGCACTTGGCAGCCTACTAGAGCTGAGGAATGTCACATAAAACACTCAATGAGCTGCTGGCCGAAGATTGCTCATCAGCAGGCCAGCCAGCCAAGCGTCACCTGAGTTGTCATAAGAGCCCCATCCTGGCAGAGCATGCAGCGTGTCAAGTGACCAGCTCCAGCACACACGGCATGGTTGCTGCACCATGCCACACATCCAGGCTTTGACCACCCAGCCCAGCCTAGAGAGACCAAGTGCCTCACCTGGGCCTCCTTGATACGCTTCAGGTAAGCAAAGCTACATCGAAACATTACCACTTCGCAGGGAAAGCTGCTACGCCCAAGTCCGGCAGCGCACGTCCAGCAGAAGCAGAGGCCTCCTTCAAGCGTACGTTATGCTCCCATGCACCGCACGGCATACAGGCCACCCCTGCAGACTGCACACCTACCTGAGCTTTCATGATACGCTCCATGTTGGCAGAGTAACCAAACTGGGAGGTCACCAGCGCGCAGGGGGAGTTGGCCAGGCGTTGGCTGACTGCCACCTTCTCGACCTTGTCCTTGAGGACGTCCTTCATGAAGGACACCAGGGGCTTCAAGTTCTCAGCCGCCTCCTCTGCCTGCAGGGCAAGAAGAGGATGTGCTTAGCAATTTGAGCTGTCGCTGGGTGGCCTTCACACCCGCTGTAAACCACTTTCTGGTCCTTGGGGCGGCAGATCAGGTGAGCAGTGACATCCTCCATGCACGAGATCAACAATTTGATGCTTCCTGCGGTCAGCGACCTGCACTGCCTGCAGCCATGAGAGACAATGGGCCTGGCCATTGTAGCTGGCTGTACGAGATGCCTGCACACTATGCCTCAACCTGATTATTAATGCTTATCAAGTAGCAAGCATTGCCAGCACATCCGAAGTGAGGAGCACCAGGGGCTTCAGGTTCCAGATGCCTTCCCAACCTGCGACCACCGAGTACTGTCACAACTTTGCCCGCGCCGGCCCCTGCTTTGGCAAAAGCGCTCATGCAGGACATCAGGGGCTCCAGGCTCTTAGCCATCTCCACAGCCTGCAGGTGCAATGCAATGACCTCGAGTCCAAATAATTGCTCCTGGCTTCCCCACCCACTGCACTGCCAGCCCTCAGAAAGCTAGCGACTTGCCTTCTTGGCCTCCTCAGCATCTGACCCCAGGTCCACTCCCTCCCGCGAGACATCGATCAGCTTCTTGCCGGCAAACTCACCCACATTCTGCATGGCCACCTCATCGATGGGCTCGACAAAGTACAGCACCTGCAGCAATGCAGAGTTGTCATCAGGATGACATGCACGAACAGTGTTGGGAAAGCTCCTGCTGTGCAGGGGCACAGCAGAACGCATGCAGCCCAGGGCGCCACAAGCACTGGTGAGATGCAACAGCAGACGCAATGCTGCGTGGGGTGTTCTGCCCACATGAGGCACTCATGGGAGGTGGAAGCAGACGTCATCATGCCACTCCCCACTGAGTGATGGCAGCCTCACGCTGGCAGCTGTGCATTGGCAAATGAACCTGCCTCAGGGGTGCCATGACAGCTGCAAGCTGCAGCTCCCGCTGGCAGCCTGGCCTCCGGCACCTCACCTCATAACCCTTCTGAACCAGCTTCTCCACAAATGGCGCTGAGGCAGCTGCGGCCATGGAGTCGGCAGCCATGTAGTAGATACCTGTTTGCCCCTCCTTCATCCTGCACACAGGGTGGTGGCATGCATTCAGGAGGTGGATTGCAGACAGCTTCAGCCAGATGAATGCCCAGGGCTGCATTGTGCAGCCCTTTTAAAGCACGCCAGTAGTCTGCTACTATTGTCACTTGCCAAGTGGCTCAGCTGGTGCTTGCATGATGCTGAGCAGCTGTAGGCGCTGCAGCAGCTCTGTTGTAGGGCAAGAGCCAAGACAGAGGCCGGCCCCTGTCACAGCTTCACCTGTCACCATACCTCTGCAGATGCATGCTGTGCAAGCGTGGGCACTGCAAGGAGGGGTACACAACCCCCTACACAGCCAGCACGTATACAACGGTGCCGCGGTCTCACCTGTCGACGTAGGTCTTCAGGCTGATGCTCTCCTCCTGGGCCTGGCTGCTGTTGAAGCGCAGCAGGTCAGTGAGGGCATCCCTGTTGGCCTGGTCCTCGATGACACCGATCTTGATGTTGCGTCCAAAGGCATCCCAGAAGGTGTCTGCAGGCATGGAGCAGAGGGTCGAGCGTCACACCCGACAGAATGCATGAGGCTGTGCCAAGAGGTGTCCCAGAGGGTGTCTGCAAATGCTGAGGTTCCAAAAGTCAGGAGGCTCCAGCCTGCCAGAGCGCTTAAAGGTCTCAAGGCACCTCTATGGTCGGCTGCATACACACAGCACCAGGGCGCTTAGGGCTGCAGCAAAGCTTGACTAGCATCCCCTTGGCAGAATGTACGCCACGCATGTCCCACTGCTGCATTTGAGCAGCAGAGGCAGCTGCCTCGCGCACTCCTCGAGATCAGGTTTGATGCGACACCTGCTGGGCAGCCCACACAAGCAGCGCCCAGAAACAGCCTCTGCCCAACATTTGGTCTAATTGGGCTGCGCACAACAACAGGGCATGCAGCAGTATCGTACGGCGCAAAGCACCACTTACTGTAGTCTCCGCGGGGGTCCTCAGATGGACGGGCAGCAATGTCCTTCAGTAGCTCCAGGCTGCGCTTAACCAGCTGCCTCTTGATGGTGCGCACCACGCGGGACTCCTGCAGGCAGGTGTCAGGCGGGCAAAATTTGGGGGGGGGGGGGGGGGTGGGGACTCCGCAACATTTGAGCAGTTCACATAGCTGTCAGGTCAGGCAGTAACCAGGGACGCCTCAGGATTCTCGCAGGTGGCTGATGCCTTATCAAAACAGCCCCCCAACCAGCAGAAACTCTCTGAAGTAACCTTCGCGCTCTGCAGTGCGTCACCTGTGGAAGTCTAGAGCAGGGAGCCCCCGTCTAGGATGGATGTGAGGCAGCAGAAACATGGGCTTCCCATGATCAACAGCCAGAAGCCTGCAGGATCTCACCTGCAAGATCTCCCGGGAAACATTGAGGGGCAGGTCTGAGCTGTCGACCACGCCCTTCATGAAGCTCAGGTAGCGAGGCATCAAGTCCTCATCAAACTGCAGCGCAGCATGAGCATCAGTGCGCATCCCAGCGACGCAGGAGGTGGTGCGAGCTGTGCTGGCAGTCCCGTTCTGTGGCGCAGTGCAGTCTGCGGGCGGCCAATATGTCAGTAACAACAGCCTAAGGGTGTCGAACCATCAAGTCAGTGCACAGAGGCACACATGTTGTGCCCTCCAAGGCGTGCAGCAGGTCAATGTTGTGCTGAACATCCAGCAGCAGGCTGACACAGGATTAGCCAGGTGCAAGGCACAGCCGCCAGGACACTATCCTCTGCCGCACCTCATCAGAAATGAACACCCGCTTCACAAACAGCTTGATGTTGCGGCTGCGCTGCATCATGTCCTGACGCTCAAAGGGGGCCATGCCGGGGACGAATAGCATAGCGCTGAACTCGATGGTGCCCTCCACATTGAAGTGGGAGGTGCCCAGAGGGGCCAAAAACTCCTTGAAGGTCTGCTTGAAGAAGTCTGTGTACTCCTCATCTGTGACCTGTAGCAAGAAGCATCCTTTGGCTGTGTGAAGACATCCTGCTGATGCTCCTGCTGATTCTGGAAGCATGCTGGGCTCCCTGACTTCCTGCTGAAGCCACTCTGTGCAGACCCTGCTGCTGACCAGCAGAGGAGAGACATGACCTCCTGCAGTGACACTGTCCTGTCCCTTCCAAGGAGCAAGCCCTCACAACTTTTATGCAAGACCTCCTGCTCAAGGAGTACCACTGTCCTTTCCCTTTCAAGGAAGAAGCCCACACAAATCATTTGCAAAGGCCAAAACTGCACCCACCTCCTTGGGTGAGCGTGTCCATAGCGGCTTGTTGTCGTTCTGCACCACCCATTCCTGGCTGGTCACGGGCTCTGTCTTCATGACAGGCTCCACCGGATCAGCAGCCTCCTTGCCAGCCTCCTTGGCTGCGTTGTCAGCAGCCTCCTGCTTCTCCTTTGTGGCATCAACATCCTCCACCTGCTTGGAGCTGCTCTTGTCCTTCCACAGCCTGCAGTTGGCAGAGCCAAGCCTGCTCAGGCAAAAGTTGTGCTTCCTGACAACCCTCATCACGGCAGTTAGTGGCCAGACACAAGTTGGCATAAAGTCTGCTGATCTCACGGACACCCAGATCGGAGACAGGAGGCAACAGATGTGTGGACTTGAGCTGTGGAGCTGGGGCCAGCCTGGCCCGCAGTGCTTCTGCCTCAACACGAGGTCTGGACCCCATCCAGACCGGCACAGTGGCAGGCGATCCACACAGAAGAGCATTCCACCTGGTCAGCAGTTCAAGGTGCAGGCAGCCTGCTGCCTACCTTGCAGCAGAGGGATACTGATTAAAATGTTGGATCAAGTAGGCAATTTGTGAGCGGAAGTATTTGAGTTCACCCACCACAGTGGCTACACTCAATGGGGAATGCAGTCAGCCTCAAGTGGCGCTGCAAGGAACATGGAGAGGATCTGCACGTGGCGCGCTGCTTGCCCAACCCTTTCCAGCACGCCTACGACTGCAGGCCTACTTGCTTGCATGAGGATTGACGCGCTCTGAGGCCAACCACACCAGGCCACTACCCACTCACTTGATGGGGAAGGAGATGAATTCAGAGTACTGCTTGATCAGGTCCTCAAGCTTCTTCTGGTCGGCCAGGTCTGTGGCATCGTCCTTCAGGTGCAGGGTGACACGGGTGCCGCGCTGCAGGGGCTCACCATCATCTTCCTTGATCTGCAGGGGGCGAGATGTCCAACTGTGTCTGTGGATCTGACAACATGAGACGGCTGACGGTTGCTGGAGGTCGCAGCGACACTTTGCAGCCACCAGTGGTCAGGAGACAAGCTGCTGCAGCGCTGAGCTACAATCGCTTGCTCGATGGTGGGGAGGCAGCACACATGGAGAGACAGTGCAAGCAGCAGACCGCATCAAATTTGGCTGCATAGCAGACAGCAAAGGCGCCGAGTCTGCCCTGCAGTTGATCTGCCCTGCCAGCCACCCCTGCACATTGACCCGGACAGCAGGTCATGCAAGAAGCTGTGGGCCAAGCCTGTACGCCCGGTGCACCACTGCCAGACCCCACCTTGAAGCTGTGGCTTCCCACTTTGGACTCCCAGCGCCACTGCTGGGGGCTCTCATTGTTCTTGGTCTGCACAACCACCCTCTCAGCCACCAGGAAGGAGGAGTAGAAGCCCACACCAAATTGGCCGATCAGGTTGGCATCCCCCTGAGCCTGCTTGATGGCCTCCTGGAACTTGGCTGTCCCTGAGCGCGCGATGGTGCCCAGGCTGCTCAGCAGGTCCTCCTTGGTCATGCCCACCCCAGTGTCCCTTCAGCAGGCAGCCACTGGGTAAGAGGGGAAGGGTGCATAAGGAATGGGGTGATGAGCAGAAGGCATCAGGCCCTCCTTGGTCTCGCCCACCCTCAAGCGTCTCTGCAGCAGGCCATACGCAGCATCAACAGACCTGGCCGGGCGTCTCTGCAGCAGCAGGTGTACTGCGACTGTGAGCACAGCAATGTGTCACCAGCTCCCTTATAGAGTACTGTAGCAGCGCGCCTGCCGCTTGAGCGCCTGCTTCTTAAGCATGGCCAGCTGTCCATCATTCCTCAGCTTGTGGCATGCTACCATCAGCAGCACAATACGTGCAAGAATCCAGCCTGGCAGGTTGTCACAGCAAAGGAGTATGACCCTGCAGCCACAGGCTCTGATGATTTTGGCCTCAGGGTCAGCCTTGGTTTGGGATCAAAGCCCTTCTCTGTCAGACACCCGCACTGTGTTGCTGGCGGTGCCCTCCACGCAGCGGAGCCCTGCAGATGAGGGCTCACTCAATGGTGATGGTCTTGGCCTCAGGGTCAGCCTTGACCCTGATCTCCAGGGCATCCCCCGTCTCAAAGGCCTTGTTGTCTGTCAGCCCCAGGAAGCGCATCTTGTCCAGCGCATCGCTGGCATTGCTGACCAGCTCCCTAATGAACACCTCACGGTTGCTGTACAGGCTGTTGACAATCATGTCCATCAGCCGGTCTACCTGCAGATACCACAACACCACAGCTGAGGGCCCTCTCAGACCGGAATGTTCTACCCACTGGACAATGCTGAGAGGGACTCCGCGTCAGGACAGGCAGGGAACAATCATGTGCATGAAGCGATACGCCTCAGGGCAATGCACAGGGCTCAGACCAAGGATGGGACAGGCTTGTAGGCTGAGGTACAGATCAAGAGGCAAAACAGGCTACGCCTGCAGACTGACCGGCCCAGCCCATACAGATACACAAGGGTCAGGTCCAGAAGCAGAAGCTCTCCGCTACATGCAGGACACTGTGCGCATGAGTTCAAGGCAGTCTGTTGTTTGGTGGCTGCGATGGTGACTTCTGTGGAGCTGTGCTGTGCGCACCTCAGCCTGGTACTGGAATGTCTCCTCTGCTGGGGGAGCCTCAGCTGCTGCGGCAGCGCTGACTGTAAACCTCCTGTTGACGGCGCCACACCTCTGCTGCAGCAGGGGCAAAGTGTAGCAGGCATCCCGCCAGGCGCTGCTCTGCCGGAGCCTGGCAAGCTGCATTCTTGATGCTGACAGGGCCTGGCATCTGCATGTGGGCAGCCTTGCCACCTGCGCCGATAGGCTTGAGGCCTGCACATCAAAATTTGATGGTCAAAGTCGGGGGTGATGAGCATGCAGATGGGCCCTGCAAGAGCTCCTTAGGCAGGTGGCTCGTCTGCCGCCACTGAGCTGGGCGCGACTACTAGGTCTCAGATCACCTTGTTGCACAGCCCCACCTTGTGGGAGTTCAGATGCATTGTGGTCATCGACACCCTTGAAGCACTAGTTGTGGCTGCTCTGATGAGCCGGGACAGCATGAACCTTCTGGACTTAGGGCAGCTCCTTGCTTTCTTGCTTACTTTTTTGTTCCCAATGCTGCCCCTCCCGGCATAAGAGAGCTGCCTCTCGAGATGATGATCTTCTCTCTGTGTTTGTTCTTTCTTTGTTGGATCCGACATGCCACAGGCGCAAACTGGGCCCCACAGCCATCCTTTGCTGATTCCCACAAAATTGCCATCGTCAATGCTGTGCCGTTCCACACTGAAGGTACCTCTGCATTGTTGGTGCAGGCTAAGATCCATTGTGGCCAGTGTTTGATGTTGAAGATTTCAAACGCACCATGCAGTGGTAGCCTCCATCCTTTTTGCGGCAGAACAGCTGAACTGCAATGCCACAGCATTTGTGGTGCCTGGCAGCAGGTGACATGCAGCTTGGCAGCAGACAAGTGCAGCCAAGAGGTGTACTGATTGCTGGCCGCCCATGCTGTGCCTGTAGCAAGGGCATGGAGCAGGTCATCCAGCCCTGGTACAGCCACCCCTTCCAGGATGTGGTAACCTTTCAGCAGCAGTCCTGCGCCTTCGACACGATTGTCTTCTGCGCCTTTCCTGAGCACCACGAGCAGCTCGTGCAGGCAGTGCTGGCCAAGTCCTGTGCAGCTCGGCAACGCTTTGCAGTTGTCATCCACATGGTGGAGGGCTTAGCGGGGCAAGGTGCGGCTCCCGTCACCTGACTGTTCTGTCTCTTAAGTTGCAGCTTCTCAGGCAGGCCTTCCATGGCGGGTGTTGCACATAGCACCTGGTGCAGCCTCTGGCTGGATTCAAACATGCCGCCTGCTCCCCCACGCCTGCACACCTGAGCAGCCTGCAGCACCAGCAGCTTGGCAGCGGCCTGTCAGGACTCAGCCGTGTGCAGACAGCAGGGAGTGGGTGATGTGGGTGTGGCACGTTGCGCCACAGCAGCACAGCCCATCATTAGCCTTCTGCCATGGCCAGCACCAGCCAGCAAATCTTTGTTGCAGCTGTTGGGGTGCCGCCACACCAGCCGACTGCCAACAGTACTGCCTGATACAAGCAGCGCAGCGCAGCCCTCGTTTGAAGAGCCAGCCAGCTTCTTTCTGAGGAGATCATGTCGCCTGCAGAGGCCCTCAGACTGCTGCAAGTCATGCAGCCAACAGTGCTGGCTCTGATGCCTGGCATGACGGCTGCCGCAAACGATCTGCTGCAGGTGCGGCTGCTGTCTAGTTGCATCCATGAGATGGGTTGCCTGGCTGCATCTGGTGGGAGCAGGCCTGCAGCCTTCTGCTGCTGTCACCCTGCCTTATCTGAAACAGAGCATGCTGCGGTGCAGGCCGCCAGGATTCCCCTGCCTATAAATCTTTTCGTGCCTGTCTTTGAAATTGAGGCAGAGCCTGGCTGCATGCAAACAGCTTCCTGTGATGTTGCCACCTTCAAGCGGTGAGCTTGCTGGCGCCAGTGGCCCTGGTGTAGATGTTGAGCACCCTCCTGCCACATCCAAGAGCTGTTATGTGCTGCAGGCAGCGGAGTGGGTTTGTCGTGCAAGGCAGCTCCATGCAGACCAGGCCAAAGCAGGATTCCCTGGATGCAATCCTGAGCGAGCTTGACCCAAGTGCAGTGGCAGAGTTGGGCCTCAAAGTGTGGGCTGCTTGCATTAGAAGCCTGCACTGGGCAGCAGCACAGCCCTTGAGCACTGCTGTTTGGCTCTGCACCCGGTCCTGATGCGCTCTGCAGGTGCTGCCTGGCTCCACCGCCCGGCTGCACCTCCTTTCGGGTGTTGCTTGGGTCAGCAGCCTGCTCAGGCAGCAGGACAGCCCCTGTGAGAAGCTGGCACGCCCAGCACTCTTGTATGAGCGCCAGCACAGTCCAGGTGGCCTGCTCAGCAGTGAGACAGGCAGCAGCTAGGGCCTCTAGCTGGCATGCGGTATGTCGCGTGACATGCAATGAGTGCTTTCTGCTCTGCAGGTGATGGGCCCTCGCCAGCTGCCCTCATCTGCTTCTGGTCCGCAAAGTGGGTTGCTTCCTGTGACCGACGTTGACTTTAAGGTGATGGCCACTTGCACGATGGACAAAAGCCTGCAGCTTTGTGCCATACCAAGCACACCACGTGGCTGCCAATGCCAACCTTGCCTCCACACAAAGTTAGTAACCAACTGCCCTGCAGGCTTACTATGAGCTGCTGCAGCACTCCTTAGCCTTGCTACCTCTTATTGGCGCTCAAGATTTGGTTGGAGGAGCTGCGGCGCCTATGGTCACCGCTGCCATCTCAGCAGGTGTGCTTGTGCAAACTGGCAAAGTTTAGCAGCCAATCCGACTCACTGCTGCCAATGCCAGAGCAAGAACGCCTCCCAGAAGGCTGCCAAGGCTATCTGTGTCAGTGACAAACAGCGCTGCACAGGCTGAGCAGCTGGGCCAGCAAGCGCAATGATGCGCAACAGCCTCATGCAGGTCTGAAGATGCTGCTGTGTGCTGCTGCAGGGACGCCTTTGATTGCAGACGACCAGCTGATGAGGGTGCACACCTACCTCCCCAACTCCACAGTGGTGCTGCCCATTCAGAATGACTGCGACACCCCTGCAAGCTGCCTGGCTGCTGCTGGGAGGATGCCGAATGATGAGCAAGAGCTGCTGGTCTGGCACGTCACCAGGCTGCGGCGCCTGCTGGTGGACACCAATGTGGATTGCATCTCCAGATTACTCCAGGGCCTTGAAGAGTGGCAGCCTGCCCAAGTCGTTTGAATGGAGCACGACGATTGCACATGACTGGACAAAGTTGCGCGGCCTGGATTTGCTACCACAAACGACCAACTGCAAAAGAAGTTAAAATGAAATCCAAGTTCTCTGTCCAAGTCTGCACTTTTGTTACCGTTGCAGTTTGCTATTCCCTGCTCTCTGAATCATGATGAGGTCATGATTATCGGGCAGTAGAGGGGGCAAATTACCATCAGCGCCCTCGATGGCAACCAGATGTCTGTTGCTGGCATTGCTGTGCACCAGTCAAGCGGCTGCAAACCGTTGGCAGCGGATTGTGAAGCATGCCGGTTCCCTCCCGAGTCAGCAAGTCTTGGCTGATGGCAGCCCTGTGCCTGATGGGGCTACTCCGCCACAGCCCAGGCCTTTGATGGGTGCGGACAGTCCTGCTCTCCACACAGACCGGCAGCTGCACATTCAAGTAGCTACAGAGCATCTGGACACCTCTCCAAATGTTCCCTCAGCCAACTTGACACCGCACGCCCACAGCATTTCAGACAAAAAGCAGGAGCAGAGTCGTGTGGCGGAGCGCCACAGGAACTCGCAGAAGGCGACAGTCAACTTCACCGCAGATCCAGCTGGCAGGGAGCCAAAGCAGCAGGCCGCAGCCCTGGTCTCCATGGAGCGGCCCGCGTCGCTTGCGCTGAACGTGAAGGGGCCCCACTCCCCTCAGGTGGCACAGCTGCTGAGTCGCGCACGCCAGGATCTGGCGCATTTCAAAAACGGCATCAGCCAGGCCATGGTTGAGCAGGTAAGCGTCCATGCAAGCCCCTGCTGGCTCCTGTTCCATGCATCAGACATGGCCTCCACTCTGGGACGGCTCAACCACCCCCTCCATGGCTTGTGCAGGTGTACTGTACTGGCAACTATCAGGGCTTCCGTCTGCAGATCATCAGCAATCAGTTGTACGTGGTGAGTGAAACTGCACAAAGCAGCTGCACCTGCAGCTGGCTGCCACTGTGCCGAGCTACTGCCCTGCTGTGCGCTGCTGGGGCCACTCACCCTGCTGGATGCTGCCTGTGCCCCTCCAAACGCCACTGCCACGAAGACATGGAGGCGCCCTGATGCCTGCTGCTGAGTGCCATGTGTGCCGTGCAGGTTGGAGAAGTCATTAACCCTCAGTGGACTGGCACACATCATCGCAACCTGAAGGCACAGCTCATTGAGCTGGCTGAGCGGGTGGACTTGCCAGATGTCGATCTGTGAGTCCCTGCTGTTGCCCTTGCCTGGGCCCTTTGTCACCTGCCAAGATCACCCTGTACGCCACCTTTCCGTGCTCAAACTGCACAGCGCACCCAGTGCTGCAAGCCTGCTGGCACTGCTCGACCTGGCTGATGGTTGCTGTTGCAAAATTAATGTCCCCGCCTGAAGGGGCAACACTGGGGATGCGCCTACGTGAAGGGCCTGGTTGCTGACCCTCACTCTTATCGCTTATGTCCTACAGATACATTAACACCCATGACTGGGCTTGGGGCCTGACACCAGATATGAGCGCCGCCTGTCCAGATCAAGGGCCCATCATCAGTCAGGTCAGCGCCTGCCTGTCTGAGGGCATGTTGCCTGGTTCTGCAGCTGCACTTACTGCTGAAAGTAACAGAGTGCCTGCTTGCCTCAGCACCTGCTGCTGTGCAGCGCCAGTAGACAACCAACATGATCTGCTGCTGTCTGCCATTGCTTTCTCACGCTTAAATGTGACTGACGTGTTCCTGGGGCCTGCATGCAGTCCACCCACGCTGCTCAGCCACACGTTATTCCATGCCCAGACTTCACCTTCCAGGTGGGCACCTTGGCCTCGTGCAGGCACCACTGCCCCTGTTCCTGCCCAGAAACATGCGTCCACAGCTGCGTGCACACCTTGGGCCTTCCAAAGTCTGTCTTCCAGCGAACTTGTCCTTGAGCTTCCGGCTTGGCAGCCCCAGACCCTGTTCTGGAACTCCCCCTCACACCAGGGTTGTTGTGCTGGGGTAGCACACAGTCTTTCTCGGCTCCCATTCAGCTTCAGACACCCACGTCCAGACCGCCTCGGGAGCCTGCCAGAGCCCGAAAGACCCCAGGCGCTCTGGCAGTGGCCACACATGGCGTGCTCATGCACAGCCTGCTGGTGCAGACAGCCCTCTGCCGCCTGCCTGCAGGACTGGCAGGAAGCACAGACCCCCAGCTGGGAACTGCAGGAGTACATCTTCCATCAGGCTGCAGTGCGCCATCCCTGGGACACACGCGTCCCGGAGATGCTCTTTCGGGGCAACCTTGCGACAGGTGATTGCGGGTGCAGGGGTACCAGGCTGCCATCCCTACACAGGGCCTCAGCTTCTGGGGGGACAGCCACCTGTTGCAGTGCTCCTGGCAATTGGTGCTGTTGCTCTTCGCGGCCAAACCGGCGACAGCTGGGTAGGGAGCCTGGGATCACATGCTGCTGTGATAATGAGAATGTTGCTCCTGATGTGCCTTGCATGGGTCTCAATGATCCTGACTGTTTCGCTGCTCATCTTTGCCAATATCGCCAAGGATGGGGGGCAAAGGCAGATGCAGGGTAACAGCAGGTTGATGGGGGCATGGCATTGCATTGCAGCTTGTGACGTGCCTGGCATGCTGCTGCTGAAACATCAGGCCTGGCACCAGGGCTCCAGCCATAGCAGGGGGCCAGAGGCTGGTGCAGAGGACTCTTGCAGCTGGCCCAGTGGCCCCTTACAGAGGCATTGAGCTGTCTGCCTCCAGGTCAGCCCTGATATCTGTTTGACAACGATGTGCAGGGAACAGGAGGGTGGCCCAGGACGTGGACTGGGGGCGCCTGGCAGAAGATTATGATATTACCTTCTGGAACCGCCCAGACGATGTAGGGACTGGCAAGTGAGTGTGTCTGCAGGCTCAAGTCTAGCAGAGTAGGGAAAAGCAACTGTCAGGGACAACCACCAAAGCCTCTCTGTGGGGAGTAGCATGGGAGCCACACAACAGAGCAGTGCGCTTCAGGCTGCTCTTGGCCACACAACAGTGCCCGCGCCCCCCTCCCAGGATGTCTGATGAGTCCGCAGCTGAACTGCTCTGCTGCTGCAGGGGTGGTTACTTGAGCCTGCCGGAGCACTGCCACTGGAAGTATCTGCTTAATTGGCCCGGCAACACCTATAGGTGAGCACAGTGCTGCTCACAGGGCTCCCTGCTGCCATCAGCGGCAGTGTGTCAAGCTGCATCTTCCGTGCACAGCCAGTGCCTCCTGCAACACCAGCAAAAGGCTCCTTGGCTGCATGTACATGTGGCATGCACAACATGCCCATCAAGCATCTTCAGGCCCCAACACCCTGAGGTGCGTACTGTGCTGCCTGCAGTGGACGGTTGAAGTCCATCATGGCCTGCGGCTCTACAGTTGTGTACCCAGACAACGGCTTCCATGAGTTTTGGTGAGGGCTGCAGCAGGATTGCCTGGCTGCTGCCTCCTTGCACGCTGCTCACTGCCTTGGCCTGCACTGGGCCCTGCCAGCAAGCTGGGACACCTTACTTGCTGTCTTCACTGGGGGGTCCCTTGCAGCTTGGCCGCAGCTGTCATAGCACTCTGCTCTGGGCTTCTGGCAGGCCTGCTGAGCCCTCCCTGTGCTGCAGGTACCACATGCTGAAGTCAGGCGAGAATGTCGTCATGATGGATGAAATCAGGAGCGCGGAAGATGTGTATGGCAGGCTCACTGATGTGGTGAGCACACACGCCATGCTGCACTGGACCCTCTGGCTCATGCCTGGGGCTAGGCCCGAGGCAAACGTCAGCCGTGCTGGCTGGAGCAACTAGCCAGAGCCAGGAGCCAGTTCACTGTCATTAGTTGTCATTGAGTACGAGCTCTGCATGGCACTAGGTGTGCACGCATCGTGCTCCAAAGGCGGCCAGACCACCGCTGCTTGCGTGAGCAAGTTGGACTGATTGCATGCACCATACTGGGGCTAGCCAAGCAGCTCGGTCTGCTTGTGCTCCTGTGCCAACCCTTGTGTCTGGTCAACCGAGCTGACCTCTTTCTTCACTGCTCTTGGCCTGCAAGGTCCAACCCTCTGAAACCTCCAATCCACGCCTCCTGCAGGTGCACGAGCTGAAGGCTGATGATGCCCGCGCCCAGCGCATTGGCGCGGCAGGCAAGCAGCTGATGGAGGAGGTGCTGACTCCTGACAGCGTGAGGCTGTACTGGCACACACTGATCAGCGAGTACAGCCAGAAGATGACGTTCAACGTCACCAAGCACCCTGACGCAGCTCCCATCGGGATCTCCATAACAGCCCCGGCACCCATCTCACTGAATGAGAAGACCTGCGACATATGCGGGAAGCACTGGCCAGAGGGGGACCCCCGGGACCATTGGTGGGAGGGGCGACGCCGAGCCTTCAGCTGAGCGGAAAGCTGGAGGAGACAGCCCAACTGCAGAGCACTGTGGCGAGCCTGCAAACCCTCAAGCACTGCAGGGTCCGCCGCCTACGTAAGCATCGAGGGGCCTGGCGCTCTTGCTCCGTGAGGGGCTGAGCAGTGGCCACCCCTCTCTATCTGTCGCGGCCGTCACCTCCCTGGGGAGGGACGTTGGTGGTGCATCAGCCGCCAATCAGCTGCATCTGAAGTGCACTGTCAGTCATTTGAAATTCTTGTCAGCCCAGACATGTCCTCCTGCCACCTATTGGGGCGGGGTCAGCGGTGCAAAATACAGGTGCCCCCATAAACCTGGGGGCTGGCAGAGTCGCCATCATGCACCTCAGCCTGCCACTCAGCCAGCACTGCCGTTGTGTGGTCGCAGTTCTTGCCTGAGCACTTTTCAGCCCAGCAGTCTCCCCTAAGCAAGCCGCCCCAACTTTGACGCTTTCCCCCGCAGAATGAATGAATTGAGCCTCCCAACTTACCCTCTTCCCAACCGCCAGTGCAGGGCATTCATTGCCACATGTTGTCTCGGTTTGGAGTTTGTCCTAGTGTTGAGCACATGTGCTGAGTTACAGCTGGTGCGACACCGTTCATCAGCATGTTCCTTTTTACCTGAACTGTATAACTACATACTTTGCCAAGCTTCAATTGCCATACTG
Source organism: Asterochloris sp. CNOR1 (assembly GCA_963969365.1). Taxonomy (NCBI): domain Eukaryota; kingdom Viridiplantae; phylum Chlorophyta; class Trebouxiophyceae; order Trebouxiales; family Trebouxiaceae; genus Asterochloris; species Asterochloris sp. CNOR1. Next base: position 1,576,953 of record OZ017756.1, on the reverse strand, counting down.
ATCTTCAAACAATGTGCTATGTGCAAACCAAGACATCAAGGGTAGGCCTCCTGTTGCTGTGGTTGTACAGTTGGGTAGAATCGTCGTTTCCAAGCACAATGTGACGTGCATCAGCCTGCAGTGCAGGTCAGGATTGCCTCAGCACAGCAAGGAGGACTGTGGCATGCCAATTATCTGCTTATAGAGCTCTAACAGTGCCTTGTGGGGAGCCCATGCCCAGGAAGTGCAGCCCCTGACCTTGTCAAGATGGTGCCATGCAGGGCGCTAGCTGCCTTGCCCTGCTGGCACGTCTTGCCATGGTAGGAGCCCTGCCCTCCCCCTGGCTGCCTGAAGGGCTTGTGGCCATGTAGTGTGCCACTGCTCCTGACACCATTGCAGCTGTGTTGTCTTGCCAAGACTTGTTGCTCTGCTGCTGTATCCTCATGATGCTCGACGCAAGCTGCAGAAGCGAGGCTGCACCATGGCATGAACTGCAGCCTTCAACCCCAGGGCACCTGGCTGCAGCTCCTGGGGTATCTGTGATGCTTGTTGCTTGGAATGAGTGTGGTTGAGCGAGAAGGGCAGTGCAGCTGCAGAGTTTGCATGTTGCTGATGACTCCCCGCATGCAGCATTGGCCCATACCCATCAGGCGCGCACTAATAGCTTTCTGCCCAGGTGCAGTGTGACAAGCTGCTCCTGCGTAGACATCAAGTCCTTCAGCCGCGGGTGCTCCTCCGCGTCTCATGTTCAGAGCAGCTGCATGGCTGTTTCACAGTCATCAAATCATGGCTGTTTTACTTTCACCAGAACAGCGATGACAGCGCAGCAAAACAACTTCATCCTGCTGACAGCTGGTTGTTTACACAGCTGTGGGCATATGCCTCTCCTCTTCTTCGGGAGTCTTGCAGGCATCGGTAGAAGGGCCTTACAGGATGCAGCGGCTAGGGCTGGTCACCCTGGCGGTTCTGGCCCTGCTTGGCTTGGTACAGGCCTCCAGAAATCGACTTGGCCTAGCTCACAGGGCCGCACCCACTAAGGGGCCTGCTGCCGCACAGAGGCACAAACACCTAGAACCTGCAGGTGGGCAGAAGTGGGAGCTCCATCTGAGGAATCTTGGAGTTTTGACCTGCCGGCCCCTCTCCCCTGCCCTCTGCCCCATGACAGCCCTGGCCCACCGCCTGCACTACCTCCTGTTCAACAGGAGAATGTGCTGCTGGGTCACCATGTGCAGGAATCCCCAGCCTCTCGAGTCAGGATGCTCTCTCGTACCACGATGCCTGGACAGATGGAGATGACAGGCCACCCCTGGACTGCATGAACCTGCAGCTGGACCGGAGCACACTCCCCAATGACAGGCCTGTGCTGTTCCCCACCCTCCTCAAGTGAGTCATGGCTGAGTATGTCATGAGCCATGCGCTGTGCCTGCTTACCAATCCTCTGCAAAGTTTGTGGGGCCATCAAGCTTAGCTCAGAGACTGCAGCCCAAGGTGTCACTCCCTGCTGCAGAACCTATAACCGTTTGACACGCATAGTCAATGAGACAACAAAGGGAGGCTGGGATGCGCGGCCCTTCAGCATTGCCCACTATGGGGAGCAGGTGGATTACTACACCAGGGTTGGGACCAGGTGGGCATGACACAAGTCTCCAGCCGGCTTATCCACACAGGATGCCCTTTGCACAGGTCAGGACTCGGGCTGGCGGCTCTACCTGTGATTAACGCTCGACTCCCTTGCAGCCTGATCACTGGCTGTCTCCGTGGGCTTAGCAGACGGCCTGGCCTTGAGGCTCTCTCTGTCCTGTCAGGCTAGGGTTGGAGGGCTTTGACAGGACAGAGTAAGGTTGGGGGCACCTGCAGGAACTAGGCAGCGGCACTGCTGCCGCCTCCTTACCCACCATCACCATCCAGGCCTCCGGAGGCTGCTGTGGTGCCCTGCTGGCTGCACAGCACCTGGCGCTGCATGGCCACACGAATGTTGCGGCCACTTGGAATTCTGCAGCTTGAGGGGGCTGTCCCGACACTCAATGCCTGCGCTGCAGCTTGATGCCGGTGTGTCACACATGCAGCCTGGGTTTTCCTGCACCTTCACAGCCCTGCAGCTCGGCACCACCACGCTGCAGCCCCACGCGGGCTGCCCTGCCGCTGATAGCGTCGTCTCACGCTTTCTGCTGTGTCTGCCCTGCAGCCCTGGTATCCGCACCGTGTGTGAAGTCGGCTTCAACGCTGGCTACTCGGCCGCGGTGTGGCTGGAGTCCAACCCCACGGTCAAGGTTGTTGACTTCGACATGCAGGACCAGCCCTTCAAAAAGAACTGTGTGGCCGAGCTGCAGCGGCTCCACCCGGGGCGCCTGGAGCTGCACGCAGGTCAGTGCTGTTGCAGCAACCTCTGCCCTGTGCAGTAGCCACCTTCACTCTGCATCACTGGCGAGTTTTGCTTGCATCTGGGTGTCAGCGGTGCACCTGCAGGAGCCTGTCTTTCAGGCCACACTCCTTGTCAGTAGCACTGGCCTATGATCGCAGGCAGCTGGGGAAGGTGCTGCCCCTGCAGGCAACAGCTGGGAGCTGGTGGTCTTGCAGTGTACTCACAGGCCCCTGCGAACCTTCACCCCTGCCATTCCTGCAGGCAACAGCCAGGAGCTGGTGCCGGCCTTTGTGGCCCAGCGCAGCAATGCAAGTGGTGTGTACACAGGGCCCCGCTGCGACCTGGTGCACATTGATGGGGACCACAGCTACCAGGGGGCGCGCATCGACTTTGTCAACCTGCTCCCCATGATGCACTGCTCTACTTTGGTGAGTACCGGGGTCAACTGGCTCCCCCTGGTACCCTGCTCCTGTTTGGTGATCATACAGTACCCAGCTGCCCATGTTTATTGCTGGCAGGTTGCTATCAGGTGCACTGACGTGGCAAATGTCCCCATGGTGCACTACTCCACCTGGTGAGTGAGTGAGTGAGTGGGAGTTTGCACTGCATCTGCTGGGGAACTTGCAATACCCGAGTGGTGTTGCTGATTGCCACCAGGGGGGGCATGTTGCTCCATCAGCTGCTCCCCCTGTGCACTGCCCAACTTTGGTACTAGGCGGCCTCAGCAGCAGAGTCGTGTGCTGCTGTGCACCACACCTGCAGGCTTCCTGCTGTTGTTGCCATCTCCAGGGAGCGTTGCCCAGCAAGTCACCCACCGCTGCTGCGGCATCCTTGGGCGGCACTGTTGAGCTGCAGGCACACCTACAGAGGCCTTGCCTGGCTGAAAGCAGCACACTGGACTGCTGCAGGTGCTGATGGACGACATGTGCGACGACAAACACTGCCACCTGTTCACTGCTGCCCCGCCCCAGGCCCCACAGCATTTTGAGGGCCCCACGGCAGCCTGGGCTGAAGCCAAGGAGACTGGTGTCCTGGAAGAGCTGGACACATTTTTCTCCTGGGAGAGGAACGACAAGGGTTGGGCACTTGGACGCATCAACTGTCATCAGTTCAAGATGCCCAGCCTGCCCGTCACTCCCCTGTTTGCAGACTTTGGTCAATTCCAGCAGCGCTTACGAGACTGCTTTGACAAGAAAGGCTGCAAACCCAGCGATGATGCGACAGCTTCCTGGTAGTGACCCACAAATGCTGGGGGCATCTGGGCCCGCAGCTCATGCTTCCTGTCCTGCCTGCTAACCTGCTGATCGCTACCCGCCTGCTGGTTCTGTTGACTTTTTGCTGCAGCGCTCCTGTACATGCTCATACCCACCCAGAGTCAGTCACACTTTTCCTCAGCATATGGAGCCGGCCTCACAGGCGTTCAGTCACCCCCTCTTCAGTATCATGACATAGTTGAGTGAAATTGTATTGCACTGCCGTATTCATGTTTTGAGAGAGGATTGTTGCTGGAAACATATTGACTGCAACAAAATGTATGATTGCAAGGGGCAAGCATGTTGGAGGCAAATGTGCCAGCGTAAAGCAGAAGGGAATGTTGCCATGGGCTGAATGCCAGCCTAGCAGGACTCATTTTGAGGTGAAGGCAGGGTGCATGCGTATGGCATGCGGAAGGCTCTGAGCATTGGCAAAGCTGCAGGTCATGCTGTTCCTGTCAGTGTCATCATCTGACATCACGACAGCTCTGCACAAAGGCAGCCACAGCTTCTTTTATGAGAGGGCTGCTGCCATAGCAGACATCATTCAACCCCAGCTGGCAGCCAGCCAGGAGAGCAAACCCCCAAGCTGAGCATCCAGTGAAACCAGAGGGGCACCTCTGTCTCAGCCTGCTTTCCAAGCCAGCATCACTGCAAGGAGCTGCCTCCATCACCATCTGAAGATGCAACTGCAGTGCTCTTGCAGCAGTCGGAAACGAGGCTGTAGGCCACCTCCATGGCTCACAAGCATGGTATTGCAACTGCAAAGCACCTTTGACCATCATGACTTGTGGTGACCTGCCAGCGGCTACTAACAAGGCCATGAGACTCCAGCGCGGGGCACGTTAGCTGCAGCGCACCTGTTCACCACTCTGACAGTGGAGTTGCTGTCCTCGCTGGCAGTCACAATCCCCTCCTCTTGGGCCAGGGCAATGGTCATGTCCCCTATCAGGACAATGCCTTTGGCATGGCCCGGCTCCTCAGGTATGGGCCGGTTTGGCAGCTTCTTGCCGGACCAGGCCCGCAGCTGCACAGGCAGCCAAGGTGGGTGGCCAGCATCAGTTGCCCATCAGAAGCAGCAGAAGAAGCATGCAGCATGGTTGGCCATCAAGTGACAGCTGTATGCTGTGTGTAGTGCCAGGGATTAGCCTGGTAGCAGGGCCAGGCAGGCCCTCAGCAACAACAGGAGTGGCAGCAGCAACTGGCGTCAGCGGCAGCGGCACAAGTAAGCAGCAGCCGCGGCAGATGCAGGGTAGGCGCGCAAGCTGAGTGGAGGAAGCCGAGGTTGCCCTGCACGTGCTGCTTGCTCACAGGGTTGAGGCCGACATGATGGTGCAGGTACAGCCTTTGCAAACATGCGCTCGGCAGGCTCATGCAGTGTTTGCCAGCCGGTCTGTGCAAGCCGCTCATGCCCACCACAATATGATTTGGTGGTAGGCCTGTTGTCTCACCTGATTGATGTCAGCAGAGAGGGTGACGGCATGCTGCTCCTCCTGATCTCCCTTTGCTGTGCAGTCCTTAAGCAGCCACTGATCTACATCTCTGGCATATGTCCACGTGAGGCAGCCCCGAGGCTGGCTCGTAGGGCCTGGTCGTGACTGGGGCTCAGCTGCCTGCCTGTCTGGCTCCTGCAACATTCAGCACGTCTGGATCACCTGTCAACAAAGTTGCATCACAGCCATCAAGTGCATGATGCCAACCCGCCTGTCTGGCTTCTGCAGCGTCCAACCTGTCCAGATCACTCATAGGCATTAGATGCCAGATGTGCAGCAAGGCTGCAGGGGGGCAGGATGAAGCCAGCCCTGCAGCAAGACTCACACTCTGTATGCCACCATCTTGCTCGTGAGGCCGCTCTTCAGTTGCAGGATTTGAGGCAGCAGGCTGGTGCTGCTGGCCGGCAGAGCCGGATGGCTGCGAGGGACTGGCCGGCAGCTGGGGCACCTTCTGTCTGCCATCTCCCTTCTTTGCTGCCTCCCCAAGGGCCTGCCGCCGTTTCTGGTGCACCAGTGAGAGCCTCTCCCACTGGCTGGGCTGCACAGCAGTACAGGACCCTTGTCAATACTGTGCGACGTGACCGAGCTGGGCATGGCACTGGTGGGTGCTTATGTCCTGGACTGCAGGCAGGGCCTTTGTGTACAAGCTGCTGTTTTGCAGGAGAGGGCGGCCCCTGCATAGCCTTGCTAGGCCGTGCTGATCCATCTGTAGGTCGGGATGCTCCAGCAGTCAGCTGCTGACGGCAGAGTTGGCTTGCAGCAGCATGTGCAGGGGCCAAGCCCCCATCAGCACTCTCCAGCAGCTCAGGGTCTCACAGCACCACGATGATTGGCGCCTTGCAAGTTCCGAGCTTCACCACGATGGCCTTCGAAAGTGCCATGGCATCTCGCAGCCACGCAGGGGCCAGGACATGAGCACCGCCTATCCTGTGCAGCCCAGCTCCCACATATATTGAGCAGCATCATGAGAGCGACTTCTGCAGTGTTTGCCACCAAAACAACTGTTTAATGACCGCAAGGGCGCAGCATCACCCTGACACATGTTGAGCAGCACAGCCGTCAGAGCCAGCAGCAGCCTTGCACACCAGCAGCCAGCTGTCCCCGTGAGACCTGTACCCCACAGCAGCCATGCAGGGGCTAGGCCTCAGCAGACAGAGTGAGGAGATTGTTGATCAGCTCCACGGCGCCCGTCACTGCAAGCCTCACGCCCTTTGCCAGGCAGGGGCCAGCACGCTGCAGTGGCTGAGCCCTGGCTGCCCGCATGATGAAAGCAGGACAAGGCCCTTGAGCTGCGGGGAGCAGTACTGCAGCTGCGGCCAGCCCCCCTCAGCAGCTCACGTGGGTGTTGAGCAGCTTGATGACGCCGATGATGGCAGGCCTGAAGCCCTCCAGCATGTGCACCCACTCCTGCCCATCCCACAGCCGAATGGGCCCGTGAGCTGCCTCCCACTGACGCCGCTGCCTGAGGCGGCAGGCATCCAGCATCTGAGCCACCTGGAACTCCCCCAGCTCCGCCACGATCCCCTCCACCATCCTGTCGGCGCCAGCTTCGCTGACGCCTGCACCGCACGTGCATGACACTGGGGAAGGTCCTGGCCCTGCATCCTGCCGCTGCAGCCTGGGATGACAGGCCACACTCAGCCTCTCTGTTTGCCCAGGTGTCAATAAACCAGCCCTCCGCCATTGGGGCTCCCGGACGGAGAGAGATCATGTGATGGAATTACACCTATACGCAACAGGACGCAAAAGGGGGCCATCCCAGGGTGATGCCAACCACAGGCTTGCAGAGCAACCCCTAACTAACCCTTGCGCAGCAGGGCAGTCCGGATGGCCTCCCTTGATCTGGCCGCGGCAGATGATGCACCACCGCCAGAGCGCGGCAGCAGGCCCTGCAGCGGCCTTGGTAGCCATTGATTGCCAGGCCCTGCCCGCCTGCCCTTAGTCTGAACCTCTTGTGGGGGTCCCAGGGCCTGCGCCACCTCCTCTATGAGGTTGAAGGTCTGCTGCTTTGAGTCTGTCAGGCCGATGGCATGCCCCGCGGCAGACATGGGTCGGTGGGGTGCCTGGCTCAGGTAGGCTGCGGCAGCAGAGGGCAAGACATCATGGTAATCGGTGCTTCGTGTGGGCTGGCAATTCTGGGTAGCGCAGTGCGTGAGCAATGGCCAGGCCCTGATGAGGCAGCAAGTCATGCAATAGACTAGCTTGGTCCGGCAAGGCAGCTGGCTCAGGTAGGCTGCAGCAGCACAGGACAACTGCTCAGTATGTAGTGATGCTTGACATGGGCTGCAAAGCTCAAGGCCGGGTGTGCCTCACTCCCAACATGTTTTCACCTGCGAAGCATCCCCATAGTAGGCTTGTTGACGCTAGCACAGGCACGCTGTACAACTCTGAGCAGCCGTGCCTTAGTGCAAGCCCTGGCCACCGCTCAGTAGCATGCTCCATGGCAGGCCTCAGGGCGCTGCAGCAGACAGATACAGGCTGCACAGCACTCAGCAGCGCAATGCTCCGGTACAGGCATGACCAGCACTCAGTAGCATGCTGCACAGCAGATCTAAAAGCAGTGGAATGGGCAATTGCACAGGCGGCGCAGCACTGCGCAGGGCTGGACCACAGCATCAGCCTGGCCGTGACCAAGATGGTGTGCCTTGCAGAGCTGGGGGGTTGGAGCCAAGCTCCCCGCACAGCAGGATCCTCGCTGTGCAGTGCCGCATTGCAAGCCAATGTGCCAGCCACAAAAATGTCGAAGGAGGGCGCAGGCTGGGGCAGGCCACACAGCAAGGATTCACCCCTTCTGCCAGCTTGCCGCTACAGAAATGATACTCGAATGCGGTCCACCAAAATATGCAAGAGAACAGCTGACCAGAGGCCATCCTGATGGCCCCAACAGCCCTGCCCCGTACTTGTGCAGGGGCACCCCGCAGCCTACCTGTGTGGGGGTCTGGGGCACGTTTGGCCACCTGGTGCTGATAGTTGGAATTCCACTCCCGAGTCCCTTCCAGCACGCTCAGCAGGGAGCTCTCAGCAGGGGCGATGGGTATGCGCGGCCACAGGAAATTTCTATTTGCTGCAGGCAGTCACACTCTGTGTCAGCTAAGTCTAACAGCAAGCCTGTGGCCACCGCTCTTGGCTGCCTGACTTCCCCTGGTGCATGCACAAAGATGATGTCTAAACGCCTAAACCCAGAAAGGCTGTTTTTGGCAGTTGCCTCCCAGCCAACTTGCCACTGTATCGGCCCAAGCGCACAGAGCAGGACCCATACAAGTGCAGGGCTCACTGGACAGGACTTCAAGCCTTTGCAGCAGCAACATGGGCTGATCTGGCCAGAACCATACCTGTTCAAAAGCACCATAGGAGGCGAGACTTACCCCAGTGCCACTGCAGGCACATCCAATCGACCTTGTTGCCAATCTGCTGCAGCACGGCGCTGCCTGCCCCAACCACGCCGCAGGCGAACACCGACAGGAAGCCCCCGATGCCCTGAACTTGAAGCCTGGATTCGCTGCAGAGTGGCATGTACAGCTGTCAGGCAAGACCACCTGGCTGATGACTGGAGGTGTTGTGGGGCCAGGGACGGTGCTGCCATGCGCAGATGGGACGGGTGAGTGACAAGCACACTGGCACCAGACTTGCAGTGCACACCTTGTTCGAGGCTGCCATTATTCAGATGTCTGAAGCCAGGCCCACCTCACCTCTCCCAGCTTCCTCCACCAGGTGCAGTCAGGCAGCCAGCAAGTGGTCAGGTTAGACAGCACCCAAGCCCTGTGCCCACATCAAGATCACTGCCAAGGACTGCCCACCTGTGGGCCCCCTCCCCCAACTCCTCCAGGAGGTCGTCCATTTCGGGCACCTCGTTGTCGCCGCCACCTCTCCGCGTCTTGACGAAGCGCAAGCCTGCAGACCGACAGGCACATCATCAGGCGGCATGCTTGCTGTCCTTGTCACCTTGTCGATTGGGTCTTAACAAATCCAAACCTGCAGGCAGGCACATTTATCATGATTGTGCCTGCTTACAATCGCTGCCAGCCCGTCAAGTCTTGACACAGCGCCAAGCCTACGTGCAGATGAACAGGTCCCCGACACCTGCTTGCCTCAAACTTGCCTTGCCAGGTCTCAAAGAAGCGCAGGCCAGCAGGCTGGGCAAACATATCCTCGATGTCATTTGACCTCGCGCATGTTGACACTGCGCACCTTGCAGGTGCCTATAGCCAAGGGCAGCCTTCCTCGCAGCAGCACTGCGGGGAATCTGCCAGGCCTGATCAAGGCAGAATGGCCCGTGCCAGCATGCTGTCACCAGCTGGCAGGGTGGACCCTGACTAGGGGGCCTGCTGGGTGCCGATCGGGCATGGTATCTTGCAGCAGACCCATGCAATCAGCTCAGCCAGGGTGCGGCGGGCAAGGCAGCAGTGCACAACCGTGGGCACCAAGGCTCTATGAGCTGCAGTCTTTCACCTGTCAGCTTGGCGGCAGCGCCTTCAACACCCTCCCGCCACTCATGCCGCTTCATGACTTTGTGCTCATAGTTCAGCTGACTCTGCCATGCTTTAGTGACGCCCTGCGTGGGCAAAAGCAGCTCAGCCTCAAACACGACTGTCGAGAGGACAATCTCAGACAATGCACTCCCTACAGACCCCGCTCATCGATGATCATTGACGTGATGGGCTTCTGTGTGCAAGCCAGTACTGGATGTGCTACGACTGCACCACAAGCAGCCCCTGCAAGCTGGTGACATGTCGGCATAGAAGCTGAGACTCTCAAGGCTCACCAGCATCGTTACAGCCATCATGGAGGAGAGAAAGTAGGGCTCAAAGCTCATTCTGCCCAGATTGGTGGTCACCTGCAGCGCAGCAAGCTTCCTGAGCCATGTGATGCATCATCAGATGCAGAGCAATGCAATTACACAATGCTGAAGGGTTGCATGGCGATGAAGGTGCCCACCGTCAAGTGCAGGCCAGGGATTCCATAGACAGGAGGGTCTGTATATCTAAGCCTGCAGCAGGACAGTTTTGGAAATGGGCTGAAGGCATGCACAAGCTTGTAATGATGATGATGCTGACCCCTGCAGAGGTTGTGATTGAGCGGGGAGGGCTCATACAGAGCTCAGCCTTCCTGGACACCAAACACAGCAGCAGACAAGCTTCATGGGAAAGCTGCGCAAGAGTGCAGGGGCTGACATGATGCCCGCGGCCTCCTGGACAGGCACGCTTAGCTAGATAGGCAAACTGAACGCAAATCAATTGAGGCTTTGTTGCCCCCAGTGCCTCCCCAGGCGGTCACCTGGACAGCGGCAGCCCCATCAACACACAAGACGGGAGGGCTCACGTGATGCACATGGCCCCCTGCAGGTGCATACATGACAGCAGCAGCGCCCACAACAGATGTGACTGCAGGGCTCACGCGGCTCCTTCCCTGATGGCGTCCCCCTGCCAGACCACTTGGTGCGGGCACCACCTGATCAAGTCAACAACCTTGCTCAGGTGGTGGTTGCTGTTGACCATTGAATCCTGCAGGACGGGGACGTTGAGTCTTTACAGCTGGAGCACAGCACGCAGTCAGACTGCGACATGGATGTCAGCCCTCATTCAGGCACGAGGTATGCTTGGTGGCATCCAGGTGTAGACGGTTGATGCGAGCCCCTCATGGTGGCATGGCGGGGTGCCAGCAGCAATCTGAGGTTCCACACTGCCTGGGGGGATGCCCTGCACCGGCCCTGGTTCACCCAGCACCCATCCCCCACACGGTGTACACCCTGGCAGGAATAAGTGCAGAGTTCTGGAGGCCGACAGCAGCATTCTGGGCCCAGCAAAGTGCTGGAGCCGGGCCCCAGCTGCAGCAGGGCCCAATTCAGGAGAGTTCTGCACTCCCCACTCCCCATCTTTGCTGATCAAGCCTGCAGTGTCCAAGCTCTGTGCAACATGCTCAGACACACTTGGCCTGCAGCTCCCTGTCAAGTCCTTACATGTCTTCCATCCAGCCCCTGTGCCCTTCATGTGCCAGTCAATTACATGACAATCTACCCTGGCTAGTTGTAAATTGCTGGCCGCACCTACAGGTACCAATGTTTGGTTGTCCTCTCATTCCCAGGAAGCACTTCCCCACAGACGCCGCAGGACAAGCAGCACGGCCTCTCAGCAAGTTTCCAGTGACCTCACCCGCACAGAGTCCCAATTCTGTGCGATGCCTTTCACATACTCTGCCAGGAGCTCTCTCTCAGCTTGGAGCAGGGAACGGTCCACGTGGCCCACAGCGGCCTGCACATTGTGCAGGATGTTGTGGACCTGGGTGCTCACGTCCGGGGGGGAGCGCTGGCTGAACCCTGCAGGGCAGGGCGGCACGCCTCGCAGCCATGCGCACTGCAGCAGCCAAGGCCAGCTGACGCCTGGAGGACGTGATGGCCAACCCCTGCAGGCCAGGCCCCAGCAGGTCAGACAGCTTGAAGCAGAGCAGAGCCCAGCTATCTGCACGGCAGCCGAGAGCACCTCGTCAGCCTCTGAGCAGTGCACACATTTGCGGCCAGATTCTGCAGGGTCAGGTGGCACGCCTCAGTGCCACGCCCCGCTTAGTGCCCGTGGCCAGCAAAGCAGTTGATGCTCAGGGGAATTGGTGGCCAGATCCTGCAGTGCAGGTGACAGCAGGTCAAATGACTTTCTGCAGAGCAAAGCCCTGAGGCCAGGTTCTGCAGGGCTCCTGAAGCCACCTCGCTGGCCTGTGCAGTGCACACTGCAGTGGCCAGGGCCTGCACGGCCGCAGGCAGGCGCCCATGTGGGACGGCTGGAGTGGCTGGCACGACTCACAGCATGCTGCAGGTTGAGTGCCCATCTTGTGTGCACAGCCTGGCTCCTGTGCGCCGCTGGCAGAGTTTCTGTGCACACTGTGCAGAGCGGTCACAGCAGCCTCTGGGGACCCAACATTCGGCAAGCCAGGTGGACAGTGCTAAGGGCTTGCAACACATGCGCAGCCACCAGCTGACGGTCTATACCTACCAATGTATCAAAAGGTGAGTTGCTCACTTGAGAGGAGTCCACTCTGGCTGCCCTGCCCCTTCTTGCTACCCTTGCCAGCCGGAGGAGCCAGTTCAGCTCGCAGCTTGTCAAACCACTGCCGCTGCTGCTCCATGGCTGGCGCAATGGCATGCTGTGCTGCCTGCCTGCTGGGGAACAAGCCAACCTGCGACAGGAGGAACAGCAACACATTGGTGCAAGCGGCTGTCAGGCCGTCCTGGTGGCTTGCTGTGCAGCCTGCCTGGTAGTGAAAGCAGCTCGAGCTGCGGCAGAGGATTGCCATGAAATCAATGGATAGGGTGTGTGCACCTCACAGCATCAGTTGGTTCCTTGGCAGTGCCCCTCCGCATGCTGTCCACCTGCAAACAGGTGCTGTGCCATGCTCAGACCACCGAGCTCACTGGATACCCCTCGCCGCGCATGACTCTGGAGACAGCTGTGCTGCGCCTGTGGGCAGCAATATGTCACAGTCCTCCCTCATGCCCACACCTCATCATGCGCTGTGCTGAACGTCACATCATCCGACCACCATCAGCTGCACCAACCTGAACACTGTTCAGATCCCCTGCCATCAGCCGGTGCATCTGAGCCGCCAGCATGGCAGGCAGCTGGTTGACCTTGGGGTCGTCCAGCATCTCGCGAGCCCTGTTGAGCCAGTGTAGCCCCATGGGCAGGTCAGCATTCCGGTCCAGCGACTTGGCTGCGCCAGCACTGGGACTGCAGGGCATGGAGCCAGCTCTGGTTCAGGGCCTGGGCGCAGCTTTGAGACACAGACTGGGACCACACGACTGAGCCACAGCACAGAGCCACAGCGTTGAGCAACTGCAGAGCACTGAGTTCTTATTGTGGCTCACAGGCTTGGCGCCGTCGTACACTTCAGCAAGTCCCCATCGTGCAGAGCATGCTTCGCACTAGTTGGCCAAGGAAATGACATCGAGCAGGCAGGCTAAATGGTGCATAGGAAATCCTGGCAGCAATTGGCGCGAATCAGGCAGACTGGCAGCAGGGCTTCGCATGCATCTTTCAGGCCTCACAAGTGGCACAAGAAGAGATGGCTGCCATGAGCAGCACAATATGCCTGAGACATGTCATGGCTCATCAGGCATCGAGCACAGCCCACCTGGATGGCAGCGGCGCCAAGTGCACTTTGCCCAGCAGGTAGGTTGGCAGCAGGCCCAGCCCAGCTCTTGGAGTCGTAGACTGAAGGGCTGCGAGCTCCTCTGCTAGCCCGGGCACAGCTGGGTGCAGATCTGGGCTCTGCGGCCTTAGCTGCTCCACTACGGCTCCCTCAGGCCCTCCAGTGCTGACGGCTGCAGCCTCAGGCTGCACCACTGCAAAGCCAGCCTGTCTCTGTGTAGCTGCAAGGCCACGCACATGCTGGTGAATTGCATGCTGTGGCCAAGGCAGGCAAATGCAAAGTGGAGGGGCATGACCTGGTGGCAGACCTGATGCAAAGGGCACTGTTCCATTCTTGGGTGCTGAACATGTCCAGGATCTAATGCCATGCAGCCTCAAACTGCCTGCTTGAGAAGCATCTGCCACATCCTCCAAATGAAAGCTGTACACCTGCTCTGCTCCCATGTGGTCTGCTGCAGAGTTGTGACCTTCACGAAAATGCCAAACTAACCATGTTTGACCGGCTTGACGACAGTCATTTCAGCTTTGACAGCCAATTCTGTTTCCTTGTTCCTGCATGCAAAGGGGGGGACGAGCAATTTTGGAGCCACATTAGTGCCGCTGTCACATGTGAAGTTAATGGCCAGGTCCTGCACTGAGGGGTTGGCTGCCCATCTGGTGGTGGCTGGGCCTGCTGAGGTGGTACATCATCAAGGTGACTGGAGCAGCAGTACCCGTACTGCTTGCAACTGCTGTGTGCTGAATGGGGCCAGCAGCAACGGCAAGTGACAGCATCTTGGGCCTCAGCTGCAGTATGAGTAGATGGCAACGCGCTGCGGCTGGCGCGGCCAAGCTGCAGCGTCAACGCATTTGGCAGGTGTTGCCAGGAGCAGCTAGGAGCTGCAGGAAAGTTGCTGTGTCTGCACCTGATGTGGGTAACATAGCTAAGGCCGTTCTGTGTTTGTACACTGCAAGGCAAAGCATGCCAACCTGGGAGATGGGGTAGCAGCAGGGCACAGGCCATATGTGGCAGGGCAGGTCTGCCTCTGAAGGGGGCCATTCATTCCATTCAAGCTGCATCATCGTCACCAGTGACCTATATGTAGAGTTGCCTGCATTTGGCCAGCACAGGCCAGTGGCAGCTCCTCCCAGTGGCGGTAGCAAGGTGGGGCCAGCCCGGTGGCAAGGCAGTGTCATGGCCAGCACCGCCAAGGGCACAGCGATGTTGTGGGCTGCTGAGGGGCGACTGGTGCGGGAAGGTTGCTGGTTGTGACGGGTGCTGTGATGGCAGCAGCAGGCATCACTTCACTACAGGTGGCAGAGGATGGGCACTGGACCGGCTAAGGTTATTGCTGGCACTACTGGTGTCATCAGCTGCGGCCTGCTCAGAGAGGCCGTGGTGCTGATGACTGTACTTGCCGGAGCTGCCTCCCCATAAGGGAAAGGAAAGACACCAGCAGGGCCACCAGGCTTTGTCTGAGGCTGGCTCAGGCGGTGGCCGGCCCATGATAGGTGCCTAAGATGCATCAGCTGCTCACAGTGCGTCAGCTGCAACCAGCTAGCAGACTCCACCAGCTGCTGCTGTGTGCAGCTTGGAGGCGGTGCTCTTGATGTGGCAGGCCGCCGAGCATGTCACATGACAGTGTCTTAGCATCAGGTTTGCCAAGCAAACCAGAGCTGGAACGTTCCCAGGCCGATTTGGAGATCAGGTCCTTGCAATTGGCAGCACCATCACTGCAAAAACTTGAGCAGGGACAGGGGCAATCTGGCCTGCTGCTGAAGCTACCAGGCACGTCAGCAAGATCCTCACAAACAACAACCATTCCGCCAGATCTGGCTGCAGCCAGTGCCCAAAGAGGATATGCCTTCCCGCCATATGAAGTGTGAATTCTGGGTTCAGTCATAGGTCAACAGGGTGTGCCCCCGCAAGCTGCTGTTGCGTGCACGTGTCCTGATGGGTGCTGCCATGGGTGTTGGGATACTTAGCAGGTCGCTCTGCTCAGGCTGCAATCGGACACGATGGCTGGATCTGCTGCAGCCCTCAGTCAGCTTCAAAGTACCCCCGGTGTCGATCAGGTCGAGGAGGCCTTCGTGGTCCAGCCAAATGCATCCAGCCATGCACTTGCAGTGGAAGGTGCCATTGTCCAACGCAGCTGCTGCTTGTTGTGTCTGCATCCCGGTCTGCGCTGCCCAAAACACAGCACATACTCTACACATGTCATTGGCAGATGCCTTCAATGCCTCGCACTAATGTCACACCTAGCTAACAAACTCACACTCCTGCTGCAGCTGGAAAAGGAGTGCCCCTGGGCAAGCTCTCAGCCAGCACAAGCGGTTCAGATGCTGACAAAAAGTCAGACAGCACCGCTGCCCAGCATGAGCTGGATGATGTCCTGGGCAGCAACCTGACAAGTAGGCTGAACATGAGCCATTGCTAGATTGCTCAACCTCGATGTACGGCAGATGCGGCTGCAGTCATGCCCTAACTCTTGCTCTGATCTTGTCCATGGGCCTGCTGCAGAGCGGCCAGTCCCCAAGTCATGGGCCGGCAAGGCCCTATATGTGGGCAAGGGCTTTGTTTCGGAGGGTCACACTGCCTGGGACTCCTTCCTGTCCAGTGCCTCCGCACAGGCAAGTGACGACAGCATCCCCCTGCTGTTTCCAGGCATAGCTCCTGTGCTCCCCAAAAATTTGACCGATTGCTGCAATCTGTGTAAGCATGCAGCCTGTCTGAGCAGTCAATGACTACTTGCAGCACTAAACTGACGTCACCCCTCCCCTCGTGGCTGACGATGACCGTCCCTTGCGCAGGTTGGGCAAGTAATTCTCACCCTACCTTACCAGGTGAGCCTGCAGCTGCCCCGTGGGGCTGCTGTCCTCTGGCATTTGCCCAGCTGCACCAAATCTGGCGCCGGCCAGTATAAAAAGCCCCCCCCCGAGCCAGGGTTTACAGCGCTCCATCCTCATGGGTGCTGGCCCTGCTGCAGATGGCTCTTATGGGTGTTCCTGTGGCACTAACAGTAGGCATTGGCGTTGGCTTCCTCAACTTCTTCACCTTGTGGCTGCTCGTCGTTCTGTTCCTAGAACGCAAGCGGTACATGGTGAGCTCTGCTTGTGCCATGCTGCGCATGCTGGTCTGTGCTGTGTGTTGCTCCAAATGAGAGGCAGGAGGCAATGCAGCACCACTCAAGTGGAGCCCTCACTTGCTGGGCGCATCACTTACTCTGCCCAACTCTTGATTGCTGGATCACCAGCCAGCTGCAAAGCCCTCTTCAGTCCCTGCCTGAATGACCATTGCATACTTCAACTGTTGGGCCTCATACTGTGGCGTTCTGCTGATCTGCAGGTGCAGCAGGGCACCTGGTATGACACCCAGGTCAGGTCCTATGACTCCGCTGCCTGATGTCAGCAAGAGGACACACCTGCTGATGTGTGAGCCGTAATCTGCCTGCAGGATTCTCATGGCTACCTCAGACGGAAGGCAGTCACGCAGTACCATGGCAAGCTGCTGCTCCACTTGCCCTTGCATTCTGCCGACACATGAAGCCCTGTCTCTACACAGCACAGTGTCTCCACTGGCAAATGCATTGCATCAAGCAGCCATCATGTGCAGCATTGCTCATGGGCTGACTCAGTCTCTGGCACCCTGCAGACGTGATCCGATTTGCCTTTGGTGGCAATTGGTGGCTGGGACTTTTTGCAGAGGTCCTGACAGCCATCTACATTCTTGGTAAGCTGCCTGCTCTGCAGCAGCTTTGCGGTCCTGACTGCTTTGCGCAGCAAAGCAGTTATGCAATGCATCGGCCCTCTGCCTTGTTGGTGGCATGTCTGCAGCTGGGCTGGCCATGGTAGTGATGACTAGTCTGCATTAGCTGCAGTCCCATCGCTGCTGCAGTCAGCTTGTCCCACTCAACAGCTGATTGGCTGATCCGCCTTGCTGCTGCTGCAGGAGTGGCCATTGCGCAGATCATTGCGTCTGCCGGCTCACAGTACGCGATCAACAAAAACTACAACAAGTTTGAATGGGGCCTCATTCTGGGAGGTAAAGGCAGGGCACCTGGTTGCAGGGCTGAAATTGCTCATATACCACACAGGGACTTGCTCAAATCACAGCAAAGGCTGGCAGGCTGGTTGCTGCTTTCATCACAAAGCCATGGCAGCTTGCTGTGGGGGCTGCTGTTGCTCTGGGAGCTGCTGCTTTGCTTGACAAGCCAGTGCCTGTGCAGGGATCCTGTTGGTGTTTGGATACCTGCCCAGCTTCAGATCTGTGCGTGTCCTCAACATCATTGCTTTGGTGAGTCGGCTTGAACATGACGGCTAATGGTCCGTGCTCCTGCCAGTTTGTCTGATTAGTCCAGGAGCTTGCCCAGCTGCTGGCAGATGGCCCTGCAAGTGATCCCATGCTGCCAAGTAGGCTTCATGACGGCAGCTAGACTGTGCGCATGCCAGCAGTACATTTTTGTAAAACATCAATGTCCCAGGCAAGGACTCCATCCTGACGGCTGCTGCAGGTGGGCACCAACTTCAGCTGCCTTTACTTCTTCATCTACGCTGCTTCACACGGCATCCGTCCTGGGGTCTTCTCCAGGTGAGCTCCCTGGCTGTCGCAGTACAGCATGCAGAACATGATGACAAATTGCCATAGTGAAGTGCCTGTCACGTGCACCGCAGACTGACCTCGGTGTAGCACACTTTCCTCAACAGCTGGACCACTCAGAGCAGCTGCAAAGCATGGACTGCGTGATTCCTGCAGCATTCCAAGGGCCTGCACTCCACCTGATCTGCAGATTTGCCACTGTGGCTGCAGGGGTCCCGTTTCTGCTCAAGGCTTCTTCCTGGGGGCTGCCGTAATTGGTGCTGGTGGGCACTCCATTCAGATGGAGGTCATGGATGCTATGAGGTACAGCAGGGTGTGCCTGCCTGCACAACTGGGAGAGCCAGGCTTTGAGACTGCTGCTTGTGGCGTCCTGCAGGGGCTTGGGATCTTGGGTGCACAGCAAGTTATGCTTGCATAGCTTTGGTCCGCCCTGCAGCGGTATTGTGATGCACAGCAAAGTCTGCACAGCAGTTTAGCATCGTGTAGCTGCACCTGCAGGTTGCAGCTGCCAAGCTCCTCTTTTGGCTGCTATGCCCACAACAAAATACCCATGTGCTGAACATGTTTGGTAACACTTCTGCAGGCAAAGCCGGAAGATGAGCATTGCCAGCTTCATGGCCCTGATCTGGTGAGAAAACCATGCTCGTGTAGCTGCGGCACTGTCTTGAATTCCCTCTGGCCTGCGCTGCACACATACTGGCTGTCAAGGGCAGCCCCCGTGCTGGGGCTTGCTGCTGACTGGTGCATACCTGCCAGCTTCGCCCTGTGCTGGCTGGTCCCAAGCGCAAAGCTGCCCCTCAATCTGGAGTGCATGTGTGTGTGAGCTTCCTGCTGCTGCTCATCCACATCTGATGGTGCCCCCCCATCATGCGCTATAGATCCCACAGGAGCCCTCCCGCAGCTGCAATCCCGACACTGGTGCTGCCCCACTTCACACAGTGTCTGCATGCCTGCAGGAATTTCCTGCTTCTGTATCCTCACTCTGCTGCCATTGTGCTGGCCTTTCCCACAGAAATCATAGCACAGGCCAACGTCTATTCCATCCTGCCGAACAGCAACTGGAAGTCTGCATCGGTGAGATGAAGGGTGTGCAGGCAGCCAGGCTGCTGATGCTGTGCGATAGCTGAGGATGCCACCCCAACACAGGTCACAACACTGTTGGCATGTGCCCCCTCACCTCTGCATTGAGTCAGCACAACCTGCCTGACACTGACCTGGGGCGCTGCAGGTGTACATGATGCTGATCCACAATATATCAGCCTTCACTCTGCACACTGTGCCCCTCCTCTGGATGTGAGTCCACTGCTCACATGCTTGAGTGCAGCACAGACCATGGATGCTGCCAGGCCAGAGGCCAGGGTCCAGCCAGCTCGCTGGCACCTCCGTCTGGCAGAGCAGCACCCATTTGAAGGAACACAGCTGAACGTGTCAGCATCATGCCCACACCTCCTCCTGCTTGCCCTTCAAAGCCCTCACTGATGTTTTTCTTTCTTGTGCACATGCAGGTGGGAGAGGCTGATCCGCACCCATCACCTGGCCTGGTACATCCGCCTGCCGTCCCGTACCCCTGTGTTAGCCCTCATCTGGCTCATCTCCCTCGCTCTGCCATTTGTGAGTTGCTCCCAGCCAGGCAGCTGTTTGTCTTCACTGGGGCACAGTAGCTGCTGTGTACTCACTGCGCATCAGATGCCTGCCTCAGTTTACATGCCTCACATGTCAGCTGTTTGCCTTGCTGCCCCAGCTTGTCATTTGGCTCCTTCATCGTAGGCTTCCACGTATCTCTTAATGAACCAGCCTCATGGCCTGCCTGCAGTATGGCACCATGAACTCACTGTTCAACGCGTTCACAACTTCGTTTACGGCCTTCATCCTGCCGTGTGCGGTGAGGCCCCTGCCTGCATGGCCTATCACTGCACTGCACATCACATCCATGCACTCCTGGCTGCTCCTGCCTGCATGACCAGCCATCCCCCCCCCCCCCCCCCCCCCCCAAAATCCTCTCCCCCCCAGCGTGCACATGAAGGTGCCTTGCTTCCTTTGCCCCTCAGCATCCCTGCATACATACAGTGCCCTGTCTGAGAGGCCAGCTACTGTGCTGCACATCCAGGCTCATGGAAGCACCTTGCTGCAGGCCTTTTTGTGGCACTACCGGACCCAGGCTGCCCGAGATAACTGCCCGGTGAAGGTGCCCAGGTGCGTGACGTCATTGCAGCCTCTCAGCGTTGCCAAGTCTGCGCCTTGCCCTGACTGGAACTCTGGGTGCGGTCAGCTAGCTGCGTGACCTGGCAACCATCCTCCCTGTGCCTCCCAGCTGTTTCAAGGGTGCCATGATATCAATAAGTGAATTGATGATACAGGGTCCTGGCCAAGTGGAAGTGGGCGCCCCTCAAGATACTCAATGTAAGTTCATCGCATGCTGTCAACCCTCAAGCAGCTGACTGGCAGAGCCACGCCTCTCATCATGCAAATACTTCTGGTTCTGAAAGACCATCCTCAAGACACCTTTCCTACGTGCATGCAGGTTGTGCTCATCCTGGTCTTCCTGGCGCAGTTTGGAGGCGGGGTGACATACTCCGTCAAGCAGCTTGTGGCTAATGTGCACACATTCAAATGGTTTGCAAAGTGCTACCAATGCCCCAAGCCAGTTGTACACATGGTGCATGCACCTGCGCACGCACCTGCACCCTACCATACCTTACTTTGAGAAAAGGACTGTAAAGTCCAACCTCAAAATAGCCTGTGTCAAGCCCCAATGCATCAAACATCGTTATGGCCCATTTTTTGGTGAAGCAGAGCTCTATTCAAGTCCCTTCTGTATTGTGCTGACTGCACTGCTGTCTAATCCTGAAGTGTGGATGTCAGATGATGCCTGAATTCATTCCCATGATGGTTCCTGAAAGGCAGCGCATAATCAACTGCATGTAATCCTCTGTGTGCATATGGCTAAAATGTATGAGCAGCCTGCAACAGCTACCACTACATCTGAAACAATTGTTGTCAAGTGTTTGTTTTGAAGTGGGCTGGAGTCACCCCCAGTTGTGATATGAGAACCTAGCTGTAGCTGTTCTGTGGTGACCCATGTGGCCGTGTTGAACAGCCGTGCTGACTATGGAGTCACACAATAACAGGTATGGTATATTAAACCAGCTGACACTCAGTAATCAATTCAAAAGGAGGCCTGGACACAAGGGTAGTGGCAGGCGTTGCAAAATCCTGCTGAGCTTGTGACTAACACGTTCATGGGGGATGTTCACAACAGGAGAAGGAAGTTATCAGCGGTAGAGGCTTGTCAAAAAGGGGCCCAGGAGCAATGCAAAGTGCCCAGAAGGCTGCCTGGCTGTTAAACTCTGGGCGCTTCACCATGACCTCCTGGGTGGACCAGATGATGATTCCTTGAATGTCTTGTGCGTTCCTGTGGCTGAGGGCTGGCATGTTGAGCAGTCTCAGCGTCACTCCGCTCCTTATTGATCCCAGCTTGCATGCTTGCAGTATCGCCTGCGTCGGGCCGGACCTCTTGTGTCCACTGTGCAGAGGCAGCAGCCTGCTGGGCCTCCAGCTGCACAGCAGCCGCAGCAGTGCTTGCAGCAGCATGTTGCGCGGCCTGTGCTGCCAGCGGGTCCTGCCCTGCAGCCTCTGCTGCTTGCTGGGCACCTGCCGCCTGCTGTGCTGCTGCTGCAGCAGCAGCAGCAGCAGCATTTGAGTCCTCGCTACTCACAGCAGCCTCAGCTGCTGCCTGTGCAGCCGCCTGCTGGGCGGCTGCTATGGCTTCCTGCTCTGCTGCAGCAGCATCGCTTGCCATGTGGGCACTGTCTGACACCTGCTGCTGCAGGGACAGCTTAAAGCGGCTGCCTGCAGGGGCATTGTGCCCACACACTGCACAGGTACGCCCCTCCAGACTGACAAATGTAGGGTGCGTAAGACTCTGCCCCAGCGTCAGGCTGTCGGGATGCAGCGTGGGCTGGAATGTCTGCAAACAGAGGGCCACCCTGAAAGATATCGACTGGCACCTTGCCAGCATTGCCTTTGCAAGGCACAGCCAGGTATGCAACAGCAATCACGCCATGATGCTCATATGGGGGCATCACTGCAGATAGGCTGCCTAGCGGTTGTGCAGGAGATGCAGCACTCCAGGTGCTTGCTTGCCTGCAGCTTGGCATACTCCTGAATGAGACGCAGCCAATATTTTCTGATATTCTCTGGGTGTAATACGTCCATGGCCAGGTGCTGGGCAGCCCTGCCCATCTGCTCAGATCGGGCATCATGCTTGCGCAGCACCTGCAGGGCAAGGCTGCTAAAGGGTCACAGCACACTCGTCAACCGGCTCACATTGCCTGTCATGCTTATGCAGAACCTGCAGAAGAGGGGTCTGTTGGTGTGGCAGAAGAGCATAACAGAGCACAATGTGCCAGCCAGCAAGGCCACTGGCCAGCATAAGAAACATGGTAGCTGAGCAGAGCGACTTATGCCCAGCGATGCGGGCCACTGACTTGGCGCACTCAGTCAGGACCCAGGCCCTGCTCCCTGCCTTGGTGTAGAGTTTTGGAGCCCTCAGGTTTGGCCAGACAGATAGCAGCACTCAAAGCCGTATGCCACCAGCTGCACATGAGCACCCACCTGCACCACCTCTGTGAGGTTGTGTGTCACATCGCTGGGCTGTGTGAGAGGCCCCATCATGATGATATTTTCTCCATGCCGAAGCAGGGGGTAGTAAAACTCATACCACCCATTGTCAGGGAAGATCACCACGGAGCCACACAGCAGCAACGACTTGAGCCGTGCCGTGTATGTGTGGCCTGGCCAATTGAGCAGGTACTTGTACCTGCAGTGCTCGGGGAGCCCCACAAACCCAGACCTGCAGGGGTCCCAGTGGTTGTGCAGCAGCTGGCTTTGAGAAGCACATCTGTCATGCCGCTGCTGGCAGCAATGCTGGTGCTTAAACTGCCTTGCAGCACTAGTGTCAGCGGCGCCGGCAATGGTGGGCTGTGCTCACTCAGCAGAGCAAGGCACTGGTCATGCTACAGCAGCCTGGAGCTGCTAGGGTATCTGCAAGCCACTGTTTGATGGTGAGGCTTGATCAGGCATCGTGAGGGGGTCTCCATGGGTAGCATGCAGGCAAGTGCACTGTCAATCAGCACGACTTCGGGGCCACACCTTGTGACATCTGGGCCCCAGTCCCAGACTTTGACATCCAAGCCATCATATGTTCCCAGCTCGTAGGGCTCAATGATGCCTCTATTGCCTGCGCAGCGAGCCGCACAATTGGTTTGTGGCTGGAACAGCACCAGCCTGTCTCCTGCTTCCATGCCCAGGCAAGGCTGCAGGCAGAGGCAGGCTCTGGCCTGCCATTGCAGTGCAGCTACCCCTGCCTGCAGCCTGTGAGGCTGCAGGGTCAAGCTTCCTGCTACAGCACTGGAGGCTCAGCTCGAGTTTATGTGCTGTACAGCAGAGGATGGCCCCAGCATCTGTCATGCTGCAGGCCGCCCCAGCAAGCCGTGCATGGGCGCCAGCCCAGAGAAGCCCCTCACCTGTCTTGCTGGATCCCCTGAAAAAGACCTGGGACAGGCGGCCTGCCCAGGGGAAGACGTCTGCAGCCTTCAGCATCAGATACTGCAGTGCAGCCCAGCCCGGGGTCTCATCTTCCTGCCAGTCTTGGAAGGTGTGGTCTGGGAACAGAATGATATGTTCACGCAACTTGTGCTTGGACTGCAGGCCAGGGGGTGGCATCATTAGTACTGGGTCACAATCTTGAGCTCCACACAGCTGTCAGTGAGGATATTTACCCTCAGCTTGCATTAGGCAGTGTCCATCACCAATTGATTGGGCTGCAGAACAGTCAACCAGCTAAATGCATCCTCAGGAGCCAGCATCCGCAACATGCAGCAGAGTCCACCATGCAGGCTGTTAGGGGCAGCGCTCTTTGCCATTCTGCTGCCCCGTGCTCCCGATACCAATCAAGCATCACCATGCAGCACAGATGGCAGACTCCCTGTGGTGAGCTGTGCTGCATGGCAGTGCTTGCCAGCCTTGTCTGTGTGGGGCTGGGTGTGCATGCAGGGGCTCACCTGTGAGAGTATGGGGCCCTGGTCGGGGCAGGCGTTGCTGACTCCTGTCTGTGCCTCGTACACCCAGTCATCACTGTTGATGTACCTGAGGCAGGGCAGAACGATGATGTGAGCCTGCTGAGACCTAAACAAGACCTGATTGCCAGAGCTGAGCAGACTGTATATGCGTGAGCCCAAGCAGCTGCCGTCTACACTACTTGTGGTGACTAATTGTATCACCTCTTCCAGACACCATGGGTGGATCCGTATGCCAGGCACTTCAAGTCAGGCACATCAGCATGGCGCACTCTGTGAGGCAGTTCTAGCAGCCTGCAGTCAGCTCTGAGCAGTCCTGGCACTGCATGCTGGGCAGCTCACATGTCCACATCGGGAAGGTCATGGTGCCGTGCAACATCCAGGAGCTGCAGCTTGATGTTCCTATTCCTGCTCTGGGTCCAAGGGACCCAATAGATTTCACCTGCAGATAGATTGCCATTGATGCTAGGCAACCTGAGAGAGCTACGCGTGAGCGCCCAGTCAATCTGAGTGGGCTGAGCTGCCATGTTGCTCAACCAGGCGACCTAGGGCAGCCTCACCTGCTATGTATACCCGGTTATTAATGATCTGCACTCTGAAGCCGGGGTCAAACTGCGAGCAGTATACCTGTTCCACCATGTTTTGGGAGATGCCATCTCTGAAGGGGCCTAGGTCTTGTGAAATTTGTTGTAACAGCTGCTCTGCAGCGCCTGGAGAGCTGACAGTCTGGGCCTGCAGCGTGGATTGCACAACATCATTTCTCCCATCCTTGTATGCCAAATATGGTTGGGCAGGTCACATCACTCACCTGACACATGGTTGCTGCATGAATCAGGCAGACACACACCAAGAGCGGCCTGGTCCTCATGAAGTCCCATGCCATTACAGACTTCACAACACTGTGCGGGCCACGCTTCGTAACAAGGGAATGCAGCCAGCTGAAGCAGCAACGGCATGCAGACTATTCATGCAGACCGTTCAAGCGGATAATAATGAAATGGCCAGACTGACCATCGCCAGGACTGCATCGCCACTCTGAGCATTGCTGGCCCAGATCAATCCGCGGTGCAGGGCCTCTGCTGCTGCCTCATGACCAGCACCATTCCTGATCAATGCTCCGCTTGCCATTCACACAGTAGCCTGTTGCATCGCAGCATTCACAGCCAAAATCATAGGCTGTGCAGAAGCAAGACAATCAGGCAGCATAGGCATTGGCAACCCAATCTTGAAGGCTTGCACAGGCCTCATTGTCGCCGGCTGTGCCTGTTGAGAGCCTCTGCAGCAGTCCCCAACGAGACTGCGTCTGCACGGCCAGGCAGGGGCCTTGCAGGCTGCAAGCTGGCGGGCTGCGGCAGTTCCGCGCCATCAGCAGTGCTCACCAATGCTGATCTCGAGAAGCTTGTGGACACTGATGATGATTGGATCAGACAGGTGAGGTGCATGCACCCTGCTGACCTTTTGTGCATGCAAACAGCATGCAAGCAGGCCTACGGGGGAGCATGGCGCTGGCTGACAAACGGGAGGGGCCAGCCATTCAGCATCCCTGGCTGCTACCTGCAGAGGACGGGCATCCGGCAGCGGCACATCCTGGGGCGCAATGAGAACTTGAGCGACCATGCTGCTAAGTCAGCACAGCTAGCTCTGGAGATGGCTGGCGTGGCACCTGAGGACGTGGACATGATTTTACTGGCCACATCCAGCCCTGATGACTTGTTTGGGAGCGCCTGCCAGGTGATTGTCAGGTCTGCCGGGGGCACAGATGCAGTAAGAGCGACCCAGGTGGCTCCTGGTGGCCTGTGAGGGACACCCAGCTGTTTTGCACTGCTCCCTGTCTTGGCAGCCTGCCATACAAGTCTTGTGCTTCAGAGCACAAGCCCTTTTGTCTGAAGAGGGACCTTGAGAGGCTGCCTCCTGCTGGCGTCAGGCTTGGGCTGTGCCTGGCCTTGTGCCTGCACTGCTGCTCTGCAAGGCTGGTCACCTACATTGGGGAACATCAACAGAATTGCTGCAGGTACAACAGATCATTGGCGCCCATAACGCCACTGCAATGGATCTGACGGCCGCCTGCAGTGGCTTTGTGCTTGGTGTGGTGACTGCTGCGCAGTTCATCAGGACGGGCATGTGCCGCAACATCCTGGTCATAGGTGCTGATGCCCTGTCCAGATATGTGGACTGGCGTGACAGATGTGAGCCCTCATTGCATCCTGGGCATGCAGCAGACAGGCATCTGTCTCATGCATTTGGCTTGTACCTGTTGCTGAGCAGGCTGAGTTGTAGCAGGTGAGCAGAGCAGCAGAGCTGTACGTGGAACACAATGGCCCCAGGCTGTGTTGCAGCTCTGTTGGCCCCCACCGAAGCTTTGCAGGCTGGAGCCTGCTGTGACAGTTCTGGCCAGCATAGCAGCCTGACCACCTGTGCAGTAGTAGCCGCCACTGCCTCCTTTGTGCTGCAAAGCCATTACCATTACCAACTGACACTGACTGGGCCCGTCAAAAGCAGCTTGGTGACAACTTGTGGGCAGCAATGTTGACGTCTTCCTGTGTCTGCAGCCACTTGCATTCTATTTGGTGACGGCTCAGGCGCCGTGCTGATGACGCAACAGGACGAGGCTTGCAGCCTGTTGGGGGCTGACATGCACAGCAATGGTGACGGGCAGAAGCACCTAAATGTGAGATGTGGGCTGTTGCAGGCCCTGTGTGTCCCTTGAGGGGTCGTGCAGGCTGCTTTGCATCAGCCGGGGGTGACGAATTTGCCTTGGGCCATGTACACAGAACTTCTGCAAATGCCTGTATAGTGTGCAGTGCATGCGCTCTGCACATGAGGAGCGACAGCCAAGCTACTCTTCATGTGCTGCTTAGCTGCTGCAAGCATCTTTGCACAGTTGATGCAGGATGCTGCTGCTTGGGCAATGACAACTTCCTCACCCCCTTGTAGTGCATGGGCTTGCTTAGCAGGCACCATCCATAGGGAGATGACGACCTGCTGAGCCCACAATCCTGCAAATAGGATCTCCCACAGTGCGAGCATGCGATGCCATTGGGCATCTTGCACGCTGCACATCTTATAGTCTCAGCCTTTTGCTAATTCCGACTGATTTGCTGAACCCAGCTGCTGCCCGACAGCACGTGTAGGCCTTGCTGGCTGGAGAGCAGCCTGCTGCCTGCAGCTCTACTGACCAGGCGCAGGACATGTCTGGGCTGTTCCTGAATTAGGCAGGGGTGCTCGCCTCTTGGGCCTCTGCCAGACTGAAGATGTACGCTTGCTGACTGGCCCCATGCTAGTGCTTGCAGTGCTAGTCTTCTCCTGTGGATGAAGCCTGGGCAATTGATGCTCCAGCTTGGGGTCACATGCCAGACAGCACAGGCATACTATGCTGACCGCTCCAGCTGGGGTCGCATGCCTGACAGCACAAGCATGCCAGACTGAACAAGCAGACTTCCTGACTGGAGCCCACACTGCTGCCTGCAGTGTTACTTTTCGGGCGCTGATGACGCCAAGGCGCTCAGCCAGTCGCATGCCTCCAGCATGGGAGCCTTTCACAACATCGCAATGAACGGCCAGGACGTCTTCCGCTTTGCCGTCAGCAAGGTCCCCGAGGCAAGCTGCTTCAGCTTCAGGCTGCTCACATGCCTTGTGCTCACCCAGCCAGCGGTATGCTGACATCTGCTGCAATGAGCGGCAGGGCGTTGACTCTATCTACGCCAGATAGTGACTGCACATGAGGGAGTGCCTGCATATGGAGCAGGCTGCAGCTCTATAGCAGGCATGCAGGGGCTGCATGGCAGGGATGCAGACACAAAGCAGACTTGACGTCGCGGGTGACCAAGCAAACCTTCCAGTCATCGTACATCAGCATCAATATAAACACATGCCAGCCGGCTTGGCTGGTTCTGCGCATATGATGGCTGGAGTTCTACATTGTGGTCGTTCTGTGAAGACCCTCAAGCTGGTTGCCAGAGAATGGCGCCATGTCGACGAACGGGGATCCATCTCTGGTGCTGACACCGTCATTCTGCCTCCCTGCAGACCCTCAAGTCATCGCTGAAGGATGCTGGCATGAACAAGGATCAGCTGGACTGGCTGGTCCTGCACCAGGCCAATCAGCGGATTCTGGATGCAGCAGCCAAGAAATTGGATATTGATCCTTCCAAGGTAGGCTGTAAATGACTGACATCACATGACCCTGCCACAGCTAGCGGTGGGGTATGCCGCAAGCAGAAAGGCATACAGGCATGAGAAGCTGTCCTGTGGGCTGCCTGAGTTTGCTGCAGCAAAGTTGCCAGCTGCCAGGGCACTTGCTAATGGCTTCTGTGGCATACAGAAGCCACAGTGAGTAGTAGCAAGCAAAGCTCTATAGATGATTTGCCTGTCCCAAACTCCCACACCAATAAAACTGTTGAGCTGGGTATCAAAAGCATGACACATGCTTTCCAGGTTGTGTCCAACCTGGCGGATTACGGCAACACCTCTGCAGCTTCAATACCCCTTGTGCTGGACGAGAGGGTGCGGGATGGCACCATCAAGTCTGGCGATGTGGTGAGCATACGGCCCTTTGTGCTTTGGGACTTCTGCACACATTTTGTAACATTCTGTTTCCAGGCTTTACGTCGATGACCTGCACGCTCTTTGAGCTTAGGGATTTCCCAGACTTGCGCACTGCTGCGGCACCTTGAGGTGTCTTTGCAATTGCGCTGCCTACGCTAAGCGTACGCTCTGCCCTGAGCTGGTCTGCATGCCTTGCAGCTAGCACTGGCTGGCTTTGGAGCTGGACTGACCTGGGGCAGCGCCATCGTCAGATGGCAGTAAGAGTCAGCTTCCCACATTCTTGTCCACAGGCAGTTGCATTGAGCTGCCAGGAGCTCCACCCCATCTCCGCGTCTTGCTTTCCAGAGACTTCTGAGTGACAGACTGAGTGAGTAGTAGTGCCTATTGGCGTATACGCCAGATATATCTGCTTTCAGCGATTTCTTTGAAGGCGTGATGCAGTGCCCGGCATCATGTTGAACGAGCTGAGGGTCGAGGGCCATCAGCCAGCACTGTCAATTGGCAAACTTTACAACCCACCCAGGTGGGGCTTTGCTGACAGCGAGGTACCTCCAGAGACTTGAGCGCAAAGGCATATCAGCAGAAGCAGCTGGTGCAACTGTCTATGCCAGATGTGGCTCTCAATTCTTGGCCAGCTGACGAAGGCAGAGCTCCCAGCCAAGCCACTGTGCTGCATTTGCGGGAAAGGCGCGGATCAGGGTGGGTGTCAGGCCAGCATACAGGGATGACCAGCGTCCTGCACAGCAAGAAATTGGCAACATATAGTGCTGTGTGGTCATGTGACATTCTTTGACGAAACGGCTTGCAAAGCAGAATGCTCGTCTTGACCGGTGAGCACAGCACACAGAGGCCTGTGCCTTCCAGGCAGAAACGTCCACCTTCGTCAGTATTGCAGGATATCACTTCTCTCACAGGACATGCAGCTCTCTGTTCAAAGCAGGCTGCCCGTACCTCGCAGTCGCTGAGAGTCAGCATGCTGTGTCACCTGTCTGCCACATCAATCGCATGTTCTGAAGGATGCCAACATTGTTGGCGCTCCCTGGGAAGGCGGTCTGTATCCTCGTCTTAGCCACGTCAATGGGCAGGACTGCAGACAGAGCAGGGGAAGCATGTGGCGGCGATGCTTGCTGCTGGCTTGGGAGCTGGCTGAGCATTTGGCAGGCAGGGTGCAGCAGCTGCAGGCAGCAGCAGCACTCGTGACACCGCTGCACTGCCAGACAGCATTGCAGCGAGTGCCTGGGGCAATGGCATGTCAGCTGCCACCCAAAGGTGGCTGCGATGCTGCCGCATGTGATTTATTGCGTGAAGGCACACTTCTGCAGCAGGAGGCAGCAGGGCAGCAAAGCTGTCTCTTAAGCAGCGAACACACCAACTGCCCACATGACGGTCCCAGCAATGCCGCCGCAGGTGATGGCTGAGGCTGAGTCTGCCAGCACGCTCAGCAGGGTGGAGTCCTGCCGCTCGGGCTGCCTGCGCCCTGGAAAGGTCCTCCGCAGTCCTTCATAGGTTGTGAAAAAGACGGCATTCCCTGCAGGGCTGGAGGTGGAGGGCTCAGCAGGTCCATAAGCTTGAGAGGGTTGGGACACAGCAGGCTGACCTGTTATCAGGCGGAAGTGACTGCCAGGGCACAGCAGTGCAGGGCTCACTGCCTCCAAGGCGCCACCACTGCCTGAGATCTCAGGAGTGACAAGCTCCAGCAGGCTTAAGAGATGCACCGCAGCGACTGCATGAGGCAGGCAGACACTGCTGTGCACAGCATTGTTCTTAATACCCCTGCTGGCATCACCTGCCACTGCAGAGTGCACATTGACAGCAAGAGGCAGCGCTTGCTTTCCCACAGGCCACCAAAACCTTGATTGCAGGGCCTGGCCGCTGTGGGGCACGCTCAGCCTGCCTGACAGGAGGTTTGCTGCAGCTGGCTCTGCAGCGCTTGCCTGGGCACTCGCGGGCCATGGTGGCCCCCATCCCCCGGGTCAGCCCCCAGGCACCCTCTGTCCGCAACAGGTGGCGGATGCACTGCCAGCTGTTGCTGTGGCTGTGCAGGACGCCAAAGCGCCCCAGCTGCATGCGGCACTGCAGAGCAGGCAGGGGGGTGCTGTGCTTCTGCATGGGGTGATGCAGGGTAGCATGCTCACAGCAGGCAGCAGGGGCCCCCTGCTGCAGGAGTGGGTATGAACACACCAGCTGCTGGAGGTGTGCCCCTGCTGCAGAGGGGAGCGTGCAGACACCCAGCTGCACGCTGCTGTGCAGGGCAGACCGCACGTCAGACCTGGCGGCGGCACCCCTGAGCAGGCTGTAGGTTCCCCTGCTGCGGGAGGGGGCGGCATCAAAGCCCCAGCTGTGGAATCGGCCTGCCGCGTACATGCACCAGCTGCAGGTGCAGGGCCTCTGCTGCAGGTACACCTGTGACATGCAGGTGCCGCCGGCAGGAGCGTCAGGCCATGGGGAGGCTTGACTGCTCACCTTGACCAGCTCAAAGGGACTCAGCGCGACGCTGAGCACGATGCCTGCCGCGCCGGCTGCGATGGGAATGGTAGGTAAGAGGGCGGGGATCTCATTGCTTGGCTGCAGGAAGCAGCCGACTGGGGCTCAATGAGCTTGACCATAGCAAAAGTCTGCACACTGCTTGGGAGCCCAGCAGACCCACCGTGAGCGCAGCCAACATGCTAGTGTACACCTGCAGCAGAATGACCACCTGTGCAAAGGTGCGATGGACACTTTGCAAGCCTTGCAAGCTGTTGAGACAGGCCAAAGTCTGTGAAGCCCTTTGGAGAGACCAAAGTGCGCCACAGCGTGGGAGCACTGCTGGGCAGTACAGGACGGCCCAGCATGTGGTGGCTTGCCAGAGCAACTCACTGCGTAGTTGATGCCAGTCTCCAAGGCACCTCCTATGAGGGGCGGGGTCAGGCCCCGGTAGAGCCCTCTAACCTGCAGCAGACACGCTATCGGCATTTTGTGATGACAGTCAGCCCGGCCTCAAGAGGCACAGTCAGTGGGCTGCTGGCAACCTGAGCACCATTGCGTGCGGCCCACTGCAGCCAACTGCCTTTGGCAGGGGTAGTGGAGATAGGTACAACAACAGCTGGCACCCTGGCCTGGTGAAGCTGACTGAGATGGTATCTAAGTCTCTCTCACCCCCTCAAACTTAAGGATGGATCTGAAACAGTGCCAGGCGCCGCTGTATGTGCCCCTTGGCGAGGCCTGCAGCCTGACTTTGACCTGCAGTTGGGTTCTCTTCTTGTCAAGCGCGTTGTCTGGCAATGTGGTGGGCAAATGCTTTGGTTAGACAGGCATGGCCATAGACATCAATGACAACAGCTTGGTATCAGCATTTCTGGTGCTGTCAAGTCGCACCGTGTCAAACGGAAAGCCAGTTCCAATGCTGCAGGGGGCAGTGGAAGAGTGACTAGCACAGCCAACAGAAGCCCTGAGAGACAATACCCCATTGGTGCAGATGCTGTGCAAGGTCTGCTTACTTGGCACTGCCAGCAATCATGCCAGCAGCTGTGTCCCATGCTGTGCTGCCAGTGCTGTGTGACTCCGGCATTCTGGTTAGCGTCGCAACTCAGCATATACAGGACATATCAACCGTGGAGGGCCCATCTGCGGCTTAACTCGCAGTGATCCAGATCCCAGGTCAGTTTTCAAATAGGTGAACGTCCAGGTGGATGAGATTGAGGGTTAGAGTGATGTCAGTGCACTGAGTAATGCTGTTGACAGCACGTTTATTGACAGCAGCTGCAAACCTTTGACCAGTGTCACAAAGAAGATCGCAGAAAACTTTGACTCGTGCTCCTGAAGGTAGGCGGTGATTTGAGAGCACTGGGGAGACGGCCTTAATGTAGCAGGGCGTTCAGGTGAACGGTGTGTTCTTGGTCCTCATGCCTGATCTGCAGCTCCAATCATTGAACGACAATGTACCAAGGAATGGGTCGAGCCACTTCTGCTGCCCTCTTTTTGCAGGACATTGTGACACCGCATGCAGCGCTGCAAGGCGAACTCCTGCACCATGTCACAACGATACAGCTGCATGACATGCTTCTGAAGACAGCTGTCTGAGAAGGAAGCATGCTTCAAGTGTGTCAGGACGAAGCATGCCTGTGCTTCAGCATAAAAACTGGTGTCTCAGAGAGGTCAGCCTTGGTCTGCGGTGACAGTCTCTGGCAGCTCAGTTGGACTGACTGCCACCACATGTGCACTGAAGCTGTTGTGGCCAAAGCCTGTCCCTCCAGCAGTCAAACCTCTGGACGGACAGGCTTTCCCTGAGGGGTCTAAGAGCAGCATGTATTGTTGAGCCCCAGAGAGATCTGAGAAAAACAGTCATACTGCTGTCTGGTAAGGGTTGGATGCAGCCGAGTCTGAGGGCCTTTGTGAGAGCCCCCATAGATTGCTGGCATGGCGAGGCCAGCTTGTGGCCCTCAGTAATCTGAATAGGAGTGTGCAATGCCTGATGAGGAATGCCTGCACCAAGGTGGCCAGGCCGGTGGGCAACAACATGCTGGCTGAGAGGCATGTCCGGCTAAATCCGTCTCCGCTTGCTTGGCGCTGCTTGGGCCGGCTCGTCGCTGGGTCCAGAGCTTGAGCCTCCACCAGTCCCAAATGCCTTGCCATAGTCCCCACCCTGCAGCAACTGTGCATCTTGCGAGCAGTGACTCTAGACACAAACAGCAGCAGCATTGACATTTGCCACCTCCGGTGGGTAAGCTGGGCTCGAGGCAGGTGATCGTGTATGCAGCCCACGCTCCTCAAGATTGCAGCCGCATCGCCATTTGCCTGCATGAATCTGTACAAAAGCAGCTGCAGCCAAACATTGGGGCACTTGAAATAGATCGAGGTGGCCCCCTCAAACCTTTAGGGGGCATTTACCCACCCACATGCACAATGCCCTTGATCTCCTCCAGCTGGCTGCTAGTGTGCTGCTGTCAGCCGGTGGATTCCCGCACATGCCAAGCTCTGACCTTGCCTGCTGCAACTTGTCTGCCTTTAGTCTCACCAAAGGGAAAGCACCTATCTTCCCCGTCAAGACAACCCTTATCAGCCAGTAGCTGGCACCCTTTCTTGTCAATGTTGGCAACATCAATAGCAGTGCCCACCTTCTCTTCCAAGATGCCCTTGATCTTTCCCAGCTGGGTGTTGATCTTGGCATTATTCTGCTTGCCCAGGTCCTTGTGCGCCTTCCTCCCATCCTTGTTTTTCAGCCCAAACTGGAAGGCAGCTTTGGGGGCAGCCTCCTTCGCATTCTTGTACAACTCCCACTCCTCCTCTGTGTTGAAGTCGTAGCGCGATTTTCCAGCCTCCTGCACAGTGAGGTGGAAGCCTGTCAGCCAAGTCAAGGCCTGCCAGGCAGATCACACCATCCAAGCCTCCTGCAGATATGTCCGGGATGTGAGCTTGCCTGGTGCCCTGCAGCTTGAGTGGCAGCCCGGCTGCTGACTTGCCAGCTTCCTGCAGCAGGGCATGGCAACCTGTCAGACTGGCTCTTGCACCCTACACAGCAACCCTGCTGGCAAACTGGCATGTCAACCTATCAGCCTGCCACTCCACTCCTCCTCAGTGAATGCTGAAGCTATGTTGAGCTTTCAGAGGCAGCCTCAGACGACAGCCGGGCAGATCGGCAGTGTGAGCTGTGTCTGTGGAAACGCAGCTGCTCAATGCTTTTGGGCCCCATGCACACCTGATCACTGACCTTGCTGTCCATGTGGGTGAGACCTGCGACGTCGTCATCTTGCAGCAGCACTGCCACCCACATTAGGTGCAGGTCATGTTACAGCGGCTGTACTTTCCAATAGGTGGCATGGGTCAAGGTCACACAATGAGCTGCGTCTGCCCAAAGAGCCACTCAGTGCCCAAGACGCGAGCATGATGACTCACTCTCCACCACTGACCTTGTTGTCCATGTGTGTGAAGTCTGCATCCTCGTCATCCATTACAGTGGTGCCAAAGGCGTGGTAGTCAGGATAGCACTCCGAGTAGGCATCTGACACAAAGGCAGGGTCTTTCTCTCTCGCGTCTACTTCCTTTCTCCCCTTCTGCTGGGAGTCGTCCCGTTTGAAAACTGATGCCAGTCCCGCCTCCTTCTGCTCCTTGGACATGCTCAACTGCAAGCAGCCACAGTACAGGGCTCGGCAAACATCCCCCTGCCGAACTACTGAAAGACGGAAGCCCAGTTCCTGCTGGTCTCTCCACGTGCTGTGCAGGGCAGAGCCAAGCAGGCCTTGCAGATGTAATGCGCCCAGCAACAGCAGGCCCACTTGCTTTGTAGCAGGGCCTCTGCCCTTTGCATCTCTCTTGATCACCATCGCACCGTGCAGACAGGGCTTGGCAAACATAGACTGCCCCACCAACATGCAGCATGTGGCGTGCAGCATGAATGCATGGCGTCAGGGCCCCTGCCACGCCTCACCTCCTGCTACTCGGACACAGGCACTACATGCAGACACAGGGGCCTGCACAAAGCCGCCTGCCCCACCTGCATGGCGCCAAGGGCCCCTGGCCCCCTCATCTCCTGCTGCTGGGCTACAAGCTGCTGGTACTCTGGGTCATTGCGCGCCTGGTAGGCCACGTTGGCATCCACAGCCGCCTGCATGCTGCTGGGGTCCTGCCTGCACACGAGCAGATCCTTGTGGGTGCTGCTGCCTGAACATGAGAGGGCAGAGGTGGAGAAGGAGTGCGCCTGGTACGCCACACTGGCCATGACTAGCTGCATCCGCAGTGCTGCGCACGGCCCACACAGCGCACCACTGCTGCTCAGTAGGCTCAGGGTAGGCTGCATAGGCAGCTGCCGCATCGTAGTCTGCAGGCGGACGCGCCGGGCCCACTGCGTCGGAGTCTGGTGGGGGTGGGGGCAGTTGCCCCTC
This sequence comes from Asterochloris sp. CNOR1, assembly GCA_963969365.1. Taxonomy (NCBI): domain Eukaryota; kingdom Viridiplantae; phylum Chlorophyta; class Trebouxiophyceae; order Trebouxiales; family Trebouxiaceae; genus Asterochloris; species Asterochloris sp. CNOR1. The sequence continues at coordinate 1,541,676 of OZ017756.1, read as the reverse complement.
CTCCTCCACGTCCATGTCATCCCCTGCAAAAGTGGCACAGGCAAATTGAGTAAGAGTTGAGCAGGAGACTGCAGAGGGGTTTTAGGGGTGAGGACAGGGCTCTCAGGGCTCTCGCCTGGAGGGCTACATCATCACCTGCAGCAACGGCATGATGCAGCAGTGTTGGGACTTTGATGCAACCTCTAGGTCATGACTATAGTCAGGCCAGTCCCTGCAATACGCCAGCAGGCCTCCTCTGCATCACAGTCTCTCCTCTGTAGCAAGGGCACAAGGGACACCTGGCAAGGCTGAGGTGAGCAAAAGTCGCAATGGTCGCCTCAAGGCTGAGAGCCATTGACGCCAGCACGAGCAGCAGTCGTTCACAGCATGGGCTGTTTGATGAAGTTCGCAGTGCATTGCTTGATGTAGAAAGGCAATGTGCCCTTGGGTCGCTAGTCTGCTGAGGCTGGCCAGGCGCGCCCATGTGCTTGGACAAGCAGCTTCTGTCTTATGGAAGCAGTCAGCCCCTGCTCAGAGCCTTCCTCTTTTGGCATGCAGGGCAAGTGTTGGTCACTTGAGGGCTGCTAGGGTCCCAAGGCTGAGCAGCAGCACCTGTGTCCTTGGGCAGGGGCGGTAAGTCCTCCATCCCATCTGCCTTGTCACCAAAATAGGAGCTCTCAGGCTTGATGGATGGGGCAGCGCTGTCGCCGCCGCGCCTCTGCAGGCAGGGAAAGACTGCAGCATAAGCAGCATGTTGGGAGGGTGGCACAGACATGGCATGGAGCAGGCATTCAGGGCAAACAGCATGCACTAGAGAGAATGAGTGCTGCAGGCGGCTGCTTGCATGTGCAGCAGCCAAGGCGGACAGATGCCTGCAGGTGTCGCATGCAATGGTGACTGTGCACTGCAGACGCAAGCTATGTAGCTGTACCTGGGGCAGCTCACAAACATAGTCTGTGCCGGCATCTCCAAAGATATCACCCTCATTGTCATCCACTTTCGCCCTTGCAGCAGCTGCGCCCCCATCCAGGCTGCCATTCACTGCAGCAGCAGGTAGAGGCATGACTGTCAGCTTGAGGGCTTTGCGGCAGGAGGGGTCCTTGGCCGTCAGCCAGCAGTGGCTGTCCAGTGCCAGTCTTGGAGCAGTTGCATTGCTGTCCAGGCCGCCCCCATTGCAGCAGCAAGTCCCTTGCTTAAGCATCCAGTGTGGCAGATGACATCATTTACGCTGCCAGTAGGAGCAGCGCTGTCAGCTGGGCAGCAGGCCAGCATGAAGCAGTAGGCGCAGGCACTGTGATGGCCACAAGCTCTCAGTGTGGCAGGCTGCTGAGCCTGGGCTGCCTCCGCTTGCAGCAGCGGGTATGCATCTGTCAGGCCACGGCAGAGGCGGCAACACCAGACGCAACACCCTTGACCAGGTGCCGTTCCCTGCCAATGCACGCAGCAGACCAGAAGCCACTCAAACCTGGGGTTGCAGCCTGAGAGCGTGGGGTGTCGCTGCCTGCGCTGCGCAGCTCTGCGACATCCTCGGGCCCCGTTGGGCGCGCCCTGTCCCGCTTCTTGACCTTCTTTCCCGGCTTGGTCCCACTGACTCTCATGTAGGACATGACCTTGTTGATGCCCTCCAGCTCACGGCGGTCCACTCCCCCCACAATTGCTTCCACCACCTGCAGCACGGTACATGTGCCCGTCAGCTGCGTTGGAGCCCACAATCTTTTGCTGTGATGCCCTCCAGCTTATAGCAGCCACAATCGCTCTTACAATATGCAGCCCTGTTGGCAGGGACTGCTGGTGGTGTGGCAGACAAGGCGGGGCTGCGCCGATCAGCCAGCAGTGACCTGACGCCAAGACGTCATGCACCACCTGGAGCTGGATGCCATATGCTGGTCAGGCTGCCAGGCAAGCTTTGTTGCAATGACTTGCAGTGACGGGGTATGGCTGGGTAGCCATGCCTGTCTTCAGCCAAAAGGCACTTCCGATCAGCAAGCAGTTGCTGATAGACCTGCATCACCTCCCTGATCAAACCTGACATGATTGCAGGCCAACTTGGGCTTGCAAGCCAAGTGGGGTTATGCAGTGGTACACAACAAAAACGGACACTGGCAGGCTTGCAGACTGGCCCAGTGCAGCTTGATGCAGCACATGACAAAGTCTGCAATCTGTGGCATACTGAGTGAGCTATCTGACAGGCTCGTCTGCGGGGCCTGAAAGTGCTGCACTGTACTGGGAACTTTTGAGGCCTGCCCAGAGCCTGAAGCTCACATACAAAGCAAGCAGTGTGCTGTGCTGTGGAGTTTGACCAACAGCAGCATGTTGGGGAACCTGCGATCTGGCCAGGGCACCCTGCAGGCAGACGCACACAGCAAGCTGGCTGTACCAGATGAAGTCTGAGCAGCAGCAGCAGACTGCAGAACCTGCCAGCTGGCCATGGCGCCCTGGACACAGGCTCACCGGTGGGCAGTCCGCCTTGGAGCGTCGCACTGTGGTGGGGACATCTGAGGTCGGCCCAGACTCGTCGAGGTCATACACAAAGGCTGTACGCCGGGGCAGGAACATCTCGCTAGCCATGTTCTTGGGTCGATGCATGATGGCTGCCCAGACCGCCCGCCCCAGAGCCGTGTGGAACTGCATTGTCTGCAGCACAAAAAGGTGTCTCAAAGGGCACCTGTGGGCTTAAGGCAGCTAACCCTGTCCTGCCATGCAGTGTGTGTGTGCAGGCTGGCTGTGTGTGCAGTGTTGCTATCTATCTAGACTACATGGCGTGCAGCTTGAAGGGCTGTCAGCAGAGGCCCCTCCTCTATGGTGTTGGGCGATTCAACAGAAGTAAGGGTAATTAGAGTGGCAGTGCTGTGGACGGTATGCAGGCCTGGAGTGCTTCCCTGCTGCTTGGGTGTATCCGCTAGAGGATAGCTTGGCAGGCCAATGGGCGGGTGCAGGTGGACTTGAGTGTAGTGCTTCCTGTTGGGTGGCGGTCTCAGAAGTCACAACCATGTCGGTTTGCAGGCTCTGGGCTGCTGCTGCAATCCCTTTGCATGCTGCGGCTGGCTGTAAGCGAACCAACACGGCTGGCAGGCTCACAATTGACTGGGAATTGACTACAAAGCACATGTTGGCATCTGCATGGCCCTTCCTCCAAGCCTGAATGTCTCATGAGTGCCAGCAGGACCTAGCACAGCAGCTGCTCCTGCACCGGTGCCATTCACCTGACTTGGGGGCTGCAGTGGCTTGCGCTTAGCCTGTGCATCCCTAGCGTCTGCCGCCGGCTCCATCTCACCCTTGACCTGCAGCAGCCAGCAGAGCCTGAGGTGGCAGCAGGCTGCATCACACAGCAGTAGGCTGCAAGCTGGCTCTGCTGCAGGCTGCTCTGCACAGCTTGTTGCAGCAGGTGTCATGCTTGCTGGATGTATCAGGGTCGCCAGAACATACAGCAGCCCATGCTGCAAGCAAGACCTTTTTGAGCAACCGGCCTGAGGATCAGGCAGGCAGGAGGCCGCAGAGCTGCTACTTCGGCTGTACCTTCTGCAGCAGGGCATAGTCGAGACCCTTCACAAGATGGGTATGCTCCAAGTCGCCTCCAAGGTACTTGGTCTCTTCCACTGTGAGTAGGTCCTGCTGGCTCTCCAGCACTCCCTGGCCGGGCAGCCCCGACAGGGCAGTGCGCTCATAGTCAGGCTGCTGGCCCTTGCGCCGCTCCTCTGCTCGATCCCTGCACGGTGAGCCATTTGGACCTCCAGGGCTGACACCACCTCAACCGTGCTGCTCTGCCGAAGGCGGCAGGGTCATCACGCAAGTGTCTTTGGGAGGGCGCGGCGCGCAGAGGGAGCCTGTGATGACTGAGCACCATCTGTTTGGCTCATGCACATGCCGATAGATGCCGCTGAAACGCTTCAGGCATGCTCTCACACCTGTACTGAGGCTCATCAGGGTCAGCCTTCTCCTCTGCCTGAGCCTTTGGCTTGTAAGGTCTGGCCTTCTTGGGCTGCTGCTGTTTGTTGCTATGCTGCTTTCTTGCCTGCCCTCCTTGTGCTCCCAGATCAGGCAGCCTCTCACTTCTAAGGGTCTCCAGCAGCTTTCTGAAGTCAGCATTGGTGCGTGGCTTGGGGGGTGGCATGACGTCCGCCATGTTGGAGAAGAGCAGAGAAACAACAGAGGAGTTGTAGATGGCACTGTGGACTGTAGTCACCCAATCGGCATTTGCATTCCAGATAGGTCCCGTTAGCACAGGCCATGTGACACCCTGTAACAGGTCACATTATCACAGGCCATGTGACACCCTGTAACAGGTCATGATATATCAGGCCATGTGACACCACGCAACATGCTGCCTTGTTAGACCTGCAGGTCTTGTGACAACCCTCCCACGATCAGGCCCAGGCTGGAGATCGATGACATCTTTGCAGCATATGAAAATTATTGCTGGCGCTGTCTGAAGTGCTAAGCAGGGTCTTGAGAGCTACCAAAAGTTCAAGTCCCCATCCAAGTTGTTGCATTTGGCAGCCAGCAGGCTTAAAGTGAGCCCCTGTCCAGAAGGGCAACATACATTTCCTGAATTGATGGGTGCCAAACACAGAGACATCCACACAAGATGCAGATATCACTTGACTGATGCAGGCTTGGTGTGCTTGTTCAACAGTTGCTTGAACTGCTTGCTTTCCCTACCCATCCTGTCAGCCTGAGCATCTTGTGCAAACCCAAAATCTATCAGTCGTACAGAGGGGCGGGCGTCATCGGAAAGCAGCATCACATTCTCAGGGCGAATGTCGCCATGCAGCACGCCAGCGGCATGCACAGCGCTCAGCGCAGCCAGGGCATCCTGCGCAGCTTCCTGACTGTTCATCAAACCGCGCTGCGCCAACGAGGCGCCTGACAGCAGCTCTGTGGCCAGCACCAACACACTGCCATTGCAGGTTGTGCCCCAGTACCGCAACTTGGGCACATGCTGGCTCCAGAGGTGAACCAGCCGGATGTAGGCACGGATTTCGTTCAGCAGTACCTGCATGCTCATGTAGGCTGTCACAGGCTTGCTGAGCTCTGGTGCTTCTGTGATGGAGTACAGAGCGCAAAGATAGAGAAGCACCGTGCACTGCCTGTCAAGCAAGGCCTGATGCACCGCAGCTGACAGTCCGGCGGCCCAGCAGATGGCAGGTACAATGCATGGCACCTAGGCTTTCAGCTGTGCACCTTTCCCCTAGCAGAGTGGATCAGAGCGAGCTTGTAGACGACCTCCGCGCTGCCAATGTGCTCACGCCACAGGCGCCCGCTCCAGCCGTGGGCAAATGGCTGTGCCTGCATCTCCAGCACCTCTGCAGGGCAGTCTTGCAGCCTTGGAAGCAGCCCAGCCTGACTGTGCGCCCTGTGGTCTGATTGCTGCTTCCTGGTTCTGGTGGAGCGGGCGCCCCCCTCACGGTGGCTGCTTGAGCCGTGCCTGCAGGCAAGCACATGCCAGTGCGCCTGGGAGGCTGCCAGGCAAGACTTGACTGAAGCAGAGTAGAATGCTCAGAGCAGTACCAAACTCATGCTCTGCTGGCTGCGACTGCACAGGCTGAGCAAGTCAGGCTGGCCGGGCCGCCTTCACTCAAATGAGCATTTACCAGACAACAGCAGCTGAGCGATAAGCTACTGGGCGAACCGTGTGCTAGTATATGCTTCCGATGGTGTGTCAGTTCGCCGTCCTCCTTGGTAGTCGCTGTCCATGTCATCTTCTGAACTGGTCTCCGCACAGTGGTCCGAGCTGCTGTAGCCATCCTGTGGCTTATCTCCTGCACTAGGGCTGGCAGGGTGGCTGGCAAGGGCTGCTTGCGACATGGCCTGCACAGGGGTCCCCTTGCCAGCGGCATGATGCGCAATGAGGATATTGATGCAGCCAAAGGCTGGTAAGAAGCTCGGCAGTCACCCTGAAGTGTGGCACATGCACCTCAACAATACACTGCGAGGCGTGGCTTCCCCCCTGACCTGTTGGGAAGTCTGAGATGGTGTTGTCCTTGGCCTCCCACGCCTTGGTCATGATGTATGAAACAGCTGCCAGCAGTGGAGGGTTCGTGCTGTCCCAGGCAATGGGCGGCGAGATGTGCAGGGCTCCATTGTCCACCTTGCAAAAGTACCAAGTCCGCCCTGTGGTTATCACACCATAGCGGGCAGTAAACCTGCAGAAGAGCACAGCCAGTCACCACTGGCCGATCAAGCAGCAAAAGTGTGCTGCAGGCTGCACCCAGGCCAGTCAATCCTGGCCAGTGTAACGGCATGTGTGCTGCAGGCTGCAGCAAGGCCACGCTCATGGGCATGCAGAACAGTGAGTTGCTGGCAGGAATGGTGCTGCAGATGCGCACAGTGTGCGTGGGCAGCTGAGGCACAAGCTGCGCAGCATGCATGCAACTTGCCTCGTCAGGCAGAGCCACAGCTGGCAGATGACCTCGACGATGTTGTCCACCACACCTGAGGCAATGCCTCTCAGGTCAACCTCCCTACCCTTGCCTGCATTTGATTCACTTACTGTGAGCCAGGCGACGACTTGAAGGCTTCCCCTTGATGACTGCACCAGCAGCTACCAAACGTACCCCATCGGTCAGGTATGCTGGTGCTTGGCGGAGCATCACCTGAGCGGACGTCCCAGCAGATGACTGCATCTGGTGCACGCTGCTGTGCCACTGGGATCACGCTGGGGCGCTTCAGCTCCCAGGCCATCAGCTGGCACTGCGACACTGCGTCCTGCAGCACAGCGTCCGCAAAGCCTCTGCGCTGCTTCCGGCCACCAGAGGGCGTCGCTGCCGCTGCAAGACGCTTGGCTGCCTCACTGGTTGCTGTTGGCCTGCTGGCAGCTGCCTGCATGAGTGGGCTGTCTGGCTGCGCCTCTGCGGCTGCAGCCTGCCCTTCGCTCACAGATACTATTGGCCCAGTTGCAGGCTGAGAGATGGATGGAGTAGCCTCCAGCCAACTCCAGAGGTATCGTCCTTCGTCCCCAACACCAGCCGCTCTGTGGAGCGTGTTCATGACTCCTCGGCAGAGAGAGACACATCTGGGCAAACAGACTGGCCTCAGCACAGTGACTGCACCAGAACACTGCTACCATCTGGCAAGCATCTGGCAGCTGCATAGGGAGGTGAGGCACCTGGTGATGGTCTGGACGAAGCTGGTCACAGTGCCCTCGTTTGTGCCAGCATCCAGCTTCCAGTCCTGGCTGAGCGGGGGGTGCAGGAGACGCACATCATCTGCATCCTGCACGTGCGCTTGTATGGAGCCTGTCACATTCCAAGTTGCCACTGTCTTGGGCCCCTGAGAGTACTTATCTCCCTCATTCTTACTGTCCATGCTGCTCGCCAGCTTGAGACCCCCCAGCTCCTGCTGGAGCCACTGCCTTGTGGACATCAGTGCCATGGTGCCTGCACCAGCAAGACCATAGCTGTGAGCAGAACGTGCTGAAGCAGAAGTAGCTGTGTGCTTGAAAGCCCTTGCTGTAGGCCTGGAGGCCAGGCCCACCTCCAGACGCTGCCCTGCCCAGCAGGCAGCTCACCTTTACCGCAGACCCACAAGGCAGCATGCTCCAGAAGACAATGCCTCTTGCACAGCCATCAGGTCAGCCGTTTGCAGCACCGGCCAGCAAATAGCTGTTGGGAGCGCCCATGCACTTGGAAGCAGCCAGGCGCACCCTCTGTCTCGGGCTTGAGGTGAGCGATCAAAATCTCTTCTAGCCCCATGTGCCGCAACCCATCCCTTGACACCACCTTCAGGTCCTCCTGGTCACGGCAGCGCTTGTCCCAGAGCAGCTGAAGATCCTCCTCTAAAAACTTGTTGGCCGCCGCCTCGCCCCGCAGGACCTTGATGTGAGCCTTAAGAGACTCGAGGTGGGGTCTCATTTTGAGCAGCGCCTGCAGGGAGGTGTGCCATGTTGCAGGGTTGCTGTTGTGAACAGCTGGAATGCAGTCATGGTAGCCTGCATGGATGCAGCGCAGCAATATCTTGAACGAGTGCAGGGGCTGTAGCAAAGCAGGGGCATCTATGCTTGCCCCCTACACTTCACCCAAATGCCTCTCTCTCTGCATTCAGCTGTACTGGAAGCAACAGCGGACAGCACGCCAAGTGCAGCAAGCTAAGGCCCAGGTTCAGCACCAAGGCCAACATGATGGACTTCTGCAGGGAGTGACCTGCCGCTACCAATGGAAGCGCGCTGCCTGATCAGGGCATGTCAGCACTTGTCACCACCGATGCATCGCTCTCACAACAGACTTACAAACAGCAAACCCCAGCAGCAGATGAATGGATGCATGATTCAAGGTTGTGGACATGCCTAAATGCTGTTGTCATCATCCCAAACGGGCTGCTGGGGGACGCGCCCCACGAGTCCAACACTGAAGTGCACATGCAGGCATGCCAGGCTGAGCCTGGGATCAGGCTGGACTCTGTAAAGCGAGATACCCAAAAACAGGCTGTGCCACTGCAGCCACTGACGACATGCAGCCTCACCCCTGCAAGATGAGCAAGTCTCTTGCCAACAGTACTGCTGTCCTGTGACCTGTTGCCTGCAGCAAGGACAATCAGCCATATGAGATGGGCTGGCAGAGCTCTGTCACATGTAGACTGAGCCACTGGATGGTGCTGCACATTGTCGATGCGCACCTCCCTCAGTGTACGCCAACTATCTCTAGTTTGGCTTGTTTTAGCGAACTGATGCAGCAAGGCTTGACAGCGTCACTCGGATTATGGCTCCCGACCTAATTCAAATAACCCTAGCGCGCCAAACCGGATCGACCCACCACCACCCACCCATGCAGCATTACCAGGTGCCATCTGCTGAGTACAGCAGCTACATCAACCATGTCATCAGTCTGGGGCTGGCTGAGGACTATACAGCACAACTGCGTGCCAGCTGCTCCCCAAATAGCCCCCCTTCCCTCAGAGCGGCCATTGATCAAGCCTGCAGACACCTGTCTGGAGTGGTGGATGATCTCCAGCCAGTGCCGGCCTCTGCCCCTGGTGTGCACAGTTTAGAGACTTTGGGCCAGCAGAATGGAGCACCAGTCCCAAAGGCAGCATCTGGCTTGGCAGCAGCCATGCCCAACACTCCTCAGGAGGCAGCTCGAATCCTGCTGTCCACCCAGAGAATCAATGTCCGTCATGCTGCAGCTAAGCCACAGAACACAGTCCAGGCTGAAAGGTCTGCTGCCAAGCTCTGGAAGGTAGGCGCCACATGGCCTTTGATCTCGTTCTTCATGGCACCCTTGACGCTTCCAAGGCACACGTCACTCACACCCACCCGATCCTGCAGAGATACTGTGAGCAGATGGCATTCGCTGATGGCGACCTCATGTCTCAGGCCAAGACTCTTGAGTTCTTGGAGTGGCTTGTGGATGAGGCAGTGCAGCAGAGTGGTGCTCGCTACTCGTTCAGCAGTGTAGGGTGAGAGGTCCCTCCACTGCTGTGTCTGAGCTGCGCTCATGTCCTGCCCTCCCCGACCTTTGGCCTGGTGCATGCAGTGACTATCTATGCCACCTCAAGGAAGTCCGCAGAGAGCAGTACTCACAGGGCCGCATCACCTCAGATGTACCTGCACCCCTGGAGATTCAGGCAGTGAGGAACTTAGTCCGTGCACGTGGCAAGGAGATGCAGGCTGAGAACCTCAATGCGCAAGTGGCAGCTCAGGTGTGCATGGGTCTCCCTGTTTTGGGATCGCTGTCGGTGGCCTGTGGTGGGCTGGCAGCGGCCTGGATCAATGCAGCTGGCTTTTTTGTCCTGTCGATGGCTTCCCAGCTGCCATCGGCCAAGAAGTATCAGTGCTGGGTGCTCTCAGAGTTGGCTGAACAGATGACTGACATGCTTCCTAGCTCTGCTTTGTTCATCCACTTCTCTCTACCAGATTCTGTGTCTGTCTTGAAATACAACATCAGCTCAGCTGGCACAAGTCCAGCTACTTGTGACTTCCATGCGTCAAGTTGCTGCTCTGCAGGTGGATGCTGCACTGAGCGCAGGGCAGCTTCGCCAGTCCCTGCAAACAGCTTTCCAGCAGAAGCAGTGGCAGTGGGCTTTTCTGCTGAGGACGGCAATGACGTTCATGCCAGCCACACTGGGCCGCTCTGATGCCCTGCGCAAGCTTCCCTGGAGCTGCCTGGCACTAAGGACGCAGGATCATGTGGGCCCAGTCCCCGCTGTGGCAATCCTCTTTGCTAGCATGCAGGGGAAGACTGTGAAGCCTGGGCAGTTGGATATTCCTGGTGTTGTCAGGTATGCGCAGTCATGCTGTCAGACGCAGTTGGGCAGTGTGTTGCAGGGTGTTCTCACTTATTATGCCTCCTCTGCCACAGGTACCGAGACCATCGCATCTGTCCTCAGTCAGCGCTTGCCGACCTGGCTGTCGCCACCTTCCACAGGGGCATCAAACTTGAGGATCTGGCCAAGTACATTGTTGCAGCACCTAGTATGCAGGGGAACCAGCCCATGAGCGGGGAGACCCTCAACGTTCACCTTCGGCAGGCTTTTGAACTTGCTGGTGAGCCAGTGCGTGAATGCTGCAGTTTTTGGATCATGGCTGTCGGTGACATCTGTGGCTTGTTACACCGCAGGCGTGCCCTGTGGCAGGCTTGATGGGTACTCAGTTAAAGGAGAGGTCAGCCACAAATTCAAGAAGCATGGTGTCGAGGCGGCTAAAAGCGTGGGCATCAACAAAGTGGAGATCAAGATGGCGGCGAGGTAGGCAACTCAGCACATGCTGTGCACTCCGAACAAGATTGTCCCCGGCTGACCAGTGTTTTGCCTTGCAGGCATGAGTCTGACACCACAGACCTGTATTGCATCTTTGACCCGGACACAGCCCACAGGCTGGCTGGGTGGGGACGGACTGGCAGGACAATCATCGTTTGGGCCAGGCTGATTTCAAGGTGATTGCGGTGCCAGTGCTTCTCACGCAAATCACCAAAATTGGGGGAGAGGGGGGACTGATCTGATTGTGTCCTGCAGGCGGAGGAGCCTGTGCTGGACCGCATCATCCCAGGCTTGACAGTGCTCCTGCGCCAAGCTGGCATGCGATGCCACCCAGCACATCCTTTGCTGGCGTCCTTACGGGCCATCGACCACCTGCGGCAGGTGTTTGTGCAGAACGCCAGCTTGAGAATTCAGTCATATGGGGACCAGTGGCTGCGCAACATCCCGCCAGCGGCCAAAAGCCTTCTGCAGAGCGCTGTAGGCAAGCAGCTGCGGCAGGAGACGTGGGACAAACACGTTGCTGCTGAGGCGGTTCTTAGCCAAAAACCTGAGTTCTTCACCAACCCAATGGTGAGCACTGCAGCCCCTAGGTGTCGTAACCAAACATGCATTGCTCTGAACCTTTGCCCTTCCATGTCGCAGGCTTCTTCTTCAAGGCGCTGAGTGGAAAGGAGGCCACGCCTATGCCTCCTGCCCCTGTGGTGATGCTGCCTCAGGTGCCTCTTTTCGGTGCTCAGCCCCCAGCATCCGCCAAGACCATGCCGTGGGTGCCTCTGGCTTCACAGGCCAGCTATGGCGTTACTCTGCCGCCTCAGTCCCTCAGTGCGCCGAGTGCCCCGGATGAGAGGGACTCCTTGTTGCTCGAGAAGCAGGTGCGCAGTCGATGGCCTTTCAGCTTGAGCGCCAGTGTGTTGGTCAGAACTTGTTCCCTTGTGAACTGCAGGTCTGGCTCTCAGATCTTCAAACAGTCCCAGAAGCATTTGTGGCGTTCTGCAAGATCTCAGCGGTGCCTTCAGAGATCCGCAGGTGGCATGGCAGCAAGAAGGAGGCAAGAGCCAGCAGCATGGCCTTTTCAAGATTCAAGAATGGCCTTGCTGCTGAGGTCAAGGCACCGCATGGATGCCCTGGGAAGCACCATGGCAGCTGTTGTCGGGGCTTTAGAAATGGAACGTGAGCGCATTCCTGCCACCAGCACAGTCAGCTCGTTGAAGCAGCTATGCAGCAGGTACAGCAGTGATTTCAAGCTGCTTGGCAAGCGTAAGCAGAGCGGCTGAGCATGCCTTTGATTGTTTGCTGAAACTTTCAATGACGATTCCTACAGCCGTTTGAATGAACAGGTCAGTCTTTTCTGCTGAAAGTCATGTTACATTGAGCAGTGTAACATATCATTCAAAGGTGAGAAAGCACTCCACAGACACGCATGCTTACCACCAGGGCAAGCCCCTTGCGGCCTGTTCTCTCAGACTTGCCGTGACACCAGGCTTGGTCTACATATCTAGTGTCACAATTCCCCTTGCAAGCATCTCGGAGACTGGACTGAGTGGCACGCAACGAATGATCAGAATTACTAGGCTGAAACATCAGCTTGAGGTGGTTTAAGTGGCAGCATGGCAGGCCAAAGCCCTGATCAGGGCCTGCAGGGCTTAAAGAAGGCTCAGTGAAAGGCAGGGTCTCAGGGAGGACCAGCAAGATGCTCAAAGGTTAGGAAGGCAACATACCACCTTTGGTCATCACATGCTGCAGCAGCGTCGCCCTGGTGAACTGGGGAAAGCCAGGTGGTTTTGGCCAATCCTGCCCTTCACGGATTGGCATGAGGCCATCCGTGTGCCATGTCCCAAGAATCTCCACGTCTCTTTGAGACACACCGACACAAAGGACACAGCTGTACACTGCAGTCTGCCAGGACCGCAGCTGCTGGCAAGCCTGCAATCTGCCTGGGTGCCTGGAGCAGACTCGTGAGCTTGCTGAGTATGCCCAGTGGGATGATCTTGTTGTGTCCTGTGTGTCCTTTGTGTCAGTGCTATCATGCCCCATCAAGAGAGCTCTCATGGCTCCCTTCCCCTTGACCCACGTGTGAGGGGGGCTCAGGTGCTGCCACATGTGAGACTTTGCCCCTCTTCATTGATGCAGCAGGGACCGAAATCTGTCTGAACCCTTGTGTGGCTACAGCCCAAAGCTGCCCCCTGTTCTGCTGACAATTCTGCATGATTTTCATGAGACTTGTCCTCAATGCTGAAGTGGCTGGTCTCCCCTTCTCAAACCCAGCCTCTGTGTGCCAGTTTCCTTGCTCAGCAAGTCACATTGACCTGCTAAAAGTCACATTTTACTGAGTGGTGTCAAATGCCACTCAGAAAGTGAGAGATCACCCCACAAAACCACATGTCATCTTGAGGGGCAAGCCTGCAGGCTTGCCCCCTGACAGACTACACTTGAAACACTCTTGGTCTACATGAATCGATGATCTGCATTCCCGCGTAACCCTGTTCTCTGGGCCAATTAAACATCTCTGGCTAGCCACTGCACAACAAAGTTTCACTACACTTGAACTTCACTTGAAGACATCAACCTGAGGGAACCAGCCTGACCAAAACATGTCTCACATGTGGTGGATTTTTGGACCTGGCACTGGCTAGACTTGAATCCCTGGTTGCAAAAGAGGACCTCCTGGGGGCTTGAAATGGGCTGCACCCACGCAATCTGTGCATCTGTTACAAAGTCATACGGTGTGGGAACGTGGGTGCGCTCCCCACACCTGTGCTGTGGCAAACAACTTCATGATCTTGTAAACAAGCTTGCTTCATCTGGCCTTCATCACATCAGCAATGACAGCTGGTGGCAGGTCATATCTGACTTGTGCCCGTGCTGGCGCGCGATCAGCTAACCATTCAAAAGAGGGGCCTTGCTCAAAAAGATCCATGAATGCCTCCTCATAGTGCTGCTTCAGCTTGGCGATAGAAAGGTTGCCACGTCTAGATAATTTCCTGACAGGCCCAAGGAGCCTGAATCGATAAAAGTCAGGAGGGTGCGCTTCTAAAAATTCATGATCAACCAACAGTTCCTCTCGCAGGCATCCGTTGGGCCCTTGCAGGTACTTCAAGGAGCGCTTCCGCTTGTCAGTCTGCTCCTTCTTTGGGAGGGCCTTGAACTCCTCCTCGTCATAGGCAGGGTTGCGAATCAGGTTGCCTTCCTTCCGCCTTAGCACAGTGCCAAAAGAGTCCTTGGCCAAAAATATCGGCAAGGCGCTTTTCGTGCAACCCAGACTCTCTGCCGCGGCTTCCAGCAGACGCTCAAACCCCTCATACGTCTTGCATTGAAATTCTGGAGTTCCTGCCTTGATAGCTGCTGTTGCCACCTGCACCGGGCCTTGCCGCCCAGAGCCATTTCTGGCACCTCCATGCGAGATCTCCCACTCTCCACTGCACAAGGTTTCCACTGTCCTGTGCTCAGGATCCTTTGGGCGATGATTCTCATGGTCGTTGTTGTTCAAGTACAGCGACCTGTAGTCGCCAAGCCCCTTCAGGCCGTGAGCTGGTCCAGCATCTGCTGTCAACTCATTGAACACCTTGACCTCCACAGACCCAGTCTCTGTGCCAAAGGTGAGTGCCATGGAGTCAGCAATACGGGCTTTGACAGCGCTCTTGGACTTGGGAGCCTCAGACATCACTAGGAAATGGCCATGGTCATTGCCCGGCTTGTGGTGAAGGGGTGCCTGAGTACTTCTTTATGTTGTGTCCAAAGACATTCTTCAGAGCTGCCACGCTCTGCCGCGAGACCTGGGGCAGCAGGTCTTCATTGATGGTGATGTGGTTGACAACAATCTCAAAGTTGCGGTCTTGCCTCTTGCCGCTGCCTGGCTTAGACTTCATCTGGCCTGCCTTCCTATGGGGTGAGATTAAAAAGCTCTAAGTAGGCACACAGGCCTAAGCTCATTGATATGAATTTCAAACATTCTCAAGAAGTCTTCAGGTGGGCATGAACACCGTGACTAGGCTCTGTCGCGGAGGGGCCAGGGTTACAAAACACGGCATACTTCATACTGCATACGCCATACTGCATACGCGAGTATTCCGTTCAGCCCCAACATGCGGGTTTATACGGTTTTACATAATACAGCACTACGTGACGCCTTTTCATGTTGGAGCAGAGCCTTGGAAGTTAGAAAGCAGGCTGTAGGCTCAGGACTCAACTTCAGCAGCCTCCTCAACTGGCAGAGGCTCAACCCACTGCCGAAGTTTGGCATTCTGCTGGCAGGCTGCAGCCCCTTGTCACAGTGTTCAACCTTAGAACCGCCCACAGCTGCAGTATTGCTCGATTTTAGCCTGCACCAGGGTGGGACGCAGGGCAAGCATAAGGAAAGCAGAATGTGGGACGCATTTGCTGGTATTCTGCAAGGAAAGCTTGAAAAGTGCGAATTCTGCGTATTCAATCGAAAAGTTGCCGTATTTTGTGATCCTGGAGCAGGCCTCTAAGTTTCACGCCTTGTTGCGGGGCGCCACATGGCTTACCGTAGGTCAGTGAAGCTTGCTCATAGCCCGTACCAAGTCAAAGACACTCAGTTGTGATTACACGCTTATACGTGGACACAACGTTCACATCTCACATGTACCATTGTAAGCCAGACAATGGGGCTCAAGAATCAAAAAGCATAATGAGCAGCGGGGAATCTCTCATCTTCAAGCATGTGATTCCCTCAAGAGATTGTGTTGCATGAAGAATTGGGGATGATATTTAGGGCACTGGCATGGCTGACTCAGACGGTGTTGTTGCTGATCTTTGCGCCCAAGTTCTCAAAGATGGGCTCCTGCACACGCAGCTCCTGGGCCACAAAGGCAGCGATGGCAATCATGGCCAGGCGACCGTTGTTCAGCCTACAGAGCAAGATTGGAGGTGTTAATGCTGGCTGATACAACAGTACGAACAGGAAGATGAACACAAGTGCAAAACTCTTAGGCTCCGCATCCAGGCATAGCTGCAGATGCTGGGGCGGTGTCGGCTACTGCTGGCACTCACTCCTTGGTCTTCAGGTCATACTGCTCCTTGGGGTCCTGCAAAATACAGATGCAGGCAGAAGTGGACTGCAGGTGCAGCAAGGCACAGCCACAGCACCACCAGGTACATGTCTGTGTTTCAAAGAGGACACAAGAGGCAGCAGCAAGAGCCTGTGGCCAAGCACCCACAATGCGGAGCATGACTTAAGAAAGACACCAGAGCTAGGGGTCGAAGCCCTCACAGATATCGCTGTGTGACAAAGAACACTGTTTGCAGCACTCACAGTGGGGTACAGGCCCAGAGGGTCGAAGCCCAGGTCTCCAGGGGTGTAGTCATCCTGGACAAGGGCAACGACAGCTGGTTGCATGAGCTGTGCAGACACAGGGTTGGCAGGCCTGGGTTGCGTGCTACAGCTGTGGCCAAGAAGCAGGTGTACACACAAAAACAAGGTGGAGCACCCACTCAAAGGGGGCAGAGCTTTTCGTTTGCAGCAAGGGGCAAGGTGAGGACCATAGTTCAAGTGGGCTCACCCTCAGGGCATAGAACTTCTCGCTGGTGGGTGTCTCCCACCCACGGCCGACACGGTAGGCCTCGGCAACACCAATGGCCAGCACCAGGGGCTCCCAGAAGATGGCACCCTTAGACTCCACCTGCTGGAAGTGGTTGATTGCAGGGCCTGCAAATCCAATGGTACTTAACCTGAGATGGCGCTGCACACTGATTGCAGGCCTGCATATCAAAGGTACACAACATGAGGTGTTGCTGCCCAGAAAGTGCTTCATCTCAAGGTAAGCCATGGAGGCCGTGAAAGTGGCAAGGAGTTGCAAACAGGCATGATGCTGACTGCAAGCAGGCAGTAAACCGCTTAATAGCGGCCACATTTGTGAGGCTTGCCCAAGTTTGCCAGAATTTAGCACGCACAACCCCAATGCTTGTGTCATCTTTGCAAAATGCTTGCTGCTTGGAAATCAACACAAAAAGTGTTGCTTGCATCTACCAATGATAGGGCTGTTAGCAGGCCTGGGCTAGACTGCGCCAGAGCAAACCCACCTGACACATGGGGGAAGGGGCCAGGCAGCTTCTGCTCCTGTACAATGAAGCCCAGAGACGCCTGCAGCCAAAAGTGATCTGGCTCAGGCACATGCTAGGCAGACCAAGCAGGCAGAATCAGACTCAAAAGCCCCTTACAGCACGCAACAAGTGGCTGACATCACTGGAAATGGCAAGGCCCAGATGCATATACTTGGAAGAGGAACATTGCAGAAGGAACAGTACAGTTGCAGTGGGCAATTTGAAGGGCATGCACATCCATGGGCATTCAGAGAATGCAAGCTCACCAGCATGGCCACACGCCCGTGAGTGATCTCAGACTCGCGCCACCTCTTGAGGTCACGGACAGCAGTGTTGCTGGAGCCAGCGTTGGACAGGAAGCTCAGGGGGTCAAAGATGTTGGGGAATGGCTGGGAGATGCCTGGCATCGTCTTCTGCAGGGCAGATACCAAAGAGTGGTCAGAGGTTTGGCAGGTGATAGATAGCACTAAGAACAGCATGGGGCGAGCATCCTTAGATGCTGGCAGCAGCATAGCACTTGCGCCAAGGCTACTCCAGCACACAGCTACAAGCAGCCGCGAAGCAATGTGTGCATGAAGGCAATGCTTGGCCTGACTGGGAAGGTGACACGAAGGACTGGCTCATTGTTGACAAGCCAGCTGGGCCACAAAGCTGAATGATGGGCCCGAGTAATGCACAAGAGAGTCAACAATGGCCATGAAAAGGTAGTCAAGCAGCTCAGGGCTGACAGGCTAGCCAGCTCCAACGCAAAAGAGACGCACACCGGCATGGCTGACTGGTAAAAGTGATGTGAAGCCCCAGAACTGAGAAGCACTAATCAAAGCTCCCCACAAACTTACTGCATACTCCAGGGCGCTTCCTGGGACGGCGTCGACGTCAGGGGCACCATAGGGGTCCTTCTCTGGCTGGGCTGAGGCACGAACGCTGCTCCTGCAGGTGTGACACTTGGAGAGTGGGCAGAGAGGTAATATGTGCAGCGTGCACTGAGCTAGACGATCTGTTCATGTGCTAAACCCGGGCGGCCCCCCAAAATTTGGCAATGTTGATGCAAGCACCAGAACTTTCAACAGTGCCGCCTGCGCAAAAGCGTGGTGTGCATGCATGTACAGATCTAGCACTTCTGAGGCCCTTGCCTGGATGGCATGCCAAGCCACCACAGTACCCAGCAGTGTCAGCCATTTTTTGCTCAGTTGATGAATATGCTGGCTAGGATCAGCACATGCCGGGCACACAGGCAACTGCCGTGCAGCTGACCCCAATCTGATGGCTGCCCTGAGAGACTGGCTACATCAGAGGGCATCCCTGGCTGGCTGCAGTTCAGATGCTGGTGGAGCACAAGTCTTCCTGGCTGTTGCAGCTGGGGCGGCCCTTCACGCGGCCAGCCACTCAAAGATCCCGCCCGAAGGATCATAGGGGTCCCGACGCATGATGTGGCCTACCTGAGTGAACGAGCGCTCCTTGGCTGCCTGACCTGGGTCAGTGGGCGGGTGGAGCCGACCTGCAGCTGCTGCATAGCGACGACGTTCATGTTGGCGATTGGATGTGCTGTGAATGAGGTTTGAGCTCAAAGTAAGGAGATCTGGTCGGCCACGGCGAGGGTTGAGCCACGTCTCTCACTGTGTTGCTTACTTCTTTCTAGGCTTCTAGATGTTCATGGAAAACTGAAAAGCTGGTGGAAGCCAATCCCTCAGTACAAAGGGCTGATCCCCAGTAATGTGGCAGCCATTCAGGTCCTGATCATCCCAGCCTCCCGCTTGGTGGAAAGTCAACTCTGCTATTCTGCTGCCCATCAGCACTTCTTGATCAGCACCCTCATGAGAGCCAGTGAATATGAGCTGCAGAGGCAGGGGAGAATCAAGCAGAATGCAGAGAGGCTCGGTGCGCAAAATCAGGCATTGTTAACATTTCTGATCTGAGCAACCTCCTCACCAGATTCGGGCAACTGTTTTCCTTGCCTAGCAAGTATATGTGGGGACACTTCTGACAAGTCTTGTGGCACTCAGCACTCACAGGACATTCCGGGGTGGTCAGTACACCTGACAAGCTCTCAGAAGGGAGTGAGTGACAAAGTGGCTACTCTGTCATTTTCCAGAGGGGTATGGTGCCCCAGATGCCTCCTCACCAACTGCGCATCTTAGCTAGCAGCTGCATCACCAAAAGCTGGACATGGCACATCAACTTTGTCAGACCTCACTGATGACATGCCACCCCCTGGCGCAGAGCAGCTGGGCATCACCGGCCAGAGGACCCTAATGGAGGCTGGTCTGCCGATCATCAAGCCTGAGCGGGCAGCACGCACTGTTAAGGTGGGATCCCTGACCAGCAGCGCAGCGTGCCACTGGACACCATACAGCATGTTTCCTACGTGTGGGCTCCCTTTCACTGGCTGCAGGCCAAGCCCAGTGGCCCTCAGCGCCATAGTGCCAGGCTGCAGGGCACAGCAGCGCCATGCAAGGGCCTTGAAGACGATGATGGCACTGTGGAAGACCACTCAGGTGTGAAATGTGCTGCAGCCCATCTGCACACACTGGCTGAGAGCCATGCAGTTGAGTGAGGCCCATGCCAACACCATGGATGCACTGCAGGCAGTCTGAAGTTGCATAGTGATGCTGCCCAGGCGGGCGGCGGCGGCTACCCACTGTGAAAGCTATGCATTGACTGCCATGCTCTGTGGGCCACCTGCTGCACATAGAAGCTCTTCACTCTCCATCCTGTTCTCTGTGCAGGCAAGATTGTGCTGCCCAAGGATGTGGTGAACACTGACCAGGAGAAGTGGAAAAAATATGTCAAAGAGCGTAGATGCGATGCAAAGGGGCGCGGCAGCATCTACAGCAATAAGGGTAAGTCACTGAGCGGTCTGTGGATAGCTGCTGTGCAAGCTTGGTTTTTGCCAGCTCTGTTGCACCTGCCTCAGTCTGATGGCCAGGCTGTTGGGACCCATTCCTTGCTTTGCCACATCCTGCCGCAAATCAGGCTGCCCTGTTCAGATACATAACAGTGCATCTACCTGGACTGCTCAAAATTTGCCTGCAGGTGTATGCTGCCATTTCTGCCGCCAGAAGAAGCTGTGTGCCGAGGAGGACTGCGTCCGCTGCAGCGTGCTGGACGACACCAGGCCCTGCACAGGTCAGCCTATTTGTGCTGCACAATCTGATTGGCCCCTCAGAGCTAGTCATGCAAGCTTTCATGGCCGAGTACTTGCAACTCTGGCCAACTGTTCACAGCGTTACAATGCTGACTGCTGTTTTCCACTGCCTCAAACTTACTGCCCATTCATGCCAACTTGTACTCAGCTAAGCTTTCAGCTCGCTTTCCATCACCCGTGGTACCTGACAGGCACCACACTTATCACTGTACAATAGCTAGGGGTCCTCCCCATGTGTGTCAGCTGCCATCTAGACCCTCAAGAGCCCAAGACGATGCAGCACTAGCTGGCTTGTGCAGGCAAGTCAGAGTGCCAGCGATGCGGCATGGCCACCGGGCGTTTCTGCAGGGCCTGCCTGCTGGTGCGCTACGGCATGGAGCTGGAGGATGTGCAGAGGGAGATGGCTGCTGGCACGTGGCTGTGCCCGCACTGCTATGAGGATGACCACCCAAATGAGGTTTGCTTTTCCTGAAGCTGTTGTGCCTGGGACACTCTGAAAGCTGCAGCCGGCTAAAAGTAAACACCAAGCTGCTTATACAATGAGCTGGCATCAGGCAGTGCCTGCAGTGTCCTGAAGACGCAAATGACAGCCCTTCAACATTGCCTCACTCCTTTGTATGCATTCAGCTGGTGATTGACACAGTGGCCCCACTGTGGCAAACTGACTACATGAGACAGCCCAAAAACATGTCACCCCTCCCGCCGGCCTCTGAGCACATACAAGACAACATCATGCACAAACTTATGCTCTCAGCAAATGTCCTTTGCAGGCACTGAGCGCAAAACAACTGCTCCCAGGGATGTCACCCTGTCCTGCAGGGCTGGATCTGCAACAGCAGCATCTGTATGACAAGGAGGGGTTTGAAGCCCACAGGCATTGCCATCTTTGAGGCCCAGGCGAAGGGGTTTCCCTCAGTGGCGCATTATGTGCAGGTGAGGCCTGAGACACTGCCCTGCATTCTGATATTGGGCAACACGCAAACCATCCCTTGACTCATCATTGCATCCCTCCAATACCCAGTGGCGCATAGTCGCCTTGATAGTGCTACATGGCCGTGACAGGCATGTGTTGCTGGTGTGAGCTTGTGGGCAGTTGTCTGACTGGGGTCACGCACTTATCTGCTCACACCACGCCTTTAAATGACCATGCAGGCACAGCTGGGCAAGCGCAGGGAGCAGCAGGCCACCAAGAAGTCTGCTGTGGCTGAGGAGACTCTCCCAGCAGGCAAGGCTGCTGGCAGCAAGGAGGAGGACTGCTTGCAGGATGCTGTGCTGGCTGCAGAAGTGCTGGCCGGCCTGGCTGGGGCCATCAAGGCTGCAAGCGGAGCTGAAGGGGAGAGGTAATGCACGCTGCTGTTGAGCATGTCGCACACTGTATTGAAAGCCACTCGCGACAGCTTCCAGGATCGGCAAGGCTGCTTTGCAGCGCCCCGGGAGTGCAGGCCATGGCTTGTCTCTGGGCTGCAGTGTGGAGGTCGAAGGCCCTGTGCCAGCGCTGGCAGAGTCAATTGGCAGTGGCGACTCAGGCTCGTTGAGCATTGGCGTCGGCAGCGCGTCTGCAGCTTTTAAGGATGACGGCGATAGTGCAGCGCCGCCTCAGATGCCTGCCAGGGCTCAGCAGAAGGTTGCATCTGCAGCACGGCCAGCCAGCCAACCTGAGGAGGTGCAGCCTGGCTCACGCCGCAGTGCAAGAGCCGCAGCAAAGCAGAATTCTGAGGAACTCATGCAGCATTGTTGACCAGTCTTCGTGAATCGAGTACATATGCCTATCTCGTCGAGAACTTGAAAGCCGTGTGCCGCGACTAGAGCCTGGCTTGAGCTTGAGCCAGGCACTCGCACGCGATGAAGAGAATCCTGGCCAGAGTGGGCTCAGGAGAGGCCCCTCAAGACACCAAAGGCAGCCCTATTGCAGGCCTACATGGGGTCTGTGCCTTCTGGAAAGGTGATGCAGCTGCTTGCAGCCACACTGTGGCAGGATCGGCTCATGAGATGACTGGCCAATTGGATGTGGTGTTTGATGCAGATTTTGAATTGGAGAGGTTCAGAAGTCAGCTGGACGAGAAAGGCATGAGGGTGGCAGAGCAGCAGGAGGCGTCTGTCAAGAACAGGCGCAAGCTGGCAGAGACCACCAAGGGTGGGCTTCAAGCACTAGCTGTCTGGCATGGCTGAAGCCTGACGAATCAATCCTGAAATGAGGCACTGATCGCTGCTGTCTTGGATGCAAGGGCGGCAGATTGCAGGAAGGAGCGCTGCTGGTGCCTGGAGATGCTAGTACAAGATCTGCTATGCCATGGCAGGCTGCGCCGCATCCCATGGCTGCTTGCACCAGGGCTATGGCAGAATGCCTGGCCTTGATGCCTACCTGAACGTGGGGGGACCATGCAGAGCTCATTGTGTCCCTGCAGATGTCACATTACAGCCTGCCCCTGACCCACGATTGCTGCTTGACACCTCAGCATGCATGCCCCTGCAGAGTTCAGGAAGGCTGCATCTGCAGAGGTGGCCAAGGAAGTGGGGGCTCTGCTGCGGGCCTATCAGGAGGAAGTGGATCGCCTGACAACAAGGTAAGGGGACTGCTCAGGAGGAAGCTTGCATTCATTAAGCTTAGTATGAGGAGTGCTGACCAGGCCGGCAGGGCGAGCTGTCGCTCCATGCTCTGTTGCTGCTTGCATGCAAAGCGCTGCTGCACACGTCTTTGGCTGACATCTTTAGGCTGGCATCGACCCTGCTCCTTGGCAGGGGGGTTTGGCTCAAGCTGATGGATCTGTTTGAGCAGGGGCTCAAACCGCCTGGGCTGCTGCGCCAGCATTGCTGACAGCATGCTCGCGCTGTTGAACGCCTTCCTGCATTCGAGGGGGCTGCTGCTTTCTGCTCACAGTTGGTATTTGCAGCATTGCCTGAGGGCGCCTGCATGCTTGCAGGGCCAAGATGGCAGAGGGGAGCTTCCTGGAAGTCTATCAGAAGCTGTATGAGGCCCCAGACCCTGCCCAGGCCCTGCAGGCAGCTCTGGTAAGTGGTCATCTGCCGCCTGGCAGCCGGCTCAATGTGGCAAGAGGATGCTGCCTGCATGCTAAGCTCCACCGCCAAAGCTGCCGCAGGCTAGCATACATTGGGTAAAGTTGGCAGGGCAGTCCAGAGCCCTGCCCTGCATTTCTACCAGCATGAACAACAGTGGTATCACCTCACCATGCGCTGCCACGCAGCATCCGTGTGAGGACCTGTTTGCGGAGCACAGCGCCTGCAAGTGACACCTGCCGCCCCGGCATCGGGCAGGCCTCTGTGTCAGAGATCGAGCCTGTAACATGCAGGAGGCACTGGCCCGCACGGCTGAGCTGGAGACTGACTTGAAGAAGGTGGCAGTGGAGCTGGCAGAGTACAAGGAGGAGAGCAGCCACCTGAAGAACCAGGACATAAAAATCACCAGCCTCAACCAGCGCATCCGCCAGCTGGAGGCCCAGCTGGCCGACAAGGTAGGGTTCCTGTTGCTGTGATACCAAGGGACGAGTGGACCTGGCTCGACAACCTGCAGTCTTGCAGGCCGGCAGCAGTCTTGGCTAGGGCAAAGCAAGCACAGCTGACATAGAGGCTGGATGCTGGCCCTGCCCAACAGCTTACAGCAAGTCAGGCCAAGCATTCCTTAGGCCTCATGTTGCAGCCAAATGGTGCAGGAGGGCCAAGAGTACGTCATGTCTCGTCTTCAGCACTGCCTGGTTTTCTGCAAGTCTGGAATTATCGCAGACAGCAGTGCAGCCTGCAGGGAGTGCAGGCTGCAGGCAGCCCTGCAACATCAGGCATGTCACAGCAGCTTAGCAACCTGAACCTGTACTATCAGCCTCTAAAATTCCGGACGTGCTTGTTTAGGCCCAGCAGCGTAGCTCAATGCCTGCAGGGCAGCAACGTCTTGAGTTGCCCTCCTGCAGGACCGCCAGCTGGAAGAGGCCTCCCAGACAGCAGCCGCAGCCTCCAGTGAGCGCGAGCTGCAGGAGGCCCAGCAGAGGGAGCAGACCCTGGCAGCTGCTCTGGAGGAGGCTCGTGCCAGCCTGACCAACATGCAGCGCCTGCACCAGGCCTCACAGAATCAGCTGTTCAGCATCCAGGTGAGGTCTACAGCCCTGACAGGACCTATGCACCAGGGGCCCCCAGGATGAAGCATCTGACACCTAGGTGGACAGCCCAGCCTCTGCAGGCACAGCATGCCTGCATCATCACTCCCCGGACCAGCTGTTATGCATCAAGGCAGCCCTCTGCGCACTGACTGACCTGGATATCTTGCTTGGGTGCAAAGATACACCACCAGCCTCCTGAGATGCAGCCACGCCCTGCCAGTGGCATGCACCCAAGCAGCTGACAGTCCTGCAGATGAGTTGCTGCCTGCATTGCTTGGTAAACTTGTGGGTTGCGCCGGGCTTGGATGCGCTTGCTGCCGTGCATGCCACCCACCAGTCTCCACACTCTGCAACGCTGCATATGCCCCCATAGCTGTGGCTGCAGAGCCATGCTGAGAAGGGAGCGGGCCGCCTTGCAGCTGCCGTGACTGTTCAGGCAGCTGTCCCTCTCAGGGGCTGCGGTTGGCACCTTCACAGCGCTGTGGGCTGCCGAGGCGCATTGGGAGGAGGAACAGACTGGGCTGCGCAGTGTGCTCAACTGTGCTCAGAGAGGACAGGGGCTCAGCTGTGCCTGCTGCAACCTGTACTGTGCCCCAATGCTGCCCCACCATGGCTGCAGAGCCGTACTGAAGAGGAGCAGGCTGGGCTGCGCAGCGAGCTGGACATTGCGACAGCTGAAGTTGACAGGGCCCAGCAGCGCCTGCTGGCACTGGAGGGGGAGCGTGAGAAGGTCATGCAGCAGGTAGGCAGAAGGCCAAGCCCGCAGGTTCAGGCATTGGCCTGCCAGACCGACCCTGCCTGTAAACGTTCACACCGCAAGGTGCTGCTGCATTGGTGGTGCTGGATGCTGGCAGCCGCTGGTCCAAGCATTGGAAACCAACTCGAGCGCTCAGCAGTGCTCTGTCAGCTGCAGGCTTCTGTGGTCCCTGCTGATGACAGCGCACAGGAGCAGCAGACCCGCGTGGTGGAGCAGAGCCTGCGCAGTGAGCTGCAGAGCCAGGTCAGTCGAGTGCTACACTAGTGGGGCTGCTGAACACCGCATAGGCCAGCAGGGGCCCTGCTGAAGGCAGCACACCATGGGGACCTGCACAATGATCCACTGGGGCCTGCTTGCCTCAGACATGGCTGGCAGCTGCGATGGTCTGTGCCGGGGACGTGTCCAGAGGAGGTCCACAGCCCATGCGGTGCCAGGTGAATGGCTGCAGCTACCCGCAGAGGGCTGCCGCAGGCCACCCACACTGGGCGCGGCCCTGCTGCTGCTTCCTACACAGGCCGCTGCCAGCAGTCTGCAACCAGCCAGCGTCCACTGCTGATAGTGCAAGGAGCCAGTCATAGATGCTCATCCCTGCACAGGGCCCAGCTGCCAGCACAGGTACCCAGGCAGACACTTTCCTCTGCTGACACGTGACAGGGCTGACAGGCTGTGCTGCTCCCTGCAGAGGGCCGCTGCCAGCCGCCTGCAGCAGGACTACAGCCAGCTGTCAGCGACTTTCGAGGCAGAGACAGCGGCGTGGCAGTCCAGGTGCCAGGCTCTGCAGGCCGCGACAGACCAGGCGGCTGCTGAGGAGGCCAGGCTGCTACAGGAGCTTGCACAGCGCCCTACGCACCAGCAGGTGAGCCGCCAGCAGGAGCAGACCCACGAGCAAGCTCTCATTGAAACCTTCTGGACCCTCACTTGACACCATGAACAGGTGCTAGCATTGGCTGCAGTTGTCTTGCCAGGGCAGCCCAGACACGCTGCATCCGCATTGCAGGCTATGTCTCCATGACTCCGTGGGCCATGTACAGCCAGCATCCAAGCCACGCTGGTGCCTTCGTCTGTTCGAGCTCCAGCCCCTCATGGCCTGCTGTAGGAGTGACAGTACAGTGCAAATGACAAAGGTGTCCGAGGGACAGCTGCAATGATCATCACCTGGGCTATGCTCTGCAAGGTGAAGAAGCTGCAGCGGCTGGCGCGGACGCTGCAGGCAGTGGGTCGTTAAACCAACACCATTCCTTGTGACTAACAGAATTGTATGCCATGCAGGTGGAGGAGCTGCGGCAGCAGGTGCAGGTGCTGCAGGCAGTGGGGTACAACAGCTTGGAGGGCTTTGCCGGCGAGGAGGAGGGGACAGCAGGTGCTATGACCCTAGGCCCTCAGACGCACTTTGTCTCAATTCATGGTGCCTCAGCTGCGTTGTGCCTGCATGACAGCAAGCTACCCTGAGTCATGCCATTTGATGCGAGCCTCTATGCTTGACAACAAATCAAGGCCAGTGCAGCAGAATGTGGCGCACTGTTTGGGACCTTAGCTGCACACGGCTGCACAGCAGGCACCCATTGAGCAGTCACCATGTGCATGCAGCTGGTGCAGGAGAGGGCTCAAGCAGCATGGAGGTACTGCTCTTGAGGAAAAATCGGCACCTGGAGCATCAGTTGACCATGGCCAGGCTGCAGGTGGCAGAGGCTGGAGGTGAGCTCAGCTGTATGTTGGGAGTAGTCCATCTTGTGGTGAGGACAGGACACCAGGCTGGAGCTGGGACTTGTTTGCATGCTGGCCCCTGCCGCTCAGAGCAGCGCAGGTTTGACGGTTGCCTAAAGTGCTGCGTCAGCAACATGTCGCCACCGCCCGTGTTGACAAGCTGCAGGCCTCTCAGCTGAGGCATCTTGGCACTGGCATACACAGATTTTTGTGCATTGCATCGTAGTCAAGAGCACTTGCCCCCTGCAGACAGCATTGAGGCTGCGGAGGCCCAGGTGGGGAAGCTGCAGGCCGAACTGCAGATGCTCCAGGCCCTGAACAGCCATCTGGAGGAGGACCTGCTGGCGGCTGAGCGCAGCGTGGGGCGCCAGCTGCACAGGTGAGCAGCCCTTCTTTGGCTCTCTGTTCTCCAAGATCTGGGAGGGGCCTTGAGGTGAGGGCTGATGCAGCAGCCGGGCACATGGTGCAAAGGCGAGGCACAGCAGGGTCCACAAGCCCATCTGGCAGACCTGGGCAGGCCGTCTACTGTGATC
The DNA here is from genome assembly GCA_963969365.1 of Asterochloris sp. CNOR1. Taxonomy (NCBI): domain Eukaryota; kingdom Viridiplantae; phylum Chlorophyta; class Trebouxiophyceae; order Trebouxiales; family Trebouxiaceae; genus Asterochloris; species Asterochloris sp. CNOR1. The sequence goes on along the minus strand of OZ017756.1, from coordinate 1,514,703 downwards.
ATTGCAGCGCTGGCGGCACTCCCCTACTTGCTGGCAGCAAGAAGCACTTCACCTGACAAAGACAAGGGCATGGCCGAGCATTGAGGGAGGGTGCTTGTGTGTGCAACCGCTCTTGACTCCAGATCCTCCTGCTGCAGGAGGTCTGGCAGCGAAACCATGGGAGACCATGGCACCCCTCAGGCAGAGATCCTAGACTTTGAAGGTGCGCTGCTGCCTGCTCCTGCCTATGCTTGACGATTGTGGCATTAAACATTGAGGGTGTTGTTGCACAGGCGACCAGTGACCCACTGCATGAGCCAAGTGGCCTGCGTTCCCCAAAGGCGCCCATCTCCATGCTTTGCGGTGTCTGCAAGTCACCCCATTCTGACTCCATCTCACAGGAGCACTGAAGTCAGCCCTGCCCCCCAATCACTTGTGGCTCTGATTTGCAGCACCGGCGAGCGTGGCGGCTCAGCAGGCAGCAGAGGGGGCCGACGAGGGGGAGCATGCCATGTTGCGGGTGTTGGTCAGCCAAAGGGACCGCTTCAGGTCCCGGGCACAGCAGCTGGAGGAGCAGGCAGCACAGGTGGGGCTTGTGCAATGTTGAATGGTTGTCAGCAGTGTGCTCTGGGTTTGGGCACAGCAAGTCAAGGAGCAGGCACAGCAACTGGGCTGAGGGCTGAAAGACTCTGCGTTTGACACAGGGCTTCTGCCAGAAGGGCAGGGCACAGCAGGGGGTGGAGCAGGTAGCATAGGTGGCTCTCTGCAGTGCCTTGGGTCCTGATGTGGCAAGTAAGGGGTGAGCACTGCATGTGGAGGAGGCCACGGTGCAGGGCTCCAATCCAGCTTCAAGATTTCGTGAGTGCTTTGTTTTCAAACATGGGCTTTCAGTAAGTAACATCGTGAGTGCTCTGTATTCACGATTGGGATGCCAACACGGCACAGCAGCCAGGCAAGCACTCAGTGCAGCAGGTGTTGTGCAATCCCAAGCACTTGCTGTGCCTTGAGCCATGTAAGCACTGGCTTTTGTGTCACAATGAGGTGGGTGCCAGGGTCCCCCAGGCCTGCACTGCATCCCTTGCTGTGCATGCCTTGCTGTGCATGTGCGCCAGCCTCCAGCACAGTTATAAGCGAGCTCTCTCCTCAACACTTCCTGCAAGAGGCTGTGAAGTTTGCCTCAAAAGACGCTGACTGCGCCTGTGCTCCTGCAGGTCAGTGTGCAGGTCTCGCGCCTCCGCAATGACCTGGAAGCTTCGCGGGCAGACAACATTGCCCTGGTGGAGAGGCTGAAGTATGTTCAGGGCTACCAGTCAGCCGGACGCAGCAGGAAAGGTGTGCTGCTGATTGTCGTCAGCCAGCAAGTGTGTTCAGGGTTGCCAGACGGCAGGCAGTGCACAGCAGCATGCTGCACGCAAGCTTTCTGAGAAGGTTGGCCAGGTGCCGTGTTCGTCAGGTGTCGGGGCACTCATTGGCCCTGTGTGCTGCCTGCAGCCCTTGACGCGGAGCTGGGTGAGGTGGAGACCCGCTACAGCACTGCCTACGAGGAGAAGGTCAACCCCTTCTCTGATTTCAGGGCGCGGGAACGCGACCAGCGCAGATCCAAAATGAATGTGCTGGATAAGGTCATGTTTGAGTTTGGACAGTTCATCTCGGGCAGCTGGTGAGTCCCAGGGGCTGTGGCATCTGGGGAAGGTGGGCAGCATGCTGGTGGGAGTGGGGCACAGAGGCTGTGATGACCAAGAGCATGGAGAGCTTGTGTTGGGCAAATGGTGAGTCCCTTCTGCCTTCTGGTGTGCTTGCAGGCTCAATTGTGAATCTTTCAGCTCAGTGTGGCGGGCAGGGGTGGGGCCTGAGAAGGGTCCAGACTGCTGTTGGGGTGCGAGTAACATGCTGGTGCGCCGGCATTTCAGGGTTGGCTGGCTGCTGGCATTCAAGGTGTTCCACGTGGGTGCTCATGAGGGCAGAGCTGGCATGCTGCCAAGCTTGTGGGTCCACAGGTGCTCAGCGAGACTGCGTCATAGGATATTGGCGTTGGCTTTAAGACTGCTGTCCAAAGTTGGCTGGCAGGCAGGCATGTTGTCTCAGGTGATGTGCAGACAAGCCTGTGAACCTCCTCCGTGCTGATGCTGCAGGCATGCCCGTGTCTTTGTGTTTAGCTACACAGTGATACTCCACCTGCTGATCTTTGCTATACTCATGCGCTGGAGCCACAGGCACAGCACCAGCATCAAGGACCTTGTGGCCCTGTGCGCCAAGCAGGTGACCCTGACTCTGCCACCACACCCAAACACATCTCCAATTTTGAGCACTGGACTGATTGGGCGTGTGCAGACCAGGGTGCCATGCACTTTGGGGCCAGGCTGGTCTGCAGCTGCAATGCACATTCACATACAAGACACCCAGGTGCGCCTAGCAAGGCTGCAACTGAGCTCAGCCATGTTGCAGGCTAACGGGGCTGAGGCTGGTGATCCCAGGCTACCTGTCGGCTTGTGAAGCAAGCGACTCTTGACCCGAGCAGTACGCACATTTCTGTTCTAATAAGATGTCGACCACAAGCACTGAGACATGTTCCTGCCCCTCTAGCGGGAAGCCTTGCCTAAAAGGCGCTGAGCCATCAACTACACTACATGAGCATGTTGCAAAATAAACCGCTCCTGCTATGTTCAAATGCTAACAGGCAGCCTTTTGTACAGGATTGCTGCAATGACAGTGACAGTGACACTGGCTTATGTTCATGGCCTGTCATTTGAGAGCTCACACAACCTCATACTTTGCTGCGCTGGGGGCAGTCTCGTGCCCAGTGCCCTGCAGACAGCGCCAGCATTTACCTTCAGCAAGGCTTTGGCTGCAAGGACGCCCAAAGCTTGGGGCAGGCCCTGCAGCGCCTTGCAGCCCCATGCTTAGAGGTTAGATTAGCAAATTGTGTCTGCTGGCCAGTCAATGCTGCACTGCATGCCACTGCATGGGCGTCAGTATTGCCTGGCCAACACATCTATCAGTCAGCAAGATGCTTCTGCAAATTGCCTGCCAGCACTTTGTCTGAATCCTGCAGCACTTTGCCCCCACAGCAGAGCATTATCATGTCTCACCTATCTCCCCGCATTTGAAGCAGGGCTGAGGGCCTCTCCATCCCCTTCCGCTGCCACGCCCACCACTGCCGCGTCCTGCCCCAGACTGCTGGGGACAGTCTTTTGCCCAGTGCCCTGCAAAGGTACATTCATCTGATCAGCCCACTTTGAGGTCTTGGGGCCCATCAGGTCATTGGGACCTTTGTGTCAGACGTGCCACTGCAAGCCACAACAGTACATGCCCTCGATGCAAGACCAGGCGCTGAGCAGTGCAAGGCAAGCGTCAGCACAGTGCCCTGCACAGGGGCAGGGGGTCCCAGCTGTAGCAACTCACACTGCAGCCTGGAATCCAGCATCTCGCTGCCAGATGCGCGGATCAGCACTAGCATGTCTGACTTGGCGGAGTGGCATCGAGATGTCAAGTTGGGTGGGCCTGCGTGCAGGTCAGCAGGGCCCAAGGCAGCTGCTTACCTGACTGGCCACATTTAAAGCAGTTCCCAGTTGGCGCGCCACCTCCACCTGGCCCCGGCGGGCTGTCGAAGCTCGGCTGTGGCTTGGGCACGCTGAAGCCAGGCGCAATGCCTATGGGGCTGCCTGCAGCAGCGCCAGTCCGCCTCTGAGACCCCTCACATGTCAGTCCTAAACAACCAGCTGGTGGTTGTCAGGACATGTCCATCAATATTGCTCCATATTTACAGATGCTCGGTCTCACTCTGCAAGCTCGTGTGGGCTGAAACTGCCAAGGCACAGGTTTGCAACCTTGCTCATGCCTGCAGCAGCACAACCCACCATAGGGGTTCGGACCAGCTGGCAGCGCAGAGGTGGCTGGCGTCCCCCAAGAAGTGGCCTGCACACCTGCAGGCAAGCCCAGAGGTGTCACTGTGAGGGCGATGCTCTGTCAGTATAGAGGGAGGAGCTCAGCTCTGAAGGACTTGACATGTTCCAACTTGCATCGCATCCGTGCTAGCCCTCAGGCAAGCAGGCAAGCTCAAACTATAGATTCTGCTGCAGCGGGCAGACTGCCAACACCTAATGCGCCAGCCTCCAAGTACAGGCTGCGGCATGACCACTGCACAAGCACTTGTGAGCATGACCACAAGTGCTTGGAGCAACTCACTTGGACTGCTCACGTGCTGATCCTCCCACACGAATTTCTTGCACTGCTGGCCCTGTGGCTTCGAGCACCTGCAAAAGCGGTCACTGGGTTGGTCAAGCGCACGAGCCTGGCTTGCACTGGCAGCTCTCTAAGATAAGGTGCCGGTGGCAGCAAGGCGTCTGTCTAGCACCCCATGCAGGGCACAACATGTTGGACATTGTAGATCAAGACAAAGTCTGAAGCATTTGACTCTAGGGGTGACAGGGCTGGTTTGGCCTGACCAATGAACGGCCCAAGCAGATGCCGAGTCTGCTAGGCACAGGCCTGGCTTGAGCTTGCAAAATTCCTTGCCTGTCATGGTTCAAAGCAGCATGCATCTGCTACAGCTCTGCCATGCCTGCTGCTGTGTGTTTCTCCGGTCAACGTGCCAAGCAGGCTTGGCGTTGTGCTGCACCATCAGTGACTTGAAAGACAATGAGCCTTCTGGCTCACTTGTAAAACCACCGGTCAGGGTTGGCAGCTGAGTGGCTCTGCAGCCTCCGGCACTGAATTCCACAATCACACAGCACAGTGAGCCCTGCACGCAGATGTAACAAGTTAGGGCATTGCAAGGCAGCTGTACTGCATGAGGCACAGCCCTCAGCTGCAGAACTGTCATCTCAGAGTTTGGGGAGCCTTGAACCTCCGCCAGCATATGGCACACTATGCCAGCAATTCTGTCCTTCGTCATCAAGATAGAGGCCTACCTGAGCTGCCTGCGCTGCCCTGCTGGGATGCTGCTGGAGAGCCCAACGGCGAGCTTAAGGGGCCACCTCCAGAGGCAGCTGCCTTGCCCAGCTCATCGGCCCAGGCAAAGTAGTTGCAGCCCTCTCCCTGCAGGCAACGTGCAGCCACCTTGAGCGCAAGCGCATGGAGACATCGCCAAAGCAGTTGCAGGCGGGCCCCTGCAGGTATGGCCCAATCACTGATAGCACATGTGCTTGCAGGCAGAATGAGAGTTGCCTGCTGGCCCCTGCAGGCATCATGCAGCCAGCTTGGCACCCTGCTGTGCAGGCAGGTGCACGCATACTCTTCCTGGCAGTCCTGGCGTGTCCACAAGCACTCAGGACATGAGTATACCCCTGCAGCAGCATGCAGCCAGGGTTGAGCCCTGCCAGGCAACAGTGTTCCTCTCAAGCCCAGCAAAGAGGACATTTCTGCCCAGAGCCCTGCTCAACTAGTCTCTGTCAGGCAATCTGCTTGCACTTGCCGCCCGAGAAATATTGTGGTGCCATCTTGACATTGACACCCTCATGACTCCGCGTCTGCAGCAGCTCTTAAAACCAGGCCCCGGCTGCCCTGCTGTGCAGGCGTTCAAATATGATCAATACACATTGTGCTTCTGCTGCAGAACATGCCGAGACACAAGACGCCAGACTGACCTTGGCCTGGCTGCACTTGTAGAACTTGCGCTCTGGGTTGTTGGTGGTCCATGAGACGCGCTCCGTTGCAGGCTCACCACACTGGCAGCTTGGAGGGGGCAGGGCCTGCTTCTGACTGCCAGCTTGTCCTGCAGTCACAAGCAGGGCTTGCTCCATCCAAACTGCAAGTGTGGCGAGCGTGCGGTGGAGCGTGTCTCATGGACCATGTCTTGTCCTGCAGCCTGAAGCACTGTCTCTCGAGGCTCCTAAGGAGAACATGCTTACGGTGGCGCCAGGTGAGCAGCTGCAGGGGCAGCTGCAGGCAAAGAAGCATACACTCTGTCTTGCCCCTCATGTTTCTGCGGGCGAACCACCCAATTCTAGCTACTGCCGCTGCAGGGAATGAGGTGTGCACAACATGGTGTCGCCAGTGCACCTTGGGATGTCCTGCAATGCACCAGCCTGGAGTTCACAGCCTCACCCTGGGGTCATGCTGCCTGGCGTGGCGTGCTACCCTGGAGGCAGTGGTGCTGTCCCGCTGCCAGCACAGACGCGGCCGAGCAGGGGATGCATGCCCATACCTTGGGAGGACACTGGAGGGCTGTGGCAACTCCCACGCCCACATGCAGTGCAGTGAGCCAAGCCAAGTGTGCAAAGCCTCACCATGGAAGGATGCTGCCTGGCTCAACCGATCCCCAGGAGGGGTGTGGCACTCTCCCGTGCGCACATGCAGTGCACACAGCCTGGAGTCTACAGCCTCACCCCCTGAGTGCGCTGCTTGGCTATTTCCATTGTCCTGAGGGGGGTGAAGCAGTCCCCCAGCTGCCAGCAACCCCAGCTGGCGCTGCTGGCAGCTGGTTGGATGCACTCACCCCTCAGGACAGTGGACAAAGCCAAGCAGCGCAATCAGAGGGCCAAGCGTGCAAAGCCTCACCACGGATGGATGTTGCCTCGCTCGGCCAACCCTGTAGGGGTATGGCGCTCTCGCGCACATGCAGTGCACACAACCTGGAGGCTTTAGCCTCACCCTCTGAGTGCTCCCAGCTGCCAGCAGCCCCAGCTGCCGACTGGGTAGGCCCTGGCTGGGAGCCGTCCCCAGACTGCCCCGTTGCAGCGGAGGCCCGAGGCGTGCCACATATGCCAGTGCCGGGAGCTGAACGCTGCTGCCCAGAAGTAGGCGCCTTATTGGGCAGCTGGTCTGCCCAGGCAAAGTAAGAGCACTGCTTTGCACCCTGCATGGCACAAACCTGGGTTATAAGCTCAGCAGTGCCCCAGAAAGGGATATTTGCCAAGGCAAAGTGAGCGCACAGCTTCTCACCCTGCAGGCATACAGAGTGGCACCACATTTCTGTGACTGCCTTCCTGAGGGCTGAGGGTGGTCTGAGATTGGTTGTATGGCACCATGGTGCTACATCAGTGACTGGCGCAGATCGGCATTGCTCATAGGGTGCTGCCCACAGTTGGCGCTTGAGGGACAACAGACTTCAATGTGAGGGTGCTGCTCTGTGCATGCCTGCAGCAAGGTAGGCCCCTGCTGCAGCTCCAAAACCCAAGTCAGGGTTCTTTGCAGAAGTTGCAGGCTGCAGATGCCAGGATGAGACAGCCCAGGTGCAGCTGGCAAGGCGTGACAGGAACGCGCAGCAGCAGCGGTGTCTGTGATGTACATCAGCTGTACAGTGTTGCAGGTGGTGCTGCCAGGCTTAAGTGTGGGCCAAGTAGGCCAATGCAGGTTGAAGGCAGCATCTTGGCAGGGCCAAACCTGGGCAGGGCAGCGCCAGAATGGCCTTCCCTTGCTTCTTGGCTTGATGGAGAAGTGTTTGGCGCATGGGCCTGCGCCACACACACAGTCAGGAGCCCCCTCGAGGTCCTCAGCCTTGCGCTTGCCTGGGACAGGAAAACAGATACAAGGTGAGGCCCCAATCGGGCAGCAAAGCAACCAGATGCCTCCTGAAGACAGGCACTTGAGGGCATTCAGGCAGCAGCTAAGCTGGCGTTTTCACACCTTGACTCATTTGCAGCTCAGCTGGTGATGCAGCAGGAGCACATCTTCCTGCATGTAAGGCTTCGAGTGTTGGAGCTTGCTATGAAACTGTCGCAGTGTCAGACAGGATGAATGTGACCCAGGCCCGAGCCACAGGCAACATGTCTGCCCAGGTAAGTGCCAGTGCGCGATCTGAGGGTGTGGCAGGCTTCTCAGGGCGGCCCTGTAAAGAGCACATCCCCTTGAGGCGGAGCAGGCACTGTCTGCGGGGCAGAGCACTGCAGCAGCAAGTCAGGCAGTGCACCAGGCAGCTGGCACGGTCTGGTTTGAAGATTGAAGCTGTGAGTCCTTAATGCAAGCGTATGGCTTACAATCATCAGTGACGTGCTGCAGCTGATGGGCAATCTCCTCTGCAGGTCATTCCACAACTGCAAGGGAATGCCCGCAACCAGACACCGCCAGACCTGCCATCATACCTGTTCAAGGAGCGCATTGTCTACCTGGTGAGCATGCTGCAGAGCTCAGAGCCTTTTGCTTTCCAGTGGTCACCGGCACATGCGCCAGCCTGAGGCAGAAGCAATGAATCTTTCTTGGTGCAGGGGATGAGCCTAGTGCCCTCGGTGACAGAGCTGATGTTGGCGGAGCTGCTTTATTTGCAATACGATGACCCCAAGAAGCCCATTTATATGTACATCAACTCAGCTGGCGTCACGGTCAGTTTGTGCAGCTCAAACTCTGCACGTGCATTTGCTCAATTGCTCGCAGGGCACAGTGGGAGGATAGCCGCAAAGGATGCTCCATGGCTCATGCACTGCTGCTGCCCAGTGGCCCTCTTCTGGCTGCCTAACTGAGGCATGAGCACACCACCATGTGCAATTCGGTGTATGATTGCTCTGCTGCTATGCTGCAGAAAGGAGGCGACAAGCTTGGCTATGAGACTGAGGCCTTTGCAATCTATGACACCATGAGATACGTCAAGCCGGCTGTACACACACTGTGTGTGGGCAATGCGTTTGGCGAGTCAGCCATGCTGCTGGCAGCAGGCGAGCAGGTCAGCATGCCCTATCCCTGCACATGGCTGGAAAGCAAGACACATGCTGGCCTCAACGTGCTGGGTCCCTGACAGCAGCTCATGCACTCTTACCTGCTACTTGAGCATCAACTGCTGATGAGCAACCCCTGTCAGCTGCTGTGCGCCTCCTGCCCACATCACTGCAGAGTACAGCTGCCACTGAGTTGCCCGAGCTGCATCCAGCCATGTCAGCAGTTGCGCAACACATTGATCTTCTGCTGCCGCTGCTGCAGGGGCAGAGGGCATCGCTGCCATCCGCATCCATCATGATCCGGCAGCCGATGCAGCGCTTTGCACAGATGCAGGCCTCAGACATCGACATCTACAGGAATGAGATCAGGAAGACAAAGAATGAACTTGTGAGTGCCTGCTTGCCTGCACCTGCTGCAGATAGGTGCCCTCAACAGGCGCCTTCATGAGCATGAATGCATTCCCAGTCCACGATTGCCATGGCCCGTTCTGCTGCTGCATGAGTTCCTGCTCTTCTTGCAGGTCAGACTGCTGTCACGGCACACAGGGCACACTATTGAGGAGGTTGACAAAGAGATCAACCGGCCGCGGTACTTTGAGCCCTATGAAGCCGTGGAGTGGGGCCTCATTGATAAGGTACGAGGCAGCCTGAGAGAGCTTCTGCAAATCTTGCTTCACCAGTGCTTGCATGCTGAGGGGGGCTATCGTCTCCTGCAGGTGCTCGAACCAGAGGAGGGCAACTTGGCTTTGCGAGCCGCCACCCGGCTACCTTGATAGATTAATGTTGCCCCAGCACATCTCTAGATCTCAGTGCAATGCATGAAATGCCCTACCTGTCAGACGCGTGGTTACGAATTATTCTGGCCTAGGGCAAATAATCACTCGAGAACACTGGCATGGGCTGGTCGTGATCCGTTTAAGATCTTCAACTGAACTCAGCAGGGCATGATGCCATCTCATCTTAGAAAGCACTCGTGAGGCCTTGTGAAAATACAGGCTACTCCACCTCCCTCTACCAGATTCCATCTGAAAAGGGCGCAGGGCCACACCTATTGAGATGTCCAGCAGTTCTGCAGGCTGACTGCTGCCTCGTGTGTCCCTGGCTATTCCAAGGTGATGTGGTCCTTCAGCCAGCTGCTGCTGCCTACTGCAAGTGCTTGCACCTCATGAGTTCTGCTGACTGTGCAGGGGGAGCCATGTGGGCAGGCCTCCTGTTTGGCTGGCTCATGCTGGGCGGCTGTCAGTGCTTGCCAGGTCTTGACTTCATCATGCGCCCAGCAGTGCGCAGCCCCAGATCCATCAGCAGGCGGCGACTGGAGCTGGCACAGCACCCCAACTGGACAGCCAGCCCTCTGCAGCTGGCTGAAGGCCTTCTGACCTGGAAGGACGACCTGAGGGCGGGGCCACTGCAGGTGTGCAGGCTGGGCAGAGGCTTTCCCAAGCATGCATGACCATGGATGTCCTGCAGGCTTGATCCAAGCTGCAGCAAGTACCTGACAGTCTGCAGAAGTAAGGGTGCTGTTGGGGAGATGAGCTTCTTGCTTGTCTGCACGAGGTCCTCAGAAAGGCGCTGCATGCCATGCAGTGCTGGCTTGCTGAGGACCATTGCCCTGATGCAGTACTCACGGCGCATCAGAGACTGGCCCAAGACCATCCACATGACGGTGCAAGACAACAGCACCCTGCCCACCTACCTGGAGGAGTGCCTCAGCATGAATCGAGGGTGGAAGGCACGGTGGGGGCCACATGGCTGCCAAGCGCATTGCAAAGCAGCAAGAGGCAGCCACCCCAACTTCCTGCACAAGGGGTTGACAGCACCACAGCTGATTGGTACGGCAGCAAGCACCTCTGACACCTCGGGGGACTGCAGGAGCCAGGACTGATGGGTAACTCCCCCACGAATCGGATTTTGTCTGCGTTGCATTCCAGTGCAGGATGTTGTACCTGTAGGCCCCTCCATGCAGGAGGCTGCCAAACAAAGTGGCAACACTGCAGGGCCAGGCTCGTGTACCCCAGGCGCCCCTCTACTGCAGTTTAGTCAACGATGCAATGATGTTGGTGAACACAGCTGAGCCAGATTGCAGGCTGCCGCAGCTAGCTCATGAGCCTCGTACTTTTTCGCCTGCCGCAGGCCAGTGAAGCTGCCCCAGCAGCCCTCAGTACAGTGCAGGGCAGTGTGGGCCTCAGGCTGCCTCCTGCTGCAGCTTGCCTGCCTGACCAGCAGCTCTGCAGCACAGTCAACAATCAACCCTGCCTGCTGCAGTATCGTTGATGATGCGCAACAATGGCAGAGATGGCCCCCAGGCTGTCACAGCAGCTCTGCAGTGCACATGAGGTTCACGTGCCTCTGGCCCAGTTCCTGTTCCAGGGCAGTGGAGAGAGGCATGTGCAGGTGATGTCATGAGGTGGGAGCGTCCCTGCCTGCTGCAGGGTGGTTGACGATGCGGGCATGATGGCTGATGTTTCTGAGCTGGCTCCCAGGCTGCTCCCCATGATGGCCAGCTTCACGATGGTGGAGAAGGCTGACATGTGGCGCTACCTGATTCTTTACTGGCTGGGAGGCGTGTACCTCGACTGGGACGTGCAGTGCATCACCCCCTTTGATCAGTGGCAAGTGAGGACTGACTGGCTGTTGAGCTGAGCTGTGAGCAGCAACTGCAACATGTGCTGCTGGGGAGTGCTGGTGATATGGTGCTACCCCACCTGACGTCAGGTAGCATCTCCCCTCAGCATGCCTGCATGCCTTTGCAACCATTCATAGCCAGCAGTTTTGTGCTGCCTGGCATCCTGCTTGCCTCAGCAGGGAACCACCATGGGGTGGTATTGCCGTGCTGACCTCCAGCAACCACCTGCCTCCGCGCACTGGACAGGCCCTGCCCTGCTTCTGCAGAGAGGCAGCCCCAGCAGATGGCCCATCAACACTTGCAGAGCAACCAGTCCGCAAACACCTCTCTGCATGCCTGAGCAGGCCTGGCCCTGTTCTGCCAAGCTCTGCTTGGCAGGTGCATTCCACCCCAAGCATGCCCCACAAATCCATCAGGTGCATTCCACCCCAAGCATGCCCCACAAATCCATCAGCAGCATGCAGTCCACTAAGCGAGGATCTGCCTGCCTTGCAGAAAGCCACCCACAGTAAGTTGCCTGCCCGCATCTTCATTGGGGTGGAGTCCATACAGGCGCCGCCCCACTTCCGGCATTGGAACCCCGTTCAATTTTGTCAATGGGCCATTGGCAGCCGACCAGCCCACCCCCTGCTGGCCTCCGTGGTAAGTAAGAGACAGCCTGCATAAGGTCCGCAGTGTTGGGCTTTGTTGGCCAAAAAGGTCTGTGATCAGCTAGGACCCTGGGTTGCACCAGCAGAGAGGGGCGCTGCAGCCTGCTGGCATGAGCTGTGTGACGCCCTGCTGTGCCAGCGCAAGGATATTCTGCATCTGCTCGGCTAGAGGGCAGCTTGCTCAAGGAGGGGGTTTTTGCAAACAAACGGTGTTCTTTCTATCCTTGTCTGACTTGTGTCTCTGGCAGTGTGCAGGTGGACCACATCATTGCCCAGTACCTGTTGCAGCAACGGTATGTGACCCAGAATGCAAGCCGCACAGAGACTGAGGTCATGCTCTCAGCGGGGCCCTGGATCTACACCCAGGCCCTCATTGCCTGGATTCAGGACCAGGGCCAGGACCCCCTGCAGGTCGCCACGGAGGCACCCTCCATGGTCGGGGATGTGGCCATCATGGGCCAGCAGGTACAAGCGTTCCTGTCTTGCCAGGAGAGGTGTACATCACTTGCTGCTGCTTCAAGCAGGACACTGGTGTGCGCTATGAAGGTGCAGCCAGTTCACGGTTGGCCCTTGGTGTCAGATCACCCAGCAGCTGCGCCTGCAGCTTGGCTGCCTGCACAAGATGAGTGCTTCCTCGGTGACCCAGGAACTGTGCACTGCATGCTGCAGGCATTTGGATATGGCCCCAAGGGCCAGAGTGATGAGCTCCCTGTGCGGCATGACATCACGCTGGACACCCCTCAGTTTGTCATGCACCACTTCTCTGGCAGCTGGAGGGGCCAGCTCAAGCCAGATGCCAAGTACCAGAGGAGGTGGTGGCAGTTCAACACTCCCAAGGACCCTGCCATCAACTGAATTTCTTCAAGAAGTTCGATTTTTGTCAGCCCTTGAAAAAAGGGGGATTTTAATTGTGTAAACATGGAGTTGAGGGGCCCCGAATTTCAGATCCGTTTTCAAGAGACAGGACTGAGCTCAGAGCCTGGGCAGGCTCATCGAGTACCCATCGGCACCTGCATCTGTTGAAGCATGGGAGCAAGTCTCTCTTCAGAGGGCAGGACTCGTCTGCAAGCCGCTGTGGAGGAGAAAAATCATCAGAAGGTCCTCAAGGTGTGCCCCCCTCGCTGCTGGAGCCTATAGGCTGCCATGATGAAATCAAGTCCCTTGATGCACCAGCACACCTTCTTCCTACAACGTGTCATCTCGTGGGCAATGTGCACAAGTCATACAGCCTGCAGTGCATGCCCAAGACATCAGCAGCTAACGGCAGTGGGATGCAGCTGGCTCATGTCAGCTGCAGCTGAGGCCCTGAAAATGTGACCTGAGCCTCTTCTCTGCTGCCGCAGGTGCTGGCAGATGCACCCGGCCTAGCGTCCAAGCCGCTGCGCTACAGGGGTAGGGACAGGCCTCTGCACATTGCTGCCAGGCGGGGGTTCACAGGCGCTGTGGTAGCGCTTGTGGAGGCGGCCAAGAACAATCCCAGCGACAGGGATCCTCTCGATATGGAGCAGCGGCTTCACAAGCTGCTGGATGCCAGGAGCGAGAAGGGAGAAACAGCACTCATGCTGGCTTGCGCATATGGGTGGGTCGAACAGTCTTCTCCAGCTGTTAGGCATTTCAGGGACCGATTCTGCAGGCATGCTGCAAGGACGATCCTGGCCTAAGCCAGGCTGGTGACGGCTGTCAAGAATGAGTATGGCCTGCAGCTGCAGGCAGCCGTCATTCATGAAGATGCTGAGGGGGCATGTCTGCAAAATATCATGACCCTCAAAATACCACTCTTGAAATGGGGTCTCCTCCCCTGAGCCTCGGACGGGCTGCATTCCTGGCCAGAGCGGCTCTTCACATGGTCTTCGTCTCCTTCATCATGGCTGGAGGCCACTTTTGAAGGGTTTTGCTGACGCCCTGCCCCCTCACCTGCCTGGCTGACAGTTGCTGACTCTGCGACTTGTCTGTTGCAGGCACCCTGATGTGGTGTCCTACCTTCTCAAGTCTGGGGCAGACCCCACACTGCCAGACACCGGGCTGCGCACGTGCATGCACCATGCTGTGATGGGCCAGTCCCCAGAGTGTATTGAGGAGCTGCTCAAGCACAAGGTGGGCTGCGCAGTGTGCTGGCGGGCTGGGCGCAGTGTGCCACGTCATTGTCCTGATAGGGCGGCAGCTGAGCAAGCAGCTGACCACCAGCCAGTTGTTTTGTGAGCAGCTGGCTGTGCTGACCCCATACACCTTCCTGGATTACCGAACCATCGGTGTCAACTGAAAAGGTAGCCTGGATCTGCACCCTGATCACTGCTAAGGCAGCTGACAACGACAGAGCATTTGCCAGTCCGCACGGGCACTGGGGCACACACACTGCCTGGCTCCACCTATGTGTAGCACTGGCTACAGCCTCCTGACGCCTGCAGGTGACTGCATTGCCCCGCAAAGTAGTCGTGCACCACCGTGCCAGCACCGAGGGAGGCGTGCTGCTCAAGGACCTGTGCATGATGGGGTACAGGGGCCGCCCCTCCAGGTGAGGACTGCTCTGGTTGCTTTGGGTACCTGCTTGCTGCTGTGATGCCTGCAGCACATGCACCTGCTTTGCTGCCATCCCTCATGCTCCATGGAGTCTGTCCTGCCTCCAGACGGCTTGCCAGGACATCTCTGTCTAGCCTGCACCGCCACGCCTGCTGCCTGGGCGTTTAGGGCGCTGACTTGCCTGCAGCCTGCAACATACACGCACTACAGCTCACTGCACCTGCATGTGCATTGAGCGGGGGCGTGCTCAGCGGTCGCACCTGGTGGACCATGTGAAGAACAGCAGACAATGTTCAATCTGCTCACCAGGTGCAGACCTGTAGCACTGGGAGCGCTGCTGAGCATTGCACCCCAAGCAACAGTAAGCACAGCTAAGACCTGCGGTACATGTGCAGGTTCATTGACCTGGGAGCGCTGCTCAACATCACGCCGTTGCACCTTGCCACAGCTCTGGGGGATGTGGCCAGCATGAAGGTCCTGCTGGACCATGGCGCCACGCAGTTACCCGTCTGCCGTGGAGTGCTGATCGACCCTCAAGTGGTGAGGCCTCCGCCTGTTGGTGCCAGCGACGACAGGCGCTGGTGGTGGGCTCACTGTCTGCTTACGCATGTGCTCGTCTCATGCTACATGCCCCCCTCCCGGCACCAGTAGCTGCTTGTGGCTGATTGGATGCTGTCGCCTGCGGCTGGGCGCAGACAAGTCAGCCCCTGACAGTGGTGCAAAGACTCACTCCACCAGATCCTGCTGTCTGTACGGACTGCCAAGTGCTGCTGTTAAAGTCCTTGGCCTGTGTCACTCAGCTGGGCGCCTCCATTGCTATGCACAAGTGACAAGTAGTGCAAAGTACTCACACAGCGGCAACTAATGTGATTCCCTTTGCTGTGCAGGGCCTGCCCCTCTGGAGGGCCAACTCGACGGCCCTGCACATTGCTGTGGGCAATAGGGACCTTCAGGCTGTGGGGCTGCTCCTCAGGGAGTATGTGAGTTTCCTGCGCTGCACACTTCCTGAGTCACATTCAATGCTGCCTTGCATCATGGCACAGCACGGTTGTGTGTGTGTGTATTCCACAGCCACAGCAACCTTGCTGTGCAGCAGGCAACTGGCACCCTGTGTAGCCTAGCCTGCATGACCTCATGAACCCTTGGTTCTTGGCTGCCCCCATTTTTGTTTACCCTTGATGCTCAACTGCGCCCTCTGCAGGTGTATGGGTCAGAAGTGCCCCTGCTGTCAGGCTTTGACGTCCGCATGCTGCGTGACGCAGTGGCACGCACTGCTGGCGACTTGGCTGCAGAGGTCATGCCAGACCATGCCGAACTGCAGCAGGTGCGCTTTGCCCAGGCCTGCATGTGAATGCTGGCATCAAGCGCCATGGGCAAGCGTCTGAGATCTGTCGGGCATTGCCAGGGGAAGAGGCCTGTGCCTCCCAAGTGCACAGACCAAATTGGTGCGCAGACGCATTGACAGCACCTGCTGTTCCTGCACGAATTTGGCTGCAGCACAAATTGGTTGGCTGCAGTCTTGCTTTGCCACTTTTTGCTCAATCTTTGCATCTGCAACGCAACATGCCAGCAACGACCATGTTCAAGGCAAATCGCTATCTGCTCTCTGCAGGTGCTGAACCCCCGGACTGCCCTTGAAGAGATTGACCGCGTTGACCTGCTGGGCATGCTGGGCCCGCGAGGAGCACCCTCCCTTCAGAAACTGGCGGCAGCTGCACATAGGCAAAATCTGCTGTGTCAGCTTGCTCAGCTGATAGCCCAGCAGACGCCCAACCAGACCTTCCAGGATGTAGGCTCACCAGTCAAAGGGCCAGCCCGCTCTGTGCCAGTAGTCAGTGTGCATGCCAGCAGCCAGCTCGAGTGCTGCATTTGCCAGGAGGCTGCTGTTAGTGGCAGCCAGTCAGTACGAATTGCCAGCTGCCTGCACCCCATGTGTAGCGAGTGTGCAGTAGCGTTCTGCAGCCAGGCTGACGGTCCTGTTCTCTTGAGATGCCCCATCTGCCGCCATCAGGTGACGTCTTTTCACTGCACAGCCTGACCGGCAGGCATTGTACCCTGCCGGGACCCAAGTCTTATGGCCTGCCTCGACCATACTGAGTTCCTTCCGCTGATTCTTCGCCAGCAGATCTGCTGTGCACCCACACCTAATAACATTCAGAATTTGATGCTGCAATGAAGTTATTGTAAGGCTACCGCTATATCACTCAAACTGCATGTGTCAGCGACAGGCACTTCCTTAAAAAGAGTCAGCAGAAGTCATTTTAGCATCATTGGTGGACAATTTACTTATCACTGTGGGTTGCTGGACAGAGATGCTAGTTCAAAGGATGATCATGAAATTGACTGCAGCATGGCTGTACGACATGTGGTGCAGCGGCTGAATGAAACAGCAAGGGGAGAGCTGCCAGCTGCACACATTTATGTTGCAGGCACACAGGTGCAGCTCAGGCCTGTACGGTGCTGGCAGAGTGTCCACGGCAGGGCATGCACAAGCGCTCGAGCTGTGCGGCAGCACCTTAGCAGGTGGGCCCTGGCATGCTTGGAGGCACGGGAGTCTCAGGCTGCCTGCAGCAGCGCTCAGGAGGAGGCAAAGCCCGGGATGGCGTCGGGGGGCAACGCAACTGTGGGTGGCATCGGCACACGCTCCTGCAAAGCCTTGTAGGGCGGCAAGGTGTACTGGATGTTGTGCTTGGCCAGCTCTGAGTTGATGACGTGCAGGAGCTTGTTGCGCGCGTTACCATAGCGGCCCCTGTCCGCACCTGCACAGCAGGTGCACAGCACTTAGAGACAGAGACAGACCAAGCAGTGAACAGCCAGCAGAGCTCTGTCTCGCGCACCACAGTAGCGGCCCCAATCATGCCTGCGTGTTGAGTGGGTGCAGAGCACTCGGAGGCAAGCCAAGCAGAGACAGGCAGTGTGCAGGCACCAGCAAGTGAATGAATGCGGGCTGAGTGACGCAGCACAGCTCAGGTCGATTCATTGTGGCCTTGTGGTCAGGCATCTACTATACTCCAAACCCTGAAAGCCAAAGCATGTAGGTAAGCAGACAACACCAGGTGCTGCCGGGAGAACCTTAAGCAGGCACCCAGCTCTGTAGCAGGTCGTTGGCTGATGTCGGCTTCAAACGCTACCTGAGAGGCACTCGCTGCTGAGCTGCCGCCTGCTTGTCAGAGCTGCAACATATAAGACTGGGCCCTGTTCAAGAGCACCCCAAGAGGCACTCTTTGTCACAGCTGAGCTCATGCTCCACCACTTGGGTCATCCAACCTCGGGAAGAACCTCACAGTGCAGGCCATCCTGTACAGTCCCCTGTTGCGAAGCCACAACCAGGCTAATCTGCCTTGCCAACCAAGCACACAGCCATACTGCAGGTAGCCATGTCATGCCTCACCATCAGGGCTTCAACCCAGCGGCATGAAGGCATGTATGCCACCCTAGGGGGGACTCACTGTTGAAGCTGAACTCATACCACACTGCCAGGGTGAACTTCATGGGGTTGGCTGAGTTGGAGGCTGCAACAGCTATGCCGCCGCTGAAATCGGGGTTGGAAGTCACAAACTTCTTCAGCTCCGCCTCCACAGCCTCAAACACGCTGCAAGGGGTGCCAATGTCCACCAGCACCTGCACAGCACAATATGCACAAGACTGAGGTGTGACGCCTGGAAGCCAATGAGGATACACAAAGGTTGGCCTACAGCATACAGGTGCTGCACCAGCTTGCTGCTGTCTGCCAGCACGCGCAGGCGCAGGCACAGTGCTGAGGAGAGCTCGGTGCCAGCAGCATGCCTCTGGCAGCATGGCGGTGGCGGCGGCAGGCTTGCACCCTGCTGGCTACAGGTCAGCACCACTCACACACACAGGTAGGGGTGCCAGTGGCCACCAGCATCTCACAGCACAGTGTGTTTGAGCTCAAGACTGCTTTACAGGGTGAAGCGCGTAAGGCAGCCACAGCGGCCTGCTGTTGGTCTGGTGCCATTGTGCTGCAGGGGCTGCCGGCACACCAACGTGTCCGCGCCGTAGGCAGCAGCAGCTGTGTCTGACATGATGGCAGCCTTGCAGCACATCTGCAACCCCCATGCAGACTGCCGGGGTTTCTGATGTCCTCTCAGGGGAGGTGACTCATCATGGCAATCAGGCCAGCCTGACCTCCCTGGCCCTCCTGATGGCATACGGGCAGCAGTGTGGCGCTGCCAACATCAAGCCCTTGCATGGCTCATTGAGGGAACAACCACCACACTGGCTTCTGTCTGGTGCATCTCAAACCCACCGAGAAGACCTCGCCCTTGTTCTCCGACCGATTGATGTTGAGCACCATGTCTGTGGCCATCTTGGCGTTGGGGTACAGAACACAGGAACCATCCCACTTCATTAAAGTGGTATTGAGCAGTGCTATCTTCTCTACCTGCAGAGCAACAACAGCATTGGTCACAGCAGGAACAGGGCCTGCACGAGCAGCAGAGCTGCACTTGGCATGGTAGCTGTCTGGCTGGCACAGCATCGCGGCAGCTCTGCAGGAGCTCCGGACATCAGCAGCAAGGACCCCTCCCCAGATGGCCTGTCTTGACAAGTGGCTGGCGCCTCAGCCCTTGGGACGCAGAGCAGTGGTCCTGTCAGCAGGCATTCAAGGTGGACATGCTCACATCTTGACTTGCAGCAAGGTTGCTCCTGCATACTCCTGGCTCCCATACTCCAGCAAACTATCTGACCCCAAATCAGGTATGAAGCCAGCAAGAGAAGCCCAGCAGCAGCAGTAAAGGGAGCAGCAGCTGCGAACTCGCAGGAGCAGGACAGATGTGCGGCCTCACCCTGTAGTAGTCCGATGCGCCTGTCCCAATGATCACTCCATCGCCGATGTCAAATGGGTGCACCACAAAGAGGAACACGACTGCCTCAAACACCACCTTCAAGCTGTTGCCAAACACAAAGACGAAGGCCAGGATCATTGTGGAGAACTGGAGCCACAGCTTCGTCACATTGATCTGCACGTCACGCAAGGAGCGATGCTGTGAGCACCGGCACATTTGTTCCACCATCCCATTGTTCCATAGTGGGCAGGCACAGCAATGGCGGTCTCAGCAGATCTGTAGGGGCTGGCAAGGATGCTGTGGCTGCTGCGCAGCACCAGAGCTGTGCAGGTGCAAAGGCTGCAGGCTTCAAGATATTGCAGGCCTGACAACAGTGCAACAGCTGCATACTGCAGCCCAACTGCCTGGCAAGTCTTGGCCGCACTGCACAAGCATGGATGTCCACAACGGAGCTCTCCATGCACAGCGCCTCATATAGCCAAGAGAGTTCAGTGGTGCCCATCAGCACTGCACAGTCTAGGCACCCCGACTCACATTGAAGATGGTCAGGTAGAAAAAGAGGCAGATGATGTGGATGGCCACCCCGAAGATGAGCTCCAGCTTGCCCACCACCGTCTTGGTGTCCCGCAGCGTCAGTGCCAGGTCCTTGCGGTTCTGGTAGATCTTCAGCACTGCGTCACGCATGTCCTACATGGACAAGTCGGAATGAAGCTGGGGTGCACTGCAGTGCATAGCTTGCTGGCAGGGGCAGCTGTCAACAAACCCAGCACTGCGCTGTGCATGATCTGCAAGGGCTGTGCCGGCCTCTGCAGGGAGGACCAAGTGCTCTCCACTACTGTGGTGCGCATGTTTGGCAGGGAAGGGATCCCGAGCGCCTGCTGGCACACTGTACATGCCACAGTTGCGCTGCAGGGGCGGAAGGCCATGAACCCCATGTCGCGTATGTCTTGCAGGCACAGCGGGAGGGGTAAAGTACCATTTTTTACAAGCTCACGCATGTCTGGTGCACGGCGTGGCAGTGGGAGGCTGCTAGCGGAGTGAAGCCAGACTGACAGATTTCCATAAAATGCGCACGCCCCCAAAGGCAACCCCAGATCTGCTCACATGCATCAAGGTGGAGAGGTCTGGTGCCCAAAACATATGTGCGGCAGGAGCCATGACAAGCTGCGAAGATGTGCAGCACTGCACTGGCTGAGGAACCATGGTGAATTGCCATCATGCTGGCGCACCAGCATATGTAGGCAACTCCATAGGCAGCCAAGCCTCCCTGCTGCACTCCTGCAGGCAGCATGGGTGCCCCCAAGCCCAGCCTACCTGCAGGCTGATCTTATTGTCCCGATCCAGATCCAGGATGTCAAAGCACTCCTTAGCCGACTTGGGGTCCAGAAAGTACTCCAGGTCACTCAGCAGAATGTGATTTCTGCATACAGGCAATTTGCACAAGGTGTGAAGCTGAAAGAGCACTCCAGGTCACTTTGAATGGATTGAGCACGCTGAACTCTTCACAACTGCATTGAGGCCAGGCAGGCACTCCCAGGTCATTTAGCGGGCAATGATTCCTGCACACAGGTCATCTGAGTGACTGAGCCTGCACAGGATAGGCTTGCCACAGTCTGCACCTCAGCCTCACTCTCAGGAGAAGCCCAGGGCCCCAACGCATGAGCACATCAGGCTGCTCCACTTGAGCCCCATAGTAAAGGCAGCCGGTGTCCCCATTACTCAAGGTGGGCTGCATGTGTCTCACGAGCAGCACCACCTGCTGGACTGGTCGGCCAGGGCCTGCTGCATGCGCTCCCTTGTTCTGCGCGCCTGCCTCACCAGCAGCCTCAGCCGCCCAGCTGCCACAGACAGGCGGCATTCCAGAAGAGGTGTAGTGCCAGCTTCTTGGCCACTTATCATCGCAAGGCTACCATTGTATCACCTGCTGAGATGGGACGCTCGCCAGCTCACCCCTCCTTTCTTGCCCCCCATAAAGCAAAAGCCAACAGCCCACCCAAGGCACCCTGCCTGACACCAAGAGCGGCCAGCTCTGCTTGCCCACCTGCTGAAGACGGGCTTCATGTTCCAGAACAGGTAGAAGGCCAGCTTCTTGGCCTCATTCTTGGAGGCCACCTCGTCTGCCGCGGCGTCCTGCGACCTCCCTACCTGCTCTATGAAGGTCATCTTCAACTTCCTTTTCCGTATGTGTTTCTCCACCTGCAGGCGACAGACCATTGCCTGAGTGTGAGGCACAGCTTGTCTACCTGCAGCTGGCGGGAAGGAAAGGGGGCCAGGGGCACAACGCAAGGTTCAGAGGGGTGTCCTTGCCCACCTGCAGGAGTTGCAACACCATGCGAGAGCCCGCATCTGTGTCAACGCTTGAGGGGCACCAGTCCCCATGGCCCCCCACTGCTTTCTAACACCCAGCCCTGGCAATAATGCTGGAGCCTGGACAGTCCAGCGGCTAGCAACTCAGTGACCCCAAGCAAGACGCACCAGCAGGGCTTCAAGTGCTCTTGTGCAGCATTGCCCAGTGGATGATGCGGAGACTGCGCTTGGGGCCAGCAGCTCAGACTTGCCTGACAGCAAAAAAGGGCCCCAGCAAGACCTCTCTGACTCACCCTGCACAGCTTTATTATGACTGATAGTCCACTGCCTGCTGAAAGCTTATGTTCCCAAAGCTCAGGCCTCAGATCAAACCCGCCTGACAAATGGAAGGCCCCAGTCATCCCCTGCTAGCTCAGCATGTGCATTGCTGGCAGCTGCCTGCTGAAAGTGTAATATACTGAAGCTCAGGGTTCAGTTCGAACATGTCTGACAGGACAAAAGAATCTCAGTCATCCCCTGCTAGCTCAGCGTGTGCAGCTTTGCCAGAAATTGTGGTCCACCTCTCTTCTTGCAGAGTAGCTTGAGCTCAGATGACAGCAAGCCAGTGCCCCAGGAATACCCCCTGACTCACCTTATGCAGCTTTGCCAGGAACTCATAGTCCACCTGCCCGCTGACAGGCTTGGGCGGCAGCACCTCCACCATGTGGGCACGTCCCTCCCCTGTCGCACTGAGGCGCCCGCCCCCCAGGCTGCCCAGAGGCCCCCGCCGCTTCTCCTGCAGCCACAGGGCCCAGCCTCAGCTAGGGATGAGAGGGTTCTACTGAATCAGTAGCCCAGGCTGCCCCAAGGCCCCAGGGTGCTTCTCCTGCAGACACCTTGTTGGCTTGCCGCCTGGTATCAGCATGTCTGCAGGGGACTCTGGGAGCGCAGGACGCTCCAATGCCACTGGCGCGCCACAAGCAGCCCAGCATCAGCCTGAAAGCTACATGCCGCCCTCCACCCGGTCCAAGGGCATCCTGGCCAGGAAGACCTTGCTCTTGCATGACAAAAGCAGTGAAGCCCCCCACACGCCGATCCTCATGTGCCCAGAGAGCATGCGTGCTTGCAGCTGGGGAATGAACAGCAGTGCAGAGCAGCATGCCCCCAGACGTCCAGACATGAGGCTCTTGCTCAACCTTTGTAGCCCCCTGCACCCATTCCTTGGCTGGCCAGAGGGGATGCTCGCGTGCAGCCCAGTCAACAGCAGAGCGCTGGAGCCTCACCCGTCCCGACATCATGCTTGCCAGGGAGGCCATGCTCTTGCGGTCATCGCTGCGGTTGGTGTAACCCGAGTTGGCGCGGCTGACAAAGCTGGCCACCACCATCTCCTCCTCATCCTCGCTGTTGTCGCCACCCAGGGGGCGGCGACTGAAGATGGCCTGCAGGTGAAGGCACAGCAAGGGTCAGGGGCTTGTATCAGGCTGGCACAGCCACACTGGGTGTGCAGCGCATGCCTTCCCAGCCCTAGCTGCTGTCGGTGAAGATGGCCTGCGATATCAGGAACAATGGTCAGGTGAAACAGGGGACATAACCTAGCCATGCAGTGCACCGCCCCAGTGGCTGATGCCTGCCTTAGAGGCTGACAGGCATGGCAGCACCGGCGGCAGCTGACCGCCTGCTTTGAGCAGGTCTGACATGCATTGGCAGGCGCTGCAACGCAGACTTGCAGAATGCACACCCACTACGGCCAGGCAGGCTCACGGCTTGCCTAAAGTGCGTAGGTCAAACCAGCCATCGCACCTGCACCGTCTGCCCTGCAGTGCTGCTGCGCAGCCCTGACAGCAGCTTGGTACTCTGCCGCTTCCCCTGCAGCGCAGCAGAGATAGCCAGTCAATCCTGGTCTCTGCGACCCGCAGCATGTGCACAGCACCGCAGCCTGAGAACGGACAGGGCAGCCATTGGACCCCTGGCTGCGTGCGCGGGGGACACAGTCGAGGTGACAGCTGTATGCTGCAGGTGCCAAAACCTTTGCAGCAGCCAAGTCTGTGCCTATGCAGGGGTCCCAAACATGTAGGAGGGCTGGTTCGCTGCAGCTTCAGAGGATCCACCTGCAGGTCGCTGCTGATGTTTTGCAGCTTGCGCTTGCCAGAGCCCCGCAGGGTCAGACTGGCAGGGATGGGGCCGCCACCATACGCGGCTGCTCCAGTGGCCTGCAGGACACCAGGTGACGTGTTCATGCCTGCCTGACAGCACCACCATGGCAAGCACAGCAGCCGACGAGCTATCTTAGAGGCTGTCTGTAGAGTCTGAAGGGTGTCTGGAGCCACTGCTGGCGTGCTGCATGATGCTGCCATTGCTGCTGCTGCTACGTGCCTCAGCTGGAAAGCAACACGTAGCTGCTTGCATGCAGAGGAGACAGCGCTGCCGCGCCGCGCCAGGCCAGTAAGAATGTGCTGCAAGCTTACTGTCTGTCGTCAGCGGCACTTTACGCTGCCACCAAGGACTGGCCAGTCAGCAGGACTGCTGTCTGAGAGGCTTGGATGACTTACCCAGAGTGCTGCACAGCATGCTGCTCACTCGCTAGCTGAAGCTGTGCCGTTTTGCCGTGGCCTCTCTGCTACTGAACCTTACTTGTGAGCACAGGGACCACAAAGCAGGCAGCTATCTGAGAGAAGCTGCCAGGCACAGCACCAGTGCGCCTCACCGCAGCATTGCTAATGCTGTGCCCCTTCACCATCGCCCCTCTGGATGGCACCTGAATCAGAGACGGTGCCTGCTGCATGGACGCTTGTCGACTCAAGCGACTGCCAAAAGGGATGGCGCCCACACACTGCAGGACGGACAGGCAGGTTGAAGGGCAGATGGAACAGCGCTTGGCAGGCAGCAAGTGGCGCAGAAGTGAAAGTCCAGGAGCATGGTACCACCCTACGATGTAATGGTGCAGGGGATGCCTCCCCAGGCAGCTGTGCAGCTCCGTGGCCATGACCAGCAGCACCAGGTTGCAACCCAGCGTCTGGAATGCTGGCGGGCAAGCTCGCAATCAGACCCCACGGAGACCAAAACCCTCTGCGTGCCTGACAAGGAGCATCCACCCAAACAGAGGAGTTGCCCCTGGCAGTGGCTGCATTCAGGGCATGCCAAGGCTACACAGGGGCAGTGAGGTCTGCACTAAGCTAATCAGGCACCTCACAATCCAGGATACATTGCCTTGCATCCCAGCACCAAGGCAAAGCATGCAAGTCACCTCAGTGTTTGAGTCGCTAGCTGAACGAGCCACGACTAATGTGTCATGATGGAGAGGAGGGCGGTGGCCCAGCAGCCTAAATGCCAGGCTCCACAGGCAAGGACTCAGTTTAGTCTTGCTTGCCTCCCCAGTGCCCCAGAAGCCACCAGCAGGTGGCTCCAGCCCCACCTCAGCATCTGGGATGCTGACGCCTGAGGGCACCACAAGGCCCTCCCTCCTCTCCAGCATGGCAAGTATACAGCCACCCCTCACACTGCAACTAGGAGCAGGCAAGGGGCCTGTTGCCAATCCCTCCCCCCTCCCTTACACATTCCGCACAGAAGGCAACCAGCAGGGGCCCCAGCCCACCTCGGCATTTGAGATGCTGGCTGCCGAGGGCACCACAATCAGCCCCTCTTCCTCCCCAGTATGACTGGCGGTGGGCTGGCTGCCAGCCGTGTTTTGCTTCCGCTTCTCCCGCCGCTCTGCTGCCTCCCTCTGCCGCATCTCCTCTTCCTCTTCGTCATCTGTGTCCGTCAGGGAGTCGTGGGAAGCCAGGCTGTCCTGGGACGCCAGAGGCACGGGGGCTCCTGCTGCTGAGGCAGGTCCGCGCTTCATGGACTTGAAGGATTTCAGGCCCTGGATCTGCGGGCAGATGTGGTGCAAGGTGACGGCACACTGTGACATCACGACATGCCACCGGACCTCCAGGGTGCGTAATGAAGCTTCATGGACTAGGAGGGGTTCGGCCGTTGGATCCGCAGATGAAGGGCAGTGTGCCTAAGAAGCAGGTTTTGGGCTGTGGCCTACAAAGCTGACGCTTCTTGGAAGGGCCCGAAGGACTAGAGCGCCTGGATGGTGGGGCCATTGAAGGGATGTACGTAAGCCCTTCCAACCAGTGCAGCTGCATGGTGAGCAATCTCTGCCAGGAGGCCTGCACGCCCTTTCATCTGCGGCGCTGGGCCAAGGCACTGGAGAGGTCTGGTCCTGACAGCGCCTGCCCGCGCCAAGGCCCCCTGGGCGCGCACACAGTGCTGGGCGCTTACCAGCTCAGGCAGCAACATCTCAGCCTGCCTCCAGCATCAGGCCCACAGCCCAATGTCCTGTACGTTACAAGGCAGCACAAGCCGCAGCTAGCCAAGATCTTCTACTCACACCGGCCGGAGTGCTGGCAAATATGCCCAGCTCTCGGTGAGGCGTGCTTCCCCTTGCGGTGGCAGCACAGGCAGGGGCATGACAGGCTCAAAGACATTGACAGAAGAGCACATCCTAGCCTGCCATGCGCACCAGCATGCTGGTGAACAGACAAGCAAAGCAGCGGCCTGCTGGACTCTGTGAAGGCAACCAGCAGCCTGCCAGCGGCACCACAGCACAGCGCTGACATGCTGCGCCCTGTCCGCCCACGCCACCCACCAGCTTGCCGGTGGCTGCAAAGGACTTGGTGCGTAGGCCTGCCAGTCCAGATGGCTTCTCTTTGAGAGGGTCATCAATCTCCCGATCCGTCCTCGGCTGAGACAGTGCGAGCAGGAAGTACTCCTGCAGCGCCAGACAGCAGCACGCAGTCAGTCAAGTGGATTGCTGCTTGCAGCTGGTCAGGAGGTGACCCTAGCACTGGGCTGTCGGTGCCTGCAGGCGCTGTTCTGCGGTTGTCAGCCAGCTCAGGCGTAAAGACAGTCGGGCAGCCCCTTTCAGCAGGGTGGAGGCTGGGCACTGGCGCTCAGCTGAGCTGGCTGATCCTCTGCAGGCATAGCCAGCGCAGGCTGCGCAGCAACCCGCATCAAGCAGGGCAATCCTGTAGGTGGAGTGCTGAGCAATAGCGCCTGACTGGGCCATCAGAACCAGCTGCCAGCAATGCATGGAGCAAGTCCCACGAAGCCGTGTGCGAGCTGCTGCTGTCTTCTGGTCATTGTTTCTTGTGTGTGCCGATATCACAAACAGGCATGGACACCCTTTTGGCTGCCAGCTGCGCTGTCCGGTAGCACAACCTGGGATGTTGTGCTGCAAAGTTCCCTCTGTGTCTCCTGTATTCAGTTGGCCCCCCACAGCTACACATCTCCCAATGCACAGAAAGTGCTTCCGCAACACAGCAGCGCACACCATGCAGGCCTTCCCTGCTGGTGCATGGGCTAGTGGTGGGCCTGGTCTGGAGCCAGTGATTCGCAAAAGCTCTACTCTATCCTGCAGACACCGCTGCCATGGGTCTGATGTGAGACGCATCAGTCAATCAGGCTCACCTTGCGGAGGGAGTCCTGCATCTTGTCATAGTGTGAGGCCTGGTTGAAGTGGCCTGACATGATCTTGGCAGCAATCTTCTTGGTGACATTGGCTGCCAGGAAGAGCATGATGCACCCTAGCAGCCTGCAGACAGCACCAAGTCAGGTTTTGTGGCATGCTTACAAAAATGCACCCCAGCAAGCCTCATGCAGCCTGCACTCAAAGGGTGTGGGCTAGAACTGCCAATGAACATGAGTGGCCTGCTAGCAGCATGTCGAGACATGATGCATGCCCCAGCAGCTTGTTGACGGCATGCAGTTCAGGCTACTAGGGGTCCAGGTGAGGGCACAATGTCTGCATAGGCTGGCTTCGCAGCGCCTCCTGAAGCAATCATGCGTGTGTAACACTGCGACAGTCGTACTTTGTAGCGCATGTTGACTTGCAGCCTGGCCTGTGCTTTGCCATAGAGGGCCCCTCACCGCAGCAGGTTGACATAGCGGTTGTTTGTGGTTTTGTTGAGCTGCGCAGAGGGCTCAAAGATCCCGACAAACAGGGCGATGATGAATCCCTGCCTCACCACTCGCTCAAGGCCGACCTGCACATCGCACAGGCACACACGGGTCGGGCAGGCTACAGGAGCAGCGCCCTCAAAAACGCCGGACTGACTCACCAAAAGTTGACAGCTGGCGGCGGCTTACGCATAGGTCTGCCAGTATTGCGCCCACATAAGCAGCTCGAGTCATGTTTCAGCATGGGGCTGCCTCTGTGCGCTTCAGTCCAGTCAAGCAACCAGCAGTCTGCCATGACCCCAGGCATGCAGCTGCAGACGAGCAGCCGCCTGGCACTATTGCTGCATGCCACACGGTGTCATAGTGACTGCTGAACTTACCCGTATGCCAATGACATAGTAAAGAACTTGGCGGAAGGTGAAGAATTGCGACTCAATCATCACGACCACGACTTGCATGCAGTAGTAGGCGACGTAGTAGGCTGCAATAAGCCCAGCAAAGAAGAAAAGCCACCGCCACAGCTCAAAGAATACCAGCACCTGCACGCAAGAGCGATGGCAGGCTGAAGGGCACATTGGCAGCAGATTGCAGCCTACGGTACTCCAAGGCTGAGGGCTGGCATGCTGCATATCACCCAACCTTTCTGGCTGTGTGAGCTTGACTGCATGGCCAGGGCCCATGCATTAGGAACTGTAGTAGGCAAGACTGGCAATGAACAGTGCCTGACAGCAGTAGCAATGTACATGATGCTGCTTGCACTGTGCCATGCTGACGTGACACTTAGGCGGCTGCACACACCGAAAGCAGCCTCTCGTACGCAGCTAAGGCTGTACTAAGGCAGCATCTGCAGGCTGACAGCATACAGCTGCGGCATTCAAACAGGCTAGCCAAGCATCACAGGGGCTGCATGTTGCAGACTAGTAAGTGCCCCTCCAATGCTGCACTGGGGGCGCACCATCATGCGCTGCACGCTGGCAGGTCTGCTGGCCTCACCAGGTCGTACTTCAGGTTGTACACAGTCACCGCGGCCGCCGTAAACAGCAGGCACAGCATGGGCATCAGCAATGCCCTGATAAGCTTGCGCCGAATGCCCAGCAGCTTGTGGTGCTTCTTCTTCTCCAACTCGATGTCGTCGCCGCGCTCCATTCTGGCGCTCTCATCGTCCTGCTCCTGTGCAGGCAGCAGAAGATGTGATGGAGTTCACAGAAGACTTCACTTGGAGGCTCTGCCCGGGCATCTGGGAAGTGACAGGCACACTGGGCTGCCCTGCCCCACCCGGCCTGACTGTAGCTTAAGTGCCCCATGATGCACAAGCACAACAAACAGAGTCCCAGGACGTACAGCCTATGCAGAGCGACCCCCGTGCTGATAGTTTGTGTTGTGATCAAGAGATGAGGGCTCCATGCAGGGCGCTGAAACTTCCTGTCAAAAGCTGAGGTTGTGCCATGGCCACAAGCCGGGGTCAGGATCCTCACTCGTGGTGGCGGGCTGTCAAGGCTGCAGCCCACAGCTTCTCGAAGCCACCAGGAATGTGCACTGTGGGCAGTGAGGCATAATTGCCTGAGTCAGAATCAACCATGTTCTGTCAGGGGTTGCTACGTGCTGCAGTCAGGCTGGCATGCTCACTGAGGCACGGTCGCCAGGGTCAGGGTCCACCCCTTTGGTAGTGGGCTGATCAAACTCCGGGATGTGGGGCATGACCTCCTTCATCTCCACGTGCAGGTCCCCCGCATACTGGCTGTGGGAGGTCTGCCGCAGCCCACTTGCAGGGATTCTGCAGGCAGAGAAAGGCAACTCTGCACAGGCAGGGCCTCCACAAGCTGTCTGCAAAGGTCTGCCGCAGCCCGCTGGCAGGGACCCTGCAGCCCAAGGATGCAACCCCTCTCAGGTGTGGACACCCCTTCTGCTGGCTGTCCACACGGCACCCTACTTGCTCAGACTCCCCAGCCTTCCAGGCCCTGGTCAAGTCAGAATTTGGATGCCCGCCCTCAGCACATAGGCTGCAGCAGCCTCAAGACCTCATCTGACCCTGCCAGATGGCACCACACTGTCCCTGGTGGGCTCTTTAAGACGTGCCATTGGAGATTGGCACACCTCTCTGCAGACTTAGCCCCTGAGCAACCCCTGCTGATCTGTCAGCCAGCCCCTTCACATGTGGTGCAGCTTGGCAGCCAGATGTGTCAGGAGATCACAAGTATTGCTGGAAGCAGGCGCACTACCTACTGCACACTCTTGCAGTGCGACCTTGCGCTGCCAGAGCGTGTGACAGCACCAGCCCTGCTGCATGCATGGCAGTCTCATGAAGGCTCACTTGAAGCTAGAGGAGGTCGATGGGTCCAAAAACCTGGCAGCGCCTGGGCTGCGTCGAGCGTGCGGGGGGTCTCTCTCCTGCAGACACACGTGTGGCTCGTCAGCTGTGCCTGGCCAGCCAGGCTTGCTGTGTACATGCCTAGGTCTGCAAGGAGAGGCACATGAAGGCCCGAAAGCGCATCTCAAGCAATGCCCAAGGACTGCCAGACAACCACACAGCAGCCCACGCGCAGCGTTCTGCAAGCGCCGCACGCTGTTGAGCGCCACCTGCCAGTCCGGGAGCAGCTTGGCATGACGAGGCCAAAAGCTACTCTCGCAACTGCTCCCAGCGGCTCACGCATGGGCCTCTTTCAGGCACTGCTCACCGGCTTGAGCTGGTTCTGCTGCTCATCCCATTGAGCCTGGGCATCAGACAGCATAGACCGTGCATGGTCAGTTCGCCCCTCCTTGGGCGGCAGAGGGGGCAGTGCGTCCAGTGGCGAGGGCGCTGCAGACAGCCGAAGACAGGCTGTCAAACACCAGCCACAGCACAGCACGGTAAAGGGTAGCATGCCATGCCTGCAGGCAACGATCAAGCAGGCAGCCAGGCAAGCAAGCTCAAAATGTCTTGCTGAAGCCACAGAGACGAGACTGAATGCAGCACGTAGAGCTGCAACCGCCCAATCAGATGATGAGGGGTGGTCTGCCATGATCGCGTAGTCATGCTTGCTCAGCAGCCGAGCTGGTAGGTGGTTGTATTGCGGTTCAGCGTGGCAGGCTCAGAATGTGTGCTATCCTGTGTGCTGTTCCCATTGCTGGTCGCGCTGCATTGCAATGCCAGGAAGCCAGCTCACCAGGCCGCTGAGCAGAGCCCGGGGGTCCTGGAGTCCCATTGCCCTCAGCTGCAGCACACAACATCAGTAATGTGGCAACAGTGCCAGCCTGGCAGCATGCTCATCCTCAGCCCAGCCAACCATGCCTCCCATCTACTGTTCAAAGCCCGGTCTGATCAAAGCACACATGACAGGCGCTGCACGTAAGTACATCCAGGACAGCATGCGGATAGTGACCTAACCCTTGGCCAAAATGCATGCCCACCTGGGTGCTTCTTCATTGCACTTTTTGGCGCGGCTTTGTGAGGGATGCCTGGAGCTGTCCCTGAGGGGGCAGGGCTGACTGTCACCAGCTCCTCTGGCTCAGCGAGCATGCCCACAGATGATAAGCCTCCTGTGGCCTGCTGGCCAGGAGACCTGCCAAAGCTCCTCTTGCTCACTGCTTGAACGAGCTTTTGAGCAGAGCTCAGACGCCTAGGAGCGCCATGACTTCCACTTGGCCTGAGCAGCGGAGCTGCTGAGGGTTCGGCACTGCTGCTGTCTGGAGCACGCCTGCTGAGACCGGCCTCCAGGTCTGAAACATCATCCGAGCCTTCAGCAATGAGAACCTCCTCCAAAAGCACAGCCCCTGAATCCTGGCGCTCCGTGCCCTCCCGTTTCATCTCGGAGCCGCTCCAGGCCGGCCGTTGCTGAGGAGCTGGTGGCATGCAGGGGTTACAAGATTTTTCTTAAAGTGTTCTTGACCTGCATGCCATGCGTCCATCCCGGGAGGCTGCACACTCTGTGCTGAGGTATATGAGTCTGCATGATGTTCTTGGCCAGTGCAAAGCATGATTTCAAGCTGCGGATTCAGATGTGATGTTATAGTATGGCCCTCAAACATGTCCTTGTCTTGATGGGCCTTTCTGGTGCTTCCTTGACGTCATGATCCAGATATGGCATGCAGCGCTGTGGAGGGGAATTCCAATGGCTGCCCCTGGGGCTTTGATGTCAGCTGAGGGGTGGGTTTACCCGAGCTGCACATCATTGCATGGTGAGCCACCTGAAAGCATTGTCAATGACAACCTGGTACTCTGCCATGCCATCCACACGTGCTTCCACAGAGCTCAGCAGCAGGTTGACTTCACGTGGGGCCAGCTTGCAGTCAGGGCTCTGCAACAGATCCTTCAGTGCCTGCAGCAAACCAGCCAGCGCTGAAGGAGGCGTACCTGGCTATCAAGGCAGGCTGCAGGGCAGGCAGCCAGCCCATCACTTGCTGGCAGCCAGCCTGTGCATGCAGCAGATGGTCACCTGTCTGCTGACTGATCCAGATGCCTCAGGGTCTGCCTGTGCAAATGATTGCACCAGCATGGTGTGCAGCTGCTGCTCGCTCAGACCCTGGGCCGTCGTGGCGGCAGCTGTAGTGGCAGGCAATGACGCCTGCAGCCATGCCTGCAGCCAAAGCAGCATGCACTGCAGTGTGAGGGGTGAATGGCTGCAAGACAAAAGACACAGTTTGCTGAGAGCAGCAGCTATGGCTGTGGCTAAGACCCGAGCACAAAGGAGCCTCCTGCTGTACGCGCTTCCAGAAGGCACCCTGTGCCTGTGGCTAAGAGAGACGCAGTGGCTTAGCCTAGGCCTGCCTTCTGCGGAGGTTGTGCCCATGTTCGGGCAGCGAAGCTGACCTGCGCCATGTCTGGTATGCAGCTCCTGTAGTCAATTTGCCCAGCTTCATCCTCCAGACAGGCTGCCAGCACCAGCAACATCTGCCTGCAATGAGGCCATGGCAGTGGCACGCACAGGCTGTGTCACAATGCATGGCAGGTGTATGTAGTGCGCATCAGCAACGCCCAGACCCAAGAGCATGCCTAAGCTTGGCCTGCAAAAGCCTGCTGACTTGCCTCTGGTCCAGACCCATTCGAGGGCCGATCAGAATCTGCTTCAGCTTACTCCTGTCCACAGTACCAACACCGTTGGGGTCGGCCACTGTACACTGCTCTGCAGCAGGGGCACTGCACCTTGAATAAGAAGTCCTCCCCAACAAAGGGGGGCCTAGCTTAAGTAACCTAGATGTAGAAATGATGCCACTGCCTGGAAGCGCAGCCTGCTACATGCTGCCACTGCATGCAGGCAAGCCTCAGAGCAATGCCAAGATCGAGGGACATGCTGCACGGCTGTTTGCGCTGCAATTGCTGCCTGCACTGCTCTTACTGCTCTAGGGGCTGCACTTACCCTCATCATATGCTAGAAGCAAAGCACGTTGTGGTGATGGATTGTCGGTGAGCTGTAGTGAAGCGGCTGCCAAGCCCAAGCAATGTGCGGCTGTGCATTGACTCACGTAGCAGCTGAGCCTGCAGCTCTGCTGCCTTCATGTCCTGCATCAGCTGGACTGCTGAGTGTGCTGCTTGGCCTGGGGCATGTGCATGCTGCTCCTTCAGCTCCTGAAAGTACCGTGCTCCAAACTCATAGATATTGTCCGGCTGCACAGCACCCCAGATGACGATGTCCAAAGGGGGTCATGCACAAGCTTGCAGCAGTCATGTTGACAGCCAGGCCTGCTGACCTGTGCCCGCAGCACCTCCCTCGCGAAGCCTTTGAGCACTGCAGGGAATTCCTGGGGGATGTCGTACTCCCGCTGATAGCCTGGCATGATAGATGTGGCAGGCCTAAGGGAGAAAGCAAAAAGTAGCCTCCGACATGAATTGTGTAGCCTGCTGGTGTGGAAGACTTGCCAAATGGGAATCAGTACGTCCTCAGCAGAAAAACACACACTCAATGCTTCAAGTCTAAAAGAGGATGGTGCAGAAAATTTCAACATGAAATAGTGGGTCAGAGCGCTACAAATGCACCCAGTTGCCGTGCAGGCAGCAATCTGCCCGCACCGCTTCAGCTCTCAGGCTGCTTTCCAGGTATTGGGGTGGGAAAGGCAGATCATGGATGGATGTGGCTGCTGCTCCTAGACACTCTCCGAGTGAGTCTGCTATTATACGTCTTGACGGCTGAAAATGGTCGGCCGTCAGAGATGTCATATGGCAGGGGGCTGCCTCCACCTCGGAGCCGGCCATCAGACCAGCACTTGGGCAGCTATTAGAGGCTGGAGCATTCTGGCAGATGAAGACGGGCAAGCTCCTCGTACTGTTCAAGTATGTTGGTATTGTCCAGCAGGCCCTGCCGCTGCGGGTCTGCAGGCATGTGACAGGAAGCAAGCTTGCTGCTGCAGGTCCGCAATACGGTAGGGGACAGCAAGATGAGCTTGCCGCTGCTAGTCTACAGGCTAAGGACAGGTCTGCTGCTGTGGGCCTGCTGACAGGCACAGATGAGCTGGAGGCAGGTGCACCAAGAGGCACAGCACTCCTGTGCATAACAATGGTTCAAGCCAAACAAGGGCATGACTCCCTGGAAAGCAAGGTACATGCGTCAAGTAAGAGTTTGCTGCTGCAGGCCTGCAGGGACAGGGAAATACATATGACAAATTGCTGGAGTGCAGGCAGGGGATAGCCCTGCGCTGGCCGCCCAGAGTCTGCAGGCAGGCAGTGAAGCAGGGGATGAGCCACAAGGAGCCATAGGGCAGAGGCATAGCAGATGGGCAGTCACAGCTCCCATTGGCTGCTATTTGCCATGCTATGCCAGCTCCGCCTGCCAACTTCCAAGCGCTGCATGATCCAAACCCGGATGACATGTGCACGTGCTGGGCGTGTGTGCCTGCCTGCTTCCAAGCTTGAGGCCTGCAGCGCTGCCACTGTGAGACTGCAACATGCGTGTCAGCCCAAGAGACAAGGGCCAACGCCTCAACGCTCACAGTCCACAGAGCTAATCACAGCATGCAAAGGCACAGACAGGAGTCTTGCAATGCTGCCCAGTCCTCATACAGACTGAACAGCAACATTCTGGCAGGGCCCACAGCCCTGCAGTGCTGCTGTCTCAAAGGGCAGCAATCCAACATGCTCGTGCGAGCACTGCTACAGCCATGACGTAAACCAAGTGGCTGTGCCGCAGCATGCGGGCCCAGAATTTCAGAGTCCAGAAACTCACAGTAGCTGAAATGCGACACCACGGCAGCTCCCAGTGCCCCACAGTGCTGCCGCCGTTTTTTGGGGACAACGACGGCAATCTCGTGCTCGTCGTCTGTCAAGGTGATGGGAGGCATCTCGCTGCTGCGAAACAGGAAGAAGTTGATGGACCAGCGGACGTAGCTGCAGCACACAGTCAGAGGTGGTCAAAATTGCAACAGGGATCATGCGCTGCAGCCTTTCACGAAAGACAGGCAGCAGTGAAGCAGCAGACGTTGATGTTCACATAGATGATGAGCAGCAGGGCATCCAATGCAGCGCAGCCACACTACCAGGGTTGTGAGCAGTCAGGACTGCATTGAACATCTGAGCAGGCATTCAGCAGCCAAGCTGGCAGTGTGCAACTTTGCACCCAGCAGATGGATGGCAGCAGCCATCCAGCTGAGCATTCAGCAGCAAGCTCCTGACACTGCCACAGTCATCAGGCATTGTGAGATGGGAAGCAAAGTCTGGACCTGCAAATGCTCTGAGTGAAGTACAGCCAGCCCAGCACCCAGCAGCAAGCTTGTGGCCCTGTCATGAAGTGCGAGACAGCATGAGGTGGCAGACACAACAGCACAGGCTGATGCACAATGTTCTCTGTCTCATTCTGAGGCGGACCCCTTTCCCACCTGTCAGCATGAAAGTCCCAGACCCCAAAGGTGAAGTCCTGCATGCGCCCAGCCTGGAAGTTGCGAAAGAAGCTGAAATGTGCCAGCGCAGCGCACTCCCAGGTGGACCACCAGTGGCTGGCATTCTCCTTCTTCACGCAGGGCCCGCGGTCCAGGTTGAAGGCACCCGGCACGCGGCGCCAGTTATTGTTGCTCAGGGAGTGGGGCTCGAAGTTGGTGAGGGCTCCCAGGTGGGCGTGCACCGAGGAGAGGATGGGGTGGTTGATGACATTGGCTGATGTGAAAAGGAATCTGCAGGGTTGACACGATGAAAAGTCTCATACGTGTACAATGTACAAGTGAGGTTGCAAAGTCTCAGTGGGTGCCAAAGGCATCAGCTGCAGATATTGCTGATGTGACTAGGAACCTGCATGGCAAAACCTCACTGTCTCGTTACACTTTGGGAGGAGGGAGGGGAGAGGGTTGATGACCCGGCTGAGGTGGAAAGTACCCTGCAGGGGGAATGGTCACATCTGCCGCCATGCCTGCTGGAACCTCACCCAGCAGCATGCAGATTGGCTGGCACACTTCTGCAGCTGAAACTGTTGGAGGCATGCAGCATGCCTGCATGAGGACAGGGTTGTTGACTTTGCTGAGGGTGAAAAGGAAGCTGCAGGGGGGATTGGGCACATCCGCTGCCATGCCTGCAGAACTTTCACCCATCAGCCTGCAGATTGGCTGGCACAGTCTTGCTGGAGGCAGCAGCATGCAGTCTGGCTGGCTGACTCTCATGTGTTGGCATTTGCAGCATGCAACACCTCATCCCTTGTGGCAGCATGCTGCAAGAACCTGTTGAGAAAGGTGCATGACCTGCTGCAGGACCTGTGCATGCTCCTGGAAGGCTCCTGTATGGTGACATCATATAGCTGGCAGTCAAGCCCCTGGCATATTCTGCCGTCAAGCCTGCTGCTTCACCGCACCTGTCATTTGTGAGCTTTTCATTCAGCAGCGCCTGGATGGCGCCCTCCTGGATGAACACAATGTCGTCATCAATCTGCATGGCAACCAAGAGGGTGAAAGCCTTCAGACCTAATTGCTGTCGCTGGCTGCTGCTGCTGCAGCTGCACGGCGCAACCTCTGGCAGGTGCAGGCTCTGCTGCTGCTCCATGACAGCCGCCGTCCGCATTACGCCCGTGCTGCGAGATTGCTGTAGAAGACAGGCGAGGGCCACTGACCATGTAACACAGGCATCAGCTGTGCACAACATTTGCTGCTGCAGGCGACGCCGGCTGCACATCACACCCCTGCGGGGTCTCCCTGCAGGCCGGCTCCAGTGCCAGCATCAGAGCAGGAAGCCACATAGGAATGGCGGTCCCACTGCCATTCAGCTGCCCAAGCTCTACATTGATGCTGGATTTCGTGCTGCAGCAAGCCAAGGCGCTGTGCAGCCCAGCAAGCAACACAGAGCAGCCCTCCTTCCGTGTGCCAACATGCTTTAGGGGCTTGTGATTGCTCATCTGAGCATGGGTCGCAAAGCCTAATCCTAGTTCTGTCAGGCTGCAAGCAACCCAGAGATGCCGGCTCACTTTGGAACGCTTTTGCATGCCAGCAAGGCCTGACAGAAGGATGGGAGGCCCGCATCA
Source organism: Asterochloris sp. CNOR1 (assembly GCA_963969365.1). NCBI lineage: Eukaryota > Viridiplantae > Chlorophyta > Trebouxiophyceae > Trebouxiales > Trebouxiaceae > Asterochloris > Asterochloris sp. CNOR1. The sequence goes on along the minus strand of OZ017756.1, from coordinate 1,477,905 downwards.
AGGCAGACACTTTCAGGCTGCAACCCATCACTGACTGCTGCTTGCTGTGTGAGGACTTCCGCAACCCAGCCCTGATGACTGGCCCATTTTGACAACGAACAGAGGCCGCCCCGGGTGCTTGCTGTCACGCAGGTGGTGCCTGCGCGGCTTAGCAGGGCCCAGCAGGGCCTGCCTGGAGAAGATTCATCTACCAGGCAACAGCCCTTCCAAGTTGCTCGTCAGCTGACCAAGCCGTCATGATGGGGGTCCCATGCAACCCATGAGCCTGCTCCAAGAAACCCACCTTGACGTAGAATCTGTCTGGCTGCAGCCCCTCCCAAAGCCCATCATACTCAGTTGCATTCTGCTTCCTTTGGGGTGTCCGCTTGCGATACACGCCGGGGTGCAGGCTCACCAGCCAGTCAATGTAGGCAAGGTCCTGAAGCATGGGGTTAGCAACTTTGTGAGCAACAAGCTGAAGTGTGCAAACAGCTGCCCCAGGCTGCTGCAGCTGCTGTGGCAGCTGCTTGGGAAGGGGAAACTAGCAGCCTGCCAGAGAAGAAACACCTCCAACGCCACAGACCTGCCTTGAATGTCATGCAGCTGGCAGACCATCCGCAGGCAGGCTGGTGCTGTCCCTCAAGGACAGGGGGGCCCTGCCGTGGTGCTGAAGGGCAGAGTTCTATGGGGCAGGATATTATGGCATTGCCCCCTCAGGTATGCCGCAGACGTTCCATGCAGCGCAATACTGCTCTGGCTGCAGGATTGAGCTGTGCCTGCCAAGAGGGCACTGCTAGGCTGGTTGGTCTCCATGTCAGAGCGACACAAAACAGCAGCAGTCCATGCGCACCTCTTTAATCTCTGTATGCACGACGAAGACCACCTCTGCCAGCCGTCCCCCATTCAGCAGAAGATCGCGCTCCAAGTAGCAGTTCAACAGCCTGTATACAAATATATGTCTTGTCAGCCTTAGCCCACAGATAACACAATGTGCAATCACAAAGCAGGCATGCACCTGTGTACCAGGCAGCCATACAGCTGTCACAGAGACAGCAGGGCTGCCCCTGCCGAGATCACCCTACTTGCCTCAAAGTCTGCCTCCTGCCCGCAAACACCAGCGCTGTGACTGTCGGAAGCCCTCCATGGTGACCACCGTGCTCCTTTGGGGGAAAATTACCCGATGTCACCACCAGACTCATTAGCAGGAGCACAACTAGCCTCCAGACTGCTTCCATGACGCCCTCGTCATGCAAAGGGCGGTATCTCCACAATGTTGGGTGCCAGCATAGCTAAAAAAGCCAGCTGGAAGACGGGACTAGAAGAAAAGCAGACAGACCTAACTGCGAACAGTTCAATTGAATTCAACGAGCATGCACTGCTGCCCTTCCCGGCAGCACGCATAAGAGTAGTGTTGAGTGGGTGACCATGTGCCATTGATGATCGAAGACAGCAGTGCACGTCGACTGCTAGCATCATCCAGCCATTGGCAGCAGGCTTCGAGACGTGAGCATCAGCAGTTTTGAACTTAGCAACCCGGGCGGTGGCTTTGCAGCAGCAGCTGTTGGGCAAAAAACAGCAGGTGAGGCCTCCAGGCACGTCATTGCCATACCAGGGAATGCCAACTTCCCTGCAGGTCCTGACCAACATCCAGGGTATTGTCCTTTGCTCTTGGCCATCCAGCAGTGCATCTAGCACAGTGGGCAGCTTTGCCCGGCTATCATCCCAAACTGCAGCCTAATGGGAAGCACTGAGCCTGGTCTGTGTTGAGTAAATCTGCAGCCCCAACTCCGGCGTCGTCTCTCAAGCTGAGCTGTACCAGCGCACAGGCGCCAGGTGCTTCTGTCACACAGGCAATCCAGTCAAGCTGTGGAATCTCTCATCATCATTCATGAGCAGGTCATGTGACATCCATCACAGCATTTGCAGCAAAATAGGCTGATCATGCTCATACTTTTGACTTGAGAAGCAGTTCACTCCTTTGTTGGAGTTGGGCTCATTTAGGCCAGCACGGTTAAGGTGCATGGTGATGTCAATGCCATTAGTGCCATCTGAAACGGCAACAGGCTTCACAGAGATGGCTTGGCCTAATGTGTCCTCCACAGCCAAGCTGTCTTGGATGCCCTTTTGCGTATAGTTGCCTGTGGGTTCTGCTCATGCTGCTAATGATGGCTTCAAGGAAAGCAGATTCGACGAGCAAGATTTCAGACAGCTGCTGGGTGCAATTGCGGACCCTCCACAGCTTGCACAGACAGAGTTGGTGAGGTAATAAGCCTGCCGTCAGCTGGCAGCTAGGAGCAGTCAATGAACAGTGGCTGTGCCCTCAGCCAGATGGCTGGTTGGGCTGTCACCCTTTTGCAAATTCGGCTGCATGAAAGTGAGACTTGATTACCATGCAAAGGAGAGATCTGCCCGTGTTCAGAGTGGCATTGGGCCTATTTTGAGCTCTGATCCTCAGCTTCCGGGAATCAATATGCTGTTGCAGTGGGCTTTGAGCAAGTTGGGTCTGGCAGGAGGTCTGCTTTGCAGCTCCTGTAAGGGTTGATGTCCTGCTCAGGTGGCGTCTTTTGTACAATGTCAAACAGTTGCAACAGCAACTTGTGCCACATCAAAGCAAAGCATGTTATCAAGATGTCAGCGCAGCGCTTTGGAAAGCTGGCCCGCTGAGATCTAGGTTGAACAAGGGCTGCCTCCTGGCTGCAGGCTCCTGGCTGGACAGCTGCCGGCTGAAGGACCCCCAACCGCTGAGAGATGACTCTGCCTCAGGTGTAGCAGTGCCTATGCTGCTGGTGGCCTCCGGCTGCAGCACGCCACTGGCGGTGGGCGACTCTCCCGCGCTGTCGGTGGCCTCTGAAGTGCTGCTGGCTCCTGCACCATATCGTTGCCCAGCTTTGCGGCCGCCTTGCTGGTTCAAAACAGGCCAAGCCACCTAAGCAGCCCAGGCACTGCTTCACACCAAGTCTCCGTAGGTGCAGCTTTCCCTGGCATGCTCCGCTCAGGGCCGCAGTCAAGTCTGAGAGCAGAACTTCTTCAAGGCAGCTGTCTCAAGCATTTGCGTGGCTTGTGGCTCCAGCGCAACCCCGAAACAGCCACACACAACCCTTCCCTACAATCTGAAATTACCAGATGGCCCAGGTAGAATGCATATTTGTGCAGACAGCGATGACGTAAGCAGAAGATGCCCGCATGCTAATAGCTGTGCACACGCTGTGCCAGGGCTTGAGGCTGCACCAGGCACCCAAAGGTAAGTACCTAGCCCCGCATCAAGAGATACCACCCGCTCGGCGGCTTCGCTGCGGCAATACTTCACAGCAAATTTGTTGCTCCACGCTCACGGGATGCACACAGGAGAGCAGAACACTTCAGGATGGCCTAGTGCCAAAGCCATGGCTGCATAAAACCTGCATCTTGCCCTCTCACTGCAGGGATTCTGCTCAGCAGCCTCAAAGGGTATCAACCAACTGAGCACAACACATTAAAGTGACTGCTTGTTGCCCAGGCAAAACGAGTGGCAGCTACTAACACATCGTACAAAGGGTAGTTTGGCAAAACAAGGAGCAGGCCAAGTGCCTGCATGCAACCTCCCACATGTGCATGCACAAGCTGAGCCCAGGCCCAAGGCCGCGCTGTATAAATGCAAGACCATCATCTCATCAAGAAAAGGACGCCGTTTCGGTAGCGTTGCTGCAGCGCCCAACTTCCGAATGCCGCTCATGGCCCAGGCAGTGCGAGCCGCACTCGACATGGGGAGGCACAGGGCCCCAGGCTAGGCAAATGCCCAAGGCATTGCCGCACAGCACCGCTCCTCACCAAAGGAGAACCCCCTTTCTGCAGCCTCGCTGCGGCGGTACTTCCGGGAACGTTCATTGGGGCTGCCCTCCGGCTCGACCACTTCGCTGCGCGGCGTCTTGGGCCTGCGCCCGCTGCCACTGCCGCCGCTGCCCTCCACAGAGCTGTCGTGGGCTGCCTCGGGGGTGCCGCACGGGCTGGGCGCCTCTGCATCCGCAACAATCTGCACAAAGCACGCGAGCCACTGGACCAGGGGCTTGAGAGGTTTTGGCTGCTCTGCACAGCGACGTCATGGGCTGCCTTTGAGGCCCACATGTGCTGGGCCATGCAACAGTCCAAGGATCTGTAGAACGTGCACGCCACGACGGCCTTCAGTGCCCTTCGCAGCTGTCCCCCGCACAGAGGTGCCCCAGCTTTTGAAAATATCCGTGATGGCCAGTCCAGGGTCAAAATTGAGCTGTAAGTAGGCACCCACAGTCATTCATTGCACGCGGCCCGTCACAGGCCAGTACGACTAGGCTAAGTGCAAAGGCCCTGTTGAGGGGACACATAGCTATGATGTTCCAGGCATTGCGTTCTACCTCAAATGCATGTGGGAGTGAGCAAATGACAAGTGGCATACAGAGAATTCCAGGTTGCTCACCTGGATCCACCACAGCCTGCGACATGAGCAAGCAGTGCTGCACAATCTCTGCCAGCCATAGGCTTGACAGCTCATTGGTCATGAACACTCATTGGACTCCACTGGCTGCATGCACAGGGGTGCATGGAAGCGGTGCCATGCAGAAACAGATATTGAGCAGCCCACATGTCCATGGAAGGCAAGCAGCCCCATGCAATAGCAGGCTGGCAGCCGCAGCCCACCTGGTAGTCCTGGGTCCAGGCATCGCACTCCACTGCCTTGCAGGGGCGGGGACTGGCACGCACAGCAGCCTGCCGTGCGCTGAGCGTCCCGTCGCTGCTGCCCAGGCGGCTGGTCAGCGGGGTGCTGGCCAGCGCTGTCAGCAGCTCCTGAGGCTCCTCCCCCTGCCTGACGTGCACTGGTGGCGAGGGGGCACCCTCGTACCTAGGAGACACATGTGCAAGTTACAGCAGGGTGTTTAGCATGGATCAGGTCAGCTTGGGCATAAGTAAGCAAAGGAGACCAGGCTGGGGAAGCAGGATGCTGCTGCGAGTATTGCAGGTGCCAGTCCTGACTTTATGCTTGTGCAATGCAGAATTTACTGCCTGCTGCACAGGAGGAAGGCAGTACTTTTGGCAGGCACAGCATGGGGGCTGCAGCTCAGCATACCTGGTCAGCGATGCAGCTGCAGCATAAGCCGCTGTCAAAAGCTTTTCCGAACACCTCTTCCCCTGCACACACACACAAGGGCATCACTTGTCAGCTGGACAAGTTGCAGGGATACGCACAAGAGCAGCACCACACAAGAGCTGTCAAGGCCACAAAGTCCCCAACAGCAGTTTCCTGGATACCTGCACTCCTGCTGGTGGCCTATGCATGGCCTGAATCAAAGCAGCATGCAGGCTGCCTCGCTTGCAGGCAGCAGCCAGCCCAACTAGACAGCTGGCCTGCTGCTGAATTCCCAGCACCGCAAGCACCTACAGCACAACCCACCTGCACTCCCGCAGCCGTGCCTGTAGCCTAGTAGGCAAGGTCAGCATAGCTCACCTGCCATATGTAAACCTGCTGCTGGGTGTGGATGAGGAAGGCTCCTCGAGGATCCAGGTAGGCGTTCTGCTGCGGGGGGACCATCTTAGGGACCAAGTAGCTGGGGGCAGCTGGAGACTGGGGGGCTATGCGGTAGAGGCGGCCCCCCTCGATGGCCAGCTTGCGCCGCTTCTGCCAGTTGAGCAGCTACAGGCAGGGCACATGGGTTTTTGTAATCACTGGCCTGATTGTACCACTTCTCTTCAGGGGGCTTTCAGCTGTGTGTACATGGCTGCTGAAGAGCAGGCAGGGGCGCCAACTGCCGATGAGAAACTGCCGCAGCAAGGCCAGAGCAGCGTTGTTGTGACAAGGCGAAGGACAGGCTTGAGCCTCATGCCTCATTGAGCCTCGACAGAGCTGTGGTGGGCAAGTGTGACTGCTGCTGGAGGTTGCAACCTGAGTGCTGCAGCTGTGCCTAAGAGGCACCAGTAAGAGCTAATGTGGCTTTGTGGCAACAGTAGGGTGAGCACATGAGGCAGGCAGGCAATGTGCGCAGCTGCAGGGCGCAGCCTCCATTAGCTGTCTGCTGCTCTGGCACTCCGGCTGTGGACAAGCTTCCTCTTTCAACCCTGCTGCAGAGGCTGCAAAGAGACCCCTGAGGACCTCTGGGAGGCACCCATGCTGGCTCTGGGGCCGCAACATGCCGTATCTGCATGCTCATATGAGGTGGCTGTGGACAAGTCCTCAGATCACCTGGCAGGTGAATCCAATATTCGGGTTGGCCACTCCTCTAATTGCCTTGACCTGGGTGTAGACCTCATCATACGGCCTGTCCAACCGCCACATGAGGTACCCTATCAGAAGGGCTGCGCTGCGGGACACGCCCTGGCTGCAGTGCACCAGCACCTTCCCTCCCTCATTGCGAGCTGCCTGCAGTAGGCGGGGCCAGGTCAAGCATATGGCCTGCAGATGGCATTCAGCAACATGGGTCATCAGCAGGGGATAATGTGCAGGGTGAATCAGGCACCCTGCCCACGGCCTGTGTCAACCAGGCGCCCTGCTCAGAGCATGTGAAACGCCCATGTAACCATTGTATAGAAAGCATCACTGCCTGTAAGCTCCCTCTTGGAGCAGCGCAAGCAGCCAATGTCTCGCTAGTGCAAGGTTGTGGCAGTGGTACCTGGATGAAGTCGAAGACATCATACATGACTGCTGTGATGTCCTCTGCGGGGGTGTCTGCAGGGAGCAGCAGCATTGTGTAAGTCTGAGGCATGTCGGAAGGATGCTGCACGACCAGCAGGCAGCAGAGCAGGAAAGTGAGCACAGCCTCTGCACCAGACTGCGTCACAGACTGCCCCCAGCATCAATTGCAACAGGTCCTGTCGCAAGCGCTGCCCACATGGCGCTGCCCACATGCGGCTGCCTGCACATCCAAGATGCGCTGGCAAAGTGGCCAAGGTTACAAAGGCACAAACAGCCTGCAATCGCTGGCTAAGCCGGCTGTCAAGGTTGGCATGCCTTGAAGCAAGGGAGGTGGATGGATGCATGAGAGCAGGTCAGCTGGTGCAGGGTGCAAACGGTGGGTCCCTGATCATCAGGCGCCAGCCCAATTTGCCATGACACGCGTGCAGTGCTGTCCTGCAAGCTAGCCATGCGCACCTTGCAGGAAGAGGACCTTGTAGGACAGCTCATCCTTGAAGTAGGCGGGGTACAGAAACCCAACGCAGTTGACGACGTGCGTAATTCCAGCCTGCCGCAGGGTGTCCCTGTTGCGTGCGACAGCATCAGACCCCAGAAACAGACCCTGCACAAGGGCAGTACTGATGCTGCTGACAGCCTTGCTTGCCTGACGCAGCAAGTGAACACCTGTTGGCACTTTTTGTCAAGCAGCGCCTCCTACCACCTGAGTAGGTCTGGTGCGGCAGGGCGGGGCTGTGTGGCAGGTCTGCCAGGGTGGGCGAGCCTTAACGCTGGCTGCTGGGCCATGTCGAGTCAAGTGCATAGCCTGGCACAGCAAAGCCGTGCAGCAGAACGTGACACCTGCTGTCCAAAACAAGCTGTGCATGCATTTGCATGCTCTCAGAGACTCGATTCTGCCCGGAATGGAGCGCTGCAGGACGCTACATATTCTCCCCTCTCAGTAAAGCCGGGAGGCGGGAGAAGACAAAGGGCTGGGGAAAAATTCTCTCCAGAGTAACCACCAGGTGGCTGCAACATGTGTGCCGCTTCTGCCCCAAGGCATGAAGCATACGCAAGCCGAAGCACTGCTACACACAACGTAACATGCTGCTGGACCGCGTCTATGCGAAGACTGTGTGGTCAATGTGCGCGAAACAAGCTTCCCCTTGTGCACCCACCTGCGACACCTCCGAGCAGTGCTTTTCAAAAAAGGCAAATTTCTCCCTTCGCGCCTGCAGCTCTGTGGGAGGCCCATCCTCCCGTGGCAGCGAGCGCAGGTCCAGCTGCATCAAGCCCTGCAGTGCAGGCAGAACTGTTGACATGGAGCTGCTGGCAATGGCCTGCCTGGTACAGGCTGGGCTCGGCTTTGCGCATGCCTGCAGACGACTACAGCCGGCAAGCATAGTTTGTATGAGGGTCAGACAGGCTTGCTGCCTGCTGCGAGACGCAGGCCCATGCCCACAAAGGCATCAACTGCACATGGCTGACTCTGATGCATCTGCACCAGCCAGTTGCAGCCCTGCATTGCACCTTGAAATCGCTGGACCCTTGCAGCGGGCCACGGCTTTCAGGGGGCAGGGCGCCTCCACCAGTGCCACTCTGCCTGCAGGATTGCAGCGTGATTATAGTAAGCATGCTGCTGTCAGCTGACACTTCTTCACACAAGAGCATGGCAATGAGGCACACATCAACTGGTCCAGAGGCCAGCAGAAGGCGGGTCAGCAGCACCAGGAGCAGCTGCACACCTGCGCTGACCAGATTTGGACGAATCCAGCCATTGTGCAGAGGCCCAGAATGTCTGTCTGAAGGCTGGGAACAGGCAGGGACCTGGGGGGAAGAGGTTTGCCATCCGCAGAGACTTCAGGCGCAATAGGCGGGCTAAGGTGTCTTCAGCCTCTCAATTGCAGAAAGCTGGGTAGGGTGCATCATCTGGCGCATGCAGTCAGCGAGTTGTCATACATTGACCAAGCTGGTGGGTCAATACCGGCCATAAACGCCATGTCAAGCGCTTGGCTAATGGTGTAGAAACTCCAATAGCACAAGGAAGCTGTAGAGCCCTCGCATTGATTGCAATTGCAGCAACCGTCCAGGTTTGTACGGCTCCAGATCAAAGCATTCCCTAATAACCAATTCAAGACCTCTTAGTTGGAGTGTCTTTGTTGCTCATCGAGGACCCAAGATCATGGCCTCTGTGCCATCCACCAGCAAGCTCACCACAGAGCGAACCAACGTGGGAGTCATAGGAGGAGGTCAGACAGACAGCTTGGACTCAAAGTTTGACACTGCAGGCCTCCAGCTACAGTAACATCCTGACACCAGCTCGATCTCATGATGGACGCTTTGAGGCTAACCATGCAGGGGCATGGGGCACAGCGCTGGCCATCCATGCTGCCAGGATGGGACACTACACACTGCTGTGGGCACGAGAGCAGGAGGTTGTGGCAGACGTCAACGGGCCAGACAGGGAGAACAAGACCTTCCTCAAGGTTGGCAATGATTCCTGTGCTTCTCTGGCAGCTCCATGCGGCAGCACGCACGCCAGGATGCCAGCCTGGTCCACCCTGACATTGGCTACGTGCAAGTCAGCCACTGCACCTGCAGCACAAGCAGCAGTTGCGCCCCACACGGGCGCTTGCTGGCCCTGGGAGAGGCGTCTGCGTGCCAGCCCCTGGACCTGCAGCAAGCAGCTATGATGCACGCCAGCCTGCATTGGCGGAGCTCCCCTACAGGGGGCTCTGACAGCTGCTTCATCCATGCTCAGGAGCCTGCAGGACAAGATTCTGGCGGGCACCCACAAGGCCAGTCATGGTGACCTCCTGCATGCTCAGCCCAGCCATAGTTGGCTTGAGTTGACAAAGATTGTGGCACCTTACAGAGTCCAGTAAGACATGGGCCTGGTCTGCTCTGTAGGGCTACAAGTGCCCTGAAGGCATGCGGGCCACAGGTGACGCAGCAGAGGTGGTGCAGCATGCAGAGCTGCTCCTCATGGTCATCCCCACCCAGTTTGTGGCGGCCACGCTCGAGCCCTGGAAGGACAAGTTCCGCCCCGGCCAGGTGGGGGTCCTTGCTTCTGGCAGCTCTGAGCACTAGTTCGGTCTATGAACTGAGGTCCTCTGACCAATGTGCGGCATGCATTCGCCAGCTCTGCTCCGTACTGGTGCCGCATCCAAAGTTGTTGAGCCGCATTGTTGCTTGCTCCCACTGCCACCAAGATTGTGTCGGCCATCCTCAAGCCATGGACAGACCGTTTCTGCCCTGAGCGAGCAAGCTGCCCTGTGGTGCATTGCTGCCCACTGCATTGCTGCCCAGTCTCAGGTCTGTGCTGCTGAGGCCTGCTTGGCAAGCGGCTGTGGTCAGCTTCTGATGGCTGGTCAGATGATGAAGTTAATGCATTTTGCACACTCACAAGGGCTCTTCTGACAACCGCTTGCGCCTGTGCAGATCCTGATTTCATGCACCAAGGGCATCCTGACAGACACGCTGGAGACAGTCAACCAGGTGCTGCAGCGTGTGCTGCCGTCTCAGCTGCACCAGCAGCTGGCCTACCTCAGTGGGCCCAGCTTTGCAGCTGAGGTGAGCTGCAATGAGGACTGCCCTCAGCCCTGTTACCTGCTTGAATGCTGCATAGTAACAGGGTATGCAGGTCCACCAACAACTGGCCTAGCCCTAACGGACCCACCCAGCCTTGCAGCTGATGTGAGCTGTTGCACTGCTGTGGCCTCTTGTGCCTGCCAGCCTGCTGGGTCCTGCATGCCCAGGCAGCTGCTGGCTGAGCCAGTAACTCGTGCCTAGCGTTACCAATGCCAGTCAAATGGCAGGGCTTTGAATTGTGATGCAACTCCCCTTGCCTAAGCCAGCTGCATTGCTTACAAAGGGCCAACTTACTCCTGACTATGGTAGGGCTGCTCACAGTAGTGACCATGACTCATTCACTTCTTGTGCATTCAGGTGTGTGGGGCACCATGTCATGACCCTGTGCCATGTCAGGGAAAGGGCTGCATGTGTTGTTGTCATCATATACTGTCACAGGTGGCTGCCGAGCCACCTGCTGCTGTGACCAGCGCTAGCCACAAGGATGCTTGTCTGGGAATGGCTGCGTCTTCCAATCCAATGCTCATGTAATGCATGCTATGATCGCGATGCAACAAAACTCGCCAACACTTCATCGCGACCACGTCACTTTGCGACTACCTTACTGCTGCAGGTGGCGGGAGAGCTGCCCACAGCAGTGACCATTGCCAGCCACAATGACATTGTGGCGGCTCGAGCCCAGTCGCTGCTCTCGACCCACCGCTTTAGATGCTACCGCACGCACGACGTTGAAGGTGCGGGCTGCCTGCTGCACCTGTCTGCGCATGTTCGGCACGGGCTGAGCACATCCAGGAGCAGCTGCCAGCTGCACATGCCCAGTGTGCCATGCATACTGCTGTGAACAATGATGTGCCTCAGCGCAGCTGTGAAGGCCACCCAAGGCACTTGGCAGCCCTCGCCAGCTTCACAGGGCTCGCTGGAGCCACCCACAAGCCACTTCGCTGGCCTTTCAAGTGTCCATGCAAACGCAGCCTTATGCATTACGCAGGGGATGACAGGCACAGCCTGAGGCAAAGCATGAGCATGCCTCATGTGCCTGGCAAGCATCCTGCCCCTGCTATCCCCGTTCTTCTTTCTGCAGGTGTGGAGCTGGGTGGAGCCCTCAAGAATGTGCTTGCCATTGCCTGCGGCATCTCTGATGGTCTGGGCTTCGGCAACAATGGACGTGCTGCCCTCATCACAAGAGGCCTGGTGGAGATCACACGCCTAGCTGTTGCTCTGGGGGCTCACCCCCTGACCATGGGGGGCCTGGCTGGCATGGGCGACCTAGTGCTCACCTGCACAGGTGGGTGCTGCCTGGCTGCAGTCTTCAGCAAGTCAGGGGCACTAGGCTGCAGACTGCCACCCTTCAAGCTTGGGGCAGCTGGCTAGCCAGAGTGGCGCGACGGTGGACAGTGTAGCCAGGTGTGACGTTGAAATCAAGTCATCACAGCACTGGCGCCTCATGACCACCCTGTAACTTTTACTTGTCCAGCTATGACTCCGCATATGAGCGTGGCAGAGGGCCAGGTCTGATGCAACAGAAGCCAGACTTGTAGCTGTCAAGTGAGCCTTTCTGGGTAGGCCCCGACAGTGTCTGAGAGTGGAAAACCCTGTGTCAGCAGCATGTGATACATGTCTGGCAACACTGAAACAAGCTGGAGCACGGGGGCCTGTGGCCCTATGTCACGCAGTGGTGTCTTACCACTCAAGTCGAACCAGAAATATCGGAGTGCTGCAGGCGACCTCAGCCGCAACCGCACAGTAGGCCTGAGGATTGGCAAGGGCGAGAAGCTGTCGGCCATTGTTGACAGCATGCATGCAGTGGCAGAGGGCGTCCTTACCTCCAAGTGAGCCTCCTTGCACCATACTGCTCTCGAGCGCAATGTCAGCAATAGGTTTCCTGGAGCTGAAAGCAGGACCTGCACAGCCTCCTGTAGTGCATGCATTTGCTTGTTGAACATCTGTCAATGTGACAACTGCCCAGCCCTGTGAGCAGCACCTGCAACACCTTTGCCTGCTGCGCATGATCCGTGCTGCTGTTTGGTGCACTCATTCAGGTATCAGTGGCTGCCGACAGACTCCTGCCTGCTGGGCGCACACCCAGCCCTACTTCTGCAGTTGAGTCTGCAAACAGGCTGCCCAATGCTGCACAAGTAGGTGCAGAGTCCCGGCCTGTTGTGCAGGGCGGCATTCAACCTGGCCAAGAAGCTGGGGGTGGACGCCCCAATCATGGAGGGCATCTACCGGGTTCTACATGAAGATGCAGTACCTGTCCAAGTGAGCATGCATGAGCGTGCCGCCTGGCATGGGCTTGCCGCTTAAGTTCTTGACTGCGCTGCTGACATGTCACGTGCGAGTGTGTCTCTAGGTGGTGAGCGAGGTGATGAGCAGGGACTTGAGACTTGAAGTGGACCCTGAAGTGATGCTGGCTGCTGCTGCTGCCGGCAAGCGTTCATGATCATGCAAGCTACCCACATGGTCCCCTGTATATCCCATCCTGGTCCCTTCAAAGTGAGAGAGTGACACACTCACAGAGAGAGAGCACAAGCGGTGTCATCAGCATGAAAATTCATCAGCTGGCCAAGTCAATCACAGGTACCACTCAAAATGTTGAGTGTAGTGGCTCCTTTACAGTTTGAGAGCATGTTGTAAAGCGGTTCAGCAGCAGCTGGGCTGACTTTGCGGCCAAAAAGGGGGCAGCTGTCTTGGAGTCCCAGAGAGATGTTGGAGCGCTGAGTCTCAGACAGGGCCAGCACGTCTGCAATGAGCTTGCAGTCCGGCCCTGTCTGCTGGTGATGCATCTTAGCAACCGATTCTATACTGACAAAGTGAATCTCTGAAGTCCTGCAGCCAGCAGGGCAATTTATGAGCACTGTGCTGGCCAGTGCCTGTTCCTCTGTGAAGCGGCCTGCCAAAGGTCATGCACCAGGAAGGAATGTGCACGGGCCTGCCATTGGCGCAAGTGGCAAGATGAGGGACTCCCAGCACCCTGTGCTGGCTGGTGCCATGTTGGGCTGAAGCGGACTGGAACGCAAACCCATGTAGCATGGCCAATCTGTGAGTGAAAAGACCATTAACTTGGGGCTCTGCACACCTGATGAACACCTCTCCCTGACATTGTTGCTCGTTGCGCATGACTTGTAACAGGGCACTGCTGACTTCTTCTGGCTGAAACATCCTGACTGCTCCCTCGCGATCTCCTGCAGCACATGTGGGGATGGCTGTGAGACACACCAACGCATATGTAAAGGACCTGCATGCTTTGCACAAGCTTACCTGCACCACCTGCTGCCTGCTTGTAGACTGCATGGCTGTGGCAGAAGGCATTCTCTGGAGAGACTTGCAGAGCTGCCAGTGCAGTGGCTGGGTAGTGCTCGTCACTGCAGCACCTGCGACAAAACCACAGGAGTCTCATGTCTGGGGATAGGTGCAGCACATGGCATGCATTATGCCAAGCTCCACATATTTGCTGCACTGCCTGCGCTGACTGCCCTGCCCCTTGCTGGGCGCAACAGCGCCCTCTGCCTCAGCGTCAATCATGCTTCCGGTGCTCAAGCAGCACAGCCTGTGCCCTGGTGGCCAACCCGGCCTGCAATGGCCACAATATTCCAAGATTGCTGCAAGGACTTCGGCCTCACCCTGTAAAGTGGTTCTGGAACTTATGCAGCAGAGCCTGCTCTGCAGCTAGCAGCTGGGCGTCCCCCCGGCGCAGGGTCCACAGCCGGTCTGACTTGCGCCACTGCTCCATGCTCAGCAGGCCTGGAATCTCCAGCACAGGGTCGTACCTACTCAGGTGCAGCCCGGCAGGCGTCTCCTGCAGCAGGCACCATTGGTGACTGTGGCTGCATGGAGCACAGCATTTGAGCATGTACACAGCAGGAGGTGCTGTCCAGCAGGGGAGTCCAAATTGGCACCTCGATTGGCTGTGACAGCTGCCTGCGTGGCTCTAACCTCAGCAGACTGAGCACCTCAGTTGTCAAAGGCCTCTAGCCAGCGCACCTCGTCTGAGCAGACGTCAATGCGGCTTTTGCTCCCCATGAGCTGGGCATAGACTGCCAGCGGCGGGTAGAGGGGCACAGTGAATGCGTCCAGCAGCTGAAAAACTTGGTTGGCTGGGTCGGCCAGGGCTTCCTGGAGCAGCAGCTGCTGAGCCTGGAGCACTGAGACCTGACCCCAGTCTGCCTGCGCAGTTGCGAGTGAGTGGTGGCAACACAGGAGGTGAGTAGTGCGGCCTGTGAGACACGACACACGGATGCACGTCCTCAGGTGTTGGTGCAGGTGCAGAAGGTGGCTATCCTGCAGTCAGGCATCAACAAGGCTGCTGTCTGCAGCTGCTTTGGCCCAACACAAATGCTGTCTGCCTCCAACTGACTCCACAATGTAAGTACAAGCCATGGCAGGAGACATCTGCTGCAGGCAGGGCATGCTGCTTGCACCCTCACCTGCACCCTGTCTGGAAGAAGAACCTGGCCCCACAGGCTGTCTTCAGGGAATGAGGCTACAGGCGGCGCATGCAGGTACACTGAGAAGAGGTGCTGCATGAGCGCTGCAACATGCCACTCGATGTGGGTGCTGCATGGGGTGCTGCCAGAACCAGCCTCGGCCTGTTGCAGACCCCGGTCAGCGGCCCTAGCAGCCTTGGCCTCAGCCAGCCCCAGGGAGGATGACATAAATTGATTCGATGGTGGGTGGGGAAGCTGCTGAGCCGTGCCTGCACCTGCTGATATGCTGTACCCTGCTTCAGCGGCGGTGACCGCCTGCTGCATGCTGCTGGGGGTGCCTCCTGCTGCCTCTGAGCAGTTCAGCACATACTGGGCTGTCGCAATGGGGATGGTGCTGGCTGCATCGTCCAGCCAATGCTCCCACAGAGCCGCATGCGGAAGGTGGCTGCCTGCCACAAACAGGAGGGCCACCTGCAGCGCTCAACAGAAGTCTCAACTTAAGGCAGCAGTCGTGTGATCCTGTGAGAGCAAATTTCAACTGGGCATAGTCCCTCTCTCAAGCAATGCAAAAAGGTGCTGCAGCAGCTTAGATGTGTCAAAGCAGGGCCCAGGATACTGTCACCTTTGGCACAGGCAGCTGAACAGAGAGGCATTGCGCCACAGTCAGTGGCTCCTCTGCTTGGCTCAGCACAGGCTGGGTGGCGGCTGCACCCTCAACTGTAGGTGAAGCCTGCTGTTGCAGCCGCGCTGCTTCAGCTGCATCTAGCGCGGCCCTCTGCGAGCCTGTGAGCAGAACATCACGCTGCACCCTGTTGCTGCCTGTGAAAGTGGCTGTACGGGGGTGGCCTGATGAGTTCTGCCCTGCCACCCAGCAGACGAGGGCAACCAGCAGGCCTGCAGCAGGGGAGGCTGGGTGACAAGGGAGGCCCTATGCCAGGATGAGCTGCGGAGACTACTGGGGAACAAGTCCTGCGGCAACCTGACAGGCAAGCAGTCAGAGTCTGATAGCACCTGTCACGGTGGCCAGCATGAGCAGGCAGGTGAGAAGCACCACTGGGGCCCTGCGGAATCGCCCTTCATGCTGCCAGCAGCAGTCTGGGCAGCTGTCCTCGTCCACACACTCCAGATTGCCCAGCCCAGATCAGTTGCAGGTGCAAGAGTTTGGCATTGAATCAGATCCTGCTGCCCATGACCAGTCTCGGTGGAAAGATGTGATGCAGGTGCACACAGATCTCATACAGGATCATTCGCGCAGCTCAGATGGGCAGCCTGGCATGCATAGTCTGCCCATCAGTAATCACGCATCTTTCCTTCTGGCTGCAGCCCAGCGCTCCTGAGTAAACGACTAGGTTGTTGCACCAGGGATCGGGGCAACCTTCTTCAACAATGGCCGAGACCGAGTACATCATTCAGGTGACCCCCTTTGTCCTTGCTGCGTTGCTGGTGCTCAGCTGCTCCCCGAGGCAATTGGGGGCCTGAGTCTGCAATGGAGGCCTTGACAGAATCCTGCTCGAGATGTTGTGAGTGCGCAGCGCCCTGCCTCGAAGCTGCCATGGTTGGTCCTGCAGCAAGGCAATGCAGCCAGTAAGCCTGGCAGGAAAAGTTGGCTCATGCCACAGGACTTTTTGCAGCAGCATGTTGCTGCCGGGGACCACATGCAAGAGGTTGCCTGCATCCCTGCCTTGCCTTGCACGATTCGCCTTGAGCAAGCGCCAGCAACAGAAGCGCAGCCGCAGCGCACAGAAGCCTGCTGGTGAAGGTCGCCCATTGCTGTGCATGCCCATTTTCCCACCAAATCTTCTGGCAGGGGGTCCGTGCTCCACGTAACGCTGCGCCATGATGCTGCCACTGCAGCATCTGAGCTCTTTTGCAATTGCCCTGCAGTCGTCCAGCACAGGCATAGCTTGCTTGCTTGGCTGCCACATAGTGGCTGCACACGCTTGCCAGCTTCTCACCTATGTGTAAGACCTGGAGACCCCTGGCCTGCAGAGTGGTCTGCCTCACCGCGCCGTGTGCACGGCAGGCCCTGCCTGTGACCCCAACAGCAAGAGATCTGCCTGCCCAAGGAGGTCCAAGTGCACGGCAGGTCTTTTGAGAAGAAGAGTGTTTTGCCTGCCACAAGCTCCAGTGTGTCTCCGTACAGCCTGCCAAACCTGAAGCTTCTGCAATGTAGGATGCCGCCACAAGTTGCTTAGCTGTGGCCAGAGGGGTGTGTCAGCTCCACAGTGCTCCTGCGCACATTGTGTCTCTCTGCCGTGCAGTACTCCAAGTCCAACCGCGCCACGTGTGCAGCGGGCAAGTCCTGCAAGCAGAAGATCGAGAAGGATGAGCTGCGCCTGGGAAGCGTGTTTGGCGAGCCCCAGATCACTAAGTGGCGCCACTGGTGAGCACATTGCAGGAATGCTGAGACGGTCAGTCTGCGCCTGCAACACAGGGCAGCAATGCTGCCAGCAGGTGTGTCGATTGCTGAGCGCCCTGCTCACAAACGCCCAGCTCCTGCCGTCATCATGCTTGCCGGTGGCCCCAGAGAGGATTTTCCAGCAGCACTGGGCTGCCTGCATCGGTCACCCCAGCACATCGCAGCAGTGGTCAAACGGGCAGTGCTTGCATGGCTGCAGAGGTGCTGAGAGAGGGGCAGTCCCTGCAGAACCTGATACCTGCACTTGTGCTGCAGGCGGTGTGTTACAGACAAGGTGCTGGGCAACATCGGGAGCACTGAGCGCCTGGCGGGCTTCTCGGAGCTCACAGCAGACGATAAGGACCTTGTGGTTGCAGCCTTTGAGAAGGGTAGTGTCACAGAGACAGCTGCTGGTGCCGGCGGGGCAGCTGAGTCGGTGAGTGCTGCCTGCATGTCTGCAGGATACTTTACATGGACGGGGGCCTGAACCTCGTTCATGATGTGTGTGAAGGATCTCTGGCGCATAGAGCGGCCATGCATCGCCTGGTCACTGCTTTTGTCTCATGGGCCAGAACAAACCTGTTGGCTGAGTCTCTCTCGTACTGCCCCAGGGTTGACAGGCCACAGGAGCAGGATGGTATAGTCACACTTTGGGGGCAAGAGGCTTCACGCCTGCATGCCAGAACACTCAGGGCTGCTGGCGCCCTGAGTATCTCCCGGCGTTGCATGGGTCTCTGGGGCAGTGTGGCAGCCCGCACTGAAGCCAGTCTGCCATGTGTCAAACACAGCCATGGCACCTGAAGAGTCCCTTGCAGCAAGCGATCCCACCTAGCAATCTGCTCCAAACCTGCGCAGCTGTGATGTGCTGAATCTCCAGGGGCATTGGCCTGCTGGACCCCTTCCTTGCTGCAAGCTGCTGCATGCCTGAGGCCGGGCGCCTGACATGGCTGCTGTGTGCCGCCCATGCAGGCAAAGAAGGCTGCCAGGGACTCCGAGCTCAAGAAGGCCGCAGCTGCAGAGGACAAGCGCCTAGCTAAAGAAACAAAGGCTGCTGAGCGCCTAGCCTCAAAGCAGGCCAAGGTGCGGTCAAGCTTGCAGTCAAAATGGATGCGCCTGCAACCTGGCAGGTGCACGCAGCTTGCGGCAATCACCACTTCTGCTGCAGCAGGCCCAGGCCATATGCAGCCAAGCTGCTTTGGGCACCTGCACTGCAAATCGATGGCTGCTTTCATCATGCTTTGCCTCCACAAACCCTCCCTGCTGCAGGAGCCAAGAAGCAGTCATCTCAGGCGCACTGCACTGGAAGCCCATCGCTGCTTTTGCAGATCAGCCTCCACATACACCCTCTGCTGACTGCTTTCAGGAGGCTGAGAAGCAAGCTGCCAAGGATGCCAAGGTCCAAGAGAAGGCGGCCAAAAAGGTGAATGCTTGCACTATCTGTGGGTCTCAATCAGCACTGGTGCCCTGTCACCTGCTCAGTGGGTTGGCCAGCAACGGAAGCTGGGCTGCTTTCAACCCAGCCTGCAGCACCACTGGGGTACAGGAGCTGGTGGCAGCTGTCCTACCATCCAAGCTGTTTGCATGGCCTGCTGTCCCCCCTCCCCCCCACCCCGCGTGCTCCCATACGCTGCCAGTCTGATGCTCCTACGAGCAGTCCTGGTGCTTTCACCTGCTGAGCTGCTGGTGAGCGTTCATGAGGGCTCATCGCGCCTGCCCTGCTGCAGGATGAGCCAAAGAAGCGAGCGGGAGGCAAGCGCAAGCAGAAGGATGGGGCCGAGCAGGTGGGCTCAGCAGACCAGGGGTGATGCACAGGGTCCTGTTCTGTGTGTAGTACTGCACTGCAGGAGTGAGCTCTCCAAGTGACTCTGCTGTCAAGGACCGTGCTCGATTTAATGAGTCAACCACCTCACATGGTGCCAGTCAAGATCTGCAGTGGCACCTCCAGGCAGCACTTGTCCCAGAGACCACTGCACAACCTGTCTGCGGCTTCAAGACTGACTTGGCTGCCTGCGAGACTCTGCTGCCCCAAGGAGTGACAGACAAGATGCGCAAGACTGCAGTGCCTCTGGTGCAGGAAGAGGAGGCGGCTGAGAGCCCAGCTGAGAGCCCATCACGGCTGCCTGCACGCAAGGGCAGAGGGGAGAAGGGAGCCAAGGCTGCTGCAGGTGCGCCCTGCAGTCTGGCATCGGTCCCTGGGGCGCCCAAGCTGGCTTGTGTTACAGATCAGTGGCTGGGCCTTGCAAAGCTGGTCTCCCCAAGCAGTCCATGCTGACACTTGCTCGCTAGCAATGGTTTGCTGGCTCAACTTGCCCAGGAACCAAGGACTGCACTCTGTGCTGATGCTTGATATCTAGCCACAGCAGTACCCTTGCTGCCCAGCTTATCTGACTGGCGGGCAGACACAACATGACCTGCACTGCAAAGGTTGCTGCTAGACAGCCTATGTGCATGTGCTCTTGAGCCCATGTTTATGTTGGTGCCTGCCCTTTGGCAACAAGCCGTTGTCTCATAGAGGGTGCCAATGCACAGCAGACAGGCTGCCAAGTGCTACCACAGTCATCGTCTTCCCATGTCGCCCTGCAGAAGAGGCTGACGCAGAGGCCTCACTCATGGATGAGCTGGACGCAGAGCCCGCCAAGAAGAAGAGAGGCCGTGCCCAAAAGAAGGCAGTGGCGGAGGACCCTGAGGACGAGGAGGGTTCTGAATGAGTCATAATGAACATGCTTCGAAGTAGATGTATATGGTCGCCACCTGCTCTTCTGGAGCTGCTCTGCTCAGGTTATATCCTGCTTCTGCCTTTAACAGGGGCCATGCCCCAGTGTGTACAAAGCTGCCCCTAGTGTCCAATGACTTGTGCACAGTGTCCTGTTACATATGACACTCAGATTCTGAATGTGAAAGCTGTTTATTTCAGCTACACTGAGAGCATGCAGAATAAGTCTTAGGTCTTCAGGACCAGAACCTGAGGGCAACGGCCCAGTGGTGAGTTGAGTGATGCTGCAGTGTGATCTTTGCGTGCAATTTACCAGGCAGGTAACAGGTAGTACGCCAAAAGTCACCGAATACAGGGAGGACAGCAATATAGGAAGGCAGGGAGTTCTTTGCAGTTTAGGTGCAGTCCAGGCTGACAAAAAGCATCTGTGCCAAATCACACACACACTGGCCAAGGCTCTGCAAAGGTAGTCTCGCAGGGGTGCTCTGCCGCGATGTCACTGCCGCGAGCGTCAATGGGTTTTAGCCAGAATGACTGTCCTTTTATTGTATCTGAGCAACAATTTATTGCTTACTAGCCGCGGCTTGCTGCCCCAAGTCTCTCATACGTCTGACGTGATGCTCAGCGTCCTGCACACAGGGGGATGACATCAAGCAAGAACTCAATGGCAAGCTGTGCAGTAACATGCATAAACCACACAAGCGCTGGCTACATTTCACAGCTTACAGGGCTGGAGCCTGCGCACATGCATGCTCACTGCAGCAACAATGGGGCAACTTCCTCCCAATGTTGCTGCTGCTGCCCAGCCCACCCAAAGGGAATGCAGACTAGGCACAGAAATGCTCGTCTGTGCCAGTCTACAAATTGCCAAGGGCCACCTGGTCCCCACCTCCAGCCCTGGCAGCTTGATCACGAGATTATATGGCCTGACTTTCTGTCGCCGGTGACAATCTCGTTGATGGGAGGGACCAGTTGTTGTATTGCAGCGGGGTGCCAGCCCTGCTGCACCATACCTGCACTGCAGCCTCCTCCGCAGCCAGCCGCTCCCTGCCGCTGTAGGCGCTCTGAGCATTTTGGGGCAGCCTCCCTGCTGCCTGCGCAGAGTCGGGCAGCACCTCCAGCTGCACATCTGGTTGGTCAGCAAAGACATCATTCAGGCTGGGCCGTTGGTCCTTGCGCACCAGAGTGCCCTTGACAGCTTTTGAACGATGGACATACTGGTGGGCGTCCAGCTCTGCAGCTGCAGCCTTCAGGCTGGATCCCTTGCTGCTGCCATCACCCCTGGTGCTGGGGCCTGCATGCAGGTGGACAGCCTGACATTGAACTAATTTGCAACATGTGCTGCGGCAATGTGCCAAGCACACTCTTCCCGTCGCAGTTGAAGGGCTGCTGTCAGTTTTGGTGTTGTGCCCTGCAGCAGGTGACTTGCGGACAGTAGCTGGGTGGTGTCTCAACGTGCCCAGCAGCAGCATGCTGGGCATCTGTTGCCAGGGGTCTGTGGGCAGAGCTATGCTGCATTTTGCTTCAACAACATGCCAAGGCTTTCTGTGTGGCTTGGCCAGACAAGCACAGAGCTCATAAATGGCGAGAGGCACCGTCATTTGAGGTGATCTCAGGGTCGTTCTCAGTGGCAAAGGAGCACACACGTACATGTGCAGTGTGCTTTGACAAGGCCGCAAAGGGACCCACCACTATTTGATGCTGGCACAGTGCAGGCCTGCCAATCAGTGGAGGGTCTGCAATGTCACATGAGCAGCTGTTGATGCAGCCTGGCCCACCAAACAAATAAGTGCAGGGTAGTCTTACAAGGAAGGACGGCTTCACAGTCTGCAGATGTTGGCCATGTTCGCTGCAGCCCTCTGAACTGCGACCTGCACACACTAGACCCACCACCATTTGATGTGCCGTCTGGGTCATCGTCGTCACTGGAGTCTGGCAACTGGTGCAGGGGCCCATGCATGCTGCGCCGTAGTTGCTGCATGTCCCGAATGACCGCAGGGCTGCCTATTTTGCGTCCCTCCCAGGAGTCCTCGTTGCTGGAGGGGAGCTTGTCTAGGGCCCTGGGGCCCAGCCCAATGCCGTACTTCAGCAGCCGCCTTGCATGTCTGCAGGCAAGAGCAGACTTCAGGACTGCAGTGGCCATGTGTTGAGCTGGTATATCGTTATGTGAGGTGCAAAACCGCTCAAAGCATCCCAGTGCTCGCGATGCAATGAGCCAGTTGCATGCCCGCAGGTGGAAGCAGGCTTTCAGTACAACCTGCTTCTGACCTCACGGCAGCAAGCACCAAGATCACACGGCAAGCTCAGGCAGGCCTGGGCAGGGGACAGCCACATGCAGCCTTTGCGTGCAGGCAGGGCCCTCGTTCCCAGCCTGGGCGCAGCTCTCCCCACAGCAGCCCCAGGCCTCAGGTGTGCACCTGCAGAATAAGCCTGTCAATCAAACCCGCGTACGCAGCAGGTGCATGCACCTGAGCACAGCCTTCTTGTGAATCGCCTGCTGAGGGGAGGCAGCCTGAAAGCCAGCTCACCCCTTTACTCAGGCGTGTAAGCTTTACTGCGACATGGGGACCTGGTCCAGGGATTACATGACCAGTAAACCTTGGGCAATCCGCAGCGAGCTCACCGTAGCCAAAGCGTGGAGGTCAGCTGTGAAGTTAGCACGCTATTCTACCAGCTCCTGTCACACCTATATCTCTGTCACATGCATTGTTCTGAAGTCAGCTGCCGGGGCACAGAGCTTGTTCATGCCTCTGGCTCCCAGAGTCAGCGCCCATGGCACGAGGGTGGCTTGGGGCCAGCCTTGGAGATGTTTCTGAGCCGGCCCAGTAAAGCATGCCTCAAGAGCCGGTGTAAAGCAATCCCGGCAGCTCACCTTCAAGCCAGAGCATGGAGCTGAGCTACAATACCGCAGACCAGGCCCAGCAGAGAAGCACACAACCTAGACTCTAGTGCATACCACAACTACCTCACCTCAGGGCCCAGGCATGAAGCTTGGCTGTGACCTTGGGGTACTCCTCTGCCAGCGCATGGAAGCGGTCGGCGTCCAGCACGTACAGGTCGCAGTTGGTGAAGGCCTGAGCAGTCATCACAGAGGAGAAGAGCTCCTTGTAATTGGAGACCTGCTCTGCAGCAGCCCCGCACATCTGCACAGCAGCATCAGAGAGGCTGTGTGAGGAGCACCTGTGCAGGACACCTGCACATCAGCGGTGGCCCTGTCTCGTCGGCTGTGCAATGATCTCGGCAGGTCACCTGCAATGCAGCAGTCGCTATGTTTGACGGCGTCTGCAGCCGGCCCCGCCTACCTGCAGTGCTGCAGGGGCTGTCTGAGAGGCGGGTGCACCATGCAAGAGCTGTCACTGAGGGCAAGAGGCCGCACTTGCATCACAGTAACAGAAAAGTCCATCTTCTAGCAGGCAGTAAGTGCATGTCAGCAGGGCATTAAGTTCGACAAGTTGCATGGCACAGGGCACAGCCCTTCGCAGTGTTTTGGCAGGGATGCCCCTGCCGGCTTGGTAGGCCCCTGCAATGCAGCAGCTGTCCACCTTGAACAGCTCCAGGCTAGATGGCAGTCTCCAAGTCCAGACCCTGCCAGCAAAGAAGGCCGCTGCACAGCAAATTGCACATGTTGAGCAAAGCTTGATGGCTTAAAGAGTGCAATGTCCACACCTCTACCGGCAGGAAAGCAGGCTGTCAATGCCCACCTTGAGCAGCTCGTCACTGGGCGGCAGACTTAGCAGGCTGTCCTCCCCAAAAAAGTCCCCATCCCGCAGCGTGTCTACCTGCAGCGCAGGAGCTGGTTGCCCCAAAGCTTGCTGCATGTGTGGTGCTAGCCAGGGGCAGGCCAAAGAAGACAGCACATCTACCCGCGGTCAACAGGACACACAGGACACAACCTGCTGGGGGAAGCTCTACTCAGTCTTGTTGACACAGGCAAAACCTCGGGTGTGAGGTGCCTGATAGCAAGCACAGCCCTGGCAGGCAGAAGCACAGAGTACATGGTGCACATGGCCTCAAAGGCACAGCTCTGTCACTGCACTCACAATCATTGTGTGCATTGCACGCCCTGGCCGGCCCTAGACGAGCACATAATCTTGGGCAGCAGGCCGAGCAGCGGTCCAGATCTCTGGAGGAGTGATGCAGCTCTGCTGCCAAGCTGCAGGTGGCAGGAGTGCGATCATCTACGGCAGCCTGAAACAATATCGTTTGTTGTACTCACAGTCGTGGTGTCCACAGCGCGCCCCTTGTCGTCGTGCGTCGCCATGACCAGATTGATCAGGCCTGAGCGTATGAAGTACATGTGGTTGCTGGGCCACCCTTGCTGCACAATCTGCTGGCCTGCAGGGCATGGGGGCATAGGTTGCTGGCTCTGCTCTGCTGCACAGTCTGCAGGCCTGCAGGACAGGACGATGCCCTGCTGCACAACCTGCATGTGTGGGCACCTGATATGTCAGGAAAAGTGTAAGACGTGTCATTGTCGGGGCAGCTCTGCCACGACGTACTCGCCTGCAGCGCTCACAGGCACTGAGTGCTGGGCCAGCCCCACTGCACAAACTTATTGCCTCCAGTCCGCAAGCGGGAGATGGCATCAGCTTGGACATGCCATTATCAAGCTGTACACCATGTGGTACAGGTAGGCTTCACTGTAGTGCAGACAGAGCTTGGGTGAGCAAACATCAGGCATACAGCGTCTAACTTGCTAACAGACACGTCAGTGGGCAATGCCCTCAGCCAGGCACTGCTTGCGCGCGCCCACCCCGCAGTGCGTAGGCAGGGCATGGCTCTACTGACAGACGGCGCATGGGGGTACTGGGGCTTTACAGAGCTTGCAGTGCCCAGGCAAGGCACAGCTTTGCCTTTAAAGTAGCCAGTACATGACAACCTTCAGGCAAGCGGCGTCCAGCCACCCATCTTCGTGTGCATACACGAGCCACCGCTCCAGGGCCACAAGGCATCAGGGTGGGCTGCGGGTCCAATCTAAGCCGCAGTTTGACCAGCCCATGTCCTCAAGTGCGTAGGCTGGGCACATCCACTACATATGAGTGCAAATGCAGGCGAGCAGTGCTAACCCAGACCGACCCTGAGCCGTCAGGCAGGGGCAGCTCCAGAGCCACACGCATCAAGATGGGCACAGGCCGGGCAGAAGCGACTACCACCTGCTGACACCTGCGTGCTGACACCTGCCTGTAAATGCAGGGGCAGCTACAGGGGTCCTCAGGGTGCGCAGAGGCAGCTGGGGCCCCACTACATCAGGAGTGAAGTGCCTCAGCACCCACCTTCAAGAGCATAGGCTGCGCGCAGCTCCAGGGCAACGCGACGCATCAGGGTGGGCTCCTCTGCAATGATGGGCACCTTCTCCAACAGCGCCCGCGCAGCATGCATTGCCACGTCAGTCTGCAGGTATCGCAGGAAAGGTGTCACAATGACAAATGTTTCCTCTGCCTGCTGAGCTGCCTCAGTCTGGAGGCAGCGCCACTGACGTGCGGCGTGCAGCACCGCTTGAGTCTGCAGGCAGCGCAGATGAAGGCTGTTGTCGAGGACCTTTCGAGTTGCCACTGGCAGGTGGCCGACTCGCAGAGCTACTGCAGTCTGCTGACTGCTCAGACCAGAGGCACGTCTGGTTTGAAATAGGTGCAGTGCCAGCGTTGCGTGCTGCGTCACAGCACGTGAGCTCACTGTGGAATGAGGCAAGCAATAAGTCACATGCTGGCTGAGCCTGCGCTGCCTGTACATCAGACGGCAGAGGCAGTGCGGTGAATTATGCTTTCCATCTCCACTTTTGAACCTTTGGACTGCCTCCGCTTGTAAAGCCTTCTCTGCCCCGGTCAGAGTGCCGCAGAGCAGAGAAGTCGATGGCCATATGTGGCAGGCAGACCAGAGGGGCCCAACTGAGTGGTTCACACGTTGCCAGGTATCAAGGGGCAAAGCCACACTCAGCATGGCCAGTGATGGACTTTGAGAGTCACAGCAAAGATAGGCAGCTGGCAGGCATGGCAAGGCCAGTGGAGCGTTGCCCATTCGCGTGTTTGCATGCCCACCTGCATGTCGTATGGCAGCTCCTTGAGAATCTCGCTCTGGTTGCGGATCCTTCCCTCTCTGTACTTGTACTTGAAAAACTGCACACAGCATACTTGAAAAACTGCACACAGCAAGCCTGAGCTCAGCCCAGACTCATTCAGCCAACTAAGGGCCCAGCCACTGTCCATCATTGGTGCCATGGCAAGAGCCAAGGCACCCTCTGTGCCACAGGTGTCTCAGCTGTGGCAGATCAGCTGCCTCAATCAAGCTGCCTCATGCACCTCATGCAAACAAATCTGTTCCAGCGAGCACTTGCTTGCCTGGATGATCTTCTGGCGCAGGTCTTCAGGTAGGTCCTTGTCATCTGTGGTCTCCTGCAGGGAAGGAAGACATGCATGGTCGCTCTTGGTTACATGAGGACTTGCAGAGGACCTTCTGTTTGGGCTGCCTGGAACCACACAGCCTGCTGTGGGGCTTCATCAGCAGCAGCTGGATGCAGAGCATTCACTGCTACCAGCCCCCTGCTGCAGCAGTGCACTCTGCAGCCCCAAAGCGCTGCAGTCAGCTCACCATGATGGTATCCATCTTGAGCTTGTACTGGTGGCGGCTGCTGCTAGCGCTGAGAATCTGGGCAATGATGAACCCATTCATGACTGCAAACATGACAGCAACCTGCAGGCAGGCGCAGATCATGGTAGCGGGCAAGTAATGGCACCTGCAGATGCTGCTGCCGGAGTGCGCAGAGCAGGCCCAAGCGACTTTGTGATGCTTGCTTCCAGCAGACTG
The DNA here is from genome assembly GCA_963969365.1 of Asterochloris sp. CNOR1. Classification (NCBI taxonomy): domain Eukaryota; kingdom Viridiplantae; phylum Chlorophyta; class Trebouxiophyceae; order Trebouxiales; family Trebouxiaceae; genus Asterochloris; species Asterochloris sp. CNOR1. The sequence continues at coordinate 1,451,386 of OZ017756.1, read as the reverse complement.
GTCAGAGCAGTTAGGGCTAGTTCTGTCTGTGTTAGAAGGAGTGTACAACGTGATCATGCAGTAAGTCCGGCCCAGGGCCTTTGCTCTGGCGTCATGGCAGCCTTGATGGGTGGTGCCAGTGCTGTCTGCATCTTACCGTGATCATGCAGAAGACCCAGACAAGGGCCTCTCCCCAGGTGACAGGAGGATATGAACCGTAGCTGAGCCCTGCACATCAAACTGGCCAAGGGTGGCTCCGCAGCTGAGCAGCAGCATGTGCAGCTGACTGCACGTGCTTTGTTGATCTGTGCAGATCCATCAGGCAGGCACTGTCAGAGGAGCCAGGCTTGCCTATCATGGCCGATGTGACTGAGTAAATGCTGAAGAGGTACTGTACAGGGAGTACGTCGTCGATGATGCCCAGTTGTGCTGGCCAAGTTACTGCAGTAGCAGAACAAATGATCTGCATTTTCTCAAAGGCACGGTGCAGGGCATTTGGCAACAACCTGCTTGCAGCAGGCAAGATGCTCAACAGACTATGTCAGCTGTCAAGAAAGGCCTCTCCCACCAGAGCTCATTTCAGGTTCATGCTTTAGCCAAAGAGCTCAACATGGGGATTTGTCATGACCTCCAAGTGCTGAATGGCCGCAGCAGCAAAGTGCTTGGCACAGGAAGCTGTGCACATCTCAGCATGCCTCTGCGGTAGCAGGCGCTTACGTGGTGGGAAACCCTCCAGCCGGATGGTCCACCACAATGCGCAGGCATACCTGCACAAAGGACAGTGTCACCATCGTCAGGCCTCATTGATGGGGTTGCTGGGGCACCTTAGCCAGAGCGATCAGGCAGTTCCCCCACCAAGGACTGTGCAAGTGACGTTTGCAGCCCCAAAGCTGAACTTTACATCCCAAGACAGAAGCCTTGCTCCTTATGATGATGATGTACTAAAACACCGATGCACAGCAAACCATGCGGCAAGCATCCATCTTCCACCTCATGCAGTCCCTGCCACATCCAACAGTGGGCCCCCAGACGAGTTGAACCATAAACAGCAAGTCACAGGCAGGGCAGCCACTCACCAATGCACGGCAATCGCGATCGCGATGGCAGCCGCACTTAGCCGCCGGGCACCAAAGCTGAACTCCTGTCGCACGTCTGAAATGTAGTCGATCCACCTGAAGGGACTGCCCTGCGCGCGGCGCCGAATGCCAACGACGCGCAGCAGCCTGCAGGCCGGCACAGGTCATGCGCCTTCCTACAACATAGAGGGCTGGTGCATGCTAATGCAGCAGCCTGACACCACTGCTGTGGGTGGCGCAGCCTGCCAACGAACGCGTCAGTTTGACGGCAGGCAGGGAACACATTGTCTCAGCAATGGGCATTGGTGCATGCTGCTGGAAGGGCTGTCATGGGCGCTGGATGAATGCAGCTGCCTGCAGACAGGCGCTAAAACAAGCTGCACCAGCAGTCTGCACTGTGCACTGAGGCATGGAGGGTCTGCTGGGAGCAACACAGCATGTCACTAGGTGCAGCGGCATGCAGGACTCAAGTGGAACTCATGTCATCTTGGCATTTGGGATGTAGCACTGAGGCATGCTGCTGGAGGGCTGCCTGGGCATAATGACACATGCAGAATAGATGCAGCTGCTGGCAGGCCGCCCACTGAGCAAGCTGTGCGGATAGGTTGCTGGGGCGGTTGCTGGCAGCTGCACAGAGGTGACACAGAAGTCTCTTTCAGCTTGTGTCTACTGAGGGCACCGAAACTGAACTCTCTTAAGGCTCCAGCCACCAGGGCCAGGCCAGTATGGAGGCCGCGGCTGGACTGCCTTTGCAGTGCATTTGAAGTATGGAGGCCAGGGCTGGACTGCCTTTCGAGTGCATATAGAAATGAAGCCCCAGGGGCCAATAGCACTGAGGGAGAAACAAGTGGCAAACAGACCCAGTTTGTACCCACCGTATAAGATTTGGCAGGTTGTAGAAATAGACACCGGGGGCAGCTGTGAAGAGGATGCACTCCAGAGGGATGCAGCTGATGGCATCCACCCAGAACCAGACTCTGATGTAGCGCCGCCTGCAGATGGCCAGCCAAAGTCCAACATGCTGCAGCCACCATGTTCTTGTAAAGTTCGACAGGCTGAGACAGCAGCTTGGCAAGTCGCACTGCCAGCTGGCTTCTTCTTCTGATCAGGAAGCTTGATTGGCAGGCAGGTGGCTTGCCCTAGCTGCAACCCTGATGCTTAGCAGGCTCATGGCAGCGGCTGCTGGGCTTGTGGCAGCTGGAATCAGCTGCAGCTTCTTCCAGTCCGTGATGCTCACAGACTGGAGGCGGCAGAGAGCGAAAATGCAAGATGCAGACAGCGACTGTGAGCATAAGGCACCAACTTTAGTCAAGAGCACACCAGATGGCTTTCAGGCTGTAGTTGCGGGCCCCATCTGCCTCAGTCACGCCTGTGATCATCTGGACAATAATGTCTACCTACAGCATGCGTGGAGGCACCTTTTTCACTCCAGGGGAATTGGACACCCTGTCAGGCGCTTGTAGTCAACAAATATATCAATACAGGTCAATCGCAACACACAATGCAGCACGGTTGCTGCCGCGCCGGGGTGCCGACAATCACCAACGAGCACCTCATCACTGAGGCCTGGTGAAAGCGCCAGTGATCATGCCACTGACCAGCGCTCACCAAGAAAAAGTAGTTTGTCATGACGGGGAAGATGCGCCACCCCTTATCATAACTGTTGCCAGGGTGATATGAGGGCCCCATGCGGTTGCCGCCACTGATGGTGCAGTAATCGCTGCAAGACACAGCTTGTGGTCATGCTGGTGGGAGCCGTTGAGACAGGACAGCTGTGCTGAGCAGGTGCTGCACACGCAAGACCCAGGCTGGGAATGCCATGGCACAACCCCTAAAGGGTGAGCAGCAGCGCACAGTAAACATTCTGGGCCCAGCCCAGGAACGGGCTGGAAACAGCACCTGGGACGAGAAGCAGGGCAGGCCTATCCACACAGCTGCTGCAGGCTGGAGACACCAGCACATGGACTGAGTAGCACGGCAGTCAAGAGACAGAGATAGCCAGAGTACCCACCACTGCTCTGGCTCATCAAAGTATGCTACTAGAACGGGTAGATAGAACACAAGTAGGAATATCATGACCACTGCAAAGCTGTTCCAGATGCGGCAGAAGGCGCCCTGCACATAGCGGAGCACAGCTGCTGGGCTCTGCAATTTGGCAGCCTAGTTGAAACAGCAAGATTGCAGCCCTGCACATGGCAAAATACAGCTGAGAGCCCTGGAAGTTGAACTGCGAAGCCGGCACAGCCAACTGCCAGGGCGATGACTTGATGCCAAGGTTCTAGCTGAGCCTTGCTGTGTGGTGTGCTGATCTGGTCTGCCATGTGCTGGTCACCAAAAAAAGGCTGTCTGTGTAGCCTGTCAACAGGAGACAATGCTTGAGGCCAAAGGCCTATGCCTTGGCCAGCTTGGCCTGAATCAGCCTTTGAATTGCCACTGAGCACAGCGAAGCAGCATGCATTGGCACTGCAGCATGCTGGCACAAGGCAGCAGTTTCACCCACTCGTGGTTTATTTGGCAGCCTATGACCTGCTTCTTTGTCACGGCAGGACTGCTTGGTTGGCAAAAGAGCTCCGTGCTTCGATATCTGGCCTTTCCATGTTGCAGCATAGATGGAAGAGGCAGGGCACACCTCAGGATCTAGCAGGTAGAACGGCTTGTGCATGCCCATTCTCTCCTGAAGAGCGCCTGAGGCTGCGCTCAGGCCTTGGGGGTTGTTGAATTGGATGAGTCCTTCACTCAGTGGCCTGCAGCGGGCACAAAGTCTTGGGCAGCAGGCAATGAAGAGTCTAGGAGCATGCGGCACAGCCCTGCCACTGCTCCCCAGAACCACTTGCTGCTTTGGCACAGCAGATGCACGCTTGTAACTGCACGCCATGCTCTTATGCCCAGCTGATGGGCGACAACGTGCCTGATGAGACCTCGCCGCTTGTTGAGCCTGGCATTTGCAGACTTCTGCCGCAGAAGCAGCTCGGCGTGCAGCCTCTTCAGCTCGTTGTGGGTGTGAGTGTCCATCCTGGTTGCTGCCCCTCAGTTGCTGCCCTGTGCTGAGCCTGCTGATGTTGGCCTGGTGTCAAGGCTGACCCAGATTCAGCCTTTCATCTGTGTGGCAGCAGACATTGCCTTGGCCTACTCACCAAGCTTCATGGTGTACATGAGCACCTGAGGCTGCTGGATAGGCCTACCTCACATCATGAGCACAGCCTTGGCTTCAAGCACCCGTGCATGCACATGCAGGGCTTGAAGGCAGATGGATATTGCCCCTGTTCCTCACGGCCATTTCCATAGGGGATGCCCAATTGAATAGCCCCACTTGCATTTTTCAAGAAGGGGTTTGTCAGATAGGCCAAATTAAGCGGCCTGCCCTAGCAACGCTTACACTCAAAAAGCATAGGCGGTATGGGACCTCAGGACTCAGGAGCTCAAGTATTTGAGGATCTCCAACTAGATGTCAAGCTGCTACAGGCACTGCACAAGAAGGAGCTGGTGACTCCAACTCCTGTGCAGGTATGTTGCAAAGCCTCAGTGTGTCTCCTTGTGATACGCATGACTCATGGCCCCAGCTGAAGTGCAGGCCAGATGCATTCCAGAGGCCCTGTCCGGCCGGGACGTCATTGCACAGGCACGGACTGGGTCTGGTAAGACCCTTGCCTACCTGCTGCCCGTCATGCACAGGGTCCTGCAGCAGGGCAAGGGGCCCCAAGGCTGGCAGGCGCTCATTATGGTGCCAACGCGGGAGCTCTGCGAGCAGGTGAGCTCAGTTGATTTTCTCATCCTCTGCTCAGCTGGAGCTCTTCTTGTCAATGTCGGGGGCTGCACTCCTGCACGTTCTCATCTTAGACGCTGCTGCTTGGGCTTTGCTCCTGGATGCCCAGCACACACACATACTACAGTGGTGCTGTGCAAAATCAACGTGTGTCAAACAAAGTCTCGTCGGAGCCCAGGAGCCCATTTCTCTTGTGCCAATGAAGGACAGAGCACCCTGCACTGTGCAGGTGGCTGAGGAAGCTGCAGCTGTGGGCGTCCACTGCGGCCTGAAGGCCACAGTCTGCACAGCAGAGGGCCCCCAGGCAGTACAGGCCACTGCTGTGCGCACAGCAGGGCCCATTGTGGTGTCTACTCCCGGCCGGGTGGCCAGAACCCTCAAGTCAGGCCTGCTGCCCACGGAGACACTGCAGCAGCACCTGTGCGCGCTGGTGCTGGATGAGGCAGACATGCTGCTGCTGCATGAGTATGAGGAGGACCTGCAGGCCATTGCACCCCAGGTGGGTTTATAACCACAAACCAGCAAGGATGATTGGCACCCCTCTCTGACCAGACAGCGGGCACACAGCAAGACTGTTCCCCACCTGCAGGTCCCCCGGGCCTGCCAGTGCATGCTGATGAGCGCCACCACCAGCGAGGATGTGCGACGCCTGGAAAAGCTGATGCTGCACAACCCCCTAGAAGTATCATGCCTGGACCTGCATCCCAGGCAGGACACTCTGGCGGCTGCCAATGGGGCCGGCAGCGCGGACAGCATCGCTCACTTCAGGTTGGACTGCAACAGGTGGGGCAGACAGCCAATGTACTGCCTGTAAGCACACAGGCACCTGCTGTGCACGTCTATCTCAGGACCTGGGCAGGGCAGCCTGGCAGCAAGGACAGCCTTGCTCACACTTGGCTGGCCTGTGATGGGTGAGGCAGGCGCACATGCACTGGCAGCAGCGGACAAAATGCAAAGATGGGCCAGACCACATGCTGCCAGTATGCTGTCCCTTCACAAAGATTTGTATTGAGTTGCTGCGCTCAATGTGATTCATGTGATGTATGCTGGTGGCGGGAGCAATCTGAGATGCTGCAAGCTGGGAAGATCTGGCAAAGTCTGGCTGCTGCACACATCCACCTGTGGCTTGGTGAGACATGGAATCGCTGAGCCAAGTGCCAGCTGCCTGCTGCAGGTCTGACAAGCTGCTGGCAGTCATGGCACTGCTGCGCCTGGGGTCAGTCCGCCGCAAGGTCTTGGTGTTTGTCAACAGCATCGACTCAGGATACCGCCTCCGCCTCTTTCTGGAGGCCTTTGGCATCCGCAGCGCAGTGCTGAACTCAGAGCTGCCGCTCAACAGCCGCCACCACATTTTGCAGGCAAGGTTGGGGGTCCTGGGGGTACTGCTGTCTTGGGGGGTTACAGGAGTTCAAGGTGCTGCTCAACAGCCGCCACCAAACCCTGTCGGCAAAGCCTTGACATCCTGTTGCCTGTGACTCCTGCTGTGGGGGGCAAGCACGATGCTCAACTCGCAGCTGCTTTTACCCAACCACCACATTGTATCCACCCTAGGGCCTTGTACCACTTGGCTGAAGCTGGGCATCCTGCTGCCAGCATGGCTGCAAACCTGCTCTTCTGGTGAGGAGGCCAGTCTGGGGCAGTGCTGCATGCTGGGCCCTGCCAGCCACAACAGGGGTGTGCCAGCGCCCTTGGGGGTGCCTGCCTGACTTTGAGGTCCCAGCTCAAGAGTCAGTGCCGACTGCTAGCCGCTGCTGGTTGCAGCAGGGCGCGATATGGCCAGCAGACTGGGCACTGCTGGAGCTGCTGCCATCCTGAAATGCCGTATCATGCGTCACAGAAGCTGCAGTGGCCAGACCGCATGGCGCTGCTCTGCATGCTCAGCCAGGCCAGTGGGCGAGAAGCTGTGGTCGGTACCTGCAGGAGTTCAACAGGGGACTGTTTGACTACCTCATTGCCACCGACGACCCCGCCAAGGCGCCGGCCCAGCAGCATCAGGCTGGCGCCAAGCGGAAGGCAGATGTGCTAGCAGCAGCCGATGCTGCAGGGCTGGACGATGAGCCTGACAACAGCTTCTCAGCCGAGGTGAGGAGCGTGCAACACCTCTGCATGGGCATCCAGCTGCATTGAACTCAGCGCACCCTCCCTGCCAAGCTGAGGTGTGCAACCTGTGCAGCATCTCTGCACCAACGGGGTCTGCAGCTTCCCTGGCCCCACAGCTGCAGGGCGCCGAGTCAGCTCTGCTCTGCTTACCATGGGCGCCAGACGGTCTTCCCTTGCATGTTGCTCTCCTGAGCAAGTTCCTGAGCTGGCTCCAGTCTTTGCAGGGGTTGACAGCTGCACCATGCCGCACGTTGGTGGCATGCATGCTGCTTCTGCCACCCTGTGGCAGGTGATGAGCAGGTTGTGGTGCTGACGACTGCTGCATTTCTGCAGGAGGTCCCGAAGAAGAAGTCAGCGGGCGCTAAACAGCAGCAGAAGGGACAGAAGCGCAAGGGTTGCCCTGCAGACAATGCAGGCCAGGAATATGGTGTCACGAGGGGGATTGACTTCAAGGGAGTCTGCACTGTGGTCAACATGGATCTTCCACAGACATTGTCAGGGTGAGAGCTGTCCCTACGCCCTCAGCCTCTGCGTGCAGCAGGGGACCTGGCCACCCCTGCACTATGGCCAAGATGGGCCTACCCCAGCCGCTGCCTGGTGGAGCTGGGGCATAATGTCAAGGGTGCTCTGCTTTGCATCATGACAACTTTTGCCCCGCCATTTTGCTTTGGTCCCCTCTGGACGGCATGACACCAGATGGCACAAGCCTGCTGGCAGCCAGGGAGTTCCAGACAGGCCCAGCCTGTGTCTTGAGCTCTCAGCCTGATGCTAGCATGTGCCTGCTGTAGCCTGTAGTCCTGGTGAGGTTGCGCTGTCTACACCTTGTCACTGGCTGCAGATATGTGCACCGTGTGGGGCGCACTGGCAGGGCAGGACAGACCGGGGAGGCCATCACTCTGGTGGCTCCTGAGGAGGGTGCCTTTGCTGAGGAGCTGTCAGCAAGCCTGGGTGAGCCATTCTCCTAAGTGGGCGTCCCTGCTGTCGGATGCATGCACAGGACCTGCACAACTTTTTGTGGCGCTGCAGAGCAGCCATCAGGCAGATAAGGGAACGCATTGAATCCAAGTATGCATTGGCTCTGGACCCACTGCAGTTGCGGAAGACTGCACACACAAAGTGGCGCCCAGGTGATTTTAGCCAGCTTACGTGCAGCTACCAGGTGGAACCGTTAGGGCCTCACCCTCAGCCAATGGGCAGCTGGCCTCCTCAAGGCTGCAGGTCTACTGTGCAGGTGCGCTAAAAGCACTCATAATGTTCTGGAACGCTGCCTGGCACACTATCTGTGGCTTGTTTTCTGCAGAACAGCCGCATCAGACCACTTCTGGTCTGCGCAAGCTTCAAAGCCTTCCATGATAGGGTCTGCACCAGAGTGCCATGTCAATCTTATCCCCGACCCCAGACCTGCGGGCGGGCTTGTTCAGAGGCCTGCAGTCCAATTGTAGCAGGGCACCAGCTGCATGTGCGGGTGGCCTGCAGTCATACCCTTGGCACCAGCCACAAGTGCTGTGCGCTTGCCAGCAGAACTCTGCTGGTCTGCTTGTGCAGGGAGTGCAAACGTATGGGGGCAGGGATATGGCGATGGCGTGGGGCAGCCCTTATGTGCTTGGCTCAACAGGGTAGCCCCAGGTTGTTGAGCGCTTGCCAGCCAGAGGCACCCTGCTGGTCCATTTGTGCAGGCGGCGGCAATGCGGAGCATGGCACAGCTGACCTGGGTGCAGGCCTGCCGTCCTACCCACGACTCACCAAGGAAGCCATCAATGCTCTGCGCTATCGTGGTGAGGATGTAGCACGGTCCCTCACCAAGACAGTCATCAAAGAGGTGGGCTCCTGCTCCCTCCTGGGTCGATCCAGTAATTTTCAAGTGGCCCTGCAGTTCGGTAAGTCAAGTGGCCCTGCAGTACGGTAAGTCATTGAGTCAGGGGCACTAACGCTGTCACTCGTCGAGGTGAGCGCAAGCCAGACCTGTTGTTGGCGGGAGGAAAAGGGGCCTTAACGCAAGTCACCGCAGTGTTGTGGCGAGCAGCTGTGGCAGGGCAGCTTATGTTAGGGATGCACGGCAGGCACCCAGCCCCTTCCACCGCCTTCGTTGTGATGCCTCCTGCATCAGCTGCCTTGCCCCTCAAGATCTCAGAGAGGTTTCCAATCCCAGCATCTGAGCTTCAGTGGCAGTTATGTAGTGGGGGAAGACCTTTACTGCTCGGTGCTTGCTGACTGCCTTGGACGCCTTCCATGCTGCCAGAGTCACATTCATTCCAGCTGCTGTGCAGGCGCGGGCCAAGGAGCTGCGGCTGGAGCTGCTAAACTCTGAGCGGCTCAAAGCCCACTTTGAGGATCACCCAGGCAAGCCTGGTGCTTTGTGTCAGGTTTGAATATAGGTGGCAGGTCAACTTACAGATGGCTGGCTGCACCCTGCTGACCTGCTTGTTGGCAGCCTGGGTCAGCCCCACCTTTGCTCTGGAACAATGGGCTGTCTGTCCTCAATCAGCATCACAAAGCAGGTATCGTGGGCATGCTTGGGGCCTTGATGGCCACTTTAAATGCCTGCAGGCGACCTTACTCTACTGAAGCATGACAAGGCCTTGTCAGCTGCCACGCCTCAGCTCCATCTGCGCACCCTGCCAACATACCTGAGGGAGAAGACAACAGGAAATGACGCAGGAGACATGGCAATGAAAAGTGAGCCCTGACACTGCAGCAGCAGCAGCCTTTTCACGTTGAGCCTATCTGCATTTCAGACAGATGGGCTCAATGTCTCATGGTGTGATCTGGCCAGCTGGTGCTGCACTTCTGCACCATCTGCGATGTGGTGCCTGAGGTTGATCAGGAGTGTGATCACAAAATCAGGCTGAACTGTCACCGGCATGCCCACGAGCAAATGAAAGCCATCAATCAGGCGCTCACGCTGCATGCGTGCGGGACACATCGTCCTGAGGCATGATGTGTTGTGCAGGGCCCAGGCCCGCTGCACGACGGAGACTCTCAGGTGCAGACCCCTTGAAGATGGTCAAGGGGTTTGTGAGGGCGCCCAGAAAGGGGGACACCGAGCTGACTGACATGGAAAAGGCTGCGCTGGCTAAGAAGCCCAAGAAAGGCAACAAGCACCAGGCAGGTGGCTTTCAGCCCAAGCGCAACGTCAGGAAAGGCAAACTCCGCAAGCGCTGATCAGCAAAACTTGACATTGAGCACAGTCTGCAGCTTCCAGTAGCACCCCACTAATGAACTCCAGTGAAAATGTGGCAGTCTCCCCACTGAGTCCAGGTGCCTTACTGTCCAATCCCGTATGAAATGCATGACCCTCGTTCTTTGCCACTGCTTGAGCTCCTTGCAGAGCCGATCGGCTGCCTCACTCAGCTGCCTGAATGGTCAAACTTTGACGCGTTTCAAACGACGGCTGTATGACTGCTGCCAATGCAGCGGAGATCGCCAGGATTGAGGGCGGTCTTCTGGTGGCTAGTAAGTTCACGATGTACTGCGCATGCCATGAATTCTCTGCCCCCTGACCTTCACAGGTCCACTTCAATGTGCAGCTCATCAGCTCCGTCTTTGTGGTGGCAGCCTTCTACTCTGGGGCAATTTGGGGCCAATCCAAGGTGGGAGGCCCATAGCATTTGATTTGGAGGGGACCCTGTTTGCATTGAACTAAACCTGCGTGGGGTGCTGGCTTGCAGGTTTGCTGCACAGAAAGTGCCTCCCTCGGCAAGCGCCCCTTCATCTTAACTGGAACTCCCGGCAAAGCAAACAGTGTTGCGGATGCCAATCAGACTGCTGACGCAGCAGGGCAGACGGCCACCTACACCATTGTTGCCAGCAGCAGCCGCAGTGTGCCACAGGGTGATCCTGCTGCTGACAGCACAGCTGCTGCAACTGCTGGAGCTGACGGCGCTGCAGCAGCAGTCCTAGCTCGAGTGGCTGACACGGAGAAGCAGGCAGCCATCAAGGCTGCCTTCCTCCATGCCTGGAAGGGCTACAGAACCCATGCATGGGGCAAAGATGAGCTGCAACCTGTCAGCAAGCAGGGTCGCAGGTGAGCCGCCTGCTTTGTTGTGCCAGCTTGTGCGCCAGGCAGATCACTCGTCCGCTTGCCTGCCTGCAGGCCAGCCTGCAATGAGGTGCTCCTGCCCTGTTGGCATGTTGTGGGGCATGGCATGCTTTTGGCCCCGAACTTCACACCTTGCCACACATTAGCTGTGACAGATGCTGTTCTGCTGCCTGCCCGACACACCTGCTGAGCCCTAGGCTCTGCCGGCAGATTACGACATGGCGCTGACCCAACTCATCACTTCCTGTTCTCTCATCCTGTGCAGCTCTGAGAATGCCCCCTTTGCGGACATGGCGGCCACTCTGGTTGACAGCCTCAGCTCCCTGTGGATGCTGGGCTTCAAAGAGGAGTTCCAAGTGTGAGCCACAGCCATCTGGCTGCAATCTCACCTCACAAGGCTGCCTTAGGATGCTGCACAACCTTGAAGTTTAACTAATCTGGCCTGTCCTCAGCACTGCGCAGGGTGCTCTCGTGCGAACATGCTGTGCGCGGCGCACACTGCCTCGCCCCCTTGCTGCCTCTTGTGCTGTTTGCGATCGCCCTGCATATCACTTGCTCTCTTTGCCAGCACCACCTGCCTCCCCAGCGCTCTGCACAGATTTCCTTGACTCTTGACAGCGCTGCCTGTGCTTCACAGTGCTGCCAGTGTCCTATGCCTAGTGAACATGCTGTGCAGAGCACTGGGGAGGCAGGCAGTGCTGACAAAGACAGCTCTGCTTCTGACAGCGCTGCCGGTGTCCTATGCCTGGCTTTGCCTTGACTAATGCACGCTGCCTTCACTGCAAGTATAAAGTGGCCTGGGACACAGTCATCAAGCTCCCTGCCCAATGCGCTGCCTCCATATCATATGTCCTGTCCCGTCTGCAGGGCAGCTGCCTGGGTGGAGAAGGACCTGCAGTTCAAGGTGGGCTCACGGATGAGCCTGTTTGAAACCAACATCCGTATTTTAGGGGGCCTGCTCAGCGCGTTTGATCTTTCGGGGCAGGCCCCATTCCTGGAGCGGGCCACGCAGCTGGGCGACCTCATGCTGACACATTTTCCAGCGGACACCCCAACAGGTGAGGCTCAGCCAGCGCGCTGTAGGATTTGGAGGCCGGCTGGCTTTTGCAGGTGATGTGGTCAGGCAATTTCACGCTGACACACTGCCAGCAGGCAGCCGGACAGGTGAAGATCAGCCTGTTTCTCGAGAGGCCTGCAGCAGGCAGTGCCTGCCAGCTCATTCGGGAGCCGTGGTCAGGCAACTCCAGCAGAGCACATAGGGTCTTATGAACGGGGCACACGGATTCGCCTGGCCTGCTCTGAAGCTGCAGATGAGTGGGTCAGCCAGTTTTGAGGGCTGTTGTTTGGCAAAGCAGGTTTCTGCTGCAGCACAGCGGGTCCCTGCCAGGTGTGCTGGCTGCCAGCGCAGCACGAGCACCCAGCAGCGCTGCTCTGAGCCTTGCAGACCCCATGCAGGCATGCCGCTGAACTGGGTCCAGCTGGCGCAAAGTAAGCCAGGGGAGACCAACGGCGCTCGGGGCAGCGTGGCAGGTAAGGCCCAGCCTCACGCTGTGCATGGTGCAGACTGGCACCTATGCAGCTCGCAGACTTGAGCCTGTCGGCCTGTGTTGCTGTGCACTACAGAGCATGTGATGCAGCCAAAAGGAAAGTGTTCATGCCTGGGAAGCAGCCTGCATCAAGCACTTGTTGGGTGCCTGCATGCACTGCAGCAAGGAGTACACATGAGCACTAGGGGTGACATGATGTGGTCAAACCATGTTGCCTGCATGCACTTCATATGAGAGTCCGCATGAGATCTGGAGGCAACATGGTGTGGTCACCCCTCCGCTTGCAGAGTGGGGCTCCTTTGGACTTGAGTTTTACCGCCTCAGCAAGCTGACAAGGAACCCCAAGTACTTTGCAGCAGCAGAGAAGATCTACAAGTTTGTGTTCGACAGGTTCTCCACCCAAGTGAGCAGCCCTGTCTGGTTGTCATCAACGATTTGCACCTCCCTATCCCCGCCAGGTATAATGCGGTTGCCTGGGTCCCCCTCTCTCAGCATGTAGGTGAGTTGCTTGCCTGGTATGCACTACACAACTGCACCTATATTTGAAGTTGTATAGAGCACTGATAACCTGCCGATCAGGTTCCGAGGCACTGTGACATCTTTGACTGGAGGGCTGCCCCAAGCGCATTGCTGTGGTGGTAGGGCATGCCGGTGACTCAGCACCCGAACACCGTGCCCACACCTGAGATTGCCAGAACCCGGCAAGATGGGCTCTGCTTTGCTGCTCATGCAACCATGGCTGGCATTCCCGTCAGTACAGCAGGCAGTGCGCAAGGGTGCAGAGGTTTGCACACTTCCAGGCCTGGGGCGGCAAGCAGCTGAGATTGGTGCATGTGACAACATGCAACACTGTCCAAAGCCCTCACGCTGTGCTCTGCTGTGGTGGCAGGGCGTCCTGCCATCCTTCATCCAACTGGCTTCAGGGGAGTGGAGCAGCGGCACGCTGACCATTGGTGCCATGGGGGACAGCTACTACGAGTACCTCCTCAAGCTGTGGCTCCTCAAGCAGCCCCAGGTGGGACCATCCTTCTGAGTGCTGGTCTCGCGTGGAGCCGGAACAGGATGCTGCTTGGCTGCGCAAGCTGGGTCTGCAAGCAGTGGCACTGACATGCTGCCCGTGCCTGGGACTCGCACAAGCTGTGGCACTGGTAAGGCAGCAGCAGGTGACATAATCCTTTGGAGCGCCTGCTTCTGATGTCAGCCAAGGGTAGGATGCTTCGTCTGGTGTGCCTGCTGCCAGGATAGCTACATGAGGGTGCTGCTCAGCTGTTCGAGCTGGGGCTCCTTGAGCAGCCCCAAGTAAGACTCGCTCACAGACGCTCGCAGACAGGGGCATTGCAGCTTAGCCTAAGTGGCTGGAGTGGTTCTTACCTGCATCTCTACAAGCTGCGGCTGCGCTAGCAGCTTCAGGTGACGTGTTGCCTGAGCAAGTTTCCGCAAAGTGTCTTGCTGGAGGAGGAGCTGCTCATGTGCACCTTCTCAAGTTCTGGCAGCTGAAGCAGCTGCGTCATGCCATGGTTGTGAGCAGTGCAGGTGAAGCCTGCAGTCTGCTGTTCGTCCCTACTCCAGCCGCAGGGCATATTGTCTAACATGAGGCTCATCTCAGGGGAGCACAGGTGACTTGCAGCTGGCAACACTGCGGGTGAACATACTGGCAGCCATGCAGAGGCAAGGACCGCGCCCTCCCAACACCTGTTACGCTGCACACATCTTTGCATCCACATCCTGCCCTGTGCAGGATGATGCCTACTGGCAGGCCTGGGAAAGGGCGATAAATGATGTGATGAGGCTTCTGCTTGGGACCACCGCGAGCGGAGATCTTTATGTCAGCGACCGCTCCGCTGGAGTTTTGGAGGCAAGCCAGTGTCTGTTGCACCTTTGAGGCCGATGCAAACCCCACTGCTGAACTTGCTGCCCCAGCTGGCAATGAAGCCCGTGACTGGGCTGGCAAGAAGCTGGTTGAGCACTTCAATGGCTAGTGTGCATGTACAGCTCATAAAGTGTTGGGGCCCGCGGCCCTATTTATTGCAGCGTTTCCATTGCTGGGCAGATGCATCACTTCACGTGCAGAGTGTTTCAATTGCCATGCTGTGTGACTTGAGCTGACTTTAGGTTGAGCCTTTGGCTGCAGCCACACATGGAGCACCTCTCCTGCTACCTCCCTGGCAACTTGGCTCTAGGGGCTGCCTATGGGCTGTTGTCAACAAAAACAGCCAGAGAGTACCTGAAGGTCTGTCTGCAGCTTGCAAGCTATAGCGTGCATGGATGAGATCATGCTGCAGTCTCCATCAATTAGTGTCATGCTGTGCAGGTGGCCGAGGGTCTGGCCCACACCTGCTGGGTCATGTACAATGTAACAGCCACTGGTAACCTTGCTGCTTGTCCACATTGCAGAACAGGCATCTCAATCCCCTTGTTGCAGGCCCACAAGAATGCAGGCCACTTGCAGGTCTGTCTCCTGATGTCATGAAGTTTGATGGTGCCACATGGCTAGCAGAGGAGCCCACAAACAGGCTTCGTCCAGAGGCTGTGGAGGCAAGTCTGCGGTTTGCCCAGCAGCAGCCTAACCCACAGAGATGGGGCGCTTGAGGCCGTGGCCACTGCCTTGTATGCCTGGGTTTTGTGAGAAGCAAGGCAGGGTATTATGCAGCACAATTTGACTGAAATCTTGCAGGCATGGTTCTATCTTTGGCGCATTACAGGCAAGCAAATCTACCGTGACTGGAGCTGGTCTATCTTTGAAGCCTTTGAGCGCCACACTAGAGCAGAAGCAGGACACAGTGCCATTCAGGTGTGTGGCAAATGGTGTACCTTCAAGCGGCTGTGAAGCTGACGAGCAACTGTTGCTGACAGGTGGCTTAATTGTTGCAGGATGTGAACATAGTACCGGTGGTGCACGCTGACTACATGGCAAGTGAACCAGGGCTGTTCGCTGAGCACTGACATGTCTGCCAGACCCACCCTGTACCTGCAGGAGTCCTTCTGGCTAGCTGAGACCCTCAAATACATGTTTTTGACCTTTGACGGTGACAGCTACCCCCTGGACGAATATGTCCTTAACACTGAGGTAAGCTGCTGCAGGCTTTGCTCCTCCACCTATGCGAGCACAGCAGCCAGACTGTAGTCTGCTGTGCAGGCTCATGCACTACTTGTGGAGCCCTGAGAGACTAGTCTGCAGCCATCAGAACAGCCACCAGAACTACTACTGCCACCTTGGCCCCTCCTTATGCTGGCCCCCTTGACTGAAGCCACTTCATGATGCAACTAATGACGTGTACACATGCAAGCTCACTACCTCAGCGATGCGCGCTTCTGTTCTGTGCTCTAGTAGGGCTGGGTGGAGACTTGACGACGGCCGCAGGTTTGAGTTTGACAACATCACCGCGCTTTGCCAGTGATCTCTGAACCTTCTGCTCCAGTGCCTGCATCACCACTGAGAGCAACACTAAGCAGGCTGGCTGGGCTAGCTGGTTCCACACAGCACTCTGTGGCCTGTCAAGCCTGAGAGCTGAAGAAGCACAGGCGAGTGCACCTGAACAAGCCTGGACTGGAGCTCATTCCTGAGGGCACGACCCTGGGGCCAGCTTACATGCCGGAAGAAAGGAAAGAGGACAAGCGGCAAGCAGGCCTCCCTTTCTGTGGGGTGGCTTTGCAACAAGGACACTGAACATTCCCAGCGCCCTGCCCTTTTGTCACAGGCAGCCGCAAGTTAGATGCCACATGTCAGACTGTTCACCTCTCGGTTTAGCGGAGCCTCATCATCGTCATCCGCTCTGTCATCATCACTGTCCAGCGCTGCCAGCGTGGAGGGCGGCTCAATCACATAGTCTGAGCCCATGCCTGCACAGAAGCCAGAGGAACAGTGGGCTGCCGCTGATGTCTGCAGTGTTTGGCAAGCCAGCGTGTTGGTGGCCCCATCACATAAGGTGTTTTCATGCCTGCACAGCTAGCATACAGCCAGTCAAACAAAAGAACACCCGGTCGTTTAGGCGGCTCGATCACACTGCACAAGCCCATGGTTGCAGCTAGGAACCAGGCAATCAGAAATGAAAAGCCTCAGTGTGAGAGCAGAGAATTCGCATTATGCCATGCCTGCATACCCAGCGTGCCAGCTGCATGCATGTGCTGCACCTCCCGCACAACAGGCAGTCAAAACATGCCTGCACATCCAGCAGGCTGGCAGATGAGCCAGACAGGCCTAGCACATGCTCTGCCTGCCAAGCATCAAACCATGCAAGGCAGTGCAGGGTGCCCAGCTGTGAACATCCCAACTGCCAGCTTGCCTGCAGGGGCGCCGCCTGTGGCTCCCAGCAGCTGCGCAGCCTTCTCTGCTGCACGGCTTGAGTCTGTCGACACAGCTGCAACATACTCCTGCAGGTCGAAGCTGACAAGGTGTCTCCTCATGGAAGGCAGCCACATCGCACGCTTTGTGGCAAGAGATACCCTGGCGCTCAGCATGCCACAGGCAGATTCAATGGGCTGCTCAAAGCTGGTCAGCAGCTGCTATGCAGCAGACCTGCTGTTTGAATGTATTAGGAAAACGAGACCCCAGAAGCTGCTGGGCTGCACTGCTGCACATCTGTGTGGCTGGCTGCAAGAAGCACGCTGCCACAGCTGGCTATTGACTTGCAGGTCTCACTCTTCCAGAATGCCCGGGATGTCTCAAGTGCTGGCCACCCTGGTCGGCGAGAGATGTGGATCATCAGGGTTGGTGCACTGCTCCAGACGCCCAGAAGCAGGTGCCACCTCAGCTGTCCCCACCTGCAGGATCTCGTTGGTGCGCTGCTCCAGGATGCCCAGGTACTGCAACATGTTGACCTCTGTGATGCCGACATCGCCCAGCATCTCTTGCACAGCCGGCGTGCTGCAGCCAGCCTCCTCAAACATGCGCATGATGGAGTCCTGCAGGGGAACGGTGGCGTTCTGTGGGGGCAGTGACTGAGAGGTCCTGCACAGCCGGCATGCTGCAGCCAATGCATGATGCAGTCCTGCAGATTGGGTAGTAGTTTTGTGGGGGCCAGGCAATGACTGCACCCACAGGGCTGTCATGTGGTAAACAGCAAATCAAGCATGCACATCAGGGGTTGGAGGATTCCAGTCTCAGTCCTCTGTTATCATGAGGCAGCTGTGCGCAGCTTGTTGATGGATGCCTGTAAGCATGAGCTGCTGTGGCTGCTGGGCACACTTAGGCAGAGGCTGGTATGTGCTGCAAGCCCGCAGCAGCAGCCAGCAGTCGAAGTACTGCATTTGTTTGCTTTCTGCTGCTGGCTCTGCAAACAGGTCTTGCAGGTAAGAGCTGCCAGTCCTGCAGCCGGCCTCACCAGGGCCAGTCCTAGAGCCCACCCACCTTCTACAGCACCACATTCTTGGCGGCAGCCAATGCATACCTCTGCACGTGTTCTTCAGGGTGAAGAAGGCTGTCTGTGGCAAAGAAACTGTCAGGTACAAGCCCAGATTCTGTTGATCCAGCTGCCTGACGATTGAGAAGGATGCTTCTGCCTGTTCTATGCTGGTAATCTTCTGTGCAAAACACCAGCAAAGAAATTCACCTTCAGCTGGTCCACCCGCTTGACAGCATTGACGTGCTTCTGCTCGTACAGCGCTGCCCTCTCCTTTGCCTCAGCCAGCTTCTGCTCCTGCTCCTGCAGCAGCCAAAGGCCAAACCTTGATGTAGCGTCCCCTGTCCCAGGCGCCGCCTTTCGCTGCAGCAGTTCCCAGCCCTCATGACAGCGCCAGCAGCATGTAGCACAGCAAATCAAGAGGCTGGTAAAGGGCGTCCTTTGTATTGCAGGGCGGCCCACTATGCGCCATCCGTTCTAGTCTTGCTTCACCAAAGCTTTTGATGCTTAAGCGGCGTCCAGCCTCCCATCTCATCAAGTCGGCATGCACAGGCAGCAACCTTCAGGGCCGGCATTTGACACACCCCATGCAGGTCCCAGGAAGAGGCAGTGATGGTGATGCTAGCCTGCTTGGGCCCCCCAGCTGCACGACCCCAGCCCAACACATAAGTGGCGGCTTGCGTAGACACAGGGTCACCTGCATCACAGACACTTTTCAATGCACGTAAGGCACCCCGCCGCACCTGCAGGTTCTTCCTGCGTTGGGTCTCTTGCTGAATGTCCTCTCCACGGTACTTGTCAATCTCTGCCTGCAACATTGGTCAGCAGGGTGAGGGTCTACACATGAACACTATACACCTGCCTCAGGCGGCGGTGGGTTTTGGCCATGCTGATACGAGAAGGGTCAGTCCTGGCCCTCAGAGTCTAGACATGGGTTGAGGCTTGATGGCAGCACGTACACCAGCAGGCCTGACACCCACGCAGCTGCCAACTTCTTGGGCTTAGCACAGGCTGCAGCCAGGGAAACCCAGGCATCCTTTTCTACAGCGGCCACAAGACTGAGTCCTGCCTGAGGGGCGCAGCCTCCCTTGGGGCGGTTGTCTGGATTCCACATTCTGGTATGCGGTTGCTCTGGTGTCTTGGCACAGCACCAGCAGGCTTACCCAAGCAGATACTTTACGGCAGCCATGCTTTCTGAAGCCTGACCCACTTCAGAACGCTGTGAAGACATGCAAAGCGCACAACAACACTCAGATCGGCCCGGTCCGACATCACAATCCTCTCATTAGCTGCCGCAGTTGATCTCCATCTAGAAGAAGGACAAGGGTCATGCCCTACCTTGATGTCCCCGATCTGGTCCTCCAGCTTCTCAACCTCTGCGTTGACCTCGTTGACGTAGTTGAACAGGCTGAAGTTGGCATCCTCAGCCTCCATGAAGCGTTCCACTAATTTGTCTATGTCCTTGATGCCTGCACAGCACAGACTTTATGAACACTGACATTGCTGTTTGACCAGGGCTTCACAGATGTGCTGCTGGTGGTGCTTGCACAGAGGCACTCACGGACCCAGCATGGTCCCTAGGCACGTCAGCATGCTGTCAGTCCCACCAGGATAGCATGCACAGGACGCAGCTGTGAAGGCCAGGCTGCTGCACCAGAAACGGGTGCCTCGCTTTGCGTCAGTATCCTGAAGCCTTCAGCACAACGCCACATGCAGCTGCCTCTCCCACACGGTTTCACCTTGCATCAGGGAAGGGCACTACACTCCAAGTCGCACCCTGCAGCCTTCAGCAGAACAGCACATGGCCGCCTTCCCCACCTGTGGCATCCTGTATCTTGGCAAAGGCCTCCCCGTAATGCTGCACCTGGTTCATACTGGAGTTGGTGGCAGCCTTCTCCTTAGCAATGGTGCTCTCCCCAGCCTGCATGACAGCCAAGAGTCAAACCCATCACATGTGCGCTGAAGGTGAGAGAGGTTGCCAGGGGCGTGCACACAGGCGCCCGTACCCAAGTAGGTGGCTCATCACAACAGTGTAGTCGCTCGACAGACACTGCTTTCCGCAACTAGCAGGGATGTGCAGGCAGGGTGCACTGATCACCTCAGGCTTGTACTGGTTGTCTGCCTCCATGGCTGTGGGCAGACATGTATGCACTGCAGCCTTTCACAGGGCGCCCTGGCTTCATAGCCACCTGTCAGGCCCCTCTGCATTTGTGTTTGGCTTGCATGTGTCCATGTCCACAGCAGGCAATCATTTTCCAAAAAGATCGCAGGTGCCCACCTTGGGAGCTGTGCCTTGCAGGCCCTCATTTGACAGTGCTTAGCTTGCACGAGACAGGGCGGTGCAGACTGCGGCCAAACGCTGTTATGCACGCATGCAGGTGCCCACCTTGGCAGCCCTGCGCCTGGCAGGCCCCTCCTTCATAAGCGCTCCTAGCCTTCGCTCACGCTCAGCAATCTCTGCCTCCCGAGCAGCGCTCTGCAGGCAGTACATGACTCACATTGCAGATCTTGCATGGGTAAAGTGATGGTGGAGACTAGACCATTTGGGGTTTGGCCCTTGATAGTGGGCATGCAGTGACAGACCCACAGCTCAGCGTCTGATCCACCCTAGTAGCGCCCCATGCAGCAGAGACCCTGAGCTCAGTGCATAGACTTTTTTTGGCAGCCTGTGCCTCTGCCCGGTCCTCAGTGGTGATCTAAATTTGGTGCTGCAGAGACCACACCCTGCAGCAGTTGCTGCTCTGAATGCAATGCTCCCGCTGCAAGCATTTTGCGTCCAGCACCTTCCTCAGATCAGACTTAACAATGCTACGCACCTGCAGCTAGACACAAGTGGTGAGGCAGGCACTCATCTGCGACATGCAGTCTGTGCCCAGCAGCTTTGTCACATAATATGCTCTTGGGTTGCGTCTGCAATGATGGCATCTAGCAGCAGTCACGAAGCAGGCGCTCACCCGCTGCTGACGATCAGCGTCCAGCAGCTGCGTCAGGTGCTTCCACTCGGCCTCGCACATGGTCTGCTCCTTGTCGCTCTGCAACTTGAGCACCGCCATCTCTGCAATGGCCTGCAGAGGCGAGAGGCTGTCATGTATACACTGCTTACCAGATGTCCTCCAGACTGCCAGATAGGAAAGCCCATGATTCTTGGCACATCTTCGAATCAGCATGAGCCGACGCAACACTTGTGCTGCGCGTGTCATTGGCCCTTGCAAGTACTGTTTGTCAATGCTGCTGTGGCATGCAGAATGCTGACAAACAGCTGCTCTGCTGCCTGTCTGACTTGCTGCAGGCATGTCCTGGGCCTAAAAGGCCCAGGCACTGCGCAGAATGCCATACAAAGCAACTGCCATGCCAGTGCCTTCCTCCCAGAGCTCAATGGCATGGAAAGCAGATGCTCAGGTGCTCACCTTCTCCCTGGTGTCAAAGGCACCATTGCTGATGTGGATGATGCCGGCCATCTCCTTCTTCTGCAGCTGCAGGCTTTTCTCCAGCTTCTTGAAAATGTCATCAAACACCAGACGCTCCCGCCGCAGGTTGTCAATCTTGCCACGCAGCACCTGCACAGATTGAATTTTCAGACACCAGCTCACTCTGGGGCCAAATGGGCAACTCCAGCGGGCCATGCACCACCTGCAGGTACCTCCAGCAGGCCTTGCACCACCTGCAGGTCATGAGCAGCCTCAGACACTCAAGCAGGCGCCAGCTGAAGGGGCTTGTCTGACAGAACAGGCCGGCCCAAAGGGGGTTGTCAATCTTCCTGTGCATATCTGCAGGGTTGGGTACCAAGCTGTCATGCTACTTCTGTTCATGCAAAGGGTCCCCATCTGAAACAGACGAGGTCCCCTTACTCAACAGCGCCTGCAGCTCACTGAGAACCACAGCTCGCTGGCAGGCATTTGTGTCGCATCAAGTCAGTCTCCCTGTGATGCAACCATAGGTCGCTGGCAAGCTTGACAGACAACTGCTGACCTGAGGGGCCACCTTCCTCCCCTGCCCTTGCTGGCAAAGCAGGCTCAAGGGTGTTGCGGGAGGTCACTTGATCTGTTCGGCATATGCAGCTAGCTCGATTTAGGTGCATCTCTGCAGAGCTTGCTGCTCCAGCCAGCACTCATGCCAGGCCGGCAAAACCATGCCGCAGACATGTTGCTGCCATCTGGTTGGCAAGCCAGGCCAGATGCAGGAGGAGGAACGTACCTGGTTGTGGGACTGGCTCTCATTGTACTTGTGGTATGCTTTTTCCAGGCGGTTTTCAAGGATGCGCATCTGCTTCTGCATCTGCAGTCAGGGCAGGGACGCAGTTGAGCTGGCAGTCTCCATCACACCCATGCATGTACAGCAGGCAGCACCAAACAGGCGCCTTGACCCAGTGCAATTGCAAGACTGCACCCTGGGACCGCCGAGAGGGACAGCTGCCAGCAAGGCTCAATGCCTGCGCAGCTGCTGGTCTACCCGCAGCCAGGCCAGGACTTGCCCACCATACAAAAAACTGCTTGTGCTCACTGCGATGGTGCTCTCTTGGGCGGCATTGACACCCCCCATCGCCTTGCGCTGACCCGCAACCTGCTCGCGCAGGGCTGCTGATCTCTCCTCCAGCTCCGCCACACGGGAGCGCTCCATGCCAATCTGCACACATTGCAGTACCAGATTATCAGCTCCTGCCTGCGCAGGGTGCAGCCGCGCACGGCGTCTGCACTGCAACAGGGTGGCGCACCAGCGGGTCTCATGTCAGCCCTATGCTGCTGCAGGCTGCCGATTGTGACTTACCTGCCAATGCACAAGTGCTGACATTGGTGCTCAGCATCCTGTACACCCTGCTGCTGTGCTTGGTTGCTGGACCCATGCAGCCTGGTGGGGGCACAGCCCAGCCCCCAAGCAGAGCGGAGCTTTGCCTGCTGCTGTGGGTGCGTTACGTCCAGGCTTGCGCAGCATGCTCAACTCAGCATGGCAGGAGCAGCCCCGCTGTGTGCTGAATCATGGCATTGGGCTCAGCCACATCGCCAAGGCCTCACAGAGGCTCGGCAGCTGCTGCAGCAATCACCTTGCGCGTGTACACATCTGATTGCTCCTGTAAATTGCTGATGAGTGCTGCAGCATTGGCAGTGGTCGGAGTCACACTGAACTTGTTCTCGAGCAGCAGCTCCTCCTTTAGCTTGGCATTGTCCTCCTTGAGTTTCTGTATGGCCGCCCTGCAGGCATTTCCAGGTACTGTCAGCACATCTGCCAGCTTATGCACGGTCCATGCCATCAGGAGGTATCGGTCTCTGCTGCACAATACTGTGTAGCTGCTTGGGTTCATGGGACTTCTCTCACAGGCCACGCACCTTTGCTTGATGAAGAACTGCTGTGTTTCTGCAAAGACTGCATGGTGGCTCCTGCTTTGTGATTTGATGCCTGCACGGCAGGACTCCCATTAGTCCTCGCTCATGACCAAGTCCTCAGGATAACATTCAAGGGCACTCCTACCCTCCATCGGCATGCTATCCGAGCAGCCGTGGCGAGTGAGTGCTATTTCAGTATGCCGACGGGCACAAGCCCTCCTGCGGCATTTCAGGTCAAAACATTTTCAAACGAGCAAGCAAACCTCAGCAATTATCTGGGATGGCAGTTCTGCAGTGCTTGATAGCAAAGGGAGGAGAGCAGCATAAAAACGCAGCAGTGCAGGAGGCTGCCAGGGGCCCTCAGGCTGTGCACTCGCCATTGTCCTTTATGCGGGGCCAGAGCTCAGGCTTGAGCTTATGCTGCAGCCGCAGATGTATTGGTGATGATGCTGCTTCATTGCAATATAAAGCAGTCAGCAGCAACAGCCTTACCATCACAATCAATTCACTGTCGCAGCTTGCTTGAAAATCAGTATCCCTGCACATGTGCACAGCCGGATGTCAGTAGCAACTTGCTGCGCTGACAGTGGGCTCACAGTTGCTATACCTGAAGCCATTGTGATGCTGAAACTTGACTCCCATTGCCATCATCCATTTCGCAACAACGCAGTCCTGCACAGGGCAGCATGCTGTCAACTATCTGCCATGACAGGCTGCCACACAGGAGTTTGCTGTATTTGCGGAGTGGGGAAACCTGCTGGCAGGCGCCACCTTCAGAAGACTGTGTTCTCCACGACATGTGCAGAGCCAACCTGTTTCCTTGAACTTATGCTGGATTCACGGTGCTTACCTCGGGGGCTGTGTCCAGCAGGTGCTGTGTGGCATGGGCTGCAAACTCGCAGATGTCGTGGGACACCAGATAACCCATGCCCTGCAGCAGAGAGCCACTGGGGTCCAGCGGCACATTGCTGGCTGCCAAAGGCTGCATGGCAGCTCAACCAGGCATCAGACCTGAGTATTTCTTTCTGGTAGTCAGCAAGCAAAACAAGTACTCAGTTCTGATGCTTGGTTTGGTCAACACCGCACCTGTGCATACTTCAGTTTTACTCCATGGACCTCAGCTTCCAGGATCTGGCCGACCACCACCTTCTTGTTGGGGAAGATCTGATTGGCAATCATCCCAACCATTTTGTCCACCCTGCAGGGCCAGGTGTTCGTATATGCATTGCGCATTCTGATGGCAGCACTCCCAAGCATGCAGCATAGGTGAGCCTGAGGTTGTCACCGCAGCCTCGTGAGTGGACTGTGGGTGGAGACCTGGAGGTGTTGGGGGTCCAGACAACCCAAACACGATGCACAGGTGCAGAAGAAAAATTTGGAGGACACGGAAGGCTCTCGAAAGCCAAGCAGGCTGCGCGAGCACAGCTGTGCGACGCAGCTTGCTTGGCATCTCAGCAGAGCATTAGCTCACGCCACAGTTTGCGCAATGTGGCTGTACTGAGTGTGGTTTGTTTCTCACAGCTGCGCGCTGCTGGAGGCAGTGTAAGACGCCCAGCAGGCAACCCCATACAGTGTGTCAGGCCTGGTGTTCTGTCTGGAGCGGCAACATGAGGTTCTCAAGCACGCAGCACCCGACAGCAGACATCCCTCTTCTCTTCCTTGCCTGGAGCTGCAACATGAATAATACAAGAACAGAGCATCCGATGGCAGACACCCCTCTTCTCTTCCTCTGTGTTTGCTTGCCTGAAGTATGAGTCGTCCCCCAGCTTCATGAAGTAGTCAAAGTCAAAGCGGCGCACTGCCCACTGCATGCCCAGCAGAACCTTCTGGGTTGTGGCTGAGGGGCCAGCCTCCACGTGCCAATTGCTGTGGGTGTTCAACTCATCGTCCAGGTCCAGGCACTGAACCAGAGAGCACGGTGCACACACATTGTCAGGATGGCACACATCAAGGAGCTGCGCCTGGCAGCAGGCTGGCACATCAGGGGCGGCAACCATACTCATGCAGCTTCAGCACGGCTTCGTACATTGCTGGGGGCCAATAGCTGCAGGTCCAGCGAACTCCACTTGCTGGCACCCATGTCGATGCCTGAAGAGGTTGTGACATGGCACAGCCACATGGTGCACCCCTGCAGTTCTGCTGCCAGGTACAGGACGGTATGCAAAAGCAAGCAAACCCCAATATTGCTGCTGTGTGCACTGGTGACATGCCATGTGATCAGCATGCTTCTGTGCCTCACCTGGAGGAAAGTGACATCGTGGTGCTCTGCATCCTCCCTGTACATGGCTGCACGGTTTTCATCGCTGGTATCCTGCACATTGCAACTGAACATCAGCTTTCTGGTGTGCAGGGGCTTGCTTGAGGATCCAGGCATGAAAGCGCAGGAAGGGCCAGCACAGATGAACATTGGCCTGGGAAGCAGACTGGAGGCTCTGACATGCAATGTGAGCACCACAGCAGGCTGTGGCCTGATGACAGGACAGCGAGCAGCATCCTCCATGAAGCGCATGCAGCCCGATGAGTCAGTGGCTCATTGGTGTGCTCACAGCATGGTGCATCAGGATGCTGCAGCACCCTGATGAAAGTGGTGGCAACAATCTCTAGGCTTGGGGCAGGTGAGAGCTCACCAGTGTACCCACAGCAAAACGCATGATGACCGGAAACTCTGCAGGCCGGTCAATCAGCGCGATGTTGCGCTTCCACTGCTTTCGCAGGCGGTCGCGCCTGTCCCTCCAAGGCATGCCTGCAGCAGGCTCAGCCGGTGCCTTCACGTGCTGCCAGCCAAGTTGAGTGACGGAATCACGCACAGTGTCATGCTGCCAGCCCAACTGATCTGCAGCAAGCTGCGGCACATGCATGCAGGCAGTGCGTCCATGTTCAAAGCATGCCCACGAATTGTGATCTTCTGCTGCCAGTATAGCGCTTGTCAGCAGCCTGAAGTGCATGCACCTCTTGTGCATCGCTACAGCAGGGCCACACAGTGCGCCTGTACTGTGCCAACAGACTGGTCAGCAAGTTGCTGCTGACATGTTGCTCATTGACTAGGCATGCAGGCAGGCAGGTACATGGCACTGATCAGCGTGGGTGTCCTCGTTGCCAGCATGGCAGAGACGATTTGAGGGCTACAGTGCTGCTCAGGTTTGGGAACTGGCTGTGCTGCAGTCGACTCGGGGCTTGCAGCCAGCTTCCTGTCCACTCTACCACAGAGGCCTCAGCATGCAGCCGCACCTGATGTTGTCAGGACAAACAGGCTGTAGAAGGGCTTTCGATCTGATCTGTCCTCTTTGGCTGAGGCCTTGACCCGCACGGACACATGAGCTGAGCTGGCCTGAGGTGGGGGCTCCTGCTGTTGAAGCTGGTCCGTTTTCACTGCGTCCCTGATGGGCAAGGCAGGGAACGCATTGCGCACAGGCTATGCATTGCTTGACATTGTTGTATCTTCAGGCTCTGCACATGCCAGTCTGGGACTGCAGCTGGTGGGGGTCAATGTGAGATTCAGACCCAACTTCCTTCGGCACACAGGATGCACCAGTACAATGCAGTCGGTTTTGCAGCACACGGAGACAGGCAACTCAAGGCAGCTGCCTCGTTGCTCACCCCATCTTGAGGAACTCCCACCAGTGGGGGTGGCTGCGCTCCCGGTGGCCCACTGACACGGATTGCGCCTGCTCAGTCTGCTGATGTGCCGCCGCCACGGTTGCAGCTGCAGCTGCTGCAGCATTCACCTCCGGGCTGCTGTATGTGCTGACCGGCTGCACAGAGGCCTGATCTGTGGCCTGCTGCATCGTGTCCACAACTGCTGGGAGTGTCTGTTCCACAGCTGCTGGCTGTACATGCATGCTGTCCTGAAGTAACGACCCAGCCTCATCCTGCACACAGGCAGCATGCTGAGCATCCCCAGCATCTCAGGAGCAATAGCAAGCAGATGCTGCAAGGCAGCTAGATCTATTGCAGTGACAGCTGCCTTGCGCAGGATGATGGAAGCCTGACCTGGCTCTGGATCAGGGCAAGCACCTGCTCCCGCTGCTGGCGCCTGCGCTGCAGCAGGCGCTGCAGCTCTCCATGCCCAGGTGGCTGCTCTGAGGACGTTTGTTGCGGGCTCCCTGATGGAATAATCACGGCAGCGGTCTCTTCTGCTGCTGCAGCGGAGCCAAGCCCGGATGATGCCCCAGCAGAGGCATCCGCCACTATACTAGGCTCCTGAATGGGGACAGAATTCTGCTCAGCTGATGCTGCAGTATTGATGCTGGCTGGGACAGCAGCGGTGCCCACAGCTGCTGCAGCAATGGCTTCTCCAGCCGTTGCACCCTGCTGGCCTCCAAGGGCTTCGGCAGTAGCCTGCTTGGACTGGTCAATCTGGCCGGCAGCAGAGGTGCTCGGCTGCTGCACGGCGCCCTGATGAGACCCAGAGCTGCCCTGCCGGGAGACGGCAGCTCCCTGCTGCTGCTGCAGGCGGTGCAGCTGAGCAATGAGCTCCTCTTTTGAGAGGCGGTCAAGGGCCTGCGAGTCGTCCTGCAGAAGCTGGCGCCCACCACGAAAGGAGGAGCTGGGTAGGACTGCCTGCATGCAGCTGGCACACTGTCATGCAATGAAGATGCAACAACAGTCTGGAAGCAGCTCTCCCTATGTTTCGCATGCTGAGTGTCCCCCCTGCCCCACCTTGCAGCTGACCATGCAATGTTGTGCAATGAAGACCAGTCAGAGGGTGGCTGCTGCACCACTGTACCTAGGCCTTGCTTGGAAACATCTATGACCCATGATGCTGCAAGACTCTGCACCACCCCCAAATGTCTGTCAACAAGCGTGCCTCAGAGTCCCCCGGCCACCCGGCCTAGCAAACACAAGTTGCACATGCTCAATGGTCATCTAGCACCGGCAATGATGTAGGCATAAGAAGCCGCACACGAAATATGTCCAGACCACCCAATTACTCACTTGCAAGATCAGCAACAGGATGACACAGCTGCTGAAAACCATGAGAGCGATCTTGAACCTGCCCAAGGCTGCTGCCATGCAGCATCAGTGCTTCGGCATGGGCTGCAGAAGTTGATGCACAGCCTGGATGATCACAGCTCAATGGCGGATGGCAACGTGAGGATGGAGTGCAGCTTGAATGAGGGGGTCGCCGGCTTTCATGGGAGTAAGCAGTAGCTCGTCTCGCTCAGAGCAACTCAGGCTGGCCTGCTTGCTGCATGAAGGTGGTGTTGGGCATTGGAGTACATACTTTAGTGTACCAGGGCAGCCTGTCAAGGGCCCAGAGTGAGTGATTGGCAATGCAGCGTTTGATCAAGCCTTTCCCAGCTTTGTATGCCGCATATGCACACAGGTCCTTGACTTGTGGTACTACTAGCTCCCTGATGGCCTCACCTGCTGAGCTGTAATGAATTCGGGAGATCTAGACGCCCCAGACTGCCGTC
This sequence comes from Asterochloris sp. CNOR1, assembly GCA_963969365.1. Classification (NCBI taxonomy): domain Eukaryota; kingdom Viridiplantae; phylum Chlorophyta; class Trebouxiophyceae; order Trebouxiales; family Trebouxiaceae; genus Asterochloris; species Asterochloris sp. CNOR1. Next base: position 1,422,808 of record OZ017756.1, on the reverse strand, counting down.
TCAGACCTCTGGCTTAATCAGATCAGTTCAGAAGGCTCCATTGCCTCTCAGGCTTTTGCCGCCGCTTCGAATCAAGGTGACCTGTTTGACTGAACAGCCTGTACAGCCTGTACAGCCTCTCCCATAGGGCCACAGACTGCACCAACATGGATCAAATGTCTCAACATCGTCAAGACTTGCCTGCCAGTGCAGCTGTAGAGCCTCAGCCATTTCTGCTCTGGACCTGGCTGCAGGTGCATCGAGCTCTGGTGCTGGTGGTCACGTTCCTGTGCTATGCCACTTTCCACGCCTCCAGAAAGCCGCCAGCCATTGTCAAGACTGTGCTGCGGGGCAGCAACAATGCCACAGCCTTGGATTTACCTGTCAACAGACTGAATCCTAAAGGCGGCGGCTCAAACGACTACGTGGACTTCCTGGCAGGCAAGTGCGAGTTGATGTTGGGAAGTTGGCACCCTATGGCACTCAGTGCAGCCCTGCATGCAGCTGCATTCTCATGAGAAAACCTAGGTCCTGGAGGCCTTGCCACCATCGTGTGATGGGGCTGCTGCCTTACTGGCCCTGACCTCGAAAATGTCTCTGTATATGCGGGCAGCGTATGGCTGCACAGTGCTGAGCTGCTGCCTGCGGTGGTATGCAAGCTGCGCATGATAAGGTGTTGTGCGCAGGCAGAGGAGTCCTCCCCTGGCCACTGACCACGCAGCCCTGGCGTGCACATGATGGTAGGCCTTGCATCATGAGCAGCTCTATATTTGCAGGTGCTGGAGTCTTCCCCTGGCCACAGACCCCATCGCAGATGGAGATGGGGTGGGCACCCTTCAATGGCCCAAAGGGCAAGAGCTACTTGGGGGACCTTGATGTGGCCTTCCTGGGCAGCTATGCCATTGGCATGTTTGTGGCTGGTGAGCTGTGCCCTTTTTACAGCTGGCTGCCAAGCTGGTGCTTGCCATGGCATGCAACTGACTCCCCGTCAGCAGGTATGGCGCCAGCAAATGTTTAGGCCTGGTGAGCTGGGCCTGCTTGCGGCCTGGATGTCTTGGTTAGCCACCACAGCATACACATTCACGCTCATCAGCTGCTAAACCCCTGTAAAATTACTTGTTGGGTGAGTACTGGGACGGTGTCCGTCGCCAGCTGCACACTGCAGTTGTTACTGCCCCAACATGTGCACCATTGGAGCACCTGGGGGACAGGCTGAAGCTCAGATGCTTCCTTACAGCCGACATGCTTGGCAGCGCTGTGCAGCTAATGTCACTGCCCACACCCATGCACCTGCAGGGCACCTGGGTGACCGTCTGAACCTCAGGTACTTCCTCACGGCTGGCATGCTGGGCAGTGCTCTCCTGACCTGCGCATTTGGGGCAGGCCAGCTGCTCGGCGTCCATACGATGTGGTAGTTCACAGTGGTCTAGGCCTGCGCAGGTGGGTGCCATGCAACGAAGGTTGCTTGGCCTCCCCAGGACTCTTTTCCAAAATTGTCATTGTGAGCGTGGTCCCCCAACTGCTGCAGCACTCAGGACATTCTGCAGGCTTGCCTACCTCAGGCAGTACAGCAGCTGCAGCAGGCTGGCTGTAGGGACGCGTGGGCTTCTGCACCCTTCTGCCTCTTGGCAGACATGCCCTGTGCTGCAGCAGGCTGCTGGCTGCTGCTATTCGTGGCTGTTCACAGACGGCCATGCTTTTGGTAAAAGCAGTCTGTGCTGCATTGGACTGCTGCAGCATGCTGCTGGCCGCTGACATGGCGTTTGGAAGATGGTCCACCTGTACTGGCCACCTTGTTGCTGGGCTCCACCACGAAGCCGCTTCATCAGGTGACAGCCCCAAGAGATTGGCATACTGGTCACTGTGCAGGCTTCGTCCAGGCTTGTGGCTGGCCGTCTGTGGTCAGCATCATGGCCAACTGGTATGGCAAGGGCAAGAGGGGGCTGGTCATGGGTGCCTGGAACAGCCACACCTCTGTGGGCAACATGCTGGTGAGCTTAGCTGCTATTTGGTAGACCTTTCTCAGGTCTGCAATTGCTTACTTGACTTGGGTGCTGTGTCTGTACATCCTTGTCAGGATCATACTATTGAGCATCTGATAATCCACGGCAGGCCTGCAGCTGCTTGCTTGTCATGGGTGCCTGGAGGCTGCACAGTCTAAGGCAGTCGCTTCACTGTGCTCACTCATGTACCAGAAGCATGGAGAGTTAGGCATACTGCAGCATGGCCGAGGCCACCTGAGTCAACCCTTTCAAGCATTCAGCTGCTCACAGCAGTGTGTGAGGATGCAGGAAGATATCTCATGTGCAAGATGTCAAGCCAGAGAGGCCTTGGGTGGAGGCTGAGGCCACTTCCAGAAGCCGCTGTTTCGAAATACTGAGGAAGCTGGGAAAGATCCTTCTCGCTTTCTGCAGGGGTCTGTGGTGGCTTCCTACTTTCTGAGGCTGGGCTGGGGCTGAGCCTTCATAGCCCCTGGTCTCATCATGGTAGCCATGGCCATCATGGTCTTCTTCTGGCTGGTAGTCGAGCCAGCAGATGTTGACTATGCCTCGCCCTATGACTCCTCTGTGAGCTCCTGTGCGCTTGTACTCTGGCACCAGAAATGCATGCACACAGGCTGCAGACTGCCTGTTGGTCGATGCGACTGCTCAGGTCTGTCCATTAGTGAAGGTGTGGCTTCATGGCCGATCTCATGCTGCCAAGCTCAGCAGCTCCCTGGAGCATGTGACCCCTGTATGCGCTGACGCAAAGGACAGAAGACAGGAGATACAGCCCTTGTTCCAGCATCGCCAACATGCCTCCAGTCCACTCCACAGCTGCAGTGTGTGGCATGCACCTTAGTCCGTGCAGCAACAATGGGCTTGCTGGAGGCTTGTGACCCTTTATGCAGTGGTGCAGACGTCAGGGGACTCAAGTCCCTGTTCCAGCATCAGCAGCCTCAGCACAGAAGCTATGAGGTACCTGGAGCAGCACCCCCATGTGATGCACAAGCCACGCCACCAGCAGCAGCTGCAGCAGAGCGTCCAGAGCAATGCCACGCTGATCATGCGAACGCCGGTGGGTACCTACTTTGCGGTGGACTACATAGCCCTGGAGTGCTTTGGAAAGCAGAGCAGCATCTGCTGAAGCTGTTGCAGAGGCGCCGGGCGCTTGAGCAGTGTATGTTCTGGAAAGGTGTGGGAAGAGCCAGTGCAGACAGAGTGACACCATGCTCATGAAGCAGAGCCAGGTGGCTGCCTGTGGCATGGTGCTGCACTACCTGCCGTGTTGCAAGCTTTGCAGAACAGAGCAACCTGCCCCTACCCTGCAAGCATGTTATTTTGTGCCTAACCTGCAGGCCTTGTTGCTGTCTGATACCATCTCACCATTTCGTACAAACTTTATGACGCTTGTGCTCCTGAGCATTGCTGGGCGTGTACTGGCAGCTGACATGGAGCTTCCTCTCACTGTGCCCTGCAGAGCTCTGTCTCTTCACTGTCTTCCCTGCCAGAGGATGCCCCCCTGCCCGTGAGCCAGCCAGCGTCGCCCTGCGCGGGGCCACTGGGCTGCCCAGGCTCGCCATGCAGCTACACACTCCAGCAGAGCAGCCTGCAACGCTCCCTGCCCCATGACATGAGCTGCCACCTGGGCAGCACCACAGGGCACCCCTCCAAGGCCAGACCCTGGGGTTCCAGCCCGCCCCAGGGTGACTCGGGGCCTGCAGCAGGCGGCTGCTTAGGCCTAGGCAGCAGCCGCAGCCCTAGCTCAAAAGCAGCTGCAGGGCTGTTCCGGCAGCCCTGCACAGCAGGTTGCCACGGCCAGAGGTGGAGTCACGCCATGGGTGCCTGAGGCATGGGGAAGTAGTGTGCCAGGCAAACAGCGCCTGCCACAGCAGTCAGAAAGTAAGCAGCCTGGCCTGAGGTCGGAGGGTCTGCGCGTGGGTGCAGAGGTGGGCGGCCTGGTGCTGTGCTTTGAGGTGCATGCCGTTCCCTGCCAAACTGCAGAACAGCTCTTGCAAGCTCCAGAGGGGCAACAGCCAGCTCTTTACTACAGTCACAGCATCTGGTTCGCTACAAACTCAGCCACACCGCAAAGGCCACCTGCAGGGCAGGGTGCAGCTGCGGCAGGAGCTGCTGGAGCGCCAGCAGCAGTTGCAGCACCCGGTGTCACGATTGATTGGCCTGTCCAGCCAGCTGTGCCTGCTGGACTTGCCCCAGGTCCCCAAAATCAGCGGCACCAATGCTCAGGTCAGCCGCCGCTGCTCAGGTGCTTGCCTCTGAGCTGCTGCTCCAAGTTGCACCTTACTTGGCTGCCAAGGCTGCTGTGGCTTCATTACAGTGCCGCATTTGAAGCGTCAGCAGAACACATGCATTGCTGATGAGCAATACAAAGGAAAGCAGCAGCAGCTAAGCCTCTGTATGCAGCAGATAAGATCAGGATACATGCATCTTTGACAAAGGAAAGTCCTGCTAGATGCCTTGCCAAACGAGGCGACTGCATCTGAGTGCCTCTGAGCAGCTGCCTTTGAGGAGTCTGCCAGGTGCAGGCCATAGGCATTGCAGCTCTGCTGGATCATGCAACTCCTGCTGGCTGAAGCAACATCTGATCTGATGCAGGCCAAAGGCATCAGCTTCCTGGCAGCATGGAAGATCCCAGGCGTGGCTGGCTTTGCGCTCATCCTTTTCTTTGCCAAGCTGGTGGCCTACACCTTCCTGTACTGGCTGCCTTTCTACCTGTCAATGGGCATGGGGCCGGCTCAAAGCTGTCGCCTCAGGTGAGCGCAGTCCACAGCAGGGTCAGCTGCAGGAATGGCGGGGGCGACACTGTCAAACTGCCGAAACAGCTTGCCAAGCTTATGGCACTGCCTCATCCCTGGAAGGGGATGTCTGCACCCGGGAGGGACAGGCCGCCTGCAGCAAGCGAGATGGCAGTGTGCACATGCTGACACGCAGGGTTCAAGCAGCAGTTGCCTCAGCGGAGAGCTTCCATTTGCTGAGGGAGCTGCCAATCACCAACAGCAATGCTGAAAGACATGGCTGACAGCAAAGACCCCACCCAGCCGCCAGCAAACTCTGGTTGACATTGCGCTAAGCCCTGCTGTTGGCTCTGTGGCAAGAGAGCAACAGCACACATATAGCGCATTGGTGCATGCCACTGCAGGCCGCCGGTAACCTGTCAGTGCTGTTTGACGTGGGTGGCGTGCTGGGAGGCATTGCTGCCGGCCTGCTGTCAGACAGGACTGGTGCCAACGCCCGCGTCAGCTGCGGCTTTGTGCTGATGGCCATGCCTGCCATGCTGTTGTACCGGACCTTTGGCGCAACCTGCATGGCGGTCAACATTGCGCTGATGATGGGAGCTGGCTTCTTTGTCAATGGTGAGCTCGACTGGTCAACGCAACACGGTACTTGCAGGGCAAAACTGGAGCATGTCAATAGTTTGTGAGACACAGGGGTGTAGACCAATTCTGCTGTCGATTTGAAGCAGGCCATGGCAGAGTCTGTGCCAGGCAGATTTCCTGTTCCTTCTGCTGCACAAGATGTGCTGAATGGGCACTTGCATGGCTGAGCTTGCATTTCACAGCAACAGCAGGTGCCTGAGCAGATGCATTGTCAGGCTGAAAGGGCAGCTCCTGAGCTCTGTGTGCAATGACATGGCTGCAGGTCCCTACAGTTTGATCACTACAGCTGTCAGTGCAGACCTGGGAACGCAGTCAGGCATCTCAGGTGAGGGCATCACAATATCTGCTGTTGGACTCTAACATTGCTGCAGTTGCTCTACGGCCAGCCCTTGCAGCGCTGGGTGCACCGCCTGGCAGCGCATGCCGCCTGCGTACTGCCTGCACCGCTGAGCTATCACCAGCATGTGACCCTTGAATGATCCAATGAACTGCAGGCAATGCCAAGGCGCTGGCCACGGTCACTGCGATCATTGATGGCATGGGCAGCTGTGGGGCTGCTGTGGGTCCCTTGCTGACGGGCCATCTGGTCAACCTGCCTGGACAATTTGACAACGTGAGCGGGTGCAGTACAGTCATATGCCATGCACTTGTGCCCCCCTGCAGACAAGTGGCACACCAGCAGCCTGGGTGAGCCGTGATGGATGGACAGACATGCTGCCTGCGGGGGCAGGTGCCGAACAGAAGCTCTGTGCCATGAGCACCTCTGCAGTGTCTGAGAACAAAGCCCTCCAGTCTCGGCTGCTCTTCAGGTGTTTCTGATGCTCTATATTGCTGCATGCACCGCTGGGTTGCTCCTACTGGGCCTTGTGGTGCCGGAGGTGAGCCACAGTCTGCTGCTTCCTGCCTTTCAGTAGCGCTGACCGACCGGTGTCTGCTGCAGCTGAAAGCACTGGCAGGTTCCCCCCAGCGCCTTCCCAGCAACAGATTCGCCGCAGATGCTGAGATTCTTGAGAGGCTGTTGCATGCCGACTCACATTTTGTCCAAACCAGAACACCACAGTGACACAGCAAAATTTGAGCAGGATGGCAACAGACTGGATGACACCGTCTGTGTACTCAACAGCAAATAGCAAGATGCTCTTCAAGTTTGTGAGTTTAAACAAAACGCTTGCTTCCCTGCCCTTGGGACAGGATGCTTGCTGACCCTGGAGCTTTGTTCAGTCAGCTCCACTCACTCCTGCATTCGTGGCATCCTGACCATCTTGCTCTGCCCCATTGTGAAGAGCGCTCAGCTTTTCAGTGCTCCTGCCTCCCTCAGCAAGGGCTCCAACTGGCCCTCTTTGTGCAGCGTCAGGATGCCTGCAGAGCAGCATGCTTCATCAGAAGCAGCATGGGGCAGAGGGTGCCTCAACACGCCTTACCTGGTCCATCATTGAGGCCCCCAAAGGAAGCACCATTGATGAAGACATTGGGCACTGATGTGCGGTTGGTTTTCTGCAGTTGCACCCTCTAGCTGAAACTTAGTCAGTCGAGGACCATCAATTGCACAAGGCACCAGCTATGTGGCAGGCAGACCTTGATCAGCTCAGCTCGCAATGCAGGGCCCTGCGACAGCTGGTTGAGCTCTACAGCCTCAAAGTCTGCGCCCAGCTCCGCGAGCAGCTCCTTGGCGCGCCTGGCAAAAGGGCAGAACGTCCAGCCAAAAGTGACCACGCTGTGCTGGCTGATCAGTGCTTCCAGCTCCTGCTGTGCCGCCTGCTCATCATAGTTCCCAGCCCTGCCAATAAAGAATCTCTTTTTGCCCTGCAGTAGAGCAGCTGCTTGCTGCCTGGGCAGGCATGGTCCAATGCCATGCTCAGACATGCACATAACAAACCTCGTGCAATGGACTTTGAGTGATGAGAACTGTCAGGAAGTTGACAGTACGTTCAAGGGGTGACATGTCCCCAGCCCTGGCCATGGCTGACACATCAAGCCTTTGGAGGCCTCTTGAAGATTGCAGCTTTCTTACTGGGATCAACTCCTGCCTCCTGACTAGGGCTGTGGGACTCATCTGCAGCATTATCATCATGCTGAGCATCTGTTTTGCTGGCAGTTGGCCGTAGACCTGCCCTGTTCGACCATCTGCGAAAAACTTTTTACACTAAAGCTATAGGTCTTTGAACTTCACACAAAAGCAAAAATCACAGAAGTCCTACTCTATCAGTGGCCAGCAGACAATGATACAGGCTTTGAGGTGGCATCTTGGCTTGAATCAGCGGCTGCCAGGTGCTGCTCGCAAGCAGGTAGCTGCAGGCATTGCTGGGGCAACGCCAGTGTAAAATCTGAGCATAGCTTTTGTGCAGTGCTGGGGGGAGGGCAGAAGCAGCATGGGGCGAGCTGCACCATTGGCTCACAAGCACCGCATTCTGCTCCCTAGACGATTTGGGGTCATTGGGCACTGGGCTGGCAGCCCTGGGCAGGACAACATTCTAGGTCACTGAGTAAAGCTTGGCTGTGTGGCCTCGCCCCTTCTGGATGACGGTGTCCGTGCTGTCGAGACCTCAAAGTGCTTTATTTGTACGAGCTGCAGGCAGCCAGGGCAGACAGGGATTGAGAGCAAACTGGGGTAAGCCTGATGCTGTGCCTCGGCACCTCAAGGGAGCTATTGCTCAAAATTGAATGCATGCCTGATACCCTGAAGGGCTGAGGCCGCATGCAGCTGCATGCCTTCACTGCAAAAGCAGCTCTCTCTTGCAGACAAGGCATGCAGGGAGAGAGCAGTCTTTGCAGGGACCCAGGCATCCAGGCAGCCCCCCAAGCTCCACTGCAACCAAGTTGCAGCCCTGGCAGACAGTGGGGAACGCCAGCATCTGGCACCGCTCTTGGCTCTTTTGGCCTACAGCTTTCATCCGGAGGTGCCACAGCTCGGGCAGCATCTGGTACAATTCAGGCATTTTGTACCAGCAGCCATCCCCAGGAGCTCTCACCTGAAGGTTCCCCAGCTCGAGCAGCCTCTGGTACCAGGCCTGAGGAACGTCACTGAATACCTCACGCGCCCTGTCAGCCACCCCCCACAGGATGGGGTTGTAACCTGCCCGCCGCAGCTGGTCCCGCTCCTCCTGCTGGGCATACAGCAGCTGCTTGCCCTGCACCAGCACAACAAAAGCGAGCGGTTCCCTTGCTGTTGATGCTTCAGCAATGCTGCATACACCACTTTCCTGCTGAGCACACAACGGCTGCCTCCCCTGCACTGGCAGAACGGCTGCATGAATGCCTAAGACCCACTCCAATGAAAGTCATGACTGCGGAGTTCTCGCGTTCTCCTGCTGCATGTGCAGCAATTGCCTATTCTGCGTCAGTGGCAAATAAGGATCTTAGTTTGCAGTCCTTACAGACAGCAAGCTGCCTGGGGCAGTGCCCACAGCAGATGCCTGACCTGCAGCAGCAGACTGTCACCAAGAGCAAAGAACCCTTTTGTGCAGGCATGTCTCGCTGGTTTTGCTGCGCTGCCTCTCCTGCACGAGCAGAGATAGCACGCATGGTTCAAGACAAGCACATGCAACTCTGTTGAGGGCGCAGCAGATTTCCCTGCACCTTGAGGCACTTACAGCAAATATTGTGCAGCTGAAATATCAGCATGCTGAGCCTTGGGGGTGACAATCATCGTGGGGCAGATTGGATTGAATTAGTAAGCGATGCCAGCTGAAGACCTGCGCTGCATCCTAGTTACTCACCTCAACTGGAGGGTGCGGCATCTTCCTGGCAGATGACTCTGCTGCATGATGCAGTGCAGGCCGCGAGATATGGGCTGGCTGCTCACCTTTGCAGCCACGGTGTGCAGGGCAAGCTGATGAGCAGGGGGCATGAGAAACTTGTACTGCTTGCCACGAACCTGCCTGGTTCCTTTGTGCTCACCTTCATGGGCTTTGTGTCCATGGCGAGGGGCTTGGCTGGCCGCAAGACGCAGAGGTCGTCAACAATGGCTATACGGTCCTGGGGAAAACCAGCCAACCAGGGCCAGATGTAGTCCAGGCCATAACCTGCAGCAGGGCCGAGCTCATGTTCAGTTGACTGCCAGCAAACACTGTGCAGTGCGTGCTGATGGCCACCGTCAGATATAGGAAGGCAAAGGCTTACAGCATGCCTACTTGCCTCAAGCTGCAGGCCATAGTCGCTAAAAGCAGTTTTGGACAGCCACAACATTAAGCCCAGGCAAGACGTTTATGTGATGCCTTTGATCCTGGCAGGCTTGCAAAAGAGGTTGGTGGTTGAGAGCTGTGGCAGACTGTACAAGTTCATGCATTCTGATGCACGCTGCCCACAGTGTTGATGCTTGCAGGGAGGACAGCTTCACCTCAGCATACAGTCTCCGGTGTGGCATTATCTAAATGCACAGGAGAACTACAGTGGGGAGCCATATGAGCACTTATTCTGAGCCCACATGCACAGAGGTGTGCCCATCCTCTGACGTAGCAACATTCGGGTCCTGGGTACAGGATCTTGGGGTGCTGCGGAGCAATGGCATGCCCCCACCTGTGTGCATGGTTCCCAGCACGACGAATGCAGATCCCGTTGTGCGCATTGTAGGGGACCCTATCTGAGCAGGGGTTCTGAAGTCATGCATGTACATGTGCCCATCTGAGCACACACTACCAGGTAGTCGACTTACAGCGTCCCAGAAACAGGGGCACCACTGAATTTGGCCCAGCTGAGTGCGTGTTCGTCAACTGGCATTGTAGCATCAGATCTGGGTGATGCGCATGCACCATTTCAGCCCCACCTGAGTGCGCGTTTTCCAGCGTGGCCACCACAGATTCTTGGAAGAAGGAGAAGGAGAACAGGGGGGCCAGGGAGTCCACCCAGCTGGTGAAACGCAGCACGCGATGGGGATTGACGCGGTTGAATTCGATGTTGAGAGAGGTGGAGTCCAGGTCGCTGCACAGGGAGGGGTGCGCGATGTCCAGGCGGTGCTCGCCAGCCAGCTCAAACAGCCTGCGGAGCAGCAGGCAGAGGCTGAGCGAAGAGGCAAAGGATCCAGGGAGGAGCATGCAACAACTGGACCACCTCAAGCACACAGGGCTCAGCACGCGCAGCCTGCAGCTGGGGTGCACAGGGAGGGTTATGCGAGGTACAGACAGGGCTCCCAGCCAGCTCAAAGAACCTGCAAGCCCAACCAAGGCCACTTCCACTGCTGTTGCACAGGGAGGGGCCCAACAAAGGGGGATGGACACGGCCCAGACCAACCCAACAGGTATGGCATGCAGGGCAGTGCACACACGGGCGCCCACCGATTGACCATTGCGCCAGACTGCACAATGATGTCCTCAGGGAAATATATGAACTCATACTTGCCCCCCTCAACCACGCGCTGCTGCCAGGCGTGAGTCTGCAAACCACATGGTTTCATGGTTGGGGATTGTTGGGCTCAGCCAGATTCTGTATGTGCATGCAGAGCATGCCTGGGCATGACTGAACAGGAAATTGATGCAGGACAAATTGCAGTTGCTGCAGCTGCCACAATGGCAGATGTGGTCCCCTGCAGACATGAGGCAGCACACCATGCCTGCTGCAGCTGCCACAAGCGGGCAGAACATGTGCTCTTGCATGTGATGTTTGCGCAGCATGATTTGCAAGACACCAGGTGGCACATGCCCCAAGAGAAGGGCACAAACCGTTCGCAGCTGCTGCCACAGACATGTGCATGCAGTGGATGGGCAGCATGACAAGTGCAACAGCTTTGAGCTGACAGACTCCCGCGGGGCACAGCATTGCAGCATCAGCTGCTACAACCAACAGCACTCAATGCCGGGCAGGGTGGAGCCTGGAAACAGGCAAGCACGGCTCAGCGCACCTGAGTCAACTGCCACATGCGCGTGAAGCGGCTGCCTGGCTGTTCAGGGTCAAACGTCTCCATGAACAGGCACTGGGGGCAGTCCACAACCAGACTGGAGTTAACATACAGAACCACGTCCCAGGTCGCTGTGTCAATGTCTTGGAGCCACCTACAAGTGCAGCTGCGCTTTCTGCTTAGCACTGGGCAGCCATGTGAGAGATGTGTTCTGAGCCGTGCGTATGGCGAAGACAACATTCTCCAGGTTGGTGGCCTGCCAGTGGCCGCTGGGCAATTCAAGTAGAGCGGCAGCTCCCAGCCTGGCAGCTGAGGATGGCAAGAGCAAGGCAGGCAGTACCCCCAAGCTGACAGCTCTTGGCCAGGCCGCAGAGGGCGGCACAACAGGCAGGCAGCAGTACAGCCAAGCCAGGAGTACCTGGATAATTTAGCAGGGTCGGCCACAGGCGGGCAGCAACATACCCACATCTACGGCCAGCAAGCAAGGGGCCATCTGAAGGCAGCAGCAACGTACTGACACCCATGGCAAGCCAGCAAGGTGCGGTCAACAGGCGGGCGAGGGTGCCCCCACACAGGCGCTCACCCGTGGACCTGGCTGGCCTCAGACACCACGCTGACCACCAAATTTCGCCGCCCGCCTGCATTCAGCAGAGGAATGCTGAGGTTACCCCTGACAGGGTGAGCGTACCCTCCAATCAATGCAAGTCAGCCACGGATGCCCGCTGTGAGGCCCTCCCACAGCTCAAGGCCTTCAAGACTGTTTGCTGCACATCTGTCAGTTGGTCTAGCACACTGCTGAGAGCAAGCTGGGTGCACGGGCAGCACATGAGGAGTCATCAGGCCCATTTCCAAGCTCAGGGCTACCACGGGTGCAGACTGCCACACAGCTGACATGCCACACCCCCACAGCACAGTGCTGGCGTCCGCTGCCCCGCACGAGGCAAGGCCTGCTGCTGCAATGTGCCCGTCTCGCCCTCAGAGCTGAATACTAGGGGCAGTTGCCAGAGGTGCACACTTGCCCTGGCGCAGGCCCTGCCCCAGCCTCACCTACGCCAAGCGGAGCCTGCTGCCGCGATGCGCGTGTCAGACGCGCCAGCCATGGCACAGGGACAGCCCCAGTTGGCAGGGTCAGTGCATGCTCCTGCGGGGAGCCCGCGGTGTTGTCCAATCCCTGCCCAGGCCGCACCATGTCCGCCTGCACAGACAGCTGATCAGGTCAGCGCACAGAACAAGGTGCAGACGAGGGCACACCCGCCATCAGCTCCTCTGCAGCAGGCTGCTGCAGGACGTAGCAGCGGTTGCAGGGTCTGTATGACCCTGTGCCTACCGTCCGCCTGCACAGCAGATGCACAAGTAGCGCTTTGATCTCTGCACGCTACAGCAGTTGACAAGCTTTTTAAGCTGCCTCATCAGCTGGCAGCCAGCAGGGTTGCCACAGGAGTTCATACCCTCAGATGCAGCATGAGACAGCAGGTATTGGCAATTCAGCCTTGAACAACATGCACACAGGACCAGAAACACCCCTCAGAGGGTTTGATTTGGCTGCAAAGCAATAGGGCTGGATATAAGGAAGCACAGCTCCTGCCTGCGCTTCGCGACCCGCAGCAGGCTCACTCGCCAGACGGTGTACTGCTCTGCATTCTCAACAAAAAGCACACCGCAAGAGGCCCCCCACCAGCAGTAGCCCCAGCAGGTGAGCAGCTACAGTTGATGCTGCCCCTAGTGTGCCTGCAGAGTACTCTTTGAGGACTCACCCGGACGAGGCGGACCTCCTTTCGCGGCCCCCAGTGCTGGCGCTTCTGGATGCTCTCTGCCCGCAGGCCTGCCTGTTGCAGCAGGGCTGCATACCAGGGCTGCCACACCTGCCCCAGGCGCACCTGCTCCTTAAAGGCCATACCATACTTCCGTTTGAGCACCTGCAGTGTAGTTCAGGCACTTTGAAGGCTTTGACCTGACCTGATGGTCTTGAAGATGACACCTGTCCTTCTGCAGCACCTGCGGCATGCAGCACACTCAAACATTGTGGCCCCATAGAGGGGTTTTGCATGCACGACAGTGAAGGGGACTGGTGACACATTGTGCGGGAAGCGTGGCTGCATGAGGCGCAGGCTGGCAGCTCCAGCATAGTCCCTCCACACTGACACAACCAGAGCTCCAGGGCACATGCAGCAAGATGTTCTACGAGCTGGAGCACCTGAGCAAGCACCCCAGGTCCTTTCAAACCCCACTTCACCCGTCCAGCGGAGTGCTGCAGAGCATGGAGGTTATCTGCTCCACTAAACACAGAACAGCCTCATGCCAGGCTGCGCGAATCTCTTGCAAGCCCCTCACCCGCCCAGTGTAGTGGTAGCGCTTGAAGGCGCTCTTCTCCTCGGTGCGGGCCAGCATGGTCATGGTGTCATACATGCTGGCCTTGCCCAGGCTCTGGGTGGCCTTGGTGGGGTGAATCACGCAGACTTCATCAATGATTGCAATCCTGTCCTGGGGGAAGCCCAGCTTGAAGGGCCACACCCAGTCCAGACCATACGCTGCAGGCAAGGAGACCACATGCCTTGAAGGTGGCGCCAGGGTTGGTCAGGAGTGGGTGCAGGACCTGCCTGTGCCCTCAGGGTGGCCAGTTTGAAGGGGCATACAACTGTGTTTGTTGGATCGTCATCGTATAGCAGGCCACAGCTGGGGGGCCGACGAAACTTTCATAGATGGTTTCCCGGTAGAGCACTCCAGGCCGTATGCTGCAGGTAGGCAGGCAAAGGCATGGCTGTGGCACTGCACGCGCCTGACTCTTCTCACTACAGCAAACCACCCTGCCTCCATGCAGCAAGCACTCCCACAGACTATTGGCAAACCAGCACACCCTTTCTCTGTGCAGAGCATTGCGGCTCTGCTGCCGCAAGGGGAATGAAAGCCCCCTGCATTTTCCCTCGTTCTGCCACTGTGGTCCCCCAACCCAGGCACTGTATTGTTGCACTGGCCTGCACCCCACCTGACTCTGCATAGCGCAGCGTGTCCACCACGTCGCTCAGGAAGAAGTCCATGCTGAACTGGGTGACCATGACCTCAATGAAGGTCGTGTAGCGCAGCACAGTGGGCAGCTCTTTCCAGAGCCCCACAGTCCAGGTGTAGCTCTCCGTGGGGCTGCACAGAGAGGGCTGGCACAGATCCAGGCTGTACCGCGCCTGGATGTCGAAGATGGAGTTTATGATGGCTGTCGTCTGGATTATGTCATCATCAGGAATGTACACCTGCAGCAGTAGAATCAGCATTGAGACCGTCCAAGCTGAGAAGGGGTGAAGTGGCTGGCTGCTGATCTGCTATGCTTCTGGCTGAGTCCTTCGGGGGGATCCCCCTTTCTGGCCACTGCAAAACGGCCCTGTACTCAGTACAGGCCTGACTTGTTGCCCCAGGAACAGAGAGAGACGCTTGATTGCATGATCATCACAGCAAGCTGTTCTGGGAGGGCTAGAGGGATGCCTGCCCTCTGCCGCAGCAGCCGTGGGCTGTTTTTATACCGCAATTGTGCACCGCTATGCAGAGCCAGCAAGCGGACCTGTAATTGCCTTGAGGCTAGTGCTGGCTCTTTTGTAGCAAGCTGGGCCAGGTGCACAGGGTCCTTGTACAGCTGTGCAGGGCCAGCAAGTGGACCAGACCAGGACTCCTGCTTGGTCAGATCTGCTCTGTCTGTTGCCAGCATTGCTTGCGGCGCCCTACCCACATGCACACAGCTTTGCAGCTGCCACAGCCATGCCTGCTGGCAGCAAGGCCTGCAGTCACAACAGTGTTGCAGCGTGCTGTGCGGGTGCACCACCCACCTGCCAACATTGCTGCTGGAGTAGAGGTTCTTGTAGACACCTCCCTGCTTCAATCATGCTGACAGTCAAGCTGCACCCAATGCAGAACCAGGCAGGGCATGCTTGGCCCCTGGTGGCACTGCCCTACAAGGCAAGCCGCCCTCTGCACCAGCGCCCAGCCCCTGCTGCGGGATTGCGAGCAGCCACAAAGTGCCACACAGGGTCTTGCCCACCTGCTGATACTGCTTGGAGTAGAGCTTCTTGAAGGCCTCCCCCTGTGTGAACTGGTACACCACCTGCCACTTGGGGCCGCGGTTGGCCTCAACATGGATGCACTCCTCGCAGTCAAAGGTGGTGGCATTGCTGCCGTAGTAGATGGCCACCATGTCCCAGTTGGCACTGGGGAAGTCCCGCAGCCAGAGGCGATGCTCGGAGGTGTCGGCCACAGGCGCAATCACGAGGTTGGTCCTGGTGCTGATGCCTGCAGGAATGCGGCATCCGCTACAAGGCAGGCAGTGCAGCAGCGACTGAAGCTACGGTCAGCAAAGTGATGTTGTTCCTGGTGCCTGCAGGGGTGACCAGAGGGAATCCCCTGCAAACAGTCAGAAGCAGCTACGGATGCTGCCTGACGAAAGGGCTTGGTGCCTGCATCCATGAACTGCCTTGCCAGCCTTCTGCGCCATGCAGTCAGGCAGCCGCCACAGGTGCCACCAAGAGAGTGGCTTCACTGAGGGTGCCTGCAGGGTGGGCAAGGCGTCCACCCCCAAGCGGCTGCTGGGCCCCAGTACCAGGTTGCCCCAGTGCCATAAGCTGGATTCTGGGTGGGTACCTGGCATGACCTGAGCAGGCAGGAGGAATGAAAACAGCCATTGGGAACGACAAACTGGGCGAGAGCAGTGCAGGCTGCCCATGCTTGACAGGGCTGGCCCAAGCTGGTCCAAAGGCGTCCCCAGACACTCCTGGTTGGCTGGCGCTCCCTTTGCTGTACCTTGAGCTGCAGCATAGCCTACTAGGCCCTGCGCCAACGTATGCCACTCACCATCAAATGTTTGTTTCATCAGCACAGGAGGGGGGAGCAGCCTGTTGTCTTTGGCAGTCGGCACAAACATCCATTTGATGTGATCTCCCCATTCTCCCTGCAGCACCAGCAACAGTGGGTCTCAGACAGCCTGCTGGGGCAGGGAGGCTGTAAAATCTGGTTCACAGCGGGCCATGATGCCCCTTGGCTACGCCTCAAGGGTGTGAGGTAGGCACAGGCACTCCTGCAGTGCAAGCACGGCCAGCCTGCTGCTGTGTCCCCTGCAGCTGCCTGCCAGCCATGGCATGGAGAGAGTTGCATGCGCAGCTTCTCAGGGGGCCAGGACACCTAGGTCTGGGTAACCCCCAGCAGTCAGTGCAGCACCTGCAGGCAGCCCCTGGTCCACAGCAGCTCATGTGCTCACACAGCTGGGCTGACTTGCTCAGTAAGCCCCAGGCCTGGCCGCAGCAAGGGGCTGCCTTCAGGGCACACTCTGCGGGTAAGGCGGAGGCCTCCCCTCCACCCCTTTGATGCATCCACCCCTTTGATGCACATGCACGCAGTGCAAGGAGTGAGGCTGCCCCAGAACCAGCCAGCCCTCAGCACAGCACCAGCCAGAGCCCTTGCAATCCTGCCTGACACTGCTCAGGCGGGTGACCTGCAGGGGCACAAAAGTGCGGCGCTGCCTCTAGGCCCACTGTACCATGCCGGCATGCAGAGACAGCCAGAGTGGCGCGTCTGGGCTGGATGCTGCCATCTCATCATTGCCATGTACGATGTGTTCAGGGCTGACTAACGAATGCATCTGCACATGCAATACTGCACAAACGACAAGGGAAGACCGGCACTGTGTAGCTGTGCCTGATGGCCAGTAGCAATGCATTGACTATGCTACCCACCAGAGCTGGCAATCCAGCTGCACCCACACCACCCAGTCCTGAAAGCCTGTTGAGTGCCCAGGACATGTGGTTGCTCTGAATATGCCCTGTGCAGATGAACTCACCGCTGTGAAGCCCCAGAACAACAGGCATCCTAGTGTCAACAGGCTGCAGCTCCATTGTATGAGCCTCCGCCTCTGTGCCACGCGGATCCTTGGAGAGCTGACCCTGTGGGATTTCAGCATAGGCTGCGTCAAGCCCAGCATCTCCCTCGCTGAACTTGTGAGGTGGGCATCACCATGCCCTACGAGCGGGCCTGCTGTCTGAGGTTGCACGCAGGCCTTTGTATAGACTGGTCCAATTGCCAGGGCCTCCTGTCAGGTCTGCTGCTGTCAGCAACACTCGGTCCAAGCAGCTCAGCAGACACTGCCAGATGCAGCTGGGTCCAGCTGCCAAGTGGTCAATGTGGGGTTGCTGTGCAGAGTGCAGGTCACAGGTGCAGCGATGCCTCAGTGGGCACTTGCATCAGTGTAATCCGGCCTCACTTGGCAAGTGGAGACAGCGATCGTTGCTTTGGTCAGCGAGCAAATTTTTGAATTTGGTGGGTTCAGAGCCATCATGCGAATTTGCAAAGGCGTCGACGAAACAAGGGAGCCCAAGCAGGAGGAGTCATCACATGGACATCGGCACATGCTGACTGTCAAAGGGTGTGAAAGCTGCATCAGCACAAGTTGTTCGACCCTGCCACTCATCAGCAGCCATCGATGTGCAGCAGGGAACACGAGAACACACTCATGCTTGCTGGAGGTCTCAAGGAGGAAGTTCACGGAAAGCACATGTGCACTTCCTCCACATCCAGCTGCAGGATTCGGGCAGGCTGGCTGCAGCCAAGTAGGCTGGCCAGGTGGGGCTGAGTACGGCCCTCGTCGCTGTGCACGAACTCCTGCAGGTTGCACCAGCTTGAGCTCAGCTGCAGCAGGCAGGAGGCCGGCAGGTGACGCTGAGGCACTGTCACCTTGATGTATGTGCCGGCCTGCAGGCACGACACAAGGTTGGGGTGAGGAGCAGATGAGTGCCTTTGAAAGTCACACAGCAATGTGCAGGTGCGGCACCATCTGCCTCTCCCAGAAGCAGGGGGGCTCAAGGCAGGGAGGCACTTCTTCCACCACATAGCTCGCAGTCGTGCACATGCCTGGGTTCTCAGCCGCAGAATGAGGCAGTGAGGGCTGCCAGGCACCAGCTGGCAGCTCATGCTGTGCACCAGCCGCTCCCTGACCAGGTCGGCTCGCCGCTGGGACACTCTGCAGGCAGCCAGCTAGCAGGTCTGTGCAGCTCAGCCTGCAGAGGTGCAGGCTCCATGGTTGTGTGACCAGGCTGCACACTGCTTGAGCACGGAGCATGGCTGCCTGCACGGGCGTGCAGCTTGCACTCACGGTGTGACTGCTCTGCACTGCACACCTGATGGGTGTCTGCTGTTTGAGCAGGAGGTCTTTGGTGCCATTGAGCAGCTGCACATGCTCATCTATCAGGGGAGTGGGCAGCCAGCACACCGCACAATATGATTTCTGCTTCTGGGCTTCGCCTGCCTGCAGTAGGGGGACGCGAGCTTCCATCATGGCACCTGCCGATGCATGTCAGCCATAGTCAAAGCAAGAATAGTCTCTCCTGGTTGCGCTGGTTCTGACCATTCACCTTCATCTGGTCAGTCAGTGATCTATCACTTCCCTGCAGATGCTGCACGCGCACACCATGCGCTCCCTGCACATATGCAGACCAGTCAGCAGCTGGATCTGCAGCAAGGCTAGACATGCAAAGCCTGCATCACCTTGTTTTGGATATCCTGCATGGCATCAAATGCCGCCTGGTCTGGCATGCTGGCCTTGGCATTGATGATTTCTAACATGAAAGGCCTGCCAGAGCCCAGCATGCGCACATCCATATCCTCCCTGCCTGCAAAGAGCAGCAATGCTGTAGACAGTGACTCATCTGGGGCACTGGCCCACGGCCATGCTTTCGACAAATGACAACAACAAAGCCTGTCATCAATGAAGTCACATCCTTTGAACGCGGGGGCCACAGCAGCCTGAACAGAGTGTAGCCCTGGGTCCCCCACCTGCTGTGATGAATTTGTGTGCCTCTGCACTGAAGACAGGCAGCAGAACAGCAGTGATGTGCTCCTCCACAGAGCTCTCTGCCAGTCTCTCCTTGCCCTTGAAGAAGGGGCTCTGCAGCAAAGAAAATAAACTTGAGCCCAAGATGTGGCGCTTGCAGCCTGCTGTGGGCTGGACAGGAAGCTAGGGAGAGTCTTCAGCCAGTGGGAGATGGTATGACATACAAGCACTGATTGAGGCAGCCAGGTAGCCTGAAGGTCATTGAGATTTAAGCCCATTGTCAAGCGCTGCCAGACTCTAAAGGAGCATGGGTGGGCGGCCGCTAAGCCACAACATGGACCTGTGGCACGCCACGCTCTGTCTTCAGGTACCGCCCTGCCACAAACAGTGGCGCCCTGAACAGTTTGCAGGCCAGCTGCGCTGCAGTTGCAGGCACTGCAGGTGGGCTCTGGCACTGCTGCAGGAACTCCTGGCGGGGCTTGCTGGCAGCAGCAGCAGTCATGGCCGCTGTGGCAGCTCGGCCTGCACACAAGGGCCAGTAAACTGCAATGATGCCATCTGATTGACTGCTGCTTCATAAAACTGCTTTGGATGAAGGGGCCCCTACAGAGCCTCCAGCTGCCAAAAGGAAGCATTGCAAGGTGCAATGCGAAGCCACTGCTCTCTACCATCCACCTGGTGCTTCCCTGGCAACCTTGCCCTGCCCTCGCTTGCGCTTGTACCCTCTGCTGTGCTTCTGACCATCTGGAAACAGGAAGTTTGCCTCAGACATGCTGCCAGGATGCAGCCAGGTGAGGGCTAGCCGCAAATCAGCCCGCTGCGAGTCAGCCAGCGTCATGCCAAGCTCAGCTGCTAGGGGCTTTGCCAAGGTATGCTTGAGGGCAGCCTTCAGCTCTGTGACAAACTGCAGCAGCACCAGCCACGCTTGACGACCTGGCATTTCGTTTGCAGGCAGTAACAGATGCAATGAGCTCTGATTAGCAGAGCTGAAGACCACTCTCAACTCCAGGACTGCCTTCAGAGCAATTGGACAGACTGCTGAAGGGATGGAGAAGGAGACAGGCCTGCAGAGATCACTGCAAGGTGGCTGACCTGATCCTGCTCTATCAACCCCTTTGATCTGAGGTGGTGTAGCAGGGATTGCTGCCTGACTACTGTAGATGCCGGCAAGGACATCTCCAACACCATGGTCTCAGCTGCATGGCCGTGGCGCCTGCATAAGTCACAGAACCCAGGTGTTAATCCTCAGTTGTGTAGAAGTCAGGCTCCAAGATGGCCATCCCACGAGCAGCAGGGCACAGGCAGCGTGCAGGCAGCAGCTTTGAGTGCAGCAGGCTCACACCTTATGAGGGCTGCCAGACTCTGCACGCTGCCAAGGTGGCAGCTTTCCCAGCTGCCAGCATTGTCCTGCGCCTCAGGCAGGCCCCGGAGCTGTGCTGCTGAGACTGCAGGCAGGGGCAGCTCCTGAGCCTGCAGAATGCCTAGACACACGCAGCATGGCCTCTGTACATCTTCCCCTGCAGATGCTTCCCTGCCCTCCTTCTCAGGCACAGAATCTGCCAGTGGCTGTCGGGATGTGCCCTGGCCAGCTCCCACTTGCTGAGGGCTGCTGACTGTGTCAGCAACTTGAGCAGCGGCCTTGTGAACAGCTGAGGCCAGCACAGCCTCTGGACGAGTGAAAATGGTTGCACTGCCAACACCAGAGAACCTGAAACAGCACCTGCTGCAGACCTACAGCACCCCAATCAGAAATCAGCTTGCCATGCATGGCAGGCCACCACTGCAGTCGGAGCAAACTGGCCTGTAGTCTGAGAAGCTCGTCACATAAAGCCGGATCAAGGCCAGGTGCCTCCTGCATGCGGGCCTCGAACATTTGACCAGTCAGGTTCTCTATTTCAGTGATCAAGGCAGGCCACGACATGCACAGCCCGTGACTTGCAGCCGAGATGGACAGGCAGGCTCAGGCTCGCCCCTTGGGCCTTCATATTGTAACCACTTGCAGGTTGGCCCCTCTCCCCAAGAATGCTATGCTGACCAA
The DNA here is from genome assembly GCA_963969365.1 of Asterochloris sp. CNOR1. Lineage (NCBI taxonomy): Eukaryota > Viridiplantae > Chlorophyta > Trebouxiophyceae > Trebouxiales > Trebouxiaceae > Asterochloris > Asterochloris sp. CNOR1. The sequence continues at coordinate 1,401,789 of OZ017756.1, read as the reverse complement.
GGCACTGGAGGTCATGTGCTGTTTTGTCTTGGCCTGCAGGGTCCCCAGATGCGCAATCAGAAGGCTCTGGATCAGCTTCCAGTGCCCCCCCACATCACATGTCTGCATGAGGTCAATCCAGGTGGCTGCAGCATCAGCCAAGATATCCCAGACAGCAGACTTTTCTGCCCACTCGTGGGATGAGGAGCCAGAAAGCAGCGGCCTTGGGCCTGCCGCACGGAGCACCATGCAAGTCTTGGAGTGGCCCTTGTTGTGCAGCTATGTGGCTCGCTTTGCCTCCACCACCCTTGGCAGCAGGGCAGCAAGCACGCTGCACCTGCCAGAGGCGCAGGTGCGCCCTCACGCAAACCCATGCTCTGAGTGGACTGCCGCCCACAGCCGTCTGAGACCCCACTGGCTGTCTGACAGTGTGTGCTGCTCCTACAGGAGGACAGCGAGCAGCTTGTGAGGGACACTGCTGCACTGGTTGCACTGGAGAGTGACTATGCTGTCTCGCTGGACTTTGGAGGCACCTCCACGCAGCAGGTACGACCCTTGTAGGCATCCTGGCAGGCCTGCCGCCGAGCACCCCGCTGACCTGTCTGTCACTCATGTTCAGGCCTCCCAGGCGCTCAAGCGGGCCAGTCGAGGAGGTATGCTGACAGGTCTGCAACTCGCGTCAATCTCCAGCCTGCTCATTGGCGCCAGCCGCCTGAAGCGCGCCATACAGGGCGCAGTGCGCTCTGCAGAGGACTCTGGCGCCAGTGCAACCTTTGAGCCCCTGGTCGACGCGATCAAGGTGTGCAGATGTACGAACATGGCAAGACTGGCTGGGGGCCACGGCTGTGTGATGCACGTAATGCTGGCAGGGCCGCCGCTGTCTGTTTCAAGATGAGATTCTTCCACCTGACAGCTTCAAAACTTGCAGCTGTCAGTCCTGTTCAGCGCAGCAGAGCGTGCCCTGTTACCTGTCACGCTACACATGCCACATGCCTTCAGGTGGCGAGGTGACCTGCCAGGCTGCAGAGGGCCACATCAGGAGCTCTGTGGGAGCATTGCTTTCATCATCGCAGCTGTGCAGCTGCATTGTGCTCCTGCCATGTGCAGGACCCGCAGACGCAGCATGCTGCGCCAACAGCCTGTGCTAGCAGCAGCCACCGCATCCTCAGAGGCCTCATATGTGATGTCCAGGGCACATCTCCAGCTAGCTGGCACTGCTGGCATCTGCAGGAGCTGCAGCCACACGAGGATATCCTCACCCACGTGGCTGCCTGTGTAGCAGAGGATGGGGCTGTCAAGGACACAGCCAGTGAGGAGGTTCGCAGGACGCGGGGCCAGCTTAGCTCCATCGAGGGGCGCTTGAACAGCATCCTGAAAGGCTATGGTGGAGAGGTCACTGAGCATGTGGGTGGCCTGCAGTCCCCTGAAACAATGTGATTGGCATTGTGAAGAGCTATGGAAGACCCAAGGCTTGTTGGTGGCCTGCACAGTGGTCAACAGGGGGAGGCATGGGATGACCTTGCTTCTTTGCCTTTGAGAGGCATAGCAGAGTTCTCATAGCCAAAAGGGCTTTGTCTGGCAATCAGCTTCGTTGCTGTCTGTGACTGTAGTGTCTCTACCGTGCTTTGTTGTTGGAACACACGTATTGTGGTCAAGGGTCAGCAGTCAGAGAGCACATGGTGGGCAACATGTGGGTGGGCTATGTGGTCTGCATGCTTAGCTGTTGTGTCTGCAAGGCCTGCCTGTGCACTGCTGCCGTCTTTTGCAGAGGTGGTTGCCTTCTCAGCAGCATGTCCAGGCACGGTCTGTTGCCTGTCATGCCAGCAGCCCGGCTTACTGGAGGGATGCTTGCCAGAGGTCGTGTGGCTGGAGCACGGTGCATACAGCCGCCTGACATACACCTACATATGTGTGCTGCAGAGCGGGCGGCTGTGCGTGGTGGTGCCAGCAGGCGACGATGGGCCGCCTAAGGGCATCCTGCTGGGAGCTTCCACTGGCAAGTCCCCTCTTTGTGCATGACCTGACACGTCTGCAGAGTCTGGCCCAACTCTCAGCACAGCCCCTCCCAATGCAACCAACCTTGACCTTGCTATGCACAAGCATACACCACATCATGCCTCAACAAGGCACGACCATCTTCCGTGCAACATCAAGACAAGGCCACAGGCCTACCTCCCAAAGCAGCCCCCCAGCGCAACCATCCTCAGCCACGCCTGTGCTCAAGTGTGACTTGCCCCAGCATCTTGCGCACCTTCTGGTGCAGCCACCTGCCCAAGCCCTGCCTTTGCACAGCGCTATAATGCATCCAGCAGTCCCAGCAGCTTAGAGACGTCCTTGATTGCCTGCCAGAGCAGCTGCTCAGCCCTGGCCCTGCCTGGGCAACAACATGGGGCCTGTTTCAGCACTCCCAGCAGCAACTTTTTGATCCTGGCTTACCTGTGCGCGAATCCTGCTGGCTCCGCCAGGCCTGCTTGCCTGGCCGCCTTATCATTGCGCACACTGTTGTCGCAGCAGGCCTCTCACCTGCATGGGCATCTCGTTGGCAACAGCCTGTCTCTGACTTGCCCAACCATGTGCTGCTGGACCATCAGAATGTTGCAATATGCCAGCAGCGTAGTAGCAAATGAGTCGAGGCTTCCTCAGCTGCTTTGAGTCATCAGGAGCCTGGTTGCTGTCTGGAGCCTTGCTGTGTGTGATGCAGGAGGGTCGGCCTACTACATGGAGCCGCCAGCGGCTGTGGCTCTGAACAATGAGCGTGGGGCTGCCAGGTCCCAGGTCATCACCGCAGAAGAAAATGTTTTGTGGTGGCTGACTGGCCTCATCATTGACAGTGCGCCAAGCCTTCAGCATGCACTTGAGATGGTGCGCTACCTAGCTGCATGCTGCTTGTGCACGTCAGCTTTGGTTCAGACGTACCACGCACTGCTTGGACCAATGCAGACCACCTGGCGCCAAATCTGCAGCACACACTCAACGTGCAGGGCCACCCAGCGATACCCTGGCTTTGCTGCTGAGGCCTGATTGGGTTTGAGCATGCATCTCTTAAATCATGCCCAAAGCACAGGAACAGCATGCAGGCGGCTTGCCTTGTTTCTTTCGGGGTCAGGCACACCAGGCTTGGCGCAGTGGACTGCCTGCCCTTTCAGGCAAAGGCCTCGTTTCTGGCAGCCATTCTGCACCCACTTGTTGCTGGCGCTGCATAAGTGCAGTGGTGGGTGCGCCACTGATCCAGTGCAGTGGTGGGTGCGGCACCCGCTCAAGTGCAGTGGTGGGTGCGGCGCCTGCTCAAGCCGACTTGGGATATAGGGTCTATGCAGGCAACTACACCACGACGCTTTCACACGCAAGCTGAACATGGTGCAACAGTGTGCAGGTGGTTTGGCTGGACGTAGCAGCTGCCAGGGCTCGCTTTGGGGAGTGGATTGAGGGTGCCCTGCCATCCTTCCTGAAGCACCCTACCCGCGGCAAACTCAGCGCCAGGGCTCGTCGCAAGGGGCCTAAAGGCAGGGACACTGGAGAGGACAGTGGAGTAGATGCGGAGGGGGTGGTCAGGGACGCCACCGGCCAGCTACTGAGCGTGCGCATGCAGCAACTAAGGTACAGATGGTCTGTGGCCTGTGTGGGGGGCATGCTTCAGGGATACTCAGCGTCTGCTAGGGCAGCACCTAGGCAGCCTCAGACACAATGCAGCCTGCAGGGTAGAGCACAAGCCAGAGACAAGCCAGCAGGTGAGCACACAAAGTGCACAGTAGCCAGTCTGTCTGCATGTGATGGCTTCCCGTGTAGAGTTTTAAGCAGCGTGTTGTGCAACCTTGCCTCAGCCATCAGCGAGGTATCAGGTGAGTCATCAGAATTCTTCAACAGGAGCGAGTGCAGGACTTTATGTCGGCCTGCATTGCAGCGGTCTGGTTAATTCATAGAGCCCCCACCTAACCTCCTGCAGGCACATGCCAGCTTGCCTAATGGCATGACCATCTTGGGAGCTTGGTGTCTGCGGCATTCCACCACTTCAACTTGTCATTAGCTCCTGCACATCAACAGCTGAGGCGCCCTTTGCTGCTAGCTGGCCACCTGCTGGCCCACCTGATGGTCTTACTTGAGCTGACTCCCTGCAGGCACCCCCTGCTGCTGGCCCGCCACCTGGATGCCCGTGACAAGCAGCGCCAGCAGCGTCAGCGCCAGCAAACAGGCACCCAGACTCGTCACCTGAGCAACCGCAAGCAGGTCACCCACACTGGAGGCACAGGGGCTGCAGGGGTGGCCCAGTCAGACGTGCAACCTGCGCCTGTGCCCATAGACGTGCAGCTGAGGCCGGACGTGAGAGCCATGATAATCACAGGCCCCAATACAGGAGGCAAGACTGCCACGCTCAAGGTGAGACTGTAGGTGGGGCCTGACAGCCGGAGTGTTGCGAACTTGAGATGCCTTCCAAGAGACTCTAAATTTGAGAAGCAGCTGGGAGCAGCAACCTCGCAAACTTGAGGTTCTCCTGCTGTCTTGAGGTGCCATGAGACAATTGTGGAATCCACCATGGCAGGCAGACCTGCCCCACTTAAGGTCGCAGGCCAACTCTGGCGTCGGCAGACTGCCCTTCATGTTGGGGAGGCTCTATCAGAAAACGCTCAGTCCGGTCTTCGGCAGCTGGGTGCAGCTGGTGGCATGCCATAGTTTGAGGCGTCTGCATGCCCCAGGGGGGGGAGGGGGGGGGGGGGTTTAGGGGATGGGGGTGCCTGTCATGCAGCCAGCCTGAATGCATCACTATGGTCTGGTATTGTGCCCAGCAATGCTGGCATGCAATCTGTGAGCCCAGGTTCCTGCCTGCAACTTTCTGGCCTGCTGTGCAGCACCCCATGTCATTCTTCTCAGAAAAGTTCTGGGACCTGCTTCCAGCTCTTTGGGTTTGAAGCGCTTACAGTTGCCGCCCCAGCTCCTCTCTCCAAGGCAATGGCCATCCCTGCATGCAGTGTGGTGGCCTGGCAGTGCTGCTGGCCACTGCAGTCGCTCTTGCCATGACAGCCATATTGTCCTCTCCCTGCCTGCATCCCTCTGGCCTGGAATGTGCTAATGGCTGCTTCAGTCAGCCCTTACATTCAGCGTTCCTCCCTACCTGGAATTCTGCTGGTCCAGTTGCCGTCTCTCAGCGTGATGTTCCTCCGTGCCTGCAGTCCTTTGGCTTGGCAGTGCTGATGGCCAAGGCAGGCCTGGCGGTGCCAGCAGCCGCCCCCGTCGCCCTGCCCTGCTATGGCAGCGTCCTGGCAGACATTGGAGATGAGCAGAGCCTCTCAGCCAGCCTGTCGACCTTCAGTGGCCACCTGCGCCGCATTGAGGTGAGCAAGGGATTCAGCGTAGTGCAGTGGCCGCCTAGCTGCGGCATTGAGACTGATGCAATGCATCACACCAGTGCACCGCGTTGCAGTGCAAGCGCAGTGCTGTTGGGGCTGCCTGGCCTGGGCTCCACCATGATGTCTGCCTGTCTACCTTCAATATCACCTGTGCTGCAGTGAGGTGAGTCAGGGCTGCGAGGCTGCCTGGCTTGCTGATGTTCCATGCTCCTGCATCACATGACTGGGGGAGTCCGCAAACGGTTGTCCTGGCTGCTGGGGCTCTGCCTGGTTTTCAGCAGCCACCTGCACTGCATGGAGGTGAGCGCAGAGCACAAAGGTGTGCTACTGTGGCGGTGGGCGAGGCCAGCTGTTCAGGACAGCTGCCTGCCAGGGGGAGGCCAGCGAATTGGGCCTGGACAGAGCTGTTGATGCCAACTGGTCAAGACTGGTGTTGGGGCTGCCTGGCCAGAGCTTGTGTGTGAGGTCTGCCTGTCCAGCGTCAGGAGGCATCTGCGCCACGGTGAGGTGAGCTCACAACACAAAGCAGTGCTGCTGTGGCCGCTGGCGTGCCCACCTGGCTGGACAGCTGCCTGCAGCAACGTACCACGCCGGTGCAGTGCAGTGCTGCTGGGGCACCGGCCTGGACCATTGCTCGACAACTGTCCATCTTCAGGGGGCTGCATGGTCTGCAGTGACATCAGCTCAGTCCTGTTGAGGCCGCCTGACGTCACACTACCATGCAGCTATGCTGTTTGAAACCCACCATGCTGCCCTGTACGCCATCTGCATGGAGTATGGCAGGTGGCCCCATGGTGGCGTCATTTCACCAAACAGCTGTCAACCGCAAAAGCAGAGGCCCCTGCGCTGCCCTGCAGGCCATTCAGCAGCATTCAAAGAGTGCTGCCAAACTTGCAGATGCCTGAGGCTGTTGTTTGGTGCCCTTCAGGCCATCCGCAGGGAATCTGACAGCCGCGCGCTGGTGCTGCTGGACGAGGTCGGCACAGGGACAGATCCTGGCGAGGGTGCCGCCCTAGGGGTAGCTCTGCTGCACGCCCTCATCAGGGGAGGCTTTGGAGGCGCCTCATTCACCATGGCCACCACGCACCACAGGTGCTTGTTCATGCTCACCATCCATGGGGCCTTTGGGTCGCTGTAGTCTCAGGGCAGTGTGCGAACTGTACACAGGAGTGCATGACTGATGTGGGCAGGGGCCAATGTTGGCAGCAGAGGGGACCTGCAGCTGGCAGTGCAAGTATATACCAGGACATAATTGCTCTCCTCTGTGTAGTCTGTCAGCACACAGACTAGAAGTTGTACAACAAAAATGTCGCGTGGGACTAGCAGGCGCCTCATTCGTCTTGGCCCACCACATACCACAAGTTGGGCCATGCAGTGGGAGTTGGGGGGTGGTGCTTCTTGCAAGACAGCTTGTAGTTGCGCAGCATGAGGCTGATCAGGTGCCATGGGCGTCCCCATCAACCATGGCCACTGCACTGCATGGGCACGCACTGATTGCACACCTGAACGACTTTTTCGGAGCAGGCTCACCCCACAGCTTGCCCATGCCACTGAGTCTGTCCCTCCTTCAGCATTGCTGCAATCTGTGTACTAGCTGGCAGTGCTCATGCCCAAAATGGCTCTCTGCTGCCTGACCTATGAGTTGTTGGCCATGTCTGACATCTAACCCCCTTTGGCATGTACCAGCATACCAGAGCTCCCTGCTCGTGTCCCCTGGGCAGCCAGACTCCGACAGAGTGCATGCTGTCATGCTGCAGCTCCCTGGCAGCCCTCAATTGAACAGCCCAGAATGAGGACCCCGGGTCGGCAATGCCCTTAAAGGCTGCAGCTCTCCGCTTGCACTTAATTGCACAGCCCCGCTCTGACATTGCCTCTGTGAATCATCATATCAGAGATTGCGGGTCTGTGACTGCAGCTCCCTGACGGCCCTCAAGTACAAGGATCCCAGCTTTGAGAATGCCTCTGTGGAGTTTGATGAGGTCAAGCTGGCCCCCACCTACAGACTTGTCATTGGCGTGCCCGGCAAATCTAATGCGCTCAACATTGCGTCGCGGCTGGGCATGGACGCAGGCATCATCGAGGCTGCCAGGACCAGGTTGGGCAGCAGCCAGGTATGCTGCTAGCACTCCCCAGCAAGAAGCGCTAGGATTGTATGCTGCCACCCAATTGCACCCAGTCTGGTTGCGGACACTGGCATCATCAAGGCTGCCGGGTACATTGCGTGCTTTCAGGTCACGCAGTGCAGAGCCTTCATGCTGCCTTGAAATTGCATTGCGGCTGCCTCTTTTTCAGCAAATGTGACAGCAGCCAGCAGACGCAAACAAGTGTGCTTGAGGGTCTACGTAACGACTGCCATTGCCTGTTCACCGGTCCCCCCACTAGTACCCCTAGGTCTTGTTGCTGCAGAAAGAAGTGGACACCACAATTGACCGGCTGGAAGCGTTGCGTCGCGGTGCACAAAGTGACGGCTCCACAGCCCAGCAGCTGCTAACAAAAGCACAGCAGGCAAGGCGCAAGCTCTGGGCTGAGAGGTAAGGCTGCCATGCAGCAAGGGCGCATGGCAGATCCGCTCGCCAATCGTTGTGAAGCTGGCTGTCAGTGCCCTGCTTGTTGCACGTTGTATGTCACAAAAGGGTTCTTGTGCAAACTGTTGGCACCAAGGGCTGCCTTTGCAGTCTGCTGGTATGCGTCCAACCTGTGGACATCGGAACAAGGTCTGCAGTGCCAATTGAGGGCATGCTCATTGAGGCTGCCCTGCAGTACCCACAGGCGCCTGGTGGAGTGAAGCCACTCCCATAGCCTTTGGCCTGATGCAAGTGTTAAAGTGAACTCCGTTATCTTGTGCAGTTCAAGTGATGGTGGATTGCACTGCTGCAGGCGGCAGGTGGATGAGGCCACTGCCAAGCTGGACATCCGCAAGGCAGAGGCAGTCAAGCAGGCGGCAGCACATGTCAGGAAACAAATTGCAGCAGTACAGCAGGAGCAGCGAAAGCAGCAGGGACAGACAGATGCTAAGGGGAAGTCACAATCACAGGTGGGCCTGGTCTTGCGGCAGCTCAAGGCCCTCTGCCGACTGTGAGCTGCACTGCCCGCCATGCTTACCTCAGTGATCCAGCTGTTCACATAGCCTCTCCTTGTGCAGGGAAACAGACTTGGCAAACAGCAGGGAGGACCAGGCTGGAGGCCTCGAGAAAGGGAGACTGTCTTTGTGCCGCGCTTGAAGACACGGGCCAAGGTGATGGGTGCACCTACCTGTAACACTGTATGACTGCTTGACTCTGTAAAGCAAAGCCTGACCTAAGCTCCACAACCTTGTGCAGGTCATCTCAGTTGTTGGGGACAAGGTCTCCCTCAGCATGGGGATGCTGGGGCAGCAGACAGTGCGCGTGAGCGATGTACAGGAGTTGTGAGGGCTCCGTTTCATTGCTACATTATTTGAGCGATTTGTTCAGCCTGGTCTTTGAAGTCCAGTTTTCTGTCGTTTTGCCCTCCTGCAGCGACCAAACTATTTCATCATGCTCTTGTGCTCATGTCTGTGGACCAACTTGAATCAACAGCATTGCATACCACTCAGAGAACCAATACACCAGTCTTGCAGAGACTCAGAATCATGCTTTGTGGGGTGTGCACAGGGCATCGCACACCATGGTAGTGGCAGTGCACCGCCCACCTTGCGAGCTCATCATCCTCTCTCCCAGCAGAAGCATAGGCAGCAGGTGTGAAGGTATCTGGCTGCTGCCTGTCTGATGCGCAAGGCTGATGCCCCTGCAGCTCTGGCTGCTCCTGTTCTGCTACTTGATGCCCTGCAGCTGCTTGGCCATCTTGTCTGTTTGGCTGCGGCTGTGGCTCCTGCTGCTCAGCTGGCTCACTGCGTGGCTGTGCGCCCTTGTCCTGCTGCGCAGGGGCCTTCCTTTTGAAAAAGGAGGCAACAGAGGGCTGGCTTCGGTCATTGAAGAGTCTGTTGCTCTTAGAGGATAGCGAGCATGGTTTGTGGGGAGGTGGTGGCTTGACATCTTTCAGCTCTGAAGGCAGAAAAGTGAGGATCTCCGCACAGGTCATGAATCAAAATGCATCCAGCATGAGAAAACCCGGCAGATGCTGGTGGGGTGTGTGCAGGACCACGTGGCTGCTGGCTAAAAGCTGTCCTGACGCAAGACAAGCAGGCAGCAGCAGCTTCGCCGACCTGTCCTGTAAGAGCCTGCTGAAGCAGGCGGCACGCATTGCTGGCAACCCTGTCACACTGGAAGCTGACCTCCTGCATGAGGGCAGCTGACTCTGCCATTGCCTTGCAGCAAGCAGAAGCTGCTTGCACCTCAAACCCCATAAGACACGGCAGGTGAGAGCAGGAGAAGGTGCGCAAGGCGAGTGCACGCTCACCCAGCATGAGGGCGGCATGGTCCGACCATTTGGGTGGCAAGTTGTCCAACTCGCAGGAGACCACCTTGGGCAACAGGCCGGGTGTGCACAGCGCATAGTCAATCCTCACACCCTGCAGGCGCACCCTTACTTCATAGTAGATACATCTTACACGTGGGCACGACAGCAGGCTGCTGGTCAGAGCCAGCCAGCTGCCACACTGCTGTATGCTGATATCAGTTACACACAGCAGCTTGCTTGCATCCTTTGAGCCATAGTCTTGGTGAACACTAAAGGCCACTCAGGCTCATTTGGGTGCTCAAGGGGCATCACGGCATGAAGAGCAGGCAGCAGAACACCCTCTGCACAGCCCTGAACTTCACTGAAGATGGCCGAAGCATGCTGAAGACCGCCACCTCACACCGCCACGGACCAGCACAGGGACCCACACCAGTGTGCCAACCCTGGCCATGTGCCTACCACATGATAGTAAGCCGGTGCAGCAGCTGCACTCACAGACATGCCAGGAGGGCATGTAAGCCGCAGCCCACCATCTTGAAGGGCACCATTCATCCCTTGCAAGTACCTGGTACGCGGCCCGACTGATGTGCACCCCAGATGGTCATTCTGCCAATGCCGTATTCTGCCATCCATATTGTCATACATGATTTAGGCTCCAGCCACAAAGCATGCCCACCTCGTTGAAAGGGCGCTTGTTTGTACGCTCGTCCCAGACGCTGAACGCATTGTCCTCCTCAGGGTGCAGGTGGCGCCAGATGTCGGTGTAGTCAGCCAGCAGGCTGCAGCAGGCATTGCACGCCATGTGAGCACAGGGAGGAAGCCAAGGCCTGGCAACATGCAGCACACTGTTGGGAAGTCATGCAGCAGCCCCGGGAGCAGACCAGCACAAGACGGAGGTAGGGTGCAGAGGGCCTGCAGGGACTGCATGAGCAGCCAGCAGACTGCAGCAAAAAAGCCAGAGGGACCATGTATGAGCAGGTGGCAGGCTGGGGCGCCTCAAGGCAACAGGACTGAGCCCTGGCCTGCTCCATTTGCACAGCAGGCGTTCGAGTACTCAGTACATGCAGGGAGAGATGGCAGAAGACCTAGCGGGCTGCAGCACCCATTGAACAGGCAGGTGCAATGAGAAGGTAGAGACTGTCAAGACACTGGCATTGGTTGCAAAGCACCTCAAGGGCGCACAAGTGCTGCCAGCAGGCTGCAGCAGCATCTGAGGGTGTTGACAGACAGGTTGTGCTGCCCCAGAGGTGGGGCAATGTGTGCAGGCAAGGGGAAAACAAATTCAGAGAGAGTACTTGCACTGATTGCAGAAAGTGCGTAGCTGACCAGCAAGATGCTGACACTGAGCATGGAGGCACTGCAGGATGCAGAGCCCACCAGGTCAGACAGCCATGATGTGGCGCTGAGTGAGAGAAGGTTGCAGACTGTGCAAAAGTACACTGCACAGAGGCACCCAGTAGTGCTGAGCACTGACTCATGCTGCCTTCACAAACCAGGGCAACCTAAATGGATTGGAGTCCAATCTCACCTGGCAAAGAGAGCCATCTCATGGCTGTCATACATGGCTTCCCTGTCCCACTCCCTGAAGACATCCTTCTGGGAGGCTGCCACATTGAGGTCGCCGACAATGAGAACCTGCAAGTGCACCCAATGTAATCAAGCTGCTGCCTGCTGGGGTTTCTTGAGAGTTGCTGCCTCTAGGTGCCCTGCCGTGCGATCTGTCGTACTGTGTCTTGTGATCTAAGCATTGAGAAGTTTAGCTACTGCCTCGAGGTCGCCCACAAACAGGCGATTGCCGCCTGGCATGGCTACCATGTTGAGGGCACACATAAGGAACACCTGCAAGGGCGGGCCCTACTCGGCTAAGCCGCAACCTGCTTGCGTCCCATCAGAGGTGCTGCCTTCAGATCCCGCATAAAGAGCAGGGCGCAGCGCGCTGGCATGGGCGCCACAGACAGGCACGGCGCGCTATCATGCCACCCAAGCACAGACCACCTGCAGGAGCTCTGTGGTGGTCTCTGGACTAGCTAGTCTCCACATCAGGGTGGTGCTGGAGAGAAAGGGCAGCGCTAGCCAAGCTGCCGCTGTAGCAGCGGCCATGACACCACGATGCTGATGAGCAGATGGGAAATTATTTGAAGAACTTTCTCAACTGCCTGATTCCAGAGAGTGACAGGGACTGCCAGCTCTCACCTCGCGGCCAGCATCCCTGAAGCTGTCTGCCTTCCGCTTGAGCTCTTCCAGGAATTGCATCTTAAAGTGCAGGCGAGGTCGCCCTGCGCTGGCTCCCCCAGCATTAGGCACATCTGCAAGAACAGCCACTGGCAGTCAGCTGTGATGTCATGTCACAGGCAGGCCTTGTGAGCTGCCTGCACCGTCACGAGTTCGACTTGAGTGGACACCTTGCACTACCAAATGCAGCAGCTAAGCCACCAGGAGGGGCGGGCAGCCTCCCAGAGTCCCCAGCATGTGAAGGCAGTGTACTGGGGAGCCATTGGTGTGACAGATGGGCTACAAGGGAGGCAGCACGGTCGTTGTGGAGCTAAGAGCATGCAAGGACAAACTGCTGGGAACTATGAATGTGACAGCTGGGCGATCAGGCAGCATCACTGCCTCGAGCAAACCCCAGCACGCGGAGACCAAACACTGGGAGGTGTTGGTGTGACAGCTAGAGGGCCAGGGCAGGCAGCAGCATCTCCGCCTCATGGAGCATACAGAAACAAAATGCTGGGAGGTGTTATGTGACAGCCGGGCCACTGAGAGAGGCAGCATCTAAGGCCAGTGTCCAGCAGGCTGCCTGCCATGTTGAAAACAGCATGCCGAGGGGGCATGCAGAGGCTCACAGACATTCAGGAGGACGAAGCTGCCATGGTCTGTGACGACAATCCTGCATAGCGCACATGCAGGGCCGTTACAGCATGCACATCATAGCAAGCTGTGAAGCACTAGCCAATGAGCTGCTCCCTACTGCTGCATGGCGCAGAGGCAGGCACTTGCAGCAAGCAGCACACACTGTTGCACGGCCCAGGGGCCGGCACTGGCAGCAGACAGCGTCCAATGTAAGGCAGCACACCTGCCTTCATTGTCACCAAAGCAATTTTGCTCTGCCGTGACTGGTGACCACTCGTCAGACACATATGTTGCCACCCCTGCATGCAGCCACAGCACAACAAGTGCCCCCATTTGCCAGGCGGTCCCTCTCCCCAGACCTGCCAAATTCTCAGGGCCTGCCTTGCTGTATGACCCACCATGCCTGCCTCTCTGGCCCTCTGCCGTGGCAATGGCAAAGATGGACTCCCAGCCTTCAAGACAGGCAATGTCCTTTAAGGAGGCTGTGAGTTCTCGGATCTTTGTCTCCTGCATGCTAGTGATGCAGGCGTCATTGCCTGTAGCTTGATCACGACCAGCTGGGATAGCACCTGAAAGCAGGCAATATCAGCCCTTTTCTCCTCCTGCAGGAAGCCCTTGAAGCTGCCATAGGTATGCCTGAAATTGGCTTCCGTGGGCAGCAAGGCATTGATGTTCCAACAGAATAGACGCATTGACGACCTCAAAATGCACGAACTCAAAATGCAGAAGTGTTCACTTCTGAGTGAGTCAACTCTCTGCTCTGCTCTGCACGTTGCTTCCCAGTCAATGATCGAATGAAGGACCTTGCCACAAAGCCCCAATTGTGTATGACGAAAGTGCTGGGTGCACAATTGAATTTGTGAAAGCAGCATGCTATTGTTGGCAAAAACATCGAACGAGGTGCTAGCTTGTGGTATGTCATGTGCCGCTGAACTCTGTGCAAGTGGCTGGTGATGTGCCAAGCGCTCTGGACAGCGCACTAGGATGCTGCGGGAGGGACTCCAGGGCGCTTTCTTTGATAGGGTCCATGACCTCTGCAGGAGGGAGGCAAGCACTGCTCAATTCACAGTCCTTCTGAAACATATGTCACATATTGGGCATCATCAAGGCGCAGGAGCCCAGGTAGGTGCTGCTGACTGCCCAAGTGCTCACCCACATGGCCCTGCAGGTACCTTGGCGGGTGCAACAAGCTCCAATGAAGCCCCCAATGAAACCAGTGCACTACAGCTGTATGTTCCAGACATTGAGGTACAGCCCAGCCCTCACCACCAGACCCCCTCACGCCTATGCTCCCAGTCTAAATCAATGCAAGGCTATCCATTGCCAGACAGCGATTGACCACACTGCACCCTTGAGTGCTGCTCAGCCATGTTCCTTGGCAGCTTCCTCACCGCCGAGGCCCTTCACCCGGGGAACACCCTCAATGAAACCTGTGCGCCGCAGGATGGCATTGCGCTGCTGCAGCTTCTCGCGCTTCAGCGAGGCTGCCGGGGATACACCGGTGACAGAAAACTTGTGCCTGGCATCCTCGTCGTCCTCCTGCAGAGCATTGCGCAAACAGGTCTTCAAGTGACGGGAGGCAACAACGCAGGTGCTAGGCCATTGTGATGCAACCTTTCAGCCTTAATCAAAGTCTGAAGGTGACGAACAAATGCGGGCTGAGCTGCCCAATGACGCAGCAATCCGACTGGTTGATGCAGCGCCAATGCATTTGTCTCTGGCTGGGAAATCAAAGACAGAGATGCATGTAACTCCATGATGCCAGCGTGTGAGGAAGCTGGCACACCAAGTGCCCTGCATGGCAGCAGCCAGGGATGGGATGATACCTATTCCTTTCGGGATCAATCAGTAAATGCAAGCTGAGGGGGACACAACCTGGCCTTCCCCACCCCAAAGAGATCTGAGCAGTGTCTGACGAGCGCAGCCAGCAGATGGGGTGCAACAATGCTTGCGAGCAGCAGCAGCGGCTCCACGCGCTGTGAGGAGGCAAGCAGAAAAGGCTTGACCTTTCAGTCATTTCAAGGCTGACCTGCGCTGCCAGCAGGTGGGGTGGAATGATGCCTGTGTGCTGCTCGTCCTCGTCATCCTTGAATCCAGCAAAGCGCTGCCGTGCCAGCATCGGGATGTTGATTGGCGCAGAGCTCCCCTGCACAGAATGCTAGGTCATCGAGTAGGTGTCATGCTCGTCAGTTGAAGACATAGCTGCTACACCAGCACAGCCATTTGCAGCTGCGCTGGGTGACTAACCAGAATGCAAAGTGCTCCCATGCCAGCAGAGGCATATTGAACACTGTACACCTCCACTGCAGACATTGCGGGTGGCCAGTGCAGAGTCAAACTTGACAGCAAGGAGACAGAGCAGGCAAGAGCTGTTGCACCAGCAGAATTCTCTGACGCTGCACAGCAAGCAGCCGCTTCAACATCTTCATAGCGGCCTGAGGCTCACCACAGCCCACCTTGAAGTGAGTAGCACAAATCACCACAAGCAGCAAACAACCTGCCTCGCTATCTTTGCGTTTGACATGGGCATTGGCTGCAGAAGTTTACAATGCACTAGGCAGCTCTGCCCTGCCTCAGTCAGTATGCTCAGCACACAGCGCAGTGGGCAGCTCCCCTCACCACCAACACAGCTGTCAGCTGCACAGACATTTGCTGGGCAACCCCCTTTGAAACACCCTGTAGACAGCAAGCAGCTGCAATTCCATAGCCGCCTGCCGCAAGGGCATGTGTTGCACAAAGCAGCTTGACCTGCCCCAGCCAGTGGTCTCAGCAACAAAAGGTAGCTTCCTCACCATCTTCACAGCCGCCTGCTGTACAGGCATGCTCTGCGCAAAACGATTCCCTGAAGCAGTGGCTCCCCGCCTGGGCGGTCTCCGCATGCCCCGTGCCCCCGGTCCAGCCGCCACCGATGCAGCGATGGGCACAGCTGAGGCTACAGTGGACAGAGGGGAGGGGACGCCATCCATGCTGCTGGTGGACAGGCCCTCTGCAGTGCAGGAAAGCACTCAGCAAGCAGCGTCGAGCACTGACAGGCACACCATTTGGCAGAAGAGGTGAGGCTGCCCATGCTGCTGGTGGGAGAGGTCCTCTGCAGGACAACATGACACCAGGCTCACGCTCAGCCACATAGATGCCATGGCATTTGAGGGGCTGCTCTCCAAGCTGCTGGTGGGGGGGCCCTCTGCACGGCATGACGCCCTTTGCACAGCCAGCAGCGTCACCCAGTGCTGACCCACAGGCATCTTGTGAACACGTGCCAAGTCCTGCCGCCCATGCTGCTGGTTCCCCAGGCAGCAGCAGCAGGTCAGCCGCCAGGGCCGGTCCTTGGCATCAACTGCGCTTCAGGTCCATGTGCAGCTCAGCAGCATAGTGTGGGTGCTGCAGACCACGTCCTTTTTGGCAACCAGGCTGTGTACAGGAACATGAAGGGGTGCTGCTCAGAAGAGCAGGGGAAGAGAAGACCACGTAGGGCTCCAAAGCGTGCGTGGGACCACCTTCATGCTGAAACGGCCTGATGCTGCCACCACCGTGCCCGCCTGCTGGGTCCCCATACTCGCTGTCGCTGCTGGAATTGCTGTCCTTGTCGTTACCCTGGCTGTGTGCCGTAACATCCTCTTCTGAGGCAGCATCTGCAGTCACAACAAGTGGTGTGGGCAAAGTCAGGCCTGACCAGTAGAGACGATTGGGCCCTGTGTGGACCGTAGGCAATAATGTAGTCTTGATGCAGCACTGATGGAGTGCCCCTCACTGATACGGCCAATGGACTTTAGAATCATCTCACTCTCTCACACTGTCAGTAAGAGTTGCATGCAAGATATGCAGCCCTGCAGTGACGTAATCCATGCTAGTTGCGTTGTCTGAGCTTGCAGCTGCCGAGTAGACTTTTAGGAGTGCCAGCAGTCAGAGTGATCAATGTCAGGGATGCAGGGCAACAGCTGAGCATGATGCTGCACAGGCATTCTGGGCATGACTGAAACTCAGGTACAAGATTGTACAGTTGCATGTAACGCACCGAATTCCCCAGGCTGGATGGCAACGGTGCTGTCTGATGCTCCACTGAGCACCACAGGCGTGACAGCCCTCAGCTGGCAGTGTCTGTGCAACTCCAGCTTGTGGCCAAGCAGTGGCCGCTGCAATGGCCACAAGCGGTGCATGTCTCAAAGTGCAGCCAGGCCCCTGATGGTGGCCATACCTGCGGCCAGGTGGTTGTCGGCAACGCCCTCCCCCCACAGCTGCTGCTCGTCAAACTCCATGCTGTCTATCAGCCGGCTCGAACAGGCCCAAACCTCTCCTCGCTTCTGCTCCTGGGCGCCAGCAGCTGTGGCAACTGCTGAGCTGCCTGACTGCCCTTGCAGGCAGTCCTGAGGCGGCCTCAGGGGCGTCCAGCTGGCCTTGCAAGACCTCTAAGCCAAGATGAGCGATATCTGACTCCCCAGCTGCTGGCTCAGTCTTCGGGGAATTCAGCTGCCGTCTGACCCTTTGATTCAGGCCTGCTAGAGCACCGTGTGGCCGCGGTCCTGCAGATGCAGACAATGCTTACACAAGGCCCCTGCTTGCAAACGGCCTGAATGGTGCAGCGCAGCCTGCAGGGACCAAAAGTGACTGCTGACGCAGCACAGCACTGGCAGAAGCTGTCATCAGTGCATTGCTTAGGAATCAACCCCTGCAAAACTAAGGTTGCCAGATCGATGCGGTGCATTGCTCTGAGGCATGTCACCTGGTAGCCGTGCAGCAAAGCTCTTGTAGATGTCGTGACAGGAGCCGGCGTCAAGGACAGGAACTTGAGGGTGGACAGCTTCGTGTGGTTCGCACCAGGACTGCAGAGATACAGATGAGTGCGGCACGATGCGCTTTTACAAAAGCAGCAATACTTGTCTTTCTTGTGAGATTCAACATCCGCTTCACAAGCACTCTGGGCTCCTCGCGGCTAGAAATCCTGCAGGACGGCCGTCTTGGTCACCGATGTGAGCAAGAAGGCCCAGCAATGGCTGAGAGTCTCAGCCTGCACTGAGGCAGTCAGGCCAGCACAACACAGCTTGCACGGGCCACCTCAGGTAGTGCTGCAGAAGCATGCACAGGTGCTGGCAAGTCAGCTCTGCAGGCATGCCGCAGTCCGTAGCAATCCCAACTGGGCATACTGCTGCTGCAGCTCGTGCTTTGAGTATTGGGGGTTTGCTCTTCCACATATACTGAGCCAGTGCATTTCGTATTACTGGCTGCTGTTGATGGGCAGGTGGGCAAGGAATGCCCTCGAGCGCCCCCTTGCCCACTGAGAGCCCTGACAAGGCTCCTCCAGTCAGCGTACGTCAGCCACCCAGACAACCACCATGCAGATTGTACCTCTGAAAGTGTAGCTGCGCTTGGGGCCGGCCTGACTGGAGGCCCTTGCTGTCACCTCGAGCTGCATGCACCTGGCCGAGCCATCTGCAATCCCCCGCGCAGGTTCTCGTTCCAGCAGGTGCCTCAGACCAGGTAGCAGAGATGGACTCTTTCAGTTTTGAGTGCGTTTTGCTGGGCAGGGCTTCTGGAGCAGTTCCATGTCATGGGGTCCTCTGTGATCTTGGGCGTGACAGCTACCAAAATTCAGGTTGCTGCCTGCAGGTGTCCAACGCCAAACCCTCTGCAACTGGCTGCGACCACAAGTGAGGTTCACCTCCTGGTGCCTGACATTCATTAGCCAGTCTGGCCAGTGCATGGGCGGGTGGTGGTTCCCATCATCAAACATCTAGCCTCAAGCCCCTGTATCAGCAGGATCTGGACCGCTGAGGCCTGGACTTCCTTTGCTTGGAGTCCTTTCATTGCCTGCAGGCGGCGTGTGTGTCATTGCCGCTTTTGGTCTGATGCGGTGCATCTTCACTACGACCACCCACATCCTTGCCTGTGTTGTTGTGCTGTAAGACAGTGGCCTGAGCGGAAACATGTATGGTCAACGTGTGAATCTCGAAATTTCAGATTGGCTTGGTGAGGGTCCCGGAGTTTCGATCTGCCGCAAGTAAGGTCACGACCAAAGGGGATTCGGCAGGGAGCTCCCTTGATCTTTCTTCATAACAACAACAGGCAGGGGAATGAAGATTATCACCTGGCTGGCGGCAGGCCTCACTGTCCTGGTGGCACTTGGTTTGGGCGCCAGCCGCGTGCACCATGCTGGCATCCGGCGCACTAGCCTGGCTGGGAGGACTAGTTTTGAGGACACTGCAGATGGCAGTGGCACCCGGTCTGAACATCTCACTAGGACTGTAGAACACCTGGCACAGAACAGTTCAGCAGCTTTCCTTCATGCATGCAGATTTGTTTTCAAGCAGGCGCCCAAGGGCCAGGCAACTGCAACAGACCCATTTGTGATATCTGGCCTGTGCAGAGCAGGAGCCCCTGGCGCCATCCCAGGTGAGCCCTGAGGGCCTTCTTCTGTTCCCATGCTGAGCCGCTGTTCTGGCTGTCCAAGAAGAAAGGCCCACCTGGGGAGGAGGAGCCAACCTTGCTGATGTTAGGCACTGCAACCCCAGTCAAGCAGGCCAGGACATGGTTAGGGTCTAACAAGTGCACGCTTGCAGTCCATGCTGGCTCACAGTGGGTCAACATTGCTGCCTTTGTGGCGAGTCAGCTCTGCTGCACAACCGGGGTCTGAAGTGGGGGTATCTGAGAGTTTGAGCTGCACTCAGACCCACATACAGGCTGGGCAAGCCCATCTGCTGGCTGTTGCTGGCCCTGCATCCTTCTCCATGCATGCCATGCTGCCTGAGAGAAGGCACTGCGTTGCTACCCGCTCTGGCCAAGTGCTGGCTGAGCATGGGCTCTGCAGCGCTGGCCAAAATTGAATACTGCTTGGTCCCACTCTGAAGTCCAAATGCAGGCAAGAGCGCCAGCCCACCACTCCACATCCACACCAAGCAGACAGAATGCTTCAGAATCATCTCAGGCCGCTTTGCCTACACCTTGGAAGGCAAGGAAGGCCAGCTGGGACCAGCAGACACCAAGTCCAAGCCTCTGTGCATCCCGCCTGGAGCAGGTGTGATGCAGTTCAGGCTGAGCCACTGGGAGCAAACCCTTTGCACTTGCCTGTTGGCTGAGTCTCAAGGAGGGGCATGCTGCATCTGTCCCGCCGCCAGAGACACTCCTGCTGACAGCAGTGGAGCATCCGGCAACCCCTGGCGTGTGCTACCTGCATTTCAAGCCGCAGCAGGTTGCTCAGCACCCAGCACTGCCTGCCTGCAGTCCACACCTTTTGGAATGCCGCAAACTCCACTGATCTGGATGTCGAGGTCACCCTCACACCCGCCCTCAACAGCGAACAGTTCTTCAGGTAAGTAGGGCTGCACTGCATCACCCTCACACCTGCCTCAATGGCACACAGTTCTTCAGGTAAGTAGGGCTGCGCTGTAGCCTGTCTGGCACTGTCAGGGGTGGCTCTGCCCCATTTGACCCTGCTGTCTCTCCTTGTGCAGGACTTTCTGCGGGCTGGGCACGGACTTTGGCCAGATAGAGGCAGTAAACCCTCTGCAGCTAATTTTAACTTTTGTGCATGGAAACTTGGTGCTTGCTGATGTGCCAAAGCCACTCTGGTTTGTTTTCCAGCACTTGCTTGCTCCCCTCAGCAAGCTTGCAGGGCTGCAACCATTTTATGAGAGCTACACTAACTCTGACTAGGTCAATGTCAAGAATTACACATTGATGAATATACCATTTATCATAAGGAACATCAAACCCCACTCAGCCTCAAACCAACTCCACCAGGCTTGATGCACCAGTCAGGGCTGTCGTTACAGAGCAGGCTGCATGCTCAGCTGCAAGGCCAGCTGGTCAAACACAATGAATGGCAAGCACGCCGCTGCCTCAGGAGGCATGCCAGATCAGGTGAGCATGCATCGAGCGAGCGGCACCACCCATCTCTCATGGGAGGCAGCCCTGTCTCCAAGCTGCTGGCAACAGCGTGCAATGTTTCCACTGTGATCGCATGCTGCCCCTGTAGGTTCTGCCAGGGCAAGCCTGCACCACCCAGCAGGCACTGAGGTGCCAGACAGGACGAAGACCTCAGACCCCAATGCATTCATGTGGGACTATACACAGGCAATGAAAAGCTTACATGTACCAGCTTCTCTGGTGTCAGATTCCTGCACGTGCCGTTCCCTCTCTGCCGCTCTGCATGTGCCCAACACTCACACTTCCAGGCAGCCTGCAGCTGGCTGCCCTGCCGTGGCTGGCGCTGCTCCTCTGACGATGCAGCCAGCTTCTTACCGCAAGCCCTCTCTGCAGGAGTCCAACCCTCACATGTCGCCTGTCCCCATCCAAGCCTTCCCGGCCAGCCTCCATGAGGGGGACTACCCAAGTCAGGCCTTTCCACTGGACCTTTCAGATGACCTTCAGATGCAGGGCCCAGCCACTAGCCCCAACCTGCTGGCCTCTTTTGTGCGGGTCTGCGAAGGGGAGAGCTTCCGGACCAGGGCGGTGGCCACCTCACAGGCGTTCTATGTAATTAGGTGACGAGGCTCTGCAGAGCGCTGAGCTGCAAACCTGTGCCCTTCCTTGAGCAACTGCTTGCAAGGGTTTGGCGCTGGGATGCAGCCTGCTTGCCCAGCCTGTATGGCTCCTGCCGCCCTGTGTCGAGCACAGCTCCACAACTTACTCAGCTGTTGAGCTCGTGGCTGCAGGCAGCTCAACTGACTGCATGTGCCTCCAGCCATGCTGGAGGGACGGGTGCTCAAGCAGCCTTGCACAGAAGGCAGCCCAGCATGCAGTGCAGACACTGGGAACTGCCACTTGCATGTGCAACCTGACCTCAAGCATGATAGCTGAACTCAGTCCTCCATCCTGCAGGGGCAAGGGCGAGAGCAGCAGCCCCCATGGGACTGTGAGGTGGCAGACTGGCGACATCTTTGTGGTGCCAGGCGCTGCAGGCGTCGTACACTACTGCATTTCAGGGGACGTCCACAATGGCTCTGCTGCCCTCTACTGGATCACAGATGAACCGCTGTGCAAGTGCGTTTGAATGGTGGCGAGCAGCTGGCACACCATGTCTGAGACTGCTTGTTCCAGACTGTGGACAAGCAGAGTCTGCTACAGTCCACAGCTCTCACAGAGATCTTTGGCTGCACCAAGGCACCCAAATGTGCTTCCTCTGCTGCAGATACCTAGGCGTTGTGCCCTCCACAGACAAATTTGAGCAGACGCACTTCACTCGTGATGCCCTGAAGACAGCAGTGTCTGACATCCAGCAGAACCCTGACGCAGCCAAGAAGAACCGCATAGGCGAGCCAGCAGAGCACACTTATCAGTGTTTGGGGTTTTCTGGGGGCGCTGGAGGGGGGGTGGGGGGGGGGGGGGGGTCCCTGCCTCATTGAGGAGACTAGCAGTCGCAGGGGAGCCTAACCCTAGGTTGCCACACTGCTTCTGCTTGGCCAAGCATACTGATGTGTGCCAGCCGAATACAGGTGTTGCATGCCACATCTCCTCCCAGGGTTTGCCACAAACAGGCTTCTGCAAAAGCTTCACTGCTGTCCAAACAACCTGCAGCTATGCTTTGAGCATATCAACGTCAGTCATTGCCTCTCAGTGATGCTTACACACAATGGCAGCAACAGCCTGCTGAGTCTGGCAGGGACCGGTCCCAGGTGCCTGCAACCTGCACAGGGCAAGCATCTGAGGGTTGCAGGGCTCTGCTTGGCCTGACCCTGGGTAGCTGACCGGCATCTGCTCAGCCAAGCATGATGTGTTGGAGTAGCAACCTCGGGGGTAGCACTACAAAGTCTGGTCGTGTTGATGCCTCCTAACCCCATCTGGCAGAAGTGCTCAGCTCTGAAGGCCTGCCCATGTCATCTTGCTGCCCAGCGTTGGCTCAAGCATTGCCACCTCCCCCTTCCATCCAGCAATGCGGGGGCCATGCTGCAGCACTTGGCTCCTGCAGGCCTTTCCTCGCCTGGCCAGGCCTCTGGTGCAGCGGTATGCAGGGCAGCCAGGTTGCCCTTTGGTGTGCAGGTGTTCTGTTGGGCACGCAGCAGACGCAGGCAACCAAGACCCTCACCCACACGCTGTGGGCCCTGTACAATGTGCTGCCAGCCTACAGTGTGCAGGCGCCACACAGGCATGCAGCAACAGCCCTGGACCTGGCTGCGTACGCGCCTGAAGGTGGGCAGCTGCCCTTTGCAGCCTTGTGATTCAACTTCAGAGATTTGGACCCAGCCAGAGCTGTGCAAAGCCAATGGCTCCTCTTCTGGCTGCCACAATGATGCTCCAGGACTGGCCAGTCCATGGAATCCACCAGAGCTCAGACAGCGGCCTTCTGGCACTCACAGATCTGGCCCAGGCTGCCCCGCTGCTGAGCTAGCTAGTGCCACCAATGCTGATCAGCAAGCATCGGTGCTGTAGCTGAATCATCGCCTGTGGGTGGGTTCAGGGACTTACACCATGATGGCCATAAATCTTGATGACCAGGGGCAGCTTGTGGACCCCATCAAGGTGAGCAGCTTTCTCTCAGACTTTATGCATGAATGTTGGCCAGGGGGGACGCAATCTTGTGCAGTGCTGGTCCTGCACTGCCCCACAGGTGCCATGGCAAACAGGAGGGATGTTCACAACACCTCCTGGGTGGTGGCACAGCCACCACAATGACTCCAGCGAGGATGCCTGGGTTGTGCCATTCCAGGACGCAGGGCTACTCACGTTTCAGGTGAGCTGCCTTCTGGGAGCCTGTGCTTGCCAGCAGCGTGTCTGCTGTGGCCACACTCTCTCAGCACCACTATGTCTGCTGCTGTATCTACAGAGGATTCTGAACATCAGATTTGCACCAGAGGAGGCTGCCGCCCTCAGACAGCATATAGAGCGTGGAGCCACAATTGCGGGGCAGAATGTCAAGATTTGAGCACACATCGGAGCCTCATAAGGTCAGGATATCCTGGTACATCAGACAGGACATTGCAGGCATTTAGATGTCCATGTATATATGCTGTATTGCTCTTCATCTCCCTCTTGCTACCCACCTAAAGAATGTTTGTTTGAGGTGTTTGACATGTGGCTCCCTTAAAATGCCGGGGCAAATTCTGAGAGTGCAGAGCCATCAGCTCAAAGCCCAGGCAGGCTCTGAAGGGCACAAGGTGGTCTAGTGGATGTGCTACTGATGACTGCATTGGCGTTGCTGTGCAATGTCGTTGCCGGTGAGCCGCATTGACAACCCCTCCTTGCTTCCTGCATGCCTGCATGTGGGAGGGAGTCCTTTCGGGCCTGTAAGCAGCTCATCTCAGAGGCTCTGGAGGGCCCTTCTGCTTGGACACCCAGACCACCAAGGCTGGTGAGACTTCCAAACTGTGCTCACACAGGCTTATGCCAACCCAGTCAGCCAGGCCTGGACATGCAGCACCAATACTGACCTTACAGACTCTGATGTTGGCCAGTCTGCAACACCAATGAAGTGCTGATTCAACAGCAGGCGCGACTCAAATTGAAAGTCTGATGAATTGTCAAAGGATTTGCAGCACATGCCATCTGAACAGTCACTTCTGTACACATCCTGAGACATCAAAGCTGACATCATCTTGTGCAAAAGGCAAAGCTGTGCCTGCTAAGGGCTGCTTAACAGATGGCGCCAAAGCTTTTTTGGCTATCAGTGGCTTAGGCCCAGATAGGTTTCACATGTTTTTCCAAAATCCCATGCCTGTCCCAGCAGCATTATGGCAAAGAGGAGAAAGCTGTCTACTGATGAGGAACAGAGAGGAAGGTAAGAGACTGTTAACAGCCTGTTGGCCCCTTCTGGAGGCACAGTCAGGCCTCATGATGTCCTGTACCTGCAGGCAGTGGACACTGTCTATTGCAGTCCCAGGCAGCATCATTGACAACACACAGACCTTTGACCAAGCGACTGCCATAGCCGGCCAGATCGCGCGTGCAGCAGCCATTTTTAATGTGGATGAGGTCAGACAGGCAGTCTGCCAGCTGCCTGCCAAAAGTTCACCACAAAGGCAGAAGGCGATCACACGCCCACTCTATATCTCCCGCTGACCAGCAGCCGCGCTGCATCCTGGTCTGCTCAAGTGTGCACACCCTGCTCCATCCTGATCTGTTGTTGCACCTCTGCAAACATAACACTTTGCTTCATCCTGCTGATGCCGCAAGCTTGCTTCAACTCGGCACTCGCAGGTGGTCGTGTTCGATGACAGCGGCACTGGCAGCAGCACCTCTGTGACCAGCGGCACCGCCTTCCTCGCGCGTGTGCTGCAGTTCATGGAGACGCCACAGTATCTGCGTAGGTGAGTAGCGGCACCCGCGCACCCTCTCGCAGGCCTCGTCTTCTCCACTCAGACAGCCACAGGGACCTGCTCTGAGATGTCTGCAGAACTGGCCTTTGCCTTGTGGTTCTGCCCCACTGGGTCACGCATTCAAAGTCATTGTGCCGCGCCTGAAGCATGCTACCCTGCTGCTGGCACTCAAGCACCTGTGCTGCTGCAGTGCCTGCTTCCGTGACCTGGCAGCTGCATGTCCTGGCTGTTCATGCACAGGCAACTCTATCCCGTGTGCCCAGACACTGGCGGCATGTACAGGTTGCCCATGCACCTCCAGTTGCCCAAACAGCGCCGACAGGCCGCCAATATGCTGCAGGGCTCCGCTGCTCATGCACAAGGGCCTGTACATGCTGACTCACTGCAGCCTGCACATTTCCTCATGCGTCAGTCCCTCCTGCCACTGCTGCAGGGCTGGCCTGCCCACACACGCGGCCCTGCGCATGCTGCTGAAGCACCCCGCCGTGCTAAGGCCAGCTCCCGGTCCTGCTGCAGGTCCCCGCTGACGACACACAAGGACCTGTGCATGCTGCTCTGACCCTGGGCTGTCCTAGCCCTCATGCACTGACATCATGTCCCAGTGCTGCAGGGCCTTGCTGCCCACACACAAGGGCCTCTGCATGCTGCCTTCACCTGGACTGCGGTCTCACCCAGCATCATGCACAGACCCCTCAACTCACTGCTGCAGGGCCCTTCTGCCCATGCACAAGGACCTGCGCCAGGCAGGAGCCCTGCCTCCCCTGGACGCCCCCCACCACATGAGGGCAGCCGAGTGGGGACCCTTCCGAGAGGGAGTCGTGCTGCGCAGCTCGCCGGGGGCGGGCAGTCTGGTGGACGTGGGGCTTGACAGGGTAAGCTTTGCACCTTTAGGGCGCCTGTGGGTGCCATGGGGCTGGGGTGTGCGACCGCTCTACCTTCCCAGGCACGCAGTGGTTGGGCTGAATGGGCAGCTGTAAGGTTTAAACGGTTGAGGCACCCCAAACCATTGCTGGCATCAGGGATATGGCTGCGCCGTGGAAGGTTGGGCAATGTGGCAAATGCCTGCGAGCAGTGTTGCTCACGGTGTGGGACATAGCGCCATGCAGAGCAGGCCAGCGTGGGGCAGGGCACGAGTGCGGCCTGCTGCAGGCAGCTTGGCGATACTTCCTGAGAACTAAAAGCCAGCTGCAGGGGTGCATACAGACCTGCATTTGCAATATCAAGCTTTCTCGGCAGCAGCTCCTGAGCAGGGGCGATCTGATGCCAGGCAAGTCAGGGTGGGGATTCAGTGTGCAGCATTTCAGGCGGCAGCAGCCTGGCTGATCTTGGGGGCAAGAAGGCGAGGCAGCAGGTCTGGGGCTGAGGGGGCTGTCACAGGAACTGGCAGTGGCGGGGTGTTGTACTGACTGCAGTGCAGCAGCGCTGGGCTGCCAGCAGGGCAAGCGCTGCATGCAGTCTCTGAAGCATTGCCAATGGGACAGCTAAGCAGGTGCAGTTGAATCTCTAAGCAAAACGCTGCTTAAAGAATCAAACCCGACATAACCCAACCATAAGCCACAGGTTCAGAGCACCCCTTGGTTGCCGACGTTGTGAAAGGGTGGTGCGCCTTGTGAGCGCAACAAGGGTTGCAGGCTGCCTTGCTCTGTTGCTTTCAGGAGCCGTCGCCAGTCCTTGTGTTTGCTGCACAGAACCTGCTCGGCCGCCCCTGTGCTGCCCAAACTCCAACTCTCTGCCCAAGTTCACCCTGTGGTCCCTACAGCACTGAGCCTGCTGTGCCTGCCTCCCTGCAGAGGCCTTGCTGCCTGTGGCAGCCCCCACGCCAGAGCGGGCACCGTGCAGGCCACCGTGTGGCAGGACACAGTTGGCCGCATCTTTGCTGCACTGAAGCTGCCCCACTGGCCCCTGAGGCAGAAAGCTGCAGCTCACCATATCCACCTCGCTTTACTTGACTCCTGCCGCTGCCTTGAGCACATGCCCTTGTGTCCCTCACCTGCAGAGCGCCTTTCTGCCTGTGGCAGCGCGCACCAACATGCGCGTCACCCTGCGCATGGGGGACAGCCCGTCAGAGCATGAGTTGAACCAACCGACGCTGGCCACACAACCTGAGCGGGTTTTGGCAGCCGAGCTGGCACTGCCTCAGACGCCCCGCGAGGAGTGCGGCCTCTACTGGGGCTACATGACGCGCATTGCGCACAGCCTAGAGCAAGTCGTTCATGGCAGCACCTTCCAGGTAAGGGGTGGTTGACGGCAGAGGAGCTGGCACAGGGTGCACTGGCAAAGGATTGGCTGCCTGACATGAAAGAGGCCCACAGCTTCTGCAGGGCAGGAGCTTTCAGGTAAGAGACTGGGAGGGTGCACTGCATACCCTGGCCTGTGTACCTTTGTGCTGCTGCCTGGAGAAGGTGCTGACGCAATGGCTCTCATGTACAGAGAGCGCCTGAGCTGCTTGGGACACTCATCTAATGATGCAAGTGGCAAGGTGATGCCTGCTCTGTCTGGGACATGCACCACATCTCAAGAGCTAGTCGCTTCTGTTGTAGAGGTGATGCATGCAGCTGAGGTGCAGTGCGTGTGACAGTCCACCACTTCTCTGCTTGATGCCTGACAGAGTCATGTCCCTACCACCTTGAATATGCCCCTGCCACCCTGTGCAGGCATGACCCCACGCCCTGACAATGGCCTCTGAGGGGTTATGGGCCAGGCATTTGAGCATGCAGACCATCAGTGTCTGTCTCATGCCCTGGCCCTGGTTGCAGGAGGGTTGTGACCCAGCGGCAAACACTTCGATGCAGGCACCAGGATGAGAGTATAGCTGCCAAAACTTGATCCTCAAGCAATGCCCCTGCCGCATTGTGTGCAGGAAGGGTATGACCTCACAGTGGGCACCTCAGAGCGTGGCAGGGTAGTGGAGGGTGGGAAAGGGCCAATAAGGCAGGCCTTCAAGCACCTGTTGGTCTGCTTTGGAGGTCCATCAGGGCTGGAGGCAGCTTGGACAGCAGAGAGGGGAGAGGGGCAGGTGGAATCCCTATTTGATGACTGGATCAATACTTGCCCCAGCCAGGGAAGCAGAACAATCAGGACAGAGGAGGCTTTGCTCATATCGCTGTCATTCATGCAGCACTCCATCCAAAAACATGGCAGCACCTAGACTTGTGGCACTTGCGTCTCTGTTGAACAGGGGAGGTTGATGAGATGCCAAGCATTGCAAGGGTGGGGTACGTGTGCAGCATGAAAGCAGGTGGTCAAGGAGGTGTTGCTTGCAGCTTGATGTTCACTCTCAGGGCGCATTGACTGGTGACTGCTTATGAAAAGTCCATTGCAATGGGCTGCTGGGGTTGCAGAGTCCCTGACTGCTGTTTCTGCAGCGACTGGGCAGATGTAACGTGCTGATGAGGCTGGTACTCAGGGGCAGCCACGCCTGCGAGCAAACCAAATGATTGGGCAAGAGCATGACAGGAGGTAGCAGGCAGCAGCTCTGGCCGTGCTCATCTGTATGAGGACGCACAGCATGTGGCAGACTTAGGCAGACGCCCACCTGCAGCCCCCGACTCCCCTGTCTGGCTCTGAAAGTGGTGCTCAGCAGTCACCTCACCTGGCTGGGCCGACCCTGCAGGCAGGTGCCAGGCATCATGCAAGGCACTTGGACGGCAGCAATGCCTTACCCACAACATGCCAAGCCAACACAGCACCAGCCAGTCTGCAAGCAGTACGTATGTGAAGCGCAGCCCATGTGAAGACTTGAAGGGTCAGCCAGGCATGCAGCAAACATGCAGCCTGACAGCCAGCTCAGTGTGCAGGTGAAGCTGCGGGATGTCTTCTCAGGACAGCCGAGCCCCATTACGGTGCAAACCTCACAATTACCAGCTGCACTTTACATGTTCCTGATCAGCAGCAGGGCACCTGGAGCCACACAAGCAGCTGCTGCTGCAACAGCCTCCGCAGCCTGAGCGACAGCTTCAGCGGCCGCAAACTTCTCGAAGGCAGCCTCTGCAGCTGCCGCCGCGCTGTTGGGGGCTGAGATCTTGTCCAGGAGGTAGCTGAAGCTGCTGACAAAGGTGGGGGGCAGCTCCTCAGGCGTGTTGGCTTTCTGCAGCAGCAACACAGTTCATTCTTGATGCCAAGCGAAGTCCTGAGGAACAGCTGCTTCCCGGGCAGCCGATTTTCCCATATTGGCCTTCTCTGTTCAAGGAGCAGGGAGAACATGAAGCAACAGCACTGATGCCTACTCGGCCTTGAAGGTGACAATCTGAGCATGCGTCAGGTCTCAGATGCTGAACTTGGCATCGAACAGGTCGAATCCCTGCTCACTCACCCAGAGATGCTGTGAACACCTACACAGGGGTGTGAATGCAACAACACGGCCCAGCCAATGGTGAGTCACAGGGCCCCTTCTTCTTGCTGTTCTTACATCCTCAGTCCACAGCTTGGGCTTACCTGGCACAGGGCATAGATCTCCCAAGAACGCACCAGGGCAGCTTCTGCCATCTGCTGGCTGGCAGGGCTGGGGTTGGTCTTGTACAGCTGGGACAGGAACAGCCAAGCCTTGCCAACCTGCACAGCAAGGATTTGCTTTGCAGTGGCAAGTACCCACAAGGGCTTTACTGCAGGCATGTGATTTCATTGCAGCATGGTATGCCTTGTGCAATGCACTGGCAGCAGGCAGCAGGCAGCATGCTGTTTGCAGCCCTGCCAATCAGGTGTGATGAACCCCTTTGATCAGCCCTCCTCAGCACAGCAGGCGTTGCAGCTCGAGATTTCTGGCAGTGCTCGAAATTGCACGCAACGTACATCTTAAAGCCATGACACCGGGGCCTGAGACCAGCCGCACCAGGGTCCACCCAACAGCAGCCCTTGGTGGCTGGGCATCAAGGCGCAAGGCGACGCAGCCACCTGCAACCTGTGTAGCAGCTTGGTACTTGCACTGCTCCCGTGGCCTTGCCCTCCGATGAATGGCTAACCCCCCAGCTCTGGGTGTGTGACACACAGAGATGCAGCACCAATTTGACGCCTCCACAGGCAGACATGCGTGCAGGCCAGGGCCGGGTGGCGCAGACAGCTTGCCTGGGGGTGGGTGGCGCCCAGGCTGCTTTCCAGCAGCAGCACGTTGGCCTCCAGAGCCTGCAGGCGCTCCCTGTGCACCACGTCTGTGCCCGCCAGCCACCCATCCTGCACACAGGCCACCGCCGCTTCAGGACCGGCCTCCAAGCTGCAGCCCCGGCCTGCATGCTCTGGCCTGCCAGCCTGCTCATATGCTGAGCCCTCAGGCTGGAACAATAGACAACACGGTAGAGCGCCCTCCAAGCAGCATGTATGACGCACATCCACATCTGCACTGCCTGACTTGCAGTCATCAGACATCCAGGCTGCCTCCAGGGCAGGTACAGCCACCTCAGCTCGGGCTTTCTGCATGCATGCAGATGCCTGAGTCCGCAGTGGAGGCACGCTGTTCTCTCCCATTCAAGCGCCAGGCATGCAGTCTGCTTCAAGCGCTGCCTGTGAACGTTTCTGTGACTGTTGAGCGGTGTTACGACGATGGCGACCACGTAACGGTTGCAACTCCAGCATCCAGCAGGCAAGCACCAACTCATAGGTGCAGCTGACCTGTGTGAGCTGGTGAGTGGTTGCTGCCAACATGAGCTTGCAGGACAATGCAACCAGACAACCAGCAGATGCCCTGATCACTGCTTGTAACGATAAGGGAACTTGTTGCTAGTAGGGAGAAGGTTTACTTGCTTCACCTCTGTTGGCTGATGGGTGGTGTCGCTGCGGTCGTCGCCGCCTGCATCCCTCCCGTGCCCTGCCGGGGGTCCCTGTGCTGCCTGGGCTGTCCGCCCCGCTGGCTTGCTTACATCAACTGCCTCCAGAGTGGCGGGGTCCGCATCTGCTGGCACCTCATCGGGGCCGCCCTGGGCTCCTGCAAGATTCAAGTTGTAGCGGTGGTCAGCAGCGGCTAGATGTGAGGCACTACTGCAGCGACTGCAGCGACTGCCTTGCTGCCTCCTGCTGGCACCCCGTCAGGCCAGATTTAGGGGCCTGCAAGACCAGAGGTTTGCGGTGAGCAGCAGCCGCCAGGACATGAGAAGCTGCACCAAATTCTTTTTGGCATTCTGCCAGCACCTTGGCTAGACCACCCTGAAGCTCCTGCAGAAGACATGGCTGATGCTGCCAGGCATGAAAGGCTGCACCAGTATCCTGCAGGTTCTGCTGACACATGATCTGCGCTCTAAAGAGGGGCTGATGATGCTCAAGAGTGCAGACCATGCAGTATGCCTTTCGCCAAAGTAAGTATTGCTGGGTCCTGGCAGAACATACGGTGAGGCACAATCAGGAGTCACAGGGGTCAGGCCACCAGCGCAGCAGCCAGAAGCAGTGGGAAACTGGGCTGGTGCAGGCTCTGCAGCAGCCCATTGGCAATTGTGTGGCAGCAGCCAGAAGCAGGCTGCCAAGTGTAAGCTTATTCTCGCAGCTTTGGCAGGCAACAAGTCAGGAGCGCTGTGTATCAACAGCAGTCCTGCAGCTGTGCCATAGTTGCCATTCGGCAGCGCCAGAAGGAGACTGCCAGATGCCGGTGGCTCATGCAGCTGGCAGGTGCTAGAGTTAGTTTGTAAAGCATGGATACCCTGCAACAGCGCACTGGCCACAACTGCCAGGCTGCAGGCTGTGACCTGTCAGCCTGCAGCTGTGGCAAGTTCACCATAGGGCCCACCATTGCAGGCAGGATTTCAAGATGACTCACCTTCCACGGTGTCCTCCACCTCCGGCACGGGCAGGTTGAGGATGTTGACAGCCTCAGAGTCCAGGGTGGCGCCTGCCTCTCCTTCCTCAAGGGCGCCCACAGAGGTGGCAGAGTGCCCATAGATTGTCAGGTCAATGGTGGTGTCCTCCTGCAGAAGACATGGTTACTTGCCTCAGACTGCACTCAGGAGAGATGTGGCTGCAATGGTGGCAGAGCGCTTGTAGATGGTTGATGTGCTTATGTTATCCTCATGCAGCAGTCACAGTTCTTTGCATCAGGTTGCGCCTGAGTGGTGCTGATGCACAGGGTAGCAGAGCCCTTGGACGGTCAACAGCAGATAAGGTATGTGGCTCCACACCGTCAGATTGATGGGCGCCAAGCTCATTGTACTCAGTGCTTCAGGCTCACCTCAGGGGAGGAGGGGTAGCTCTTGTGGTGGGGCATGTTCGTGGTACGGGGCTTCTTGCTGCGGATCAAGCGCAGCAGCGCCTTGTCGTTGCCGCTGGCAGCCTGCACCCAGTGCAGGCAAGCTGGAACTGGCCAATGAAACGACTTACATGAGAGAGGAGCTTGCCTGCTCCCGTTGAGTTCAGGCTGCATGCTACTGGGTGGTGGAAGTGACCACAGCAGCACAGGCCAGGGATGGTCTTGGGGGGGCAGTGCCTGGGGAGCACTAGGCAATGACATGTCTGCCTGCTGTGGCGTTGAAGCAGCGCAGTGCCTGCTATGGTGGCAGGCAAATGCGATGACCCCTTTTGCAGAGTGAAGTGAGGTGCCCCTGGCAATTTATGGCAGACAGTGTGTTGTGCATCATGCAACCCGCACAAAGCGTGTGCCTGTCCTGCACAGTGCAACAGCTTGTGCCCCATCCAGTTGAGGAGAGTCCCACAGCACCTGCCAAGCCGCAGCCCCTGTGTGCGCATGAAGGCAGTGCAGCGGGTGTGAAGCCTTGCCTGCAGGGGGTGGGGCCGGGAGAACTTGGTGGTCTCCTGCTGCCCCTTGGCAGCTGGCCCCGCACGCCGTGCAGCACGAACACCCGGGGCGTAGTGAGCATCATCCATTGCTGCGTCCCCTGGTGCTGCAGGCACAGGCACAGTTTGTTACCTTTTTTCGTTGCCTTCTCCACGCATGGCACCAGATGCATACATGGGCTTATTGACAGACCAGGGTGAGCGGTGTGGCGCTACAGGCTGGGCCACTCTGGCTGGAGGTAGCAGGGTCGATGGCAGCACTGTGATGGGAACCCTGATGGGGCGGAGATCAGCACCAGTGCTCTGCGTCTCATCGCCATGCAGATGCAGGCCGGTCGGCAACGTTATGCAGCCTGGCAGCGTACTGTAGCTTCTGCCCCGCTGCACGCACTGCTGCAAGGCCTGGCACTGGCAGAGCATGCTCACCCCTGGTCCCAGCAGTGGAGGGCTCCGGCCCATCGTCTTTCCCCAGCTGGTCAGCTGCATTGAGAAGCAGCATGATGTTGCTATTCTCGTCATCGCTACCCTCCTTGTCAGCCGCGGCCTTCTTGGCCTTTGCTGCCGCAGCTGCGATGCTGGGGGTAGGGGACTCCTGCAGCAGAGCAGCAATGCCTGGGCAATGTTTCCAGCGGATCCTGTGTGAGGGTCTCGCATGAATCCTGCCCGGGCAGCAAGGTTCCTGAGTAAGACCACATGAAGGTATATGCTTGCAGCATGTTGTGCAGGCTGCTGATTCTGAGGTAGCTTGGCCTGTGCACTTGCGAGAGGGACTCAGCCTGCACAGACTGGGCAGGACCGGCGATTAAACAAGCTGCAGTTGGACTGCCTGGCCACAATAGATAGACACATATATGGCTCAAGCTTGTTGCAAGGCCTTGAACGCACCTATTTTGCTGCCTGGCCACCTGACACCCTCCCACCCAGCAGCTGATACTGACCGGCAACCTGGTGTGGCAGCGCAGCATCTGTGTAGGCATGGCAATTCTCTACCTCCTGCAGCTGACATTATCTAGTGCCCCACAAACAGACAGGCAGGGCGCTGACCTTGGCCTGCGGCCGCAGCGGCGCCGTCTGTGCAGGAGTGGCCTGTTCTGCCTCCTGGCGGCGCCTGAGGGGCTGAGCCTGGACGCGAGGGGCGCGCCCGTAATAGTCGACCCCATCATACCCCTCATACTCACCCTCTGAGCCATAGATGTCGCCATCTGCAGGCAGGCATGGAGGCCGCTCAGGTTGCTGCTGGAGTCACAGCCATACGCTCTGATGCAGGCAGGTCACGCAGGCAGGCCATGCAGGCAGGCCATGCAGGCAACAGCGCAGCCCAGCCAGCAGCTTGCAATGCAAGCTCAAGCAGACGGAAGCAGGTAGAGGTGTTGCAGGGTGCGGCCACCGCCAGGGGCCCACTGAGTCAACACCGAGAGGCTTCCATCGGATGCAGCTGCACAAACACTGCCCATCGGTCCATGCCAGACTCCTCCCACCATTGCAGCAGAACCCAGGCTGCGCACCTGAGGCCTCGTATCCCTGCCCCTCAAAGCCACCCTCCTCATCATACTCCTCCTCATAGCCATGCCCATGCAGCACATCCTGCAGGCAGCGCATATCCACACTGAGTGCAGGACTTCTTCAAGGCAGCATGCAACTCCATTCCAGTGGGACTGCAGACGCACATTGATCCAGGCAGTCCTGGTCTCTGTCAACCCCAGGGAGCACCTGACATGAGTGGTATGCCAGCTGGAGCGGCGGAGGGAGGGAGGCTCAGTCACAGCACAAAAACTTGGAGGCAAGGCCCAGTAAACAGCCAGCACAGGTGTCTGCCCCTGTGGCAGACCGCCAGTGTGCAGCGTGACTGCATGTAGCTGTGTGCAGGCTGTGCAGCTGAGGGCTCCTTCCACACCCCTGCAGCCTGCAATGTTTGACAGAGGGGCGCAGCAGGTGTGCAACAGCTGAGCGGCAGTCAGTGCATGGCGGATCAACTAATTTACCTGCACCACGGGCTGCCCAAACTCGTCCAGCAGTATGGGGCCGTCCTCGTCCTCCATGGGATCCTGCAGGGCACAGTGAGTGAACTTGGAGCAGCTTGTTGAGCGCTGCTGCAGGCAAGTCAGGACTGACAGGGGGCCTTGCCAACAGCCGCATGCAGCCAGCAGAGGGCCTTAGAATTTCTGCAGGGGCACCCAGATTGAGCAACAACGGTGGGGGACTGACAAACTGTGTCCGCTGTTGCTGATGGAGTAATGGTCCAGCCTCTGTGGTACAAAGCTGAGCCTGGCAGCAAGGTGAGTGAAAGGGTCTTCGTGGCTGCCTGCGGGGCACAATGAGTGAGGTGGGATAGGGCTGTCCAAGCGCTGCTGCATGCATGCTCAGCATGTGTATGGTGATACTGGCCAGCCAGATTGCCCTGCAGGGCAGGCAGTGCAGGCGGTGAGGGCCTGAGGTGTTGGCAGACCGCAGAGTCCCTTCTGCACCAGGGTCGAGGTGTTGGCAGCCAGCAGAGTGCCCTCTGCACCAGGCCCCTCATTGGTGCTGCCAGGAGGCAGCTGGCCTGCCAGCCCCATCATCGCCAGCTCCATGGGCTGTGCAGTGCCACCAGCAGGCAGCAGGTACACCTGCTTGCCACCACCTTGTTGGCGCTGTTGCTTGTTGGCACCCTGCTCTGCAGAAGCAAAGGCAGGTAGCCGACAGTCCCTGCATGAAGAAGGCTTCAATTGGTGGTACACCAGCTGTCGCCTTGAACTTCCCACTCGTTGCTGCACACTGGTGGCACTGGCTCTGCCAAGTTAGGCCTACATGATGATTAGCAGTGGAGGACGCCCACCTTGAAGACGAGGCCTTTGTCAGCCCACTCCCGCAGCCCGAACAGGCCCTCATGAGGCCGGATGAACACAGAGTTGCTCTCCTTGCGCTTGACGTCCGTGTACAGGGCTGATGCCATGGTCGCCTCAGGCGTCTTCCCTTGACACTTGATCAGCCCGCGCTTGAGGGCCAGCTTGGCGATGTCGCCTGCAGCAGAGGCGGCCACGTCAGCACTCCTGAGCATGTTCTTCAAGCCTTGCTGGAGTGCCAGCCTGACACCGTTGCCTGCAAGAGGCAGCCATTCCAGCCTATTATACCATACACTCATTCATTCTGTGAGGAGGCTGCGCTTGACTGCCAGATCGGCACCAGCGCCTGCAGCAAGAGGGGCAAAAGTTACAAGGCTCCCTGTTCTGAGCACGCACAATGGCGCCATTGTGCTCCTGTGGCTGCCTCTGCACAGCAGCCCTTGGCCCTGGTGCTCCCAGCTGCCACCTTTGCACAGGTGCCCTGGGTGCCTGTGGCAAACAAAGCCCCAGACCTCACATGTGTTGCTGCAGCACCGCCTTGCAGGCAACTCCCTCTGCCCAGACGTCACAGGCGCCACCGCCATACCACTAAATGCCAGTCAGCCTCTCCCATGAACAGCAGGCGAAATACCTTGCTGCACCTTCACTGCAGCAGTCTCTCAGCAACTGCCCCGCAAAGCAGTATCTGGCAGCAGCCCCCCTTCCCCATTCCTCACTGTGGTACATCAAAAACGAAGGTCCTGCCAGTGGGCATCAGGCGCCACCTTGCACCTCACACCTGATCCTGGACCATGCGCCCTTTGAGTGCGACACAGCCCCAAGGTCCCACCGGGCAGACACCAGGCGTTTCTCTGCTGTAAGAGCTGCACTGCTGTACCTGCTCCCAGCAGGAGAGTCACTACAGTGCCCCACCTGACTTTCATGCCCTCACCCGCCTGGCCACAGGCACCCCCTGCCAGGGCTCACCAGTGGACATCAGGCGCTTCTCTTGCCGCAGCACCTCCACAGCAGCGCTCTTGAAGATGCCACCGCTCCCCAGAGGCTGCTTCATGGCCCGCTCGGCCGCCGTCTTGGGGCGCACGCCAATGAAGCGGCCAGTCTCGTCCCGGATCGGCACGCTGCCGCGCTTAGCCAGGCTGATCGCATAGTTGGCGCGGCGCCTGCAGCAAGTCAGAGGACTGTATTGCAAACCTGACTGGGTACGCAGCATATCATCTGCAGGGGTCGTGCCTGGCCAGGCGGATTGCAAAGTCAGCTTGCCACTGCGAGGAGCTGCAGGTAAGTGCTGAGGAGTGGCGTCAGAGCTGGCGGCCTGGGGGGAGGTGCACGCCGCATGGCACATGCATGGCCACCTGGCTGTGGTGCGGTTGATGCAGTGTCTGCAGGCAGGCCAGCAGCCCCTTGAACCCACTCAGAGTAGGTTGCTCTACGAAAGCATGCTGCACGTACCCACATCGTAGCTCTCAAGGTCGATTGGCAATGTGCAGCCCGCGACGTGCGCAGCATGCACTGCAGACAGCACCACTCAGCCCCATTGTAAGTGTGCAACATGGCACGGGGCACCAGGAGGCTTCAATGCCACCAACGTCGCAGCATGAAGCTCACTTGCGCTGCCTCGGCTGCTGGTCGTCCTGCTCCGACTCTGAGTTCTCGTCCCTGCGCCGCGGGAGCTTACTCCTTCCTGCTCCGCCACTGCCTCCCGGGCCGGCCACACCTGCGGAATGGAAGCACCAGACCTCCCAGGCGGCAACAGGCAAACAGCAGCTCCAGCTTGCTGGCCGACACCCTTGGGGAGCCTCATGCTTCCCAGGCCAGCTACACCAGGCAGCAGGCTGAGCAATGCATCTGCAGAGCTGTGCTGCACCCCCAGGGAAGGTTGTGCAGTGGCGAAGCTTCTGCACATCGACTGGTCTGAGCACTCAGCAGGAGTGGCTCTGAGGCCCAGACTTCAAGAAAAGGCCATTCCAAGGCCCGACCACTAATGAGCAAAGCAGGTGTGCATGGTGTGCAGGAGCAGCCCATATATGGGCTCACCGCTAGGTGGGGCTGTCTCCGTGCCATCATCCCACTGCCTGGGCTTCACCACACGGCCACGGCTGCTGGTGAGGCCAGATGGGTCCAGCAAGGGTGATGCGCTGGGACCTGCGCCCTCGTTGACTCTCATGCTGGACATGATGTGTATACTTGATTTTCCTGAGCCTGGCAGCAGGCCTTTGCCTGCCGGACCCCTCGTGGCCTGCATGGGCAAGTTGGCTTGCAGCAAAGCGGCCAGGGCTGGAGGGGGTCCCCTGGAACACAACTGGGTGCTGCTCTGGCCCTGCCCCGGCAGACTCATGACAACCAAGGACCAAAACGGCCTCAGCAAGGGTTCAGGCGGCTCTCAGTGCGTGCTGACCGAAGCCTGCCGTGCTTCAGATTTCGGGCCAACTGCCTCAGTAACGAAACCCCTCTCCCCAGCTTACAGGCTGCAGAGCAGCTGGTGGTGCCGTGTCCATGCAATCAGACGGGTGAAGCTGAGCTTACCTGGAGGCTTCCAGGGAAAGGTCTGGTCCAACGTGACCTGGCCTCAGAGCTAATGCAAGTCTCTCCTGATCTCTCTCTTTGGTTGTATAAGAATCAAGCTGGCAGCTGTCCAGGGCTCTGCAGCTGGAGATGTTCTTTCGTCTGTTAGTTTCCTTCTTTTTGTCCTGTGCAAGCCGTCTCAGTTGAGCAGCTGGCCAGCTGAGATGTATGCCCAGCCGGAGCCCATCAGGGAGAACCAGCAGCAGCTCAGCAGCAGCCCAAACTGGTAAGGCCCTGGGCTGACCGTCTTGCATGCGGCAGCGGCAGGTCTCTACGATTGCACACAGCTGCCAGTCCTCGGGAGGTCGAATCTATGCCCATCTCATGGTGGCTGCCCGCAGGCGCCAGATAGACAAGAATGTTGCCAGCCTGATAGATGACTTCGAGCCCCGCAGTACCTCGGCGCCGCCGCACCTGGAGGATCACTGGGCAGCACACTTGGTGAGGCAGTCTACAAAGTCAATGCTCTCAGGCGGCACAGGACTTTTGCCATAAACCTGCAGCTTGCCTGCCCCCTCGGCTGCATGTGCATGGTTGCAGGTGGAGAAGTGCAGGCTTTCTGGGTTTGGCGGGGAAGGGCTTCCCTTAGCAGCGTGCATGTCCACCTGCAAATCTCCAACGGTGCATTGTGCTGGCCACAGAGGTTCAGCACCTGCTCGGCAGCCATCAGAGCGCCTGTCATTGGTTGTTATGCGGGTCAAACTGCCATCCAAGATCAAGGGTGCTTGCAAGTCAGTCCAGTTGAGGCCGTTTCTGTTAAGGGAATTGGCGGCAGTGCGCTCAGGAGGTCCATTGCCGGCAAAGGAGGTCCTGTGATCAGTCTGACAAACGTCAGAATTGTGGATTGGGTCAGCAGGTCCAACACTGGCATTGTAGCAATAGACTGCCTAAGCGACTTCACATCATTGCTGCTTAACTCCACAGGGAATAGCAGCAGGCACAAAGCTTGGCTGATCAGCTAGCATACAGTGCAAGGCAGGCAGCCAGTTGGAGAAAAAAACGCCAGCTGCTCCCTTTACACGGCCACAGGGCAGCAGGATGGACGCTTACAGATGGGTCGTGTCTCCAGGCACAGAGGCTTCTGCACACAAGCGGCCAGCAGTGGTAATGAGGAAGCAGCAGTCGCCCTGTCATGCTTGCCCTGGCCTTTTTGTGGGCTCCCCATGCTCACCAGCCCTGCTGCTGCTGGCTGCAGGCAGCCACAGGGCAGCGAGACGGAAGGTGGACGCCCATGGATGGGTATGCAGACATCCGCTGCGATGAAGACTATGAGCGCTTCTACCGAGCCCACGCGGGCTCGGGCACCAAGCTGCCCCCGCCGCTGGCCAGCGCCAGCGTGTACAATCAGCTGCAGCAGCGGCGGCAGGCGGCCATGGCGAGCGCAGGTCAGACTGCAAATCGCCGTGCTGGCTGCTTTGCTCCTGCAGGGGCCTGCCGGGGAGGCAGCAGGCGGCCATGGCGGCCGCCAGGTCAGGTTCGGCACCTGCCAGATGAGACAGACTGCCTGGATGGCAAGGCACGGCGCCTGGGGCAATCCTTTTGGGCTGCCTGCCTGTGTGAGCTGCATCGGCACAGCCAAGACAAGAATAACCTCTGCACACCTGCCAGCTGGAGAGGCCCAGATGGCTGTGCTGCCTGAGTTGCCTTTGGCGCCTGGCGTATCAAGACTTTTACAAGTGCAGAGGAGCCTGCTGGGTAGTAGCACTCTAGACAGAAATCTGAGATGATTTGTTGTTAACGAGATGAAGTGCTGCCCACCGCTGAGATGGACTTTGGTGCTGACCTGGGTGTGCCAGCCTTACCAGGCGCCCTTGCCTGTGCAGGGCTGGAGCACCTGCAACGAGACCACAGCCCCGCCAATGGCTATGACTCAGCCATGTTGCAGACCCTGGGCCAGATCGGTGA
This sequence comes from Asterochloris sp. CNOR1, assembly GCA_963969365.1. Classification (NCBI taxonomy): domain Eukaryota; kingdom Viridiplantae; phylum Chlorophyta; class Trebouxiophyceae; order Trebouxiales; family Trebouxiaceae; genus Asterochloris; species Asterochloris sp. CNOR1. The sequence continues at coordinate 1,362,003 of OZ017756.1, read as the reverse complement.
GCCACAGAGCTGCGCTTGGCATTCTCTGGACGGAGCAGCTGGGCGCATATGCGCTGCAGCTTGGTGTGCTGGCAGCAGCAGTGTCCTAGTTTGTGAATGCTGACAGCCGCCTCAGGAATGGTTGCTGCTGGCTTGCACATCTGCACAGAAGGGTGAACGAAGTCTCACTCCAGGCTGGGCATGCCTCACTTCAGTTGTTTCCCTGCTGCAGCGCTGCAACAGCGACAGGCTGAGGAACATTCCCCCGCGCCTCAGATGCAGCAGCAGCAGCAGGACCGGGCAGAGTTGCTTCAGCAGCTGGCAGCCTTCCAGCAGGACTGTGAGTGCTTGAGCAGTGATGCATGGGTCCAAGCAGTGGCCGCATGCTGATGCAGTACTAAGAGCTGTGCCTTTCCTGCAACGCTGTGTGTGCTCACTTTTTGACCACCCTTGCTGTCCTTGCCAGCTGATTGAGTAATCCTGCCTGCCTGCAGCCCTGGCGCAGCTGAACCGCTCCCTGAACTCCACGCCCACGCTGTCCCAGTCTGCCTCCCCAGCGCTGATGGGTCAGCAGCAGCATCAGCACCAGGCCTCGCAGCAGGACCTGCTGCAGCAGGAGGCCGCTGCCAATGCACTGGCTGCTGCCATGCAGCAGGTCAATCTGAGCCAGCATGGAGCAGGCGCACCGCAGCAGCATCATGGGCAGGTGGGAGGCCCCGCCTGCTGGCGGTGCCTGCAGGCTTGCTACTTCAACACCTGCAAGCGCTGTTGTCTCTTGTGGTGCCAACAATAGCCCTTTCTGGCTGATTGCTGCTGTACCGTCTGGAGACTACGGTTGGACACCCTCTACGTGCTGGCCACACGCTTGCTGGATGGCTTATTGGGTGTTTGCAGGGTGCAGATGGGTCTGCAGAATGGCCCTCCTGTTCCAAGGCTGCACTGTCTGCAAGGAGGAAAGGCGCATGTACCTGCTGGGGCCACCCGTCGCATGCTGCACTTGCAGGCGCATGACAGAGGGTACGGAGGGGGCCAGAGGCACGCAGGGCCAGACCTGCGCGGCAGTGACTACGGGCCCAGCTATTCCCATTCTGGGGGGCCAGGCGGTGAGCCCCTCCACAGCATCATAGCGTTCTTTCTGAACATCAGGGCTTTGCGGTGCTGCTGTCCTGCCTGGGCTGTGCAACCTGCTGCAGATGACGTGTCACCAGGGTGGCTTGTGCAGCTTGCCCACGGCAGGGCCTGTGGCCCAGTGGGCGTCCGGTGCCTGTTACTCGTATCTCAAGCCACTTCGCAGCAGCAGAACCTGCTGCCACCCCTGCCGTCCCCAATCTGGAGGCAGCCGCGCTGCCAGACATTGGCAGGCGCTTCAAGAGTCGGCCATGTATGATGCAACTTCGTGCGCTCAGGAGCAGCTTTTGTGCTGTCAAAGGTGTCATAGTATGACATCCAGCTTGTACGCTGTCTGCAGCAGCCCACACGGCTGCTCCCGCCCATTGGCCATTCAGCTCTGTGCACCAGCAGGAGTCCCGCCCACTGATTCGTGCTTCTGCTCTGGTGGCACAATCAGCAGCCCGGGCTGGCACCTCTGACCAGAACATGTTGGCACGACCTGACTCTGGTAGGTCAATGCTAGGTCGATGTGCTGTCTGGGACTCAGCGCTCCCCTCCTGTGCAGGTGCGTACAACCCACCGCCAGCGGGGGGCGCCCAGGTGCCGCCGCACCTGCGGGAGAGCGTGGAGTACCAGGCAGCCTACCAGGCCGCCTACCAGGCCGCCCTGTCCCAGCAGGCTGTCTCCGCACAGTCCATGCTAATGGGCGCCCCAGGGCAGGTGCCCCAGGGCAGTGTGCCGTCCTATGTGATGGGGCAGTTCCCCCAGCAGGTGACCAGTGTGTGTTGGTTTCAAACACCATCCTAGAGAAGAAACCCTCCCAGCACCTGGCTTGGCCATTCTGATTGCATTGTGCTTGAAGCTTTGGCATCACTCAGACCTGCTTTGGCTGCCTGACGTATGCCAGCAGCTGTGGTTTGTTGCTGCCCATCTTGCACAAAGATGCTCAGCCAGGTGCTTGCGCAGCCTGTCATGCTCGCATGCAGCCCTGCTTACCACCAACCCCCGTCTGTGCCTCAGTGCATGCCCAAACAGGTGTAGACCTGCTCATGCTGCCCAGCATGCTTGTGAGCAGCTTGACACTATGGTGCAGGGGCGCATGATGCACGCCGCTGCGCAGGCAGCTCAGCTGGCGGTGGGCCAGAGCGCTTATGGAGCGCCCCAAATTTCGAACCCTCACACAGCTGCGGCAGCTGCTGCTGCAGCTGCGGCGGCGGCTGCAGTCATGAATGGAGGTGTGGCAGCAGGTCACCCTTTGCACATCGCTGCTGCACAAGTCACTCCTTGGCCGGCACAGCACTGGCTGCACACCAGGGTGCCTGGGCTTCACATTCTCACGCAGCATGCGATCAATGTGTGCAGCGGAAGGAGCGCTGCATGGCAGTTGCGCCACTGGTTTGCTGCCCTGGATCATCTCACAGAGCAAGGTCTGGCAGGCTGCAGTGAGGGCATCACTGACAGTTCCTGCACCCCTCTGTGCAGGGGGAGCAGCTGCACGGGAATCGCGGTACGATCGTGGCCTGCACGGCGGCGGTGGGGGCATGACCCGCGGGCGGCGGCGCGAGCGCCACACCAAGTTGTCGGGCTTTGACGAAGATCTGGACGAGTACGCCAACAACAACCGCTACCATGGCATCGATGAGGTCGTGGGCAAGGTCAGTCATATTTGGCATGCCTTACAATGTTGCTTACCGTGACTGATGTGAGCAGCTCCTCCAGCTGTCCAAGGCTCTTCCCGAGATGGGGTCATCAGGGCCAGTTGCGGGACGGCTGCAGCACAACCCTCCAGAGAGTGTTTCCGCCTTGAGGAGGCTGCATCACCTGGCATTCTTGATGCCATTGCTGTACCTAAGTGCTGCAGGTTCTGCAGCCTGCAGGTGAGGCAGTCAGGACTGCCGAGGCCCTGCAATGACCAGACAGCCGAGCTTGCACCCACCTGTCACTCGTGCAAGTGCAGGCTGAGCGCCATTGTGCAACTTGCCTGCATGTGGAGAGCATTGCAAAGTATTGGAACAGGTTGCGCTGCCTCCTGTGCAAGCAATCCCCTGCATTGCCTGCATCTCTCTACGTATATGTATAATTTGTGCAGAGCTCAGCGCATGTGCTTGGGTGGCTGCAGGTTGTGGGCGTTGCCAAGGACCAGAACGGGTGCCGCTTCCTCCAGCGCAAGTTTGAGGAGGGGGGTGCGGCAGCCATCGCAGCAGTGTTCCCTGAGATCCTGGACAACCTGATCGAGCTGATGGTTGACCCCTTTGGCAATTATCTCATCCAGAAGCTGCTGGACAGATGCTCAGAGGAACAGAGGCTGCAGGTGAAAGCGGCGTATGTACTAGTCCCAGTTGTCAATGTGCAGTCTGGCCACCACTGTGAATGTGAGGACAGGTGTGCTGCCCTGGACAGTGCTAGACGCATTGCTGGGATGGACCCGCATCTTGCCCTCGCGTGTGTCTGTGCACAACGCCAGCTGCAGTTCACATTGCTAGGTAATTCCTTGACAAGTTGCCAAAGGCAAAGGCATCGTGTACTTTGAGGACTTTGTGCCCCTGCAGAGTGGCTGATGGTGCAGTTTGCCCCATGCAGGGCCTCAAATAAGTTCATCCTGCCTGCCCGTAGGATTGTGAGAGTAAAGTAGAGCAGAACGACACCTTGTGCCCCACTGTTGTGACCCCTGCCTGCTGCGTAGGGTTAGCAGTGTTGAGCAGACAGTTGCAGCCTGCCCCTCACAGGGTGTCTGACAGTGTCTGCCCTTGCCCGCTGTGCAGGTGCTCCAGCGAGCTGCGGAGCAGGACCGGCTGGTCACCGCGGCGCTGAACACGCACGGCACACGTGCAGTGCAGAAACTGATCGAGACATTGGCCACGCGGGAGCAGGTGCGTGCCAGTCTGTCCCACCAGCACTGCACAGTGGACACATCTGGGTGAAACCAGGCTCTGCACAGATGCTGCCACTGCTGCATTTCGGGTCGGGCCTGAAAGGCTGCAGGGCGGGGTTGGGATGGCGGTGAAACTGCTTCTGCAGCTGGCTCCAGCAGTGCAGAGATGCAGTTGGCTATGCAGGCTATGCAAGAGAACCTGGGCACGCTCAACCTTCTGTGTCGATTCATCACCGCTGCCTGCAGAGGCTGATGCTCGATTCCCCCTTGTACCACACCTGACTCCCCTGCCTCCGTCACCTGCAGAGGCAGCTAGTGGTGCAGACCCTGCGCGAGGGCGTGGTCGCCCTGATTCGCGACCTTAACGGCAACCACGTCATCCAGCGCTGTCTGCAACGCCTGGGTCCTGAGGACTCCCAGTTTGTGTACGACGCCGCCTGCTCCCACACCATGGAGATCGCCACCCACCGCCACGGGTGCTGCGTCCTGCAGCGGTGCATCGATTTCGCCACTCCTGTGCAGAAGCGTATGCTGGTCGCTGAGATCGCTGCCAATGCGCTTGCGCTCAGCCAGGTAGGCGCCTGCTGCTGGGCATGTGTTTACTTCTGGAGGCTGGGACTGCCACAAACCTGATCTGCGCTGCTGGATGCATGTTTGTGCTGGCAGCCGAATGCCGCAGACCTGCTTGCATGCAGCCAGGTAGTGCGTGATGGGGAGGCTAGTGTGGGTGCACAGTGTCCGGGCACCTCACATCTGTACAGTCCACCCTGGAGGCCCCATGTGGCCAGGCAGGGTTGTGCTGTGCCTGCAGTGGTTGTGCAGTCAGGTGGGCATCTGCAGTGCCCACAGAGCGCGTCATGCAGCACTGCTCCCCTGTCCTGCATCGCTGCATGAGCAGTCATGCTGTCCAGCCTCTGGGCGCAGTCCCGATCAGCCGTTTGCATGGCGGGGCTCAGAACACCTGTCTGGACCTTGTCTCCTCCCCATGCAGAACCCTCTCAGTGATGCAGGCTCTGTGGCCTGCAGGCTGCATGTCCCCACTGCGGGGCATATGAGGATTGTTGATGGCTGATGACTACTGCTTGTCGCCTGCAGGACCCTTTTGGCAACTACGTAGTGCAGTATGTCCTGGAGCTGGGGCATGTGGAGGCCACAGCCACCATCATGAAGCAGCTGTATGACCACTACCCCGACCTGGCGCAGCAGAAATTCAGCTCCAACGTGGTTGAGAAGTGCCTCAAGCTTGGGGGACCGGGGCTGGCAGAGTGCCGGGAGCGCGTCATACGGGAGCTCATGCTGTCGCCGCAGCTGCCGCGCCTGCTGCAGGTGGGGCCTGCTCTTTGTATGTGTCTGCAGGGGGCTGCCAACTGTCACGGCTCCTTCATGTAGGCTGCTTGCTCGAGATGGGAGTCTGGGAATGTGCTTTCAAGCCCTGCCTTTGACCGGGCAGCGCGCTGGGGAGCGTGTGCTGTGGTGACATTTGAGGCAGGCTGCATGCCCATCCAAAGATCTGGCGTGGGTGCAGGCGTTGTGAAGGATGCAGAGCATGCTGACCATGTCCTGCCAGGCTTTGCCCTCTTGTGAAGAATGTAAGTTGCTAACACCACATCTGCCATTGCTGCAGGACCCATACGCCAACTACGTGCTGCAGAGCGCGCTGACAGTGTCCAGCCAGGGCCTGCACCAGCAGCTGGTGGACGCGATCCGGCCCTACCTGCCCTCCCTGCGTGGGACGCCTCATGGCAAGCGCATCCTGTCCAAGATCCAAGTCAAAATCTGAGGGTGCATCCAGGCGGCGGTGACACCACTTCTGCTGGGTTGGAGAGGGGCCGCGTGTGCCGCGCTGCCAGCCAGCCACAGCGGCAGCAGCAGTTCTTCCATGCGCGCAGCTGCCCCTATGGGCAGCCGGCCATCCCTTCCCCGCGGCAGCTGGACACTCGTGCGTCTGCCCTCTGCTGTGCACATAGATTGAGAGCAGGGACTGGAGGACAGCGGGCCCGCCTCCTGTCCTCCTCTGACCCCCACCTTGCCAGGAAAAGTATACTGGGGAAGTGCCCCAAGTTTTTTTGCCTCTACTCACACTGGTATGAACAATCAGTCCCCTCGCTAGGTCTAGAGACTAAGTGCTGTACGCTGAATGAAAAGCTGTTTTGCTAAGCTGCCAGGGCCTGCATCAGGCTGCTACATGCCCCCAGCACAGGCTGCTGTGTAGACTGAACATGTACCCCAGCATGGTGTTGTGCCATGCAGTTGCTCATCTGCTGCTGGCCTCGATGTGGGGCGGTAGCATAGATGTTACATGATCCTGTACGAGCTAGGGTTGTCACTTCATCCTTTTGAGGCACAGCCCAAAGCCATGGAAGACATCTCCTATCTGACAGTGAAGCTACTGACGCTGTTTCATGTTTGAGAGCACACCATCCAGCCAGGATCTGAGGCCTACTGCACAGCTTCCAGCATCCACTTCCAGCTGTGGAACTTCAGGCTGAGCTTGGCTGCAAATTGATGCTGATGCCTTCCGCCCCAGTACTGCCACACTCCTCAGCATTCCAACAGATGCTGCTGCTGCTGTTGGAGGATGTCCCTGCAATGCTGGAACAGAAGATTGCATGGACAGCATACTTTTCCTAATCAAGATGATGCAGGGTTTTGTTGCCAGAGCCTTGTCCTTCAGTACAGCCGCTGCGCACCTCATATACAATGCCCTCTTGGAGAGTCAGGCTGCCTGTCTTCAGAAAGGTTTTGATTCGCCTGAGCGACGGCGGCACAGTAATGGTTACACGGCTTGCATCCTTGCCAGCTACCCGCAGCCTCCTGAGCTTCTCTTGCAGGTTGACCTGCAGCGAGACATTGCTCAGGCAGGCTGCGCTTGTGCAGTGGGAGAGTGATAGAAGTGTGGTGTGGACTTTGTCCACAGCCACTGCAATCATGCCTGCAAGCACAGCTGCACACAGCGAGTTGCACAGGCAGTGCTTGTGCCGTATCCTTGGCACAGAGGCGCAATGGGCTGCGGTGTCACCATTTAGCCTCTGCCCGGCAGCTGCATGGGTCCAGCTGCAACGTGTTTCGCAGCCGGCTCCAGTAATATGTGCCCTGCAGGAGATGCAAGGTGGCACAGCAGGCTGCCCAGGCACTAGCTGGCCAGTGTCCCGCAACAATGGTGGGGCAACACACGGCGCATCACTCTGCTCATGCTTCACCCGCGCTGTGACCCACACCATGTGGTGCAAGGGCTCTCGCAGGCATCACCACCTCCCACGCCGGTGCAGCTGCACGGCAGACTGCTCAACTCCTGCTCTGCAGCCGCCCCAGGCCAGCTGCAAGTGGCGCTGCAGCCAGCTCAGACAGGGTGCCCCGCAGCAGGGTGCACAGCAGACTGCCCAGGCCTCACCTGTGCTCTGCCCTCCAGCTGTGGGGGGCCACCATGTCTGCATCACCTGGGCTCGCATCTGCAGCATGCTGCTCAGGGCCGTCTCAGGCATCTCTTGAGCTGTGGCCTGCCCGGCAGCAGCATGCCCAGCAGACTGCTCCAGCCTCACCTGGGCCCTGCCCTGCTGGATGTGCAGAGAAGCGTCCCCATCCAGCCCCTTGATCTCAGCATCGGCACCAGCTCTCAAGCTGGCTGCCCCATCAGTGGTGTCAAGGAAGCCCATGCTGAGGTGCCCTGCCTCCACTCCCAGGTGCTTCTGGGTATAGACTGTGTGGAGGCTGACGTCTCCCGCCGCCCTGCACAGCACAGCATCTGCTCAGAGTGTCAGAGTGGGTCCCACCATCCAGTCACCTGCACATCGCAACATGCAGTGAGCTGATGTGCTGTGTTCTGCCTTGGCACCAGCTGTGAGGCAGGGTCAGCAGGAGCAGTTCCTTGCTGGGTCTCTGCAGAGGTGCAGAGGTGCTGTGCCTGAGCTGCCTGGCTGGTGCCTTGCGGGGCAGCAGCGCAGCTCACCGCTCAGAGTGCTCCCCTGCAGTGCCTGCAGCCACATTGACGTCCAACCCCATCATCTTCCTCACTGTGATGCTGCCGCCGCGGCTGGACAGGTCTACTGAAGAAGCTGTGAGGGTGCCAGCCTCAATGGGGCCACCTGCAGGCAGGCAGTGCTGGACAAGCATGGCAGGGCCCTGAAGCAGACATGCCGCAAGCCTGAACCCAGTCTGCACGGCCAGCGTGGGGGCGAACTAGTTTCGGCGCACAGGAGGGGCGCACACTGTACAGGAGTCCACAGCAAACGATCTGGGTGCTCTCGACACCTCGATCAGCACTGCTTTGGAGAATGTGCTGCAATGCGGCCTGGCTGGCAGGACAGGGGCAGCTCACAGGAGGGGCCCACGTCGCTGCACACCTGCAGTGGCGACAGAGATGTCGCTGGCTTTGATGCTGCCCATCTTCACGGCCCCTCCTGCGCTTTGGAGGTGCAGCGCTCCCTCATTGATAGTCTGCACCTCAATGTCTCCTGCACCCAGGGGAGCATGCATAGATGAGACATGATGCCCCATGTCCTACTGATGTGTGCAGCACCTGTCTGCCACTGTCAAAGACTGAAGCAAACCTCTGCTGGAGTCCAGGGCAGGATACCTGGTACTGCACCAGCACGGTCAGGAACATGACTTTCGCCTCAGAGACAGCCGACCCTGGCTAGGCAGTGCCTGCACAGTGGCTGCTGGGAGTCAGCATGAGCTACATCTCCAAAACTGGACTGTGGCATGGGACACAATCCTCTGCAGCTGCTGGCCAGGAAACCCTGAACAGAAATGGCCCGTTGCTGGAGTGGTGACACGAGATCTCAGCAGCTGGCTCATGGGCGCACCTCACCATTGGCGCGCACCCTCACGCTGCAGTAGCGCTCAGGGATGCAGCAGGTAAGCCTCAGGCCTTCGGGTGCGGCGTCAAGCCTCACGTCTGCAGCAGGCAGGGTGACAGCATCTGAGATGCAGGGGAACTTTGTCAGAGGGGACTAGCAGCATCTTGCAGCCCTGGGGCCACGCAAGCAGAAGCCCTGTGGCGCAGCCCAAATCAAGGGTGGCCGTGTGCACTCACCTATGCTGTTGCCATCCTGCCGCACGGCAAGGTCCTCTAGCTCATGTTCCTCAGTACCCTGCAGCGGTGGGCATGATATGCGTGACCAAGCACGGATCCTCACACGTGCAGCGGAAGTGGCAACAGTGTGGATTGGCGCCGCTTACCTCAAGCCTGATCTGCTCGTACCCACCAGGGTGCCTGTTAAGGAGCACAGCCACATCACAGGCTGCTGATATGTTGAGTGTGGATGGCGGGTCCACGTGAAAGGCCTTGTGCCAGGCGGGCGCTGCTGTGCATGTGGCGCTGCTGAAGGAGGCAAGCTGTCTGCAATTGTCTCCATGACTTTGCTGAACCAAGGCTGACCAGACTAATTGTCTTGCACTGCTGAGTGTAAAAGTATCTGTGCCATCAGACAGGCGTTGAAGACGGGACAGAGGCCTGGCCCACTCACTATGTCCTTGGCATGCACCAGCCAAGTAATTACCTAGGTGACAGCATGTTTTGATGTTGCACAGCCCCGCCAACATTGAGGTTATCAGTGTGCAAGTGTTGCATGTATCAGATAGAGCAGCTCAGACATCAACTTGAGGCTTTGCAGGAGAGCCACTGCATACCATCAGGCTTCCGGCTTGGAGATTTTGGATGCTTTAGTGTACCGGCCCGACGAGACCATTGTCAACGATTTGCTGCTGTGAACTTCAGAGGGGCTGTTGAGGTAACACCACGGGTGCTGCATCATTGCTGACCTTCGCTTGGGCCAGCAGCTCATTGATCGTGACCTGGGCCATCTGCTGAAGCTTGAAGCAGAATGTTCTGCACCCTGTTCTAAACTGATTTTCATGAAGCACAAGGCTTCAGTGGCCATGGACTGGTTGCAGATTCACAAGCAGAGCCACAGGAGCCAGGTGCATGCTGCTGGCGCGCCTGTCAGGCAGCACCTATCGAGGGCAGCAGCCATTGCCCGCTGGGGCAGCCTGAGGGCCAGCTCTATGCGCGGCGCCCTGGTTCCAGCGGCATCTAGCCCTGCCCAGCAGGCTCAGCAGCTGGTTGTGTGAACCTCAGGACTTTGCCACCAGAGCAGCATCATTGAGGACGTCTACGGCCTCAGCTTTTTTGAAGTGCCCATCGCGCCAGAGCCTCCTGTCACACAGCCCGTGACAGGCGCTGAGTCAGAGCCAGACGCGGTAGAGGAGGACATGGGGTGAGTTGCGATGGCAACACCAAAGGTGGCGACCACAGCACACATTATGGACTTCATCAAATTTATACAGCCTGGCATGCTCAGCATTTGAGGCTGGACTTTGTTTCATCAGCCTGCGATGCTCAGCACCAGAGTGTTGTACCCATCAAGCCCACATCTGCGCCTTTGCAGGTGTGTACATCCTAAAGGTAGAGTCAAAGAAGATGAGGAGCCCCCCAAGTGAGGCAGGCCCCATGTTTGTGCAGCAATCATGCAGTTTGATTGCCACACCTTCAAGTTGACTTCAAGTTGGCCTAGTGCTCTGCCTGCAGACTCAAGGGTTCAGATGCCTTCAAGGATGCTCTCCCCCTGTCAATTGGTGAGGGACTGCTGCTTGGCCAAGGAAATAATTACTTTCCTTATATGTTGGTCCTCTCTCGCGGAATCACCTGGCAGCTGGCATGCTCGATGTTGGGTGAAACTGCTGAGAATGCATACAACGGATCCAGCAGCTTGCTGTGGGGAGCCTACAGCTCGTTGAAGCAGCTCGCAACAGGAGGTTACACCCCTGCTGGCCCGGATGGGGAGTTTAGCGACGAGGAAGACTACCAGGCCTACGAGTGGCCAGAATCAGATGCCAGCAGCCCATGCTCTGCAGGCTCACAGGAAGTTGAGCTGGGATCCACAACAGCAGCTGTGCCCCTCGACCCAGGCCAGCATCTTCCCAACCTCAGCGAACAGAGTGATCTGCTCACCCCGACTGACATCATGGCACTGACTGCTGCTGTCCCCATGAGACACAAGTGGCGCGATTGGCAGTTGCTGTACAGCACCAGCAGGTAGGGGAGAGGCTTGTGCTGTCACTCTGCAGCCTGGCTGGGTGATGCTGCAGCCTGCTGCCTGGTGCCTCCCGTGCTGACAATGGTGATGTGATGCAGAGATGGCATCAGCCTTAAAACGCTGTACAGGCGAGCAGCAGGGCACAAGGCAACCCTGCTGGTTGTTAGGGATGCTCAACAGTGTGTCTTTGGCTGCTTTGCGTCAGAGACATGGAAAGTGGCTCCAAGGTGAGCATTGATACTGTTCTGCCCGCTCTGCTGTTAGCAGGCTCACCAATTCCAACAAGCCAGCATCTGGCATCTGATCTGGTGTGGCCTGCTTGCAACGGTGGAGCTGGCACAAAGAGCAGCCTATGTCGGACACATCGTTCACCCCACAAGCTGCCTGCATAGCCCACTCACCCCATGAGCTGCCCTGCAGGTACTTTGGCACTGGCGAGTGCTTTGTCTTTCAGTTGCAGCCCCAGCGCCTGATGTGGAAGTGGTGGCAGCGCAAAAATGCGCAAAAGCGGAACGACTTTTTCCAGTTCAGCACCGGTGAAGCCCTCTGCATGGGCGGCGCTCCTGTCTGTGCACTGAGACTAGATGCAGAGCTAGATAGGGGGGTCAGTGGCATCAGCGAGACTTTTGGCAGCCCCTGTTTGGCAGGCAGTCAGGACTTTATCATAGGCAAGGTAGAACTGTGGGCGCTGGATTGACGTCCAGCCCCAAGTACATCATTTAATGCAAAAACTAAATTCATGGCCGTCATGGGCACTCACTTCAGGATGCACTGCATGCAGCGACTACTTGCACTTCGTATAAGATGACCACACTTATGACTTAAATCATGAAATGACTGAGGAATCCAAAGCAATTTCAGTGCTGGGCTATCTCAGGAGGTGTTTGTGCGCAATCTCCAGGTTATAGCAGTAAGCACCTCTTGACCTGCATGGACAGGTTGCAGTTCAAGAATGCTAGCGCTGCTCTGCACAGCTATCACTGATGAGCAACTGAAGACCTACTTACCTGTCCTTCATCATGAACTGCAGGGGCTGGCTATCCAGGTGACAGCTCAGATCAAAGCGTCTAACCATGTCCAGCTCATAGGTGCTGAGGTCGACAAAGTGCTGCAGGCACCAGAGCCACTGTGGGGACTTCGCCGCATACTGTGTGCATGCTTGTTGCCCCACCTCCCAGGACCCTGACGCAGCCATCCTGCTGGGGTCTGTCACTGCAAGCGCAAGGGCAAGTGCGGAGCACAGGCACAGGCACAGCACACCTGATACATGCAGATGGTCCAGACGTGCTCAGGGGTGAAGCTGCGTCCTGCCCTGTTAGCCTTGCTCCAGAAGAGTTTCTTGCGCTTCGCCCCTGACAGCGCCTTACCTGCAGCACCATTGCCAGTCACTACTCAGCAGGCCACCCCCAGCAGTAGCACAGGTATGCATACTGGTGCGCTTGAAGCTGTTGTTTCTCCCCTGTCCACATGATTGGCACATTTTCACGACACCAGCCCAGACAAGTAGGGATGCAGCTCAGGTGGGCATAAGAACCAAGACCACCAAGCGCACCACTCTTGTCAACAAGCTTCTTGTCAAGCAAAGTCATATCCTCCTCAGGCTCCAGAGATGCAATGTCTGGCGCACTCTCTTCACCAGCTGCCACCTGCAGCAGGGGGCCAGATGGCATGAGCCACAGGCACACAAGCATGCATGGCACTGCTGCCCGCCTTGTCCCCGCAGGCAGTCGTGAAATCCTTGCAGCAGGGTATGGCGCAGAGCTCCTTGGGCTGTATTATGGCAGAGCTACCACAGCAACAGGGCCTCTGCTGGAAGCGTGTCTGAGCTCCATATGCAGCTGAAGCCCTACGTATGTGGCAGTGCAGGGCTGCCTTGGTAGGCTTGTGTGTGGGGACATGAGTACTGAGCACCATGGTCCTTCATGTGGCGCTCAAAGGAGACTGGGCTGTGTTGCACAGGGCTAATCATCAGCAGGAGGTGATGTGGCAGGGCAGCATACAACAGCGCAGGAATGTGCTCACATGTATGCTTTGCGCCAAAGCGACCACTGGAGCTAGGACAAATGGGGCAGACAGGGGCCCGATCTCCATCGATGGAGAGATGCGTTGAGCCAGCTGCACGGCAGACAGGACATGCCTGGGATGCAGGAAGAGAAGTGAGGGCGAGCAGTGTGATGACCAACCTTGGTAAAAAGCTGGATTTTGGCGGTGCTGCAGGCAGGTCAGTTCATATCAGCTGTTGTCTTGACCCCTGTTGCGTTGTCATCAGCTCACTACACCAGCTTCCTGTGATGAATCCAGACTCCACCAGCCAGCAGAGTACCAAGTATCTGAGCAAGCCATCGCTTGCAAAACTGAACAGGACTGGTGACAGCTCATGTTGGTGAGTGCAGACTCCACCAGCCAGCAGAAGGGCAGGTCCTTTGGCAGGTACGACTCCGACCATTGACCCCGGGAAGCCAGCTTCCACCTTGATGAGAACACCAGCCAGGGCAGAGTGGACCCTCCCTGGGCTGTCCCACCCCACCTTGATGAGCACAGACTCGACCAGCCAGCGGGGGGGCAGGTCCCTGGCTGGACGTGCAAACTCCTGCCCCGAGAGGCAGTCCTCAAAGGCCACGCGCTGCTTGAAGCGCCCCTGCACTGTGATCATGCTCTTCCGCTGCTTGCCCTTGAAAAGGCCGGGTGGCGTGGAGGGCAGGCCCTGGATCCAGATGCAGGCCTGCCCCTTGAACAGGTCAGTCTCGAACTCGATGGGCCTGCGTGGCAGTGCATCTAGACGTCTGGCACAAGGCTGATCGAGGGGTCATGGTCGATGCAAACAGTGGACCCAGATTGCATGCAGAGCCAGAACATCGTCATGAGTGGTCACTGTACAGGTCAGCCTCAACTGGACAGGCCTGCAGCGCATTGGCCACAAGCTTATCAAGCAGGTCTGCTGATGTTGTGCCAGCAATTGCTGAAATTGTTGGGTACAGGCCTGCCTTCTGACAGAGGCGTCCCAACCTGGCCTTGAGCACAGCAGGCAGCAGATGCAGCTTGCCAGCTGGCTTCAGAACAAGGCGCGCCCTTTGCATTGACTGAGGTCAGTCTCAATGGGCGTGATGGCATCGCATCCAGCAGTTTGGCCTGTCAAGTTGACTGTGCGTTGCTGAAGCTGTGCAGAGGAGTGTGCAGAGGCTAGTTGGTTCTGCACCTGACCCCTGCAGAGCCACACGCCAGTCATCCAAACAGCTGCCATGTAGGACATAGAGTTTAGTGTCATCGAGAGTGGGACAAGGCCAGATGGCGAGTTGCTGCTGGGCCTGTGCATGACACCTGGAGGTGCAGCAGGGGACCAGTGGCCGTGTCAACGCCAAGTCAAGCTGCTGCCACTCACTGGTCAGAGTTGAGAGGAATACGCCCCAGCTTGTCCTGGCTGCTGCAGCGCTGCTGCAGGCCAGGTTTGAGCCTCAGCAAGACTGGGGCGTCCCGCCACCCCTCAAAGTCCGCTGCTTGGGGCAAGTCTGAGCCCTCAATCAGACTGCAGGTAACAACGGCAAAACTGAGTGGGAGCTGGCCTGCTGGCAGTGTCTGAGGCAACTCTGCTGCCCTGGATGAACCTGAGCGAGCTTCTAGTCAAACGTCTGCAAAGTGATACTTCGTGAGTGGGCTGCCCATCGCTCTGCTGAAGCTGGAGGATAGGGCAACCTGAGCTGACATAACAGCTGATTGGCAGCTGCAGGACTCACTTCCTGTTTCAACCCATCTGCACAACATGCGCAGCTACCTTCAAGTTCAGTCCAACAGCCTGAAGCACTTCTGACCATGGAAGCGGGGGGTACCTGATGTGGTGTTGGCAGCCTGCTGCACCTCAGTGCAATGGGCCAGCCTCCGTCAGAGCAGCAGCTTTTGTTGCGGGCTGCCACCTGAAACAGTGCAGCCTCCCTGGCTTCTTGGCTTGACCTGTCTCAGAAATTTTGGCACCCAAGCACAGCAGCCCCAGAACTGCAGCCCAATGGACATTCTCAGCTGCAGCTGCAGCTGCTGCCTGCATCCTGCTCTCAGCTGTGTTTGCACCCGTACTGTCTTGGCCCAGCCCCAGGCAGGAGCAGCGCACCCATCATCCTCAGCTGCGGCTGCTGCCGGGGACCCACTGGCAGATGGTCTGGGGGATGCGCCTGCACTCTCTGAGGCGTCCCAGTCCTCCTCTGATGACTCTGAAGCAGCAGTGGGTGGCGGCACTGGGAGGCTTGCACGCCGCTGCAAACTGCCGGACAGCATGCTTTGCAGGTGCGGCCGAGGGGCTGCCTGCAGGCAGGACACAGCAAGAGCTTGCTGCACAGCAATCTGTCAATGCGTACTGGGCAGAGCCTGCTCTCAGAGTGCCGCAGCTGCCTGCTGGCATATTGCAGGCACACAAGCCCCACAGAGCCAAGCTAGATCAGGGTGTGCAACCACACCACCCCAAGTTGATGTGACACCATCAGCACAGGAGCTTGAGAGCCTGCAATGCTTGAACGATGCGACTGCAGCACCACGCCACCTCGTGCTGGACAAAAGCTGCCATGAGGTGCAGAACTGCATGACCTGCATGTCTCACCACTGGCTGCCGACTCAGGCTCACAGCCAGCAGCCCAGTGAGCCCTACAGCTGGCAGGCTGAGTGCTACTGCAACTGCCACTGCCCAGCCAGCCATGAGCTGGGATTGAAGCAGCAGTAGGAGCAGCAGCAGGCCCACTGTCAGCACTTGAGCCAGGACCAGAAGCTGGATCTGAGCAGCCAGCTGGCCCTGGGCACTGGTAGCCTGCAACGCACATGGGACACTGTCAGGTCCCCGGCCTGAAGACGGTTTCTGTAGCAGTTGGCATGGTGCACCTCAACGTCACCTGCTCAGCACTTGACCTGACAAGCTCCATCTCGCGCTGCTGGAGACGCAGCTGCCTCACGACGGTGTCGAACATGGACTCGCTGAGCTGGGTGTGGTCCTGCATGAGGCAGGAGAAGACATCAGAGCAACCAGTCACTACAGCACCCTTGCTGTCCAGCATTAATTGCAGTGGGCACACCAGCCGACCTTAAAGCAATGATGAGGTGCCTGCTGTGCCCAACAGAGGTGCATGGCTGAGGAGCTGCCTCACTCAGCTGGAGCTGCCTCACCTCAGCACGCATGAGGTGCCCTTGTGAGCAGCAGCACCATGGCCTGTGCTGCTTGCAGGCTAATCAAGCAGACACTGACACAAATCCTCACCGCCAGTGCAGTCGAGACCTCGCCCAGGCGCCGCTTGGTCCGAGTAACATCCTGAGCCAGGCTGTAGCTCTCCCCCGTGTTGGTGCCGCGCAGGGATATCTTGGCCTTGGACTTGTCCCTGCCATGCACTGTAGGCGTGCTGTCACTGCTTTGACAGGATGGTAGGCTGGCCCGGTGCAGCGCACCAGAGGGCTGCAGAGCCTGCATGAGGTGAGGGCATTTTGAATGCGTCATGTCATCGCCCAGACACGTGGCCTGTGCCAGCAGGAATGCGAGCTGCCGCCTCGGCCTCACTGCACAGCCTGCAGAAACTGGGTGACTGGGAACATGCTTGCCGACAGTGACAGCAGGACTGGTGCAGCCCAGCAGAGGGTGCAGAGCGGGCATAGGCGGTGGCCAGGCACCATCCACACCCAAACCATTCAGAGCCAGCAATGCGGTGCAGCCAGCAAGGACCTGTTGATGAGCTGTGCTGCTCCTAAGAACAGCCTCACCTGTCCAGCCGTCAAGGATGCCTGCAGAGACTTGAAGCTGATGCCCTGCACATTCTCTGACTGGGAGTCCCGATGGTCTGAGTGCTGAGAGGTGTCTGCATCTCTGCTTGCCTCCAGAGCAGTGCCAGGCGTGCTAGGCATGGAGCCTGTCACTATGTCCAGGCTACAGGGAGTAAGTCAGCGGTCAGGCTGAGCAATCTGTTGCCTTGGTGCTTCAAGCCTCCCTTCTGTGCTGGACACGCTTAGGCCCCATGAGAGACTGTCTCCAGTAAGATTTGTGCAGGTCATGTGATCACGCCTGTACTTTCCCAGGATCAGTTGGTGCCAGGGATGCAGCAGCTGACATTGAAGCAGCCAAGCCATTGCTCCTGGTCATGATGTGCAGCCCACAATGTGCATGCAGGCAGAGAAACCCCAGCCTGCAATAATAGCATTGTATGCATTAGCAAGCACCTCTCATAGGTCTCATCTACATCTCCGCCCTCATCTGCCTCAACTCCTTCTGGTAGGTTGTGGAACCTGCACCGTGTGCTGGCTCAGCTCAGCAGTGTGCTCTGCATTGCAACCCTGGCATCATGTGGACAGGCCAGGCGGCCACAGTATGCTCGGGAGCTCTTGAGGCTCTCTGTGCTGCAATTTTGGGCCCATTGCTGGGGAGGCTAACCCTGCCCTCTTTGGGGGCAATCTGTGGCAGGTATTTGCCAGGCTGCTACCGCCTACAATGAGTGCTGCTCCAGCAGGCCCACCTGTAGAAAAGGTACCTGCAGCAAGCCACCCTGGTTGACAACAGCAGAGGACCTGGTGCAGTGCGGTCAGATCTGCTAAAAGACAGCCAAACCTGTTTTCGAAGGCGTGCTCATGCTTGACATGGTGCAGCAGCCCCAGGTTCAGCATATCGTTGCCCATCTGGACGGCTTCTGCAGCGTCGTCTGCATACCCTGCTGAGAGCAGCCACTGCACAGCAGTGCTGCCCACAAAGCACTGGCGGTAGGTTTTGAAATGATAGGACCTGCAGGCAGTAGCAATAACGATCAGTGTTTGCCTGCTGTGATGCCTGACTGTGAAATGCACATGGAGGTCATATACTACGAACCTGTCTTTGACATCCAGCTCCTGTTGCATAAGCCGCGCAACATTGGTCAAGTCCTGCATTTGTTCCACAGCTTTAAGCTCCTGTTGAAGCTTGGTGAAGCAGCTGAAATCATGTCAGGGGGCCACCTTGGCACATTTCACAGAGCCGTTGGAGCTGCCACCTGACATGTTGTGCGATCATTGTATTGCCAGCCCCATGATTGTCGGCTCTTTTCGATGCCTCCAACTCTGGAAACCGTTAGTCATCGGTTCATGACCTATGCTTCTTGCAGCTCTGCTGATCTCAGCACCAGGGTAACAAAGACTTGTGCTACTTGAGTTGGTTTGCTAGTTCAGTGAAATTAAGCTCAGTGAAATCAAAGAGGCACAGATTCTCAGAATGCAAGTTCAGATGAAAGGACCGCCAAGCCAGGCGTGCCTTGAACACACATTTTGGCCCATCAATCTGTCACAGTCTCCGCATGGCCGCCTGTGCCTCTCTGTCCCTCTGCAAACAGCGGACAACCATGAGAATCTCGGCAGCATCCTGCAACACATTACTTATTGCTGAGCTGGCTAACCTTGGGAAGGAGCTTCTGACAGCACCAGTGCTCCCGCAGGTGATATGCTGCTGTGGCAGCCTCTCTGTTCTACATCTGTCTGTCACAACAGACTCTGCCCGCCAGACACGTGTAGGTGAGCAGCGCATCCTCAACTAGAGGCTCTCATCACTGCCAGAGTCCGAGTCCTGGCCAGTTGCAGCCGAAGCAGGCGGACTGGCAGTCTGTGCGGCGGCACTGCCAGTGCCAGCGCCTGGGGCCAGGGATCTGCGGAATGGCTCCCTGAAAGCCTCCTGCAGTCGCCGAATCTTAGTGGGCCCCAGCCCTGGACACTCTGCCAGCTCCTGCAGTCCAGGCAGGAAAAAGCTTGTTGCATTGCCGCATGGGTCTGCTGTGCCACCTATAGCTTGTTGTGCAGGAGGCTCAGCGACATTGTCACAAGCGACAAGCACAGGAGCCGAGACACTGTAACACTGACTTGCATGGCCATTTCTCACTTAATCAGAGCCACCTCTTGTGAGCAGCAGATCATACTTACTCCCCTCTCTGGCATGACCATGGAACAAAGAGAAAGAAACTTGCCATTTGCAGTTGCCAGCCATCTGACCCATGTTGAGAGTTTGAGAACAGCGGTCAAGCCCTCGCAGCAGCTGCACAGCACCATGTCCCCACCTCAGGCGTGGCTGCAAACATATCTGCTGCGGTGCCAAACTTGTTGCCCAGGGTCAACACGTCTGTTTTATTGACTCCACGCACTGTTGTCAGCACCGCTGTCAATCGTGAGAGGTAATCTGCCTCGGTGCGCCCCTGGATGGCATCTGCTGGCCGCTGCTCATATGCACGCAGGGTCTCTAAATACCTGGCACACTCCTGCAATGCACAGGCACGGGTAAGCCTCAGCAAGGCTTGCTTGTTGACCCGCCTCAGGCAGATAACATGGTGCGGTTTGGGTATTGTGGGAGGAGCGGGGGAGGTCATGCCCAGGCGACCATCAGTGCTGGGCCCCCCTCTGTGACCTCCATCCCCCCTCCCCCTTTCCTCCCCCGCCCCTACAGCATGGATTAGCCAGCGTGCAGCCCTGAAGCAAGGTGAGTTATTGCCTTCTGGCTCCCCCTGCAAAGCAGCATGGCATGTTGAGCGCGGCCAATTTGTTACCTGCCCCAGCTCCCACAGCAGAGCCATCTGGCAACTTCAGCAGGGCCATATGAGGACAGTGTGCATGCAAGAAGGCCAGCCTGACCTTCTGGCTGAACCCGCAGAGCAGCGTGAACCCATTGAGCGCGGCCAGCTTGTTGACCTGCCCCAGGGGCTCCTTGGGATCCTCCACGTCCACGTGGCACAACACCACTCGCAGGCGGAAGCTCCGCAGGATCTCCTTCATGCGGGACACGATGTACTCAGGGTGCAGGCGGTGGTACCTGCAGCCAGATACGAGTCTGCACCAGCATATTCTGTGTATCAAGAGGCGGCTGTATGTCCTGGTCTACACATAAGTGCAAGCATCTACACACTGGGAATGCAAGCACAAGCTGCACCTGCCCTCCTTCATGGGACCCGATGAGCTCAGGGTGCAGCGGCGTCACTCGGCAGGCAGCCAGCTGCAGGTTTATGAACGCTGCAGCTGATCGAGTGGACATCAACCTGTCAAGCAAAGCTGTGCAGCTCTTCCTGTAGGGCTTACTTGTTGCTCAGGAAAACAGACAGGGGCTTTGGTGGCAGCAGTGCGTGGGTGTCTCTGTGCACAGGCTTGCTTCTTGCGCGTCACTGTGCATAGGCTTGCTGGCTGCTGCTTGTCCGTGCATGCACTCAGATCACATCTCACTTCAGACTCAGGAAGAGCACACAGGCCTGCTGGCCCAGCTGGAAATCAGGGACGATGTCAGCAGGCAGCACCGACAGGTTGATGATGTGCTTCAGCACAGGGTTCTTGTGCTGGCGCGATGCGTTGTAGACGACCGCATTGGAGCTTGCCTGCAGCAAGGGAGGGGAAGTGTGTGCTGGCAAGCAGGGGCTGAGCAATTGCCGTTCACAAACAGCATCTGCCTTGAAGCTGCAGCGGCGTTTCCAGGATTCGCTGGAGAGACACCTTCAGGCTGGACATGCAAGGCACCTCTGCAGATCAGCACCTCTCCGCAGTTGTGCAGGTACAGGCTTTGCCTCTTGATTGGCCACAGTGGCCAGACAGCATCTGGCTGCCTTGAACACCCTCTGTCAGCATGACTCGCTGGCTTTGCGCAGACAGGCTTGCGGCGCACTCACCACAGGGTCAAAGGTGACGCCGGCGGGCACCATGGACCCTCCCCAGGCCTTAGAGCTGTAGGCTGCCGTGTGTGCAGACAGGCTCCTGCAAGGAGCGAGCACAAGCGTTGCGCAGGGGCCCAGTGCGCGTGCTGGAGGGTGCAAAAGGTCACAGTCCAGCAGGAGGCGGAGCTTCTGTGATGCAGCTGCAGGCAGTGTGTCAGCCACAGCAGCTGTGTAGCTCCGCAGTTTGGGTCTGCCTGTTCCTAGTCATAAGGGGTGAGACCAGCAGCGATGTGCATCTGTACCTCGGCAGTGTTCTTGCAAACTCCAAGCGGTTCAAAGATTTGAGGCTGGAAGAAGGCTCATGCAGGCAGCTTGTCAACGGCGGCAGTGCAGGAATGCAGGTAGCCTGACCGAGCATTGGTGTCAGCCTCAATGGGCTAGCCAGTGCCTCATCAAGATGAATTGTGGAAGGCAGAGGGGTCAGCAGATCTACACCTGCTGCCATGCTGCTCGCTGGGACCTGCGGCACCAGAGCTCCGCGGTGAGCTGAGGTCAAACACTCCTGTGCTGGTGCGCTGGGTTGCCTTCGGTCCGGGTACCGCCCCAGAGGTGGCTGGGCCAGGTTGCTGTGCCGGCGTCTGGCCACTTGGTGGAGTGGCTCGCATTGCTGGCGCAGCAGCAGGTGCAGCATTGTATGGGACAGGAGCAGTGCCTGTAGCTGCCCCAGCGCGGGATGGTCGAAACATATCCAAACCCGCAGAGGCCTGCCTCTGCCTCTCAGCTGCCTTCACCTGCAGAAAACAGCAAACAATGTAAGTGCCGCAAAGATGAGGGTGCAGGGCCCATTTGCTGCAGAAGTGAGCACTGCCCAGCATGGCATTTGACTCTCGCACTGATAGGGACCAGGCATGCTCACCTCTGCCAATGTTGGAATGTGAACCTTGGCAGGCGCCTTGCCCTTGTCCTGGGCTGCTCCAGCATTCCTGCAGCAACATCAGCATGATACAAGATGTGGCCAAGCACCTGGACATGTGGTGAGCTGCTGATCTTCACTTGGTAGGTGTCTTGCGTTTGAGGCCAGAGTCGTCCAGGAAGCTGAAATCAGCCATCGCCTTGGGTGGCTGCAGAACAGCTGCTTTGGCTTCTGATATGTGTGGCTCCACTCAGATAGTGCCACACAGCTCCACTGTGATAGATCATTCACAGCATGCGTGCTGCGTTGGACGCCTTGCGAATAAAGCAAATGTGTAGGTCATTCTCTTGGCCAATGAGAGGCCAGATCTGACAAGCATTCGACAAAGCACCATGTCTCTCAAATCCTGGGCTTTGCTGCTGGTATTGGGCCTCTGGGCCTGCTCAGGAGGGGCACCTGCTGCCGCACAGATGGCAGGTGCCCCTGACAGCCAGCTGGATCCCGCTGATGCTGCCAAGCTGGCCTCCAACACCTCTAAGGGTGACCTTGAGCGTCTGCTGCATTGGGCGATTGGTGAGGCGTGTCCTTGTCACCCTGTGCATAACCCACAAGTCTGGCCTTTCGACTGGTGCTTACACAAGGATCTGCCTGCCCGCAGCCCACAGCAACCACTCAGAGCTTCAGCAGCACGCTGCGGCCGTGCAGGATGCAGGCACTTTGCTGGAAAAGCAGCACAAAGTGAAGCAGGTGACAGTGAGAGACCTCCTTCCTGCAGCTTCCTCCCTTTGTATCAATGCTCAGAGGAGGCCTCTTGCTTGCCATGATGGCTGCACCAGCCTACCTGGCGGTGGCTCAACAACATGGCAGGCAGTCTGCCAACAGCAACAATGTGACAACCCGTTTCATGCGTTGCCTGGCTGCCCTTGCCGTGCGCGTACGGCAAGCATCTCGCTGGCCTGCAGCAGGGAGACATGCATCTCAACCTCCAGCAATGCATGTGCCAGAAAGGGGAGCATCTTCACCGCCAGCGATGCAGAAGCCAGATGGGGCACATGACCTGCCTGCCTCAGGCAATGTGCGGCAGGTGCCGGGCGTGACTTCCTCTGTGGGCTTCTAGACAGCACCGCTGCTGCGTCGCAAATGGCACACAAGTCAGGGGCCCTGTGCCATGAGAGGTGGTCTGCCTGCTGCACTGGTGTGGGCGCTTCCAGGCAGCACTGTTGCTGCAGGGACAACTTTGCGGGCATGCCTTTGCACCAGGAGCTGATGGTGGGGTGGCTCATGGCACAAGCTGCCTCTCAAGGGGCTCTGCTGCAGTGCAGGAGTTCAGTACAGTCTGTGAAAGTCCTGCTTGCCAGCCTACATCTTTCCATTGTGCAGTGATCATGGCCCCTTCTGATAACACAGTGCTGCGTAGCAGATGCTGGACGAGTTTGCGGGCATGCCCACGGAGTACGAGCTGATGGTGGAGTGTGTGGTGACCCTGAATGACTCCGAGGCCTCTGCAGCTGACCAGCTGGAGGCTCTAGAGGCGCTGGCCATGCTGGTGGAGCCCATCGACAATGCGAATGGTGAGCAGCAGGTGCTAAACTGCATGCCATAGACATCTGTGTGGTCTGGTGCTCATGCTGATGGAGCTGACCCACACTCAGCGCAACTCGTGTGCGGCCGCATATGATCCCTAGACTTTATAGCTGTTGGGGCCACCTATCATGCAGATGTGGATAGCAGCAGCACAGCAAAGCGTACTTGCGCGAGACCAGGCTGGGGGCACTGGCCATGCTGGTGCAGCACATTGACAGCGCAACTGTGAGCAGCAACGTAGCAGATCAATCTCCTTCACGACTTTACTCGAGCCCATGCTGGGGACCAAGCCATGCTTGTGGAGCACTGAGAATGCAAATGGTGAGCAGCGGTGCACAGACTGTCACTGTTGCAGGCTAAGACTGACTCTACCAGCATGCTTAGGCAGAGTCGTGCCTGTACAAGCAACATTGGCAATTGCTGTACTTGGGGACAGGCAGGGAGTGCCGCCAGGCGCTGGCCCTCATACCACACTCATCATTGACTAGAGCTGCTGTGAGAGTGCCGCACCGCCGTGCTATGCAGATCTGCCCAAGACTGGCGCCCTTGTGCCCCTGCTGGATGCCCTGAAGCAGGAGGCAGTCAAGCTGCAGGCAGCTGCCGCTCATGTGCTGGGGGTGGCAGCAGCTAACAACCCTACATTCCAGGCAGCCCTGCTGGAGGAAGATGGCTCCACTGTGCCCACTCTTGTGGAGGCAAGTCGCTAGTGCAGATGGGAGGGCTGCTCCTTGCTGCCTGATGATGCTGCAGGCCAGCAGACCATGTGCACTCCGGGACATTGCAGCCTGCTAGAAGTACCCTGCCGCTCTGTTGTGTGTGCCGGCCAAGCCTGCCCTGGCCCAAAGTGCCTGCCGCTGCTGCATGTAAATGCTCAGCAATGCAACACCCGAGCAAGTTGTCAGTCAGCTAAAGTGCAAGACAGCGTCTTGGCAGCCTCGTGCGCCCAGGTAGCCCCATGCACACCACAGGTGACCTGTCTTGATCCGGCAAACCCACCCACTACCCATCTCCAATCTCTGGTGCCCTGCAGATCGCAGCGGAGTGCAACTCATTAGCTGCTGGGAAGGCCCTGTACGCTCTGGGCAACCTTGTGCGCACCAGCCCTGCCGCCAGGGTGGCCTTTGCCCAGGCAGACGGCTGGCGCCAGCTTGCGCGCATGCTGGGTGAGGACTGCCCGCTGCCTGTCAGGAGGAAGGCTGTGGCTTTGGCAGGGGACCTGGCAGGCATCCAGGCGACATGCAGCACTGCGGTGAGCTGCTGTGATTGCTAGCACGTGGTGTGGTGCTTGCTTATTTACTGTCGCATGGGTTCCCACTGCCTCTGATCAGGAAGGCTGTTGCGCCGAAGGGGGGCCTGGCAGCCAGCCAGGCGACCTGCAACGCCACAGTTGAGAGCTTCAGCTTGCTGGCCTTGGTTGGTTGGGTGGCCATGGTAGCGTTACATTTCAGCAATGTTGCCACCCAGGCTGTGGATGCCTGCAGCATGGGGGCTCGGGTTGGGCTGTCCCTGGCCCTGCTTCAGCTGTCAGCTCAGGCAGCCCTGTGCTAAGGCAAGGGTCTCCTTTCTCGCAGTCGCCTGCAGCACCTTGCTGAAGCCCTTGGCCCTCCCCACAGCAGGTGAAGCAGCTGCTGTCCGGCCGCATTCAGGCCAAGTGGTGTCCTCTGCATTGCTGCAGTCTCACACAACATTGGCATGGGAGTCATCTGCCCTCTACATCACTGCAAGCACCTGCAGGACTGGGCTAAGAACCCTTGGCCTCACCGCAGCTGGTGGAGCAGCTGCTGTCAGGCCACATTCAGGCCAAGTGATGTCCTCTGCATTGCTGCAGTCTCACGCAGCATCGGTGTGGGAGCCACCTGCCCTCTACCATCACTGCAACCACCTGCAGGACTGGGATGGGAGCCCCTGGCCCTGCTGCAGCAGGTGGAGCAGCTGCAGCCAGATTGCAGTGTCAATTTTTGGTTGGCCCTGCTGCAGCAGGTGGAGCAGCTGCAGCCAGGTTGCAGTCTCAATTTCTGATTGGCCCTGCTGCAGCAGGTGGAGCAGCTGCAGCCAGTTTGTAAGTTTTGTTATATTGGCCCTGCTGCAGCAGGTGGAGCAGCTGCAGCCAGGTTGCAGTGTGCAGATGAGCCCTGCCAGGCAGGACTGACCTCTCCTGTGAGCTGGGTGCCAGAAGCTGCCCTGCAGTATGCCACTCCAGCACACCAAATCACCACTGTCCCCTTGTCGCTGCAGTGTCAAACAGTGCCAGGGTGGGAGCCCCCACCCTCGACAGGGCTGCAGTCTTCTGTGGTTTGTGGCCTGACATGTGCCCACTGTGGTGCCTGGCTGACAGTGCTGGCCACTGTGGCTGCCTGCAGGCTCCCATGGCGCTGAACTGGGAGCCCCTGGCCCTGCTGCACCAGGTGGAGCAGCTGCTGGAGGTGGCTGACCTGGACATTCAGGACAAAGCGCTGGAGGCTCTCCTTAACCTGCTGGCAGCAGATGCCTCCCTGGTGCCTGTGTGCAAGGCTGGCAGCCTGCAGCGGCGGCTGGAGGCAATGGAGGCGATGGAGAGTGACGAGGTGAGCGCCCCAAGGATGAAGGCTGTGGTCAAGGTGGTCACCCCTGCGGAGGCAGCTGACAGAATGATGAGGTGGCTGGGCAGGTGGGTGGCTGCGGGGTGCAGGTGTGTCTCTGATGGTTGTGTGCAAGGCTGGCAGCCTGCAGTGGCAGCTGGGAGGCAATGGAGGGTCAGAACGGTTGCCAGGTGAGGTAGATGAGTGGTCTGCTGTGCGCATTCACATGCTGCAGAGCTGTTCCATTGAGGCACCGCAGCTGTTGAAGCTCAGGGAGTCCCTGTTGGTGCTGTACGTTGTTTTCATTCTGGCGCTCCCATCTGCTTCCTGCTGGTCAGCAGATGCCCATGCTCACACCTGCACTGACCTGCTTCACAGGAACTACACTCAGGAGTTTGATGCATCGGTGCAGGAGCCGCAGCAGGATGATCAGGGCGATGGGTTGGGGCTCAAGAACGGCGTGCGCAAGGTGCTGGGCCTTCTGAAAGGGCAGGCCAAGAAGCTAGCGCCTGCACACATGCTGGGAAGTTCGAAGACTGCAGAGCTCTAGGAGCAGAAGGAGTAAAACATGAACGAGTTTGAACAACATTGAGTGGAAATTGAAACTTTGCACCTACATGACAAGCAGCCACCGCAGGAGCCCATTGCATGGATGTATTGGCATGCAGCAACAATTTGCATGAATTTCATGATGTTGTCACATGTAGAGCTGCAGCACAAATTGAAGCGGTGTGGTAGAAGCAG
Source organism: Asterochloris sp. CNOR1 (assembly GCA_963969365.1). Taxonomy (NCBI): domain Eukaryota; kingdom Viridiplantae; phylum Chlorophyta; class Trebouxiophyceae; order Trebouxiales; family Trebouxiaceae; genus Asterochloris; species Asterochloris sp. CNOR1. Next base: position 1,335,607 of record OZ017756.1, on the reverse strand, counting down.
GCCTCTGGACGGAACTGGACCAGAAAGGATGAGCCAGTCCTGGGGCAGCCTGTGAAGCATGCAGCAGGAACATGTGGGTGTCATCTTGCTGCTACCTTGTTGCAGGCAGCGCAGCAAGAGGTCCAGCAGAGCCCCTGGCAGCAGATGCACCACCCTCAGGCCGCTCAGCCCCCTGCTCAATGCATGGAAGGCGCTCAGAGCTGTGTAGGAATGGGTGATGGCTGCTCACATTGACACCAGCAAAGCAACACATCAGCTGATGCATTAGTTGCCGCTGTCCCCGTAAGCAGTTGTTTTGCAGTGGCACTCGTCATCAGGCCTCTGTAGAGTGAAGCACAAGCTGAGGCGGAGGACGGGGTGAGCAGGCAGGTTTTGGACCTGAACCAGACAGGCACTCTTGGCAGTTGTGGCAGTGAGCAGCACCTGCAGCTATTTGTTTCCTTCAAAACATAGCCTGGGTTCAGCAGGCAGGACTTTTCCAAGCTGTACGGCTGCAGCCTCGGCCAAAGTTTTGGCCGCATTACTGCGAGTAACAGTCTTCCTGGTGCACCACTGGCAGGGTCGTTTCGGTGCAGGCGCATCCCCTGAGGATGTCATCACTGGCTTCAAAGCCTGTGTGCGCCTGTGTGCGCCTGGTTCATCGCAGACTGGGATGCAATGCGACTAAGGTGTGTTCCTCAGGATCAATGCCAGAAAGGACAGTCCCTCTCCCCGTCCTGACGTTTAGTCGATCTGTAACACTGCTGTCAGCATGAGTGCACACAATACCTTCCCCGCGTCCTGGCAACTGCCCCCAGTCTTGCCCTCAGGCTCAGCCAGAACGCGCCTCAAATCAGCCTGTTCTGACCAGGTCATGCATCGTGCAGCTCATCTGCATCAAGCCCTTCGTCAGGGCTATGCTATGAGTAAGTAGACCTCCATGGTTCACTGACGATACTTGTGTTGTCAGACAGTGGCTGCTAACCTAAATGGAATGTCAACCGGATACCAGTACTCCAAGCCAATTTCGAGTTCACACCCATTGCATGATGCAACTGACACGCTTGCACTGCAAGACTGGCAGAGGCTGTGAACCGGGCTTGAGGCTACTCTGTTCAGCTGTTGCTCGAAGGCGGCAGCAGCTGCACAGGAAGAGGCATTGCTGTAGGCTGATCGGAGACTGGAGCATCAGGTGCTCTGCCCATCAGGAAAGCAGGTCTCCCTCAGGTGATCATGAGGACGAACTGTTCGTCGCACATCATAATCAAGCTTGACGCCTTGCGTATGAGTTTCGATTTGCTGCAGGCCCCCAGGCCACAGAGCACAGCTTCAAGCAGGACCTGCTGCCACAGTGGCCTGGCGGTGTCCCACCAGATGAATTTGATGCAGTGTATGCCAAAATCTCAGATGAAAAGGTCTGGAGCAACCCATCTGCACATGTGCGGCTGGCAGGCCTGCTTTGTGTTTGACTACGCACTAGTGATGTGTGCAGGCAGCAGCGTATTACAGAGGTGCTGATGGAGCCAGCAGTATGGAAGCCAAGGTGTGGTGCCACAGCTTACCATATTGAATGTGACCAGCATGTCCAGTGCTGGCCCCTGCCACGCACCCCAGTGCTTTATGTGCAGGCAGAAGATGATCTGGGAGGCCGCCAGGCACGTGTCGGCCGGAGGATGGAGGGATCCAGCCTGGCCAATGTCGCAGCCTATATGAAAGACCGTGCAGCAATAGCCTGGCACAGCCGGCCTCCTCCTGGCCCGCTGTTGGTGTCCGGGACACTCTTGTCATTTGGGTTCTGGTTGGTGTGTAAGCTACTCAGGCCCCTCTCATTTCTGCTGTCTGTTGCCTCCCTCCTGGTCATCATTCTCGTGGTAACCCAATCAGCAGGCTCCAATTCACTGATAGACACTCTGTCTGAATGGCAGTTCAAGCCCAGCTATAGGGAAACTAAGAATTTTGTGGAGAGGACCACCTGGACCGTGCTTGCAGGCTGGCTTGTGCTGGTCCTGTTAGCGCATGTCTTCTGATGGCTACAATTTTATCATTTGAAAGCTCCATGTTACAAGTGAGATGCAAGCATTGTTGGCAATACTCGACGCCGATGATGAGAAAGCATCATGCAGTTCAGCCATAGCATGTCAGGGCTGTCGGCGCAAGGAGCATGTGCCTTGACAAGGCAGCAGCCTGGGAGCTTTGAAGCCTTCAACTCAAATGCTGGCTCTCAACTGCCAACCCTGCTGCTGCCCACGCAGTGACGCTCAGAACCCGTGAATCTTGATCTGCTCCTTCTTGGCAATCTTGTTGGAGGCTAGGAATGTTGACACATTCTTGCGCTGGTCGCCCTGCAGCTGAATGATCTGCACAGCAGGAAACGGGATGTGGGGTCAGTCGTGGACATTGCTATGCGCTGCAGGCAGCTCACGACTCTTGCAGCTCAACATGCAGCAGATGTTTGCCGGGACTTCAGCGGATCTGACGCAGTGTGCATCACGCCACAGCGACTCTTGACCATGCAGCTGCATCAGGGACGTTGCTGCTGCACAGGAAGTCTCTAAACATGCATCCATACAGACAACCCTCTGCTGCCTCACCTGTCCCAGCTCAGGGTCATCCACAACTGTCCCGTTGCAGCAGAAATCCTTCTTGAAGGCCTTCAGCACCTTTTTGTAGTCAATGCCCTTCTCCAGGCCCTGCAGGGGGCTTGTGCAGTTAGCGCCTCTGCTCTGTTGAAGGGCTGCAATACGACCCTGCCAGCTTGCTGCACAGCCTGGCGCCAAACCCTGCAAACTTTCAAAGCATGCAGCCAGCCTAGCCCACTTTGCGGCACTGCCAGCGACCAGTCACTGGAAGCTGTGCGGCACCGAGTCTGTGCACCATTTCCAGCTTCCCCCTGCACATGACACCATCCCTGACTCTTCACCTGCACGGTCGTCAGACTCTTCTTGCCGTTGCGCTGCTGGATGCGGATGTGCACATAATCCTTGCTGTTGCCTCCCCCGCTGTCCTCGTCCCTCTCGGCGTCTGCAAAAGGATCTGCAGAAACGGGGACACATTAGCGCGACGTCAGCCGTGTGCGGGCGATGGGACAGGCTACAGAGCTGCTCTCAGCTGCTCGGCAACACTGCTGGCAACAGAATGCCCCTCTGGGTGGCCTGGCCCGCCCTGCAGGGCCTTGGGCTGCTGCATCATACAGGCAGCACCCCTCAGGACTCACCAAAACCGCCAAAGTTGGTAGGGGCAGCGCTTGCTGGAGGAGCAACGTCAGTCATAAACAGCTAAAGTGTGAGGGTGCTGTGGTGCCAGGCAAAGGCTGTGCAGGGGAGGTGAGAGTTTGTGAGCTGAGACCACCGCCAGCGGTGGCCACGACCACACAAGTAGCTTTCACCTTAATCTGGACAAGGCTGCCAGGCCCTGATCAGCTAGGTGCATAAGGCTGAACACTTCCTTTGGGGTGTCGTTGCCTGACCTGGACCCCCGATCTGGCCTGTGGAGCAGGCCTTCGTGTGAGCAGCAATGGTGAGCACGGCATCACACTCCCTGCCACATGTGCGATACACCAGCGTTGGACCTTGTACCCCCCAATGAGATCCAGCACTCACATCTGCCATTCCATGCTCTGCAGCCTCTTCAGCTGGACATCAAGGTGAGGCCAAAGGCGGGCCACCCAGCATTGCTGGTTCATGGGCATCACCCAGCTGGCGGCGCCATCAGCTCTGTCTGCCTAAGCTAGCCTGCGTTTTGCTCCAGACCTGCACAGGAAGGAGCTGGTACCATTGGCACATGCCTTTAAAGACAGACTGCCAACGCTTGAGATGCTTGCCGCATGCAGAGATTATTCTCCCAACGATCAGACAGGGTGAAGGGTGTGGACCTCCATCCCACTGAGCCCTGGTGGGTGCTTGCTACAGAGCTTCACAGGCCTGCTCCCTCTGTAATAGCTTTCCTGGAGCCGGCTGGAAACTTGAATGCTGCACCTGGTGTACCTGTGCAGGCTGCTCACAAATCTGTATAATGGCCATATTTATCTCTGGAACATCAATGACCAGGTACTCGCTTGGGCTTAGGCAGAGCTGCTGGCTGTTACCCAAAGTCTTGTAGCCAGCATGAGTGCGTGCGTTGCTGATGTTGGGTTCAAGCTGCTGAACATGTCCTGCCTGCTGTGCAGTCTCTTGTCAAGTCTTTCGAGGTCACAGACCTGCCAGGTGAGAGGCTGCCCTCCACCACTTCTGCACAATGCGGGCCGCTGGCCCAGTGGCAGGGCACAGCAGCCAGACGCACCAGCAGCTGGCAGGCAGAAAAGGGGTTACCCAGGCGATGCGGCCCCACGCTGCTGGAAGGAGCAGTGCAGCACCAGGCTGCAAAGCATGCAGCAGGACTACTCCTGTCCTGGCCTAGCGAAACGTGCAGGAGGCTGCACAATTGCTCAAGCCCCAAGACCTGCACAGGGCAACAGAGCTCACTCACGCACGACCTTGTCTGCAGCGCGCACAGCCAAGACTGCAGACCTTAGGCATGGAATGCCTGCGGCGTGGACAACGTGATTGTGCATGTGTTGACACCTTTCACACTGCTCACAGCCCCACCACATGGCTCAGCACACAGACAGCAAGCAGTGGGTGCCCTGCTGGCAGACGGGCCAGCAGCCATGTGGCAGCTAATTTCTCAACTGCATTCCTGCATGCAGTGCGCACAGCAAAGTTTGTGGCCCGCAAGCAGTGGATTGCCTGCGGAGCGGACGACATGTTTGTACGGGTGTACAACTACAACACGATGGACAAGGTCAAGGCCTTCGAGGCGCACACTGACTACATTCGCAGCATCACGGTGCACCCCACGCTGCCCTATTTACTGACCAGCTCAGATGACATGCTGATCAAGCTGTGGGACTGGGACAAGGTGGGTGGGTTGTGATTGCAGGCCTGGGGTGCTGTCAAGCATTTCTGCACCTCAAGTTCTGCCATTGGGGCAATCTTGCGTCAGCTGCTGTGCTTTTGCCAGGCTGTGCTGCCCTACACCATCTGGAGACAAACTTATCAGGCTCTGTGGCTGGTGTAGTTGGCAAGCCTGGCTGCTGGCAACCTGTGCTGCTGCATCAGTGGCATTACTGTCCTCCCTGGGCAGCCTTCCACCAGCCATGCCATGCTGCATGCGCAGCTTCCTTGGCTGGCTGCGTCATGGCTGCCATGGGCACCAGGACCTTGCAGACAGACCTGGGCGAATTGCAGCAAAGTTGAAGTCCTGTATGATGGCGATCTAGGCAGCGCCTAGCGCTTCCAAATTGTCCCTGCAGGGCTGGAGCTGCACCCAGGTGTTTGAGGGGCACAGCCACTATGTCATGCAAGTCGCGCTCAACCCCAAGGACACTAACACCTTTGCCAGTGCCTCCCTGGACAGGACTGTCAAGGTGAGGCTGGAGGGACTGCATGCAGCCATGCCTGCCACTATACAGAAGCAGCTTTCTCAAAGTCTCCAAAACATGTTGGGAAGCATCAGCTGATCAACTGCAGCATGTGCCCACTCAGTGACGTGACAAGCTGGATGGCATGGACCGCGGTGGGCGGCAGAGACCAGCAGCTGTGCCCAATGACCCTCTCGAGTCCTGTCATCTGGCCTCAAGCCTTGCAATTCTTGCAGGTGTGGACCCTGTCCCAGCCCACCCCCAGTTACACGCTAGAGGGCCACGAGAAGGGAGTCAACTGTCTGGACTATTTTACAGGAGGTCAGTCAGCGTGCATGATTGATGGAACCCTTATGCTGGAGGTCTGTGCTGTCTGGCAGGGACTGGCCTGGATGCCTATCAGCAAGCCCTGGCACCGGCCAGCTGGCACACTCTGTCAGCATCCGACGCGCAGTGTCCTGCGTGGCTCTCGCATACATGAGTACGCACTAAGACCAAAAGCTGCCTTGGCTGCCTGCCTGCAGGTGACCGCCCCTACCTGGTCAGTGGAGCAGATGACAAGCTGGTCAAGGTGTGGGACTACCAGACCAAGGCCTGCGTGCAGACACTGGAGGGGCACGCCCACAATGTGTCGGCTGTCAGCTTCCACCCAGAGCTGCCCGTCATCATCTCAGGTGCAGAACCTGGCATTGCAGCAGCTGCGCTTGCACAGCATGAGGGCTGCGTCTGCTAAGCTGGAAGGGAGGAATGCCAGGCCGGGACATCTACTCGTGTCACGGCCTCAAACAGCCCAAAATTTGTGAAGCAAGGCAAACCTGGCACAGCACCACTGGCCAGCATGCATGTCTTAGCTCATGGGCTGCCTGCAGGCTCTGAGGATGGCACTGTGCGCATCTGGCACAGTACCACCTACCGGCTGGAGAACACCCTCAATTACGGGCTGGAGCGCTGCTGGACTGTGTCAGCCATCAAGGGCTCTAACAAGTGAGCCACCAGGGTGACCTGCCTCTGTTCGGGCGGGCTGAATGGAGTGCTGCATTGGCCTGCCCCTGGCCTGGCTGCAGCCGTGCTGGACTTGGCCCCATGCGGGCATAATTGCCGAGTGCTGGGTTCTCAGCCAGCCCCATCTGCTGGATGGCAGATGGAATGTTCAGGCTGGCAGGAAAGTCTGGAGCGCTGCCTGCCCCCCAGGGTGCCCTTCTGTGTACTGCTCACATGGCGCACCAGTTTGCTGAAGAGTGTGTCACCTGGGCCGCACAGACCCACCTATGCATCGTTCCTAACCCTGCAAGTTGATCAGGCGGTCCTGGCCTGAGTCACCTCCCCACTTGTGGACGGCACTGCTCCTCAGCCAGAGGCAGTTGCGCCATGTGCCTCTGCTGCCAGTTGCGCATGGTCTTGTCTGCGTAAGCATCCAGCCCTGCTTGGCCCTGCAGCTACCCATCTAAAATAAATTGGCTGCGCCCGGGCCTCCGACATCCCTCCTTGCTGTGCAGTGTGGCCCTGGGATACGATGAGGGCACCACTCTTGTCAAGATTGGGCGCGAGGAGCCAGTTGCCTCCATGGAGAGCAGTGGCAAGATCATCTGGGCCCGCCATAATGAGATCCAGACCGTTAATGTCAAGTCCCTGGGGGCAGACAGCGGCGAGGTGGGCTGCTGAGGCTGTCATGTGGGGCAGCTGCCATGCCTGAAAGGGCCTCTCGCCAGCATGTCGAGGCGCCTGCAGTCCAGGTTTGCAGCCCAGCACTATGTCCTGGTGGTTGATTGGGTCGGCTGTACATTCCTACAGTCTGAATGATAGAGTAGGAAGCCTGTACTCCATCGGTGCTACCCCTGGCAGAGGTGTGCAGCTGGCAGATGCAGCGGTCTCTGCAGCAGGCAGGCAGCAGGCCTGTATGTTAGCTTGCTGTCTGTGCTGCAGGCTGATGGTGAGCGCCTGCCCTTGGCCGTGAAGGACCTGGGCAGCTGCGACCTCTACCCCCAGTCTCTACAGCACAATGCCGCTGGGCGCTTTGTGACTGTGTGTGGTGATGGAGAGTACATCATCTACACAGCGCTGGCCTGGAGGAACAAAAGCTTTGGCACTGCCCTGGAGTTTGTGTGGGGCAGTGAGTCAAATGACTACGCTGTCAGGTAAAGCTTTGGCCGCAGGCAATTTGGCGAAATGCCATAGGTTGCTGCAGCTTTAGCATAGCACTGGCCTCTGTGGGCCAGCCTGTGTCGCAGCTCCAGGCCCAGTTGCATTGCCTGAAAGGCATGCACTTTCTGGGCTAGAATGGCCAGGGCTGACATCTGGCCTGCTGAGTCATGCAAGAAGGCTGGCTTGAGCCTCCATGCGCAACACGGCATCTCAGCCCAGGCTGTGGGCGTTCAGGTCAGGCAATAACACCCCAGAAGGACCCCCTGCCCCTCATTCCTTCCTAACGATTGGGCTTTGTCGTACCCCTTGTATGTCAGCCATACGCACTCTTGAGTGTGCAATCCTTGGCTGTGCAGGGAGCTGTGCCCCTCCAAATACCTTGAAGAGCCTCTGGGAAGCAGCATGGCCCTCTTACACCCCTGGATGTGCCAAACCCTGCACCTGCAGGGAGTCAGGCTCCTCCATCAAGCTATTCAAGAACTTTCGGGAAACCAGTAGCATCCGGACTCCCTTCACCATTGAGGGCATCCATGGCGGCGCCCTGCTGGCTGTCCGTGGGCAAGATTTTGTGGCTTTCTATGACTGGGGCACTGCCGAGGTGAGGGGCTTGAAGCCTGGCTGCACTCCTACACTTCCGCCTCCCGTACTGGGTGCACGGGGGTCCTGGGGCACATCGTGGTGGGCTTTGCCATTGTGCCCAGAAGTGACAGTGAGGTCTGCTTCCACAACCTCTGCGACCCAGGATCTGGCACTTGCCTGTGCCCACAGGGCAGTTGTCAAACAGCTGGGTTTGTCATCAAATTGGATTGCAGAGTCTGTGGGCAGCAGCTGGCTGCAAGCAGCTTCTGCATGTGCAATGCTTGTCCCAGTAAGGTATGAATTCAGCTCACCATGTTGGCTGGCAACCTCCGCTGTCTGCACTGGACAGGCGCAGACCAAGGCACTGTGCTGCTGCCCAGCCTTGCATGCCTCTGCTGCAGCTTGTGCGGCGCATCGATGTCACGGTGCGCGACGTGAGGTGGTCTGACAGTGGCGAGCTAGTTGCCATCCTGGCTGAGTCCAGCTTCTACATCCTGCGCTATGACAGTGGGGCAGTGGAACAGGCACGTGAAGAAGGCACTGCAAATGAGGAGGACGGTATTGAGGAGGCCTTTGAGCTGCTGAGCGAGGTCACTGAGCGTGTGCGCACAGGTGAGCCACTGTTGACAAGCTGAGTTGGCAGGGGTGCTCAGCAAGGCGTCTGGGTTTGTGGTTTGCATTTGAGCAAATTCTGGATTCCATGCAAAGAGAAAGTAAACCTAACGGGCGCTGGCGATGAATTGGATGAGTATTCTTGAGCTGCTGACAGCATGTGTGCCCATATGGCTTCCTGATGTTGATGGCCATGTGGCTTCTGCATATGCAATGGTGATAGCCAGGTGTGCTTCTGCATATGCAATCAGTGTGGAGGCGTGCAGAGGGTTAACTTTCTGTGGTCCGGTTGTGCTCTGGAAGTTGCCAGCAGAGCGCAGGGTTGAGGAGCCATTCAATGGGGTCACCAGATATGTTTGTACAGGTGCGTGCATGCATGAAGACTGATACCTCTGAGGAAGGCTGGCAGCCTGTCCGAATAGCTCTGGGTTCAGACACCTAGTTGGGGCCATGTTGTCTCCCTGTTGATCCAAGGCGCATGGTGGAAAATGTAAGCTGTGTGTGCACCATTCTCAATCCTTAGTGTCTTGATCTGCAAGCATGACTGGGCCCCTGGGCACACTCTCCGGGAGCGCTCCATGCAGCAAAGTGTGCCTGTCCTGTCTATGTCCCGACCTGTCCGCGTTGGGGACATGCGTCCTCCAAACAAGCAGTGATGACTGTCCTGCCTGACACTGTCACCTGTGGTGCAGGCCTGTGGGTGGGTGACTGCTTCATCTACAACAACAGTGCATGGCGTCTGAACTACTGTGTGGGTGGGGAGGTAACCACAATGTACCACTTGGACCGCCCCATGTACCTGCTGGGCTACCTGGCTTCTCAAGCCAAGGTCTATCTGATTGACAAGGTGAGACAATTGTCTTATGACCTTTTGCATGGGTGCCCAAGCAGCAGCACCTGCTGCCCAAGCCTGTGCTACAACACAGCTGTCCCAGTATGCTGGCAGCCCAGCATAGCGCGCAGCCCAACACCATCCCTGCGCCTGCGGTGATTCCTGCGCCATGCTGGGCTGGGACGGACAGACAGCTCTTTTTGCGATTGCTTTCAAAGCTTGCATGCTGCGCTGCAAACCTACTCTGTAAGCTCACGTCATTACCATGACTGCCCTGCTGCAGGAATTTGGTGTGGTGTGCTATGTGTTGGGGCTTAGTCTCATTGAATACAAGACTCTGGTCATGCGGGGGGATATGAAGGCTGCCAACCAGCTGCTGCCATCCATTCCTAAGGTAAGGCTCTGCAGTGGCAACACTATCCCTGTCCTCCATAAAAAGGAGGCATGCATCGGACTGATGCGACGTCTAAGCTGCCCACCTTGCAAGTTGCAAGATCAGGGTCCAGTTCTGACTTTAGCATGTTCCAAAAATGCCTGTGCCACCCAGCTGTTGGCCTCTAGCATGTTGCAGCTGACCTCGATTCGCTCGTTTCCCCGTTACACATGCCTGTGCAGCTACCAGCAACAGCAGCCCCAACTTCAAGTGCTTTTTGCTAGATTCCCAACTGTGTTGCTGTGGTGCAGGACCAGATGAACAGCGTGGCCAGGTTCCTGGAGGGCCGGGGCCTGGTCGCCGAGGCATTGGAGGTTGCCACAGACTCCGACTACAGGTTTGCGCTCACTGAACGCTAGCATCTCCATTGCTCAGGTTCACCTTCTTGCCGGTGACATGCGATGCAGCTGCTGTGGCACAGCTCTGCCCAGAAGCGGCAAGACCCTGGGTGCCAGGCCAAGCTGACAGTTGTCCAAGGTGCTGACAACTGCTCTGCATGTTGCGATATCACATTGCTAACATTGCTTTTCCGCTGGCTGAAGTCATTTCTTGCAAGCAGAGCATATCTTCCTGCATCTGTGCACGCCCCCCACAGGTGCTGGTGCACACTCTCGTCACGCTGCAATATGATCTGTCCTGCTTGCAGGTCAAATAAGCCTGCAGGCTCATGTGCTGCTGCTCTTTGCATGATGCTGTAACACACTGTATGTTGCCTGCAGGTTTGAGCTGGCTGTGCAGCTAGGAGAGCTTGAAGTTGCCCTGGACATTGCTGAAAGCGCCGACAGCGAGGGCAAGTGGCGCCAGCTAAGCGAGTTGGCCATGAGCACAGGGAAGCTGGAAGTGAGTTTCAGTCATCCATCTGCCCAGCTGCAGGATTCTGGCTGCCTTACCATGGGAAAGGGCGGCTGGGGAATTGGAACCCCAAGGCGGCCCCTTGCTGCATGCTCCAGCTGCAGGCAACAAGCCCACTTGGCCCTGGAACAGCTGAAGGGCCTGCTGAATGTCTTGTGAATTTATGGGCAGTCGATCTACATGGGGGATACATGCCACGCAGGCCTGATGTGGTGCAGGTGTGTGGTACTCCTCACAGCCTGCGATCAACAGCACAGTTCGGCAGCCAGACTCTGCAGATTCGACGAGAGCAGTCGCTGTGGCGTGGGCTTGGCAGACCTACATCATGATAGTTTGTGCACGCCTGTATCAGGAGCTCATAAGGACACCCCTGCCTGCCAGCCTTCATTGCTGAGCCCTGTCATTTCTGAAGACCCGTCCCCACCCTTGCCTGCAGGTGGCGGCTAAGTGCTTGCAGCGTGCCAAGGACCTGTCGGGCCTGCTGCTCCTGCACTCAGCCAAGGGCAGTGCCCCTGGAATGGGGCAGCTGGTGGCGGACAGCCAGGCGCAGGGCAAAGCCAATGTGGCTTTCCTGGGCCTGTTCCTGATGGGCAGGCTGGACGAGTGTGTGGACCTGCTGGTGGCCTCAGGGCGGGTGCCTGAGGCCGCCTTCCTGGCGCGCACATATGTGCCCTCCAGGGTTTCAGAGGTGGGTCTGGCTATGGCGCAGTCACTGCATCTCCTGGGTGTATCTGTGCTGCTTGCACTGGGCCAGGGTGTGGGGTCTTGTGCTTGCAGTGTGCTGAGGCACACGGGCCCAATCAAGGATGCGTAGTTGTTCTGCTGACGAGGTTCTTGAGGCTGGTGCATGCTGCTCAGTTGCCGCAGCAGGCCAGGCCTGACAGGACCCGCTGTGCAACTCTGCCTGCAGAGGGGCCACTTTGGAAAGGGGTGGAATGTTTGTTGGGTGCATGACGCTGGGGTACAGCTGCTTGGTTGCCTATCTCTGACTGCTGCCTACAGGTGGTGCAGTTGTGGCGTACGGACTTGGCCAAGATCAATCCCAAGGCAGCCGAGTCCCTAGCAGACCCTGCACAGTATGCCAACCTCTTCCCTGACATGGACCTTGCCCTGAAGGCTGAGCAGGTGGGCCAGGGCTTTTTGCTGTGCGGCTGCTGGGCTGGGAGGATTGCTGGAGATGCGCCCCTGTGTCCCTGCTGTGCGTTGAGTGATGCTGTTGCATCAGGTCGCTGAGGCTCTGCCCTGCCTGCTGTTCTACCCTGAAGGCAAAGCAGGTGGTGGGATTCATGTCCCTCAGGATCTAATCTGTATGCAATGGCACAAGACTTTGCTGCATGCAGGCGCCCTTGTGCATGTGCAAAGAGCAGCAAGACGTGCTGCCTCCCTGTGTGTGCTGGCGCTCAAGATGTCAGCTGCCTTGCTGCAGGCGGAGCGCAAGCAGCGTGCGAGCCTCCCCCCTGCAGCACACTACCCAGACCGTGAGGGATCCATGCTCAGAGATCTGATCGAAGAGGTTAGAGGTCAGTCATACACAACACCCTTCAGGCATGCCGTGCTTTTGTCGGCTGAGCCTGGCCTGCGCCATGCTGATTAGATTTGGGCAGCCCCCCTTTCGTGCTGGATCCAGCGTCAAACGATGCCAGCAGCCACTGCATCGAAACTTGCTGTGGTGGTCCTGCTGCTCCATTGTGCTATCTGAGTCCCTTGATGATCTTCAAGCTGAAGGCTTTGTTGTGTGGGTGCAGGGCTGAACCTTGGAGAGGGTGGGGATGTGCCCATGGCGAATGGGGATGCGGGGGACCATCCTCACTCTGGTGGGCTGCCTGCTGCTGCCTGACGCGTTTCAGTCTGCTCCAGGTGCTGCCCCTGAGCCTGGCAGCTGCAGAACAGCATGCAGACTGCTCAGCCATTGCGCCTGCATGTTGTGCACCTGGGCGACACCCAAGTGGAGCTGCCGGTGCCTGACAGCACTGCCTGCCCGCCAGCTTGCATGCCCCCTCTGGCTTGCCTCAGAAGCTGAGCCTCCTCCCCGACTGCTGCTGCTGCAGAAGAGCAAGCGGCCCCAGAGGTTCGGCGGACCGCCCAGGCCCCGGCAGAGACGCCCAACCTGTTGGACGATGACGAGCTCCCGCAGTCACCCTCTGCGCTCCCTTCAGCGGCGCCCTTCTCCCCAGCCAGCTCCCCACAGACACAGACACAGATACCGCCACAGGCCACACAGGTGCAGCACTGAGCAGTGTGAGGCCCCCACGGCTGGGCAACCTGTTCTCCACAGGCACAAACACCGCAGGCCGCACAGGCAGTGCCCTGCAGCTGTGGGTGCAGCGTGCTGGGCAGCATTGAGCAGACTGTCTGAGCCTGCACAAGCTTGCACAGACCTAGCAGGTTATGCTGTTGGTTGCGACACAGCCCGTACAATCTGATCAGCACCTGCAGGCAGAGATGGGATGCATGCGCATCTGGGGCAAAGCTCTAGTGCATCTGCAGGCCCAGTGCGTGCATGCTGTTAGGTGCACTGCAATGCCCCTGTCCATGCGACATGCATGCAGCTGTGTGTGGTGCCAGCACCTCTGCTGATGGGCGCCCTGTTCATGTGTATGGCCCTGCTGTGCTGCAGGCTGGGGGCTTTGACGCCTTTGGTGGAGCGTTGAGCGGGGGCCAGGAAGCAGCCTCCCAGGCTTCTGCTGCTGTTGCTGTCGGAGACAGTGCCAGCCCTGCTGCCTTTGACGACAAGGAGGACCTGTTTGCTGATGCGCCACCAGGCACCGAGGCTGCCAGCCATTCTGAGCTCTTTGGTAATAGCTACCCAGCTGGACTTGAGGCTTCTGCTGCTTGCTGATGTGCAAGCAGGTTTAAGGCTGCCAGCCCTGACATGTTTTGCAGTGGTGCACCACTGTGCAGCTTGCATGTGACTGCGATCAGGCTCTGTAATTGCTGTGTCTGATGTTCGCCCGGTTCTGGGGTGCAGGCGATGCAGGAGAGGGCCCTGAGGGTGGTGACGACATTGATATTGATGACTGGGGCCTAGATGATGATAAGTGAAAAGACCAAAGTTTGTCCCTCAGTCCCACTTTCGAATGAACAGAATGGCTCTTCTCATCCCAACCTTTTTATCATCCATGGTGTGCATCCTGTCAATGACTGCTGGTCCGCCAGGGTGTGCAGAGATGGAGGCAGCGCTGCTCGAGGCATGTAAGTTCCCTTACCTCAGCTGAGACTCATCATCAATGTGTGCAGTGGGCAGATTAAAGAGGCTGGTAGCATTGGCAGCACTTGGGTAGGAACATTTCTATCAAGATTGGTGTGTTCCTGCTCGTGTGCATGCACCCCAGCTGGATTCTTGAGGTATGTGGCAGCCAGGATCCACCATCTGATGCCTTCATGGTGCTTTCTCACACCACCCGGGATGCTCCCTGCAGATCATGCATCAAACCCTAAACCTCCCGCTCTGAAAGATCCTGATTTTCAAGCTTCGAAATGCCTTCACCAGCGATTGCCATTCATTGAGAACTGCCTCGTTTCATCATCACAAACGCTGTGAACATGCCAGTCGGACCCATGCTGCAGACCGGCGCTAGGGTGTGCAGGGCCCATGCAATACCCAAGACCCACATGGCAGCCTCACTGCCGCACACAAGGGGGGCTGCCCCAGTTCGGAGGATGGCAAAGGACTCTGGGGGGCTGTTTGCTGGCAACACATCGAGGCTGACCAAGCTGCACAGGAAGATGCAGCGGTCACAGAAAAGCAACGGCATCCGCATCAATGCAACAGCAGCAGCATCATCTGTGGGTGCCTCAGGCAGAAGCCAGGTGCGCAGGTTGTGGGTGTCTTTTCCTGCTGATTGGGCCATACCTGCCAGCGTAAGTTGGATGCTGCGTTTGTGCATCGCCATACATGCAGAAACACCAACCTCAACCGCTCCCCTCGCCCCTCCAATTGTGCCTGGCTGCACCCTTCATCGCAGTGCTCTTGGCAAGCTGGCCTGCTCCCTTGCAGCATACAGGGAATCGGGCGATGACTGCTGTGAGGGTGTTGCTCGACACAACTCTGTTCAGCCCTGTGTCGGCTCCCTCGCAGCCCCTTGACATGCCTGCCAATCCCTGCCATGGGCATCCCACACACCTACTCTTTTCAACGATGTGCCTGCTCCAAAGCACCCTCCCTCGGATGCTGCAGGTGTCCTACAATGCAGTTCTGTTCAGTGTGTTTGTGTGCTCCCTGGGAGCCATGCTGTTCGGCCTGCACCTCGGCATCGTCAATGGCCCCCTGGACGCCATCGCTGCTGACCTCGGCTTTGCAGCCAACGCTCAGCTGAAGGGCGCGGTGAGCAAAATCATCAAAGTGCTGCATTGCATAGCCTGTGCACCGTTCCATCGCGTGGGCTTCCAGACACCGTATTCAGCGTGGACCACCATGCACAGCATTTTGCAGCATAGACGGGCATTGTTTGTGGAGTAGAAGTAAGCATGTGAGTACATTGTCTGCCCTGCGCTGCACAAGATGTCGCCGTGCCCTGGCCACCTTCGCTGTCTGTCACCCATGCTGCAGGTGTGTCACCTGTGTTGGATCCGGAAGCTGACCAACACTGCTGTGGCCTGCACCAAACTTCCACCTGCCTGTCATATATGCTGCAGGTGGTGTGTTGGTGCTGCTGGGTGCCAGAAGTCGCCATGTGCACTCAAGACTGCACCAACTGTTTCTGCAGGTAGTTTCCTCATGCAGTGCTGGACATCGTAGTTGGCCAACTCAATGCGGAGTCCATCAGCAGGACTGTCTCACCTCCTGCGTGTACCGAGGGCCATATCCGCTGGCGTGGTCACCTGCAGATATCTTCCCTGTCCTGCTGCAGGTGGTGTCCTCTGCCCTTCTAGGCGCAACCGCCGGCTCCATCACAGGGAGCAGCCTGGCAGACAAGCTGGGCCGCAAGAAGTCCTTTCTGATCGCGTGCCTGCCCCTGGTCTTGGGCAGCTTCCTGTGCGCCTCGGCCACCTCCGCCCAGTCCATGCTGGCTGGGCGCTTCTTCGCCGGAGTGGGCATCGGCCTGTCCTCTGCACTGGTGCCCCTCTACATCTCAGAGGTTTGCAATTGCTGATCCGCATCCAGTGTGAGTGAAGACTTTGATGTGCTCTGGAGCGGCAGGGGTCATCATGTGCCTGAGTGGTGCGTGCAGCATGCGCCGGGTGCAGCTGTTGGTGGGGCAGTCCTGAAGATGTGGAACCACAGGGCCAAGTTGCATCAGCAGCTCCCCTGCAAGAGGGCCACCAGGGACCACGTCCCTGCATACCAGCATTCCAGCTGGCTGAGGGGTCTGCACATGCCTGCAGCAGGCGGCGAGACATGCAGGCCCCTTGTGTCACTCACCCCCACTACGCTGCTGTGTAGATCGCCCCCACTGAGATCCGCGGCGCCCTGGGCTCTGTCAACCAGCTGGTCATCTGCCTGGGCATCCTGTTTGCCCTGGTGGCCAACATCTATGTCCCCGCTGCCCAGTGGCGCAAGCTCTTCTGGATGACGATGGGCCCCGCTGTCCTGCTGGGTTTTGGTGAGTGAACATGAAACCTGGCTGCTGCCCTGGGGACATTGACTGCCATCAGCCAGGTGCCCCGCAGTCACTGCCTGTGGATATCAGCCCAGTGCTACCTGTTTGCCAGTGGTGCAAGCTCTGCAAAGGGATGACTGCTGGCTGTGCTGACCTGCTGACCAGACCCAGGATGCCTGCCAGGTGCAGTCAGCTCTGCCTGCGTGACCCTGCCTGGGCTTTGGGGACGGGGTCGGCTGCTGTACAGAGCAGCCAAGCACATGCTGCTGGCCGCGAGGCTTGTACTGGCCTCCAGCGGCCTCAGTGCTGCTACGTCAGCAGCAAGCTGCATCCAGCGCCTGCTGGTCCAGGGGTGTGTGCCTGACCGTGGCAGTGCATGGCCTGCATTGCACCCCACCAGCTGTGCCCCCACATGGCAAGCAGCTGATGTCCCTGCCCTCCTGGTGCAGGCATGCTGACCTGCCCAGAGAGCCCCAGGTGGCTGAGCCAGGTTGGCAAGAAGTCTGAGGCTGACAGCGCCGCCAAGAAGCTCTGGGGCCCCAGCGGCGCCTCCCAGCTTGACAGTGAGTGCCTTGCAGCAGGCCCTATGACACACACACAAAGCGACATGACCTTTGCTGCTGATCTCCCCTCCACAGCACTGCTACTGCCTGAGGCACACTATGCGATGCCAGTGACAACACTCTCCTGCTGATGAGTCGTGAGTGGTCTGTAAAGCACCGCATGTCTGCCCATCCCTTCAGCACCCGCTTGGCAGCTGCCAGGCTACAAGCAGCTGGCTCTCAGCAACCACAGCCTGCACGACGAGGCCTCCTCCTTCCTTGACCCTGTCACCACAGCATCCTGCAGGTGGCAAGCCTGAGGCTGCCAGCACCCACTCCTCCAAGGTCAGCCTGTCGGAGCTGCTTAGCTTCCGTGGCGCCCGAATTGGCGTGATCCTGTTCTTGCTCCAGCAGTTCTCTGGCATCAACGCTGTCATCTACTTCTCCACCAAGGTCTTTGCCCAGGTGAGCACCACTGCGCATTCACTTCTGTGGCCTGCTACTGGGCCAGGGGCAGGTCCCCTACCCAAAAGTACAAAACTCTCCATTGTCTTGTGCGCATGTCCTGCACCAAGGCCCTTGGACAGGTGGAGGGGGGCACTTGCACCTCTCTACCTCCAGCGAAGTGTTGTCATCAATGCTGTCACTTTGTTCCTTTGTCAACGCAATGTCTATGCTCGGTGGTCAGTGGCCCCCTGCATGCACACTGCTGCTCATGCTCATGCTTGGCTGCCAATAGGCGGCTGGCTGCAGCGTGCAGCGACGCTGTCCTCAGCCTGCAGGGGCGTGCAACCCTAACTGCATTCTCTAACATGTCTGGCCGCCTGGTGACACCTGCAGCACATTGACCAGAACCTGGGGGTGCTTGGAAAGGCAGCGTTGCTGGCGCCAGCTGTCCAGCGCCGCCGTGGGCACGCCCCATGCCGACATGTTCAATCTCTGCTTTGATTGCAATGCAGGCTGGCATCCAGAACGCCCAGCTGTCCAGTGCAGCAGTGGGCGTGACCAACGTGATTGGCACCATCATTGCCGGCAGCATCATTGAGAAGGCTGGCCGCAAGCAGCTGCTGACCATCTCCTACTCAGGCATGGCGGTGGCCATGCTGGCCCTGGCAGCTGGCAGCAGTGTGCCTGCCCTGGCAAGCTCCGCAGGTGAGCAATGATTGTGCATGATGCCCTGGGTGTAACGACGGCAGCATGCTGATGGGGGCATGAACATGTGCTTGTGTTTGCCTTCACCTCCTCAGGCAGGGCGGTTGCCATGCTGGCCCTGGCAGCTGGCAGCAGCATGGCTGCCCTGGCAAGCTCAGCTGGTGGGCTGGCTGCCGTTTGATAGCTGCAGACTTTCAGGCCGTCTTGCTGCAGTCTTGCACACCTGCAGGCTGCGCGCCAGCCCTCATGGGCATCTCCTCTGTCCCCCTCCATTTTTGAATCTGGGCTGATCACAACCTGTCCATGTACAGGCACCATTGCATTTGTTGGCATCCTTGGCTACATCATCTCTTTCTCCCTGGGCGCTGGGGCTGTGACCGGCCTGATGGTGCCCGAGGTCAACCCTGAGAGGCTGCGTGGTGAGTGGGCGCCCTTTGCTGATGCCATTATTGCGTTGCATGCTGCTGTACCTCCTCAGTCAGGCTGCACAAGCTTGTCAACTATGTGCTGGGTGGGGACCTATGCTTAATGCAATTGCAACTCTGCGTATTTTTCTGGCTGGCAGCACCCTGGGGCCAACCCCACACATGCCTGACAGCATCATCTCTAGGCTGAGTTGTACATGACCCCTCCTTAGCAGCCGCCTTGCATGACTTGTGTGCGCAGCTCACGCTGCGGAATCGATGTGGTCAATAGGTGCAAATGCCTGAGCTGTTTTACTTGCCCCTGCCTGCAGCCCCTGCTGTGTCTCTGGCGATGGCAGTCCACTGGATCTGCAATTTCTCCATTGGCCAGTTCTTCGAGCCCACTCTGCTGGCAGTCGGACAGAGCACAGTGTATAGCTTCTTCGCAGCAGTTTGTGTCGCGGCTGTGCTCTTTGCAAAGTCCAGCTACCTGCCAGAGACCAAGGGCAAGACCCTGGAGGAGATCGAGCGCCTGATTGCTGCATAGCATCCCTCCTCAACCGTCAGCAGTTTGTATAGTTCAGAGCATGAAATATGGCTAGGCTCAGCTGCCCTTTCACCCATTTGAACCCTGGCAGCCCTGTTGCTTTCAGTGTGCGCAGCATCAACTACTGCTGCAAGCTAGCAGGAATAGTGCTCACAGACACAGTACAATTTGATGAGAGAGACCTGGCCTAACAGCCACATGTACATTGCTGAGATTGCTGGCGACACACTTGTTCAGCATCAGTGGTGCTGTGCTGACGTCGGTGGGGGCCTCTGGCGGACAAAATAGCGAAATATTGTCATGTATGCGAGGATGCCTGCCAGAGCTGATGTTTTGAAGGCTTCAAAAGCTGCTCGCAGCCAGATCACATGCAGTGCAAACTTGTCTGTCTCCGCCAATCTCTGCTTGTTCTGGACGAGCTGCCAGTGGAAGAAGATGGCCAACAAAGCGCCATACAGAAGTATGGGCCATGGTACTGCACAGGCAGCAGCTGCAGCCTTGAACACATGTGGAATGTCAGATCGCAAACTGTCTCGTACCTGTCTGGCGAAAAGAGGCAGGCTGCCTCGGACCTTGACCGCGCATGTCGGTGCTGTTTGGAGCCTGGCGGCTGCCGGTGTATTATTGGCCTGAGAAGGCGCATGGATCACTGCGTGCCCTGCAGTGCACCCTCATAACTGTTCATGTCTTGACCACTTCAGGTTGACCCTCTGCTCCTGCTTGCATTATGCAGTGGCACTCGCCCACTGTACACCGTGTATTTGATCATCCTGTCTGAACGCTGGGTGCAGGAACGGGATGCAGCATCTCAGAGGCCTTCTCAGTTCCCACGCCTAACAGCAGCAGCGGTATCCCAGAGCACTTTCAGAAGAGCCAGGCTGTTATTGTGGGAGGCGCGCAGAGTGATGCAGGCCCTCAGGTGCTCTTTGCTGTCAGGACCTGCAAGTAGCAGCATCATACAGTAGAGTCAAGAGGCTTGTTGCACTCCACATGGAGAATGACAGGCAGAAGCAGTTGATGGTGCACTTACGATTTCACGCGTCACCGGGTCCCGCACAATGCCTAGGTGGCTATCGTAATCTGCTGTGCGCATGCGACCATCCAACCTAAGATCATTGTCTTTCTGCAGCCAGCAAGGGACTCCTCAAGATTTGTGTCAGTGCTGCACTGCCAGAAGTGTGCAACTTCAGTGGCTTGCTGGACAAACAGCCTCAGCGCTGTTGTCTGCATTGAACACCTGCACAGGTTGCGATGGTTGAAAGAGCACACAAGCACCCAAGAACATGAAAACCATTCTAGAGGCCTCCCCTCCTGACACGCCGCTGCAGGAGGGCCGAGCGCAGTCAGCAGCTTGAGGCACAACATCCCAGAGAGATACACCTCCCCATGTGTGCTGCGCTGCAACACAAGTTCCACCATGAGCATGAGCAGCCCAGGGTTTTGTAAGAGGAAATGCTGCCATTTGAAGCCCCAGGCACTGCCAGATGCCTGAGCAGTCCAGCTCAGAAACACGTCAATCATCATGCCAGGGACGCCACGCAACTTTATGGCATGGTAATGGGGTTTGATAGCTCAAGAGCAGCACTGCTCACCTCGATCTCCTCTGGCGTCTTGGCATTCTCCGAGGCATGGATGTCTGCTAGCAGGGCATAATTGGCAGCGCTTTGCTTGATGAATTCCCGCTCATCAGCATCCAGCTTGCGCAGCATCTTGGCTGGGTTGCCGGCCCAGATCTCGCCAGTGGGCACTGTGGTGCCTGGGGACACCAGGGAGCCCGCTGCCACGATGGAGCACTTCTGGACCTGCAGGGGAACGTGTGCACGACGTCAGGAGGTGCCAGCCAACTGCCACCGGACCTGCAGGGCAGAGACTAAGTCTCTGCCAAATGTCTAGATCAAATTGTTCTGGACCTGCATGGCAGTAGGCACAGAATATGAGAAATTTTGTGCAACTGTCACTGTATCGCACATCTGCACCTGCAGGGCAGTGCATGAGATGTGTCTGCCGGCTGCCACAGCGGTGGTCTTGTAGGCCTGAAGGGCAGAGGTCACGCAGTGTCAAGCAGGTGGTGCCAGGAACTTTCATTCTTCTTGCCACTCATTCTGATGTTGGCACTGTTGAGCCGCCAGGAGGTGCTGCCGGCAAGTGCTGAGGGACAGCGGGCCCCATGTTGTTGCGGGGTGCTAAGCACTGCAGACACTCACAGTGGCTCCGTCCAGCACTGTTGCCCCCATGCCCACCAGTGAGCCGTCCTCCACAGTGCAGGCGTGAATGGTGGCCCCATGCCCTGCATCGCACAAGATGCCTGTGGCCAGCCGATGGGTGAGATGCTGAGCGGCCTCTTCCAGCCAATGCACAGACAGGCATGCCATCGAAGTGCGCTGGAAGGCCTGTGTCCAGCCTGCAGCTGGATGGCAGCCAGGTTGTACGTACCACAAAGCTGTGCCTCAGAGGCTCTGGGGCCGACTGCCTCACCAATGGTGACATTGCTGCCTATTGTGGTGGGCAGTCTATTGTTCTTGGGGTTGTGCTTGGCCACGTGGATGATCACATTGTCCTGGATGTTGGTGTTCTCACCCACTTTTATGCTCTGCACATCACCTGCAGGATGCAATAGCATGGTCAGTGGGTGGGCACAGTTTCGCAAGAAGCTGGTTAAGCGGGCCACATGGAGGCTGCCTGACTACATGGAGAGCATCACAAGCACCATCATGATCAGATGGCAGACTGAGGTGAGCAGGAGGGGCCAACCTGAGTCAGCTGAAGTCTGAAAAGAAAAAGTGGTGTTCTGAAAGGCAGGTCATGGGCACCAGCCAGCAGCTGCTCAGCTGCATCTGCAGGCAGCAGATGCAGTGCTCCTGAACGGGCACTCTGGTCTCACCTCTGAGCACAGCCCCGTACCACACAGAAGCCCTGTTCCCGATGGTAACGTCCCCAATCACTGAAGCGTTGGGTGCCACAAAGGTCTGCTCCCCCAGCGTGGGCCGCTTGCCAGCAAAGGCCTGAAGTGTCTGGTGCAGGGGCACTGCACAAGCAACATCCAAGTCTCAACAGAACAGCAGTTCGCCTCTGCTGTACACTGCTTTACAAGGGAAATGACTGTATGGGAAGGCAGCAACGAAGCTTTGGAGCAAAGACTCACATGCTTCGCGGTAAGCATATCTGCCCTGCAGCGCGGCTCCTGCACTGTCAAGAGCTGACCCTGCTCCCTTGAGGACGCTGCCCACAGACCTGAGCAGCGTGGCAGCCATGGCAGGCCACTGGCTGCGTCACCCCTGCAAGTCGAAGTAGAACTCTTCCAGAGGCATTCACTGCATGGCAGTGAAGACTTCATCACAAACAGCATAGCTGCCATCAGAATGGCATGGCCATGCCACTTGTCAATGCTCAGCATGTGCTTTGGCTAGATGCATTCAGGCATGCCCTGACCTCCAGATCTACAGCAGCCGAGCTGCCAAAGGTCGTGCTCAATCCAGAGGGTGCTCCCTGCAGCTCGACCACAATCAGCAGTGCAGCAAAGCCTGCAATCTAAGCAGCTCCAGATTCCTGACCCTAGCTGATACCAGTGACTTTCCCCAGCTGGAGCTGGCCAGTGAATCAAGTCCTGCCATTCGATATCACAGCACGCTGTGCAAAGCAGTGAATTTGCAGCAGAAGTTTTGCGTTCAGGGCAGTGCCCACTTTGGTGAACTCGTAAGACCCATACCAATCAGGAGGACCAGCTTCAGAGCGCGTCAGGGAGGCATCAGCAGGACCTGAGCATGTCTTCATGTGCCTGTGCTGCGCTGTACCTCCTCAACCTGAAGGGGGACATTCTGATTCAGAGGACCTACAGAGATGATGTAGAGTGAGTGGAACAACACCATGAAGCTGCCGACATCAAACGCATTTTGCGTGTGTTGGCATCCAGCGCAGATTGCAGCTGCACCTGCTGCTGCTCAAAATTGTGAGTCCCTTCTTTACAGATACAGTGCCTGTCCTCAGCCGACTCAAGCGTTGTTCCCTCTTACATTGCAGGCGGAATTTGGCATCAGCCTTCCGCACTCACATCATTAACTCCCCCAAGGAGACAGAGTCGCTGGCGCTGCAGTCCCCTGTGCGTGTCATGGGCTCCTGCAGCTTCATGTACATGAGGCACAATGACGTTTACTTGCTGGCCGTCACCAAGAACAACGCCAATGTCATGCTGGCCTTCCAGTTCATGACACAGGTGCGCGTGCTTCCCCCAACCCTGTCATTGGGCTGTCGAGTGGCTACTTGCCTGCAGAGGGGCAGCCTGCCTTGGTCTGCAAACTTGTCCAAGGGGCTTCTGTGACTGCTGTGCATGCTTCTGGACTCGACTGCACCACCGCTGACTGGTGTGGTGCGAAGCAGAAATTGCCAGGAGGTCCTCGCCTGCCTTCCTCCCTGCGACTGACATGGGCAGCCCAGCAACAGCTCATGTGCTGACCAACAGCCCCTGACCATCCACCTGTTTCCATGCAGCTGGTGACGCTGTTCAAGAGCTACTTTGGAGGGGAGTTCAGCGAGCAGAGCATCAAGTCCAACTTTGTGCTCATCTATGAGCTGCTTGATGAGATTCTTGACTTTGGCTACCCACAGGTCAGTCTTGCTTGAAGCTGTCAAGCAGGGAGCTTCTGCTGTAAGTTGTGCCTGCCATGCGTGAATGCTCGCTGCCTGAAACAGGCCACATCAGACACCCTTCCTCACACCTTCACGTGACTCATGCCCCGTGAGCTTTATATCAGCCTGTCATTCAGTGCATTATGCAGCCTGTGCTGTGCAGGCCAGTGCACGTGCGAGGCCTGCTTGCTGCGGACTGCTGTACACACAAGTGCCAGGCTCATGCTGCCAATGCACCATGCTGCGTTCCGTTGGAACAGCAGTGGTGTGCTGCCGTAGACAACACGCCAGTGCTGAAGGGAGGTTTGTGTCATGCAACTCCGTGCAGGTGATCGACCCAAACATACTGAAGCAGTACATCTTCCAGAAGGGTTTCATCACAGAGTCAGCCAAGCTGAAGAGGGAGCAGGAGGCAGCCTCAGCCACCCTGCAGGTGGGCCACACCTGAGCCATGCTGTCTGCTGGCAATTTTTTGACAACCCGCCCTGTCTTCTGGCTGTGTCAAGTCGAGGAGGGTGCAGGAGGCAGCCTCCAGTCAGGCTGCCGGTGAGAAGGATACAGCACCATGCTGTCTGCTTGGTGTGGAGATGTTGCGCCTGGTTTCAGAGAGCCGTGCTGGAGGAGCTGCAACTGTGCTGGCGGAGCTGCATATCAAGAGCTTGCAGCTCACCTGCTACCCATTGCCCTGATGTGTTTCAGCTGTGCTGAAGCTGTCTCTCGGCAGTGCAGTCCCTGCTGTGCTGTCATGACAGCCTGGGCTGACCTGGCTGTGCAGCGTTGCAGCAGTGAGCTCAGTCATGAGCTGCTTCCTGCAGGTGACTGGCGCTGTGGGGTGGCGCAAAGACAGCTTGAAGTACAAGAAGAATGAGATTTTTTTGGACATTGTGGAGCAGGTCGGTGACTTGCAGAAGCAGTGATGGTCCGGCTGAGCTGGTGCCCGCATTCTTGTGCAATTGCCGGCATCCCCTGGACAGCAGG
Source organism: Asterochloris sp. CNOR1 (assembly GCA_963969365.1). Classification (NCBI taxonomy): domain Eukaryota; kingdom Viridiplantae; phylum Chlorophyta; class Trebouxiophyceae; order Trebouxiales; family Trebouxiaceae; genus Asterochloris; species Asterochloris sp. CNOR1. Next base: position 1,310,994 of record OZ017756.1, on the reverse strand, counting down.
AAAGGAGGCTATAGGGCCCTGCATGTGGACTTCTGAGCATCCACGGCTGGCTCCTGGGGCTGTACATGCCGTCAGCAGCTAGGGCATTGAAAGCTCGCCTGCAGTTCTGAGCATGGACAGGCAGCCCCCGGCCCACCTGACTAGTCAGAAGGCTGAGAAGTCCAGAAATTGACACAGGGCCGCAGCTCCTATGCCCTGACAGGCTCACCCGGCTCCCGCAGGTGAACATGCTGATGAGCAACAAGGGCACGGTGCTGCGGGCAGATGTCAATGGGCGCATCGTGATGAAAGTCTTCCTCAGTGGCATGCCTGATGTCAAGTTGGGCCTGAACGATAAGTTGGAGGTGAGGATCAAGCCTTGACCAGGATCACAATCTTCTGGTGGGAGGTGCGCTCATGGTGGTCGGTCCCTCAACTGCCTGCAGCACTGCAGGTGTAAGTATGTTCATTAGGTGCCAGCCTATGTGATGCACTGGAAGTAAGAGTGGGTAGAGACAGCTATGGCCGCGCCATGCAGCTTGCTATGTAGCGGCATGCCTGATGCCACACTGGAACTGAACAACAAGCTGGAGGTGGGTGCAGGTGGGGGATGGGTTGTGCTGATGGTATGGCAGCTGCCTAGTAAGCTGTAAGACGGCAGTCAATTGGTTTGCACCTGCTTTCTGCGGCGCTGCCGGAGCCGAGCTGCCTGACTCTGCCTGTGGTGTCGTGCCGGATGTGTGCACACAGTTGCCTGCATCTACGCGCACTGCTCAGTTTGTGAGGATGGCAGGTGCCCCTCACAAGTGGGTCAGCCAGCAGGCCCTCACTTGTCAACCTCACATGCAGCATGCTGCCTCTTTTCTGTGGGTAGTCCCTGACTGCTCCAATCACTCACGGTGCCCCATGTGCCTGCAGGACGTGACCTTCCACCAGTGCGTGAACCTGGGGCGCTTCAACACGGAGAAGGTGGTCAGCTTCGTGCCACCCGACGGGGAGTTTGACCTGATGAAGTACCGGTGCCAGGAGGGCATCAGCCTGCCCTTCCGCGTCCTGCCTATCATCAATGAGATGGGCCGGACTCGCATGGAGGTGGGTGAGGAGATGTACAAGGGCTGGACCTCTGCTGGGCATCTGCGATGGGTTGAGGCCTTTTCAGAGGGTGGCTGTGTATCTAACATGCAACTAGACGCACAGATATATTGCAGTGTGGGCTGTGTGCTGCTTTTGTGGGAGCTTTTCCGAGTATGCTCCATGGCTTCCTTTCTAGCAGACATGCTGCATGTGCCATGCATGCAAGTTTGGGGGGGCTGTGGTGCTGCAGAGGTGACCAGTGCATGTGTGAGAGAGTGCAGGTGGGGCGTGAGGGGAGTGGCTTGACAAAAGATGCGCTGCTAGGGCTGGGTCTTGCCTTCTTGTGCTGCGTATGGGGGCTGAAGGAACGAAAGCTGTGCCAGGATGCTCACCCCTGGTTGCTGTCTTATGCCAAGGGGCCCTGCATCTGGGTTCGGAAGCCAAGCTGCCGGTCAGGAGGTCTCATGCTTTGGAGATCGCTGTCCCAGTGGCTTGTCATGGCTTGCAACTCTAGCGATGCCTCCCCTGCAGGTTAATGTAAAAGTCAAAAGCGCATTCAACAACAAGCTGTTTGCGCTGAACGTGGTGGTCAACATCCCTGTGCCTGACAACACAGCAAAGGCAGACATCCAGACTTCACAAGGTCAGCTACTTGCTGCTTTGCATGTGCCAGCTCGCTGCTGCTGTTTACAGGCACGGGGTTCTTACTTCTCCCTTGCACAATGGTATTCAGGTCCAGAGCTGTGTCCAAATCACCTGTCATGTGGTGGCCGCTGTTGCCCTGCAATGTTCACCATGATTCTCTTTCTAATGTGATTTTCATATTGCGGTGGTCCTGCAGGCAAGGCCAAGTACGACAGCAAGAAGCACTGCCTGGTCTGGAAAATCAAGCGCTTTACAGGGCAGACAGAGAGCGCTCTGGTAGCCTCTGTTGAGCTCATAGCTACCACCAGAGAAAAGAAGCCCTGGGCACGACCACCCATCCAGATGGCCTTCCAGGTGAGCCCTGCTGCCAGAGCTTGATCATAGTGCATGCTCCTCCCAGCTCTGCTCCTCTGGCCACACAGACCCACAGGCGGCGCTCTCCTTTACTCTGATGCTGACCTTGTGGCATGCACAAAGCATCAGCCTCTTGTGTGCAGGTGCCCATGTTCAGTGCAAGTGGCCTGCGGGTGCAGTACTTGAAGGTATGGGAGAAGAGCAATTACAAGGTCGATAAGTGGGTGCGGAAGGTCTGCAAGTCAGGAGACTACAATGTTCGAGTTTGACATGTACATCAACATCTGCAGCTGGGCTGATGCCTTTGCTGCTTGCGTGCTGCAAGCCCCAGATTGCAGCCCTTGCACAGAGCACTATACGCATGCCAACTGGTCTGACACCTAGTGACAGTGTCTGAAAGCTTACACAGGATTCTGAACATTTCTGCTCATCCAGCAAGTACTGGGGTCGATGAGAAGCAGCCGTCTTGCAATGTGTGGGGTTGCACTGAGCAAACTCCACAGCAATGTCATGGGATGGCTGCCCAGGCCGGGTGGCACACATTGCCAAGCGACTCAACATCCTGCGGCTGTGTAAAGAATTGCGGCCTGCAAGGGTTTATGTCCCACAAAACTACAGGCACTTGTTATCAGAAGCCATCTAATGGTGGACCAGACACTGTCTTTCAGCAGTGCCAGGTGGGAGTCTGGTGTACTATTGGAAACCCTTCTGCTGACAGTGCCTGGTAAAGTAGCAGGCATTGGCTCATTTTGCAGAGGATGGACGGGCGCCTGCATATTTCTGTTGGTAGTACTCCTCCTTGTCGTTCAACCACTGAAGGGCCTCCCCGGGAAGGATTTTGGTGTTGCGCTCAAAGCTGAAGGCCCAGAACCTGGCAGGTAGTAGCAGGTACTGCTTGAGTGCGCAGAGCTTCTGTTAGCCTGCTCACAGTAGCACAGCTCGGTGGCAGGGGATTGTCAGAGGCCTGCTCACAGTAGCACAGCTCAGTGGCAGGGGATTGTCAGAGGCCTGAAGACCTGACAGGCCAGGACCGGGCAGCATGTGGGAGGCGACCTAACTGGGGCATCCTGGAACATACTGCTTGAGCTGACAGCAATGGACACAAAGCAGAGTGGCAAGGGGTTATGCGCTGACCGCAGCTGGTGCTCTCACCTCATGCGCCACATGCGGATGTCGTGGCCGAAGCCACCGCTCTGGTGCCAGGGCATCTCTGCCTGCTTTCCACTGTACCTGATGGCCCCAACCTGCAGCAGAGCGGTGTATGCTGAGCACAGCCTCCTCTGCTGAGCCGCACATACTGAGCTGACAAGGCATGCACTCCATTGCCGCAAAGGCCAGGCCTGCCAACAGATAATTGTGACGCACACGCTGTCCAGTCTGGGCCGCACCTTGTCTGACCGGAAGAATGCTGCAACAGTGACGCCTGTCACCTTGCGCAGCAGGCCAATGAGCAGCCGCACCTGCAAGAGAGACTTAGCATCAGCAGCAGAAAGTAAGCATGTGGTCATCCTATACAATACTGTAAAGATCATAGCAAGGTGAACATCTGGCACAGCCAGGGGTCCAGCAAAAGGCACAGGCAAAGCCTGCAGCATGAGTAGAGGGGAGTCTACGGCAAGGCATGTGATCAGGCTCAAGAAATCAGCACATCGTCAAGATCTGCAGCCACGCCTCAGAGCAGCAGGAATCTGCAGCAGAAGCTGCACCTCAGGCTCGTCGCGGGCGTTCCATGTCCTGCCATCAATGATGACAGCAACGTCCTGCAGAAGCCTCCACACATCCCCCTTGTTCTTCCAGATCCTACACAGAGAGAAGTTGTCAGTTGTCAGAAAGCTGCCGCCACAGGGAGTCGTCCTCAGGTCACCAGGGCATGGCTCATTACTCATATGCTCTCTGGGTGGTGCCCTGCAGAGCATTGCATGCCCCAGAGGGAGCATGCCCCACACCCACCAGGACTGCTGAGTGACAGCGAATCATGGCAGCACTCACTGACGGTAACCGATTTTCTCGAAGTTGTGTGCCTTGGGCAGCTGCTGCAGCGCCTTGCTGCGATTCAGCCTGGCGTGGCCGTAGTCCAGCAGCCTGAACTCCAGCTCCCGGGGAGCGTCATCATCTGCAGCAGGCAGATCTGTTCATTCATTTAGCTCAGCACGTTGGCACATGCCTCGCATGCGGATGTGAAGAGACGCATGCTAATGCTGAGCAAGTATAAGCTAGCCAGCCACTGCACGTCAGCTTCAACACAGCATCTGTGTCACAAGATTCAGCATCTCTGATCTATCTTGGTGGTGCTGGTGCCTGCTCGAGCAGGTCAGGGTGGTTCTTTGTGCGCTGGTCACCTGCTGTTTGGAGAGGTGCATGTGTACCTGTGCCTTCTGCAGGACCAGATGCTGCAGGGTGCTGCCCCACATGATTCTTATGGCTTACTGTTTGCTGCAGGCAGCTTGGAAGAGAGTGTGTGTACCCACCTGGCAACCAGCAGTGTGATCATTCTGGACGGCCAGCCGACAGCAGCACAGACAGCCTGGCCTGCTTTGCAAAACAACAAGGAACCCCACCTGCTAGCTTGAAGACATTGTTCTCCTGGTCCACCAACCCCGTCATGGTGTTCTCCTCATCCACAAAGCCCTTGGGCAGGAATGTGCGCGCCTCAGTCCTGCGCCAGAGAGCAGGCTTGGACAGCTGCCAATTGCTGCCACACAGGCACCAGAGCAGGACCGGCTGTGCATGAGCAGGGGGCATACAGCATGGCAGCAGGGCACCAGATCCTGACTCGGCTCTTTGTGAGGCTTCAGTCCTGAAAGGACTGCATGTTTGCCCCTGCAACCTGTCCTGCTCTTGATGGCATGAAGGCAAGGCAGGATAGCTTTGGAGCTGGACCCAGCGGAGAGAGAGAGAGCAAGCTGCTGCCGGGCTCACGAAAGCAGGGCATCAGGCTCATACAGACCTTCATATAAAGTGATGTCTGCCTCTACAGCATGACTTGGCCGGCACAAGCGCCTGGCTAGGCAGGCGACCCAGCTAATGAAGCTGGCCAGATGTGCAGGTCTTGGCAGCAGGGCACAAATGGTTGTGATGGCAGCAGGAGTGGAGCAGGGCGGTCCCTGTGGGCTCCCAAGCAGCTATCAGCTGTGTGCTGCGTAGGCAGCATGGCAGACCACGGCCCCCTAGATCAGCTCTTCACCTAGGTGGGGGGGGCAGGGACCCAGGCCTCAGGGCCCCAAGATGAGTAAGAGCACATGCGGTGGAACCCGCAGGGTGCCACCCACGGGGTTCCCAGGTCGCTCACCTGTGCTCCATGATGTTGCCGGTCATCAGGTCACCATGTGTGAAACCAATCTCGTTGTAAGCACGGTCCAGGTAGCTGAACACCTACAGCCAGGTGGCTGCACTACGTGTGTGTATTGCTTGTCACATCAGCTGTGACCCCACCCGCCTGACTGGGATCAAGCTGGGTCAAAGCGCAGGCCAGCAGCTTCATCCAGGGCAGGTGGGGACAAACCCTGACTGCTGAACACCTGGATGCCACATGAAGGCGAGGAGGCTACTTGTGCTTCCTTTCATGGCCTAGCATGTGCAAGACCATGCTGTAATGAACGAGTACACACACCTGCTCAAGCTCCGCATGGCTGACTTCCTGCTCTCCAGGCAGGCGCCGCAGCTGAGCAAGAGCAGCAGCACACCACTGGGTCAGCAGCTGGGCCTGCCAGCATGGGCAGGGAGACGCACACCCTGACTTGTTACCTGGCGGAGGCACTCAAGGAGGTAGTTGATGTCAGTGAAGCTCTCATCCTTGGTCAACCTCTTCTCCACAGGCCACCCATTGACGCGCTCAATCAGCAGGCCCACCAGCATGTCGTCCTCCTGGATGATGGCTGCGCCCGTAGCCATGAAGCCTGCAAGAGTGACAGGGTGAGAAGATGCACCAGGCTCAGCCTCTCAGTGCAGGCCACTGCTGCAAGCTGCTTGCTGCTCTGTAAGCACAAAGGCTGTGCCAGTGCCTGCAGGGGCGAGGGCATCCAGCCAGGTCACAAGACACGAGGAGTGGCAGCTGGGGGCACTTCCAGACAGCAAACACTCCACGCAGCGCGCACCATGCAACTTGCCATCCTCTCCCTTCAGCGTGTTGAGCTGCTGCCCAATGAGCCACTCCCGCTGCATGCCCACGTCGATGCCAGTGACTGGGGTCAGAGTCTTGTACTTCATCACCTGCGGCACAGCAACACAGGCCATTGACAGGGTTTGTGAGGGCTGCTAGGGACAGCATGGGAAGGGCACCATGGAGCACAGCAAAGCAGCATGCTGCCAATGCTGTCTGCTGGAGAGCTACATGTCCTGATGTCTCAAGCCAGCAAAGATAAGCCAAGTCTAGGAAGAAATAATCATGAGGCAGGCTACCCTGCATTGAGGAGAGGTTCCTATTTGGACACAGCTGCCACTACAGGCAGGAGCTGCATTGGTGAGCCCATGCTGATCCCCTATGCGATTGCAGACAATAATTGACCCTCTGCTTGATGGCAAACAAGCCTCAGACAGCAAGACAGAGGGAGACAGGCTGTGCCCTGCCTTGAGCAGTTGAGTTGTCCCCTCCCCATCAGGGCGGTCAAGGCAGAACACTCTCCCCTGCACCCCCTCTCCCAGCTCCTTGCCCACAACCAGGTCCTCTGTCAGCTGCAGCCCTGGCCTGGCCTCAAAGTTGGAGGGTACCCGGATGATCTGCAGTACACAGGGATCAGTCCAAAGTGGCTGGTCAGTGCACTGCATCGGTTCATTCAGCACTACAGCCTGCTGCCTTGGCAGCTGCACAGGCTGGCAGCAGCTGGCAGGGAGCAATCAGGACATGCATGCAAGTGCAGCAAAGTCAGAACAGGCCAGCCGCGCTCTGCGACACCACCTCGCAGGAGGCCATCCTGACTGAGCTGTTGGCCTGGTGTCAACTGCTTAGCAAGCAGCTGTGCATGAAAGCGCGACTGCCACTGCCGTCCCCCAGCAAACTGCTGCGCCTCACAGGCAGGACCTCTTCACGGAGGCCTCAGTGTCCAGTGTCACAATGACTGAATCACCTCTCCCTTCAGCTCGTCAGACAGCTCTGCCTCCTCATATTTGCCAACAGGGCCTTCTGGGAGAGGGCTATCAAAGCTATTGGACAGGGCAGACTTGGCGTTCTCAATTGCGTCCTGCACGCTCTGCTGGAGCCCATCCGCCCCCTTGTCGGCCTTTTTGGCTGCGTCCTCCAGGGCCTCATCCACTGAAGGTGACTCTGTGGACGCGGCATGTGCCACACGTATTGCCTGCTGCCTGGACAGGCGAGCCACTTGCCACTGTGGCTGGTGTGTGCTGCGGCATGGCTGCCGCAGCGGCCTGCATGGTGGAAAGCAATGCTTCCGGACTGGCCAAGTGTTCTTCTGCAAGGACTGACAGGGTGCCATGCGTGTCTCGCCCCAGCTGCTGCAGGGGCCTTGAGGCAGGTCTGCTGACGCACCTGTTCAACAGACTGCCTCTATGTTGTGCTGCTCCAGGGGCTGACAGTTGGCCCTTGCATCCGGACTGAGGCAGCAATGTTTTGTGCATAGAGGGTCAAGGCTGATCCAAAGCAGACACCGATCTATCTGTTCAAAGGAGATAACTCTATACGCCAGCACCTCGGCTGTCACTGCAATAAATGAGGCTCAGCTTCAGGGCAGGTCAGAGAATTCTAAAGCTGCAGCACCGAATCAGCAGGACAGCGCCCTGTCTTGTCTGGCGGCCTGATTTACCCCTGACAGCCAGACTCATGCGCCATATAATTTTTCAAAGAGCTCAAACTCAAATTTGCCTGCGTCCCTTCAGGAAACTCCCTGCTGCACTGCAAATTGCCTGTCAAAAGTCATCAGGCCCCACCAGAAGATTGGTCCTGTTCTCTGCTGCTGCCTCCATTCCCATAATGGCATCATCAAGCAAGCCAGCATCCGCTGAGGGGTAGGCCAGGATGAGCCTTGCCTAGGCCTAATGGCTGTTCACAAAGGTGCCACTCCTACATGCGCTTTCTGCTGTGTAGGAACCAGAACAATGCTCCTGGCTCAGGAGAGTCTGGGCAGGGAGCAGAGGACTCTCCTGAGCCTGGAGCTGTGGAGCAGCTTCAGACACAGGCAAGCACTAGTCTGCACTTTCAGCCGCTGAATTGTGACATTCGTGCGGCTGGAGCACTAAGTCGCTCCACAGAATGGGTCTATGTAGCCTGCTGTGCAGTCCTCCCTTCACCTTGGCCCTGACAGGGGCCACCTGTAGGTTGCTGCTTTGCGGCCCGATGCATCACCATGTGCTAGGGCCTGACGAACTGCCAGCCTTTGAGCAGGCAGAGACTGCATTACCACGCACTGGCTGGCACACACATGCTGGACAAGAGCGGTCTGAGTGCTTTTGCACTTGATGAATTACCAAGGCTGTCCCAAAGCATTCACAGGGTGCCATGTTCACTGCCATTGGCTTTCCAACAATCTGTGCCACACCTTGGGCCTGAAGAGAGGGGCCTGACTGAGCCGCTGCTGACCTACTGCTGTGCTGCTTCAGTGCAGCATTCCTCTGCCTCCCATAACGACGTTATGACGAGCTTGGTGTCTGCAGGGGGGTCACTGGACCTGGGATCTGACACGCTGCTCTGCTGGACTGCAGGCAGAGCTGGGGCAGAGCAAGACCCTGTTGGCTTGCCCAGAGCCTCACACAATCAGTGCCGGTAGCATGCAGACTGCACACGCTGGAGCCCAAGGCTTTGCCAGGCACCAAGACGGAACCTGACAGGGTGCCACGCTCCCCTGCAGGCTGAGCTGGGCATGCAGGAGCAGGATCGCGAAGAGCGGCAGCCCTCTGGGCCTCCAGTACGGCGGCAGTATCTGGTGGTCATGCGCCATGGCGAGCGCATTGACGAGGTGCAGGGATGCGCCTGCAGCGCTTGCTAGACTGCATGCACATCGTGCAGGCCCTCTGTGTGCCCAGTCATCTGCGTGCATGCACGTCTCCAAGCCGAGCTTGCAGAGCCATGTGCAGGCCGGTCGTGCCCCCAATTGTGTTTGTGTGTGCGTGCCACACCTGCAGGGCTGCAGGCAAGTTGTCTGTATGCCTACCTCCTATGCATGGAGGCTGGCTTATGCTGCCTCTGCCATTGCAGGTAGACAAAGCATGGGGAGCCTCATCAGACCGGCCATTTGACCCCTGGCTGAGCCCCAAAGGGGAGGAGCAGGTCAGCGTTGTACCATACTGTCAAAATCAGCAGTCAGGCTTAGAAGCCTGTAAAGCTGCAGCCACTGCGGAAGGGCACAGATAGGCATGCTGCCTTCTGCAAGTATCTTGTATGCCTAGCTGCAGCATGCAGTGCTGCACAGAATGCCATGCAGGCAGCAGCGTACCAGCCTACTAGCCCAGAACACTGGCGTGCAGGCCAAGGATGTGGCAGCGAGGCTGAAAAAGTTTAATTTTCAGCACGTGTACATCAGCCCCTTCTACAGGACAATTCAGACAGCTCGCTTTGCTGCTGAAGGTCTTGGCATTGACCCTTCCAGGTGGACAATATCGTGCCTGGTGGCAGAGGTGAGGCGATCACTTTGAGGAGCACATTGTGGAGCTCGTGTCTCCCAGAGTGTCATGAGGCATCAAGCTGCCAGCACCGTCCAGAAAACCTACTTGGTTGTTGCTGCAGTTCCTCAGTCCCAGGATTCTTGTCAGGAAGGGAGGCGTCCTGCCAGAAGGTCACATCAATGACTGGTTCTGGGAGAATCAGGACCCCATCTCCCACCTGAAACAGAGACTTCCTGGTGAACCTGCATGACAGCTATGCATGCTCGGCAGCATGCGCCACAGGGCACAGACACCTGAGGTGCACGCTGCTGAGCCATCAACCTCAAGCAGACACACAGCATCGTCTGCACCTGTGTGGTGCTTTGCCTGTCCACAGTTCTGTTTCTCAGGGTGGGGGTGGGGGGCTAGGGGGGATGCTGGCCGCAGGACTCAGGCAGCCTTGCCACACTCTGCTGTGCAGATCGTGCTGCACAGTTGCTCGGCACCTGCATAGGCTTTTCTGTGCAGTACTGAGGCCCCTTAGCCAGAACTGTTGGAGCTATGTATGTTTAGACAGCAAGTATGGGCTGCAGGCAACTCAGCTGCAAATTTCCAATGCAGGCATTGCTGACAAGGTCAAGTTTGGTGAGCTAAAGTTCAAGAGGTACCCTGAGAACCTGCTCAACTCCCGAGCGAGGTATGGCAGGGCTTTCCAGGTATGCTGTGCAGCTGGCACAGCACTGCTCACTTGCACTGTGCTGCAATGCATACATGGCCAGCTCCAGGATGTAGGCAGCATGTTTGTGTTCTGCTTGTGCTTGCACTGTTTCGAGCCCGCTCTGCAGCTGAACATTGCCCAGCAGCAGGCACTGCAGCCCTTGTGCACTTGACTGCACTCTGCTGTCCTGTGTGCAGGAGCTAGCAGAAGAGGCAGGCGGTGAAAACCTCCTGGTAGTAACCCACTGGGATGGCATCTCTGCCTCAGTGACACGGCTACTTCCCTGGGCACTGGTGTACCCTGTGCTGCACACAGGATGGACGGTGGGAGCCCCAACTGCTTTGCTCAGCGACGATGGGCCCCTCTGCCGCCATGACAACCCCCTGCTTAATCTGGCAGCCCTTAGACCTGCTGCAGAGGTTACTTTTGCAGCGTCATGGAGCACAGGTCCCTAACACACCTGCCCTCATGCAGGCTGCTTACCGGGAGCAGTTCGAAGGTATGTCATCGCTGCAGCTCATGCACGCTGCTTGCTTTGCTGCTCTAAGGGGTAGACCCTCCAGAGCTATGTCAGCGCCTCCCGCCTGACAAAGCTTTGCGGAAAGTGCAGATGGCAGCTGGTCTCGCTGGGAGCTTGAATCGAAGTCTGGGGAGAACGGCGTGACGTGGACAGGTAAACAGCTGAATGCTTCCTGCTGCTCCCTGGTCTGCTGCTGCATTTGTACATGCCTCACGTGCTGTCGCAATGCTGCAGACAAATTGAAGCCAGCGTACAAGGTCCTCAATTTTGTTGTGGGCACCGCGCAAGCAGTGGGCAACACATATCATCACTATGCCCCCGGCTGGGCCCCGTTCCAGTTCCCAGACTCGCCACCGACTGCGGATCAGACGAAAGGCTGATGGAACAACAGAGAAATAGCCGAACACTCTCTTGTGACTCCACTCGACAAATTTCCCTCTGAGAGAAATTGGACTTAAAGTCCGGGGGCCACAATGAACGGGCATGGAACTGACAATTCATGTAATCATGGCAAAAGCAGCACTGATTGATGCATAATCTCTGTAGCCTCTCTGTGGTTTGACTCTTTAGAATTCCCATGACTGGTCAACTAAACATTGCAGGCAGGTGAGAGCAGGGCATCACGTCGCAAGCAGCAGTCAGGGCCAAAACACCATCAGCTCCCCGCAAGCAACTTCTATGGCACTTTTGACCACCACAACACAGCAGTTCTGTGTGCTGGAAGACGACATGATGCATGCTGGGGTCAGCCTCAAGATGTCAACATGCCAAACCAGTTGTGCAGACCAGGAAAAGGTGAGCGAGGGCGTGGTGCCGGCCATCTCAATGCCTAGCCAGCTACACCAGCTTCAAGGCTGTCTCGCTTGACCACTGCAGGAAAATTTCAACCCCAAGACAGGCCGTCTCGCTGCAGAGGAAAGCAAGCTGCGACAGTGAGATCTGCTGAGGTACCCTGCCAACCCTGCCAAGGCATTACCTTTACCTTGAGTGGATCTTCGTGGGACTGCAGGAGGGAGATGGCTTTGCAGTGTGCACCAGGCGTCCAGCCCAAGGGGGGTAAGCACAGTAGCGTCCCCTTGCAGGCACAGCGACAGGCACAGCGACAGGTGCTACAGGACATAACACCCTTCACACCTGCTGCGACCAGAGTGAGTTAAATCATGCCCGGCCATGCTGCAGTCTCCTTTTTAGATGCAGCTGGGCCTGCTGATGAGGTGCCCACTGGTTGATTTGCAGGGCAGAGCAGCCTCAGCGCCTCTGACTAGGGGCAACAGAAGCAGCGAGACCCTGCGCACCCTGCGCTGACATACTGTAACATCATGTGTCACCCTTGAAGTACTCTGCCCCTGCAGCTGGTCTTGAGTTGCGCATGTTTGGGCATGAATCTTGTGCTGTAGACATCCTGCACTGCGTGCATGACAGATGACAATCACCCAGTTGTTGATCATTCATGTTCAAGTCAGTCTGAGCCGCAGCTGTGGTTGCAATATTTTTGCTTTATCATATTGACATCCAGAGCAGCGCCGGGCTTAGAATGAGGGGCAAGCAGCTGGACCCCACAGACGTGCCGGTTCCTGAAGGGGAGCGCATCTTTGTAGACAAGCTGCTTCGGCCTTACCAAGGGCAGGGCAGGCCGGCCTTAAACCCCCAGCTTCCGGGCGTCCAGGACTACCCGGAATGGCAGCCAGTCGATCCATTCCTCGAGAGTATAGCCCTAGGTAACTTCTTTCCCAAGGTGACGGATGTGCTGCTCGTTGCCTCTGCGCTGATGCTGCTTTCCTGGTGCCTGCAGACCAGTCTCTGAACGGACTAGCAGGTGGAACAGGGTCAGAGGGCAGATCCAGCCAAGGCTCCGCAGGCAGCACCCATCTCCATGCCTCCACAGCAAGTAAGGCTCAGGACAGCCAGGAGGGTGCCTTTGCCCTTGCGTGTACATGCGTGGTGCTCTGCGTGCCAATGGTTTGCTGGGACAGACTGCCCAGTCAGCGGCGACTCTAAGCGCAATGGCCCCTGTGTGCATGACTGCCTCCTGGCAACCCTCACAGCCTCACAGCAACAGTCGAAAAGCTGTGTATGTCCTCTCGTGGCGGTTTTCAGCAACCTTGTGGGCTTTTCAGGTGTAGGAGGTTGACTGTTATTGTCCAGACCTGCTGACCTGCTGATCAGCAGCCTGGCATTGCTGTATTGCTGTGCAAACTGGTGCAGCCATTGGTGTTGAGACGGGCGCAGCATCACCAGCAGCTCAGTGCGTGCCCCACTGTCCCACATGCGCTTAAGCGTGCCTCCACGAGGGGTCTCTGGCAGGGGCACGGCCCGCTCAGCACCCTGCTTGCAGCTCTGTACCCTCTCTGCCCTGCAGACGGCATTGATGGGAACGCAACAGCAAACAAGAATGCCAAAGGTGGCAAGAAGCGTACTCTCACGCCCCACCAACAGGCACTCAACAAGATGGCTCAGAAGAAGTACAGGTTGGTGCGGTGTCTTTGTCTGTCAATGCAGCAGTGGCGTGAGCACTGCTGGCTGTGCCAGCCTGCTGCAGGCTGGCCTGCTGCTGCTTAGTCTTTTGTCTGTCATGAACCCACCCATGCTGGAGCGCTTGCTGCTCTGCCATGTGAGGAGAAGCTGGGCACCACTGTCCTGCCAGCAAGCAATGGCAAAGTGGTCTGCACTGAACCGGCCTGAACTGCACACACACCTCACAGAATAGCTGCGCTGCTGCATGTGCCGTGTTGAGTCAGGCTGTAAGGATTCAGTCTCTCTTCACACACCAGAAGGCTTTGCCAGCCATCATATGAGGTCTTGGAGGCCCAGCACTGCGCCTGCTGTTGCCCCTCCTACTACAGTCGCAATCTGAAGAGGGAGCAGACAGCTGCCAAAGAGGAGATCTGCGCCCATGGCATGTGATGCAAGCCCCAGCTCTGTTCTCTTGCCTGTGACATTCACTCCTGCAGATACAAGGTAAAGGAGCACATGGAGCAGCAGAGATGCATTACACACTTTCCCAAGCCTTTGAAGGTCTGATCATCTCTGAGACGCTTGCACTGTGCTTCAATCTACCGCAGGCCCAAGCTGACGAAACAGGTGGAGCGGCAGAAGCTGTGCATGTCTCCTTGTGTACGCACCCACTGCCAACACGTGTGCTGCAGACACAAGCTCAAGGAGCGGGTAGAGCAGCAGAAGCAGAGCGCTGAGGAGATGGCTGCCAAGGTCGAAGAGAAGCAGGCCATGCAGAGGATGAATGAGCAGCTGGAGAGTGAGAATGCCGCCCTGCTGGCAGAGCTGTCTCTGAAGGAGAAGGCTCTGGCTGGCGCAGGGCTGCCCATGAATTCTCATGGTGAGCTGCAGCACTGGCCTCACAGCGAGGGTGGTAACGCATATACAAGGCACCCCGGTGGTGCAGGCCTGCCAATGGACTTCTGTGCTGAGGGCAGGTACAGCCTGCAAAGCATACATGGGCTGGCAAAGTACCTGGAGATGCTGCAGGCCCTGGGACCAGCAACCAGCCTTGGAGGCCCTGGGAGTAGGCCTGCATGTGAGCATTCCCTGTCTGACACGTGGAAGAGCCACTGGAACTTATAAGTAGGATTGTGTGAAGATCTGGTTGACCCCGCGGGAGCAGGCTAATCTTCATACAACCGTCATGCAGGCCCGGTGTCTGCTGTCACCACTGATAGCAGCGGCGGCAGTGCGGGAGGGAACAGTGGTAGTGCGGGCGCCTCCGGCAATGCTGAAAGCGTTTTCAGGGGCCGGCCGCAGGGGCGCAAGAACGCTGAGCAGATGCAGATTGAGGCAGGGTGGCTGCAGTCGGTAGGTGGCCTGCCTGCTTTCCGCTAAGTGGTCATCGTTGCAAGCTGCTGTTGGTCTGGCAGCGAATGTAGCACCTTGTTTCAACAGTGAGGAGGTTGCTTTGGGCATAGGTAAGCACTGTACAAGCATCAGCATCGACGGTGCACCTTGCAGCAGGGTGGCTGCAGGTGGTGACGGTCTCAGATGGCTGCTACACGATTCAGCGTTGAATGTTCTGCTTGCATGGTCATGGGGGTTGACATAAGCCTGTGTTCCACAGTGACACACATGGAGCTAATGCATGCAGTTTGTCGCTGCCTGGTGAGAAGAGATTGCATGTCAGCTTTCGTAATGCCTGCTGGCTCGTCGTCAAACCGGTAGTGGCCTGACCACTATGCCTGCTCGCCATCATGGTTTGTACTTCTGACCCCTGGGGTCAGCGCAAAAACCCTGCTGCAGCAATAGCTGCGTGTGCAGTGCAGCGCTGGGTGCTGCAGTCTATCAACCACCAGAGCCTGCACTTGGTACTCATCAATGTTGGTGGCCTGGCTGCAGGTCTGGCTGCAGTCCTGCCTCTGCAGCTCTGCGATTGCAAAAATTGGGAGCCTGACACCCAATATGTTTTCTGCCAATCAGTATCCTGACACTGCTGGCTGCACTAGCACTCTGCCTGAGCAGTTTCTGTTGCATTTCAGGCGGCACCAGAGCCTGAACCATCTCCCTGGCCAAGTGGTTGCTCAGGGTAGCACGCATTCCGCCCACTCCATTTCAAATTTCTGGCTGGGTATCTCAGGCAGATTGACGAGCTGCATTTGAGCCTGGACCCTTAGCAACTGCAGGACCAACAGTCAGTTCATTGCCTGTTGTGCACTCCCTATAGTGCAGGATGCATGGGTGACCAGGCGGCTGCCTGGATGACCTTCAGCTCCAGGACCAGCACATGAGCTGCACCTCAGCCCACACTAGCCACTCCACTGCATGTGTTGTTCCATCGGTGCAGATTGATGAGCTGCGTTTGTGCCTGGAGGAGCTCCAGCTGTGGGACCAGCGGCCCAAGGTGGGCCCAGACCCTGAGGGAGAGGCTCTGGGCAAGCTGGCTGGCAAGCTGGAGCAGGTGGTGATCAACTGCTGCGAGGTGGCCAAGATGGAGGGCATCCAGATGGACGAGCTGCTGGCGCGCACCTATGATGTGTGAGTGGCTTTCTGGCTGGGGAAACGTGCCAGCACACTGCCTGTGATGGTCCGCGAGGTTTCCTTTTGCAAATGCCTGCTTTCAGCCCTCTAGGAAGGCTGCCACATTGTACAACTCCACCTACAATGCATGAGTGGGGCTTCTGACTACTGAGTGCAAGCATGGTTGTGAAACAAGAGCTGATTGGCACTTCAGTGCACTGTGAGTCTCTGTCTTGTGGGCGCGAGGTAGGCTGTTGCTGAGTAAGCTGCCCAGGACAAAGGACATCCTTATGCACATGTTGCTCCTCATGCGATGAATACAGATTCATGTGCTGCCACAGCAGGGGCTGACCTCTCGTGGGAGTGTTGCAGCTGTGGCAAGTTGCTGCAGGAGAGTGAGCTGAGCAGCACTTGCAATATGTAAGTGGGGTGTAGCACACGCAGCGGGGCTGCTGCAGCGCTCACAAGAGGGGTGCTCAATTGGGCCTACAAACTCTTAGGTCTGGGATCCTGCGAGATGTTCTCTGTGGCAGCGTCGCCATTGGAGTTCCAGCATGAGCTGCAGTTCCAGCATGAGCTGCAGATGGCTGACCTCCCACCACATGTGTTGGGCACCGGCTGAACTGCTGCCATGAGTCGAGCAAAGCATGAGTTAGGCAAAGCGTGTTTGGGCACTGCTGCTGCCGTCTCAGGACAACGAACTCGCTCAGCGGCTCCTTCTGCAATTTCTGGTGTCCATGCGCCCCCTGATCACCATGGCTCTTCCTGGCGTGCTGCAGGTGTGGCACGCTCAAGAGCTGGAGGGAGCCTGATCGCTGGATCAATGCCGCCAAGGAGTGCCGCCTGTCCGCGCAGCAGAAGCAGCAGCTGATCAATCTGAGGATGGAATGCCTGAACAGGCTGAAGCTGTGAGTCCTGCCGTGCCCAGTCAGCAGCTGACCTCAGGAGATTATTCTGCGATGCCTGCGGGAGGCACCCGTTTTTGCAATGGATTGCATGCTGCTCTTGGCGTTGTTATTGCCGCGGGCCATGTCAGTTATGGCATGTTGCTTTCCCCTTAGCTGCAGCGAAAGAGAGACCGCCAGCAGGCTCGTCTCCTTGACACATGGCCGCGCCGCTTGCAGCATCCTCCAAGAGCTGCAGCGCTGAGCACGCAGTTTGCGGACAGCCCCTTTGAGGACCCCACTTGACCTGCAACATGACGCAATGTTTTCTGCCGATCTGTAGCATCTTTGAGACACGCAGCGAGCTGAGCCGCCAGCTGGTCGACACAGTCGTACCACAGATAGACTCGGGCTCAGACCAGGTCATTGCCAATGCTGCTGACGACAACAGCAAGCTGAACAAGCTGTCGGAGGCACTGGAACAAAATCTGAGGGAGGAGCAGCAGTTCAATGTCCAGATGCTGTACGCGGTCTTCAGGTTTCAGCTGAACCCGCTGCAGGTGTGTTGTCTGAGTGGTGTTTCAGGTGCAGCATGCAGCAATGCAGTGTCATGGCAGCTACAGCATGGCTTTGCAGGCTTGCCAGCTCAAGTGGCAGGTGGAATGCCTGGCAGCTTGGTCTGCGCTTAAAGGGTCTGCAGGCACTTACACGTGGGGGTCACCAATCCGCATTGAAATAGCACTGCCACGACATGTCATACTGCTGGCTTGCTGCAGCAGCAGCCTGCATTGGTGGCCATCGAGCCAGCTGCAGCAAAGTTGCTGAGGACTTGCAGCGTGCTGCCCTTTGCCTGCATGCAAGCTTGCGCAGCCTGCTGCAGACTGCAGCAGAGGAACCACTAAGCTCTGCTGTTCACCCCTGCAGAGCGCCTGGCTGATCCTCAAGTCCTTCCCCGAGCACGTGGATGCTCTGGCCTTCATGAATGCCGTCCAGGAGTGCTATGCTGAAGAGGTCCGTGCCCCAGCATGCGCGCCAGGGTGTAACCTGGCGTAGGGCGCGCCTCCTCCTGCAAGGCCTCCAGAACAGGGAGAGTCTCACGCAGGCTGTGTTGGGGAACCCTCCAGGGGTCCAACACACACAACATGTGCAATCCAGAGTTCTGTGCCCCCTGAACCGCCTCCCATGGCTCACAGTGCAGGCTAGGCAGCATCCCCACACAAGCGCCCCATCTGAACAATCCCGCCCTGAACCAGGTAGCACGCCAATCTGGCTGGCTGCTCCATTCCCTTCAATTCCCAAGACCGCATGTCCAGCACCTCTTTCCCTTCTTAGTGCATGCCTGCAAGTGTCCACTGATTGTGTACATCCCGCAACCTATGGGTGCCTCCAGTAGAGGCACCTTCAGTGTTGCAATCGTTTGTGAAGGTCCTCTTTTATATTTTGGCAGCTGAACCCTGATTCTGAGTAGTATTGATCAGAAAGGTGGTGGCAGCAAATGCTGACGAGATATACAGTGCAAGTTCAGAAATGTGACTTGGATGATGCACATGCATGCATTCGAATGGTGGCCACTAGATTGGCGTGAAACCTGATCATGTGCCATGTCCACTGCTGGAGTCACTCGAAGTAAAGTCCGTACACCTACAAGTGGTCATGTAGAGTGAGCAACCTTCACACATAAAATGCAAAAATCACTTTGTCCTCAGGAGTACAGAGGCATATACTCCAGAACAGGCAGGTGTGTGCATGACAGCAGACCTGGCATACACAGTATAGGGTTTCATTCTCGTAGAACTCGGAGGCTGAGGCATCTGCATGGGTGTCCCAAAGGCATCGAGACACAATTCGCATGGCCTGCCCCTTTTTCTGGCCCAGTGTGACCTGCAGCCAGGAGCGCAGCATTGGCGGCACATTGCCCTGCTTTGTGGGTTGACAGGTCTTGGCGCTGGGGCTCTCCTCTGTGAAAGCAGGGGGCGGGGCTGCAGACTGACTGCACCAGGAATTCTGGACAATCAAGCATGTGGGCGGACACAAAGCGACCACTGGGGCCAGGCAAGGCCTGTTGGGGTTCGCTGGAGTGGCGGGCAGCCCATCATGGCTGACAGTACTGAAATGGGGCCACGTGCATGAAGTGACAACAAACCAAGCACAGTGGCCAAAATCAATGAAACCTGCTGCAAGCTTCTCTTTTCGCATCAGCTTGCAGGCGCCTTTCCCGCACACTCTAACTGGGCCAGTCATGCATGGACAGCCCAAACGACAAGCACAGTGCGTTACGCCCACCTGCACGACCAGCTTATGCCTGTCATACCCCAGGGCTTTCACTTTCTCTCGCAGGTCATCTGCCAGTTGCTTAGCATACTGCAGGCAGCAGTCAGTATGCTGGACAGCTTGCAGTGCGTGCCTGCCGGGTTGTCGTGGTGCTAGTACATGCTGCTGGCAGCTTACAAACTGTCAAGATGTAAGCAGGTGGCAGCACAGGAGAGCCTTTGTGTGCGACAGCACTGCAGTCTGCCACCATGCTCAAGCCCAAAGTACAGCTTCATGCGCTGGTATGATTGGTTGCTGGGCTGAACTTGAGCAGGCAGAGCGATACGCAGTTGGACCTGCCAGCAGATGCACAGCAGCGCACCTCCGGAGAAGCACGGAAGCCTCACCTGTGCACCCTTGACTGGGTCATACATCTGCCCCTTCATGCGCTCCTCGAGGACGGTGCGCAGCACCTGCTGCACCTTATGCCGCTTGAACTCCAGCTGCTGCAGCACATGGAGGAAAGGGGCAAGTCAGGGTCAGGGCAGTCGATGGCACCATCACGCTTGTGCAGCCAGCCCCGCTGCTGCAGTAGAGGTTCTGGGGTGAATCACTCCAGATGAGCGATGCTGCAGTGCCAGAATTTCAAACCAGCATGTCTGCAGGATCTAGCTACATGGCTCCGCAACTTTCCTCTCCATACTCCTCAGGGCTGGTGCGATATGTGTTCTCATAGCTTGTCTGCTTAGGTGCAGCAAAGACAGCCGCAGCGTCATCCATTGCTGATCAGGGGCCTCCTGAACCCTGGCGATTGGTAAATGCTGCCAACTCGGCCTTTCAGTGCCTGCTGCGCCTGCACTAACCAATGGACCCTTGAGAGCTCATGAAGGGAATTAAGATGCAGCACCGATGTCTCTGCAATGATGCACCACACTTGGCAGGCGGTGACCGCTGTCACCTGAAGAAATCAAAGTGATCAGCAACAGCCTGCCTTCACAATGCCGTGCTGGGTGCTCTTCCCTCTCGAATGACGGTGAGCTCCCGCTTGGCTTACTCAGAGGCCCGATGTTCTAGACTGGAATGCAGGCGGCCGAGCTGAAGTGCAATGGCAAGTCCGGGGATGCTAAATATGTAATTGAATCATGACATGAAAAGCTTGTCGTGTGTCCCAGTCACACTTCTGCAAACTGCTACCCTCAACAGCCACTTCGCACCCTTCAGAGGCCTAAATGTGCTGGATCATCGGGTCCTGCTGCCGTTAAGGCTGAAGTTGCACCCTGATCTTGCCTGCATCTGGTGAGAGATTACAGCTATACAGACCCCAACCATGCAGGCAGACATAGAGAGCTTCCAGCAGGTAACTTCTGCTGCCACAAGAAACCTGGTTGATCATGGTGATCATGCCGCAGGTGACTTGGCATGTCAGCCCCTGAAGCGGTCCTTTCTTGCCTGTGCCACCCTGCAGGCATCCCCAGGGGAGCTGCAGGCAATGATTCGGCAGGTTTCTGATTTGTACTCCCAGACAGAGGCCACAGCCAGGGAGCAGGAAGAGAATGGCCTCTTGGATGAGCAGGGCGAGAACTTCAAGGTTTGGAGCTGGCAGCTGGCTTACCCAAATGGGCTGTGGTGCCCCCAAGCTGTCTGCGCAGAGCAGGCGCCCGCTGGGAGGCGAGCAGAGTATCTTTTGCAGTGCCAACACAAGCATGCAGGCCCTTTGCATGGCTGCGCCTGCAACTCAGTGACATGCATCAGCTTGGCACCCTCAGGGATGAGCAGCAAGCTGAGCAGCGCGGGCATGGACAGTAGGGACTGGAGGGGCCCAGTCTGCCACGGCTGCACTTGATAGCCTGCTGCTGGTGCCCTGTCCTTTGGCACTAAGGTTGGAGGGCACCGACGCCTCTCTTGAGTGCCACCTCAGCAGGAGGGACCGAGGGGTGTTGTCCTCCCCTGACGGCCAGCCCAGCTGCTGCACATGGTCAGCCACAGCAGCGGGCATTGCAGGGCATGCATCTGCACCAGCTTTAAGCTGCCAAAGCTGGACTTTGCCTGACAGCTCGCCCCGTCTGTTCCGAGTGATGGTGTTGCCCTGCATCACCATCACAGGTTGTGCGGCCAATGTCCACCAACATTGAGACTTGTGAGTTCAGCCGCACCTTTCAGCGTAACAAGTCAATGTGCGACTGCATCTGCAGCTCGCGAGCTGCAGCACTTGCATCATTTTTGATTGTGTTGCTGTCTCAGTGCCCTAACCCTGACAGCTCAGCCCCACTGGTGTAGGTGGGGTATGACCGCCCACTGTGCAGGTCTTGGGACTCCAGAAGCAACCCCCTGCATCAACACGTCACTGCCCATCCTGCAGTAGCATAGCATGTCAGGGCGTGCAGTAGCCCCCCACTGCTTGGCTCTCCCCAGCTCTCACCCTTACTGCTGCAGGTGGTTGGTGTGCTGCGCCCTCCGGCCCTGCAGGCATACGCGGCATGCACCACACCAGGGCTTGCCTCAACTCTCCTGCTGACAGCCCACCCACATCCGTGCAGGTGGTCATTCGCGTGCGGCCACCCCTCCCCCGGGAGCTGCAGGGCATGCGCCCCTTCGAGAACACCGTCATGGCGGACCCCAGCCACCGGACCATCATCCTGTCAGAGAACCTGCAATCCCTGCAGTCAGGGGGTGGCACCAACACAGAGAATGGGCTGGCAAGTATCTCCCGCTCAGCTGCGTGCAGCAGAATCAGCGCATACGCAAGCATGGTACCCCCTGCCTGTCCACACAAGGTGGGCAAACATGCAGCTCAGCAGACAATGCTGGAAGCAGTGGGAGCACAGCACATCATGCGGGAGCTTTGCCCCCGGTGTGCTGAATGCACCTATGTACATGCCAGTGTCTGTGCAGCATACACAGGCGCAGTCCTGCTGGGCATTTAAGCAATGATCTCACACCCTGCAGGTCTTTTCCACCTACCGCTTCACCTTTGACCACGTGTACACAGCCGAGGCACTGCAGGCAGAGGTGTATCAGCAGACAGCGCGGGGAGCTGTTCACAATGCACTTCAGGTCTGCTCAGCTGCCGGCCTGGCTGAGAGGAGGCTGGGGGCCTTGTCCTGGGCTTGCACGGCCCACTTGCTGCCTGGCTGGGAGCTTGACCGACCGCCTGACTCGCCACTTGACCGGCTTGAGCTTGATGGTGCAGAGAGTGCTACAGTGTATCTGCTGTCTGTGCTAGCTTAATGCTGTCACCTCACAGGCACTCGATGATGCTGCAGGGCTACAACGCGGCCATCATCGCATATGGCCAGACCGGTGGGGCCTGACCTGCATGCTAGGTGCAGCTGTGTGTGTCAGAACCTGCATGGAAATCGTGCCTGCATGCCTCCAGCTGCTGTGCCAGACCTGCAGCCCCACGCTGCCTGCCAGTGGCAGCCCCCTGCATGCCTGCCTCACCAGCACCACGGCAGCACGCGCAGCAGTTCTGCCTTTGTGTGTGCCCCAAAGCATGAATCCCAACCCCACTGCTGCCCCCGCAGGCACTGGCAAGACCTACACGATGGAGGGCGGGCACGAGGGCCCCACACGGGGTATCATCCCCCGCGCCATCGAGGACGTGTTTCAGTACATTGAGAGCGATCGCCAGGCCGCGCAGAGCAAGTTCCTTGTGCGCGCGTCCTACCTCCAGATCTACAACGAGGTGAGGCTGGTTCACTGCTGGTGGGCAGGCAGTTAGAGACGTCCTCAAGGCTGGCTGAGACATGCTTGAGGCGTAGCACGTGGTGCTGGGCACCTGCAGGATCCTCATGCGCACGGTCTGGTGCCTCGATTGCAAAGAGAAGGGCCCGCACATCAGCAGCCCGTTGGCTGCAGCTGGATGCCTGCACAATGCCAATATGGAGATATATCCAGCAGGGTCACTGCAAAAGCCGCTAGACCCGCATGGTGCTGACGGTGCCAGCTGTCTGGAGCTGGCCAGCATACCTGCCATGATGTTGTGCGGCAGCAGCCTGAGGGCCTATTGTGTGCTGGTCAGGGCAAGCCAGACATCTGTCCCAAGTCAGCTGAGCTGCCACATCAGGTTGCTCTGCAGGGTTGAGGCTGTTACCACGTGTGGTATGGCAAGCTGCAGACCTGTGCTGCCCCTGAACAGGGGCAACAGGGCTGCTGGCAGCTTGCCCTGCAGCCTGCAAAGAACTGACAGTGGTCCCTGGTGTCCGGGCAGGTCATCAGCGACCTCCTGAAGCCCGACCGGCAGAATCTGGTGATTCGGGAAGACCGCAAACGCGGCGTGTATGTGGATGGCCTGTCGGAGTGGGTGGTGCGCTCGCCTGCAGAGGTGAAATCGACTGCGACTTACAGACTAGCAACAATTACGTGGGCTTGGTGCAGCATGATAGTGGGTGGTGCGCTGCCTCAGGGAAGTGAGGGTTGCTGGAACATGAATGCTTCATGAGGAAGAGCTGCATGGGGTGTCTGAGTGGGTGGTGCATGTCCCTGCAGGTGTGGGCTGAAATTTAGTAATAATGAGCGTGCACAGCTTCTGTGTTGCAGTCTGGCCAAGTGGGTCAGGCAGCCAGCTCAGGTGGATGGGTATGGCGTAGGCTCACCTGGTCAAATTGTTGAATCCACTTGCTGGTGAGCGCATGTCAAGCTGGGGTAGCTTGTGGGCACACCTGGCAGGTGCAGGCTTGGTTGTGCATGCAGGTGTATGGCCTCATGGAGCGTGGAGCAGCCCAGAGAGCCACTGGCGCCACCAAGCTGAACGAGGCCTCCAGCCGCAGCCACGCTGTGTTCATCATCATTGTGGAGAAGTCCACCGTGTTTGCTGAGGACACCCCGGCAGCAGAGGACCAGGAGATGGAGCAGTTCAGAGGGCTAACTCCAGGCAGGGCTTTGGCTGTAGATGCTGCGTAGAGCTGGTCCCACGTGAGAGGGAGCCTGCCCCAGGCTGCAGGCCATGGGCTGTGTGCTTTGTTGCCACAAGTGGCCAATGCTGCATGGTGCATGCAACTCGATCTCCAGGCTGTGGGCCTCTCAACATCAAGCCAGTGCGCTGCCTGCTGCAGGCATGATAAGTGATCACGCTGCGCCTCGATTATGATTTGCTGACCACAGCCGCTGCGCAACAACAGGCCCAACCTGCTGCAGGCATGGGCAAAGCGCGGCACCCCTCCATGGACCCCCTGGGCGGCGTGCGCCAGAGCGTCAAGGTGGGCAAGCTCAACCTGGTGGACCTGGCCGGCAGTGAGCGCGTCCACATCACAGGGGCCACAGGTGGGCAGAGGACCACAGGCCACAAGATCATGCAGAGAGGCGGTAGATGCAGGTCTTATGGGGTTGGAAGTGCCTCTCGGCAGCGCCTAGACTGCCCAGCATCCTGTGTTGCGCAGGCCCCCTGTTTGCAGGTCCCGGCTGGCAGCATGCTGGGCTTGCCACAATTCTGTCCCATCAGGGTCTCGTGCCTACAGGCAAGCGTCTGGAGGAGAGCAAGAAGATCAATCAGTCCCTGAGCGCACTGGGCAACGTCATTGCAGCCCTGACTGACACCAAAGGCACCCGCTCACATATCCCCTACAGGTGGGCGTTTCCCGTCAAGGGTGTAGGGTTCAGGGACGGTACACCGCCTTAGCACCAGCTGACCTGCACTGCTGTGTCAGGCTGGCGCTGGAGTGCTACTGCTCGATGGTGCAGCCCCACATCCATGTGCATCTCTGCACCTGGTTCTGGTGGCTGATAACGTGTGCCAATTTCAGGGGTCTGTTGCTTGCCCTGGCTGCAGGGACAGCAAGCTGACCCGCATCCTGGAGGACAGCTTGGGTGGAAACTGTAAAACCACCATGCTGGCCATGATCTCCCCTGCGCTGGAGGCCTACTCTGGTGAGCCCGCACGACGGTATAGTAGGGGCCAGCTGGGCACATAGCAGTGCTTGGGACACAGATGTCCGCATGTCTGGCCTGCTGCGGCTTAACCCTTGGCACCAGGCTGTCTTTCACAAGTGCTGGGGCAGCTTTTGCAGCCGTTGAGAAGGCGTGGTCTGCCAGTGTGCAGCTTCGGCAAGCAGCAAGAACACCAGCGTCCAGCATGGTCAGATGATGCAGTTGCAGTTGAAGGGTGGACTGGCAGTGGTACATGCTGGTCTGAGGCATGCAGAGCCAGCACGGCAGCGCCTCCAAGGGGCTTGCCAGGGGTCTGTGCACCCCGCCAGACCAGCACCAACCAGTGGCAGCGCGGCCTTCAACAGCCCTATGCGCTGGCCAGCAGCTCTCAATGCAAACAACAGAGCCTCCAGTGGGAGCCACTGAGCACTTATGTGTCTGGTGATAGCGACTTGTGTGAACCGCTGTGCTTCAACCCCTACAGACACCCCACTGCGCCCCCTGCAGAGTCGCTGAGCACCCTCAAGTTTGCCAACCGCGCCAAGTCCATCCGCAACCTGGCGCGTGTAAATGAGGATGTGGACCAACGCACCCTGCTGCGCAAGTATGAGCGTGAGCTGCGGCGCCTGCGAGCTGAGCTGCAGCAGAGGCAACGGGAGCTGGTGGACAAGCGGCACCTTCTCAAGGTATTTTCTGCCCGAGCAAGCAAGTGCTCCAACTGCTTGTTAGAGTGCCAGGCAGCTGTGGTGCCTCAGGTGGACAAGCTGGCAGCCTTCATGTCTTGTGTTGGCCGTCTTCCCTTTGTGCTAACTGTTGAACACTCGAGGCGGACTGTGCACAGGTAGAGGACGAGCAGCAGCTTGAGCTTAGTGGCTGCTTGCCTGGCTGCCTCATGACTGCCACCCCCCCCTGCTGCCTGCAGGTGGAGGAGCAAAAACGCCGTGCAGAGGCAGACAAGCTGGCAGCCATCACCGCCCTGGAGCAGCGCAGCCGCGAGTTCATGATAGAGAAGGAGGAGAAGCGCCGCCTGGAGCAGCGCATCAGCAGCATGCAGTCCCAGCTGCTCATTGGCGGACACAAGATAGAGGACATGCCCGTCTTCAGGTGGGTAGCGGCCAAGGGTTGCCAGGGCTGCACACAAAGCAGTTGGTCAGGAGGGAAGGGGCCGTTCTGAGGTCTGGTCTGGGCACTACACAGATGAGCAGGAGGGGCCGCATGCCCTACAGCACATCCGCGGCATGCACTCACTGGCTGGCACGACGTCAGGGATACGCCCATCGTCAGGTTTGAAGATGCCGGCGGTCCCTTTCTGTAGATCTTGTCAAGTTGGGTGGGCGACAGGGCCTTTCTGGGCTGGGACGGAAGGAGTCTCCTCATCCAGGTATGCGATGGGCATGTGCTGCTCCACCTCAGCGCATCAGCAGCCTGCAGTCCAAGGTGGGCATCAACGTGAGGACATTCAGGGCGCTCCCGTCATCTCACTCTGCGGTAGTGTGCAAGCCCAGCATGGTGCAGAGCAGCTGAGGGCGAAAACTGCCAGTCTGGGGCTGCAGCAGCCTGCTCATCCAGCTGCTCACCATTGGGTACAGGATGGAGGACGCCCATGTCTTCAGGAGGGGTTGCTGGTCTCTGGGGTGCACGGCGCTCATCGGAGTGCACGCTCATGCACCTGTATGGGCTCAGGCGCCCCTTTGGTGGAGTGCATTGCAGGAGGGTGTCGTGCTGGTGCAGCAGCTGTGGTTGCTTGTCACCATCTGCTGTTGGAGTGCAGCACAGCCTGCAGCGCTTCCCACCATTGGCAGCATGCCTGCAGCCCTCTGCAGCATGCAGCATGAGCCCTCAGGTGAACCTGTCGCACTGGAGCAGCGCATGCGGGGCACAACACTGCAAGGCAGCACTCTCCTGCAGGACGCTGCTCGCGCGGGAACAGGGGCGCATACGTGCAGAGTATGAGGAACGTGTGCGGCAGCTGGAGCAGGAGAGGCAGGGGGTGGAGGAGGAGAGGGTGCAGGTAGCTTCCAAGCAATGCTCGCATTGTGTTGGCCTCAGCCCTTACAGTACATGAACAGAGGAGGCATGGCATGGAGGAGGAGAGGGATGCAGTGGGCATCTAATGAAGCCTGCAGCCAGCTGCACTCCGCTGCCTGCAGCTGCCACAGTGTGCAGGAGAGGCAGGAGGCAGGTGGGCTGTGGCAAACAGGGGCAAGGGCCATCATGCCTGCCAGTTCATCTTCAGGCTTCAAGCGTGCAGATGGGGTGTCAAACGACAAGGTCCTCTGGGTTCCCAGTGATGCATGCCACATTCATCCCTCACTTTCAGAGCGTACAGGAAAGGCAGGCGTGGCGGAGAACGGTGTGCAGAAGGAGACTGCAGTCCAGTGCTGCCCTTGATCCACACAGCAGAGGCTGCGTTCTGGCCCTTGCTGCCACGCACTGCTCAGCAATGGGGGACAGAGGGGGACAGCCTGTGGTTTTGCTGCAGGTGGACCGGTACAAGCAGCTCCTGCTGAAGCAGCGTGACATCATGATTGCCCTGACAGGCAGGCTTAACGAGCGGGATGAGCAGATTCTGACCCTTCAAGAGGAGCTGGAGGCATATGATGGCCACCAGAAGTGAGCTGCTTGATTCTTGCCTTCTGTGCAGTTGCTGAGTCTGCACAGCACTTGTTGAAAGCGCTGGCTGGCCTGCACCAGCGGCTCAGGCACTCATGCCAGATGTGCTACATCTGGCATGCACATTTTGAATGTACCCTCAAATTTGTGCATGGCCGCCCCTGCAGGTCTCTGGAGGATGCTCTGGACCAGAAGACTGCCGAGCTGATTGACTTGAGAAAGGCTGCGCTCGAGCACGCAGTAGCCTCCCCCATCAAGTCCATTCCTCTTCAGGCAGCACTGGGGCAGTGGGGCAACTCCTCGGCTGCAGCAGCCAGCAGGTCAGCACTGGCACGCAGCAGGTTCCTGTGCAGGACCTGCATGTTGTGGACCTCTTGAGCCCGAAGAATATCATCACTACGGCACACAACGTGACCTGTGGTGCACAGTGGTGCGGCTGGCCTGATGCTTGCACAAGGAGGGCTGGCACTGGAAGCCAGCCTGTCCAATGCCTAGGCAATGCCTGCAGGGTGAGCGTGGGCAGCAGCAGATCAGGTGCTACAACGCCGCCCCTGGCCGCTGAGGAGGCAGCCTTCTCAGGCAGGAGCCCCATGACAGGGGTGGCGCAGGTGGGCTGCACTCATTGCCAGTCCTTAGTGATATGCTGTTGTCTTGTGCCTGATGTGCCTCCCAGCGCTGTGCTTAGCTGGCAGTGGTGTCACAAGCAAGGCAGGTATCAACTGTGGCGGCTGCATGCTCCGACTGCTGGCAAAGCCCTTGTGCAGATACACGGCCCACTGATTGAAGGCTCAATGCTGCTGCAGGAGCAGCTGCAGGTATTGCAGCAGCAGCATGAGCGCTTCCAAAGGGACATCGGCGCCATCATAGAACAGAAAAATGCTCAGCTGCAGCAGTTGCAGGACGAGAACCTTCGGCTCTCAAGGCACAGTGCGGAGGTATGCCTGGCAGCCCTTCAGCTGCCGCACAGCAATCTGGCAGCCCAGTGCAGGGGCAAGCTCGGTTACGTGGCCCTCCATCTGGTCGTCCATGTCTCCACCAGGGTTGTCATGGCTACATTTACTGCTGGTTTTAGGCAGTTTGTGAAGGTGCAAGCCTCAGGAGCCATGCTGCTTTGTTTTCCGCTGCATTCCAGTGCTGTGTGCAGGAGCAGGAGTCTGAGGTGGCCATGCTGCGCGAGCAGTGCAGCAACCATGCCAAGGAGCGGGCAGCCCTGAAGACCATCCTGGACGCCAAAATCAAGTCACTGGTCAATGAAATCAGCCGCTCGCTTGCAGAGCTACCACCCGCTGAGGTGAGCACTGACCAACTCACTGCAGCTGCTGGCAGTAAATAGCTGGCGTTGTGGTTTGTCTGCTGGTGGGGTGTTGCTTGGTCTGCCTGAGGCACCTGCCTTCTGGCATGCAGGTTGAGCAGCACCCTCGCTTGTCGCGGCAGGTGGCAGCCCTCAGCAAGCTAGTCAGCGCGACTGTCAGTGCAATGAGTGCCGGACCAGCATAGCAGTCAACTCCCGAGAGGACTGCTGGCAAGACGACTTCTGTTTCTGCAGCCCTTGGCCCCTTCTCTTCCCCTGCTACTGTGCGTTCGATCCTTCCAGATTATGATACCCATCCCTTACCAACCTCTTGGGGGCTGGTTAGACACAAGTGACCGCAAGTGAAGGCTCAAAGATAGCGTCAGTAAAGCAACTTGGACCCATACATTTGATGGCATGCAACCAGGGTATGCCTGCCGTGATAGCAGGCTTAGTTATTGTTTGTATGCTTTGCTCTGTGTCAGGCCTTGTCGCCTCGCAACTGCCATTTGCCCTGCAGACATCCCCTGACATGTCCTTTGTCTGGATAGCAACAGGCTGGGCTGGAGGCTGCATACTCAAAGTGAGCTGTGGTTAATCTCAGCTGTATCGTGTGGGTCCAGCTGTGCCAGCAACCCTTATTGGCCCCAAGGTCCCGGCAGAGCCTGGAGCAGCACCTTTGGCAGCAGTACATGGACCACAAGGATGATGGGAAGGGAGGGAGCCTCCTAGCTCTGCATCTGCCATGTGCCGTGCCTGTAAGCAGGCTCCTGCATTGCCTATTGTGCTTCCATAAGCATTTCAGCTGGCCATTTCAAAAGCTGGGTGCGCCTGCCACATGGACACAGACTAAACCTCAAGCAGTACAGAAGTGCCCGTTGTCTTGTCTGGCAGGGAGGGCAGGAAGCCTGCATGGCCTGTGGCAGCTGGTCCTCCTAGCCCTAAGCCTGACATCTCTTTCCCACCCTGCTGCCGATGGGCTGCCAGAGCACGCATGCTTGCCGATTCTAGTGCTGTTGCATTCTTCAGAACAGGCAATTTTGATTAGCTTTCTGCGACTTGTTGGTACAGCAAGCTGTCAGCAGCACCAAATGAGGGGGCAATATTGCCAGATGCTTGCTGCAGATCGGAAACTTGCATTTGCAGCACCCTGTGAGAGTGACTGCCGGACCAGGTGCAGGGAGAGGCTTGCTCATGCTTTTTAATGTGCGTAAAGTGATGTGCTGCAGGTGGTTGTGGCAAGAAGCGGCCTCAGCAGGTGCAGCATGTAGAGCTGCGCCAGCGCCTGAGCCCTTTGTCTGCTTGATGAACCCCGCATTGCAGACCAGTTTGCATCCAATGTGATCTATGTTTCAGGTGCAGTGGTCCAACCTTCAATTGAGCAATGGGCCTGCTATTGACCCTGCCAGCACTGTAATGCATGCTTGCAAGCGTTTGTACTGGCCAATGTGTTTTTTGAAACATGGGTATACAGGGGAAGCTGCCCACGTTCTAGGGCAGATTTGCTTGCCTTCTGGGCAGAACTCGTCTGTGGCCAGCACCAACAGCTGGCCTCCCCAGGAATCGGCCACTTCTGTCCATGATATCAGCAGCATGTCGATGTGGGCAGGCAGAGTGCTGAACTCAAAAGCATAGCTGCTGGTCATGAAGCAAGCAGAAAGCTCTGTCAGGGAGAGGTGTGCAGCAGCTGGGGTGGCCAGTGTTGTGGCAGCCCTTATCACCAGTCCGCTTGATGTGGTCAAGACCAGGATGCAGGCCCAGATCACATCAGCAGGCGGCTCAGGCGCTGCGAGGATGCAGCTGCAGGCCATTCCATCATTCTCCAGGCATGCTTGCAGTCCACCCTTGTCAGCTTTTCTTGCAGTACAAATGGCAGCCTGCTCCATGTCGCCTGTCTCTGCTCTGCAGCCTCAATGTGCAGACGCTTGGCCTGGGCAACGCCCTGTTTACAGTCACAGACATGCCGCTAGTGGTCAGGCGTGCGCCTGCTGCCCCTCCTTACAAGTAAGGTGCTGCCTTGTGGTGCCTGACGTACCAGCTTGGCACCCTGACATCACACATTGTTATCGTCCGACGCTACAGCCTTCAGGAGGCCACAGGATCTGTCTCTGAGTTCAGCAATGGTTGCAAATCATGATCGGCAGGTGTAGTGGCTTGTCCTGGCCATCACTGCTGCTGAAGCCTGTGGGTAATGCTGGCTGACATGCTTCTGATGGGCCAGAAGGAGTGGCAATTGTCGCAGGCAATTTTCATTGCTCACTGCTACCCTCTGCAGGTCAATGATCGATGGCATGCGCAAAATCATTGGGAGCGAGGGGCCCCAGGGGCTCTGGAGAGGGGTCAATGTGTCCCTGCTCATCTCAGTGCCCACCATCATGCTGTACCTGCCCCTTTATGACCACTTGGTCACGGAATTCTCGTCCCTGGGGGGCTACGCGCCATTCGTGGCGGGGGCTGTCTCCCGCACAGCCTCGGTGGTCTGCACATCGCCCCTGGAGGTGCGGAGTGCCCAAATGGGGCTTCAGTGCATGACTGAACAGGCATAGCATGGTCGACTCACTTCCCCTGCACCAGAGATGCACCCCTGCTGTCGTGGAGCCTGTCATGCACACAGCCTTAGCGGTCTGCATTGCCATTCTTGAGGTCAGGGTCAGCAGAAGGAAGTGCTGTCGCAGCCAATTGCAATGTTCACTGTTTCATGCCTGCTGGCCTGTCGATGCTGCTGTACTGGGAAACAGAATCTGCTGTGCCTGACACATGTATGCTGCATGGTGCAGCAAGGCTTGGCTCCTGTTACTTGAGTCAAACAGCTAACTTGTCTCCTTTCTGGCTTGGCATGCTCACAAATGCTGCTGCTGCTGCTGCTGCTGTTGGGCACTGCAGAATGCAGCCGAGAAGCTGGTGCAGAGACCTGTATCTACTGCCTGCCACACACCTGGCTGCTGCTGCTGTGCAGTTGCTTCGCACGCGCATCCAGGCAACAGCAGGACTTGCGGGGAAGGGACACTCCCAGGGGCACCCCTCCGACCGCTCGTCTCACACTGCTGGAGCCCCTAAGCAAAAGCAGCACTTCAAGGAGGCTGTACTGAAGCTCCACTCAGAAGCACAGGTCTGCCAGGGCAGCTTGAGCGTCTTGGGTGCTGTGCAGCTTTGCTCAGAAGCAGGTCCCAGTGACGAGTGTCAGGAATGCCTGGGCTTGTGAAGAAAAGCACAGGTGCCACTCCCTGCATGTGTCTCTTGAGTGGGAGCAGGGCAGCAGGAGAGGCATGGCTTCCCCACCGTGCACCTTGAAAATGGAGACGCGAGCCCAGCAGCCAGCAGCACAATGGCTCAGCCAGCTCAGCCTCAGCCTGGACTTTGCTGTCTGTGCTGCTCTTCCCACGTTTGCACAGCAGATGAACCCTTAAGTGCCTGCCTGCCACCAACCGCCACAAGTTCCTGTTGTGTAGGGCACCGGCCTGCAGCGGGTCAGCTCCCTCTGGCGAGGCATGAGTGCCACTCTGGCCAAAGATGTGCCCTTTGCAGGTGAGCACCGGCAGGCTTGGTGTATGCACATGCTGCAAGGGAGTCCGCTGTGCTGCATGGTCTTGTGATGCTGGCAGCTGCTGCTTACCCCAAGCATGCAGAGACCCTGCCTGAGCATGACTCCTGCCTTCGTGGCTGCTGTGTATATCCAGTACTGCAGCCAGCTTTGACAAGCATTTGCTGTGGGCGCATGCAGCCCTGAAAAGCAGCCATGAGTCTGTTTGCGACGGGATGCACAACTGTGCTCCCAATGAGGACCTGTGTGGCATGCACTTGGTGGAGCCTGCCTGGGCCAGATGCAAAGCTCGACTGTGGGAGCATGATTGGCCAGACTCGTGACCAGCCAGCTGCCCTGTACTGAAGCCTGATCAAGCCTGCCCTCAGCTGACTTCTTGACAAGAGAACCTGTTCTGACTGGTCCCCCTGCCTGCTGCAGCCCTATACTGGAGCCTGATGGAGCCTGCCCGCAACTGGATGCTAGCCCAGGCCGGGGGCGCCCCCGGCAGCCGTATGGCAGACCTGGGCATCAACGCGACAGCAGCCACGCTGGCAGGCGGCGTGGCTGCGGCAGTGACCACCCCCTTTGACGTGGCCAAGACTAAGATTCAGACAGCGGACAGCAGCAAAGCCAGGCAGCGCAGCCTGCTGGCCGTTATGACGCAGCTGGCACAGGTAGGTTTGGCTAGGATGACAACAGGTTGAGCTATGGAAAATAGTTAAGTTGGCAAGAGAAAGAGTGTCAGCTTTCTGCAGCCGCATCAGCCAGGTCATTAATCTGCACAAGTCGCATTCTGGGCACATGTGCCGTGACGTGCTATGAGAGGGCCACCTGAGCAGCAGCAAAGTCTCTGGCTAAGCTGACCAAGCTGCAGCTCTCCAACAAGAGCAGGCTGCTGCATGCTCCTGCTGAGCTTACCGGGCTGCCTGCATGTGCTGCAGAAAGGCGGGATGCCTGCGCTCTTCAGCGGCGTGGGTCCACGCACTGTGCGCACTGCAGTTGCCTACTGCATCCTGCTCACCAGCTACGAGGTGGCCAAAGGTGTTGCCAGTGATGGGGCTCCCTCGCTTTCCCTATTCAGCCTCCCTTCACCTCAGGTCGATGGCGTAGAGCCATGACTTCAGACAACCCATGACCTTGAGAATAAGCCAAACATGCCTCCTGCCACAGGCCATTGATTCCTTCATTTGATGCTACAGCACTTCATCTTGTGCTTCCATTGCTCTAGTCTCTGTTTGGTAGACATGCTACTGTGGGCCCAGGCTGAGCCCAGCATTCTTGAGCAGCATGGCTTGCATCTGAGTGCTCCACCATGAGGGGTGCAAGCCCTGCAGCCCTTCTGTTCAGCTAGCCTTGTCAAGAAGCTGTAGCTGGACCTCCTCTGTAACTCCTTGTGTCCTGAACTAGTGGTCCTGGTGTGCAAAGCCTGCTGTGGAATTTGCCAGACCATGCATGTGGCAGCCGAGCCAGGGCCAGCCTGGCTTACCTTGCCTGAGCCTCATTCTACAGCAGGGCTATGGGCAGAGAGGCAGCACAGTAAGGACGATGCGGTCCTTCTGGAGATGAGTTCTGCTGCCATGTGGGTCACAACAGCATGAACTGCACCCGCATGCAGAGTGCATTGCTGTGTGCAGGCCAGCTGCATCACCCTGCCTCAACAGGATATGAATCAGCATGGGTGCAGCGCCACATTATGGGCGCTCTATGGTGCAGCGTCAGGGCAGGAAGAGTAGCCGCTGCAAGCCACCCTCTGTACGTCGCGCGTTTGATGTACAGCTGCCTGGCTGCTGAGCTCCATCAAGCTAGCCTGGCATTGCAGGTGCGGGCGGTTATGGGTGGTGAACGGCAATGAAGCAGCTGCTGATCATGCACTAGGCTGGCCTCACACCTGGCCTGGGGCAGCATGACAAGGGACGTTCATCAGCGAAGGGCAAACAAGGCTACTTTGCTCTCTGGGGCTGGCATCCATATGATGCTGATGGTTATGACTAGACATGCCACTGCATTTTTACCATTTTGGTTCTTTGACTTGACCTTCTTGCGTGAGGCCAAGCACACCGATATGAAGCAAAAGCCTAGTCATAGTCCTAAGCCCGTTCATTGAGGCTACGGACTCTAAATGTAATCATCATGGTCGCAACTCCCCAGCGAATCAGGGCAGGCTTGGTGCTGAGGTAACACAACGCCTATGTCTAGGCTTGCCTCTGAGATGCCTGCAGCAGGGTTGTCGTTGTGATGGCAGCAGTGCAGGAAGGCCAGGCAATGCAAGGTCTACTGAGATGGCCCTTGAAGGTACCCAAACCTGCAGTGGAGCATTGAACCATTGCGATCGGCGCCTCTGAGACTGTGTCGAAAGCACTTGTTCTTCCAATGGTATGCAGGGCACAACACCAATGCAGGCGCCTCTGGCCAGGGCAGGCAAGCCAGCAACCTTCCTGGACAGCACCAAAGTCTCAGCAGGTCTGCATGCCCCATAGCTGTCCCTGAGTATGAGCAGCGACTGCCTGCCATGCTGCAGCGCTGCATCAGCACCAGGCCTTGCAGAGACCTCCAGCATTTCTACATGCAGGGACAGAAGGTGCAGCCCTCATTGCAGCACACAAGTCCCTCGCTGGCATGCCACAGCAGTACCACCATGACTATGACGGGACTGTGCAGCTAC
This sequence comes from Asterochloris sp. CNOR1, assembly GCA_963969365.1. Classification (NCBI taxonomy): domain Eukaryota; kingdom Viridiplantae; phylum Chlorophyta; class Trebouxiophyceae; order Trebouxiales; family Trebouxiaceae; genus Asterochloris; species Asterochloris sp. CNOR1. Next base: position 1,276,127 of record OZ017756.1, on the reverse strand, counting down.
AGGTGAGACTGTCGTGCTGCTCACCAACCAGCGGTAGTGCACATCCCAAAAGTATAGGGACCTTCTCCCTCTTGTTGAACACTAGCTGCGCTGATGCAGGATCTCATTGAGCAGGGCGAGCGTGTCCTGGCCAAGCTGTACACGTACAGAGGCTCTGCAAAGCTTATAGCTGATGTGAGCACAGGGCACTGCTGATCAGCTGGAGACTTCTTACAGCACATTGTGCTTGCCCTGGCAACTATCAAGCTAGCTGCAGGCAAAGTTTTGCTCCTCCCCAGCACGATGGCAGTTCTGCTGCACTGTGAATGCGCAGCTTGACCAGGCAGGGCTGTCATAGCAAGTCGTCCCTTCCTGTAGCACCCAACATGGCCTGTGCACCTACTTGCAGGGTAATCTGCCTTGTGGTGCAGCAGAGCTGCACGAACATGCTGCACCTCTGCAGAAGAGGCTGAGCTGCCTTTCAGACACGGTGGAGTTCTGCAGCAGCGTCTGCAGTCAGCTGGTGATTGTGTTTGCGGGTCTGGTGGCGCCAGACGGCGTGCAGGTCACTGCCAGCCGTGCAATAATGAGGTGAGGCTGGAAGGCCCAATAAATGCCGCATTGACACTGAAGAGACCCTACGCATCGCAACCTTCAGGTACAGAATTGAAGACCTTGCTGCTGCTTGAGGGCATGTGTTCTGGGAAGCCTCTTTTGCTTGAGTACCAATGCAGTTGGGGCCCCGGGCATCTGCTGATGAGAGAGACGCTGCTCAGCATGTTTCCATAAGGGCACCTGCAGGACCTGCCAAAGCAGCATGCAGGCAGCCTGCTGTGTGATCTTGTGTACAATGGCGCAGAAGCACCACTGCTGTGGGTACCACTTGTCTCCAGCACCTGCATCACCTGCCAAAGTAGATGCACCGTCTGCAAGGGTTAGCTGACCATGCAGCTCACTTTTCTGCAGGGGGCTCATTCGCGTTATCGACCAGCTGCTGGTTGCCGATGTTCTCATGTCCTACAAGGCCAGCTTCAAGGATGATCTGGAGCTGCTGCTGCGCCTCAGGCGGCATCACGAGGCTGTACAGCAGCAAGCTGGCAGCACAGCCCTGACAGAGCCAGACGCAGAGGAGCTGGCTGCAGAGGACCTGGCTGAGATGCTGCTCACCCCCTTTCCCTCTGTGTGCCGGCTGCGGGTGGAGCTCGGAAGTGTGGTGCACAGTCACCGTGTGCAGGCTCGCCTGCTGTTGTTTGACTACCAGTGTCTGGTCAACAAGGTGAACGGCAGCACCTGTGCAGCAATACCAGCAAATGTGCTGCCATGTGTTTGGGCTCACTCCCTGCGCATGCGCCAGCCCTGCCCCGAAGTTGCTGCTGTTTGCCTATCAGTACCTCAAGGTGAGTGAGCTGCTGCTAAGCCAATAGCCAGTTCTTTGGTCCATGCATCTCCTGACTCGCCCCCTGCAGGAGGAGCCCCAGCCACTGCTGCTGCTTCCCTGGTACAGGCTGGCACTGCCGCGTTCCACAGAGCCACTTCCCAGCTTAGTAAACCCTCGTTCATCCGCTGCATGACCTGTTGTGCAGGAACGGGAGCCGCTCCCGCTGCTTCCCCAGGACAGGCTGGCATTGCTGCGGACCATCCCAGTCCTCCTGGCCATGCTCTTCCCTGCAGATGCTGGCACAGCCGGCATGGACGCCACAGGAGCCAGACTACTGCAGCGGTGCCTGGGAATGATCAAGCAGAAGCCAGTGGTGGCAGCGTATGGAGATGTGCCAGTGGCGCTGACCACAACGCTGTTTCAGTTGTCGCCCTTCATGGCTGCTTTTGGTAAGCCCTGGATGTGCTACTTTGCAGCTGATCTTGGAATTCTGCACCCTTCAAGGTCCTCTCCCAGCAGCACCATCGTGCAGTCGCACACAAATCAGCCTGCTTGTGTGCGTTCTGTGTGATTCCTGCCAGGGCTTGCTTTTCACCGCTGTGCTGGCTATTGGCCGCACTAGGCCCCTCAACATGATGCATCCCTGCTCCCAGCCCCAGCCTGGCAGTGCACCTGCACCTGCCCTGGAGCCCTACAGTTGCAGAAGGCATGCTGCCTGGTTTGCAGGTCAGGACACCCAGGCCAATGCCCTGACTCCCCTTCACCAGCTGAACAGCAAGCAGCAGGCAGCTGTGGCCCAGGCCTATGACCTCGTGCCAAAGCTGCCGGCTGTGCGTAAGGCGCATGATGAGATCAGTGAGGCTTTCTGCGCGCTGGCAGCTGCCCACCAGGAGCACTGGCTGCAGGGCAAGCAGGCACCACCACAGGTGCGCTCTGACATTGCCAGTCCAGCTTGGTGGAGGCCCCCAGCATTGACTGTAAACGAGCTGTAGACATGCTTGTGTTGCCTCAGTGTCCCGCTGTATGTGATTGACCTCTGCTGCAGCCCTCAAGTCTGCGCATTGCCCAGATATTGTGCACGGTGGCAACACCAAGTCTAGTACTGATGCCTGCAGATACTGGGTTGCGTCCTCCACAGGCCCTGCCATGCCCTACTTGCCGTCTGAGGCATGCGGTGCATTGCACTGGGTCCATTGGGCCTCCTAGCATGTGCGTTGCCCCACATGAATACCAACACTGGTGCCTGCAGATGCTCTTGCCAACTCTCCATTGTGCCACAGCTGGCCTGAAGGCAATGGGCACCTGGTCCACTCACCTGCTGGAGCTGCATGCCTGGCGCCTCAGCCAGGGGCAGCGCATGCCAAGCTGCAGGCTGCCAACCAGGGCCATCGCAAAGCCTGTTGCAGAGGAGCAGCTCACAGTCCCCCTGCCAGCAGACATTGCTCAGGTCAGACACAGAGGCACATGACTGCACCAAAACAGACATGGCTCAGCGCTGCGTGCTAGAATAGATCTTGCCTGCTGTCGCTACTCTTCTGTGTCATCTTCAACACCAGCAGTTCCTCCTCAGCAGCCCTCATGAATCACTGCTGCATTTGCTGCCTCCTAAAGTCAAGACATCTTTGGTGGTCGCGTGATGCAGGCAGAACAGGAGATGCAGGCAGCAGAGGACTCCCAATCTGAGGAGTTGTCAGATGCCGATGCGGCTCCTGAGGTGCCGGTGCCAATAGACGTGGTGGTTGTGAGCAGGAGCCCTGTGGAGACAGGCATGACTCAGCCTAGAAGCACTGCACCGACAGCAGCAGCAGCAGCAGGCAACATTGTTGCTGCTGCCGCAAATGAGCACGAGAGTGCCACACCTGCAGCAGGCGTTGTGTCGAGCAGCCAGGTACCATTGGCTCACGCAGCTGAAGCCCCAGATGTCTCATTTGCGCCCTGGATGTCAGACCAGCTGCCCTTGGCCAGCCTCGCTGCAACTGCAACTCCCCATCCACCAGCAGCTGCAGGCCCTGAGCTGGGCCTGCCAGATCTTGCTACGCTGGAAGAGCTCACGGCTCTACCTGATGTGCCAGCACACACGCCTGCACACTCGCGTGCCAATGACCGCCAGGTTGTGCCTGCCAGGCCAGTGGCTGAGGCCACTGAGGGAAGTGAGGCAAACCTGGATCGACAGCTGGAGGCTGCCACAGCCAGAGCAGGGCTGATGCAGAGGCCAAGCACAGGTGTGTGGTTCTGAATTGCAGGGCTTGTGTCTGGGTGCACAGCAAACATGCGGTGACTGCTGCAGCATGTTGGTGACAACAGCTTTCATGCATTTAAGTGTGCGCATCATCCTTGGCTGCTTGATCACAGCTGGCCGTCTGGTTGGGGACCTGCTGCCAGTGTTGCCATGTTAACTTAGACTGGACAATTCCCCGCTGCAGGCCCCTTCCGCCTTCCCTTAAACCTTGGCTCAGAGAGCCCCAGGCCGACGGAGTGGCTGTCCCCTCGACCAGCTGAAGCCGATGAGCAGCTGGAAACTGCTGGGCGAGTGGTGAGGCCTCTCATTGTCTAGAGGACAACACCAGTATGGTGAAGCTTCAGTGGTGCAGACGACAGCGCACTGTCAGTTGGCATCAGGCAGGGTTGGTGTGTTGCTCAGCTTGCCAACGTCAGATCTTATCTGCCCTGCAGGCCTCCAGTGGGAGCCTGTCAGAGCTGCACTTTGTGCACAGCGCAGAGGCTGTGCATGTAGCCCAGCTGCTGGAGCAGAGCTCTGCAGCAACTGGCCCCCCAGCACGGGCTGGCTCTGCACCGGGCAGTCCCTCTGCGCACTCAGCAGCAACGGGTGAAGCCAGCTGGAGCACCTACCCTACCGGGTCTCACATGGCTGCACAGGAGGGCTCCCGCCCAGCTCGGCAAGGGAGCCCTGATGATGTGGTGTCTGAGGCAGATGTTGAGGCCCTGCGCCAAGCCATTGCAGAGGCGGATGCAGTGTCGGCTGTCAGTCACCCGCCCTCATATGCAGCTACACCAGCCACCAGCCCAGAGAAGGTGCCTGCTGCCAAGCGGCTGATCCAGGCGCTGTCGCCGCGCAAGTCTAAACAGCAACAGCTGCTTGTGGACGAGGCTGCAGAGGCTGGCACTAGGGAGCAGAAGGAGGCCTCTGCTTCTGCAGCAGGGGCGGCCTCTGCTGCTGGCCCAGGCCCTGCCCAGGACAGCCAAGCAGGCGAAGGGATTGCAGCAGAGTCAGGCAGCGCAAACCGCAGCCGCCTTCCCTGGCGACGCAGCAAGAGCCTCCCCAAGGCTCAGCGGCCTGCCAGTTATGCTGAGAGGGCAGGTGCTGCTGCTCCTGAGCAGCAGATGGGACCTGCCGGTGGGACGGCCACCCAGGCTGGGCTGACAGCAACAGTGGCAGAGAAGGCCGAGGTGCAGGCACCGCAGGTCAGGAAGCTGTCCACCTTCGACCCACGCAGACTGCTTGGAGGCAAGGGCTCCAGCCAGGCAGACGCCATCGTAGCTGCTGAGGACGCCAATGTAGCACCAGCAGGAGGCACCAGCTATGAAGTACGTGCAGCAGAGCTGCTGCCTGCAGCTGCAGCGCTGGCAGCAGGCACGTCTCACGAGGAGCATGCAGCAGAGCTGCCACCGGCTGATGCAGCGCCACTCGCAGGCTGTTCAAGTATGGAGCGCGCAGCAGAGCAGCTGCCCGCCACAGCTGAGCCTTGGGAGCTGTCTTGGCAACAGCAGGAGAACAGGATTCCCCAGGCACCCAGGCTTCAGGAACGGGACGGAGGTGCTGAGGGGCTATGGCAGGGTGCCTCCACTGGCACGTCTCCCTGGTCACCCCAGCGGGAGTCGCCTGACCCCATCTCCAGCATCTTGGAAGCAACGCCTGAGGACTATGAGAGGCTGCAGCGGTCAAGCCACCATGGCACAGCTGACAGCAGGCGCCGGTCCTCCTTCTCACGCTCACCTATTGCCCAGTCCCAATTGTCTGGGGGGTTTGCAGAGGAGACTGGGCAGGCTCCAGCCCTGGAGCAGCCATCCCTCCCAGTCCACAGAGGCAGGGAGGCTGGCCGGGGTGTGACTAAGGGCATGGGCTGGAGGCCTTTTGGCAGGGCCAGCCGGCGAGGAGCGCAAGCTGATGACCCTGAGCATGCCGGGGAGCTGTCTGCCGAGGTCGTCGAGCAGGAGTCGGCGCTGCCACAGCAGGAGCTGGCGGCTGGGGGCGGTGGCGTGCAGGACTCGCCCACTGCTGACACAGCTGGGAAGCAGGTCGGGCGGCTGGGCAGGCTGTTCTCAGGGCGCACCCCCAGGGCAGCCAAACAGCAGGCGCAAGAGGCCATTGGCACTGGCAACGCCGCTGCCTTCGAGGATGCCATCGAGCAGACCCACCCAGACCATACTGGCTCACCCCAGGCGGCTGCAGCAGAGGCAGGCCAGGCTGCCAGCTCGCCAGGCGCAGCCACGGAGGCGCCTTTGACTGCTGCTGGCCTGACTGATGCAACTGCGGCAGATGCAGGCCTGCAGCTGGCCCCCAAAGGAGCTGGTATGCCTGGCCTTGGCCGCATGCTGAGCCGTCTTGGCAGCAGGAAGCGCCAAGCCAGCTCCAGCCCTGCTCCCCGCCAGCTAAGTGCTGACAAAGAGGGTGCATCTGGGGCCGCTGAGCCAGGCTCAGGACCCCAGCAGCTGCAGAAGAAGCGCTCCAAGCGGGGCCTCTCAGGCACGCAGCAGCCTACCTCGACGGCCGATGCGGGCGCACTCCAGATGCCAGCTGCACCCGAGGCCCTGGCCCTCACACAGAACGGCCCCTCTGGGCTGCTGACCCTTGGGAGCGTGGCTGCTGCCAGCGCTGGTGCGCTGCAGCCAGCCGGCTCTTTGGAGCAGGTGGTGTCCTCAGGTGTGTCAGAGTGGGGCTTTGAAGCCTGCCAGCTGCTGCTGTCAGCTGCTGTAAGCGTTTGTACCCTGTGGCATGCTGCGTCCCAACCTTTTGCATCATGCTAGTGCAGTGGTGATTTGAGTCTAGTTGGCCATGCAGCCACTTATCACTGGCAACCTAAAAATGCTTGCAGCTGGGGAGGGCAGGGTGGCAGCCATGGGTACTGACGTAAAAAGGCCAGCTCGCGCACAGGCCCAGGGTGTCTTTGGTGGACTGCGCAAGGTGCTCTCCCTACGCGGCCAAGCCCCCCATGCGTCAGCTGGTCCTGGCAGTCCAGCAGGGCCAGCCTCAGCAGCAGGCTCGTCCACAAGGAAACGCGGCCTGATGGACTTTGAGCCGGTCGTGCTGCCCAGCCCCTCCAGCGCCAGCAGGGTGGCAGCAGGCACACCACAGCAGACACCAGCAGATGGGCAGGGCGGGACGCCCAGGCCGCCTGTGGCCATGAAAAATCTTTTTGGTGCAGGGAAGCGCAACGAAGCAACCTATGGTGACCGTGCATCTGCAGCTGCTGCAGATGCAAGTGCTGCAGCAGCACCTCTGGCCACAGTGGTGCCAGCAACTAGGGCGCGGCGCCCTGGTGCTAAGCAGCCAATGGCCGGCCGGATCAGGGCAGCAGCCCTGGCAGTGCCGCCTGATGCCATGGCAGATCCAGTGCCAGCTGTAGCAGCAGAGGCTGGCAGTGCAGCCAGCTCCTATGCTGCGCGCTGTGACCTGGCGGCAGCAGAGGTCAGCAGTGGCACTCCATCAACAGCCGTGTCAGCTGCAGCTTACCCTGCCAGGGTGGAGGCTGCTGCAGAGGCAGTCAGCGCTGGCTATGCAGCATCACCACCAGCGCCCCTTGCTACTGGCGCGCAGCAGGCAGCGCAGACCTTGGAGCCCAGTCTGCCAGTGGCCCCTGCTGCCAGGGCACTGGCAGCCACTGCCTCTGCTACGACGGCGTCAGCGGGCGCTGTGAACTCCAGCCCGGCACCATCCCCTGCTACTTCATATGCTGCAAGGGCAGAGGCTATCTCAGCAGCAGCAGCAGGGAGCCCCAGACCCGCACCAGCCCCTGCTGCTTCCTATGCTGCAAGGGTAGAGACAGCCATTGCTGGGACAGAGGCAGCTTCAGCAGGAGCAGTGGGCAGCAGTCCAGCAGCAGCAGGCTCATATGCTGCTAGGGCAGAGGCAGCTGCTGCTGAGGCAGAGGCTGCCTCAGCGGGAGCACAGAGGCCCGGTGTGGCCTCTAATGAAGTCGATCTGGAGCTGGCTGAGGGGCAGGGCGACAGCATCCCTCCAGAGGTGGCACCCAAGGCAGCTGGGTCTGTGCCTGCTCCCAGGCAGGGCACGCTGACTGGGTGGATGCCCTGGAACCAGCCTCCTCGGGCCACCAGAGCCATGGGGGCCGTGCCATCCGCAGGCGCTGGCCAGCAGCCAGAAGGGGCGGCAGCAGCTGTTGCCAGGCCTCGCGGCCTCAGGCACCTCCTGAGTCGGCAGCAGCAGCCTGCTGTGGCACAGCAGGAAAGGGCTGTGGAGCCCCTGTGCACTGCAGCAGCGACTTTCCTTCTGCCGGAAGAGCCAGGGGATGCAGATGCCCAGGCAGCTTTTGAGCAGCGGCCAGCAGCAGTTGGGTTGCAGGTGCCCACCCTGCCACCCGCAAGCTCGAGGCCTGGCGTGCATTCAAGTCAGGTGAATCTCGGTGTCACTTTGCCGGAGGTTCCTGAATGCTGCCTGCAGAAGACATTGCCTGACCTTGGCTGTAACTGTTCCATTCAAGTCCCTGACCAGCCTCAGCAGAGCTGCACATTGCAGGACTTGGATCAAGCTGCAGGCGCAAGGGGAGTTCTGGCCAGTTCATCTGGCATCCACTACCCACAGCTGCCCTCCACAGCAGCCCAACAGCAAGGTCTCCTGTACCCTGCTGTTGCTGTTGGAGAGGTGCCCACTCCCCAGGTGCTGTCAGAGGAGGACAGTGTAATTGAGCCTGACGGCTACACAGACGGCTCCAGGCAAGATCCCCCAGCTGCAAGTATGCATGCAAGGCACTGATTGTATGCATCACAAACAGTCATAAGGGTCAGCTGCTCTTGCTCTGCTCTCAGCAAGCCTGTGGCAGCAGCTGCCAGGAGCACTGTGCACTGCAGGTACGACTACCAGCCGCAGGAGCTTGGAGCTGTGCTTGAGCTGATGGCCTGCATCAAGGGCCTGGCAGCCTTGATGGAGCGCGCACAGGCATGGCTTTGTGAGGTGCTGGCGCAGGCAGTGCATGTGCAGACAAACCAGTTTCTGCAGTGGGCACTGGCCAACACCAAGCCTGGCCTGAAGGTGAGCTGCAAGGGCAGTCTCATGCATTTTGTTTAAAATATGCACTGGGTCCGCTTGAACAAGAGAAATTTTGCATGCACAATGCTTTGCCTCATGTCCTGAATTGACACACCTGCTTAATGCGTGTGCAGGGTCGTGATGCTCTGGAGCTGCTCAATGCTGCCATGGGTGGCATGGCAACCGGGGGCTCCCAAGTGCTGACACCCTACAGGCCTATAAAGGCAAAGCAGGAGGGCAGCGGCAAAGTCATGGGCAGGCTGCTGTCCATGCGGCCTGGGCCTAAAGCGCAGCAAAGCATTCCTGGCGCTGCAGCTGGCTCCCCAGCACAGCTGGCTCACGACAAGTCGACAGGTCTGCTGCCCTGCTGCCTGATGTAGGTCTGCCTTGAGCAGGAGTGGTTGCTCCCCATGTGCTCCCAAGCCCTGCCATACAGAGCGCACCATACGTCAAGCAACACAGGTGGAATGGCTGTCCCACATCCACTAATATGCAGCAGCTCTTCACGAAGTGTGCTGTTCCGCTATGTTGTTGTGACTTTGCCAATGCTGCTCTGCAGACGCTGACTACAGTCCTGCCGGTGTACCGCCCACCTACACACAGATCTACATGTTGCAGCAGGTTGTTGAGCAGCTGATGAGTGGTGCTGCTGCAGCAGGTGAGCAGTGTAACTGCCTACTTGCTACCTGCCACTGCACAGCTCTTCACTTGACTGCAGCACTGACACACCCCTGCCGTCCTACAGAGGGGCAGCAGTGGGTGAAGAGCATGCTGAATATCAAGTCCAACACCCTCAGAACCCTGTGGCAGTTTCGCCAGAGCCTGCTGGAATGGGAGAGCGTGCTCGACTTTCAGCACACTTTGTTTAAGGTATGCCCAGACCACTGAGTTGGTGGCCCAGCAGTGTCGACGCCGGGCCAATATTCAGCATGTCTGGCCTGCACTCTGCATGAGAGAGCACAGGCAATACCCATGACCTTGACCCTGTGCCCCCCTGCAGGTGTCCAACCTGGCAGATCTGTGGCTGCGGGAGGGCCACCTGGAGAACACGCTGTCTTCAGATGCCCAGCCACTGGTGCAGTCACTCCCCTGGCAGCTGATGCAGCATGCTGTTGCCTCCCAGGCCGGCGGGCCCATGGAGGTGGGCCTGGCTGAGCATCTTGCCTTTCCTGCAGCGCACAAACTGTGGACACACTGCAGTTGGACCAGCAGCAGCACTCACTGCGTCCTGCTCAACTACCTCAAGAGTACATAGACATCATACTGCCTGGTAAGCTGTTGACAAAAATCTGTCATGCCCTCCCCTGCAGGCTGCACTGCTCCTGCTGCAGCTCTGAATCCTCATTGATGCTACCAACGCACTGGAAATCCAGCTAAAATGGGGCCTCTCAACGGAATTGCACCCTTCCCTGCAGGTGGCACTGCTCCCACTGCAGCTGTACAGCGATGTTGCGAACAGCTGTTGGCGGAACCTGCAGGGGACCAGCATTGCACGGGAGGTGCAGGTTGATGCCAGGCAGGCCATGGAGAAGGTCCTGGGGCACATGGCGCGGGAGGTGATCATCATTGTTGGAGGCTGCACTGCCATATTTCAAAAAAGTAATGCTTTGTTGCAGCCCAGCGCATGCAGCAAGCATCATGTTGCACCTGCGACATGCATGATCTCTACAGGTGCCCTGCGCTAGGCATTCTGCATTGCACAGAGCGCACAGCATCTGGCAGCTGTAGCTGTTGCAGTGCAAGCATGTGCCTGTGTCGCAAGCAGCACACTACAGCACTTCAAACTAGGCTGGATGCTAGCAAGGTGGCTGGACCTCCCAGAGCTCCTCCACCCGCTCCTCACGCGTCTTTCATCGCACTACACACAGCAACCTCAACCCCTGCAGGTCTTTGCCCACTACAAGGCGCTGGCTGCTCAAGCTGAGACAGACACAGCCTTTGTCAACAGCTGCCACAAAGGTGCTGGCGCCCTGCTGCCAGAGTTGAGGCTGCCACGCATGTTGGAAGATCTCTCTGGGCTGCAAGAACTGGACTTCATAAGGGATCAGCAGGAGCCTGGTGCCCAGCTGACAGAGCTGCTGCAGCAGCAGCTCTATGACAATGCAGAGTACCTGGTTGCAACCTACCAGGTGTGTATACTCTGTACTGTGCTGGGGGCACTCATCTGTGTTTCCAAGCCTTGTGCCTGTCACGCAGTGCTCCTTGAGATGCTCATTCTCTGTGTGGGTAATCAGCAAGCAGCATGACTCCGCAGTGCAGAGGGCTTCATGAGGAAGTGTTAAAGCTGCGGCAAAGGAGGCTTTTGGAGGCAGTTGTGCACCCTACACATGCTCTGGTGCAGGTTTCAGATGTCACCAGCCTGCCTGGGTTTGCAGCTCAGGTCAGGACTCTGCAGCAGACCCACAAGCTCATGTCTCGCCTCTGGCTGTTGGACAGCTGGGACATGGTCTGGCGGGCGGCAGATGAGAAGCCACTGCCAGGCGGCAACGAGGCCACAGGCAGCCTGGTAGCCCAGCACACTGTCCAAGAGATGTTGCTGGACGTGCTGCCATGCTTCTCATGGTGTAGCACAACTGCCCGCTTTGTGCGCATGGTGAGTGATGACTTGGTTGGCATGCCTGCTCAATGCACAGCACAGCTGCCTGGTTCTGTTCACAGGTCACCGTGGCGTGCACTCACGTGCATGCCATGGCAGGGTGGCAAGTGCTGCAGATCACAGCTAGCATGTTGAGGGGCACCCACCTTGTGTTCTAGGCCCTTATGCCCCAGAGCAGCAGTGATCAGCCATGATCTTCTGAGGAATGCTCCTGTGCATACCAGCCTCTTGACACTCGTATCCTTGGCAGGCTGAGCCAGAGCATGCAAGGAGCAGGGGCTATGCGGGCAGCTGCGTACCCTGTTTCGTCTTTGGACCAGGCGGCGCGGTGTCTGGCGCATTTGGGGACTGGGCGAGGTCCCATGAGCACTGGATGGGCCGCACTCACCTGGAAGCTTACTGGAGGCTGACAGGTAGGCAAGCAGGGAGGCAGGTCTATCCTTGCATCATGATGTGTGCAGACCAACTGCTGGCCAAGGTAGGGAGCTGCTATGTCACTGGTGCGGTCTGCTGCTTGGACACCCCTTCACAGCATGCCCAGCATAGTCTTTTTTCAGGCTCAAGTTACAATGAAGGAGTTTGCAGAGGCGGTGCAGGCTAGAGGCTGAAAGTCAACGGCTTTGTCATAGGCAGCGCCCTATCCACTGTAAGCCCAGCAGGCATGGCGCAGCAGGTGGAAGCCTTGCCTTATGAGCGAAGATGGAACAGTCATTGCCATCACCTTCGCTGATGCTGCAGGGTCAGCAGGCGGGGCGCAGCAGGTGGTAGCCTGCATCATCCAGATGGTAACACAGCGACATACATGATCTTCACACTGCTGCAGGCCCTGCGGGCATGGCGCAGCTGGTGGCCGCCATGACCCACCACCTGGCAGACCTGGCAGGCAACGCCCTGGCGCGCCCGCTGGCAGACCTGCTGCAAAGCTACCCCCAGCCTCTTTTGGAATCCATGGCGGCTGGGTGCACCCAAGGCGGTGTGGTGGGGCTCTTCAGCAAGTACCTTCACCAGGTCTCTCAGGTGGGGCTGCCTGCAGCATGGCAGCCATGCAAGATTGGTTGCCATACTGGATGGCATGGACTCATGGTGGGAGACAGCGAAAAGCACAGCATGGCGAGGCGCCCTGCACAACTCAAGCACAGCAGCACAGGTGCTCAGCGTGACCCAAGACGGCAGGAGCATACTGCTTGGCGCTCATGCTGGCGGTTTCGAGAGCTGGTTGACATTGCCAGGTTGTACCAGGGCTGAGGCATGCCACTGCTCTTGGCAACCCAAAGCTCATTTGCTGCCAGCTGCAGCGGCAGCGGGCAGCAAGCCAGGTCTCCTTCACATAGACCTTTAACTGATGTACATCCCTGGCCTGCCTGCAGATGCTGGTGCTGCGGCCCAGCTGGCAGGCTGCCCTGCCCTGCGTCACACAGATAGGCAATGGGTGGCGCTGGGAGCTGAGCTTGACAGGCTGCTGGCCACAGAGGGGAGCAGCACCTTCATGCAGGTGGCGCCGTTGATTGGCATTGCGCCAACGCCCGCCGAAACCCTGCAGCAGGTGTGGCAGGGCAAGACAGACTTCCCCCTCTCTTAGGTGCTTGATTGAGCAACAGTGGTCTTCTGTGCTGGGTGCATGAGCTCTTCACATGGGCTACAAGCAGTCAGTGCGCCCAGCAGCTCAGCACGTCCGTGGCCTCACATTGGCGAAGAGCTTGCAAGCGAGCAGCTGCATGTCTGCCTGCAGGGCGAGCCTGTGCCCCTGCACAGGGCGCTGCTTGGTGCTGACTCCCCAGAAAGTGATGAGCCAGGCAGTGCTGCCGCTGCCAATCTGCAGGCGGCGGAGATCCTAATGCAGCAGGTGTGTGTCAAACCTGGGGTGAAGCTACCTGCCTTGCAGCCCAGCAAGGCCCCGCTGATTGATGCCTGAGCATAGCAATGGCACATACATCGCAGCACCTGTTGCCGTGTCGACACCATCCTTGCTGCATGGCCAGAGGGTCACATACCTGTCACCCTCCTGACATCAGCCCTGCTGCATGGCACAGGTGGCACACACACACCTGGTGACATCATCTGTACTGCAGGCGGAGGTTGCCTGCCGGCAGGCATGCAGCGTGGGGACCCTGCTGCCGAACATGCTGTGTCACATGCAACGGGGGTTGCACGCAAACCTACATTCCCTGGACTCCGGCCCACACAGGTTCCACCACGTATGGAGCGTGTTGCTGTTCGCTCTGTGCACCTCCATCCAAGTGAAGAGTGCAGGGCCCTACACACCAGGGTGAGCTTCCAGGCTAGATTGCTGGGACACTGCCACCATGTCTGGGGCGCGCTGCTGCTTACAGTCTGCACGGCCACACATGTACAGGAGCAGAGCGTTCCCCCCATGAGTGGGTGTGAGGTTGGCTTGCTTGCAATGCTGTCTGAAAGGGCGCTGGTGGGATAGAACCCTCTGCCAGGGCACATGAGCATCAAGGCGGGCTAACTTGACTTCACTTTCTGACATCATGCCTGTTCCTTTTCGCATCTGCTCTCAAATGAGACTGGGGGCTTGTGCAGCCCCTGAGGCCGGCTTGTCTGCATGGCAGCCTGCAGGAGCTCAGCTGTAACTATCGCCTGCATGGCCAGTGGGTTTTGTGCTGTGCCAGGCCTGCAGCCATGCATGAGGTGACTTCGTTTGTTGCAAAGCGCCGTGTGAAGGAATCTCAGTGCTGCTGCACTTGAGTCCACACCTTTCAGCTCACCTGTGCAGGATGTCCTCCCGCAGGACCTCAAGCAGCGCCGGGACGCAGGAGGTGCCAAGGCCAGCTGCAGCGCAAGGTTGGCTGCTGCTGCATGGCACTGGGACAGTGTTACGCACATTGGGTTCCAAGGCCATGCACCATTGCTCCAAAGCAGGCTGCCTGCTGCATTGCTCGCTTGCACATGGTACAGCCTTTGGCACCGCTTGATGCACCTCCTACCTGATGGAGAGCGGCATGACCCACTATTCCGAGACAGCTGACATGTGACCCTGCCTGTGTACAGCTGCCACGCCAACTGCAGTGGAGCTGGCGCAATTTGGGGATGGCATCTTGTGGGGTGCCTCTGCAGTGCTGCTTCTGCTTGACCAGCAAGAGAGCTTCTGCCTTACCGATCTGAGCACCCAGGTGCTACAGAACGCTGTGCTGGAGGCGCCTCACCCAGGTTGGTGCCTTGTTCTGCTGGCTGTGCTGCCCCTTGTGCTTGAATGCCCTCCTTCCGTACCCAGAACACCTGATCTCTGAAGGTGCAATGCCTCAGGCTGAGCAAGCCATCACTTGAATCGTGCTGGAGTGATGACTTCTGGCATACAGCCCAGCGTCAATCACAAGCGTAAATGGTCCTGGTGACCTTCTGAGTGATTGTGAGAAGATTTGTGTTCTATGTTGAGTCCCCTGTGCTCAGCCTAACTTGTGCGCCTACAGCTTCGGATGCAGTCCGCGCAGAGCTCCAGAAGTTCCTGCCGCGTGCCCACCACGCGTGTTGGCCATGGGAGCCACCCTCCACCTGCTGGGCAGCCTGCTGGCCCCACAGCACAGCAGCGAGGCAGGCTTGGAAGCGCTAGCAGCAGGGAACTGAGGAGGATCTGGCAGCCAGAGTGGATTCAGATTGTGCCTCTCAGGTGCCGCAGCAGGCGCCTGGAGCACCGCCCTCCCAGCAATCTGTGGCGGACAGCCAGCATGGCTCACTGCAGGGGCATGGGCTCAAGCCCAGGACTTCGGCTCAGCAGGCGGCACAATGCAGTCACCAGGCCAGCCAAAAGAGACCCAGCCGTCCCTGCTGCTGTCCACCAAGATGTGAGCCTATGCTGACTTCAATCGCCGCAAAGTCATGATTCTGCCTTGCATGCGTCACTCACTGGACTTCTTGCGTGGCCACTGCAGGTCTGGAGCATCCCAGCACAGTGGAACGGTGCAGAACTTCATGAAACCCTTGCACTCTCAGAGAAGCAGAAAACTTCTTTGAGCTGTGCAGCACGTGCCATTTGATACCCTTTGACTTCACTCTTGAGCGGACTAGATTTCTAGAGTAGCAGGCATGCACTGCCAGGTAGTCACAAGCACCCGAGCGTCGAGAGCACTAGGGCCTTCCCAGGCATTTTCCAATGTTCAAATTGAAATGATGAAATTGCATGACATGGAGATTGAAATTTATCGCAACAAGAGCATCCGAGCCCCAATTCTGACTTTGCCTGCCGCTTAGTCATCCAATCAAAGTAGCATGAACAGTGCCCAGGGCTCAGCTGTCCCCAAACATTGTTGCTTGCTTGTTTTGAGGCACACCTGCTGCAAGTTGACTGCCTGCGCTGTGCCCTGCTGGAAGGCTGTGCTCACATCTGCCTCTCCGCAATCTGCTCATCAATGAAGTCAGCATTCAGCGTGCCAGGCAACTGCCTACATAACAGCAAGCATCTTGGTGCTGGTAACAACCCTGAGGTGCCAATCAGCTCAAGTCATGCTGTTCACCTGACGCCCTCATTGAAGATGCTGTAGGCACTGGCCTGGCCCGGCTTGCGCCTGCCAGGTTGCAGAGCATGATTGCCAGCAGAGTTGCTAGGACATACAGAGGCCCCAACCCCAACCTGCATGGAAAGCTGAACATGTATGCTGGCATGATGCAGAGCAGTCAGCATTCATGCAAACTGCTGAGTTGCCCACACTGTGTGCTGCTTTTGCTAAACTGCACCACATCGCAATGATGCCCAGCCAAATCCAAAGCCTGGCACTAAACAACAGCAACAAGACAACATCAGGCGCCTGCAGTCACGCTGCAGGAAGGAAGCCAGCCTGCACACAAAGACAGGGTGCAGAGCGGCAGAGGAGCAGCTGGATATGCAGGTGCACAGATAGCTTTGCAAGCCAGTTGGCTGGCAGGCAGTCCTGGGCAAGCCAAAAGCTGCACAATCAGACCGTCTCTGCCATTGTGGTGCACCCCTTGGCAGCTTGAAACGTGCCGCCGCTTTGTTGTCTTCTCTGTCACTGTCGTCCAGTGCCGTGGAGCCAGTGTCTGCAAGTGCATGCTGTGGCACTGAAACTCTGGCTTTGAGAGCCAGGAGGGTACCTGCAGATGAAATCACGGGATGGAACAACTAAGCCAGGTGCTGTTTGGTACGCAGTGCTTTGTGTTAAGATGTCGTACCTCCAGCTTTGAGCTGCACAGTGCCTTCCTCTGTCAGTGTGCAACCCTGTGAGATGAGCCGCAGCTGGACAGTGGCAGGCAGTTCTCTCAGCCACTCTCTTCTCAAATCAGCCATCTGCAGCAGTGAGAGGGACTCAGACATTGACTGCTTGGCATAAGAGCAACGTTCTGAGGCCAGCAAGGGAGTCCAGCAGACTGCAATCACCTGCATGTTATCAGCGGGTAGATCAAGCTGCAATCTGCTGCCGCCAGCAACCTGCACCGTGATGCTGGCATTTTGGGTGCAGCTGCTCTGATTGAAATCTGAAGACAACTTCATATTACTTACATGAGGCTGCATGAAAGCCATGATGGCCCAGCCCATGCTCAGTTGGTTTGCTGTGTTTCAGCAGGCAAGCCAGCTCTGCCAGAGCCAGTAGCCAGGGCCAGGAGCATTAAACAAGCAGGCCTGGCAATATCTGGGACCTGCCTGGCTGGAGCTCTCCTGGCAGCAGGTGACATGGTGCTGCCAGGCCACCAACATGCAGCTGGCTGAGGCATGTGACTGCTTTCTCTGCAGGCCAGAGCAACCCACATCTACTGCGCTCGCTTCAGCATTTTGCTTCTGTTGGGGTGCCAGCCTTCTGGGCACTGCAGGTGTGACTCTGCTGACTGCGAAAGCAGTCCTGAGAGATGCGCTGCAGCTTGAATGGCATGACGGCCGCTCCACTGGGAACTGGGGGCTGCAGTCAAGCAGCAGCATGTAATTCCGATGCCATCAAGGTAGCTTGGCTGTGGGAGCAAAGCTGGGCTGCCTACAAGGGCGCTATATGTGCATGCACTTGTATGGGTGCAATGCAGATGGCAGCATGCTGTTCCTCGGCTCACGCCTGCAGGCTTGCCGAACGGCATGGCTAGACTTGCCGGCATCGACGTGCTGCTCCTGCACAGGTGTGCAGCACCCCGGACCGAGGCAATGGGCCTTTGCCGCGCAGCGCATTCCAGCCGGGACCTTCATAGGGGACTATGAGGGAGAGATGCTAGATGAGGCCGCCTACTGGCATCGCTATCCCAGCGGAATGGTGAGTCAATGCTGTCCCTTGGTGTCCAGTCATGTGCAGATGCTCTGTGTCCCCAGCATGGTCCCCTGCAGCTGCAAGCTGTCAGGCAAGGTTGTGAAAGTGGTCAACTCCAGGAGGTATGACCTCCAGCAGCAGCAGGCTGTCAGGGGCTCAAGCACCTTTCAAGGACTTCTTTGGCCGTCCTGCAGGCAGACCACTGCATCACTGTGGATCAGCAGTGGACACTGGATGGGGCAGCCAGGGCGCAGGACACCAGGGCCTTCAGCCCCTGCCACATGAACCACTCTGCCACACGCTACAATGTCGCGCGGCACACCTCCGCCGCCAGAGACGCGTGGCATTCTATACTCTGAGAGATGTGCAGGTGAGAGTTGCCCACACATGCTGCTGTGTTGACGCTCAACCGCAGTCAGCCATACGGGCAGCAGACGCCATAGTGTTGCACTGTCAGCAAGGCGCCAGCTGCTGCAGGAGGGCGAGAGCTGTTGCTGAACTATGGCAAAACCTTCTGGACTGGCCGTGAGGACTGTGTCATTGACTGAGGAGGGGAACACAGCAACGGAAACCCTGTATCAGGTGGTTGCATGTTCTATGGGCCGCACAGATTGCCTGAGCTGACAAGCTATGGAGCATTTATCAAATGCTGCCGGGCTGCTTGAAGGCAGGGGACTAGTGTGAGGTCAGTTGGCGCCTGTCAAAAGGGTGCAGCTGCTGTTGACAGCAGACTGGCATTAGACATGCACTCTGACAGATACAAGCACCAGTCGTGAGCATCAAGACAGCTTCCAACAGATGCAACGCTGGATAGTTTTCATGCCTCATGAATCACTTCAATCAGTGCACACATTCATGTTGATTTTTGAGTGTTTTGCATGAAGTTGTCTGGCGGTCCAATTCATGTCCTTTTCATTGCATACAGATGTTGTCGGCTGCATTGGTGACACAGCTTTTACATCTGCTTCAATGCTGATGACATGACGGGAGGAACGAGGCAACAAGGGGACTGTCAAACTGCTCCATAGTGTACAGACCAACAGCTTAGGTGGCTGCAGCAAGCACCGGTAAGTGTGGCTCTGGCTTGCGCATGGCGTCGTCCAGTAAGCAGACCCATGCGCATGAGCACCTGCAAAGCTGATTTGTGCCATGCATCAAGGCTGACAGGCCTGGCCTGCCGTGCAGCTGTCCACAAACTTTGTCAGTGCATCGCCATGTAGGCCATCTTGTAGGCTGGCAAGGGGCCACAGCATATGCATGCCATGCTAGCAGGCCATGTCCCCAGGTGAACTTTGGCTGCGTGCTCAGCATCACTGTATGAGCATGGCCTGATCAGATGTGTACAAGCAACAGCAGTGGCCTACCCATGTGGCTAGCGTAAGGCAGTAGGCAGTGCACCATGCATAACAGACCGCATGTTACCTGTGTGTTTGAGCGGCCTGCGCTATTAGGCCTATTACAAATGAGCTCCTTAGCATGAAGCAGGCAAGCAGTGCAGTTGGCTGCATCGAACTAGGAAAATAAATTCTGCAAGAAGCTTGTGGACAGGCTGAAACATGGCAGCTTTGCTTTTCAGGGATAAGGGTACTGAGTAGTGCTGCATGAGGCCAGGCAAAAGTTTGAGGGATGAGGACGCAGAGATCAGAGAGATAACGGGTACACATACATTTGCGGTCAACTTTCTTGATCTTGTTGCATTAGGCTCTCCCTGGAATCATAGCTCCAGAACTCATTCACATCTGCAAAATGCTGATGACACAAGCTGGCCATTTTGCAGTCCTACAGCCAGCAGCACTCTGGTTCAGACTCTTCTGTCCCACATCAGTGGTAGAGCACTTCAGGGCCCCCTCAACCATAGACCCCCTCCTTTGGGATATGCTACAGGCTAACCGGATGCACCAGCAGAGCAGCCAGTCCCCGGCAGGGGACTTTGCCGGCCCTCCTGCTTGCTGCCGTGCGGCAGAGCTGACACTTTTGCCACACTGCTGAAGCCCAGATACGCTGATCCGCTGCTTTGGCACAACTGCCAAAATGAGTGCGCTCACCACCAGGTCTTGCAGCGTGATGCGAAGAGGGTCGCGGGGCTTCACCAGGTCAAACAGCTCGTCTTTGACGTCCAAGGGGTCCAACTCACTGTACTGGCCACAGGCCACCCACATTCGATAGATAGCCTTGAAGAAGATGTAGATCTCGACCTGCAGGTTGTGGAGGGAAAACAACTGATCAATGCACTACTGGGCAATGATGCAGAAGTCTTGCCGAAGCACACTCCATGGCAGATGCAGACACACACATCACAGGTCAACACTTTGCTCACCGAGCACATGCCCCTCACCTCTGTCAGGTACCCCTGATGCTCAGCACCTTGACAGCCAGGCCTGGCCAAAGCCATTGCTGACCTGCGCCCGGCACCCCTTGGCCCTGCTTGCAACCCTTCAAGACTACAACTCAGCTGCCTGGGGTGACTGCCTGCTCTCCCAGGTCCTCTGGCTGGCCCAGCACACACAGTCAACAAGCGGCCACCACCCACCTGTGTCAGGTAGCCCTGGCCCCTGATGTCCAGCACTTTGAAGAAGTAGCTGGCGGCCTGGGGTGTCTCTCTGTTCTCCCAGGCCAGCAGGAAGTCCAGGAAGGCAGGCATGTCCATCTCGTTGCGCACGTTGCGTCTCCTGTCAGCCCGGCTGAAGGCCACATGCTCCTCAAACACCCGGTCCTGGAATATCTGGGACATGGTGCCCATGCAGAACCTGCAGGAAGGGCGGGGGGAATCAGGCGGAAGCTCCACAAACATCACAACTAAGGATAGACGGTCTGAAGGGATGGCACTGGTGCGCTTGATGCAGCAAAGTCCAGATCCAGGAGCTCTCCTCTGCAATGGTGGGGACGTGAAACCGACCAGAGTGTGCTGAGCACAGGCAGGATGGAATCTGGTGGTGTCCCACAGCTTTGCTAATGTTTCTATGCAGGTAGAAGCAAATCACCCAAAGAACTCCTGCTTGCTCAGGTGCTCATTGCGGTCCTCATCCAGGCTGGTGAACAAATCCCGCACTCGGACAGCGTTGGCTGTGCTGAACCTGCACAGCACCACCAATGCTGAACTGCCCAAATGCTGAGCTTGCATCGTTGTGCAGGGCTTGCAGCTGAGCTCAGTGAATCAAACAACCAGTGCTCAGCCAGCACACAGGCACAGCTTTCAGGGTGCATGGCATGCCAGCACATATGCAGAGCATCATGAGTGCACAGCAGGGCAGCACGGCCTGATGCACTGCAGAGAGATGGTGTCCTCCTGCACATTTTAATGGGTGAGGCCGCCAGCATGAGCCTACAACTGCTGGCCGACTGTTTGAGCCTGCAGCCGCATTGGGGAAGGTCAGGCCTCAGCAGCAGCGCACCAGTTTGGACTAGAGCGGCCAGTGCCAGCCCCTCCAGAGCCCTCAGCACCATTGCCGCTGGCATCCTGAGCAGAGCTTGGCACGCGCAGCTCCATGAGCTCTGCCAGCACTGGGCTCGTCAGCAGGTCCCTGATCTGCACCCTGCGTAACAAGGGCTGCACTGGTCCAGACGGGGGACCTGGCCACACTTCCAGGAGAAAGTCCAGCGGCTGCAGTGCTGCAAGGGCCGGCTGTAGGCATGGGCGGCACTCCACTCTCAGTGTGTCGGAACGTGGAATCAGGTTCGGCTGCTGGCTGACAGGGAGCTGGATGCTGTCGGGGTATTCCCTGGCTGCAAGTGCCTGCTGGCCGGGCCCCACAAGCATCACCTTGCTTAGCTGTCCAGGCACTGGTGCACCTCTACCCTGTGAGGCACAGACTGCATTGCAGACAGTCCAGCTGTGCAGCTGAGCACTCTGTACTCGGCACAGGCTGCCTGCCACACAACACCACTGTGTGGCACAGTGCTCACGAGTACTGCGCAGGGTGCCTGGCATGCCCTCCACAGCACTGCTCAGGCAGGCACCACAGGCTGCCCGGTAGCCTTGTGACCACGCTGCATAGCGGCAGTGGCTCTGTGGGCACCACAGGCTGCCTGGCAGCTGACTGACCACACCACATTGCAGCAGTGCTCACTGCAGCAGCACCTGTGGCGCCGGGCATGGAAGAACATGAACTTCCTGCTGGCAATCCTGCAGTACTCTGCCAGGCTGATGGCTGATGTCAGGCCCTGCAGCGCTGGCAGCTCGGGCACCAGCTGGCTGATGTAGCCCTCCAGCTGGGTCTCGGTCAGGCTGCCCAACCCCTCCTCGTCAAAGCAGCTTAGGTGAACACGCTGCACGGTGCAGTGCATGAGGTGTGCTTCATGTCACATGTGCAGAGCACACTCCCAAGGCGGCGGGTGGTCTACAGTAGTACAGCTTGCTGCATTGGTGGGCTGGCTGCCCTGACCGTCCTGTGAAATACAGTGCACAGCACAGTACACGGGGTCAGCTTAGTGTCTATGGCGTCCATGGGTGCAGTGCACACTCTTGAGTTAGCAGGCTGCCTGCAATAAGGGTCAGCTTGATGCATGGCTTGGCTGGCCGCCCAACCTCAAGCAGCTGAGATGGAGGCGCTGTAAAGCACAGGGGGCCGTCAGCATCTGAGTTGGGTTTGGGATGCTTGGTTCATGCAGGGCCAGTGTCCCCTCCAGGCATTCACCCTGTGCAGCATGGCATGCACCTCGCCAAACGCCAGAGGCTGCATGTTGCCTGCAGCATGGCATCCTGGCCTGGGGGAGCCCACCACCTGCAGCACAGCTGTGTTTGTGCATTGCGCATGGGAAGCGCCAGGCAGCCATCAGAGAAGCAGGCCATCAGTGTCGAGCACTGCTGGAGTGGCCGGATGTATTGCCTGCAGCATGTTTACCCTGGCAGTGGCCTACTTGAAGCTGCAGTCAAAGACGAGCGGAGTTGTTCATTGACACACTGGTGGCATGTGGGAGTGCCTGACATGCACCTCTTCACTGCCTGAGGGTGCTCACTGCCTGCAGACTTGCGTGTCATGCATGCTGCCCAAGCTGCAGAGGGTACGCCCTGGGTGTGTACTCTGCCTGAGGTGCTCTCCCTCTGCAGCATGGCACTCCTGCACCTGGCCTGCTGGAACCTCCAGACGGGCGGCGTGGCAGCGCAAGGCATTTGGTTGGATGGCCGCATTGCGCCCGCAGAGGGCTCTCAAGGTCCCCAGCATGTCACGCCTGATGCTGCCCTTGCAGACGATGCCTGCTACTGTGTGTCATGCCAGATGACGCTCACCGTCTGCAGCATGGCGTTCCTGCGCATGACGTAATTGAAGAAGGACAGCACCGAAATAGCGCCCTCCTCGTCCTTGCGGAAGCGCAAAAACCTGCCGGCCTGCGTGTACTCCTCTGCCTGCGGCCCAAAGCGCTCCAGGCACTCTGCTCTGGCCTGCAAGCAATTGAGCAGGCTTTCTGCCCTGGCTGGTGGGCAGCAAAATGTGTGTCTGTCAGTGCCACAGACCATGTTGGACTCTGCCCTGGCCTGCATGACAACACAGCAAGCTGCACAGATCTCTGCAGGCAGCCTGCACCTGTAGTGTGCCGCCTGCATGTGCGCCTCTTCCTGGGGCCCAACTGTCCCAGGCGCTCTGCCCCGGCCTGCAGCCACTGCAGGTTGTCATGCCTGCACTTGCGCCCCTGGGCTGCTCCAAAGCGCTGCATCACCGAAACCTGAGGGCAGCAATGGGTACCCATCCAAGGAGCAACGCTGTACAGCAGGTTAAGTCCCTGCGGCCTGACTAGGTGCTGCAAGTCTGATTGATGTGCCCATCCTCAGCAGCTGCAGCAGGCTGACTGCATCAGTGTTGGCTCACTGAAACATGTTCACCTGAGAAAAGTCATCATAGTTGATGCGCTCGTCCTCAGCAGCTGCTGCTGGCGTGGTGACGTGGCGCTGCAGGCAGTACCAGAGCTCCTCCAGCTGGCTGTTGATGAGCAGCATCTGGCTGTGCAGCTGCAGAGCAGGGCAGCGAAACAAGTCTGCAGTGTGCTTACAATAGATGAGCTGTGCCATCAGGCAGCACCTTGTGCTCCCTCAGCTGACACTCAGCTGCAGGGCTTGACAAGAGAAGGACATGGAGGATTGGAGGGCGTTCATGTCAGAGGCACTACTTGAGAGGACAGCGCAATTGCTGAAAGCTGCTTTTGCTGATCAGCCAGTATCTGGCTGTAGAGCTGCGGGGCTGCGGGGCAGACAGGGGAAAACGTCTGCAGTGGGTGAGCTGCATCTTGTCATTGCATGACAAGCAATGCACGCCTGTGGGCAGCCAGCAGCCTGTGGTGCAGGGCAGAACACAGGACCGTATATGCTGCAACACTGCGGAGGAGCCCAGCAAGGCCGAACAGGAGCTGGCAGAGGCTGCAGGCTCGGTACACCAGCACTCAGCTTACCCCGAGGCTCCGCAGCCTTGCCTCCCTGTGCAATTTGTGTTGTAAGGCGCCCCTTGGCCTCGCCTGCAGGAGGCACCAACCAGGCTGAGCGGGCAGAACCCAAGGCACACATCTGCCAGCAGCTCCACTGTGCAGCATCAAGTGGGGCTTAGCAGGCCTGTCACCTGGCTGCAGAATAGGGGTACTGCGCTGTAGGAAGTGCTGGTTGGACCAACAGGGTCCTTGATGATGCTGTCCAGGTGGGCGAGCACTTGCTGCTCTGCAGTCAGACAACTGACTGCACAACCTGGCATGATCACAGGCTAACGGCTCGCTGATGATCTCACCATGTTCACCTGCATCAATTGGCTCCTGAGATTCACATGCACGCTGCAGGATTTCCAGCGGTGCCCTGACCATGATGTTACGTGCGGTAGGATGAGCCAGGTCACTGGTCAAAACTGTTGACCAGCCCTGCAGCTGCTGCCAAGAAACAACCCAGCTTCTGCTATATGAGCCAATCAAACTTGGACAGCAGCTTCGTCGCACGTAAACAGCTCGGCTGGACTACTTTGGCATTTCCGAAGTTAGTGAGGCCTACTGCAACGAAACAAGTTCGGGAACATTCCCAGGGGGCAGTTCCTGTCTGCTGACAGGAGACTATGCTGATATGGCTCATCAGGCGTCCAAAGCACATGGGATGCCGCACCTCATCCTCTTCCACACTGACTGCGGCAATGACATGCTGTGTATCCCACCAACTTCATGTGCTGCCGCTGCGTTCTGTGTACAATTCAAGATTGCCTGCCTGCAGGCGATCACCCTTCAGGAGTGCAGATGTATATCTCTCGCCTCGGCTAGTCCTCTGCGCATCACAGACACAGAGGCACAGGTGACGGGACCCGCCGTGTCAACGAGGCTGCTACAATTTGAAGCAGCACTAAGCTGGAGCAGCAATGCCAATGGACACAGCCTTTGCCTCCTGGATCTCTCAGATGTCAATCCATGCCTTGTCACTCAGGCACAATGCCACGCGAGTGGCTCACTTCACCAGTTGGAGGCTGCTTCGTTAAGGAGGAGTCAGCAGCAGCATAGGCATGGCATGGGACAGAGATGCTGCATTGGCTACAGACTTTCCAAGTGTTGCTTTGCAACCACCACCTACCCCTGTGTACTGAGCCATCTAGTGCCTCCTTGATCACCCCATGTGCACAGCCAGTGTGCACAATGCTCCAGCAGCAAATGCCTCCTGCTTCAACATGTCTCTGAATGAGGGATAACCTTGATTCTCACATCTGCCACATGCCCCGATCTGATGCTTAAGGAAACTCATCCATCCTTCAGAGCCATGTCGAAGTGGGAGGCATTTGCTGCTGTGATGGGTGTGCTGAATCGTTCGATTTGTTGAAATGCAAGTGGCTGGCTAGCAGTGGCCTGTGCGCAGATTTGCTCTGTCTGCCACTGCAGAGAGCCAAGCAGTGACCAGATGCCACCATACACTGCCCATTGGTATTGCTCAGGGCTGATGTGCTGCACTAGATCAAAGCAGTTTTCCAGCCCAACAACCTCTCAAGGCCCCTCACCAGTCTGAATGCTCAAGGGCTTTTCCTGACTGAAGCAATTGGTTACATCGTCGCACTTCGCGGAATCTCTGTTGAGTACGCCACTGCACAGCTGGTTACAAATGTCATACTTGATAGAGCAAAAGGGTGACCTGGGCATCTCGATCTGTCTATACAGAAGCCTCGCGGCCATTCTCAGTGCCCTGCATGGGCTCAGTGGAAGGGCTATGGCTGTTCTGACGGGGGCTGGGATCCCTGAAGGCAGTACAAGACATGTGTCAGGCACTTCGTCCCAAGCAGCAGATGCCACTTACTGTCAGCTGCAGTGCCAGACTGCACACAAAACAGCCAGATTGCACAGAAGACAGCAATATGTTGAAGAGCTGTGGAGCTTCCCTGGGCAGGGTTCCCTGCCCCCAGCAGCTAATGCCACCCCGCATATGCCAATGCTTGTTTCACATGCCAGGGCTGTCCAGCATCTATGGTGGTTCTTGCTTTATCTTCTTGCGGTCAAGCAAATTATGTACCTCAGCGCAGGGCTGCAACATGGATAGGCAGGGCAACCTCACCTTCCTGTCTGCTTAAGCACACAGCAACGCTCCACAAAGCAAGCCTTCCAGCAACCAGATGTGCGTGCTGGGCTGCCTGCTCATCTCTCACTCACCTGCTGGTGTCTGTCCGCCAGTATGGGATTTGTGCACACAGCAGGCATTTCTGGCACAAGCCAGTCCACGAAACAGGGCAGCCTGCACATCTCTCATCCGCCTGCTGCTCACTGACTGCTGGCTCAAGCACACATTCTGACAAAGGCCAAGAGGTGGCCACTCCGGCCACGAGCTTACCTCTCGTCCGTGTGCTCGTTCCACCTCTCCCAGAGCTGCCCTGCACACACAACTCCCATCCCCAACAAAGGCCCAAAGCGCAGAGGGGCAGGCTCACCTCTCATCCAGCTGCTTGTCCCTGGCTGCACAAATCCCCTTTGCCCCCGACCAGACCAACAGCCAGCAGTGAGTGAATCACCTCTCGTCCATGCGCTCATCCCTGTTCGCTGGCGTGGGGCTCCTGCGCCGCTCAGGGCTACCTGCAGAGGCAGGGCTGAGCTCCCGGCCCTCACCCCGGCTGCGCCTGTCCCGCTCCTCAGGGCTGCGGGACCGCCGCCGCCTGTCCCTGTCATCGGGGCTGAAGCTGTCCCTGCGACGCCTGAAAGTGCAATGCTCTCTGTGGGCTTCCAAGCACAGGAGCTGCAGGGCGGCCTTGCATCTTGGAGGCTTGGCTTGGCATGGCTCACACCGGACAGGGGTTGTGCGGCTTGAGATGGCTTGGCCTGAAGGCCTGGCTTGGTGCGCCCCGGGCCACATGCTATCTGATAAGGTTAACCAGGGGCTCGTCTGGCGCAGGCATTTGGCACGGGCTATGCATGCAGCTCCGCCAAGCTGGTGCATCAGGCGGGTGCTTTGCATGCGCAAGTGCAGAGGCTTGTCTTGCCTGGGGGATGCCCTCCTTTCGCGCCTCCTGTCATTGCGGTCATACGAGGGGGATCTGCAGTCCAGGGAAGAGCGAATCAGCTGGGAGACCCTGACCACCGGGGCTGCTACGGATAGCCTTCTGAGCACAAGCAAGGTGCGAGCCGAGCGGCAAAGCTGCCCAGCTTGGTGTGGCCTCTTATGTAGATGAGGCTGTGCATTGCACATCCGAGTCAAAATCGCCTGCTGGCTGCTTGGAAGGGCGCAGCAGTGCAGGTATCCTTCTTGTGAGCCGCATCGTCGCGGCAGCATGGCACAGCCCCAGAATCGACTCCCAAGCTGCTGATGACATGACCTTCAAGCTTACCTGCAATGGTGGGGCAGCGGGGTGGGGGGCTGCACCCAGGCCAACTGCAGCCTCAAGCAGGTAAGTCTCTGTGCTCACTTAAGGCGGCAAGGCAGTCTTGTAGGGCTGCACAGAGGCATGCTGCACGCTACTGTAAAGGGAGCACTCAGGCCACTCCTTGCACAGCCCACCTACGGCGGCGGGGCGGCGGCGTGGGGCTGCGCCTGGGAGCAGGGCGCCGCAGCTCATCCTCCAGAGGGCGTCCATCTGCCTCCCGTGCAACATACTCCACTGTGATGGTGCGGCCTACAGGCAGATCTTGGGCTGATGAGCTGTTTTTCGCTAAAGCAATGCCAATGAAGCCGCTCTTGCAGCCGCTGTCAGAGTCAGATGCCCCCAGCGCACTTCACTGTGATGATGC
This sequence comes from Asterochloris sp. CNOR1, assembly GCA_963969365.1. Classification (NCBI taxonomy): domain Eukaryota; kingdom Viridiplantae; phylum Chlorophyta; class Trebouxiophyceae; order Trebouxiales; family Trebouxiaceae; genus Asterochloris; species Asterochloris sp. CNOR1. Next base: position 1,248,600 of record OZ017756.1, on the reverse strand, counting down.
GGCCAGGCAGCGTGAGCAGAGTTGACGGGGCATATTGCATGAAGAGGAGTCCTGGGCAATATGGTGTCAGAGGCTTCCTGCTCATCACATGTGACCGTGATGGTGGCATGCTGTACGGCAAACAGGGGCAAGCTTGATGGGCAGCAGCAGAGACTGTTGTCTACTGTGGACAGGCAAGCAGGTGCCTGCCAGGCTGTGCTGGCTCTATGCCACTGCAGGCTGTGGCACCCACCACAGACATCCAGGTGCCCCGTCCTTGTGTGATCCTGAGGTCTCCAGCAGGACCACTTGCTGACATCAGCAGGCCCATGTGCTGACATAGACTCTCCAAAGCAGGGCAGGGGGCCGAAATGGGAGCACCCCCAGGCGGCTAGATGATGCTGCAAGGCAGTGCAAGTCGTGCACCCATGAAAGAGGTGGAAGCAAGTTGGACAACAGATTAGATGATCCTCCACCCAGTCCCACATGCAAGTGGCCAGACTTCACTCACCCATGAGGCGGCTGTGGTTGCAGGCCCGCAACGCCTCGGTGGCGTCCTCCACTTTCTCATATTGCACAAAGCCATAGTTCCTCTTGATCTGCATGCACACCAGCCCGTACTCAGCTGCACAAGCACCCAGAACGCGCCATGCTGTGGGAAGAAGATCAGGCTCAGCTCTGGCTGGCCCCACATGTGCAGGGCTACAGACCAAGTAAGGCAGCGTCCAAGGCACACAAAATTGCCCTGGTCCCAGGAGTAAGATGAGTTCCTTGAGACTAAAGCTAGCTGCCATGCTGCACACAGCTCAGGCGCGAAGCATGCGCACAAGCACCAAAAGAAGGCCGCACCTGCACGCTGCGCAGGCACCCATACTCCCAAGAGTGGCTTGCATGGCAGATCACCCCACACGACGCAGGTGCCCGCACTCCCCAAAGTGCAACACGTGCCCCCCCCAACAGGCACAAAGCCAAGGCGAGCCACACCTGCACACGGCGCAGGCGCCCGTACTCCCCAAAGTGGCGCTCCAGGTCGCGTTCGCGGCACTGGTCGGGGTCAAAGTTGACCACAAACAGTGTCTCGTTGGCTGCGGTGACCTTGCGACGCACATCCTCGCGCTTTTTCACCTCGCCGTCCCCCTGCAGGGTGGGTCAGTAGGTTGAGCTGAGGTGAGTGGGGAGAACATCTGGGCCTGTCTGCACAGGGGTGCAGAAGATGGTCCAGGCCTGTCTGCACAGCTACAGGGCTGCATAGGATTGTTTGGGCCTGCTGGCAGACCAGCTCCAAAGCTGAAAGAGTGCCCACTTTCCATAGCCACTTGCACTGGGGCCTGCAGGAGGGGCTCGACAAAGTCGTGATCACACCAGCTGCTGACCATGCTACGCGCCGCCTGTCAGCGTCAATCTGCAGGCAGAGCGTGCCCAACAAACAATCATATGCCAGCAGGAGGCAGCACTCTAAGAACCACAATGAGAAAGCCGGTTGAATCTTACCTTGGCCCACTCCACCCTCAGTCGGCGCCTGCGCACGCCGAACTCCTGGCTGCAGGCACGCAGGCCAACAGGTAAGCCATTGCTGGCGCCTGGAGTGATGAGACTTTTGACATGGAGCAGGTCATCCATCAGACGTATCACTTGAGCCTGCATCACTGCCTTCATGCCAGCAGTCTCACATTGCAGGACAACTTGCAGATATGCTGGCAGACCCCGAGCCCAGTATGGTTCTCTGTAAAGGCGGTGTATCAACCCAACATGCATGGCCCTGGCACAAGAGCCAATGTGCTCAGCAGGGTGAATGCTGATGCAACTTGCTTAGACTGAGCGCGGCAAGCAGAGCGTGCTTCAAGGCTGTGTGTAAGCAGAGGTGCACTTCATATTACAGGCCCTCACCCGTCAAGAGCCCTGGTTGCAATGTCATTTGTCAGGCAGCAATGCCAGCTTGCTTCAACAGCAGGCCCACATAGCTGCTGCACCAGCACATTGTTCAGAAAGCCCCTCACCCATCCAGCGCCCTGATTGCGTCATCACCGTCGCGCCTATCCTTCATGAAGACGAAGGCGAAGCCTGAGGCAGAGCAGAGGATATGACATTGGCATGGGTGTGGTGGATTGCAGTGGTGCTGGCTCTGTGTGGCTCATTGCCAGCGCTCCCTCCTGCCGGAAAGCTAGACAGGAAGTCAGTGGTTGGAGGTGGTACCAGGCTGTTCCGCCTGGGGTTGCCCGTGTGTGAAGGGAAGGAGGTTGGTGGTGGCGTGAGGTTGCCAGTGACGAAGAGCGAGGAAGCGAGAGGTTTTTGAATGCTTGTTGTGTGTGAGTGAAGCCCTGATGTGTGAGTGGAGGCCCCCTGTGCAATGTGCAGCTCTGGTTGGGCATGGCCGCGCGGTGAAGGAAGGTGGTGAGCGAAGTGGAGCAGAGGTGCGATGGTCAGGGAGCGAAATGGGAAGAAGTAGGCCCAGGGCAGGGGGTGAAAGTGGAGGTCCCCCGGAGGACTTGTGGCCAATCTGCCGCACAGCAGGCACGCGCGGTCAGCTGCCAGAGCAGATAATCAACCAAAAGCCACAAAAGCAGCGAGCAGGAGCATGGACGAGGCCAATGATCATTGAAGACCCCACGTCATGACAGCGCAGGGGGCAAACACATTGAGCACAGCCCTGTAGGCGCCACCCTACTTGTGATCAGTGAGGCATGCTCACCCGTCTTCATGTCCAGGCGCTCAATTGGGCCAAACCTGTCAAACAGGCGCTCCACATCCCGCGGGTTGGCATCATACTCAAAGTTGCCTGCAGTGTGCTCAACATGAGCTTCAACAGCATGAATTCCTGCAGTTCTGGGCCGGCTGCGCAGCTGGAGGCCGGCATGGCAGCTCGATGTCTGCAGGCGCCAGCGGCGAGGCTCACCGCAGAAGACGGGGCGATCTGGCTTGTACTTGTCGCTCATTGCTGATTGGCTGATGTTGCAGTGCCTCTGGCTCCGGCCTGAGAAAAAAGCAGATGCCAGGTTATTGAGAGTCCAAAGCCCTCATGCTGTGCTGCCCAGCTTTGGCTTCAGGCTGGCAACAATGGCTAAGAAGAGCTGTACATACCGCACAAGGCAGGTCAACCTGGCAAGGCTACTCCATCTGGCAGTGACAAGGCCACCCAGTGCCACTTTGCCACTCCAATCCGGGCCTCAGCCCGCCACTCCTCATGACAGAGCTTGCGCCAGGTGCGACAGAGGGCTGCTGAGAGGGCGCAGCAGCAAGTGATAGCACCGCCAGCACAGTGGCGCACCGTATGCCCCACAGGCAATGGTGGCCAGAAGCGGCAGAGGCAGAGGTTCTTGAGAACGCAGTTGAAGTCCCACAGTCACCAGCTGCAGCAAGCAGCAGCATCGTCGGTCTTGGTGACAGCACGCCTGCCGCCCAGCAGCCGGCTGGGCAGCCCTCTGCTGCAAGCGAAGCACCAGGGGAGGACCTGAGCTGGGGCAGTGCGCTGCTGGGCACCGTCAAACTTGCGGGGGCCGATGCAGTGCAAGCTGGCGCAGATGCAATGTGCTCGCTGCTGCCAGGCATGGCCTCCAGTGGCAGCAGCTTGGTCCCAGCAGAGGTCTTTAAGCCCATTGGACCCCACAGAACAGCAGCCAGGGATCTGACTCAGGTGAATCGCAGCACCTCCGCAGGTCAGCGGCAGCCAGCCTCAGCTGCGAAGGGCCCAGGTGCGGGGGAGGAGGGGATGTCTGCGGCCAGTGCAAAGCAGCAAGTGGCTGCCGGCAGCAGCCAGGCCAGATCTGACAAGCCGGCCAGCGCTGCTGCGGGTGATGCAGCCAGCATCAGGAGCCTGCTGCAGGACAGTTGCCAAGCGCTAAACAAGTGGAAGCAGCCCCTGACCATACATTATGTTGGACTGTTCTTAGATCCCCTGAGCCATGCTCGCGTGCTGAGCCTGGCGCCTCCAATCTTCAGCAGCCTCAGCGCCGATCACACTACCCTGGTGAGCCCACCAGTCTTTAGTCTCATATCTTCAGATTGCAAAATTGTACATATCTGCTGTTGTGGGCAATGCTCAGCTCGCTCGACGGCGGCAGTGCCAGGCGTGTTGGCTGGGCATGGACTATGCTGCCTGGCAAGGTGAGGATTCTTGCGCTCAGCCATGAGGGACTGTGGCTGTCCTGGTGCAAAAGGTACCCGACCAGACCCTCTCTGTCATCTTTGCTCCAAGCATGGAGGCCAATTTGCGGTGCATGCCTGGCAGCGCATGAGCTGTGTTGCCATGTTGGCTGCGTTGTCTAGTTATGCTTGTCAACTGCTGCTAATGCAAATTGTGCACGCCAGCTGTGCCCCATGGGCTGCAGATGTACCAGCCCAGCCTGGATGAGGTGGAGGCGCTACCGCTGGGGAGGGAGCAAGATGTCACAGTGCTGGGGATTGCCTTCGACACCCAGGCACAGGTCAGCCTGCCACCCTAAACTTCATGCAACTGCCCAGCTGTGCACATCAAGCACACTCCTCATGTCAGCCGCAACTTCAGAGACTACAGTGTTGTACAGCAGCACACAGCCTCAGATTGTTATGTGCAGGGGCAGATCAGGTGCCATGTGGCGTACAGCAGGCCGCAGGAGGCCCCATATATGCTGCACCGCCTTGGTCCGGCACTCATGCAGACGTGACTTGGAGAATCACCCTTTGCACTGCATGTAGGCACTGGCCATCTCCTGCCCTGACTGGATGGCAGAGATGCTGGCCCCAGATGGCAGGACGCCCCACATCACGGTCTCCACTGCTCCTGGAGTTAAGGCCAAGGTGTCCAGTGATCTTGTGAAGGCAGCTCTGAAGGGCAGTCGCCGCGTGTCCTATCTGAAGGTCCCGGAGGAGCTCAGGCGAGCAGCCAGGGCGCATGAGACTGTGCATGACAGCCAAAGCATTTGTAAGCACCTTCCTGATCAGGCATAGTGCCACAAAGCTGCCTGTTTTGAACAGCAGCAATAGCGGCTCAGCAAGGCCAGTCAGCCTCAACATTGCCCTGGCATAGGTTGCATGCATTCCTCATCTGTGCAGGATGGGGATGTCCTGCCATTTTCTGAACGAGCAGCCTTGTTGAGTCAGCTTTCTCTCTGGCAAGACAAGAAGAACCTGACACTTTATGATGTTTCCTCTGCAGGCTGACTGGGCGCATCGGCGTCAGGCTCAGCAACCGCCGTGTGGTGCACAGCATGGAGGAGCTGCATGAGGCATTTTGCGCCCCAGCTCAGCCTGGGCCGCAGGCAGCTGCCAACAGCCTTGCCGCAGAGGCCCTGAGCCTGGGCCAGGGCCAGGGTGCTGGGAAGTCTCGGGAGGAGGTGGGCGGGGTGCCGGCCAAGCCCCAGCAGCAGCAGCAAATTTGCCCACCAGGGCTTGACCTTGCTGCTGCTGAGGGCGCTGCTGCCGCTGCTGGCACCCAGTCAGAGCCTGACGACGCAAGGACCAGCAGCACAGCAGACAAAGCTGCTCTGGATGCCCCGCCTGGGTTTGGGCACCTCAGCCTGACCGCCTCAGGGCAGGCCAATGCAGCAGGGCCTGCATCTGCAACACAAGCCCTGGCACGCCAGCAGGTAGCCCTGCGCGCCGCCCGCAGCACAGCAGAGCCTGGCAATTCTGCAGGGGCAGCTGCCACACATGTTCAGGAGCCAGTAACAGCAACAGCATCAACTGATGCTGCTGCTGGCCATGGGTTGGAGCCAGAGGAGGACCCCCTGGCTGCTCTGATGGAGCTGGATGCAGAGCTGGAGCGCAAGAACCGGCGCCAGCAGCGCCGCGCCATGCAGGTGGGCTGAGTGCCTACATACACATGCGTCGGTGGTGGTGACAGGCAAAGCAAGTGGGCTGGCTGACAGCCAGTCGCAAAGTTTGCATCAATGCCGCAAAAGCTTGGAGATAAGCTGGATAGCTCAGGTTCGGTGTCTCACGCAGGCAGTACTGGCGCGGCTTGATGCCTGCTGACCCTTTGGGTATGGCCGGCGGGCCGCACCGTGTGAAATGACAAAGCTGTTACTGGATGCAGGAAGCAGGTGGCAGGCTGCATGTTGCAAGTCTCCTTGGGCGATGTGGTGCAATCTTGTGCCCTCTGCTGCCCTGCAGGCTTCGGGCAAAGCCTCACCAGCTGAGGCGCAGTCGCTCAGGCAGGCCAGGTCTATCACCACCCGGCGGGCTCAGCCCAGTGAAGTGTCCCACCTATACGGTTATGGGGGCGGCTCTGTGGTAGCTGCCAAGGACCCGGACTTTGACCGGTCCCGCTACAGCGGAGCGTCTTTGGTCAGGGCCTCCCCAGACCCCAACTTTGAGCGCTGGGAGGGCAGCTCAGGGCTACTGCCTGTCTCTAGCGCCAGGCAGCAGCACCCCAGCTCGCCTGTGGCCAGGGCAAGGCGAGCGGGAAACGGACTCCTGTCGGGTGCAGATGGGCAGCTCTGGCAGGAGCCGGGCTCTCCTGTGGCCCAGCTGCTGGCAACATCGCCCTTCAGGAGCAGCAGTGCTGGCGCTGCCACCTTGCCTGGAGGGGTCAGGGTGCTGCAGCGAGGCCAAGCGCAGCCTGCAGCCGAGCCTGCTGCTGATGGCAGCCCAAGCGCGCCTCCAGGGCCTGGGCCCAAGGGTCTGCTGCAGGCATGGCAGTTGGGTGTGGGAGGACCTGGTGACAGCAGCAATGGTGCCCACACCGCAGGCGGCGCTGTGGCCGTGGGCAGCAAGGATGCAGGCGCTGGGGCTCCTCGTGGTGAGCCTGGCAGCGCCGTCAGTGCTCTTGTCGCCCACATATATTGACTGTGCTGCCTGGCAGTACTTGCAGTGAGCTCCACTGTGGACACACGGCAGAGCATCAGCACAGCAGGCCTTCATGCAGCAGCTGCCCCTCCTGCCTGCAAGTACCAGTGGGTCCAGCTGTTGCAGGCGCACTGAAGAGCTTTGCTGGTGCCTCGCTGCTCACTTGAGGCTTCCCTCTGCAAGTCCTGGTGTCCCTGCTGTGCAGGCACAGTGGAGATTCCTGCTGGAATCCCTCAAACAATGCCCAGCACCCCAGCCCCGGAGCCAGACCCTATCCAGCTGCTCATGTTGGACATGAAGGCTGGGGAGCTCATGCAGAAGGTGCCAGGGCTGCAGGGCCCTGCGGCACGCCATTTACTCAAGGTAACTTGCCTTTCTTTGCTTGACCTGCTGCTCTGAATTGTGTGGCAGAGCTGCAGCACTGCCCTCTCCGTGTCTTGTTCAGTGCACCCACTCAGGCCCCACAAGTCAGCTGCTGCTTGAGACCCTTCAAGATATATGACAACTGCAGGACGCAGCAGCGTCTCTGCTTGGCAGGATGCCATCGTTACACAGCAGGCTGTGGCTGTGCAGTCAGCCACCATGCTGACTTTGTTGCATGAGTGATGTGTTGGGTGGCAGAACCACCTGTGTCGAGTAGCATCTGAGCTGTTTTGCCATGCAGATGGCCAACAGTGAGGTGGCTACCGCTGTCAGCCTGCTCCAGCAGCTGCATGGGGAGCTCTCCACATGTGTGGCCGCCCTCAACGCTGTGCATGGCAGCGGGGGGCTCATTGAGGCCCAGCCTGTAGAAGGTGTAGCCCATGTGAACGCCAGCCAAGCAAGCGCTTCAGACGCTGCAGCTGCCGGCAGCAGATCTGCCTCCCCTGCTGCACGGCCGAGTGGCGACGAGTCTGATGGTGAGACCACAGCTCATCAGCATACAGGGGTCCAGCAAGACAAGGCAGGTGCAGCATATCATGGGACTGCAGTGCTTCTTGTTTTGCAGCATGATTTGTTAAGCTGACAACCAGGAGAGCAGAAGCCCTGCTGCAATCTGCAGTGGCATTCCAAAAAAAGAAGTCTGCTGCCTGCACCTGCAGGGGACGGGCTGCAGTCTTCCGCAGTGGCAGCTGCTGTAGAGGAAGTGAATGCAGTCATTGCAGAGCGCAAAAAGGTGGGTGCAGTGGGGTCCCGCCTCGCGTGCCCGATGCAGCAGTGCCAGTTGAAGACCCCTGATCTGACAGCCAAAACATGCTGGGGTGATGCCTGAGCAGCAGGCTGCGGCTGCCTGGAGTGCCCTCGTGGTTCAAAAAGCAGCTTTCCTGCCGTGTAGGCTGGTTCCAGCTTAGAGCAGAAGCTGTCTGAGGTTGCTGCTTTGTACTTGCACTGCTGCTGCGCTGGTGCCTGTATGGCGGGCTGCATGCTTCCCTGGCTGTGTTTGGGTCCACCTGCTGAGGCCACTGTGCACTGGCTGCAGCACATGAGCACGGCTGACCAGCAGCGCAACGCCTTTGACCTGCACATCGCTGCACAGAAGACCTACACAGAAGCTGCACGCCAGGCACTGGACAAGGGTGAGCGTCAGCAGTGTTTGGTGCAGCTGGTCTGCAGCTATGAAACTTGATGCTCTGCTCTATGGTGGGTCAGCGTTCAGGGAAGATGTGGCATGCGGCATGCACTGACCCTGTAGATGCTATCACTGCCTGCTACTGCATGCATGCACAGGCAGGTGTTTTAAGAATGCAGTGCTGCAGGACATGCCCAAGTGCAGGGCTGCGACTAAGGCCAGGCCTAAGCCAACTGTATCTCAGATGCTGAGCTGCCGCCAAGCCAAGTGCATTCTTCTGCACCCATGCAGCCAGCCTGATTCCTGCACATGGTTACACCTTGTGTGTCTGCCTCTTGCAGGCCAGGTGGAGCTATCCCGGGAGCTGAACAACAAGGCACGGGAGTTTGCAGAGCTGGCCAGGGAGGCACGGCAGCGCGCCAATAAGGCTGCCTATGACAGCAGCAATGTAGGCGTGCTCAACCGCCATAAGGTGAGTGGGCAGTGGCTATGGGAGGCGTGCACCTTGCCACAGGAGTGGCTTGCTAAGGCAATCACCCAAGGGCAGCATGGTGGCTGCGCGGTCACTGCATTGCCTTCAGCTCCAAGAGCTTGCTGCACAGCAGGCATGCTTGCCAGCAGAGCCTGCTGCTCATATGCCTAGCTGTGATTTGTGGTAAACTGCTTTGCCTGCGTGTGAGGCAGACGAAGGCAGCGTCGCTTTTCTGCTTTTGTGGCCATCATGTCTGGCCCTCTGGATCTGCATGGCCTGTGCTCAGACACCAATGGCCCTCCCTTGCCCTGCAGGTGGACCTGCACGGCCTGCATGTGGAGGAAGCCTTGGAGCGCTTAGAGCACCACCTCGTGACGCTAGGCGGTCTGGGCTCTCCAGGCGGCATCCTGCTGCAGGTGGAGCCAGCCCGCATGACCTGCCATGCTTGCCAACATCCCTAGTTGCCAGCCTTGCTGCCTCAGGCTGTGCCTTGTCATTGATGATGCCCACCGTTCATGTGCGTTCGCCAGCCTTGCTGCAGATAGTGCAGCTCCTCAGGCAACTGTCCTCCACCTTGCATTCTTCTGTGCAAACTGATTTCCAGCTTGTGTACTGTCCCCTGCAGGTGGTCACGGGGCAGGGCAAGCACAGCCTGCAGGGCAAAGCCCGCATCCTGCCAGCCGTCATTCGCTACCTATCCGAGGCGGGGTGGCCCTACAGAATGGAGCCTCAGAACCCTGGTGTCCTGCTTGTCAACATAGGCGGGCAAAAGCGCTTCTGAGGTGTTGCCCTGCATGGTGCTGCGCGCTGAAGTTGATGCTCACACCCGCCCAGCACCTACCTTCAGGCAGGCCCTTGGTGCGCCTGCAGCTCAATCTTGAGTCTGGCGTTTGTGCAGGATGCCTCAACAGGCAGGGCCAGCATAGCTGCAGACACAGGTCAGTTCGCATGGAGCTTCTAGAGCTCCTGGCGCAGCAATGCAAGGCAGGCAGCTCAAGTTATTTAGCAACTCTGGAGCATTTGTGAACCCCAAGACTGAGCCTGCTGCACGCTGCTGCAGGGAACACCGGGGGACAGCACACCCTTCTAGCCCAGGGAGCTTGACGGAAAACGGCCTCTGACAGGAGGCATGCTGGTGGATTGCAGTGGTGCAGCTGGGAATTGTGATTCAAACAATCACATGGGGACACTTCTTGAGGCACTTGGCAGTCGATAAACCATCACACTGATTTGCCAGCTGCTGGGGACTATGTGGCATGTCCGCTGTGTCTTGTCATCTGCAGCAGAAGCCTTGGCTCTCAGCATTTGGAGCTCCTGACTGCTTGAAAGTGAGGGCTCTTGTCTGGCCAGGCTTGCCTGGACATGTCATCACCTTCCTGTCCTAATGATGGAATTGATGTTATTTTTGACATCATGTGCCTGTGCCAGAGTTGCCGCTGCAGCAGAATTACCAGCCGTGAGAGGCAGGCAGCGGCACTCTCCATAACCAGTCAATCACTGACCTGCCACAGCCAGCACAATGATCTGCCAGACCACCTGCATAGTATCAGCTTGACGTCAGGCAGCACGGCAGGGAAAGCACTGCCGGCAGTGGAAAGGTTGTCAAGCTCACCAGGAAGGCTACGATCGCCATGATTGGCGTCGAAAGGCCGCGTTTGGGTGCACCTGGACGCATTGAGCCAGCTTATACAAGCTTCAACCCGGCTGGCATGCTCCTGCAAGTCCCCTGCAAACCTGGGTATGAGGACTCCATGGCAGCAGGAGGAGCCACGACTGCGATGTGAGCTGCTTGCTCACGCTCTGCTCTCTCTGAGTGAAGGAACGCTTTTGACAAGGAAGGAAAGTTGCGCAACCTCAGAAGAAAATGTCATGCTGAGCATTGCTGCATGGTCCTGGGATTGAAACATTTCCTCCAGAAGTATGCGTCTGTTTTTTCGATGTTGTGTTGTGACAACCATTCAGCATTGGGCAGCGCATCTCTGAAGATCCAGCATTCCAGCTCAATGTTTTGCAAATGGCTGTGGTACCTGCAGACGTCAACAGGCAGCATGGATCATGGCACCAAGGTCATCCTTTGCATGACAGCCAAGCAAGAAGCACTTCACCTGCCAGCCTTGCGGAACAGCTCCATGTGCATGGCACATGGCTGCAGCAAGTGGTCGTGGCTGAGGCTGCGCTGTGCCGCATGAAAAGCCTGCAGACACAGACTTGGGGGAGTCGTGCACATGCAGGTGCCTGACATGCGGGACAATGTCTCCACAGGACACTGCACACAGCCTGCAGCTCTAAACTCCAGCATACCAGGTCTTCGACATCCAGCAACGACCCATGCTCAGCCCAGGTGGAGCCATCTGGCAGCTGGTACAGCGCGTAAAGGTTGGACCAGCTGATGAGGAAGTCTTCTGTGCCAGGGGATGCTGAGGGGCTGGGACCTGCACACAGAGCAGCAGCTCATGCTGTGGAGCTGTGTTTGTGCTTGACACAGTGTTCAGAGCTGACACCCGCACACTGGCCAGCAGCTCCTGTGAGTACCACTGCAAGCAGTGCTGAAGGGTGAGGCCCTGCACCTGGGCACGCAAAAGCTTCAGGCATAGGCTGTGATGCAGGGTCTTGCCAGTCATGTCAATGTCCTGCAGCTGCAATTGCGTTCAGAGGGGACAGGCTGCAGGCAAGGCTCAAGCAGGCGCTGTGCTCCAGAGGGGACTGGGCCACTGCGTGACCACCGCTTACCAAGATTGAAGGATGCACAGTGGGTCCTGTCTGCCAAATCAAATCTGAAAGTCTGTGTAGGATCGTCTGGGTCCACCACGTGAGCCTGCTTGAAGAACTTGATTCCTGCAGGCAGGGCTTCTACTCAGGCCCAGCCAGCAGGACAGCTTTGCAGCAGGCCACAAGATGGCACCAGAGATGGAGCCTGTATGCGGCGCAGTCTGGGTGACATGGCAACTTGGTCTGCTGAAGGCTGCAGGGATTGCCTGGCAGGCCCTTCTGCTTAAGGTGCAGGAACCACCTGACATGGTGGTGTGCAGGACGGTGGCGGTGGAGCAGCATTGCAAGCTAGCTCACTTGTATCTGCACCATGTTCCTGGCCGAGTCAGGCGCTTGGTTCTGCACCAAAAGCCTTGCAGGCGCATGCTGCTGTGCAACATGGTGGCCGCTGACGCGCAGCCCACCTGCCAGGCTGGGTAGTCGGTGGGCCTGCTGCCCTGTGAAGCCCACCGGTGGGCGCCTCAGGGGACTGAGCAGCTGTACACGGGCGTCGCCACCGGCTCTGCCTGCTGCCCTGTATGGCAGTCAATGGTGCTTAGCTGCGCTCATGGTTCTCAAAGGGGTCAGGCTCACCCCTAGCACCCAAAACTTGTGCAGTGTTCAAGGGCATGGCAGGGCATGCATACCAACCTGGCAATAGATGGAGCACGAGCCATACCACAGGCCACATGATCAGGCTGCAGTGGATCTGCTGCCAAGCAGCAGAGCACACTGTACACTGGACTTGCTAGCGCCTGAGCTCACAGTGTTCTACAATCCACCTCTACAAATCAGAACCAGAGGCTGCTGGGCTCATCTGTGGTCTACGTCTACAGATGAACATCATGAGGAGTTTAGACAGCACAGACCTCCTGTCAAGCCCTAGACATCAGCATTTCGAGCTGACCTGTGGTCAACCTCCACGATTGAAGAATCCAGGTTGGGCAGGCTGCTCTCCAAGGCAGTGGCCGCAGTGCTCTGGAGGGCAGGGTCAGCTGTCAGGTGGCGCGGGAGCACAGGGACCGGCAACATGCTGCTCGCCAGCTGAGCCACCGTCTGAGCACTTGCTGGGGGTGCCACCCGCGGGCCTATCGGGGCAGGCGGCACGCTGCTCACCACCGCAAACCCCAACTGTACATGTGCTGGGACTGCCACCTGCGGCACCATCTGGGCAGGAGGCATGCTGCTTGCCGGCTGAGTCAGCCTCCCAGCACCTGCTGGGGTTGCCACCGGCGGCACCATCTGGGCACGGGGCACACTGCTCCTCGGCTGCGGTCCCATGAGGGCATAGGCTGAGCTGGTCATCTGTGCCCCCAGCTGGGAAGGTGACATGCTGCTCATCAGCTGTGCCCTCAACTGCCCACCCGCTGTGCTTGCGGTCTGGGTCGGGGTTGAGGGTGCCATGTCGCCAGACATACTTCTCCGGGTCAGCCTGCTGGGGGATGCCATCTGCCCGGCAGGCGCTGAGCTGTCAGCCTGCACATTCTGCGGAGCCAAACAATCACCAGCCTGAGACTTGCGTGCACAACACATCAGGGCAGGCTTGGGCACATGAGTGCGCGTCCACCCAGCAAGTCTTCAGGGAGCATCGCACCCCATGTGCCAGCTGCATTATCTGCAGGCAGGTGCTGAACTTGCTGCTGTGACCCACACGCCATTCTGGCACCATGTCACCAACCGGGTGACGCCTCCTCCCCGCAGGGAAAGCACAGCAGCTGTGGCACAGCTGCTGAGCCAATGCCTGGACAGCTTGCTGATGTGCTGAGCAAGTTCTCTGATGTGACTTGCAGATGCTGGCTGGCCTCCAGCAGCTTGGCAGGAAGCCAGGCCGGCCCCGCACCTGCTCGAAGCAATGTCATGCTCCCTCAAGGGCGACTTGCCTGTGGTGGGTGCCACATGTACTGGGCAGCAAGATGCAGCACGCAGGGTGAGCGTCCACTGCCCAGGATGCGAGAAATGTCGCTCCACGACATGCCCGCAGAATAGGCTTGGCAGATGAGTCTGCAGCGTTGAGGTGAGCGCCTCATCAGTAAAGGCAAAACACGCAGGTAGTTGAGGTACCATATTCTGACATGCGCACATGCCCTCATCCTGTGAGATGGGTGGGGTGTAGGAGCCCCGCTTGCACATGGCTGCCTCCTGCTCATCACTCCAGCCATGCAGCAGGGACTGAGGCAGCTCTGTGGCCAGATTGAAAGCCATGCTGAGTCACTTCTTCTTCTTAATGTAGGGTCTGTCAAAAATCCAAGCAAAGTGACACCAGAACTTTGCCGATCTGCACGAGCAGTCATGTTCAGCTTCAGGATCCTCCTTACCTCCACTCTGAGGTGAGGTGCATGCCCGGGCCATGTCCTGCAGGCTGCATCATTGCAGCTCCGACCTGCTTCACTGGAGGCCCTTGTCCTTCTGGTGCCATTCACGATCTAGGCAATCTTCGTCAGCTGCATGAGACCTTCAGGAGAGCTGCCAATCTATGCTGAAGTACAGCTCAGCAGCCAGTCATCTTTATGTGTGAGGCCTTGTGCATGCAGTCAATGCACACTATGTGCTGTACCTGCAGTTTGGTGTTTGGACTGTTGTTTCCGGCGTTCCATTCATTCGAAGCAATCGAAAGTTCCACCAAGACAGACGACCAGCAGGTGTGCACAGTCACTGGGGAGCGGGGTGCATGTGAGAGTGGGGCCGCATGTGGGGTCGCCTGATGAGACAAAGAGCCAGAGCAAGCTGCAGCCAACTCCTACCGCTGGCCCTGACACTCTCACTCGCTGCAGTGGCTGGTCTATTGGCTGCTCTATGCAATCCTGCAGATGTTGGAGTCAGCATTGTGGCCCGTCCTGAAGTGGTGAGCCATTCAGCAGAGTGACTCGGCAATGTCTGCAATAGCCGGCTCCGCCCTGCTGCCGTGTCAAGTGCCTGCCCTGCCCTGCTGCAGGATTCCTCTGTACAAAGAGCTGAAAGTTGGCATCATCATGTGGCTGGTGCTGCCCCAGACCAAGGTGAGTTGGCCGCTGCATGCGCAATCACACATCAATGGCTACCCTTGCAACTCAGCATGCTGCTGAATTTCGCACGCCTGTCTGTTTACAGCGCTGCTTGCCTGTCCCTCGTGGAGGCAACTCACCTTCCCGCCAGCCTATTTTGATGTAGCTTCAGCCCGCATGCTAATGCACCACCCCTGCTGTGCAGGGCGCCGCCTGGCTGTACGAGGCCGTCCTGCGCCCCGCCATGCACCAGCTGCGTATTCAGATGCAAAAGGTGCCTGCCCTGGAGCGCCTGCTGGCCCAGACAAAGCAGCAGGGAGGCAATGCCCGCACGCCATACACTGGCCAGAGCAGCCCCGCACAGCCCACCTCTTACCCCTCCGCGGCTTCTGGTGCACCCCGCCACGTGGAGTGATGCAGCAGTCTTGCTTGATGCTGACACCCAGCTGGCAGCCAAGCAGTCAGGCTCACCTCCACAAAGCTTGCTTCCCATGAGTTGTAAATTTGACATAACATGCAGGGTTTGACTGAGCCATCGGAAAGGACATCGATGGCCACCAGAAATTTGTAATGCTCATGGCCTTCCTCTGTGATGTTAGAGGCAAAGCTCCAGTTCCTGGCTTGTGGCCACAAGGAACCTGACCTCCCTCTCAGACAACGCGCATGGCATGGTGCAGGTTGGGCACATCCTCCAGAGTGCTGATAGGGGGAATGTGCCCTAAGGCTGGTACATGAATTGTCAGTTTCCAGCTGCATAAGACTTATGGATCTGCTGGTCTATGCAAGTGGTGCACAGCTGAGGGTCTGTAGGGTAGCCCCAGTCCTCTGGTCTGTGGCATCTTTGTCCTCCACTCGAAAGTCCTGCAGTGAAGGTTGGCGATTTAGCAGCAATTTGCCACTGGGTGCAAATTTCTGCCTGCTTTTTGATGAGGGTATGGGCAGTGCTGCATTGCAGCACCTACATCAGAGGCTGCTCCCACACGGAGGTGTGGCACTTTGACCTTCCTCTGGCGGCCCAGAGCATATCAAGGATGCCATTGACACAGCACTCACTGTCAGAGTAGCGCTGATATGTGGGGCATTGAAGTTTTTGCCACCTCAGTAGCACAGGCTCTGGCTCTGCTGGCAGCCATGCCTGCAAGTGGGCATTGTAGCGCAGCACAACCAGACCACTGCAGGCCGCAGCACAACCACACCACTGCAGGCCGCAGCACAACCACACCACTGCAGGGCCCAGCACAACCACACCACTGCAGGGCGCAGCTCAACACTCTGCAGCTCCCCACGGGCTGCCTCAATGGGTAACAGCAGAATCTTCCCCTGGGCATGAAGCCAGCAGCAAACACTCAAGGTTGCCTGCCTGCTTGCAGGAGATGATGGTTGACCTTGAGCAGATGCCCAGCTGTGCACACCTGTGTGACATACTTTGGGAGAGCTCACAAAGGTGCAGTCAGCTCCAGGGATCAGCCTCACCAAGATCACACCTGGCCTGCCCCTGCCCAGGCCTTGCGTGCCCTACCAAGGCTGGTACCAGTTCAGCCACACCTCCGTCATCACAAGGGGATGGCCTCCAAACATGCTGCTGGCGGCGGACCTCACAGCAGCTGGCCGCCAAGTGCACAACTGGAGATTCAGCTAGGACCCGCAGAGCTGTCCCAAAAGAAATTCAGCCCAAGGGTCAACTGACAGGGCAACTGCTGACCCCCATCCGAAGGGGATGTGACAGCACCAGCCTGATACAGACTCTCATTGACAAGGACGCCCACAGCTTGAGTTCCTCATCTGAAACGTGCACGTCGTGCTCCTGAACTTTGGCCAGGCGGACAGCAGGCTGCTCATGTTGGCCCTGAACCTGACTGCTGGTGCGACATGCAGTTCCTGGTGAGCCATATTGCTCAAGCCCTCACCTTCAATGTTGTGGTACTTCTGGCAGCAGACATGTGGCTATTGAGACAGTGTGTCCTCCTCATGTCATGCAGGGCCAGGGCTGCACGCTGTGCTGCTCACAATTCTAGGACCTGCACACTGACGAGCTGCTGCCCGGAAGGTTGTCCCTGGCAGTACGCTGCTGCACCCTGGCTGCCATGCCATGAACACGCAAGTCTGGCTTCTCTGCACCTGTGCATTGGGCATTCATGGGGTGCTGGGCAACTGATGGGACCGCTCTGCAACTCAACGTCGTTGTGCCAATTTGGGAGGAGGCATGGGCAGTTCATGGCCTGCCCGAGATCAATGAGTGATGTGCTCTACATGACTCTGATTGGACCCCCAAGTTTGCCTGCTGGCCACATCAGAGAGAGATTGAGTCGAATACCTGAGATTGAGTCGAATACTAAAACCAGATAGGTCACATCCAGATCTGACGAAACCCTGCACTGCCGGCGCAACAGCAACAGTTTTCTGCTGCCATGTCTCTGCCAGCAGCTTATCGGATGCAGATGGGGGAGACCAGGTAATGCCAACATGCAGATTTCAGTCAATCTGCAAATCTTCTGCTTCTCAAAGCTGAGCACTGAAAGCATTGTGCATTCTGGAGGGCCATGCACAAGCAATGCAGGCCAATGTTGCCTTTGGCAGCTGTGCTCCCCTCTCCCACTGTGGTGCAGTGCAGCCTATTGTCTCTGTGTTTGCAACACAAGGCATGCCTGCCATGGTGCTCTGAACCTGTCTTCCCGGTGCCCTGCTGCAGCACCTTCAAGCAGGGCGCTCCATGCCCAGTCGCGCATGGCACACAGCTGCAGGCCCGCCTCAGGAGAGCCTCAAGGTGCAAGCGGCAGCGCCTGTGCACGTCAGCAGCTGCCGCAGTGGAGGCGCCTGCCAAGACAGCCACAGTCAAGATCGGCACCAGGGGTTCACCCCTCGCGCTAGCACAGGCTTACATGACCCGTGACTTTCTCAAGGCAAGCAGGCAGCCGTGCAAGTCCACATGCAGCAACGCTTATGCTGTGCGCTAGCACTGCCGGGCTGCGGGACTGCAGCAGACCAGAGCTCAACAGCGGTTGGAATATGTGGGCACTCGGTTCTCTGGGCTTAGTTTGGGCCCGAGCTACCATCAAGTGCGCCCCTCCCTGGCCAGTTCGCTTAGACCAAGGCTCCGGGCAGCCTGGATCAATGCTCACCATCGGCACCCACCTGCAGTCCAGCATCCCCGGCCTGTGCAAGAAGGCAGGCCTTTCAACTGTAATTGAGCTTATTGTCCTCCGACTGGTCATTTGCACCCCTTGCCTTTGCCTGCAGTTCAGCATGCCTCGCCTGCACATGGAGCTCCCTTGAGGGTGCCAGACATTAGAGACTGACCATTCTGCATCCTTGCCTTCGCCTGCAGTCCAGCTTCCCTGACCTGCGCGAGGAGGGCGCCCTCGAAATTGTTGTCATCAAGACCACGGGGGACAAGATCCTAAACCAGCCCCTGGCTGACATCGGTGGCAAGGGCCTGTTTACCAAAGAGATTGACGACGCCCTCATGAGCGGCCTGGTGGACATTGCAGTGCACTCCATGAAGGTGAGATTATCCACTGAACATCTCATGGCCATGTGCGGGGCGCTGGGTGCAGCATTGAGCTTGTGCGCGAGCGTGCTGGTGGGCAGCGCAATCAATCTGCACTCAGGTCCAGCCCAATATGGCCCTATCTGTAAAAGTAAGGGCCTGTTCACCCAACAGAGATAAAGTGACCTCTGAGCGGGATGGTCGACCTTGTAACTGACTCAACGAAGATGCGTCTACAGCACGTTGGGCAGTAATCAGCGCATGGGGATGGGTGTGGGGAGGGACTAAGAGCATGGGGCATTGTGGCCCTGTTCTTTGGGTGCTGTGTCTCCTCCCTACTTCAGAAAGACTTGCATCGCATTGCATGGAGGTTGAGCATGGCTGTGCGCTCAGAAGGGGTACCAGGATGTGTGCTCAAGGGATGTTGTCAGGAGCCGTTGGCCATTGGGGCCAGGTGGTGCCAAAAAAGGGAATTGTCTTAGTGGCCCAGTCCAGCCCTGCATGGTGGCCTGCCCAGCAACAGCTGCAGCCTGGTTGCTGTCCCTGCCTAGCGTCACTTCAGGATGTCCCAGCTTCCTGCCCTCCTGCAGGATGTGCCCACCTATCTGCCCCAGGGGATGATCCTGCCCTGCAACCTGGAGCGTGAGGACGTGCGCGACGCTTTCATCTGTCCCTCGGCCGACACTTTGGCTGAGCTGCCCGCGGGGAGCAAGATTGGCAGCGCCAGCCTGCGGCGGCAGGTCCAGATTCTGCACAAGTACCCCCAGCTGCAGGTGAGGTAGCAAGGGCAGGAGATGGTGTCACTCGTGGGGCCTAGCCGTAGTGTAGAGTGCTAGGGGTGACAAAGCCTGCAGGAGGTTGCAGTCCTGTTTGAGCTCAGCAGCAGCCCTTCAGCAGCGCTGCAGGATGAGTCTGCATTGAGCTGCATTGAGTCAACTTTGCTGATGCGGTCTTTGGGTCCCGACCAGGGTTTGCAGAGACTGGGGAACACGGCTGCAGCTTGAGAGCTGACAAGACTGCCCTTCCCAGCTCAGCTGCTTGTGCATCAGGATTGAGACCCCTGCAGAAGTCGACCCGACTGGACGTTGCAAAGATCCACCAACCATGCTGCTGTGTCGTGTGGAAGTCATCATCTTAAACATGCAGGTCTGCCTGCGCAAGCCCAGACCAAGGCATCTGCTGCAGACCTGCCTGCGTGAGCTGGACCAAGCTGTCTGCTGTCTCACTCCGCACCAGACCCCCATCCTCTGCTGGAGCTGGACTCTGTGTCTGCTTGCAGGTTGTCAGCTTCCGTGGCAACGTGCAGACTCGCCTGCGCAAGCTGAACGAGAAGGTGGTGGATGCCACACTGCTGGCGTTGGCAGGGCTCAAGCGCCTGAGCATGGACGACAAGCTGACCAGCATCCTCAGCACAGAGGACATGCTGCCAGCCGTGGCCCAGGTGAGACGCATGTGGGCGGCCCCTGCTTGGAGAATCTGCTGGCTCAGCGCCTGTGCATGTGAGACCAGGGACGAGCTGACCAAGCTCCTCACGCAGGCAGCTACCAGGTGGAGCGGCTGTCCTGTTTGTGACGACCTCAGGCAGAGAGGCCTGAGGGTGGCTTCGTATTGATGTCTGCATGTTGCTGTCTGGGAAGGGCATGCTATTGGCCTCAACTCTGGCACAATTGTGCTGCTGCACCCTATTGCTGAGCTGCTGTGCCATCAGGGCATAACTTGTGGCACATACTCGCTTGTTGTGCAGCCGGCAGACCGCTGGCTGTCCCTGTCGCTAGAGTGACCCCAAGCTCTTGTGACACCTCCTGCTCTAGCACATCTCTCAGCTGCAGTGGTGCCCTGCTGCAGGGTGCCATAGGCATTGCCTGCCGCGAGAGCGACAGCAAGGCCCAGGACCTGCTGGCAGCCCTGAACCACGAGCAAACCCGCATTGCAATCGTGGCTGAGCGCGCATTTCTGGCAACTCTGGACGGCTCCTGCCGGACGCCGATTGCAGGGCTGGCACAGCAGATCAATGGCGACCTGCAGTTCCGGGGATTGGTGGCCTCCCCAGATGGCAAGAAGGTTTACCAGACCAGCAGGCAAGCAGGGCAGAGGGTGACATCGGAGATGATTGCCTGCGAAGGGCATCAGCCAGGTGCTCAGCACTGCTGTAGCAATTGCAGCTGCAATTACACTGAAGTCTGGCAGCTCGCCATTGTGCAGGCAGTACAGCTGCTGCGGCCAGCCAGATGTTTGCATTGGTGCATTGTGCTCACAGGCTGCATGCCTCTTGGTGGCAAGTCGCTGACACAGCGCTTGTCCCTCCTGCTGCAGGACTGCTGCCTGGACTGTGGAGGACGCTGTCAAGGTGGGCAAGGACGCTGGCAAGCAGCTACGCAAAGAGGCTGGGGAGGATTTCTTCGACTGGGCCAGGCAGGGTGCAGTCTGAGTAGACAGACACAGCCTCTGCAACTCTGTGCAGCCAACTCTGCAGCAGGTCAAATACTGCCACAACTAGCTCTGCTGCCGCACATTATGTGGCAAAGGTGTCGTTTTCCCGAATGGCGGGTGCTAGCTGACATCTGAGTGAGGTCTCTCTGACGTACTTCGCAGAGCCCATAGCTGCCTTCTGAACGCCACTTAATGTTACTGCTGGCCTGTATTCATCATATGAAACATGAAATAAAGCGGTGGCGCAGATGCAAGTGCTGCAGTGCGCACAGCCCACTGTGAATGTAATGCCCTGATACACACCGATGAGCCCAAGTCAAGCTGTAGAAGTCATGTTTGGAATGGAGTCTACACTGTGACAGTACCATCTTATACACTGCTTTGATGATCACTTCAACTCAAGCTGCACTCGCTGTGTACGCCATGGCTGTCAGCAGAGTCACTGTGTCTTTGTGGCCTGCTTCTTGTAGTAACGCTTCCGCATGCCCAGGTGCAGGTTCATGACGTAGCTGGTGATCAGGGCTGCAGGAACTCGGCTTATGACAAAACAGATGATGCCATGGACCCTGCAGGGCAAGGGTGAGGAGGGCCGGCTCTCCCACTGGGCATTCACATCCTGCTGCTTGAGCTTTGATGTCTCATCCGCAGGCTTTGCAACTTCAGCCGGACTTCAGACTCAATGCAGGCATACCAACACCATAGTGACAAGCAGTCGGGGGGGGGGTCCACTCCGCAGCCAGCTATTGCCAGCCTGCCCCTCTGACTTGAACAAACAAGCAGCAGATAGCTAGTGATGTATCCTGAAGCTCACCAGCAGGGACGAGGTTCCGCAGGACAGCCAAAACTGCAATGGCAGCGCAAGTCCAGACACTGCAGTTATCCATCCGAGCTTGACGCTCTCCCTTGCTCACCAGTAAGGGCAAGATGTCTGAGCATAGCCCACGTCCCTGATGGCAGACCGGACCCACACTTTGGGGCTGGGCGCGTCCAGCCGTGGCCGCCTGATCTTGGCCAGCTTGGTGGCCACAAATAGGGGGGCCTGGTTCTGCACAGTGATGCCGTTGCCGGCATATTCTGCTGCCAAGGACTTGCTCAGCATGTCGACATAGGCCTGCAGAGGGGCATGCGGGGGCACAAAGTAAAGCAGGCTCAGCAGCAAGTGACTGTCTGCCAGCGCATTGGATTGCAGCAACGTAGGCAGGCGTTTGCATGGTGTGTGTCAGCTCGAGTGGCGGCATTGCCTGGGCTGGGGTTAGTCATATCTATGCTGCTAGGCACTCTCTTCACGCCTGTAGACCCTAGCCAGCACAGGTCAAGGGATCCGGCAAATTCTCAGGTCAAAGACGACAGCTGTCACAGGGCCGGGGTCTGGCCAGGCTCACAGGCCAGAGAACTGGTCAGCACATCTACCAACAGCAAGGCAGCAGACGGAGGTCGCAGTACTATCAGAGCAAACCAGAGCATTGCAGAAGCTGACAACCACCCCGCTGCTGGAAGATGAGGTGCACGTGTGCAGCAGGCAGCTGGCTGTTAGGGGGTTACCACTGCCTCTGCAGCAAGAGCACCCACCTTGGTGCCTGCATAGACGCTCAGCAGGGGCCCCGCAGGCAGCAAGGTGGATGCCGCGCTGCCAATGTTGACAATGGCCCCTCTCCTGCGCTTTGCCATGCCGGGAATCACCAGCTGAGTCATCTGCAGGAGGCAGGTGCAGCAGACTTCGAGGATGTCAAGGTGCTTGTGATGACACAGTGCGCCCCCGCTGCGCTTCCTCAGGCATGGTAGCACTGGTCGTCTCCATGAGGTACACCCAGCATGATGTACTGGTGCTTGCCAGATCCAATCTGGGAAGGCCACAAAGGCCTATTTCTGGCACTTTTCTGCGGGGCAAAGGCAGCTTGCATTCATCTCTCCTGAGGCACTTGAAAGAGCACAGATCAACAGTTGTAGAGGCTGCCTTGCAATTGAACACATGCGCAGGAGATCAACAGCCATTGGATGCGGAGCACAGGCAGCAGCTGCAACATAAGAAAGCCCCTGCTCGGCTGTGAGCTGCTGTGTGCAGCAGCATTTGAAGCTCAGCAAAGCACGGCACATTGATGGCAAGCATGACAGGCAGCTCTCCATGACAGAGCAGCTGCACAGAACGAGCACTGACTTTGATTTTGATCAGGTTGAGGTGGACCAGCCAGGATACCCAGCCCTGCGACCTACCCTGGTTGTTGCCAGGCAGTTGATTTCAATGATCTGGCGGATGAAAGTGTCATTCAGTGTGGTCAGGTAGTCAGGGTGGTCGTAGGATAGCCCCACATTGTTGATGAGGGTGCCGACCTGCAGCACGACAGACTGTGCATTCTGATCCTTGAGGACTGTATTGCTTCCAGGCACTACCTTTTGCCGCCAAACACAGCTGATCACACACTCCAGAGGGTGGGGCTAACATCAGAGAAGGTCTTTAGTTGAGTGCCTGCAGCGCCTAATGCTACCAGACACACTCCAAGCAGCTCAGCCAGGTGCTCGTCATGGCAGAGGGGCACAGGCTGCAATGTCACCAGGCTGCTGCATCAGGGCTATGGTGTGGCAAACCCCTTGGACAGAGTCTCCACGGACGCGAGAACAGGCTGCAGCCCAAAGGTCGGGACAGGGAGCCATGCAGGCGTGGAATGGCGCAAGCTGCTCCCAGACCCAGGGCGGCACATGTCCTGAGGTGTAACCGCTGGCAATGAGCTTGCAGGAGCCTATGCATCCAGCAAATAAGTCAAAGCATTGCTTACCTCAAGGGGCGTGACTGCCTCTTCAAGGCGTGCCCAGTCCTCCTTGCCGGCGCTGCCAAAGTCGATGGGCACCTGCAGCAGAAACACAGGGGGGTCTGCGGCTGGCACGGGAGACTGGACTATGCCTTGCGCTTGCAGCCTGGGCAGGGCAACCCGGATGCCTACTGTAGCACATGAGGTTCTGGTGTTGGCATGTGAGACACAGTTAAGCAGCGCCGACCGCTGACATTGTGACAATCAACTGGGACAATAAGAATGCAGTTGCAGGGGCTGTGGCCTGGGCTCTCAGACTTACAGCTTTGGTTTGGACCTTGAACTTGGTTCCAATCTCGGCGGCACAGGTCTGCAATCTACTCTCTGTCCGAGACACCAGCAGGATGTTGATGCCTGCATCATGAGCATCAAAGCTGAGTGACTGCGGCTGCTGACAGTGGCCGCAGCAAGCAAGTGAAGTCCCGGCTCCTCACCCTGCTTGGCCAGTGCATCGCAGTAGGCTCGGCCAATGCCATCAGTGGCCCCCGTAACAATGGCCTGCAATGAAAGAGTCAGAACAAGCGAAGCGGATCCTCAGCAAGCTTGTGCAGAAGCCAACCCACCCAAGATCCATTTCTTCTCAGATCCTTTGCAGGTCTCAGGAGGTAGATATAAGCTGCATAGAGGAGGGACCCCAGCAACTGAATTACTCCCACAGCTCCAAAAAGCAGCAGTACATGCGCCACTGTGCTGTTCATTGATGAAAAAGTGGATCAGCTTGCTTAGATCTGCCTATCTGACAACCTAACTTCAGGCTCTTGGACACCGAGCTCTGCCATGCCGCTGCCTGAACAGGCAAGGCTTCAGCAGGACATAGAGCACAGTCTGAGTAAGATTCTGGATTTGGTCAGGATCCGCAATGGGGAGCTTCATCTGTCCGATGAAGTACTGTGTACAATGGCAACTGATGTGAGCATTCTCACTTGCGACATCAGCACTGATGTGTTGGTGAAGCTTATGCTGCACCTACAGATGTGGAAGGCGCTCATTGTGGGCCTGGCACAGTTGGAGGGCTCTACTGTGGATGATGAAGCTGAGGCACTGATGTGCCTTAAAGCACGTGGCTATCCAGCTGGTCCATGCAGCAACATGTGGAGGCCAGGACAACTGGCTGTGAGGTGCCTGATGCGCTGGGACTGCTCTGTGAAGGGTCACAGAAGTTGGAACAGCGGTGCTGTTGGGAAGAGACGGCCTTTCTGCCCCCATGCAGGTGCAAGCAGTGCCAGGGGTCTGACAGCTCTGCGATCTGTGTGGAATGTTACAAGGTATGCCCAATGCAAAAGCTGCTCCTGCATTATTTCCACAAAGCGGCCCTGCTTGGCCTTGTGGGACTGCATTATCCAACATCAGCAGCTGTCATTACTGGCTTCATGCTGCTGCAGGCCAGCTACCATGAAGGCCATGATGTTGTGCTTTACTACTCACAGTCTGGCGGCGTGTGCGACTGTGGTTGTCCAGAGGCCTGGAACGATGCAGGGTGTTGCACCAGCCACAAATTGCAACAAGGTGCGCATAATCATAGCTGAGTATCAGCACGCCGCCTGGACTGAGCCACTCTCAGCATCCCTGGACATGTGCCTGTGGAACGACTGCCGCCGTCTGGTGGAGCTGCAGCTGGCTGTGTGCTGCTGCAGAGCCGGCCGCATGGGTTGCATTGGCAGACTGGGAGCACAGCCTTCTGGAGGCAGCCTTCCGCATCTCGTTCCACCTCTTGGCTGGGGCAGATGTCGAGCCCGGCCGGCTGCTGTCCTCACTTGTGAGGCTCTGCAAGACGCCATGCCTACGCAGTGTAGCTGTAGCTGCAACCGTGGACAGCCGGCCTGCACGCTGGAAGCCAGCAGCGTCAGGCTTGACCTGGGACAGACTGCAGGAAGCCTTTCCCATGCTGGACGACCCAGAGTGTTTCCGGCCAAGTGCTGGTCTTCGCAGCCTCCTTGAACGGGCTGCCTTCCACAACCACGAGGAGGTGCACAGCAGTGCCGTTGCATGCATTTGCCTGTGTTGGTCGTGGCGCACTTCCCTGAGGCTTCATTGCCTTCTGCAGCTGCACAGGTGCACCTGTCATAGTGCCCAGTGCAGACACCGCAGGCGTGACTCACAGACATGTTGCTTCACTCCGTGCACTGCTCTGCCGCCTGCAGTCCGCCAAGCTGGTGTTGATGCTCATGAATGATGCTGGGACAAAGCTCTGTATTGGGCAGCTGCTGTTTCCTGACTTGTGGGAGAGACTTGGACGGCAGCGGCTGGGCTTGGCTACCTCTGGCCATTCACTTTCCAGCATGCGCTTCATTCAGATGATCACTGTTCAGATCTTAGCAAGCGAGGTGACTGAATGCCCACAAAATGCAAATGAGCCAGGGGCTAGTGCACTTGCATGCCATACCTGCCTGCCATGCAACTCCACAACACTGGATACTTTACCTTGCAACAGAACTGCCGCCACCCTACCTGCACTGTCCAGTGCAGTGTGCCAAGAGATGTGTATCAGCTTCGGCAGCGTCAGCTCCGTGCCATTGCTTGCCAATCGAACTTGAGTTTCTCATGCAGGAGGTGGTGTTGAAGATGCAGCAACATTCAGAGCTGATACAGTGGCTGCTGCAAGAGGCCCTGGTCCCTGTGCAGAAATTTGCGGCAGGTATCAAGGTAGTACACCCACAGCAACCTCCAGATATGAGCAGTTTGGCAGGTTCGTGAGCTTGTTGCAGTCCAGTGAGCATATTACCTTTGTTGTTGACCCCTGTGTCAAGCACACGACATGCACAGCTTGCAGACCTTGCGGTGCAACTGACCCAGCTGTGCTAGGGCAGCAGTATTCCTTCTGAGTGGGGTGCGCTTGTGTTGCAGAGCTGGTTCAGACGGTCTTGTCTGAGATAGGCATAGCATTGGCGGCACCCTCAGTCAAGTTGTTGGCACTTCAGAACCTGCATGTGCTGGCTGGCATGTTCAAGATTATGTGGCAGCTCCATACAGTCAGCACCCATATTCGCCAGCGGGACGGCCATGTTGAGTACGAGAGCACTGCATGCTTCTGGGCGCTGCAGCTAGAGGTGAATCTGCATTGCAACCTATCTGCCTTCAGTGCACACCCAGGCGCTTTGAAGCACCACCTGAAGCAGCATAGCCATTCTGCTCATCTTACAACTCAATGTATTGTTCCCTGCTGACTTGTCAACCAATCATGAGGCACTGTTGCTGCAGCAACATCTCTCTTGCAGCCTGTTGGACCCTTTGCTGGAGGTGGCAGAAGCATTAGTCTGCACCCCTGACGTGGCGGTGGAGGCAAGTGTGCTTATGGACAGGCGCACTCGAAGGCTTGCATTCTCAGCTAAAGGAGTCTTCATTGCAGGTCACCTGCAAGGCTCTGAAAGCCTGGCAGCATGAAGGTTGTCGTCTGCCACCATATGAGCACAACAGAGAAACTGAGACGATTTGTGACAGCCATGGCAGTACACTGTTTGAGGCTTTGGGTACCGCTTCACTTCAAGTTGGGGCCAACCTTCCTGGAGCAAGGTGGTTGGCAGCCATGCTGAGAGCCTTGGTGTGGGCTCAGGAGGCAGGCACCATCAGCTCTGAGGCTCGCAGTGAGGTGCGCATCAACTGGCTGCCCTGCATGGCGGCTATACATGTATCAGGCATCAATAATGCATAGTCTGCTTGCAGGCAGAACATGCTATGAGGTCCGATTCCCTCCGGCACCAACCCCTCACCTTAGGGGTTCAGGCACACTATGTGCTGGCTGGCTGGGGTTTTGCTGCTCAGGTGATGGAATGCCTTCTTTGCCATGCCAGTCTGAGAACAAATGGGGCTTGTGCTATGGTCAAGTCCAAGAAAGTGCTGCAGTAATGCGCAGAGGCCTCAAGTGGCATTGTCGCAACCCCTATGAAGACTGCCAGGACAGTGATGTGGTTCAACGACCTGACTGGCATGCTAGAACCTGGCATGCTGACATCCACAAGAAACTATGCACAAGCCTCTCTCAGTGTGAATACTGCTGTCACTGCAGATTGCAGCAGGCGTCTGGGTGAGGAATGGGGCATACTTAGAGCAAGTTGTGCAGCAGTACTCTCAGCCACCCTTCTCCAGCCATGCCCTGGATCTGGATGTGGTGCTGATACAGCTGTATCTTGCAAGGGATCCTGAGTGAGTTCGACTGGGCTGCCTGGCACTCTGTCTGCCAGGCGTGTCTGTCAAGCACCATGCAGGAGCCTGTTACAAGCATCAGCAGTGGCCGTGCTGCCTGCCCAAGCAGGCAAAGTGACATGCTGGGCAGGCCCATGTTGTGCATGCTGTTGTGCATACGTTGCAGGGCATTGCGGCCCCTCATCAACGTGTTTGGTGGGCGGCAACTCCTCCTCATGGCCGATGCTGCTTTGCATTGGATTGGAGATCAAGGGGCAGTGATCAACTGCCCAGAGCCCCCGACAGCAGTTGAGCTGGACAAGGGCATGGAAGATGACTTGCGGCGCTTCCACTGGGGGCATGATGTTGAGGCCCCTCAGAGGATGCAGTGCATAGCAGCTGGGCTGACCATGCTGCACAAGGTGCTCACCATTCGAAACATATGGCAGAGCCCCAAGGTAGGCGCAACCTCTTGCTCAACATACAACACCGTCGATTGGCTTTATTGCAACAAGACTGTCCAAGCTCTCGGTCTAAAGCAGTACTCCCAGGGCTGCTCCTGGCTGCTGCATGTGGCCCATATTTAGCCTTGGACATGCGCAGCCCTGCCGGCTAACAGCGCTGCGCTGCAAAGGGAGCTGCAACTGCCAACCACAAGCTCCTTCCCTTGACACGCAGGACAAGCGCCAGTGGCTGCGTCACAACGTGATCCACTGGTTGCATCTTGAGCCAAGGACCTATTCTGGATTGAAAGGCCTGCTGCCTGATGATCACCAGCTGCTCAAGCTGCTGGATACCAAGGTAAACTGCTGCTCCGCTGCCCAATGGCAAGTGGCTCACAATTGCGATTGCTGTGGCATGAAGCGGCCTTGCAGCCCTGCCTTGTGATACAAAAGTTGCAGTAAGTGAACAATACCCTGTGTGCTCCCGTGGGTGGCGCTCTGCACCAGAGTGTGCTGTGCACGGTCGGGGGTCATTTACCAATGTATCAAGCTTCGAGGGTGTTGAAGCCTCTACTGCTGCCTGTAGGTGCTGCCTGAAGTGGCTGAGCAGCACAGCAGGGGCTCAGATGCAGTGCATCTGTACCAGCTACGGCCAGAGCTTCGCAGAGAGTTGAATTGTAACTTTCTGTATAGCAAACCCCAGCAGATCATGTCCGCTGAGGGGATCAGGAACTTTCAGGAAGCGTGGGCCTGCAGACCAATGCCGTCTGAGGACCGTGCTGCATTGGCAGGGCTGCTCACAGTTGCCCGCTCGCCTGTGTTGCTGGGGTGAGTTTTCCAAAATGTGGTCCCTATGTTGTGCATCAGCATGGTAGCCACTTGACTAATAGGCAGCCTCCCTCAGGTTTCGAGCCAGCTGTGCTATATCCTTGAAGTCAATGAGCATGTGTTGCCAGCAAGCCTTTGCTTGCCAGAGAGCATCCTCTTACGTTGCAATATTCAGCTCTGTTTAGAAGCTGAGAGGCTGCTGTGTGTGAAGCAGCAGCGGCTGTGGCTCAATGCATTGGGGCAACATCTGTTCTAGGAATGATGCAGGCTTGTGTGGGCAACCTTAAGAACATCCCAGCACCGGGCTGCAGCCGGGTCAGCAGATGAGCTGGCCTTTGCAGCCATGCAGCTCCTGGCCGTGGCAGTCAAGCCCCGAGAAGATGAGGGTCATGTGCAGTTTGAGTCCTCTGCCACGATGCTCCTGACTGGCCATGCAGGCAAACCTGGCATTGTGTCCTGTCTAGAGGTGAGGACTATCACAGAGGTCACCCATTGCGCTCACCTCCAGGCTTGTACGAGCGGCCTGTTTGCATTGTTGAGCACCTGCCTTTGTGCAGTGCCTTGTAGCATCAAGCTGGCCATGGCTGAATTCTGCTTTCTGAGTGTGCACAATGCTGCAGGCTATCTGCACCGGGGGCAGCAGCAGTGTGTTCAGTCCTGTGACCTGCCAGCTGGCTGAGCACATGCTGCAGGCCTGCCAGAGCGCCCTGTCTCTGTGCAGCAACCCTGCTGGACAGCCTGCCAGCCCTTGGGGTGCTTGTCCAGGCAGCACAAGGCTTCAGTCGCACGAATCAGCTGCTGGCGATCAGGTGAATAACATGCTAACATCTAGCCCTGGCCCCCACATGCTGCTTGACAGAATGCCTCACTTCTGACGGTTTGAGAAGGGCAGATCAGACACATCAAAGTGGCAGCACAGGATGCGCTAGTGTGCAACAGGTTGTGCTAATGCGTTTCCTCATGTCTGCTTTGCAGACGGGAGAAGAGAGCTCCGAGTCAAAGCTGAAAAAAAAGAAATTGCAGCAGCAGGTGTGCTGGTGGGCTACCTGCATGCTAATGTGGCCCTTGCAAATGGGCATGGCCGCACCCATGCGCACACGAAGCACAGTCTTACTAAGGATGGGCCCTGCCCGTCTGCCTGGCAGCCATCTATGCTTTGGCAGCCAGACGTCTTGCCCCAACCTCCCACCCTGCTTATCTTGTGCATGCCGCACAGCACAGAGTTCCATGCGGCCGCTGTGGATGCTGCCCCTGCAGGAAGCCCTGATGGCTCAGATGAAGGCCCAGCAGGCAGCCTTCCTGCAGAGTCAGGAGGAGCCTGAGGCCATGGAGGAGGCAGCAGACGAGGCAGCTGTGCCCAGTGAGGCAGCAGGCAGCTCTGCGCCAGAGGCTGCGTGGCCTTTGCTGCAGCTGCTGCAGGGGAGATGTGCCTTCTGCGGCATGGGCAGTGAGCAGCGCCCCCTTGGTCCCCTGGTGAGCTGGCTGAGGGTACTTCAAGCATCTGGGATACTTGCTGCTGTCAGTTGAGCAGGCTCACTTTGCGGCCAGCGCATGTTTCCCTTGAACCAGCCTTGAAAGAATTAGATGGGCTGCTGGCGCCATTTTTGTGTGGTCAAACTGCAACACTTTGGTACAATCGTGGTGACAGGGGCCCTGGCTCTCAGCAGCACAGTGTCACATGCCCAACATGCTTGCATCAAGCCAGGCTGAGCAACAAGTTTGTAAGCATGCAGGCAGCTCTGGAAACCTGCAACGTCCCCAGCTCTGTCCTGAGGGAGCCCTTGAAATGGAAAGAGTGTCCTGTCCAGCCAGAGAGGGCTGCTGGTGCTCTGTGCTATGATCCCTTTTGCAGCGAGGCGGACTGCAGCGTGGGCATCCATGTGCTGTGCTGCGGGCACCTGGCTCACGAGCAGTGCCTCAAGTCCTACAGGTGATGCCTGTGTGATGACTTGTGGGCCTGTCGCATATTAGAGCAAGCCATCGGCAATCACGAGCTTGCCTCTACGCAACTGCAGCATCCCTGCACGGCGTACCCTGGAGGCTATGTGCACCTAGCTGCCTACCCGCCAGCCGATATACTTCAAGGCTATACACTGCAGCGCACACAGCCCAGGCTGGTTCTTCCCTTGCACATCGCAGTCCCTTTATGCATGCACAGCTTGGCACCTGGTGCAGCATGCAGCCTGCCGCGAGGCAGCCCCCCGCCATGCTGAAGAGCCTTCATGCAGGGTGGGTGAAGCAGCTGCCGAGACGCGCTTCAACATGCTGGAGGTGCATGAGGACCTGTGTCCTCTGTGCCGCCGAGTGGTTCACTGTGTCCTGCCGGGGCTGACCCATGCAGTGACCGCCAAAGCAGCCGGGCTGCTCTCTGCACAGCCTGCCCCTTCCCTGGAGCAGCTGGAAGCTCACCTGCGGGCGGTGCTGCGTGTCACTGACAGAGGAACAGGTGTGCCATACAGCACCGGGCCATTGCAGCAACATGCACATCACACGTGGTGTATGTATGCTTTCTCAGCTCACCACATTGCCACAGCTGCCCACCTAGGCATCCACAGGTAGGCAAGAGCCCCAGGCCAGGGTTGTCTTCATTCAAATGCGGCCAGCTGGACATCAGCTGTGGGCAGCGAACTGCTGCACGTGTCGCCTGCTTGGTGCCTGCAGGCAGGTGGCTGCACCCTGAGACAGCCACACTACCCCTGAGGCCAGCCAGCGCACAGCAGAAGCGGGCGGCCGTTCATGGTCTGGAGAAGCAGCTGGTGCTAAGGGACTGCCTGGCCCAGCACAGGAGGATGCACAGCTACACGCGGAGTTTGCAGTGTCAGTCAGAGCTTCAGAGGCCGCAGGACATTGACCTGCATGGGCATGCAAGCCTGGCAGCAGCCTTGCAGCGGGCAACCCGCTCGGAGCCCAGGCTTGAGGAGGTCAGGCTGCTATGCTGCATGTATCATATGGATGTGCCTGTGCGTGAAAGCAGAGGTTGGGGTTGGCATCACAGCTGAACTTCATATGCTGCCTGTGCCATTTTGAGCACAGAGTCCTTGGTCATTTATTATTGGCAGGGAAGAGCAAAAGCTTAAGGCTGTGCACTTGTGGATCGTGGGGGCTTTCTCAACTACAGCGACCTTGGTGCCATCCGCTGTCATATTCTGCTGCTGCCTAGGCAGCCCATCTGCCTTACTTTGTGAGATTGCCCAGCTACACTGCTGCCTCTCATGCCGTGTTGCAGGTGGCAAGCAGTGTAGCGGAAAGGGTGCTGGATTCAGGGCGGCAAGAGCCACCTGCAGCAGCGTTTGCAGAGGCAGCTCAGCGCCACCAAATGTTGATCGAGCGCGGACAGGGAGTTGGCCTGGACCCTGGGCTAGGCAGCCTGCCCAGCCTGCAGCCAGCTGCATGGGCTGTTGACATGGCAGGACGCAATCCTCAGGTGAGGTGCCCATGCTGATGCCTGATGCTCCTGGAGGCACCTGGCATACAACTGAGCAACATGTTGCAGCATGGCGCACATGCGCCTGCCAAAATGAGCTCCCTGGCATGGTGGCCAGCTGCAGCAGTGATGGCGGTGGCCAAGAGTGCTGCATCTTTGCGATGACCTGCTGGCCTGCACCTGCTGGTGTACCCCTCCTCAGGCACTGAGCCTGAGCGCCTGCTCTGCAGGCTCCAACCTGGCACGCAGCAGCCATGTTGGCTCGGGGCAGCAGCCACTGTGACATGTGGGCCTCCCTTGCCCACGGCGTTGTGCACTGGGAGGCGGCACATCGGTGCAGCATCGGCCCAGGTGAGCGCTTCAGCATGCAGCCACACATTCTGGTACCCTCAGCTGATGACAGGAGATGCTGCAGCACAGCCTTCATCAAGCCACTCGGCAGGCCCCATACACCTCCGTACTCTCTGCTGACAGCGGGCGCAGCAGAGCGTCAGACAGGTCGCGCAGCATCCTCTTGGCGCCTCGCATAGCTTGTTAGTCTTCATGTGCCAGGAACACCTGCACTCTTCAGCCGGCAGGTGACCAAGTCGGAGCGCGGAATGTCCTGCCAGCACTGCAAGGGTCAACTGCATCCCGCCTGTCCCTGCTCCCAGCTGGGGGGAGACTTCCTGGCAGGTAGTCTTGCCACTTGTCTGCAGGACCTGCAGGTTAGCCTTGATGGGAATGAACTTAACAATTCAGATCTGTGTCAGGCTGACTTCATCTTCAGCAGGCAGCTCAGGCTGACCCCAGTATCAGTAGACAGGCCCAGGCCTTCTATGCAGGCCCTGAAGTCATAAGTGATGGAGCTGCGCCATGTGAATGCAGATCCTGAGATGATAGGTGAGATTGCAGATCTGCCACGTGCTTGCAGGCCCTGGGGTCATCGATGACGGGGCAGTGGAGGCTGCCAAAGCCTCCTGGCGGGGTCTGCAGGCCCTTGCGATGCCAGCCATGGCACTGGGAACTGGCGAGAGGCGGCAGGGGCCATTGACGTCAGAGATGGCTGTGGAGATGGTTGGCTACCTGCTGGGCAGCAGCAAAGTTGAATCTCTCCAAAGGGTGAGCCCTCTGACTGTTTGTGGGCATCCCCCCCATGATGTGAGCCTCGTCCACCAGCTGGGCAGCACCACAGCCAACTCCCTGCAGAGAATGAGCCTGCAAGTGAATGCCTTCAGCATCTCCTCAAGCTTTGGACCCTGAATACCTGCTGGGCAGCAGCTTGTAGAGCTCCTGGCACCGGTAAGCCCTTCACATGTGTGCTTGCTGGGCAGCACAGCCAGCAACTGCATGCACAGGGTAGCCTCTTGAGAGCTGACCGCTGGGCAGCGCCGCTCTGCACAGTGTCAGCTCTCCTGATCACTTTGTAGCTGGACTGCATTCCTGTGAAGCCCCTTCCTTGGCACAGAATGTGTCAGCCAGTTGCTGCCTCTAACACACTTTAAACACCATCCTGCTGCTCTCTATTGGCAGTGTCTCTGGGCTGCTCGCTGCGATCCTGCAGGCCTGGGTTCCACCCTGGCCGCTTGGCAGTCACATCTTTGTGGCTCAGCTGATCATGCGGCCTGCCAGGTGCATCCCTGCCTGGCTCAGCATGCAGACCAACCCCCTCTTCCCGAACATGTGGCCCGCCAGCACCGGCAGCCAGACAGGGGTCCCAGCCTGCTGCCCATCATGGTGCCCTACATGCGTTCAACAGTGTGGTCTCACTAGGCCTGATGCTCTGCCCCTGCATGTGCAGGTGGCTCGCCAGCACCTGCAGCCCGATGTGGGCCCCTGCCTGCTGACCAACATGGCCCCCCACATGCGCGGCGTGCCCGCTCCGCGCAGTGCCACAGGCGAGGAGGCTCGGCAGGCATTCCTGCGCGCCAGGGGCTGCTGGCCGCCAGCAGACACACAGGTCCAGCGCCTGACAGGCGACCCCTTTGCCCTGTTCCTGCTGCTGGCGGCTGTGGGCTGCGACTCGGTGAACGGGCGGGAGGGTCACACTGCTCTCGACCACACGCCAGCGCAGCCAGACGCGACTGGCCCGACGCTGAGTCAGGAAGGGAGTGCAGTGCGGGCTTCAAGCCACTCTGCAGCGCTGCCCAACAGGGATGGCTCAGCGTCCGGCACGCCTGGCGGTCATGCTGTTGGGGTGTCTGGCGGCAGCAGCGGCCACTGCCAGGCTCAGCACACACAGACAGAGCAGTCTGCAGGCCAGGATGGCCTGCAGGCGTTCGCTGAGATGCTCCAGGCAAGGCGCCATGCTGTTTTGTGTTATGTCGGTCTAGTAGCTAAGTGGGCTGGCAAAGAGGCACACACAGCCAGGCATCAGCCTGATTGCCCTTGTTGGTCTAGTACAAAGACAGGGCTGGCAGACAGGCACACACAGCCAGGCATCAGCTCAAGCACCACAATGCCTTTGAAAGGCGCAGGCTCAGCTTTCAAAAGGTGCTCATCATGCCGCTTGCTCAACATATGGCCAGAGCTGCTCTGTGGGTATTGCTGTGCGCCACTACTCCGGACCACCAGTTGTCTGTTGCAGCAGCCAGATGAGTGCAAAGCCATTGTTGAACGCTGCCACCGTCACCCCTTAGATGGACATGCTGTGACTACACCTGACACTCCTGTGTTGATCTGCAGGCTGTCTCGCAGCTGGTGGTGATGGTGGCGCTGACCCAGTCAGTGGTGCTGCTGCACGGCGTCGGCTGCCTGGGGGACCAACTGCTGCCCTGGGCCTGCAGCGCACCTGCAACCAGTGTCACCTCAGATGGGGGCCCAGGCCCCTGCGAGGAGTTGATGGAAGTGAGTAAGACGACCCTGTCAATCGGCAGCCTCAAGGGCAGAGAGTGGGGTTGCTGGCGGTTGCATGCTTGCCAGACATGCGCCCAGACTCTGATGGCAACACCAGGGTGAGTGCAGGGTGAACTTTTCCTTTTCCTGGTCATCCGGGCTTGCCTCAAGACAGGAGTAGGCCTTCTGCTGGAATGACAGGCCGCTGCTGAACCACATGCTGCCGCTACCATGTGAGAGCACGACTCTCACGCTGCAGGAGGCAATGGGCAGGCTACAGCCACTGCTGAACCGCATGCTGGTGGTGCGCAATCTCATGCTCGGGCAGCCACCGCCCGTGCAGCAGCTGCCCATCCATACTACCGCCACAGCTCACACCTGCCAGAACAACGTGAGTGAAGCCATGAGTGCCTTGGACCAGCTGGGGCTGCCACAACCCAGGCAGATGCTGGTCCTGCTGGGGACTGCAAAGCCAGAGCGACGTCACATCCTGCTGCACCGCTGGACGTCCCACTGTGAGCCACGCGGCGCTCGACACCTATGCCTTGCTAGGCAACAGCTGCGGCTGCTAGAGCTGCCAGAGAAATATCAGGTCAGTGGCGGTCACCGCTCCTGTGTGCGAGCCTGAGCTTCTGGCGTGCCGGCAGGTTGTATGCATGTTGCTCGGCGGCAGCCACAACTGCTGAGCTGCCACACAAGTCTCAGGTCAGGGACCGGTCTTCCCCTGAGGGCCTTGCTGCCGGGTGCGCCGCGGGATTGTGCTTGCCCGCTGCGACCTGTCACGTGCCAGACTCTGTCACCTGACAATGGCTTGCACACCATTTGCCAAGTCTGGGCATGCAAAGACCTGGCCAGCCCGAGCACGTAAACCTAATGGTGCACAACTGCTTCTGCAGGACGTGGTGCTTCACCTGAATGAAGCAGCCTGTTGGCACTGCCAGCAGCCTGCCCACAGGCCTGCGCTATGCCTGCTCTGCGGCGCAGTCATGTGCACCCAGTCAGCCACCTGCCACCCCTCTGGAGTGGACCCGGAGACTGGGCACTGTTGGCCGCACGCCCAAGTGTGCGGTGGGTTGCTGCTGTGTTCTCCTGTGTACCATATCTGCAAAATTTTGCCTTGGGCTAAGCTTGTACATGACCACATTACGGCGGGACCTGTCGATGTTTGCCTGGGCTGTATGCAATGACCTGCACTGCACTGGCGCACTGGTTGCATGCCTGCAGCGTGCTTGCTACAGTCCCTTGCTGGGCATCAGCGCAGGCCTGTCAAGAGGGAGTGTCGCATTGCTGCAGCTTGAAAAGGCTGGCACAGGCATGGCTGGCTGCACTGCAGCCCATCTGCCTGCATATGACTTATAACTCAGCCTTGCACCACCGCTCATCAGTACAGTAAGCTTTCAGCACTCATGCAAGCGATGTGTTTTGCTGCGCTCTCATTTGCACTCGACGTCAGGTTCACTTGCCCCCTCTGTGCAGGAGCTGGCTCCTGTGTCTTCCTTCTGGTGCAGAAGGCCTGTGCCCTGGTCATCAGTCAGAGCCGGGCTTCTACTGTTGTCAACCTGTACCTGGATGCTCATGCAGAGCCTGACCTGATGCTGCGGCGTGGCAGGTAAATGCACTGGGATGGGCTTGGGCTTAGCAAGCAAGGATTGCAAGGCTTTTGGCAGCACAGCAGAGGCTGCATACAAATGTGCGGCGGCGAGTAGCCCTGCAGCTGCTGCCCCACGCCTGCTGCTTGCAACTCTGCAGGCCCAAAGCAGGACTCTTGTGGCTGTTGACTGGTACCGAAGGTTTTGCATGCTGGCCAGCCCAGATGCCAGCTGACGCCGCCAATCTGTTCTCTGCTTACAGGCAGTTGTTCCTTAGCAAGGCAAAGTGGGCGCACATCAACCAGCTCTGGCTGGGGGCTGCTTTCAGCTTTGACAGCAGGACGCTACTGCAGTCCATAGGGGGCCACTACAGATCACATGGCTCGCTGCAGCCTGCTCGATTTTGGTAGACAACGCAGTCTCTGTTCTCTGGCCAACACCTGCATTGTAGATGGACTGCCTTTGCATGTCATCTCCATTGCGGTACAACGATGCTTGTATCCTGATGCAACATACATATGCTTCCTGCCAGCAAGTCCCATCAGACACATGTCTCAATACCTGGACAATGCAATCTCCTGTGCAAAGCGGTGCTGCCTCTCCAATCAATCACATCAGTGGCAGAACCCTGAAACAGTGTGAGTCAGTGGCAGAGGAGTGATGTTTGAGGGTAAGTGGCACAGGAGTGAAAGGAGCTCCTGAGCACCACCTTGTCATATCGGCTTTGTTCATCAAAGCTGCTAACAAGTGTGCAGCTGACATTTCAATGGCTGCTACAGCTGTGAAGGGCTGCCAAATGCAGGGCTCAGACCACTGCAGCCACAGACAGGACAAGCTTGCAGATTGGAGGTGCTCCAGTACTGAACACGGCTGCTGGGATGAAAGGCCGTAAATCTGCTATACGCCAGGCGTGCGAAGCTCTCTGATGTCACCATTGAGGTCACTGTCAGAAAGGCACTCCATTTCATCTTGCACACAATCCAGCACACAAGTGCAGGCCGCCATCAATCTGAATGGCCGCAGGCACAAGCTGCTAGAGCGCACTGCAGTAGTAGGTGATTGTGTGGGTTGTCACAGCACACACAAGATGCTGCCACACACACCTGCCATGGAGAGCATGTGTAATCTTGAGCATTGTCAAGCACTGTGGCTTCCAGCCTCACTGGCAGTCCAGGCCGCGACTCTGCAAGGCAGGGGCTAACCATAATCTGTAATGGTCATGAACAGTTGAGCTCCCAGCCAGAACGGGGGCCAGCCTAGAGACCACCAGTGAGGTCGCTGCAACTAAGAAAGTCTTCTTTGCAACACGGCAGGGCCATGGTGTAAGGAGAGGACATCTTCAGGAGATCATGTGGAGTACCACATATTATTGGTCCCAGGCGCCTGCATAGGGGAAGCAGGTGTGTCAGACACCAGGCATGCATGCCCTGAAAGGTATAGATGTGCACATGCCTTTCTAGCAGGGTAGCATTGAGCTGCTAGATGCAAAAGACCAAACGAAACTTGGCACAGCCCAGTGCGGTGCATGATCAGCATGCATATGTATGCCGTCCTGTGCTGCAGGCCTCATGTGATGCTGACAGAGCTACACGAAGCAAAGCCAGTCCTTGCCCCTCGGCAACGGAAGATTGGTCGGCAGGGTGAGTCAGAGCTTTTACACTGTCGGGAAGGGATGAGATGACTTCGAAAGTTATCTCATCGATGATGGGTTTCCTGCAGTAGATTTTCATTCTTTACAGATATGATCTGTGCCTGTTGGCGTTCATGAGCGAGCTGCCACCATCGGAGGAGCCTGGACTTCAGGTGGGAAAGGTCTGTTTGCATGTCAGTCCTCATGCCTTCAATGGCAAAACGCCTCTTGCCTGCAGAGCCATGATGAGCTGCTCAAGGACAACGAGGAGCTTCATGCAGACGTCACAGTGAGATCTTCGATATTGATCTGTGAGCATAGGCATGTGAGATGTGTGGACGTCTACATAGCAGCCCTTCCTCTGCAGGAGCTGGAAAACCTGCTGGCGGACGCCCAGGCAGAGATTGAGCAGCTGCGGGGCAGGTTGGATGACCAGGAAGGTCAGCTACCCCAGCTGCTACACTTCCCTCCACAATGTCCTGCACAGCATCTCCCCTTTCAGCTAGGGGTTGACAGAGGTCATGGGCTGCACAGAAAGGATGGCAGGGGCTACGTGCTGTTTTGTTCACGCTGTACACCTGCTGCTGTCGCAGAGCACCCTGCCAATGCAATAGGTGGTGACGGTGCTCCTTCCTCAAAGCCTGCCTGCCGGCAGTGATGCAGTCGCAGAGGCCTGGCAGCAGACGCTGAACATCCTGCACCAGCAAAGTTTTCCCCTCACACTGGTGCAATGCTGGTGTAGAGGCGGTGGGCCGGTGGCATGAAGCCACCACCTGCTTCCCTCCCTGTTCACTTTGCTGCAGAGAGGGCAACCTGGTGTCAGACACGCACCAGGCTGCAAGGGGCCCCCTTGGCCGTGCCTGCAAATCTTGCTGCAAAGACAGTGGAACTGGCACCAGACAATGATTAGTTGCGCCAGCCGAAGTGTTGCCATGTCCACATGCACACTCTGCCTGTCGTTTGCAGAGGCGGTGGGGCGTCGCCAAACGGTGAATGACCTGCGGCAGCAGATCCAGGACCTGCGGCGCCAGCTGGACAATGAGCGCAGCCGTGCAGAGAGGGCAGAGTTTGAGCATGAGGATGCCATGGATCAGAATGATATGCTCAACAAAAGGTGGGATGATGCGGCTAGCCAGGGATGGCCAGGTCAGAGGGGCTGTGTCAAGCTGGCAGGAGGTATCCAGGCAGAGGCAGGCTGCAGCAGGTTCAAGAGACACTAGTGACCTCTGATCCCTGCTTGGCAGGCCTCATGCGAAGGATTGAAAACATGCCTATCAGGGTGTGCAAACCGGGGGAAAGCCGCCACAGCATGACCCTTAGGCTTAGCTGCCTCCATGGCCCATCAGCCAACCAGTCTCACATGCAATGTACAGCTAGGACTAGTCCTGTGCCTGCTGGAGTGCGCAAGCTGCAGGGCAGCTTGCCCGGGAAAGGGAAGGCTGCACTGCCGCAGACTCACTGCATCACACCTGAGTGACACGAAGGACAACGTAGTGGCGCTGTTCACATTTCACAGGCGTGCCTGGCTGGGCTAAGTGGAGGGATATGTGGCACCAGCCAGGACGCAAGGCAGCGCTGCACATCCTGCGGCCATTCAGCCTTGATCGTTGCTGACACTGCCTGCCAGGGTGCGTAAGCTGGAGGACGACGTGGCTGCAGCCAGGGAAGAGGAGGACAGGATGGGGGCACGCTTGCGGACAGCAGAGGAGGAGGCTGCCCAGCTGCACCTGGAG
The DNA here is from genome assembly GCA_963969365.1 of Asterochloris sp. CNOR1. Taxonomy (NCBI): domain Eukaryota; kingdom Viridiplantae; phylum Chlorophyta; class Trebouxiophyceae; order Trebouxiales; family Trebouxiaceae; genus Asterochloris; species Asterochloris sp. CNOR1. The sequence goes on along the minus strand of OZ017756.1, from coordinate 1,208,808 downwards.
CGAGAGGAATCTCTGCGCTCCCTGCAGCAGCGGGCGGGAGCCGACTCTGAGCTGCTGGTGAGGGGCTTGTCTTGGCTGAAGAGCTGCCCCAGGTACGGTGGCTGCAGGGCTTTGCCAGTCCTTCAAGGCCAGTCCTTCAAGGACACCAGAAGCACCTGGAGCAGGGACAGCAGCAGGCCTGAGCATTCCTGTGAAGCAAAGGCTGGACAGGAGCTACTAAGCCTGTGCCTGCAGCCTAGAACAGCACAGGGCTTCAGGCGTCTTGCCAAGCCTCCCTGGAGCAGCAGGCAGGCGGGGCCACTGAGCTGCTGGTGAGCCGCGCAGGGGACAGGCTGGGGGTGGCCAACGCTGGGGCACTCAGCAGCTGTGCAAGGCCCAGAACAGTCACAGGGATGCCCAGCTGCACCTGGAGCAGGAGGAGTCTGTGCTCCTGGCTGGCTGACTCTTCTGATGGGAGCACACACCACAGCACAGCGGGCTGGGGGAGCTTCAGTGTTGCTGCAGCAGTGGGATGGGGTGATAGTCAGCCTGGTGCTCGGCTGACTTGGCCGATATTGCCATGCCTTCAATGCACCTGAGAATCGTGCAGCAGTTCAAGGTACTAACGGAGCTGCCAGCTACATCAAGGGCAAGCAGGGCGCACGCTTGCTGCGGCAACGGGCGAGGGCTGACATCTGCCTGGAGCTGGGCTGGGCCTCCACGGCCACAAGTTGAGCAGCGCAGGCGTTGTGGGGAAGAGGCATGCTGAAGAGCCACAGAGCTGCAGCCGGCCACTGGCCTGCTCTGCAGGCTGCTGTCAAGCAGCTGGACTGCACAATCCATTGCCTCCATGTCCTGATGGCAGCTTGACCTCTGTGCTGCAGAATGCAGCCTAGCATCATGCAAACATAAGCACACATGCTGCCATGCTGCAGGGTACCTTGAAGCGGCTGGACTAGATCATTGAGGCAGGGTGCCCCTTGAGGCTGTTCAACCTCTTGCTCACACCCTCCACGCTTTGCACTGCAGGCCACCAGGAAGCAGCATAAAATGGACGTCTGAAGGCAGCAGCTGATCCCTGCTTTCTGTCCCCACGTCCTTCACCTCCCACACTGCAGGCCACTGTGAAGCAGCAAGACTGGAAGATTGAGCGCCTAGCACGCGAAAATCGGGCGCTGGAGGAGGCTGACCTGAAGCTGCGGGCCCGTGCAGAGGAGCTGCAGGCCGAGAACACAGATGTGTCCGCCAAGCTGGTTGCGCTGCATGCTGAGGGGCAGGCCCACAAGGTGTGTGCCTCTGGACAGGCGTGCATGGCTTGCACTGCATGCTCAAGGTCTGCATAGAAGGGCTGCACGCTGTGAACACAAACGTGTCTGCCAAGCTGTTTGCAGACTGAGGGCAGGCCCAAAGGGGTGGTACACGCAACTTGTCCGCAGGCCTTGAACACCATGGCAGCTGGTCGCGCTGCGCGCTGAGGGGCCATGCCCACATCCTTTCATCTCTGTGGCGACAAAGCCCCTGCCATTTTCACGGAGAAGCGCCCCTCGTTCCCATCAGCTATAGGCTGACTGCTGCCTGTGAGCTCCCCTCAAGTCCCCTCGCACGACACTACATTGAAGCCTCTTGAACCTGAATTACAGGGCCAGTGCAAGGGCTTGCATCATATCTCTCTTTCAGTTGCATGCAACTTGATGCTGCAAGAGGGTCAGTGGCTGCGTGCAGACCCTGGTAGCAGAGCTGCGGGACCGCTGCGACCAGCTGGCTGCAGAGCGCAGTGATCTGGAGGCCCAGAACCAGGCTCTGCAAGGGGAGGTGGCCGACAAGATGCAGTTGCTGGCGGAATTTGAGGCGCGGTTTACCAGCCAGTACCAGTAAGTGTGCTGGTAATGGCAGTGTGCGTTGCCGGAATAGTCCCAGACTGTGTGGTGCGTTGACGGCCATGATCATGTGACCAATGAATCAGCAGCAGCTCATAGAGGCATGTGGGCTTGCTTGACAATGTCCAGCAGGAGTTGAGCAGCCACCCATTCTGCTCAAGAGCCATTGGATCTCCAGCCTAATGGCTCAGGGCAAGTCAGATCTGTTGTTTCATGCCTTGTGCTAAGGGCTCACATATGGCCTAAATGATCGGACCACCTTTGATGTCGGAGCTGCTCTGGTCCCTGGGGCCAAGGCATAAAAAGACCCAGTTGAAGGGGCTGCTGAGCAGTTGCCTCTGAGGCACAGCTGCAGAGCCTGGGGTCTACTGCTCCGCAGCACAAGCGGAAACCAAGCCGTGCAAACACATGCTGCAGGTCCTGGGCTGCTGAGAAACGCTCCAGAGGCGCCTCAGGAGAGCCTGAGTGAGCTGCTTTGCAGTCCCCAGGGGCACATCATAAGCTCAATGCCAGCTGTGCAGGTCCTGGACTGCTGAGAAGGGTGCCCTGGAGGTGCAGCTGCAGAGCCTGGGTGACACCGCGCAGCGCATGAGTGCCAGGATGCAGGGCAGCGCAGCAGCCAGCATGGTCCCCAGCAGTGCCTCTGAGGCCTCAGACGAGGCTCCAGAGGTGCGGCTGGACAGAAGTCCCTGCTGTTATTCTCTGCTCTGGCGGCTGCTGTGTAGCTGTCCTGGGCACCTGCAACCTTTGATTTGGGTGGCAGGTAGCAGCTGAGGCACAGAGCATGGAATCATCCCATCATGCGTCTCCCACGGGACAAAAATGCCCCAGCACTTGAGCAGCTGCCATGTCATGAACAGCTACCAGAGGATCAGTTGTCAGCCTCGATGAGGACGGGATTGTTTCATGGCAGGTCAGGGTGGAGCGGCGTTGTGCCCCACTCTGCAGGTCTGCAGGGTCTTGTGCAAGTCAGGACAATTACATATCAATGTTGGTGCAGGTGACGGTCAGCAGGCTGCGTGATGACCTGCAGCACGCAAATGAGAAGGAGTTGTTGCTGCTGGAGGCCTACGAGACGCTGGAGGGGGATGTGGGCAAGCAGGTGAGCACCTGCACTGGCAGGCATGTCAGCTGAGCCCAGCTGCTTGCTCCACAGTGCACAGCCGGTGCCATACTGAAGGTGCATCTTCAGGAAGTTCAGGCTTTCAGGACCATGTTGATGCTGGCATTGCTTTTGTAGGGGGATGCCCTAAGCAGACAGCCGTCCCTTCAAATAGCTTTTACCTACTTTGCTGTGCTCCAGTGTAGCCAGGCAGGCAGTCCTGCATACAAACCAAGCAGGTGATGTGCTGCAGGTGGACCAGGCCTTGGCTAGGCAGGCTGAGCAGCTGGAGCGAACAGCCCAGCAGGCACGCATCGCAGAGGAGGAGCTGGCTGCTGCACGAGTCAAGTGCCGGTGAGGGCAGCAATGAGCTTCACATGTGGGCTGGTCAGGCAGGCACTCTGGACCTGACTCGACTGCAAGCCGGCTTGACTGGGGTGCTTTGATTTAGTATGAGAGGTCGCACCTCTCAGTGGCCAGCTGGCAGGCAATTGACCGTGCATCACACTCAGACGGGTGCAGTAGATCTTTGAGAGGACATGGCAGCTGTACCGGCCTGGCTGGTAGCAATTTTTGACGCTGCATCCCAGGCCGTCTACTGACTGATGGATAATGCAGCTGCATGGAAGCATCTGCCAGCGCCAGCTGTAAAGGAGCTGGGCTGGCTCGAAGTTGGTCCCTCCCTGGTTGCAGACTGCATACCAGTCTGGTAGGGACAAGCAGCTGCAGTCCAGCAGATTTGCGTCCGTGGCTGTAAGGCAGCCTGGAAGCATGCAGATCCTGCCCTACAGACAGCTCACAGCCAGATAGCTGCACCTGAGACCAATGTGGCAGATCCAGTCAGATAATTGTACCCATCAGGCAGATGCATCAAGGCCAGCCAAGGCACTGAGGTAGAGACCCTGGCAATACAGGCAGGCACCTGAATAGTCAGGTGGCTGATGCACGCTGGAAAGTCCACATCGGCACTTACTATGTTGGTAAGCTCCTGACAATGTAGGCAGCTGAACAGCCAAGTCGCTGAAGCCACTTCTGGGAGGCAGGATGCAGAGGCACGCTGCGCCAAGTATGAAGCCGGCGTGTATGGGCTGCCAGAGGCGGCTGCAGAGATCAGCGATCTCAAGCAGCAGCTGTGCGACTTGGACACACAGCGGGCAGGCAAGTGCACAATGCAGGCAGAATGTGAACTGCACATCGCTGTCATGCCCCTGGCAATTACTCTTGGAGATGTACGGGAAAGATGTGTACTGATATAGTTTGTGCTTTACAACTTCGGTCTGTAGGTGGCCTGGACGCAGAAGAGGACGGCAATGCTCAATGCAGGCATCTGCTGCTGCTGGCTTGTCTTAACAGCCAAACTGGCTTTGCCTACCAGCCAGCTGCTGTGGTGACAGGAGGCAGCCTGCAGGTTGGCCTCAAAGTCGGTGCCGGCCTCACCTGGGCCGCCCAGCGCGACCTGCCACAGCTGTCAGGCAGAGCAGGGCTACCTGGCAGAGACAACCGTTGCCATGCGCAACAGCAGCCCTGTATACTTTGCACTATTTGTCAAAACCCAAGTATAACTGCTTCATGTGCTGTGTGCACTGACAGATGCAGAGCTTGTAGACCTGAAGAACCTTGCCCGTAGCTGTGCTGCAGACATGAGGCCAAAGACAAATGCCATGTGCCTGCAAAAGCATCTGCAGGGCTTGAGGAGTCCTCCAGGTTCATCAGCTAACCCTGCTGCAGACATGGTGGCAGAGATGAATGCCCTGGGCAGCAAATTGGAGGACCTGGTCGATGAGAATCGCTTGCTGCGCAGCAAGGCTGGCCTCCAAGATGACGAGGCTGTGGACCTTTCGGACGTGAAGCTCATCAAGGTGACCATGCGCACCACCCAAAAGTCCTGCCCACTGGAGGGGACATGAGGAGCCTGCTGCCCTGCCTGCTGGGATTGCAGCCTCTCAAATTGTCTGCAGCAGTTGCAGTTTCAGATGCAGGCAGGCAAAGCCTTGATGAGCCCCTTTCCCTGCTGCAGGAGACCAAGATTGCACAGCTGCAAGGTATAACCAGCGCCCTAGAGCTGGAGATTGGTCAGATGGAGGAGGAGCGCAGGAAGCTCAAGTGAGTAGCCAGCCCTGCAAACCAAACTCCTGCAATGGCCATGTGTTGGCTAAAGGGGAACTGTCCACATCGAACCTTCAGCACCCGCAGCCTCCTGCACTGCCTTCATGCAAGGCAAGAACAGCAGCATTCCCTGCTGTTGGATGCCAGCGCAGCAGCCTGCAGCTGGACAGTATCTGCGCAGAGACACTTTCAGGCCCTCACATGATGCCTGCTATCATCTTTACAGTATGGAGACAGGGTCCCTGGCTGAAGCATCTAGCTTGCACACTGGATATGAGCTTGCTGGAGAGTATGGGTGTCACCTCACCGTCTGGTGCTGTGTGCAGGTGGGAGCTCAAGTTCAGGGCCAAGTACCATGGCACTGCTGCGCTGGAGCTGGGGCTGACTCCTGAGCAGCTGATGCTGCTGGAGCGCTATGCAGATGGCCTGAGGCATGGTGGCAGCAGCGCGCCGCCAGAGGTGAGGCCCCATGCGTCCTGGCAGTCTGCTTGCTGTACGCCTCCCAGACACAGCTGCCTGTGCAATGCATCCAGCAAGTCATGTGCTAGATCTTACTTATCAAGCAGTCAGAACGTCATTGCGGCGCAGACTCAGCGCTTGCATGTTGAGGGTGACCTGTAGCCATCTCAAACAGCCCAGTGTGTGGGACGGTCATTAGCCATCCTAAGTCGAAGTTTCCAGGGTTTGCCAGTACTACTACTTCTGACTGAGCCCAGCTGGAGCACACCTCATTCCCACCAATGCAGGCTGAGGTTGTGGAGCAGCTGGGGCGGCGCATACAGTTTCTGGAGAGCCGTCTGGCGCAGTCGCAGGCCTATGCCAGCATGCCTGCGGGGATGCGACCCAGCCTGGTGGACAGCAGTGTGGATGCAGCTTCAGTGGGCAAGCCAGCCAGCAGCCTCAAGATCTGCAGGCGCACCACGCAAGAGGCAGTGAGGGGTCCCTGAGTGTCCTGCAGCAATGGGCCAAACAAAGTGCAAGGCCTGTGGCAAGCCTGTAGACCAAGGGTATCAGGGTTTGACGGCCAGAAGCTTGCTTCAAGGCTGCCGAGAAGCTGTGTCTGCTGAGGCTTCACACTTGAGCCATATGTTGTGTGCAGGCCCTGGCCCAGAAGCTGACACGTAGTGCATCAACATCAACAGACCTGTCAGGGCTGCAAACCCAGCTACAGGAGGTGCTCAGGGAGGTCAGGCGCCTGGCCGAGCAGCCGAACTCAGCTGGCGCTGCAGGTCAGTGGCGCTGTGTGAGGCCTTCTTTGACACTTGAGCAAGCCAACTGAGCTGCATGAGGGTCAGCACATGTCCTGTCAGATGCTCGATGGCCAGCTCAGGGCCAATGCCTTCTAACAAAACAGTAAACTGGCTGCTGCACGTCGCGAGCCTGCACAGCAGGCCACAGTGACAGCAATTTTGAGGCGCACTCAAAGCATGCTGGAGAGTCTTGCCCCTGCACCTGTGGCAGCCATGCCCAGTGTGCCTGAAGCTGCTGCTCCAGCCCTTGCTCCAGCAGGTCGTCCTGAGGCGCAACAAGAGGGCGCTATGCAACGGAGCCTGCAGCTGGCGCAATTGGCCCCGGCTTCTGATGAGTTTCAGAGGCGCATCAGGCAGGCCTGGGCTTGCTGAGAGTTGCCTGTGCTGTTGACGGCCTTATGAGGGCTTCCAGCGCTACAGCACTTATTGGGCGCAATAGTGGGGCCTGCAGACAGCCTTCGTGTCTGGTTGCATGGGTGCAACCTGCCAGTATGCCTTGCAATACAGCAGCTGAAGGAGGGGTGATATGGTGCAGGGCGCAGGCCCCGCATTTCAGTGTGCTGAATGCTGTGATGACTGTCTGAACAGACCTGCCTTGTCTCCTCTGCAGGACACTGGCACAGCAGGTCACCGGGCTGAATGCTGATTTGATTGTGAAGGACAAAGAGCTGCGACAGGTTCGCAGGGAGAAGGCTCGCCTGGCCCAGCAGCTCAGGCAGCTCCAGGCAGGCTTGTCAGCTCCTGTGCTTGAACATGAGCAGCTGGCCAAGGCACTGCCTGGGCAAACAGAGGGTCGGCAGCCAGATGCTGGGGCCGGGAATGGGAAGCCTGATGTTGTCCCTGTCGAGGACTTTGAGGAGGTGAGCCAAGTCACCCATTGCATGTGCCTGAGTCTGCTTGCTGTGGCTTCTGCAGCCCGGTCAGCTGCAAGCAAGTATCGCGCAAGTGTCTCAGACCTGTGAACCCCGCCAAATTTAGTGAGCAGTGACAACGTGCCAGCCTGCCGCGAGGCAGGGTGTTAACATGTGCCGCGCTGCTGTGATTGCTCTGGTGCCACCCACACCCGCGGCTGTGGATGCACAGCTGCCTTTTGGTCTAGCACGGTTACGACGTCCCCGCCTGCTCCAAGGCAATGGGGTGCCTGTATTTATGCTGCCCCCTGCTCTCCCGGCCGCAGATGCAGAGCAAACCGCATTGCGCTGAGTGTCAGGGCAGCATGTGCCGCACTGCAGCCGGGGCCAATTGCTCCCCGGGCGGGTGCACTGGGCTGCACTGCGCCACATGTGCCCCATTGCCGTGCAGCGCCTGCTCCCCCAGCTGCAGATGCCCAGGCAGCTGCAGCGGGCTGAGTGCTGGGGCAACCTGTCTTCTGCTGCTATGCTTGCGATGATGTTGCCTGCTCCGCCCAATGCAGATGCAGAGCCGGCTGCAGCGGGCTGAGCGCCAGGTGTCGCGCCTCATGGAGGAGGTGCAGGCTGCTGAGGAGGCTGCCAGAGGGGCAGCTGACCACTCAGGGGCAGCCTGCCAGAGCATGCTGGCGGTGCTTAGCCGGCAGCCAGCCTCCCACGCTGAGGAGGCAGCTGAGGGGCAGGCAGAGAGGCAGAGCCTGCTCGCCCAGGTCTGCACCTGCCGATTGCCTGTTCTACATGTGTCAAGCCCTGCACATAGTGACTGCCAGTGGGCAGGCACAGGCAGCCAGCATCCCAGGCTGAGGAGGCACTTGAGGGGCAGGCGGAGAGGCAGAGCCTGTGCACTCAGGTCTCTGCACAAGTCACTGCTTGACCTGCATGTGTCATGTTCCTGCTGTATACCAGCTGCTATTGCCAGACAGAGGCAGAGCGAGCTTCCCGAGGAGTGTGTGTGTGCATCACCAGGCCCACCTTCTGCACCCAAGAGGGCTTTAACAGAGCTCACTGCAGTGTCCAGCGGCAATGCACAGTGCATGCCATCCTCTCAACAGGCTCACTGTGCTTTGCAGAGTCAGAGGGGACTCCTAGAAGCAGGCTGCTGCCCACTGTCCACATTTGCGCGATTGAGTAGATCGGCGGGCACCTTGGCAGCAAGCAACTGGTGCACGTGGCACTCTAGACAGCACCGTCTTGGCCTCCTGCTTGCAGTGGCATGCTCACTGTCTGTCTGGCGGTGTAGGCGGCTCATCTGCAGCGACAGTGCCAAACCACTAGCGGTGCTGTTCTCTGGGCTGCTCTGGCACCCAAGGCTGGCTGATTTGGTGGATGATCTGCAAGAGATTGGTGCTGTCACGTTGCTTCACTGCATACTAATGTAGAATAAGGGCAGCTGACACCACAGCATGTTTGCCGGTGCAGGTGGCCAGCCTGGAGGAGGAGTGCCAGGACGCCAGACTCAAATGCGGCGAGCTGGAGGCGGCGTTGGACGCACTGGGAGCTGATGCAGGCCCCGACAGCCTGGCAGCTAAGTATGCGGACACAGTGCGTCGGCAGGCCCTGGTGCAGGTCCGTCACGCACGGCTGGCGCGGCAGCTGGCGGCTGCGACAGCGTCTGAGCAGGCGCTGCAGGTGGGGCCAGAGGTGACATGCCACCTTGGGCTGCAGTGGGGACATGTGTTGATTGTGTCGCAGCTGGCGGCTGCGGCGGCCTCTGACAGGCAGTGCAGGTGGGACAAGGGGGGGCCCTGCAGTGGTGACATGTGGCTGGCGTGTTGAAGCAGGTAGCTGGCAGCTGCGGCATCCTCTGGGCAAGCGGTGCAGGTGGGGCAAGTTAGGGGTCACAACCATGAGTTGCGGTGGGCATGTGGCATGTCAAGTTCATCTCAGTAGCTCACAGATATGCATGAGCGTGCTTTGGCCATGGTCGGGGCTTTGGCCATTGTTGGGGCTTTGACCCCAACAAGGCAGCAGTGCCTGACAGCTCTGACCCGTCGGCTGCAACGACCGGGCACTGCAGTGACCGCCCTGCACCATCTGGGCTCAGAATGGCACATTGCCGCCACCCATCATCTGGTCAAACAGAGTTTGCCCTGCAGGCCCAGCAGGGCGAGGTGGCTGCTGAGATGACAGAGGTGCACGCCACCTTCTGCAGCCGCATGCAGGCAGCTGAGAGGGGCCAAAGTCAGCTTAAGAGGCGTCTGCAGAAGGCGCTGAGGGCGCTTGACTACTCTGTGCCTGCACAGGTGTGGTTGCACCATTGCTGTGCCTGGCATAGGTGCTTAGGCATGCCTGCCCAGGGGTGCAGAGGTCTATTAAGACACTGGCATGGCACAAACACGCCCCTGTAATCAGCCACACAGTCTACTGTGCAATCCAAAGACCATGAGGACTGCATAAGAGCTCAAGCAGCGTTCCGTCTCTGTCAAGATGCAGCCAGCCCGGCAGACATAGAAAATGATGCTTTGGAATCATGCAGGACTATGATGTCCTGGTGGAGAAGCATGTAGCTCTGGCTCGCAAGTTGCGGGAGCATTTGGAGGTGCAGGCTGAGCCCGCTGAAGATTCTGCCAAAGCTCAGATGCAGCACGCTCTGGCGACTGCCGTCACAGACGCCTTCACCTTGGCTGGCAAGCTGGCAGCTGCTGAAGAGAAGCTAAGGTGGGGGACATTGCTGCGCTGGACGCAAAGCTGATGCCTGCAATGTGATTTTGACCAATTGCTTGGGCCAGCTTTTGGCAGCTTCTGGGACAGCTGAGAAGCTTGGTGTTGCGACCTGCAGGCAGCAGGAGGTTCTGGCGGCAGCTCAGGCTGAGGGGTCAGTGCAGGGCGTGAACTCTTCACTGGCTGCTGACTTGGTCCAGGCAACAGTGCAGCAGGCACAGACAATGAGGCAAGTCCCAACTTTCACACATATATTGAGCGAGGGCTATGGGCATGGCCCGATGGGTGCAGCTTTCACACACTGCAGATGGGCCACTGCTGGCAGGTGCTGATGGGTTTCTTGCCAAACACATGGCATGGTGGTGCCCTCAATTGGGTCCTTTCTGCAAGGTCTTACGCCTGCCTGTAATCTACAGGTCATTGTGACCGCCCAAAGCATCACCTGACAGCTATGCAGTGCTGGTACCAAGTGTCCATCAACACGTGCTCTTCAGGCGAGCTGAGGCTGCAGAGCGCGACAGGGCGCGGTCTGAGGCGCGTGCCCAGGAAGTTCAGGACCATCTGCGCAGTCTGGAGCAGCAGCTGGGGGCCGCAGCCAAGCAGCTGCATGCAGTACGGGAGGCACACAGGATGCTCGAGCTGCGCTTTGAGGTGCGGGGCCACTCCTGTCACTATTTTCTGTGTGAGTCGTGCATCGCAGCCAAATGCTGCAGGCAGTGCAGCAGGCGCACAAGATGCTGGATCTGCGCTTCATTGTACAGGGGCTGGCCTGTGCAAGCCCGCAAGTTGGCGCCGTGTTCAGCAAGCTGCAGGGCAGGAGGCACACAGGATGCTGGAGCTGCGCTTCTATGAAGCAAGCACAGGCCCAGTGGTCCCTATGAGTTCCCTTAGCAGCCAAGCAGCTGTATCATAGTCTGTGAGGCGCACAGCATGCTTGAGCAAGGGCTGTTGAGGCGTTCGAGCAGGATTATTGTTGGTAAGTCAGGGGTCTGGGGCATTAGGCAGGGGACTACTCCCTTGCATGCTGAGCGTCAAGGGAGCGTACAGTGTGCCAGCTCTTTAAGTAAGTTCACAAGTGTGCCATGGCCTTCTCCACTGCCTGGTGCTGTTCCAGCTGTCTGACCCATATACATGCCTGCCATATGCAAGCAGACCTCAGGAGAGTTCTGGTTGCAGTTGCTGGAACGTCTATGATCTCAGCAGAGCAAATGTTGCGTCTGCTGCCTGCAGGGAGGCTGCACAAGGCAGGATGCTGAGCAGCTGCATGAGCAGCTGGCAGAGGCAGAGCAGGGCAGCTTTGAGGCTCAGGCCCTGCTGGACAGCGCCCAGCAGCGTCTGACGCAGTCCGACCTGCAGCTCAAGGTGTGTGCTGCACTGCCCCATGATGTTGCACATCTCTACAAGTGCCAAGCTGTGCCTGACGCAGGCAGACCTCTCTCAGCGTGTGACCCAATGCTTAGCTCCACAAAGCTGGACAAAGAGGAGCGCTAAGCAGTGCATGACACATTAAGACCTGCAGCATGGAGTGTGTGCAGCCGCCATGCTCTGCGCAACACTTTGTTGTCTGTTGAGATCCTGTTGGGTACGAAGCCTGGCATGCATGTGCTTGTCACGATGTGGCAGTGCTCAACTCATGCACAGGACAGCAGCCGCTGGCAACCTCTTGAACAGCGGCTTCACTCTAGCACCGCAGGCTGCCAGGATTGGCCAGCAGGCTGCAGAGGCAGAGGCTGTCCAGCTGCGCACAGCGTTGCGGGAGCTGCGGACCCAGAGCGATGCAGCCTGGGACCATGGGAGGGGCCATGCTGACCTTGCTCAAGCCAGGTAAGCGATGTGTCCCTCTCAGGGAGGTAATGGGGCCGATGCTCTTGAACAGCTCCAATTGGCCTAGGAAATTGGACAAAGCTGCACAAAGAATCAGAGCAGAGGGCTCAGGCACTGCTTTATGGTGCAAGCTGCCAATGATGCATGTCTGCCGCATGGCTCACATCAGACTTCCTGGCACCTGGTCCAGGCAGAGGGCTGCCTGCCTGAGCTGCCTACTCCACAGACCGGTGAGCTGCCCGTGACCTGTCTGGGGAATGCGAGCTAGAGCGAGTACTGACTGTGATGTGGTCATGTACTGCCTGCTGCCCTGCAGGGCCAAGGAGGCCATGACACGCAGTGCGCTGCACCGCAGCAAAGCTGAGTGCCTGAGCCTCCGCCAGGAGACTGTGCGACAAGGCAGCACCATCGTCAAGCTCCAGGCCCAAGCAGCTGGCCTGCATGAGCAGCTCAGGTGCGCTCAGCGCTGCATTGAATGGCTGCTGTGACCGTCATGTCGCCACACTGCTATGCTCCCCTGTGCAGCTGGTGTGGCGCACGTCAGCCGGAGAACGCTTAGTTGCTGTGGCTGTGCAAAGCCCAATGCGCCATGTGCTGGCCCCCTTGGATGCTCCCACGCATTACCTGACAGTACACCTAAAGGCCTCCCCTGCCCTGAGCTTGTTCTGATAGGTTTGTATGGAACTGCAGGGCCATGTCTGGCCAGCGCGCAGCGGCTGCAGCTGTACTGGACTCTGCCCTGGCTGGGCGAGTGGAGCCCTGGCAGGCCCACCTGTGGGTGCGCAAGCTGCAGGATCTGCGAGAGGCGAATGCTGGGCTGACGTCAGCACTGCAGAAGGCGTTGGATGCTGCTGCAGCGGCGCAGACTGCGGAGGACCAGGCACTTGTCAGGCTGCAGCATGTGCAGGACCTCCAGGCAGGGATAGGGCCTTGTTGCGGAGTCAGAGTGTACAGCTGCTGACTCTGCCCAGCTTGTTGAGCATGACACCCAGGTGTTGATGGGCTTGGACTCTGCACTGCCCTCTGACGCAAGAGCTCTTGAAGCGGTAGCACTTGATCAGTGTGAGCAAGGTGCAGCTCCCTGTTGCACAGGAAGGACCTGCAGCTTTATGCAGCGCTCCATTGTCATTCAGGCGGTGCTTGCTGACAACTGTATGAGCTCCGTGCTCCAGTGATGCAGCGCCACGTTGCAACAGCACAGTTATGCTTGAACCCTGCACTGTCATTTGTTCCTGGACTCAGATCAGCCCCTACCCTCAGGCCCACCCCTAAGGTGGGCCGCCTCAATCAGTCAGGGAAGGACACTGACTGGTTTGGGCACCGCCTTCCGAGCTGCTACAGCACTCACTGACACTTTGCTGACCTGCTGTGTGCAGCTGGACCCCAGCTGGGTCGCCATGACACCAGGCAGGGACAGTCAGACCTCATGGGCAACAAGTGGTTGGCAGCCTGATGCCCCGACTTGTGCAGGTGGCTCCCAGTGACAAGGCAGGGGGTGATAGGCAATCTCTGCTAGAGCTGCGCTTGGATCGGGCTCGGGCAACGCGGCAGGAGTTGCTCCTGCGGGAGCGCGTGCACAGCCTGCAGGGGACATGTGCACGGCTGGAGGGGCGCCTGCAGGAGGTTGAAGCAGAGGCGCTAGGGCAGCACACGGCGGCGGCAGCTGAGCGGCAGCAGGTGGGCGCCGCTACAAATATTGCCTAGCTGCAGACATGTGTGGGAGGTGCTGTGCAGGTGAAGGTGATCGGTGCTGGGCAGTATCTGGACTAGAGTTGATGACAGCGCCTGCAGGATGCACTGGGCAGCACTTTGCAAGGGCAGCTGAGCGGCGGCAGGTGTGGGCTGAAAGCAGGGATGCTTGAGGAGAAGTGCACAAGCTGTAAGAAGGCATGATACCACAAGTATGCGTTGTGGGCCTTGGGAGGATGCAAGTTGCTTACGCCACATTTGTGGGCCAGTGCCGTGTTGCCTCCCAGGCAGCATGGACACCTTTGATCTGCTATTTCTCCATGCCCGTCCCCGCTTGAGACAGCCGAGCCACTTGGAAACTGCACCCAGGAATGCCAGCATGGCTAGGCATGGCAAGGTAGATTTCTGTTGTCTTGCCTGCAGGCAGTGGCGTGGGCTGCTGCCACTAAGCCAACACGAGCATGACGCCCTTACTCAACCAAAACTGCTGCAAGTGTCACCTTGCCAAGACGTCTGCAGGTCGCAGCGCGAGCAGCTGCCGCAGAGGCAGCTCTGCAGGAGCTACAACAGCAGCATGACGCTCAGACCCGGCATCTGGACGAGGTGGAGTCCCAGAGGGTTGCTGGGGACGCCCTGCCGGGTTGCGGCGCCCTGCACAGGCTGCAGTGGCACCGACGCTCTGGCCGCAGCAGGGCCAGCAGCAGGAGCAGCAGCAGTGGGGCGAGGGCTATGCGGGACACTGAGCGGCAGGTCCTGCTGGCTCAGGCAAGCGGCCGTACTGCGACGTCAGGTCCTGCTGGCACCATCAAGAAACTCGTTGAAGTGAGGTGTCAGGATGGCAACACTGGGGCACGCGGAGCCATCTACGCCCAATGCATCGCCGCAGATGGGCAGTTGCAAGATGCAAGGCCGTGTGTAGATTCAAGTGCAGTATGATGAAATGCCTGCACTGAGGCAGTGGGGACCTGCTGCAAGGCAGACTGATGGAGCCCTACACCATTGCTTTGTAAGGCCTGCAGGTTGAGCAGCTCCTGCAGGCCTATGTCTGACAGCAAAGCGTACCCTGGCGCTGCTGGCAGTACCCCAATGCCAGCATCTGCCACAAGCCGCATCCATGCCCAGAGCGGGAGGCTGTGGCCTGTGCCTGCAGGTGGAGCAGCTGCGGCAGGCTCGATTGGAGGCGCAGTCTGCGCGAGAACAGCTGGCAGAGTTGCAGCGCCAGGCAGCAATCCGGGCTGCAGCAGACGAGCGCCTGCAGGACGAAAACGCCCAGCTGCTGGCGCGCCTCCAGGAGCAGGGCCAGTTGGAGTTTGAACGAGCTGGCAGCTCTGAGGCTGCCATGCCCAGCAGCGATGCAGCGGTGCTAGCACAGGTGAGTGCAGAACTGGCTGCACAGTCTTCAGGCTGGACTGTTGAAGGCCTGGCTACATCTGTCAGGCCAAAGACAGATAAAGCACGGGGACCAAAGTTGAGCTGGCTGACCAAAAAATTTTCGTCCATGCCGTCTAAACAAAGTCTTTGCAAGCAGCATGGCCCCTCAGGGATGATCAGCCGTCTGCCGCTTTGGGTCTGATTTGGCAACTGTGCAGGTGCTGGAGATAGACATAAGCTCCACTGCAGACCTGCAGGCTAATCTGGCTGCCGGAGCTGAGCAGCAGACTGCCCAACTGGCAACAGGCTTGGCCTGCAGGCATGAGCAGTGCCCCTGGCAGCACATTGAGGACGGGAGTGTCCTGCCCTGCAGGTGCAGGAGATGGCCAGAACCACCATAGCTGACCTGCAGGCCAGACAGCTGCCAAAGTTGCAGACCTGGCAAGCATGACCCTCTTGAACTGCGCCTGGATTCAGGCTGCTTGTGTGAGTGCAGAAGTAGCCAGGACACCATTGCTGAGCTGCAGGCCAGACAGGCTGCGAGCGCCGCGGGTTGATGGCAGCAAGGTTGGCATGGCCCAGGAAGAAGACTGAGAAACTGCCCTGCAGGTGCAGGAGATGGCCAGAAGCACCATTGCAGACCTGCAGCACAAGCTGGCAGCCAGAGCTGCGGACCTGGAGGTCCTGCAGCAGCATCTGCAAGACACCAGGGCAGGGGCCGCAGCGCAGGCAGCTGCTGACCGCGTGCAGCTGGAGCAGCTGACTCAGCAGCTGCATGATAAGGAGGCCAGTGCCATTCAGCAGCTCAGAGTGAGTGCATAGCCCTAGGATTTAGTGGGGCGGTGACGCCAGCGCTTGGGCAACAGGGACAGCAAGTACCGGTAGTCTCTGTGACCAGCAGCTCTCCCCTCACAGCCAGACAAGCTGGAGGACAGGCCTGAGCTGCCCGACAACCATGCGTGATGGTGTCAAAATCAGGAGCGGCCCACGGTGGGATGCCGGTGGATCGCAGCAGGCAGGCTGTGCGCGGCTTCAGCACAGTCCATGTGCTTGTGCAGCGCTGAGTGGGTCTGATGGCAGGCAGGTCTGAGCAGACTGAGCTTCCGAGTGGTCTTTGCCTGCTGATGCAGGCGGCGATGCATGCCCATGAGGGGCAGCCAGGGCCAGCTGTGGGTGATGCAGGGGGGCTGCGTCAGCTGCAGGGCTTGCTGGACGAGTGCAAGGCGGAGCGTGACGCCCTACACAGCCGCCTCCAGCAGGCACAGGTATGGGCGTGCACACAAGGCGCATCTGCAGTTGCTGAGATAGAGCGTGGCCGTCTCGCCGCGCTTTGCAGCTGCTGCAAAGCCCTCGGATTGTCTCATACATTACGTGACAGGCATGGTCAACTGCACTTCATTCTGTTGTGTGAGTCAGTGTGAGTGCCTTGGTGGCAATCAAACCTTGGCAACCATACAGACATGCTCTGGATGCAGGAGGCTGAGCTGCAAGCTCAGCCAGATTTCAGCCTGTAGCACCAGCACCTGTGGTTTACATGCCTCTTTCAAAAGCCCCTCCTCCCCTCATTGCCGCCAAGCATAGGACTCAATGCAGGCCACACAAATGTCAACCTTTGGCACCCAGCCCTATGTGCTGCACTCGCAGCAGCGCCAGCCTCAAGTCATTGCGTTGCCTGAGAGGTTCCTGCAGCATGCAGCATGACACCTCTCCCCCTGCAGGATGGTGCACAGCGCCAAGGCAGGCACATAGCTGACCACCAAAATGCGCACAAACCAAATTGCAATCTGCGCCAGACGCTCCACTGCAGGCCAAGCATGAGGCCCAGCTGCACGCCCTGACCGAGGAGTTGGGTGAGCGGGAGCGCGAGGTGCTGAGCCTGAAGGCTGATCTGGAGGCCGCCTCAAAGGCAAGCAGTGCCCAGCAACCCTGTGCTGTGCAACCATGCTGCTGTTGTGGTATGAATCATTGCAGCCCTTCAGCTGCTCCCAGCCCTTGGCGAGGTCTTCATGTGCTTTTCCGTAGAGATGCTGGGTACCTCACCACGCAGCGTATCCATACCTGCAAGGTGCACCTGATTATGCTTGGCGCCTGTGAAGTAGCGCTGGATGGGCCAAGGCACAGTCTGCGGCCCTAGAGCTGGCCCTACTTTGCTGATTGTTTGCGTGCGCAACTGACTCTCTGGTCCTTGCCTGCAGATCAGCGCAGCGCGGGCTGAGGCGCGGCGCCTGGCCCTGCAGCTGGCCACCAAAGACCGCAAGTTGGTCGCCCTGAGGGACGCCATCCATGCGCTGGAGGGGCGCCTGATGGAGGCACTGAAGCGGACAGGGGACAGGTATGCTGGGCTCATGAGGGTGGGAGCTCTGAGGCGTGCGGTGTCGAGGGGCGCCTGGTGGAAGCTGTCTTGCTACACACAAGCTTCAAGCATGCGTCAGAAGGACAGAGGAGGGTGGCACATTCTGCATAGGCTTGAAGATGGGGGGGGATCAAGCACAACAACAACAGGTTGGCCATTTGACCTACATGCCATCTGCCGGCCGTGTCTGGCATCCTGATGAGAACTAGGGTGGACAGAACCTGGGCTGCATGCTCGCGGAGAGCTGCAGTGCCAGGAGGTGAGGGTGTTGCTCACATTTGTTGCAATGCCAGTTGCTTCACATGTCCAGAATGCATCCGCCAAAGCTTCTGAAGATCTGCCTACCTCACTTTGTGCAGGCGTGAGGAGGGACGCTCGCAGAGAGAGCAGCAGCTGGAGATGCAGATTGCGGCGCTGCAAGCAGAGGCAAGCAAGGGCTGCTGCCATGCCTCTCGCTTGGCTGCTGGTATAGTGTATGCCCACCACTTACTGCAGACAGGGCGATGCTGCAGATGCGGTTGCCAGTCTGCTGTGCTGCCAAGCAGTCATGTGGTCAAATGCAGGTGCAGCAGCTCTCAAATCGCCCCGCTCAGCATGGTGCTTCCCCGCCTGCCGCGGCAGGCAGCACTGATCTGGGAGCCACAAGCACAGCTTTGGCAGAGCTGCAGCAACGGCTGGACGCAGCCCTGGCTGCAGCAGAGGAGAAGGAGCGCCATCTGCAGGGGATGCAGGTGGGGCACATCCCAGGCAGTAATGCCACTCAGCTGCCTGCCTGGGAGGAATCGAGAGCCTGAGCTGCCCACCCGCAGAACATGCAGGTCGGGCATGATTTGGGCAGTATCCCCCTGCTTTGCTGCATCAGTGCCCTGTCTGTGAGGAATTGAAAGGTTCAGGTGCCCACTACCAATGAAACTTGGAAAGCCCTTCGGAGTCATTATCAGGTTGCAGCAGGTGCGCCGCCATATCACATCGTCCATTCTGCAACTGTGTGCATGGTGCCTGCCTTGGCGTGTAGAAGCTATTGTGGGCCAGCAGCAGGGCAGTGCACCCAGCACATGCAGTCAGTCATACCTGCCAGCATCTGCTGCCATCTCTTCTGAAGGGGGAGGAGTGGGCAGTAAAGGCGCTGACACTCTGCACAGGTCTCACCGTCATGCCTCACTGCAGCCCCTGCTGGAAGTGGAGGAGCAAGGAGTGCCAAGCCTGCAACTCCATGAGCTTTGGGCTTTCGCTTACCATGCCGCCATCAGCTATACCCCTGCTGTGCAGTTGCTGTTGAGGGGCGTCAAACACCTGAAACAGCAGCTGCATGGGTCTCACAGTCATACCTGAGGGCCCACCTCCTTGCTGCATCCCTGGCGCAGTCCTTGCTCAAGGAAAGCAAGAAGCACATAGATCAGCTTCAGATAACTGGAGCCCTCACCCAGATTCTGATGCAGTCCCTGCTGGAGGGGGAGGAGCGGGCAGTGCGGGAGCTGAGGCAGCAGCTGCAGGCGGAGCGGGCGCAGGCCACCCAGCTGACGAGCGACGTGCAACAGCACACAGACCCCGCTGCCATGGCGCAGGCGCTTGCGCAGCACTCGCTGGCAGGCCAGGCAAGCACTGCACTGTGTGCCAGGTGGAACATGGGGGTTGCCGCACTTGAGTAAATGCTGGTGCAGGGATCACATGGGCTGGGCTGCCAGTGGATGGGGCTGTGCAGTCGTCACTCTTGTCCACAATCTCTGCACACGGCCCTACGCAGTAAACATGTGGCATCAGCAGCTTTGCTGTGGCTGGCAGAAGATTGACCCTGCAGAAGACAGGGTGTCAGCAGACGAGGTGGCTGGAAGCCTGATACAGCTGATGCTGTCCTTGCCTGCCACAGGGTTGTTGGAGGCACAGGATTGCTGTCCTGCAGTGGCAGTTGAAGAGCTGTGCCCCCCATGCTGCAGGTCACTGACCTCAGGCGGCAGCTGCAGCGCCTCAAGGCACAGAACACTTCCCTGAAGCAGCAGGTGGGCGAGCAGCAGGCCCACATCGAGCATTTGGGTGCAGCCCCACCCCGAAAGGCCACTGCTTCCCCACGGCGGGCACAGTCCCCCGCTCGCGCTGGCACCCCCCCTGGCAGCACCCTTGGGCGCAGTGTGCAGGGGGAGGCAGGGCGGCATGCAGGGCAGCCTGAGGGCGACACTGCTACCGGTGGCAGACTGCCCCTGCAGCCCGTGCAGGCCCAGGCAGCACTGCTTGAGCGGGTGAGACCTTGCACACACCTGCCTGCCTGCTGCAATCTTGGCACGCCATGCTGCCAGGCTGCCCTGGCCCTGCACCACATGGGGCAGAGGCATGCGGTCTGCAAGTCACTGCTGCTGACAGACTCCTGCAAGAGGTCACAGTCTTGTCTGAACCGCCTGCGCATATGTGCAGGTGCCAGATGCCCCTGGCGGCCAGTCCCTCCTGGCAGGCAACCCCAAGCTGGAGGCCTGGGAGGAGCAGAAGAAGCTGCACAAGCGCATCAACGTCCTCAGGGCCAAGCTCAGGGTGAGTGAGGGTTGCCCGAGACCCCATGTCCGCTCGTTCACAGCATGGCCAGGTGCACCCTGGCAAGGCCACAGCACCACAGGCTGCGCATTGTGGTGCTCCGGCAGTGCCTGCAGCTTGGTGGATGCAGCAGGCACATGCAGGCATGCCTGCCTTGGCCGCCAGCCTCCTGGAGGGAGCTGAATGCTGAGGGGGTTGCAGATTGAAGGGACATCACACCAATGGCTTCTGTAGCAGCAGGGGCTGGCACAGATGGTGTGCTGTCTGCTGCCACAGGAGACACTCCGTGAGGCAGAACCAGAGCCACAAGACAAGCAGGTCACACAGTGCCAGGGCTATCGTGGCCTGTCACAGGTCATGGCATCCATCTGTGCAATGGGCTTCTGCTGTTGCTGCAGGAGAGGTCTCTCGAGGCTGAGCAGCTGCAGCGGGAGCGGGAGCAGCGTGCCAAGCAGGCCGCACAGGCTCAGGGGGAGCTGGCCCGCCAGGCCACCATAATCCAGCAGCTGCAGGTGCAGCTCAGGCGGGCCAGGGATGCGCCAGCCGGCAGCATCTCAGCTGCGCAGGTGACCCCGTCCGCACATCACAACGCTTACACCAACCTGTGCATGTCCAGTTCCTCTGCAATGCTGAGGTGTCACCAGGAGGAGGTGGAGGCACCCTCTGCCTTCGGGTCAGTGCTGCATGCCACTGCTGCCTGCTTCATCTGTTGACAGCAGGGGGAGTTCTTGTCAGGCGGCCCCATGCATCACTTCAGGCTGCCACAGCATGCAGGATCACACGCTGCATGTGGCCCTGCTTGTTGAGGCAGAGGTGCTTTGCCAGTGCTTGTCATGTCACAAGCTGATGAAGAGATGAATTACGGTGTCAGGACAAGCGCTCTGCCAGTGAGATAGATTCATACAGCTTTGGAGAGCACGGTGGAGCAGCAGGAGTGGTGTCCTACATGCCCTCCCCTGCAGGCACAGACCCTGGTCCAGGACCTCGCCAGGACGGAGGAGAGGGTGGCCTACCTGGAGCAGGAGTTGGCACGAGCGCAGGCTCGGGCAGCAGGCCCTGCAGCCGAGCAGGCGCCTGCAGACCCTGCGGCAGCCCCGTCCCGGCAGGACCAGCTGCTGCTCAAGGCCAGTGGCCAGAAGGATGGACAGCCTGGATTGTGGCCGTACTGTCCTGCTGCCTCAGGGGGGCTGCAACATGCACATCTGCTTTTCCCTGACTCGGATGTGCAGCGAGGCACCCTCTGGGTGTAGACAGCTGCACAGATTGCGTAGAGGCCAGGGACCTCAGTAGGCTGGTGGACACGTGATACAGAAGTGGCCTGTTGCCAGACTGGCTGAGCCAGGCATGTAGCAGGGGCAGATCTGAGACCCCCGTCAGACCGCATGCTGCTGCCAAGTCTGCTGAAGATACTGGCACTGGCAGCACGCAAGTGCTCCAAATCAGGGGTTGAACGTCACCATGATCAAGTATATGGCCTGCTGCACCCAGGCAAAAGTTTCAGCTTGTCTCCCTTGCTGCAGGAGTCCCAGCTGCTGGAGCTGCGGCTGGAGAGGGACCAGGCAGCAGCTCGTGCCTGCAGGCTGCAGCTGCGCATGGAGTGCATTCTGGGGCAGGCAGGGGCTGCAGATGAAACTGTGGCGGCCACTCTGGCCGGGGCTGCTGCCGCTGGGGCTGGCACTGAGGCCTCGCATGCAACTGCTGCCCGGCAGTTGCCGCGGGGAAAGGCAGCAGGTCGGCACTTGTCCTGCACATGTCTGCTTGGGCTTGGCAGCAGGCCTGACATGCCAGCTGACGTGCATGGTGCGTGGCAAAGGCACAGTGGGAGGTCCCAGCCCTTCCCCGAGACCATGTCAGCCAGAGGCACAGGGTGGCGGCTTGAATGCACGTCACAGCTGGGCCTGCACACGTCATGCTGGCCCTGACTGTACCCAGAAAGAGGCGTGACTGCAACCCATTTGGTACATCATGCACACCTCCTGGTGCTGGCTGCCCTGCACTCTACTGATGGTGACCAGTAAATCACACTGGGTTGCGTGCTGCAGCGCCTGGCCTGACACAGCGGGAGGGGCAGCTGGTGGCGACTGTGGAGGCTCTGCAGCGCGCCCTGGAAAAACAGCGCCACGAGGCGGCTGGCAGTGTCGCCAGCAGCAAATACATGCAGGCGAGCTAGCACTCTGAACCAAACTGCGGCCTGGATCAGCCATGCTTTATCGCTGTACACCCAGCAAGCTCTGCTCCAGAGAGGCTGTTGCTGGCAGGCAGGGCATGAAGTGAGCACAACCAGCCTCTCCAGGCAGAGATTTCTGGGGTCAAGTTCCGGGACTGCGACAGCCTTCTTTGCCTGCACTCCTTGACCGTGGCAGGCACAGTCAGGACCCATAGGTTCTATCTTTTGGATTCTGCAGGCTTTGCAGGCAATGCAAGCAGAATGACCTGGCAGCCCTACCTACAGGTTGATGATAAGACTCAGTCAAGAGTTGACTTTGATGGCTGCTGCAGGCTGTGGACAAGCGCAAGGAGCTGGCCAAACGCTGCGCAGCGCTGGAGGCTGAGGCACAGACGCAGGCTGGCCTGCAAGGGGAGGTGCAGCGTCTGGAGCAGCGCTGCCAGCAGCTGCAGGTGAGCCCTCTCAGCAGCTAGGCAAGCGTAGCAAGCATGTTGGAGGCCATGGCAATGGGAGAGTTGCCGCCAAACTATGCGTGTGAATGACCCCTTTCAGGAGCTAGGCATGCATGGCAAGCCTGTTTTGAGGCCCTGGCAATGGGAGTGGTTGCCGCCAAGCTATGCCTGTAAAGCACCAGCGCAGAGCCCTTGGCTGAAAGCTTTATGATCAGGCTGGCAAGCGATTTCAACTGCCTCCCTCTGATCCGCACAGAGGAACACAGGGCTTCGCTAATGTGCACAACGCTAGGCACGTCAACAAACCTTAAGCAATCATGAAGTGGCAGGCAGCCCTCAAACAGGTATGCATGCTTCAAATTTTGTGCTGCAGGCTGCCAACGATGTGCTCAGGCGCCAGGTCCGGGCTGCAGTCTCGCAGGAGCAGAAATTTAAGGCTCTGCAGGAGCAGGTCAGCCATATGGAGCACAGCGCAGAAACTAGAAGTGTTGAGCTCCTCACCCTGCGCAGAGCGCTGGCCCAGCGAGACGCCCAGGTATCTGCACAGCTTTGCAATTGGCAGGCACCGCTGTTGTGTGTGTGACTGTGCTGCAGTGAGGTCTCCGCTTGTCAAGCCATTGACAGCCACGAAGCAGGGTATAGCAGCATGTGCGGCCTCTGTCCTGCAATGCAGCATTGTTCACTGCTACATGACCCTGGTGATGATGTCCCCCTCTGCTGTACAGATCGCCGAGGTAGGCTTGTCTCAGCAGCACGGACAAACACAAGAGCAAGAACTGACTGACTTGAGAGGAGAGCTTGCAGCCCTGCAGTTGGAAAATGAGGACTTAAAGAAGGAGCTCAATGCCTTTGAGCCAGCATTTTTTGAAGAAATTGAAGACCTCAAGTTTCAGCACCTCCAGCTACAGAAGCATTGCGCAGCGCTGGAGAGCCAACTCAGTGGCACATAATGACGAAGACCTTGAAGCACTCATGATGTCAGCAATGGACTACATGCTCGTCCACTGTGCGCCGGGACACATACATGATTGTGACATTGAACTACATGCATGTCTGCTCCCCAAAAATGTATGTCAATTGGGGCTCAAAGCAGCAGTACGGGGTGGCAGTGATCAATGCAACACGACCAATAGCAGTGCAGACCATAGAGGAAGCGCAAAATTGATATTGCCCAGGCTAGACACGTTGCCGCTTGAGACTCGGCATGTCTGGCACGGTCTGATCTGAATGCGGCAGCTTGGAGCTGCTCTTAGTGCTGCCAGTAGTGACAGGGTGGGGGCTAATGAGCTGCCCCATGCTACCAGCTGCGCCTGGCAGCGCCTGCGGGTCTGCTGTGGGCACCGCCCACTGCTGTGAACTGCTGTCTCTGAAGCTGCCACTGGGCAGGTCCAGGGAATCGGGGAAGTCTAGATCTGGCACTTCCAGCAGCGAGCTCAGGTCTGCCTCAAAATCATCAAACATCTGGGGGTCTGCCATATAGGCCACATCAATGTCCTGCAGAAAAGCAGAAGGTGGCCCTGCACATGACAATTTAAAAAGCATTGGGGCGCCATGTAAGCCTCGCGTTATGATCAGGTGCTTTTCGCGAAGATTGTTAAGCACGCCAGTGTCTGTCTCATGCCATTCCTGGCCAGGATGCAGCTCAAGGGTGCCACCTGTGAAGCATGGCATCGACAGTCTGATGCATGGCATTTGCATACCAGCATGCAGCCTGTAGCAGCATGCAGACTGTGCTGATCTGCTTACAGCTGCTGCAGAAGCTGACCTTGGCAGTGTATCCATCCAGCCCCGACATTCCCAGCACCTCGCCCGCCTGCGTCACGCCCTGGTTGCTGGGCTGCCACCACAGATTGAGACCCTGCTCGCCTGAGGCCGCGCCCAAGGTGCTGGCACTCGCCTGAGCTGCTGCAGTGTCTGCCTGGGGCTGGTAGTATGAGCTGCTGCTGGGCATGCCAGCAGAGGGAGGTGGGAGCCCTGCATATACAGGCCCACCGACCACTCAGCATGGACTCGTCAGCAATGATGGCTAAAGCACGCTCAGCTACAGGCCATGCTGGGCCAACTGAAGGGCCACAGCAGCTGGGGCTGGGCAGGCACACAGGACCAACAGCCACCTCAAAAGCCAAACCCGCAAGCTTTCCATAGGACAGGCGGCGGGGTTGGCTCTTTGCCCTACTACAGCCTTCAGGAACCTGTGCAGCACTCCAGAGGCAGCAGGGAACATGAAACAGAGCAGATGACCAGCAGGGCACCAGTGCGAGGTCCAGTAGTGCCTAGCACAAGACTGTGGACTGGGCAGCCACATGCACTGAAGCAGCACCCACCAACACGCCACAGCACCCAGGAAAGATGGCTGCCTGAGCCTCCCTCACCTCCCTGCCCGCTGCCTCCCAGCAGTGACGCCCCCGTGAGCCCACTGCCTAAGCTCTGCATGGCCGATGGCCCCGCCCCATCGTTTATGAGGTTGTCGCTGTTTGCCCGGCTCCCGGCGCCAATGGCTGATCCGGAGACAGCTGCGGTGCGGGCACGTGTCTGATGAGGCATCGCGCTCGGCCGCTGTGGCTCACGGCTAGACTGCTCCTGCTTGCCCTGCAGCAGGCAGCAAAAGCGAATGCTGCACTGCCACGATAGGGTCCCCTGCTGTGTGCTCACTGTGGGCTGCTGCCTGTTGCTGATGCCAGAGAACCAAGCCCTGTAGGCCCATGCCCAGGGCGAGCTCCAAGTGGTGCTGCACCACCAGCAACTTGCCTGGACCGCGCTTACTGGCAGGCTTCTTCGGACCAGTGCAGCAACCAACAAGATTGGATGCAGCAATATGACCAAGAAGGTTGGCTTCTTGTGCGCACTGTGGTGCCACCTCAGGCACATAAATGCCTTCCTATCATGCAAGACACCTCAACGTGTTTGACTGCGACACTTGCGCCGTTGCACCAGGCCAGGCTGGAGTTGCTGAATCTGCCCCGCCGCCCGCGCTGCTCGTCCCCACTGACCGCCCCTGCTGTGCATTGAACCCCCCATGATGCAGCTTCTGCCATGAAGAGCTGCCGCATTACACCACACTGGACGTGACGTGTGCCAAGGCCAGCTCTCCACATGCCTGGTCCCTGCCAGCACCTGCTGCTGCCCACCTTATCCAACCGTGTGGCCGCGCTGACGTCCTCGCTGCTGGGGTCTGAGAGGTCATCGTCATACCCTTCCCCCGGGGGTGGCAGCGCTTTCAACCCTGTCGCAACATTGCTGAGGATGTACCTGCAATGGCAAAGGGAGTCAGCGTGAGACAGCAGCATGCAGGATGGGAGTGCCACTCCCCATCCAGGCTACCCTGCACAGCCGCAGGGACTATGATGCAGGAGGGCTCCAGTGCAGGGCCCTGTAGCAAAGGGACCATGCCATGTGGCAAGAGCACCGGTGTGCAAGAAGGGCAGCCCTGCTCAGCTTGAGGAATGCGCCGGCACATTGTGGCTCCACATGGTGCAGGCTGATCTCACCGATGGTGCTTGGCTGTGAATTCGTTTGCAGTGTGGATCATGAGGTCACACTGCCTGCAGATGACTGCCCTGTCCTCGGTGCAGAATAGAACTGCCCTCTCTTCCTGCACGGCAGCAATGGCTGAAAGTGATTTGCGGTGACTGCGGCATACGGAGAAGGCATCCAGCCCACCCTTGGTCTTGCGAGCAGCACCTCACCTGGCAGATGTCACACACGGTGTTCTGATCCTTGTTGCCAAGGAAAACCCTTTCGTGCTTCTTGGTTTGGCGGTCGCTGTGAGCCCTGCAAGAAGCGGGAAGCTGGCAAACCACCTTGACCAGTCACAGTAGCTGTAACAGGCTGCAGCTTAGCTGCTGAGCCAGGCTGCCGGTCTGACCAAGCAGAGCCACACAAGAAAAAGGCATAATTTAGAGGTTGTACTGCAGAACGTTGTGATGCACTTGTACAGGTTGTTTTGCCAAAGGGCTTGCATTTGCACCAGGGGCAACATCGACACCATGCTTCGCAGGCTTGCTACATTTGTGAAAAGCACGTGCGATGATCAGCACCAGCGTCTTTGGCGCGGTGCACATTCGGCATACTCACGTGGCATCGCAGCTGGGGCACAAGCTTATGCTGCACTTGAAGCAGAAACAGACTGCTGCTGCCTGCTCGCAGCCATCGCAGCGTACCATGAGGCTTCTTATTTGCTTCGTTACGCTGTCAAGGCTGGGCAGCCTTGCTTAAAAAGAGCCCAAATGAGGAAATGGCTGGAGTAACATAGAGAGAACGCAAGTTGGACAACTACATTTTCTCCCGGCTTCCTCCTAAAGTTGAGACAGCCATGCAAGCTCTGGGCGCATTGCACTGCACAGCCTGTCCTATGCTGCATGCATCTGGTTCTAGGCGCAGCACATTGAGGCTGGGCAGCCCATGGCACACTGTTGTCACTCGCAGATGCCACAGGACTGCCAGGAGCAGCTTCGGGCTCAGGGCTGAGGCCCAGGCGGATGGCAGCCAGCCAGGCGCGCTGGTAAGCCATCTGAGAAGTCACCTGCACGGCATGCAGATGTGCTGCTGTGGTTGCAGCCACCAGCTTGCATCAGCACCATCCAGGGTCAAGGCAGCATTGCCAACATTGTTGCATCCTGCAGGCGCCTGTGCAGCCCAAGTCACCAGTGGGGCAGCTGGTCACCTACTACCTCAAGATGGAGCCTCACCTGTTTCAGACTGCAGTAGCAGAGCAGTTTCAGCAGTTGAAGGCTGAGAAGGAGCAGGCTGAGCAGCAGAAGCAGCAGTCTGAGGCCAAGGAGGGGCAGTCGCAAAAGCAAGACAAGGGCGAGGTGGTGCTCTATAGGTAGGGCTGATTAGGATGCAGGGCTGCCGTGCAATCATCCTGCCTGCCGTCATATGTCAGCTGACTCCTGAGCAATTTTCCTCTAGCTGTCCACATCTGGCAGCTGTGGGGCTGGCACTTCGAGATATGCTACCGACAAGTGGTTCCTGCCACACAAACGCTGCTCGGCAGCTGTGGACTGCCATACAGCGGTGGCAGTGAACAGGTGCAGGCCACCCGGGTCTGCAAAGGTGCTGGAGAGCATCTTCAGGCGGCCCTGTTCTGTGTTGGCAGAGCAACACAGAACCTGCCATGCAGCACCAGGCCTCAGACTTCCCCGCCCCCCAACTGCAGGCGCATGCAGGAGGTCAAGCAGAGCGAGCAGCGTGTGACTGTAATGGACCTAATGTATGCCAGCGTGCTGGCCAAGTTTCTGGACATCGGAGTGGAGATGTTGCCCCGCCTGGACGAACCTGCGCCCCCCTGCAACCTCAAGGTGGGGCTGTCATATAGCTGGAGCCAGCTTTGCTGACTTCTGGCAAACCCATTGCCAGCAGCAAATCGCCACAGGGCTGCAGCTGCCCGTCCAGCACAGAACCAAAGCCAACAGGCTGACATGTAGGTGCCTGCAGCAGCTGTGCTGCAGCCGTGCGGTCCTGATGCTTGTGAAAGCTTGCAAGAGCAGGATTAAGCATCCAGGGAGTGGTTAGTGCACTTAACAGCTGGCTTGTGTGGGGGCTTACCCTGCCAGAATCCTGCAGGCCCTGACTGAGGACATTCACAGCAAGGAGGCACTGGAGTTGGTGAAGGAGCATGTCATGGGCATCCTGGGGCAGGCCAACATGTCGTACAACAACGCCATGATCAAAATGTCTAAACTCCAGGGGGCGCAGGTGGGCACTTCTTTTCATGATGTATTGCAGCTTCTCCAGCTCAGCAGTTATGCACATACGCTGGACAGCCTGTTGAGGCCAGGCAGGGCCTCAGCTTGACAGGCAGCCTGCCTTGGGCCTCGTGTTGTTTGCTCAACAGCGCCTGACTGGCACACCTTTCTTTGTGCCTGCCACTGGTCACCTGTAAGGCACAGCTCGCTGCCCAGCCCACGGCAGGGGTTCTGATGTGGTAATGCAGCTCGCCTTCCTGCTGCAGACCCAGATATGTCTGGCCATGTCATGCACCTGGTGGTTCCCGCCACCTGCCCCAGCTCATGAGTTGCCCTGCTCAGGAGATGGCCAGCACCTTCATGGGGCTAGAGATGCTCTCAACTGCCAGAGAATGTTACTGCAGGGTCACCACCCTTCCTCCTGCTGCAGATGTATGCCGCCTCAGTCATGTTTGGCTACTTTGTGCGCCTGGTGGACAGGCGCTTTCAATTGGAGCGCAGCCTGGGAGTCCTTGTTGACAAGGAGGACGCAGTTGCTCGGCTGAGCCGGATGTTTGAGGCCTCTGGCGATGCTGGAGAGGGGGAGGACCTGGACAGGGTAGCCAGCAATGCCAGCAGCTCCACCTCAGGTCGGCCTAGCATATGGGACTTCTCAGTCTGTTGAGGAAGAGGGAGGGGGACTGATGCAAGAATTCGCAGCAGCATTGGCGGGCTGACCTCAGTCGCAAGCAAGTGCTGGGTCCTGCCAGACCTGGTCAGTTGGGAGTCTGGGAGTGTGTGCATGACGTCTCTGCAATCAACTTGGCAAGAGCTGTTCAGCCACCCAGCCGAGTGGGCTGCAGGCTTGAGTAGGCCCACTGTGCAATCACTGACTATCCACTGGCAGCGGCCATCCTGCTGTTTCGCCTGTGCACTGAGTTGTTGCCAAAGGCGACAAGCTGATGCTTGGAGTTACCAAGCATGTCATGTTCTGTTTGCAGGTGCATCTGATGCAGGAGCAGCATCCCCCGACCGCAGCAGCAACCAGGGCACGCCACCCCCACGCAAGGGGGAACCTGCCCTGAAGAAGTACATGCAGCAATTTGACCAGCAGAGGTTGCTGGAGATGACAAAAATAGTGGTGAGCTATCGACTGGGGCAGTGGCTCACTCTGTCTGGGGAGGTGGCACCATGCCTGGTGCACAGGGCTGCACAGTGGACTGTAACGGGCTTCATTCTGTGAGCACTTCTGCCTTGGTACTGGTGTGGCCA
This sequence comes from Asterochloris sp. CNOR1, assembly GCA_963969365.1. NCBI lineage: Eukaryota > Viridiplantae > Chlorophyta > Trebouxiophyceae > Trebouxiales > Trebouxiaceae > Asterochloris > Asterochloris sp. CNOR1. The sequence goes on along the minus strand of OZ017756.1, from coordinate 1,179,611 downwards.
TAGCGGCACTCCCTGCCTGCTGTCTCCCGCAACAGTTTTCAGGCGCTGCTCTGGCGTGAGTTGCAACCTGCGTTGGTGATGTGGTCCCGTGTGCTGCAGAGCAATGAGGGCGCCCGGCTGGTGGAGACGCAGGTGCAGGCGCTGTTTGGAGACCTCAAGATGCTGCAAGACCAGATGCAGCAGGCAGTGGGGCAGGATGCCACCTCCATGGAGGACCTCATGCAGAGGGTGCAGGTGGGTCTGTGCAATGTCACCGCTGTTGCTGCTGCCGCTGTCCTGGCAGGCGTTTCCTTGCCACAGGGGACAAACACATCGTGTGTGTTGACCCTGCTGCACAGGCTGCAGCATCAAAACTCTAGCTCAGGCGCGGCACAAAACCTGCCTGTCTGGTTTGGAGACATCCCAGCTCTTGTGATCCCATGGCCATGCACAGCAGCTGATTGACCATTGCTAATGTTTGCAGCACAACCCCTGTCACAGCTCACCTTACCCCACTGCACAGCCCTGCATGGACTCAAATCGTACCACACACATGCCCCCCTGTTGCTGCAGAGCGCTGTCTCAGAGGACAAGGTGGAGTCCCTGACACTCACAGTGGGCACCCAGCGGCGCTCAGTCCTGGAGGCAATTGCCTTTGGCACATTCCTGAGGGACGTGGAGACACATGTCAATGAGGAATATGGCTTGTTGACACCTGCACTGCCACCTGGGCCCTCGGGAGGTGGCAGGGGTGGGGGTGGGGGTGGCAGCCCGTTCGTTGGTGTCTGAGCAGCAGGCACTTGCCTTATTGCTACCATGTACCTGACAGCACAGCAACCCATGGTTGGGACTTGAGCGGCAGGCTCCTTGCTGACCACAATGTCATATGGAGCGTAGCAGCCATCAATGCAAGCACAAGCAGAGTGTTTCCAGCCGGTGATTACTTCCCGTGCAGCTGCAGCTACATGGCCAGAGACCCCCTGAACCTCATCTGGACCACCCCCAATGCCTCTCATGTAAGTTATGTGCATGGTGCCCACACACCCAGATGTGGTGCGCAGGGCACAGCTAGCTATATCTGCTGCAAACAGTGTCCAAATGCAAAGCCTGCCCATGAAGGCATGATCTGCTGCACCACCAGTTCAGTGCTTTCCAATGTGAACCTCCAGGTCGCCAGGCAGGAACAACCTCAACAAGGGAGCACTTTGTTATCAATAGATCACATTCAGTGAAGGTCAAGCAGTTGCAGCTGCTGCCGGTCTTAAGTCTGTGAAGGCAGTCTAGATCACCCCTCATGCCCAGATGTGCATCCCCAGGCTGACGTTGTGGCTGAACCATCTGGCGTTGCCCCACCCCTTGCCTGGGCAGCTGTGGCCTAGCCAGCCTTTGCCAGCAGGCCGCTCCACCACAAGCTCTCTCATGCATACGGACAGGCTCTGAGGTGCAGCAGTGCTCCAGGCAGGGTGGGGCCCAGTCACAGAGGCAGATGGCAGGAGCTCCCAAAAAAAGGCACGTTTAGGCACATGAAGGCACAGCAGGCCCTGCAGCAAGCTGCAGGCCAGCCACCACATCACCATCAGACACAGCTTGGTGCAAGCACACCTGACCCTGCCGCAGCCTCTGCTGGATGGAGACTAAACGCTGCTCGCGGCCACTCTCTTGTGCGGCTTGCACACAAGATCAGTCAAGCCAGCCCCATCTGCACAATGCTTCGTGGGCAGCATTTGGGCTCAATGCCAGCAGCACCCAGCAAACTACAGGTGCAACATGCACAGAAAGGGTGCAGACAAACACAGCAACATAGCTGTCAGCTCCACAAAAGCGCATTAGAACATGAGGGCAGTCGAAAGGTCAACGGCCACATGTCTCCTGGTCTGCGGGGAGACCGCTCTGAGTACCTTTCACCAAGGCCTGCTTGAGCTGGACAGCAGCCAGGAGCTGCAGAACATGCTTGTCTCCTGCAAAGTCATGCTGCGCTGCAGAGCATGCCCCACCCCCCCCCCCCCCCCCCCCCAGCAGCTGCCAAGGCCACGCCAGCGCTGTGCTGTTGAGCTCGAGTTTGTCCTCTGGCCGGTGCCTGACACAGGCCCAAACCCTGGCACTGGGCTCAGGGGACTGCAGGCTGTCCAGCTGCTGCCTACTGACATCTCTTGCAGGACCACCAGCATGCAGGCAAAGTCCTTCGCTGGTTGCTTTTGAGCTGACTGGCTCAAGGCCAGATGGGCTCCTACAGGTCAGGGGTGTGCCATCGTATATCACTCGCCATGCGTTGCGCCTGGACCATTCCCCTGCTGTTAGCCTGCTCCCTGTGGGCTGTAGGAGCTGCAGATCGCAATTTCACCATAGAAAATGATCGATTTGTGAAGGATGGGGAGGTGGTGCAACTTATCTCTGGCAGGCAGGCATTGGCTGAGTGAAGTTTGCCTATGCAATGCAAGCCAGCATGCAATCAAATTCCTATTGCATCTCCCCTGATGATGTGGACAGGGATCGAGAAATGGCCACCCATGCAGTGTGCACTACCATCGCATTCTGCCAGAGTACTGGCAGGACAGGCTGGAGCGTGTCAAGTCAATGGGCATCAACACCATTGAGGTGTGACACCGCTGCTGAAAGTTGCTCATCTCATATGGAGCATGGGTCAACCTCTCAGCATGCCATCATGTAACAGTCTGCTTCCTTGAGCCTTGCTGCTGCAGCTATATGTGCCCTGGAACTACCATGAGCGATTCCCTGGCCTTTACACCTGGGATGGCATGGCAGATGTGGTTCGCTTCATTAAGCTGATTCAGGTGAGCCATGCCAGGCTGGCATACCATACGTCTAGGGACTGAAGGCTGCTACTGCAATCTCTTGTCCAGAAGAGCAGCACGGCTTGCTGCACAGATGTTGCAGCGCTGCTGGCTGGCGCGTGATTGTGCACGTTATACTTTGGAGTACAAGAGACCTCCTCCACTGCAGGACCTGGACATGATGGTGCTGCTGCGCGTCGGCCCCTACATCTGCGCAGAATGGGATTTTGGCGGCTTCCCCTGGTGGCTGGGCAGCAGCATGGTGAGCAATTCTGACCATGCAGTCAGCTGGGCGTTTGTGCTGCTGCGTAACAGTTGTTGCCAGATGGGCATCCAGCACACCGTCATAGGACTGGTGGACAGCAGCTGTGCTGCTTGGCACCCTATGCGCACCCTGTTGAGCAGCACAGGCGGCAGCATCATTTATTCACTACTCCAGCGAGCTGTACTGCAGGTTGAGGGTGGAGGAACCATGAAGCTGCGCTCCAGTGACCCTGCCTACCTCAAGCATGTGGACAGGTGGTTCAATGCGCTGCTACCACGACTGAGCAGCCTGCTGTATCAGCGCGGCGGCCCCGTGGTGATGGTGCAGGTGAGCTGGGCGAGGCCTCAGAGCAGGTAGCTGCCTCTTGTGCAAGGAGCAAAGGGCCTGGCAGGCTCACATTAGCAATGGCGGCTGGACCTGCAGCTGTGTCCTGACACTTGATTCCCTGCACCCAGAGCAGCCAGCTGATCTTTATGTCAACAAAGGCTTGAGCAACGTGCAAGCTGTGCTGCCACCTACTGCCCTGCTTGCTCTTGACTGCTGATACAAGTCGAAATGAGAGACTTACCGGATCTGGAGTCCACTTGGTATGCAAAATTCACTTAGTCAGTTCCACATGCCCTCCCTCTTCAGCTGGAGAATGAGTATGGTTTCATTGGGGACGAAAAGGACAAGACCTACATGCGTCACCTGCTGAGCATGGCCAAGACCGCCTTGGGGGAGGAGACCATCTATTACACCACAGACCCTCCACCCAACGTGGCCAAGGGCAGCTTGCCTGGGGACGAAATCTTCACGTACGGCCAGCTGACTCTGCATCTTCTGACTGCGTGGTGTTGGCTCCACACCGAGTGCCGGCAGATGAGCGCTGCAGCTGATCCCCAACAGAGTTGGCGGCCTGACGGACGCTATACCGATTGTGGCCAAAGACTTGCCTGGAGGATGAGGCATTCACCTGCGCTGCAAAAGCAGGTCATATGGTTTTGGGCTGCTTCTTCGCGGCTGGCTGAACGGCTGCCAGCTGCTGCAGTGGGCATGCTTGGCTGGCGTGCGCAGCAGCAGGCCATGCTTTCATAAAACTGCTCCCATAGTATGCTCCACTCAGTATGGAAGGGCAGCCTGCCTGGAATGAGGTGTTTACTTGCGCCGCACCATTTGCTCTGCGGGGTGTGCACTGCGGCAGTGGCATGCGTTTCGCGAGCTGCCTAAATACAGCTTCTGGGGCAAAGGGGCCAGAAGGAAGCTGTCTCTGCTGCAGGCTAGGCACACATTGGCTGCCTGGCAGTGATGCTGCCTCCAGATATTGAGTTCTAGGGGCTAGAGGCATGACTGCCCTGCTTGTGGCTTGCAGATTAGTGCTGGGGTTGTGCCTCAAAAGTCCATGTTGACAACATTTTGTGCTGCAGGGTGGTGGACTTTGGCCCTGGGTGGTACAACCTGGACGATGCCTTTGGCAGGCAGGCAGCCTACAACGCCCCTGGCAAGAGCCCTGCGCTTTGCGCCGAGTTCTAGTGAGTGGAGCATGCTGTGCTGCCACCCGCTATCTGTCTCTCTCTGCTGAGCAGGGGATGATGCCTACCTTGCCTCATGCACCCGCATGCTTTGGCCTTGTTGCTGCCATTGGAAGCTTGCCTATGACTGGCTGCTCCCTGGTACAGTCTTGCAGCCTGGAGGCTTCTGAAGGCTGGAAGGTGCCCACCAGCCTTTTGCCTTTTCTGGGGCCAGTGCCTCCCTGCCCTGCAGCTAGTGTGCTGTGTCTCATAGTTTATTGGCTGTTGGCCCGTGCACTTGGCCCAAGCCCGCTGGGTCAGGCTCAGTGCTGCTGCCCAGACTGTCATGCGCGCTCAGCGCCTGCCGTTCTCAGTCCCTGCCTGGCCTGCAGCCCGGGGTGGCTGGTGCACTGGGGTGAGAAGATGGCCAACACCAGCGCAGACGTCTTGACAGACAGTTTCAAGGACATCTTGGCCTACAACAACGGCACTGGCTCCGTCAACTTCTACATGGCCCATGGCGGCACCAACTTTGCCTGGACAGCAGGTCCGCGCTGCAGAATCAGCCCAGTCTCAATGGCCGTTGAGAAGCCTTGTACTGCTGTTGCTGCACTTTGTCCTCAGACAGCATGGGACTGCAGGCAGGCATTCTGTGCTTCTGGGACTGATGGTCATCACGCCTTTAGCCAGCTTGCCCTGAGCAGCAGCATGCTGGTGTGCTTGGCGAGAACACAGGAGTGGTATTTGTGTCTGATGTGGCTGAGGGCATCTCGTGGTGCTGCAGGGGCTGGCATTGCCCTGTATGGCAGCCACAAGGGCCTGGGCCCCACCAACCTGGCAGCAGGCAACTCCTACCAGCCTCACATCACCTCCTACGACTACGACTGCATGGTCTCAGAGGCCGGGGATTATGGGCAGCCTGGCATTGGAGGGCCCAACAAATACGAGGCGAGCTCTTGCATGCCCAGCCGTGGGGCCCCTGGCAGAGCCCAAAAGCTGCTGAATGCCAACTGGCTCCCAGTGCAGCCGGGGCCCAACAAGTTTGTGTGGCGACCCAGCAGCAACAGCCTCTGAGCTTGCTGACTTGACAATGTCAGACCTGTGTGAACAAAACAAAGGTGATGTGTGTGTTACTGAGAGGGACCACCTGCTCCTCTTCATGAAGTCCAAAATGGCAGACCACTGTGGCTGCAGATGGTTCGTGACGCTGTGAAGCGCCACCTGGGACAGGAACTCCCTCGCCCGCCCCAGCCTCCCCATGTGGCACCTTATGGCGACCTGCAGATGAGCCAGGCCATGAGCCTAGCTGATGCGCTGGAGGGCCTCTGGCCAGGGGAGGGCATCTTGTCCAAGAGGCCTCTGCACATGGAAGAATACGGCCAAGGGTAAGCTCCTGAGCTGTGCTTGAGCGCGCTCTGTCTGCTACTGGGCTGTGCTGCTGCTGCTTTGGTTGGAGGGCAGCAAAGTTGGCCCCACAGAACTGTTCCCAATGAGCTGTTGCCATGTCTGCAAGGCAGATGCAGCAGGATCCTGCTCCAGGCAGCACTGCGGCGGGCTCAGGCGCCTGCGGAGGAGCTGCAGCCTGCCAAATGATGTGGTGCAATGTGGCACTGACTGTTGCAATGCCGGCCTGCAGGGGGGGCCTGATCCTCTACCGCACCCAGCTGCCTGCCGGCGCAGTGCGCAACGGCGGCCTGCTGGATGTGACTGCACCAGTGCACGACTACGCCAAGGTGGGGCAGAGCTCCGTCACCTCCTGGCCCAGACGAGGGAGGCTCACAAGGCCGCTGCATGGGTCAAAAGCTTTCACAATCAGGGCGCACCTTTCATGGGCGATTTAGCCATATGGATGCCAGTCTATGCAGAGGCAGCTGTAGTGGGCATTGCAACGCTGCACTGCTCTGCGGTGGCCTTGTTCGGGCTCTTGATGCCTCTTGGCTACCTGTTTTCCCAGACCAGACAAATCCAACAATGTCTGGCTGCAGCACCGCATACAGCAGCTGCCCAATGGCTGCAGATATTGGGGAATCGGGTGGTGGGTGCACCTTTCTGAAGTGCAGTTATTATAGTACAGATGAAGCTAGCATGAGCACCCCCATGGCTGCAGGTCCTGCTTGATGGCAAGGTGGTGGGCGATCTTGAGCGCAACAAGGGCACAAACATCATGCTGCCAGCCATAGACGGCGGCGCTGTTCTGGATATCCTGGTTCAGGGTATCGGCAGAGACAATGCTGGAGCTGCCTTTGACACAAAGGGGCTGCAGTCTGAGGAAGTCAGGCTTGACGGTAAGGCTGTGACGCCTCTAGCTGAGCGGCCCAAGGCAATGCATGGAACTGCAGCTTACAAGAAGACCTGCAGATGCAAGGGAAGCTTCTAAGATGTCTGATCTTGTCATGAGATGGCAAGTGAGGGATGAGCAGGCAAGCAAAGATATGTATCCAGACCTGAGGTGCACCCTGGCCCATGTTATACCAGCGCCCCCTGCTGCCTGCCAAAGGTTGAGGGACGGGCCCGGTCGCATGGCTCGCTTGGCATACACAGCTTCTTGCATGCTGTGCTTAGTCGGCTGGTGTGCCCTACAAAGTGTGCATGAGGTCCTCGCTGTTGTCTGTGCAGGTAATGTGCTGAAGGGCTGGCATGTGTTCCCCCTGCCCCTTGACACACACAAGGACTGGCCCAGCCTGCAGCGTGGCTTTGTGCAGCTGCCTGGCTGCGGTGCTAAGGCACTGGACACCCCAGCATTTTACAGGTGTGCTGGCCAGCAGACGTGACTGGGCCTGCTCGACGCTGCAGCCCTGGCGCTGTGCAGGGACAAATCTGCAACATGGTTCACTTGACACAAACGCAGCGGAATCCTGCATGAAGGAGCACGCAGCTCTCCTGCATAACCCGCTGCCCAAAGTACCTGCTCAGCACAAGCAGTTTAATACTGATGCCACCGTCACTGCTGCTTGTTGCCAGCATCTGCTTGATGCCAGCAGGTCCACCTTCATGTGCAGGTCCCAAACTGCACAGCAGTTTGTGGCACCTTTCCCAGCATCTTTGCCAGCCTCAGCGGCACCCTGCTGCATTTGGCACTCAGAACCCCTTGCTTGCGGCATTTAGACGCCCTTGACGCCTGCAGGGCCACCTTCAAGGCAGACCCAGAGCTGCGTGGCACCAATGGGCACCTCCCAGACACCTTCCTGTCCACTCCTGGCTGGCACAAGGGGGTTGCCTTTGTCAACGGCTTCAACCTGGGCTGGTACTGGCCAGCCGTAGGGCCACAGATGACACTGTATGTGCCTGGGCCTCTGCTCAAGGATGGAGACAATGAGCTGATCCTGCTGGAGGTGGATGGCGCTCCAGAGGATGTGACAGGTCAGGGTAGCTGTGTTTGCGTCTTGCAAGGTACATTGTGCATGTCCGTCATGCATGTGGCATGTGAAGGATGCGACAGGCAGCTGGGTGCAAGGCTGCCCTGCCAACTGTTTACTGCTCATTAAGCATATGCATGAACGTGCACCTTGGACTGCTGCAGTATCATTGACAGGCCAGCCAGACTTCTATGGACCTGCTGGACAAGGCCAAGTACTACGGACAGCAAAAAGCGAGCAGAGACCCAATAGGATTAGCGCTGGAGACAGCCACCTTTCGCGCCCCACAAGGTGGTGAAAACTGGAAATCTGGCAAGCTGGACTTGAGCATATCAATGCAAAGCACTGCTGAGAGCAAAAATGATCCCAGACAAACTTGTTATTACAGAATATGTTGCTCATAAAACTGTAGTACAGTGCCAATGCCATCAGACTGTCTGGGGAACCGAGCTCATGTCTCGTACTTCCACTTGATGAGTGCTGCAGCAGTCGCACACAGGTCAAGCTTGGGCACTACAGCATGAGCAGCAGGAGCTGGTGAAGTGACAACGCTTTACCTTCCAGGTCCTTCTGGCTGATATCTTTGCTCACGAGACCCTGCATCAAGACAGGCCCTTTCTTCAGAACACAACACTCAGCACCAGCCCACATCTTCCCCTTGCAGCTGTCAACTGCACACGTGCATGCAGGCCATGCCTGTGCCACAGCTGCCTCTACAGTGGACCTGCATCAGATGCTGCCGCTGCGGCCAAGGCTTAATGCAGAAGAAGTCAAAGACTGCTCTTACCCTCCTCAAGCTTCCCAGCCTTACTGTCCTTTGCCGTTTGAACGCAGCAAGGGGTACCACCAGGAGATGCCCCAGTCCATTCACTTTGCCTCCAGATGGCCATCAGCGCAGCTCAATCGGTGGCAGCTCACGTTTATTTGGTGATTTGCCAGCTTCGGTTTCACAGGGCAGCCTAGGCAGGTCAACAGCAGCTGCTGCCCAGCTTACCTGAAGCTGCCCTACCTCACCCATGTTGCCTGGCGGGACTGCTACAGAGTCGAAACTCAATGGTAGCTCATGTGTGATGGGCTGCCGCTCATTAGCCATTGCACAAAGCACCCTGGCCAAAGTAATTGACAGGTCAGCCCTCAGCTTTGGCCATTTGCTGCCTTGGCCATCTTCATCTGGCCACTGGTAGAACAATGGACAGCACTGCTCACCTTCAGCTTCTCCAGCTCAGCATTCTTGGCTGCGCCATTCTGTGCAGCCTCTGCCTCGCGCTTCTTGGCGCTCTCCAGCAGCTTCTTGAGGACCTGCGTGCAGCCAGTGACAGCGGTGATATTGCCTGTGGTGTCATGCAAGCATGCATGTCCCTTTGCAGCGTGAAGCAGGAGCCTTTCTTGCGCACCATCTCCTCCTGCTGGCTGATCCACCTGCACAGCAGGGGCCCAACAGTGAGCTTTGCACTGTTTCAGCACCCAGTGAGCTCACGGGAGGAGTGTTATTGCTTACCGCCTCTCGTCTCCCCTCTCCTTCTCATCCAGGGTGCTGAACATCCTGCAGGCATCACTGCTCTTATGGAGATGCAGGTCTGGCTGTGTTGGGCATGCTCGGACTTATCTATGGCAATGATTGCAGCTGCAATTTGCATCTGCATCAGCAAGCCAGCAGGGGTACCGCAGATGCTGGTCCAGATCAGCAAAGTCACCTGGAGCATGCTGGAGCTGAAGCTTTCTGAAGGGCAGTTCTCGCAGTGCGGGTCACCTGGAGCATCATGAGCGGGGCTGAGAGTTCCGGGGAGAAAAGAATGGAAGTCCAGGTCAAGATCTGGTACTGTTAGCGTGCAAGTGGAGCTTCCGCACGAGTGCAAGCAGCTTGGAGGTGCGCAAACCCAGAAGCAGCCTCAATGAATTGCATCGTAGGCAATGGACCATTTCAGTTGTCTAGCTGCAGGAGGACAAGGCCAGAGGCTGTGAGGGCTACCATCTCCCATGGAGACGTGCCTGGCCTTTGACAAAAAGTGAATGTTGCACTGGGGGTTGACTATTGTGAACTTCACCAGCCTGCAGCAAGCCAGCTGGAGCAGGCCAGGGCAAGCCTCATCTTCCTTTCATGCTGCAGGAAACGAGCACTAGAGCTGCTCTTCAAGGAGCGCTTTGTCACAGCCAGCAATTTGCAATGCAAGATCACCGGCGCCCTGAACACTAAGACAGGTGCAGTCCTGAGCAACGTGCCATGTCATTGCTCGCCTGTGAGCTGGCTGCACCTCTTGACTGGTGCCTGCAGGGTCCATTGACTACCAGGGGGTTCTCCGTAAATTCTTCTTCAGCGCCCCACGGTCCAGCAGCGGCTTGAGCTACAATGCACAGAAGTCCAAGTTCAGGCTTGGAGCTGGTGGGCTTTCCCAGTGGTCATGCTTATGCCCATGCTGCGCCTTTAACAGATGTGCACAGCATGCCTGATGCATGAAACCTGCGTGTGTGCCCTGCGCCTCATCCTGAGCCCTGCGCCTCATGCTGCTGCCCACATGTCTTAGGTGTCAGCTACAACAACAGGACTGACAGGTTCCTGGCTGGAGCCACGGCAAGGAAGCAATTTCAGCTGGGCAACACAGAAACCTGGCTCAAGGCTAGCCAAGACATGTACTATGACTATGCAGCTTCAGAGGTGAGTCTTGTTCATATGTTGAGAGTGAGTAGAGGCCAGTGTCCAACAGCTGCAAAGCAGTGAGTCTGGCAGAGGTGATGCCTGCTGTCAAGGCGGGCTGTCAAGTGCTGCTCCAGGCCTTGCATGGATGCTTCCTGAGCCCAGCCAGGTGAAGCACGCTTTACGGCGGCTTTGAACTGGGTTCGACGCCCACAAGGCGCCTCTTCACGCTAGACAGGCGTCCACTGCCGCTCATGCCCTGCATGGGCGCCAATGGAGACACCATGCCGAGGCAGCTGAGACGGCTGCTGACGCCCTGTGCATGGCAGTGCCTGTCACCAAAGCAGGACAGGGCTATGCCCTGAGATCAGAGCTGCCTGCTGCAGGCTTTTGGCGTCAGCAGAATTCAGTTGAGCAAGTCCATCTTCAACTTCACAGATACCCAAGACGTGAGGATACTGGGTGGCTACAGGGCGACTGTGGACAGAAATGGGGACTGGACAGGGGTGAGGGTCTCAAAAGTCTGCTCTGCTTTCCCTTTGCTCATGCCATCAGCAGTGGCAGAGCTGACGCTTCCTGCTTGCCCTGTGCAGACTCCCTATGCACAGCTCCGGGAAAACAACTGGAGCCTGAACACAGACTTCAAGTCATGGTTGATCAAATATGACCTCTGAACACGTTGCCTTCACTTTGTGTACCACCGATGCAGAATGCTGGCAGACCAGAGGGTCTGTGGACGTTGCACTTGAACAGTAGAGTGGGTCTGCACGATTGGACATCAGAGTTGACCTGGAAACCTGGCCACAGCTCGCCACCACTTGCGTGGCTAAGCCACCGTTAGCCGGTGAGCCCTCACAACTGCAAGAAACAGACAGCCTGCATGGACAGGGCGGCCTTCGGGTCTGACTTCCGTTCAGCTACGTAAAGAGGCCTCAGCACTTGGCCCTGCCCGAAAGCTACATGACCCTGGGAGGTCAGGTGCCACAATGGCTTGATGCACTGGCCAGCATGCCTACCCTCCGCCAAAGCAATGCAATGACGCTGGCAGCAGCTGGCAGGAACATTGGGTCACTCTGGAGCACAGTCAGAGGCAGCAGCGTATGGTGGCAAATGCTACTGGCTTGGGGCGTGGCAGAAGGAGTGTTCTGGCTATGGGAGAGCTACAGGTGACAGCCTCAGAATTTTCTGGCCTGCCTCAGTGCTCAGAAGGCCACCTTGCTGCCCACATGGCCTGCAGCAGGGCCAGAAAGGCTGAGTGGCTCCCACAGTAAGAAAGCTGTATGCTGACATGTAGCCCTTGTGTGCACACTCGTCCACGCAGCTCAGGCATTGTTCCTGCTGCATGCAAGGGGACAGCTGCAGGGCGACAAACTTGGTTGCGGCCTGCGACTTGTTCACCTGATAGGTCATTGGGCATTTGCTGATGCAGGTACACGCTGTGCAATGCCGTGCGCAAGGAGCGCCACCATATTGCAATTACACAGGAGGCCCAGAATCGCTTCCTGGCCCTGCGAGACGTGATCTGCATCCGCGACTTCATCAGCGGCTGGTTCCATGGCGCCCCCTTTGAGTCCGTGCATGCCACCGACGCCGCAGCCTTTGTGGCCTATGGCTTCATGAGCTCGCGCCTGGAGGATCTCAGCCCCCAGGCAAGCGCAGCTCGCAGCCATGCCTGGGCTGGACACTATCACGGCCGTGTATGAGACAGCGGCATTTGTGTTGCCACACAGCAGTGGTGCCAGGCCCTGTCCTGGTCAGCCACAAGGCTGACCTTGTCGCTGACCAACACCCTGGCTGGCCGTTGCCAGGACATGCCACCTGGACCTGCGTTTGCCCTAGGCTGACATGATGACCAATGACTGCTGATCATCAAGCCTACTCGGGCTGCCAGGATTGATCTGCAGTGCCAGAGCCGTGTTTGATGCTCTGAAAGCGAGCGGCGTGCTTGCTGAAGGACTGTGGCAGGCAGGTGCCTGAGTGTAGCAAGTTTGTCGCCATGGAGCAGGGCTGTCTGCACAGCGCATGATTCATGTGTCCTGCTGCAGGAGACGGATCAGGTGTGGACATTCCTCGCCAAGGTTGAGAGGGAGTGGGGCGTGAAGTTCCCGCCAGGAAGCAACCCCGGGGTCACCTTCATGGCGCACCTGTGGGAGCCCCTGCGCACCTGCCACAAGCCCCTGGCCATCCACCTGGCCTCGGAGGGCTGGGGGCTATGCCTGCGCCTGCTGCTGAAAACCATGGGCTTTAGGCGGGCTGTGCAGCAGGTGAAGGAGCCAGCACAGGCTGTGCGGATTGCCACCTTGGTGGCAGTGCAGTCACAGTTGCTGCTGCTCATCCTGAGAGTATGTTGGGCACCACAGCTGACACCCTTGCAGTGGCCACCCTCTGCGATGGGTGCTATCCTGTGGCCCATCTTCTCAAGGCAGTCCTCCAGGGTGGAGCCTCCAGGGTGGAGCTGCGCCTGCACTGCTGCGGCAAGCAGCTGAATGCCTGCAGGGCAAGCAACAGAGCCCCAAGTGCTGCTGCCTTCGCTGCTGCAGGGTGTCATCTACTGGGTGCGGGAGCCCACCTCTGCAGCGCCGCTGCACTCTGGGCAGACATGGGCTGGCAGGCAGCGGCGGTCCCTGGTGCATCAGCGGGGGGATTCTGCAGACAGCCTTGGGGTGCCAGCTGAGGCAGCCATTGCCAGGACGCGGCCCATTGTGTTCTTCCATGGAGTTGGGCTCGGGCTGGTGAGTGCCAGCTGCTGCACACACATAGCCCTTGGGAAACGCTGAGCCAGCAGTGGCAGCGGGAAACCTCCGCCGACTGCATTCACAGACAAGCACGGCATGATGCTGCTGCTGCGCAGGAAGCTGCTCTGTCTGTCCTGCCTTTGCTGTCACACTGCAGATGCAGCAACCATCACAGCTTCAGCCACATGCTACACGGGCTAGGGACCACAGCGGCAGCTAGCACAGCTTCCCTGCTTGCACAGACCGGCCCATGACTGACAGCGCTCTGCTGTGCCCCTGCAGCTGCCCTACATGCGGCTTGTCAGCCTGATCTGCAAGGCAACCACAAGCCACCCCATGGTTCTGTTTGAGTTCCGCAATGTGTCGCTGAGGCTGTGCCTGCGGGGCTCGCCAGTGGACAATGCAGCCCACGCGGTGGCAGCGGTGCTGCAGAAGCATAACTTCAGCGAGGCATGCTTTGTCAGCCACAGCTTCGGAACCTTTGTCAGCAGCCGCGTGTGCCAAATGTACAAGAGCATGGTGCAATCACTGGTGAGTTTGCACCTCGTCAGATCAGGCATACACAAGCTTGGGGCCATGTCTAAGGTCCTTGAAGCAGCGTCACACCCCACCACCCTCCTCAACAGGATGTGATTGATGAGGTGCTTTGTGCACACACGCAGGCCAGGCTTGTGTGCAAGTGGCGCCTGCTCATATGCAGGACGCGCCTTCGTCAGAGAGGGTGCTGACCTTCTGTGCCCTGCCCTGCAGGTCCTTATAGACCCGGTCTGCCTGATGACGTGCTCACCAGAGCTCCTCCGCAGCTTCGTGTACAAGGTACGATGTCAAAGATGCTTTTGCAGCACAATAGAGATCTGCCGCTGTGCCAGCCATGGCATCCTGAGCAGCAAACACAAAGTGCCCAGCAGTTGGCCAATCAGTTATTGCAATGCTGCACGAGCTCCAGCTGCACACACAATGGAACACTATTCGGCACTGTGTGCAGGTGCCCACCTGGTACAAGCTCAACACCCTACTTGGTGTCATGGATGCTGCGCGCTTCTTCTGTGCTCGTGATCTCACAATTGCTGAGGTCAGACCTTGACCAGCTGAGACCCTTGCTTGCTGCATTCTGTCTGACTCATGTCTGTTCCTCTTGTCTACTCGCTGCCACAAGCAACCAGCACATCTGCCTGGATGCTGATGCCTCTCCCACTTTGTCTGCAGACCTTCTGCAGACACTTCTGCTGGCACCAGATCATGCTGTGGCCCCAGGACATGCCTGCAGACCGCACGCTGGTGATGGTGTCCAAGAATGACGACTTGGTGCCTGGGGAGCTGGTCAAAAAGCAGCTTCAGACATCAGGGCCAGGTGTCACAGTCTGGGAGCATCCTACTGCAGGCAAGCCCTGTTCTCAGTGACATCAGCTTTTGCATCTGTGTGTTCCTCTCTGGCATCTACATGAAATGCATGATGGCGCCTGGTGCCAGCATGCTCCCACATGCATTGATCAGCTGGTGGCTCTGTGCCTGCCCCTATGTGTCTGCTCATGTGGGAATGATCCATGTGCAGGCCATGGCGGTGTACTCATGGACCACAAGTGGCAACATCGCCTTGTTCAAGAGATTGCACGGCTCGCCAATGCATCCTGCGACAAGGAGAAATGAATCAGTACCCCACCTAGTGTGGCTGAGCTGGTGGCCAGATCAGGCAACAGTTCAATCGTTTCATGCTTTTCGAAGTTCCAGTTGTTCCCTGTGCTCCCACCTTTTTGAACTGCTGTTTGGCTGTTTATGCTACATATGTGTTTCATTATATGCTGCACTTCGAAATGATGTAACAGACAGTAAGAACTAAACATTCAAGCAAAATAGCAAGCAGGACCCACGCACTACTTGGTCATGCATTCACTGAGACAGGAGAAGAACCCCCCAGAGCCACTCGAAGGGTTGGTGTTGCCGTGGTCCAGAGAGTGGCCCTCCCTGCGTCGGAGCACATTCAGGAACTCGGATGTCGCCAGGCTATCCTCCTTGTGCTCAAAAAGGTTGAAAATGATGTCCAGCATTGGCTGGGGGAGTGTCTTGTGAGACAACTTTTGGGTGGCCCTCTGCAGCACAGGACCAGTACTCAAGGAGCCAGCTTGTTCTTACACAGCGGCTGCATCCAAGGAACACGCCCCAAGCTCAGTGCACAGGGCAGACTCACCTTGAAATCGTTCATTGTGAAGCTGCCTGTGGTCTGATGGAAGAACATCAGGGCCACAGTCAGCTCCTTCAGGTGCCTCCTCAATGAGGCAAAACGCTGAAACTCCTCAAGAGACACCTGCACAGGCCCAGGCTTGTTAAGCAGGGCTGCCCAGTTCTATGGCAACAGCGTACTCCGACAGTACTGATCAGCTTTTCAAAGCATCAGTCAAACCGCTGCAATGCTAAAAGGTAGACAAGACATGGGCGCCTGTGCTCCTGGCCTGCGTGAGCGGCAGGCATTAGGGGCCAGCCCTGCCAGGCCGAAGTAAGCATTGGGCCAGCTCCTCTGTTGGGCATTTTTCTCACTGGACATTATGCGCCTCAGCAAATCCTGGCACAAATGCCAGCTCATCATGAGGTGCTGATGCTTCTTGAAATATACATACTAGAGGGCCAGTGCAGTCACACAAGCCCTCACCTGAGCATTGGCCAGCTTCTCAGGCAGGGCATCTGCCCTGTCCAGGTATGAGTCAACCTGGCTGGTGGGCACACTGCCGGCCAGGCTGCGAGCAAAGTCAATGCCCTTGATGTAACCCTGCAGGACCAGTACAGGGGGCACAGTAGCCTGGACTGTCTGCCAGCATGCAATAAGACGGGGCCACCAGCACCTCTTTGCAGGCTTGCTGCCATTGCGAGGGGCCAGCAGGCTGGACTACATACAGCAGGCCCTGCAGCATTGGCGACGGCATGACTGCAAGGCCGCCAGCTGTCCAGCCACCGCTCATCTGCTGCCTGACCTGTTGCAGGCAGCCCCTTGCTCAACTGCAAAACTCACCTGGCCGCGGTGGTCATAATGGGCAAACTCTAGGCGGACCAGCTCCGCATGCAGCTGCTCCAGAAACTGGTTAAAGGTCTCCAGGCTGAGGCGCTTGTCGCCCTTGGGGCCAAAGAAGTGGCGGAGCAGGCCGTCGCACTCATCCCTGCAGGCACTGATGTGAGAAGGGTTAGCAAGAGCTGGGCATGAGTAGGCGTTGCCAGCTTGAGTGGACTCAGCACTCTGCAGGCCCTTGCGGTCGTGCCTGCAGTCCGCAGCAGCAGCAGCAGCGCTGTGCTGGCCAGTGCACCAAACTAAGAGCTGACTTGACAGCAACTGTGAGCCAGCCTGACCACCCTGTATGTCCTGCCTTTTGGAACTCAGCAAGCCTCGACTGCACGGCGCAGGAGTCTACAGGCACACGTGTAAGGAGCTCACTCTTGCTGACTGGCACTGGCGGGCATCTGCCGCGCCCTTTTGCTGCGCGTCCGGAGGGAGTCTGTGATGGCTGTGAATTCCTGGAGGTCAATGGTGCCGTTGTCGTCCACGTCAAACATGCCGAAAGCCATCCTCACCTCCTGCATGTAGGATGCATGGGATCGGGGTCCGACCGCCTCTCGTCTCTAGTTGAGGGGACCACATGGCAATGTGAATGGTCCAGGCCAGCTATTACACATCTGTGCCTGAGCTGTTGGGTAGAGCATCGTGAGGGACCCTTGCGCTGCAGATTGCCAGCAGCCATTCTGGTACCTCAGGTGGAATGGAGAGGAAGGTGACCAGCATGAGGTACTCATAGAAGGACACCAGCCCGTCCCCGTCCACATCAAACAGCTTGAAGAAGTCACTCTCCTGCAGCAGGAACAGCATTCAATTCAAGCCTGGCCGCACGGTGTGCCCGCACATTTGATGGGTGCGCCAGCTGGTGGGTGAAAGCTGGAGGCAGCAGCTATGTAGCCCTTGCAGCAGGCAAATTTGCTCAGTGCAGCAGTGCAACATGCAGCCCACCAGGCGACTGCCTTCAACTGTAGCAGGTCTGCGTTCTCCTGGCAAGGCTCCCGCCCGCTCTACGCCGGACCCTTCTGGTGGGTACACAGCGATGATGGCACTCAGCAGGCCCTCTGGTTTCATGTACCTGCAACGAGCACAGGGCATCAGCAGAAACCACGTCCACCTGTCTGCTGGGCCATTGCAAGCTCGTAGACAGGTGCACACCTGTCTGAGTAAAGCACAGGTGGCCTGGCGTTCAACATCACCAGCCAGCTGCCTGCCTCTGACCTGACGCCACAATTACTATCTCACCCAGCTCACTGACCTGGTGTCGTCATCCTTTGCCTCAGTTGCAAAGTACTCGAAGACCTTCTCTGCAGAGCTGAGGTCCCTGATTCTCTTTTCGTACCTGCAGGCATTGAGCAGGCTGTTCAGGAGTTTGCAGCTGCGCTCTGATACGAGCCTCAGGGCAGACTCACTTAAAAAATGTTCGTTGGCGTCTGTGTAAGGGGATGATGTGCCACGTCTGCAGGGCAGATAGGACTGGTTCAGGCTCTGATAAGGTAAAGACAGTGTCCTGCAAATCCAAGACCTTAAGCCATGCTTGCCGACAAGGCCTCAGTGGGAGCCACTGGCTCCTGGTGCTGCAGGTTGCCCTCAGCATGTGCACTCTGGCAACACAAAAGTGCAGCCACTGCTGCACCTGCGAGCTGTGCCAGGCTCCAGGTGGCCCTGCAGACAGGCAATGCACTCACGTGAAAACCCATTGTGCCCTTGAGGATGAAAAGCAGCCTGACAGCTCACAATCCAATGCCTGCCACACCTGTAGTCGTTGCCTGAACAGTAAGCAGCAGCAAGAGCGATGGGCCAAGGGTGTCCAGATCCGCTACTTTTCGGACAAGCAGCCTGTCTTGACAGCCTGCAGAGCGATTGCAGGGTCCTTCTGCTCATTGTGCGAGGGATGGAGGAGCAGATTGCGCATGGGTAGCAAAGAAAGAAAAGTTGCCGCCCTGTGAGACCTACATGGCCTTAAAAAGAGGATATGGACGAAAGTAGAGTGTGCTCAAGCAAGCCTCATCTGCATCCGTGTCAAGCTGGCCGAGTGACTGGTACCATGCCAATCTGAGTCTGCTAGCTGGCCTTGCTGCTTCAGCTGCTCCCTCAAGCATGGATGGCCTCAGCACCATCGAATCAGAGCTGCTCCTGGATGTGACGAACAGCCGTGCCTTCAAGGTGGATACTCTCCTTAGTATCGCACTCGTATATGCTGGATTGCTGCCTTTGAGTGCCAGGCTGAAAGCTGAGTGCCTCACAGGACGTGGAGCAGCTGGTCACCAGTGGCGAGATCACGACGGAGCAGGCTCAAGATGCCAAGCAGCACTATGCCAGCATCCACAAGCACTTTGTGGTGGCCATGTCCAATGAGAAGATGCTGCTGGAGGAGGCCAAGGGCCTAAAGCGTCAACTAGAGGTGTGACGTAGCAGCCAAGCTGCCAAGTCATCATCAATGGCTGGGCAGCCAGCAGGCGTGTACAGCCAACTCGCGATTGGCTTGTGGAGCAACTGGTCTACATGGGTGTGTGGTGGTCTGCTCAATGCCTGCACCCAGCAGGCTGCCAGACACTAGCCACCCTGCCTGCGGCAGCTGCATTCAGTGCCCAAGCCTTTCTTGCTTGCTGCAGGAGTCGCAGTCCCAGGCGGAGTTGGCTGCAACAGCCAGCGCCAGCCAGCATGACCCCGAGGCTGAGCGCCTGCTGCGGGAGGACGTGGAGGCTGCCCACCAGGAGGTGGTGGTGGCGCAGGAGCGAGAGCAGATGTGCGCGCTGGAGGTGGGGGAGCTGCAGCGGCAGCGCAATGAGCTGCGGGAACGCCTGCAGGAGATTGAGGATGCCCACCGAGCGGTGAGTAGTGGCTGCAGGGAGGCAGAGTGCACTTTGTCACGGGGAGTGGGCATGGTGGATGACAGCCAGGGGTCTCATAGACTCTAGCATTCATGCCTCTCAGCTGCCATCCATGTCCCCGACACATCGGTACTTGGTGTCTTTGATCAATGGCTCAGCTTAGAGTGATACTGGCGAAGCACTGCCTGGCAATGGTGCAGCAGTGGGTTGGGCATGCATGCCTGCTGGTGGCGCTGCCCAGTGCCTGATAGCTCCTGTGTGTCTGTGCAGACGCTGCAGCCTCAGCTGGACGCACTGCATGACGACCTGATGCACTTATCAGCTGATGTGCGTGGGGAAGCAGACAAGCGGGCAGTCGCTGAGCAGGAGCTGGGCACCCTGAGGGCTGCTCTGGAGAAGGCAAGTTGCAGCACTGTGTGCCTGAGCCCATGCCCTGCCAGACCTGTTCCTGCACAGCTGCATCCTCTGTGTTGGCATTCTTTGTTCTGGCAGATCTGGTCTGACTCACGCTGCACACACACAACTGCCATCATCCTTGCCTGGTGGCGCGCAGCGCACCTAAATGGCTCCTGCTTATGCACAGTTGCCTAGAACGGTTGCTGCTCCCATGAAGGTGCAGATGTTGACAGTGTTCCAGCTGCCGCATGCAGATGGATCAGGAGCGGCAGGTGCTGGGCGGGCAGGTGTCAGCTGAGAAAATAGAGCTGGACAAAGAGAGCGTGGGCCCAGCCAAGACGCGGCGTGCGGTCGATCTGCTGGTCAATGCTCTCAAGGGCGTGCACACGCAGGAGGACCAGCTGCAGGCCAGGCTCACTCAGCAGGACGGCCAGCTGTGAGTTTGGCTCCACGCCTTAAAGCCTTCTGCCGCACAGATGCAAAGCACATCATGATGCTCACCTGCCATCATGTAGCACTGCTCCTCGTCAAGCTCAGAACAGATTCTTCCTGCTTGTACAGCACAGACCACAGTAGAAGCAGCTGTGAGTCTGCTCTGCCTGCCATCACTTGATACTTAGCAAGGTCTGCTGAAGTGGAGAGTTGGTCACTGCTGGAGTGACCGACTGTCCAAAACCACTTTTGCTGCCGCCATGCATCCTGGCAGAGGCACACTACCTGGTCTGTCATTGTTTGTACCATGGCATGGACGCTGCACAGATCCCCAGCAGTTGCATCCCTGCCTGCATCTTTAGTGAAATGATTGTAAGGGCTTGCCTGGCCCCTGCCTGCAGGGCTGGCTTTCACGACAAGGTACGGGGCCTGCAGGCGCGGCTCAACAGCATGCAGGGCGCCATTGACCGCGCCAATGTGGCCATTGAGGCCAAGCAGCGGGCTGAGGATGACATCCGCAAGGACCTGGAGATCGCGCGCCTGGAAGCCGAGAATGCACAGGCCGAGCGGGTGGGAGCTGTGGGGTTTTGGTGGGCTGCCTGCAGCCTGCAGTCCGCAGCACTATGCATCAGCTCATTTGCCTGTCGTTGGGGATGAGCTGTGCAGCAAGAATGGCTGAGAGCTTGCAGGCAGAGCAAGTGGGTGATATAACGAAGCCAGGGCCAATGTCATCAACAGCAGGAGGGTTACAAAGCATGCAAGCAGTTAGCAACGTGACATGCAAAGTTACATGCCGGGAGGCTGACATTTGCAGTGTCCAGGGTGAGCAGGTGGGCACCTTTCATTTGTGAGGGACTGGCTGTGGCCATGCAATCTGATGGGGATGCTTAGCTATAAGCTAGGAGAGACAGGACCCCTGTTCTCAGACATCATCATCAATATGCAATGTGTGTGATGTGGGGTCAGCTGGCACACGACGTTTTCAACCCACATGTACAGGTCCTGGTGCCATGCCTCTCACTGAGCCTGCGCTGCAGGTAGGACACGATATGGAGCTGGATGCGCGGGTGGCAGCCACTAAGCGGGAGCGTGACATGCTTAGCCGTCGAATGCTGAATCGTGAAAAGGCGTTCAGGCACCTGCATGCGGCAGAGGGGGCTTTGAAAGCTGCGCAGGTGCGTGCCAGCCATGCTGAGAGCATCAAATCCATCTCAGTTGAGCTGTTGGGCCAGATGTTCATGCTCACACCTGCTGCTGCTGGCTGCCATGAGGCCCTGCCGCACAGGGCACCAGACAGTGGTGTCTGGTGGAGGCTTCTTAGCTGCAGCCACATGTACACCGCGCCACACAGGCCACCTTTGCTCCTCAACTTGTCTTGAGCATACACGGCTCCCTATCAGCATCCTGTTTCAGGTGCTCAATTTGCTTGCCCTGCAGGACCAGCTGCCACCCTTGATGGCCTCCAAGGAGGCAGGAAGTAAGCACCTTGCACAGATCCAGCACCAGCAATCAGAGGCCCAGCAGGCCGTTACAGACCTCAAACGGGACACAGACATCCTCATCAACGCTTTCCTCAAAGAGGAGAAACGGGTGTGGCTCTGGATTGGCCTGCTTGGGGCTGCCAGTGATGGCTGCAGGAGTGCTACAAACTTGATGAGGCTGTGCTGTCGGCTGCAATCCTTCAAGTGCTGCACAGATGCATTACCAGCATTAGTTTGGGTCTGTAACAAACCAATCTGAATGCATGCCTCCCTGCAGGGCGACACAAAGAATGCGCTCTTCAAAGCCAGCTGGGAAGAAATACAGGCCCTGGAAGATGAAATTGGCATCATGAAACAGGTGGGTGAGGGCTCAAAAGAAAGATGCAGCGCAGAAGTGTACAGCCGCGGGGTCAGCTCTCTGCACCTCTGAATCAGCCTTGATGTACTGCATCCGAGCAGGCATCATCTTTAAAGCCGCCGTAGACAGCGTTCTGTTGTGTCCCTGAGACAGGATGAGGGAGAGGCAGTCCCAAAGACACCAAGCAGTGCAGCGGCCCAACTGGCTGTGGGTGGTTACCATGGATGCTGTTGTGCAGGAGGAGGCAGAGCGCCTGCAGGCCATCAGGGCCCTTACCTCGCAGCGCACACGTATTGCCAGCCTGGCAGCCGAAAATGCGCGGCAGGCGCGGGAGGCTGGCGAGGAGGTCTCCCTGAAACAGCTTGTGGTGGAGGTGCGTCTGTCAGACAGTCTTGATGCTGGGGCTGACCTGCTGGAGTCTGTGCTTAGACACAAGCCTGCCGTGGCTGATGTTGCTGCAATGAGGTCGCTCTCAGGCGGCTAATGGTGTGGTGAGGAGGCTGCAGGCACCGCTAGACAGCGGAAGGCTGTAATTGACATGGGCTGTGCTGACCTCCTGTGCCTACTGTGTAACTCCTGCTGAAATGCAGAGCTGGCTCATGAGGCTGTCAGGCAACGGCAGGAAAGCGTTCCTTGTAGAGATGGCTGGTATGGGAAACAGCTGGGACATTGGGTCTCCTGACCCCTGCCCCTCCTCACTGCAGGACCTGAAGCGGGTGCACAAGCAGACCCAGACGCGGGTGCGTGACTTCCAGCAGCTGTATGAGCTGGTCAAGAACCAGCGCAACAAATTTGTCAGCCTCGTCGCGGTGGCAGGGCAGGGTATTGCAGAGCTGAAAGAAAAGCTCAAGATGCTGGGCAATGAGTTTGAGGTGATGTCCTGCTCTGTCTGCTTGATGTAATTCACAGGTTGCTGGTATATATTGTGCTGGTGAAGCTGGTGAAGGTGGCATGCTGCTGCTGCCTGCGCATTGTGCTGCCTGCCAGGGGTTCAGCATAGCGTGCAGCTTAGGTGCCCAAGCTGTGCTTGCGACAATCACAGACCTCAGTGTTCTGTTGGTGGCACCAGTCATGCTTTCAAGGCATCTCATGTAGATCCTGCGTGGCGAGGAGATCAACAAACAGAAGCTGCTGGAGCGAGCGCAGTCAGAGCATGGGCAGTCAGTCAGCAGCAGAGATCAACAGCGCAGTGAGCTCAACAAGTGAGCTTTTTAAGCGCCTATGTAGCTGGGCTCATACAGGTCTGAGCTTTGGGCTCATGCTGCATGTGGCTAGATTGTGGATCAAGACCTGAGCACGGTGGCAGGTCTGTGAAGGCATGCTAACTGCACCAGACCACTTCCCCGTGATGCTCAGAGTCCATAGACAGCCCCATTATGGCCGCACAACCTGAAGCTGCTGCCTGCAGGTGCTCGGTGCACTTCAGAAAGCGCCAGACCATGGTTGATGAGCAGATTGCTGAGATTGACAAGCTCAATGCTGTCATCAATGCCGCAGAACGCGACATGCTGAAGCTGCGCAAGGTGATGCTGCCTGCACCGATTCTCAGCGCATCTGTGCTGCATGCTGCTGATGTGTGCACTGCAGCTGCTCACATTGTAGCTTTTCACATGCCTGATGACTATCCAGCCTGGGCAAGTGGGCAGGCCGCCCTCTGATGGGTGCTTTCCAATCTCATGGCGGTGCCGCCTGCAAAGCAATGGGAGCTCTGCAGTCCTGAGCCACCCGCAAGCCTGGTGGTGACAATAGAGAACAGGGTGGTGCCTGCCTGTTCTGGCGCCGACTGCCAAAATGAGAGTGCCTCCTGCGAAATCTGACTTTCACCCCAGTGCAGCAACGTGACCCATGCCCCGCCCTGCAGGAGTATGAGGGTGCAATTGAGGCCAGGAACTACACGGGCATCTGCATGATTGACCGCAATGATGAGTTGTGCATTCTGTACGAGAAGGCCAATATCCAGGAAGAGGTCATGAAGAAGGGTGAGGCACTGTCCAGCCCTGCAGTGCTGGTGGGTGTCTTGTGGGTGTTGCACAGCGCCCATTCTGCAATTTGAACAGCTCTTTCAGGCCTCTAGATGACGTCTCTTGGCCCCAGCTGCCACTCCTGAGGGCTATACGCAGGCTGCAAGCACAAGCACGCAATCTTGCTCGACCACCAGGCACTTTCATTTCACGGGAGCCTCTCAGGTGTGCAGCACTGTGCAAGGCCAGGCTGAGACCCAGATGTTGGCAGATAGCATGAAGGCAGTGATACCTGAAGCTCGAGAACTCCTGAACCCTTTTTACACTTGCTTGTAGGCCAAATGGCCCTGCAGCGGAGGGAGGACGAGATCCGGTTGCTGAGGCTGGAGGTGGCTGAGATGGTGCGGGCAGTGGAGGTGCCCAAGCGGCTGCTGCCCATCATCCCAGGAGTAGACCTGGACATCACATGCATCAAGACACAGCTGCTGGAGACACGGCGGCAGGCCGAGGAGTTGGCCCTGCAGCTGGAGAGTCCTGCCAACAAAGAGCGGTGAGTGGCTGCTCCACAATATCTGGGCGTCAAGCCAGGTGCTATGAAGGAGGATGGAGGGGTCCACTTCTGCTGAAGAGCTCTGTCAACAAGGGCCTGCGGTGTGCTGCCTGCGCTTTGGGTTGTGGGGGGCTGCAGCAGGCTCTGTGCCATGGGATTGGGCCATTGAAGCTGTGCCCAACAACGCAATGGGTAACACAATGGCAAGCAAAGGAGTTTGTCCACATTCGAGGATCATTGAGCAGCTCACTGGAGAGGTGTATTGGCTTGTGGAGGGGCGGAGCAATGCTGGTTAGGGCTGCAACATCTCTGACTAGGAAATGTTGTACAGCATCCAAGTTGTCCAAGGCTGCATCTGCAGCCAAGAGCATGAAGCAATTTGAGCGCTCCTGATCTGCCTCCCACAGATTCACTGCTGCCCGCAGGTGGCGGCGATTAGAGGGCAAGATCCCTGATCGAGAGGAGCTATGTGCCAAGATCAGCCAGCTGGAGGAGCGTCTGCATGGACGGCGTGAGGCTCTGCTGGAGAAGGACCTCATCCTGGAGGAGCTGGGTGGCCTATCTGATCGCCTTCGCTCCCTGGCAGCCGAGGGGCGGGAGGACACCCTGTGCCTGGCTCAGAAGGTAACCTTGCTGTGTGTGCCCTGCTAAAGGCACTCAGCCTCCCCTCCTCCCCCCAGCTTGCTCTTGTGAGTGCACCCACAGTCAATGTTGCAGCTCACTCCCTGCAGGTCAACGACTTTCAGGTCCGCCTGCGCAGTGTGACGCGGCGTATGATGGCCACAGTCAGCGAGCTCTCTATGTGGCAGGCCACAGGCATCAAGCTGGGGGCACAGCAGCAGGAACTGGAGGTCTTGCTTGCTGAAGCAATGCAAAGACTAGAGGTGCGTTTCCAGGGGGTGCAGCACCCCTATGGCTTTGTTTGGCTGCATGCCATCTTGTGGCGTGCGCATGCCTCTGATCCTGTGCAGGCCTGCCACGGCAGCGGAATCATTGCATTTGCGCTGAGACTGCCCTGCAGGATGCCTGCACTGCAAGCACTGCAGCAGCCGGCAGGCCTGTGCACAGTGTACGGGCCCCAGCAATGTATAGTAGCTTGCAGGGACTGCGGCAGGCCTCTCATAGATGGTGTTATACCCTGTGCATGATTCAGGGGTAGGAGTCCTGTCTGTGTGGCCAGGGCCCTGCTGCAGCTTGGAGACACATGTGTCCGCAACAGAGCGTCCCCAGCTGGTGTGGGTGGTGGAGGTGTCAGCAAGTCCCTTGCAGCTCTTGTTGCTACCAGGCGGCCATCAGCGCTACAAGGCCGTCATGCGCTCCAGCCCTGTCCTTTGGGATCAGCTTCCATGACAGCAGCCTGTGCATGACAGATGCAGCATCTGCAACATGGCGGAGATTCGCACTGGCTCAGCTAGGTGGCTCGTTCAGCGTCCAGCCTTGACAGCCAGCTCTGCAGCTGCTATCGGCATCAGGGCGCCTACACTGTATGCCTTTGCACCCGCGATTGCCCTCACAAACTGCCTGCAGGCTGGGGAGCCGCCCACAGAGGATGCTGAGCGCGAGTGGCAGCGCATTCTGCGGGAGCGGCAGCAGCTGGCGGACATGCGCGAGCAGGTGCACGCCGTGCTGCCGCAGCTGCTGCTGCTGCTGAACGCACCCGCTTATATAGATGGTTGGTCGATGTTGTCAACTAATGCAGGCACTCAGCTATCACACACCCTACATGGTGGCTGGGAGCTCTTGTGTCTGACAGGACCTCGTCATGCGCTCAAAATCCCTAGCCAGATGGATACCCTGCCTGCAGGCCCAGCTGCTGCGCCAGGCACAGGAGGAGCAGGACACTGCAGTGCCCTCCATGGCCGAGGGACGCCCCAATGCCTACATCCCTGAGGACCTAGGCATCCCCAAACCCTATGGCGGCTTTGCCCCCTTCAAGCCCAGCGAGGCGAGCAGCACCATGCGCCACATCCAGCTGCCACGTCCACGCGAGATCGTCATTTGATTCAGCCTGTCAGACGCTCCCCTCACGACCACCATGTCCAGCAGTCATAGACTTTTTGCTTGAAGTGCAGCAGGCTAAATCTGCACGGCAAATCGCTCTTAATCAGGTGCAGCGCAGATCCAATTGATTCTACATGGAGAATTTTTTTCCCTGGCTGGTGTAAGATGATTATGCAGCCTTCTTTTTAGCTTGCAGTCACTGCCAATTCCTCAATGACGTAGAAAGGCAGCATGCTGGGTCCAGGTGGCCATGTCACTCTGCTCAAGCCATCTGCAGCCAACAGGTATGCAACATCAGCGGTGGCTCGAAGCCACACCTACTGTCGTGCTTGCACCTACCCGAAGGATGGTCTACCAAGACCTCTTGTGCTGGTCTTTGAGAATGGAACCATCTGCACTCAAGGCATTTAGCCATGATTCTGCTTGTTTGAGCAGCAGGAGGCTGCAGCTTTCACCTCGCTCAGTGGCCAGCTCGCCTGTTGCATGCTTTGCGTGTCCTGTACCTACCTGCTGCTTAACATAGCATGACTGCTGATAAATGGAGAACGAGGTATGGTGAGAGCTTGAGGGAAGCACAAATCATAGGTGGCAAGGGCAGGCCACCCTTGCTAACTCAGCGGCAAACCAAGCCAAGCCAGCTCGTGGCACACTGCTGCACCCATGCAGCATATCATTTACATGATGTAGTACAGCATATCATTTACATGATGTAGTACAGCACAGCCTTGCATGCAGCCAGTCAGGCCCGCATGAGGCTGATACAGGCCCTAGGGTGCAGGACAAAGGGCCTGTAGAACGCTCAGGTGCTGCTCGTAACTCTGGCCAGCAGATTCGCAAGCTGGGACAGTGACAGTGTCAAGGCTGACAACACTGCTCCACCCAAACTGCTCCTGCTGTCCCCGGGCGTCTGCCATCTGCTGCTAGAGCACAGCCACCTCGTCTGCATCCTCCGCTCTGTACGCTCCACTCTGGACTTAACGATTCTCAGCTGATGGCCATGGAACTGAGCTCCCTCACCTGGCTCTCAGCCTTGTCAGCCCTGTCTTTGCTGTCTACCAGCTGCAGCCCACATAAAATAGTGTCAGCCATGCGTGCATTAATGACAGACTGGACCACACAAGGCGCCCTGTTATCCTTTCAGTACACAGCATGGCATTCATCTGCCTTGCTGCAGGTATATGCAGCGGGATGGTTGTGGCCTAGGGGTTACATGGTGCCATGGACTTGGGCCCTTAAGCCATGTACAAGGGTGTCAGGACTTCATGAGGTGTGTGAAGTATGAGAGGTCCGCTAGCAAAGTGAACAGAGTGCTATATATACCATATTGTTATCATGAATCATAAAGGTAAGCTCATGGAAGTTTCTAGCAGGTGCAGCGGAAACTTCTGGCAGGTGCAGTGGAAACTTCTGGCAGGTGCAGTGGAAACTTCTGGCAGGTGCAGTGGAAACTTCTGGCAGGTCTCGTAGGTATGTTGAGAGGCAGTCAGACCAGACATGCCAGTCCAGTCTGTGAGAGTGTCCCACACTGGTCAAGAACATTCTGCAATCTACCCTGCATGTTCAAGAAGCTTCTGGAACAGACTCTTCTGGAGCCTTCACATTAACTCATAGCAGCTTTCATGAATTAATCTGCTTGACCGTTGACCAGTGTAAAAAAGGGCCTTGGGCCACACACACACTTCACTTCTGTAACACATCTGCTAGCCAGCCACCGCCAATCCTTCAACATAGTAGGTAGCTGTGTGCTACAATGGTGGAGTCACGGAAGGCCCCCAACCCGGTTGCAGTCTCTGCAGCTGGTGCCAGCTGTGCGGCTGATATCTGCATAGGGTCCTGCCAGCCAGACGTCGGCGCAGCAGCCAGCAGCTAGAACAATCAGGTGGCCAGTAACGCAATTTATGCAGGTTGACCTGACGGTTGAGTGAGCGTTTCTTTGCACTCGCAGTAACAAGTGGCTTCTGGCAGCTGGAAGTTGCTGGTCTCCCCAGGTAGCAGTAGAACACAGAAAGTCACAGCAACACCTAATCTGCTGCTGCACAGCCGCGTCAAGTTCGTTACCTGCAACAGTCTGACTGCTCAGACTGGTGGCGCCTCTGAGCAAGTACGGCTCCCAGCATGCGCATACACCTGCTTGTCCCTCAACAGCTGCTCTGTGGCATTATTGCACTGCCTTGCTCTCTTCAGCAAGCTTCACCTGCTATTTGAGGCCTGAACGGAGGTCCTTCGCAGCAAGACTAGCAGCAGTGCATTGAAAGCATTTATATTCGATCAATCTCTGACAAGCAGCTCCTGGAGCCACGCCTGCACAGCATTAAGCGGTGCTGTGGGACCTCAGATCTGGTACGACTGCACGGCTCCTCAGTCTGGCAATGAACTGCAGCAGGCAATGTCCTGGAACACAGGTGGATGTGATTTCTGCAGCAATAATGTGGCCCAGGGGTTACATGATGGTTGTGGACAAGGGCTCTGAGGCTATGTACAAGGGCGTCAAGGTTACAACGAGTGCGAGGAGTGTGGCATCTCCCGGTAAATTGAACAAAGTGCCTTACACACTCTGGACACCCTAGAGATTTGTTTTGAAGCAACTAATAAATCTCACTATTGTTCTGGTGGGTGCAGAGGAAGCCTCTGGCAGGTCTGGTAGGTTCTAGTAGACAACTTCGTGCTGCTAACGTGTGGGACCCCGGGAGCAGACCTGGGGAGTGTGATGAGTGCAATCATTAGCAAAGGCTGTGCGGCATGGACTTTTGACACCAGGAGCTGCCACAGAAAAAGGAAAGGTCGCACACTGCCCATGCAAATGCCTGACATACCACAGCAACCCTGCAAACAACGCCTATCACCATACCAGGAACTTTGATAGTGGTATGCACCACCAGCAGACCACTGACAGGGGCCGACTTGGACCTCTGGTCTGTTTGCCAGGCTACAAGCACTTTGTTGCCCCTCTCTCAGGCACTGAGCTGCCTCTCAAGTGTCGTGGGCAGCTCTTATTGTCTTAATCTACAAAGTATAGATGCTTGACAGGTCCTGCCGTGCTTGCAAGCTGTCGCCAGCATCGGCCTGACCCCAGCAGACGACAACAGGGTTTCAGTCAGAAGCAGCGCTGGACAGCAAAGGTAGGCAGACAGTAGCTACAGCAAAGGATGAGAATCAAGCACTGGCCCTTAGGCAGCAGGTGTGGCCCAGGAGTTACATGGTTGCTGTGGACTTGGGCCCTGAGGCCAGGTACAAGAATGTGAGGTGTGTGAAGTATGAGAGGTCTCCTAGCAAGGTGAACAGAGTGCTATATATACCATAGTATTATCAATGTGTATCAAGGTAAGCTCATGGAAGGTTCTGGCAGGTGCAGTGGAAATTTCTGGCAGGTGAGTAGAAGTGTCTGGCAGGTCTGGTAGGTTCTAGTAGGTAGCTGTGTGCTACAGCAGGCCAGCTCGCAGGATTCTCCAGCTGGACAAGAACATTTTGTTAGTGCAGACGTCCTTTCCTCCTCTGATATGTGTCTATCAGAAGTGATATAGAGATGCCTTGATGGTCATCAGCAGTCGCTTCACACATGATCTCTTGTCGTGACGTGATTTGCAGGACCTGAGGTTGGCGCTGCTGACTTCGGTTGCAGCACGCAGCTGCTTATCAGAACCTATCAGATCCACCAGAGGCTTTCATTGCTCCAGCCAGAAATTTCCAAGAAACTTACTATGTGCTTTGAATCTTAACTCTAGGATTTTTGCTGCACACTTAGCTGTCCGGAGTACATAAGGCACTCTGTTCACTTTGCCAGGACTCCTTGGCATCACTCCACATGCTACTCAGACCTCATGGAGTCCTGTTACCCTTGTACATGACCTCGAAACACAAGTCCACAGCAGCCTTGTAACCCCTGGGCCACATAGGGCCATATTCGCCCTTGTCTATGTGTGAGCATCTTTGGATGTTCGATCTGAGGGTATGTTCTCGACTGCAAGAACACTTCAGGTTAGAGAGGAATTTTCTGAGGCTTTGTCAGGCTGGCCTGCTGGCCGTAAAGAAGTGGAATCCATCGATTTGTACCTACTTGCCTGAGATCCTCGCATTTGGTCAACCAGCTTTGCCGAGACCCTCTTGCTTCTTTCAGCAACCCTATCAACGGCGCTTCAGCCAGTCAATGTCTGCATGAAGCCACCAGCTACTGGATGTGGCGACGTAGTAGACCTGTGGTCATTGTGGTGGTTACCTGAGCCCATCAAGCCCGCCTTCACTTTCCGCGCATTGACCTCTGATGACCAATTTGGCACAACTCTGTCGGCAAAACCAAGTGGCGCAAAAAGTCGCCTGCCGCCAGGCGCAGGGCTCATCTGGATGACTAGCCAACGTCAAATCATGACAGTCTGAAGCCTTAACATCTTCTTAAACGCAGCAATTGCTTATGTGGGCCCCACTAGCAACCCTCAGTTCTGGTGATTAAGGAGTTGATACTCGACATGTCATATAGCACGACTGAGCATCATACCAGGCAGGAAGAAGCGCAAGCCAGTGGAGCACGCAGCAGAAACGATCGGCCACGTGCTGTTCATTTAAGTGGCAGCACGCTCGACTGCTGAGACAATGGCCTCTCCATGCAGCACCAGTAGAGGGAGTGTGGAGTTGGAGTTCCAGGTTTGTCATGCGCATGATTACTGCTGTCCGCCCTGAGAAGCCTGCTACACAGCAGCCGCTCTTTCCGTTCACCTCAGCCCAGGTGCACGACAGTGGCCACGTGCCATCCTGGCCACCAGAAGGCCGCGTATGCTTCTTACCAACCCCTGGTGGTGTAAGCGGTGGTCTGCCGCCAGAATCGACCTGACTGAACAGTTGAGCGGTAGTATCTCAAAGAAGGTGTCCCCCAGACACTCAGCAGGACACCCAACAGGAGCGCAAAGAGCAAGCAGATGCCAACTGGCGCCGCACTCTGCCACAGCGACAGAGCCAGCGGCTGGCATCAGCACAGCGGCATGATGCCATGAGGGAGGTGCCAGAGGCCGTGCCAACCGCCCTGGCCACGCCCATGCAGCCGCAGACCAGCTCTTCTGGGTCTTTCGCCACCTGACGGTTGGGGGCTCAGCAGTGTCAGCGACAGCCTTCTGTGCTGCTCTCAGCAAGATGAGCAACAGGCCAGTGGACGACAGGAGCTTCCTGCCGGCCCATCAGCGGTCGCGGCTTGTTGTGCGCCCACTCGAGGACTCAGATAAGCTGGCAGCACACCTGCAGAAGATTGCTGCACAGCCAGGTGACTGTTGCGTTCCTTGCCCTCCAGTGCCAGGTAGTGTGACCTTTCCATGCTGTCTCAAAGCACTCCTGCTTGCCAAAGCAATGTGCTCCGCCCATTCTTGACGCTGTGCGCATTCTTCTGTTGAGTGAGTGAAGGGCACCAGGCCTGAGAGCTCAGCCAGGAGTAATGCAGGTGTGCTCAGGCTGCACCTGCCTGTGAAAGTTTCAGCAGTGCAGCTGGATTGCTCCCTGCTATCTGGCACCAGATTTTGTTGGCTCAGCAGATGAGCTGTCCTGCAAGCACTCTCATGCTTGGTGAGCAGCTTATGCGCTGTCCTGAGCTGCCCAACACTCTCCATCTGCTAGATCTTAAGTCGCAGCCTTTGCAATCCTGCAGGACTGCCAGCAGAGGCAGGCGAAAAGCAGGAAAGGGCGGTGCCTGAGTCTTCAAGCTCAGGTGTGTGTCTGGACTGTTTGCTCAGTTTGCGATACAGGTCAATCGTTTGTCTTGACAGTGCTTTGTAACGCAGTGTTGCCATTGCATGCCTCACCTGCTTCATGCTGGGTAGGCTATAATTGGCAACATGGCTGCCTGCTCACATTAGGCAGCTGGCACCTGATGCTCTCTATACCCAAATGTGAGCATCCCACAATGAGCTGCAATCACACGCCCTATGATACTGAAGCTCCTGTGACATGTTGCGCTGCAGGGCAGGAGGTACAGCAGGCTGAAGCGCAGCAGGGCGCCAGGCCTGGGGAAACAGCTGGGGGTTGCCCAGGTGCGTTGCACTCACCTGTGCAGGGCTGCTACATGCCGTGCACAGCTGAATGGGTTGTGAGCTGGACGCCTTAAATGTGCTCCAAGAATGCTGTATGTCTGGCAAGCAGCTGATGTCCTGCTCCTGCGTTGCTTCAGCATCAGTTGCAGCTGGCTGGTGCTGATCAGACTGAAGTGACCGCAGAAGGAGCCTTGCAGCCATCAGGACCATTCCGCCCTGGGTGCCTTGGGCACTGTGGAGCCTGTACTGCTGTGCCTGGACACGATACACCTGGCAGGCTCGCAGCTCAGCCAGTCAGTGCCTTCCAGGAGCCTGCCCTGCTGTCCTGCTTGAGTCCAGGTTCTTCTGCGTAAGAGCTGCACCCGCGCCCCTCGAGTCTCTTCTCACACATCAGGACTGGGGCTGCCTCCGGCAAGCCTGCACTGTTGGCTGTGGTGGGCGATGGCTTTGCCAAAGCCACTCGCTACCAGACCTTTGCACCTGCCAGAAGTTTCCACTGCACCTGCTAGAACCTTCCACGAGCTTACCTTTATAAATAATGATGATAATATGGTATATAAAGCCCTCTGTTCACTTTGCTAGGGACCTCTCACACTTCACACACCTCACATCCTTGTACCTGGCCCCAGGGCCCAAGTCTATAGCAACCATGTAACCCCTGGGCTACATCCACCGCCCCCTTACGTGCAGGCCTTGTTTACTCGTTGCGTGTCTTAAGCGCCCTATGTGTATCCTGGTACTACCAGGTGGACGCCAGGTCTCCACAAAGCTGGCTCCCATTCACTGCACAGAAGAAAAATGCCTCGGCGCCCGCAAAGTTGCTTGTCGCGCACTGAACTAGGCCAGTTGCTGCCTGGCATCGGAACGTGAGATCAACCGCACAGAGAAATCTGCTCGGCATTTCTGCAGTGGGCGCAAACCTTCTTACGGGCCTGTGCCAGCTTCCATGAGGATAGATAAGAACATTTGTGGCAGGCCAGCTGACTATAGTCACGTAGGTCTGCGCGATGGCAGCAACGTTCCCGCATAACGCAGAGTGAGCTGTGTCCGTCTTGCAGCCCAGGCCTCTTGACTGGGCCTGCCCAGCAAATTTACGACTACCAGAAGCTCTTTATCAAAGGAGCTTTAGGTGCTCGAGCATTGTATGCAGCACACTGCTGCCTTCTAGACCCTACCAGACCCTATCAGAAGCTTCCACTGCACCTGCTAGAACTTTCCTTGATTTTCCTTTCTTCATATTATATTAACAAGATAGTATATATAGCACTCTGTGCACATCACCAACATTCCTTGACACCTTTGAACACCGTCTCAGAGCCCACCGTCCACCGTACATTGTAAGCGAGGCCACAACTTGGTTTCGGAGGTTCTGTTCGATCATTCCCCATGGGCCCAGCAGCCATGCAAGCCAAGATCGGGGAGCTCGAGGCTTCCCTGTTAACAGTCACCGGTGCCCTGCAGCAGCTCAGCACACAGCAGGCTGTGGCCCAGATGTTACATGGTTGCTATGGACTTGGGCCCTGAGGCCAGGTACAAGGATGTGAGGTGTGTGAAGTATGAGAGGTCTGCTAGCAAGGTGAACAGAGTGCTATTTATACCATATTTAATATCAATATTATAAAGGGAAGCTCATGGAAGGTTCTGGCAGGTGCAGTGGAAACTTCTGGCAGGTGAGTAGAAGTGTCTGGCAGGTCTGGTAGGTTCTAGTAGGTAGCTGTGTGCTACAGCAGGCTGCCCACTCAGCACCCAAGCAACCCAAGCCACCTCAGCCAGAGAAGTATGAGGGAGACCGCCGCAGTGGTGCAGCATCCAACTGGCTGCACCAGATGACACTCTACCTCACCATCCTGGGCATCCTGGACACCGCCCACGCCATCCCCCACGCAGTGTCCTTCCTCATCGGAGCTGCCAGAACCTGGCGGCGTGCTCAGGAAGCTTCTGGAAGCCCACCAACCACCTGGGCAGCCTTCAAGGCCTCCTTCCTTGAGGCCTTCCAGACCATCGATGCTGAGCGCATGGCCAGGGACCGCATGGAGAACCTCAAGCAACGCACCTTTGTCACAGACTACGCCAACCAGTTCTCAGGTCTGCTCCTGGAAGTTCCAGAGATGCACCCTGCGGACGCCGTCTAACGCTTTGTGAGGGGGCTGAAGCCCCAGATCCGCCTCCACGTGGAGCTCCAGCGCCCAACCACTGTCAACGACGCCATCCGCTTGGCACAAGCTGCTGACTCAGCACTGTACCTCACGCGGCCCACCTACCCTGTCAACCGGCCGACACCTTCACCTACCTACATGGGGCCACAGCCCATGCAACTTGGCGCTCTGACCCGCCCACCCAAACTCTCACCAGCAGAGCGTGAGCGCCTGTACAGAGAGGGCAGGTGCTTCCGCTGCCGCCAGCCTGGACATCTTGCTGAGGAGTGCACCTACTTCAACACCACGCGCCCCACATCATCCTCATCACATGAGCAACCAAAAATCTAGCTGGCCAGCCTGGTCACACAGGCTTTGGGCACAGAGCTGCGCCGGCACACATCCAAAAGCCACATCGGAGTCGCCACCATGACAACACCACCATGCCACCCAGACCTGCTCATCCTTCAAGGCACCTGCGCCGGACACCCTGCCAACATCCTGGTGGACTCAGGTGCCTCCATGGACTTCATCAACCACCGCTACATGGCCAAGCACAGACTACCCAAGACCAAGGAAGACCCCCATGGGCGTGTCACGCTTGCAGACGGCAGCGTGCGCCCATGCACCCAGATTAGCGACAACACCGTCACCCTCAGTGGCTACCAGACCTCGTGCCAACTCCACGTCAACAGACCTCGGCCCCCATGATCTCATCCTGGGACAACCATGGCTCCAGAGCAACAACCCTGACATCGACTGGGCACAACGCACCTTGC
Organism: Asterochloris sp. CNOR1; assembly: GCA_963969365.1. NCBI lineage: Eukaryota > Viridiplantae > Chlorophyta > Trebouxiophyceae > Trebouxiales > Trebouxiaceae > Asterochloris > Asterochloris sp. CNOR1. The sequence goes on along the minus strand of OZ017756.1, from coordinate 1,144,396 downwards.
GGCCAAGAATCCAAGGACCTGAACGCCCAACACAGATCATAGTGGCCCCCAGCAATGAGGCACCAAGGACAACTTCTTCCAAGGACATCCCAGTCATCTCCTCGTTGCAAGCCTCCAGAGCACTCAGACACGGCGCCAGCGGCTATCGTGCCCTGGTGCGCACCGCAGAGACAACCACCGCAGAGACAACCACAGTGACCCCGGCACCACAGACTTCCCCACGCCCAGCTACAGGAGGTGCTGAACCGGCACCAAGGCGTCTTCCAGCCTCTTCCCAGTAAACTACCACCAAGGAGGGACGTTGACCACCACATCGACCTGGAACCTGGCGGCGCCCAACCATATCAGGGCATCTACCGCATGTCCCCTGTGGAGCTTGGAGAGCTGCGCAAGCAGCTGGACGACTTGCTGGAGAAGGGCTTCATCAAGCCCAGCAAGTCCCCCTTTGGAGCACCCATCCTCTTCGTGCACAAGAAGGACGGCGGCCTGCGGATGTGCATCGACTACAGAGCGCTCAACAAAATCACTGTGAAGAACCGCTACCCCATTCCACGCATTGGTGACCTCCTGGACTAACTCAATGGCGCCAAGGTATTTTCGAAGCTGGACCTGGCCAGTGGCTACTGGCAAGTCCGCATCGCTGAGGGCGACACGCACAAGACGGCCTTCCGCTCACGCTATGGCCACTTTGAGTTCCTGGTGCTACCCTTTGGGCTCACCAACGCGCCAAGCACGTTCATGACCCTCATGAACCAAGTGCTCAGGCCCTTCCTGGACAAATTCGTCGTGGTCTACCTTGACGACATCCTCATCTACTCCAAGTCCCCTGAGGAGCACGCGCAGCATGTGGAGGCTGTGCTCAGTGCCTTGGAGCGGCACCACCTCTACGCCAAGGCCTCCAAGTGCCAGTTCGGCATGGCTGAGCTGGACTTCCTTGGCCACACCATCAGCGGGGCAGGCATCATGGTGGACGCAAGGAAGGTGAAGGCCATTCTTGATTGGCCTGACCCCTCAGACGCCCACCAACTCCGGTGCTTTCTGGGCCTCGCGGGCTTCTACCGGCGCTTTGTCAACAGGTTCTCTCACATAGCAGCGCCACCGACCAACATCACCGGCGCCAAGGCAACTTGGCGATGGAGCGAGGTGGAGACCAAGGCCTTTGCTGAGCTCAAGCATGCTCTGACAACCACACCAGTCCTGGCCACACCTGACTTCGCCTACCCCTTCGAGCTCTACACAGACGCCTCCCAGTTTGCCATCGGGGCCACGCTGCTTCAGGACCAAGGCAAGGGAGTTCAGCCCATCGCCTACGAGTCTCGCAAGCTCAACTCCGCCGAGCGCAACTACCCCACACATGAGCTGGAGCTACTGGCAGTGATCCATGCTCTTCGCACATGGCGCTGCTACCTGGAAGGATCCAAGTTCCGCGTCAACTCAGACCACCTCAACCTCAAAGACCTCACCACTCAGCGCAACCTGTCCCGGCGACAAGCTCGCTGGCTGGAGACACTCCAGCAGTTTGACCTGGACATCCACTACAAGGCGGGCATTGACAACCTCGCAGACCCCCTCTCCCGCCGCCCAGACCTCCATGCCATATGTAGCACACAGCTACCTACTAGAACCTACCAGACCTGCCAGACACTTCTACTGCACCTGCCAGAAGTTTCCACTGCACCTGCCAGAACCTTCCATGAGCTTCCCTTTATGATATTGATATTAAATATGGTATATATAGCACTCTGTTCACCTTGCTAGCAGACCAGATGCTGAGGGCGTTTGTCAGCCGCCGCCGTGACAAGCTCCTACCACTCATGGAGTTTGCCTACAACAATTCAGAGCAAGCCTCCACCAAACAGACGCCATTCTACCTCAACTCTGGGAGACACTCTCTGCTACCTGTCAACTTGGACGTCCCGCCTAACCGCAACGCGCCCACAGCGCAAGCCTTGGCACAACACCTGAGGAACACCCTAGAGCGAGCTCAGGCACACATCGCGAAGTCACAGGAGAGGCAGGCCCATCAGGCCAACAAACGCCGCACCGTTTTGGAGTTCCAAGTGGGTGACCAAGTTCTACTATCCAGACGCAACCTGCGCCATGGCAAACTGGACGCCGTGTGGCTGGGCACCCTATCCCATCACAGAGCGCATCTCCCGCACAGCCTATCGCCTGGGGCTACCTGCCGACATGCGGATGAACCCAGTCTTCCACGCTTCGCTCCTGAAGCCATACAAGGGCGAGCTGCCCACAGCAACTCCACTGCCACCCTCATCTACCACCAACACAAACACGCCAACTCAGTCTACGCCACCCTTGCCTACACCAGACCTCAGCAGTGGCCAGCCAACTTCTGAGTTCCAAGCAGAAGCCATCCTCAAGCGCCGACGCCGCAAAATTGGTGACAAAACTGTGGAGGAGTTCTTGACCAAATGGCGGGACCGAGGCAACCAGGACAATTTGTGGATGCCTGTGGAGGACGTGGACCAAGGCCTGCTGACCAACGTTAGACGCCTCCCCAAGGAACTTCAATACTAAAGGGGGGAAGGATGCAGCACACTGCTGCCTTCTAGACCCTACCAGACCCTATCAGGAGCTTCCACTGCACCTGCTAGAACCTTCCTTGATTTTCCTTTCTTTCTATTATAATAATATGATAGTATATATAGCACTCTGTGCACTTCACCAACATTCCTTGACACCTTTGAACACCGTCTCAGAGCCCACCGTCCACCGTACATTGTAAGCGAGGCCACATTGTATGTGGTGCCAAACAAAGGCCTCGATGAGGCCACATGCAAAGTTGAGCTTCTCCTTTGTAGCTGAGCGCCATTGAGGCTGAGATGTTTGAAAGCTTTAAGCCACCTGTTTCGACACCGCCGGACTTGGTGTCAGCTGCTGATGATGTTGCCCTGCTCCAGCCTTGCCCCTGTGTGGACTTTGATGATGTTATACCATGCCATTGTTGTGAGCCGTCGGCCTCTTATGCGACTTCTCTCACCCAACCTGGCTATCTGTATCATCAATTTACAGCTCTGTGTTGCTACTGCGTCAGACGATTGTTGTTTTCCAATTGTGAAATTGAACGCTGCAGCCTCCTCAACAGTGCAACAACCGTGTTCTGGAATGAGTTGTTGCCTGACGTTCTGATTGATGCGACTTCACTGTGTGGTCTTGAAGGTCGTCATGGCATTGTTGGGAGCACATTAAAAACGTCAGTCTACATCATGCACAAGCCGAGAGCGACCGTCATGACACGCATTGCCACTGCTGTGCTGTAATGCTGGCACTGTTTCAGGTAGATGTCATGTCAGTGTCTGAGCTGCACGGATGGAGGCAAGCTCGTCTGTCAGCAGCTGTACCTGTGCTTCTGCCTGAGTGCGCTGCAGCTGCAGGACCTGATTGAGCTGAGAAGTCTGCTCCTGCTGGTGCTGCATCTGAGCCCGGTCCTGCTCCAGCAGCGGAATCTGCTGAGCTGTCTTCTCTGCTGCCTGAAGACAGGTCAGCACTTCAGGGCGTAATAAGTGTTGCCAACTATAGCTCAGCGCATGTGCGGGTATAGATCAATCCACAATCAGGCCAGGAACAGCTTCAAACAATGTTGGCTACTCCCACCTGCAGCTGCATTTGCAGCATTCTGTTCTCTGCAGACATCTGTGCCATGGCTTCTTTACGTTGCCTCTCCGCAGCCACAAGACGCTTCCTGAGGACCTCTGCTTCTTTCGCAGCAGAGAGGTCCTGCCCCAAGGTGGGGTCCACCCATCCCAGCTGTTTGGCAGATGTCTCTGCGTGAAGAGCGATAAGCTGTCAGTAGACTTGGCAGACTGGCGTAAGGCCAGCACCTTCAGGGGCCAGCACCCTGCAGCCTGTGTATGACTAACCTTTGCTGCTTGACCAATCACTGACAGTTTCCATGGTGGCAGTGCTCATGGTGCTCCTGTGCCGCCCATGACCCTTGAGGCCCCTTCTGCATGTCAAAAGGTGGCTTTTACGGTGCTGTTATTTGCATTGCAGCAAGAGGTGAGCGCAGACCTACTTGTTGCCTCTTGTGCTGCGCAGTTGAGGCAGATGGACCCCCAAGTTGTGCTTCAGACTGAAACGGCGGCTGCTGTGACTGCCACCATGGGTCCCACTGGCGGAAGAATAAGGCTCCTGCAGGGTGGCTCCCCCCAACACTGCAGTCAGCCATGTCAGTGCTTGACTCTCTCAAGATGTGAGGCGCCATGCCATCACTGCACCGGCATGCAAAATGTGCACCTTCAGCTCCCCTTGCACCAGTTGCTGGCTGCGGCTGGCCTCTGGGAAGGCCACTGGGTGTAAACTGGGGGGGTTGCACCGGGACACTGCACACAAAGCTAAACTTCAGTTGGAAATCACGGAGGCAAGCTCTAGGAGTGGTCTGGGGCTGGGCTGCTCTTGAAGGCAGCAGCATCTACATGATGCACTTGCCTGTTGGATGGCAGGGTAGGCCCAGGCTGCTGCCCAAGCTGCAGCTTAAGCAGATCCCTCTCCCGCATTAGATGGGCCACCTCACTGGACAGGGCGTACACATGCTTGCGCATGCGCTGCAGCTGCTGCTCTGCGGTGGCTGCCTCAGTGGGTTCACCTGCATGGCACCACTCATCCCGCATTCCAGGAGAGACTGCAAGACGCTCAGGCATGTATAGCTCATGTGGCACTTACATCTGACTCTTGCATGATATGCCTTCCTTCTTTCAGGCTCAAGCAGTAGCCAGAGGAAACAGCTGTTGGCCCTTCCTGTGTAGGCTTCCCTTAATGTTTGGTAGCAGCACTGCTCACCAGACTCGGTGGGCACCTCAGCGGGTGTCAGTGCCTCAATCTGCTCCTCCAGCGCACGGCAATGCGCCTGGAGGGCATCTGCACGCGCCTCGGCCTGGCCAGCTCGCCTTGTAGCTGCCCGCGCCTGCTGCACTGCATAACTGCCCACCAATTGCTGCTGCACCTCGCCTGGCAGCGGCTGCAGGCCTGCCCACTGCGCTAACTCCTGCACAGTAGAAGGTTACGCACCTCATGCAGAAGGCAACGAAGAGCCTGCTAGCAGTGAATGGCCAGCACCTTTCTTAGGGCGTCCCTGCTCCGCTCCTGTGCAGCAACCTTCTCCTTCAGGTTGTCCACCTGCTTCTGCATCACGTCCACCAGCTGCAGCGCTGCCTCCCCAGGTACGGGCCCTGGGGGCATCCTGGGCTCCCGCAGCTTCTGCGCCCTGCAACAGGATGTCACGATATGAGACGCTCAGCGGGCCTGCAAGACATGCCCCCCGGTGAGGCAGCAGGACTCCCAATCAGTGTCGCAGCAGCCTTAGCTGCCTTGCCACCAGCTGATTGTTGCCGCCCACCTCTGGTCTCGCTCCTGCTGCATCTGTGCAGCATAGTCCGTTGCCTTCGCCAGCTGCATCTGCAGAGTGCCTCTCTCTTGCAGGCCAGCCTGCAACGCACAGGCAGGCAGGCTGAGGCCACCACAAAGCCAGCACCAAAAATGGCCTGGATCTTGCTTCAACTGCTGCGGAGCCTTGTGGCAGCAGGGACCACATCTCTGCTGCATGCACTGCTGCTCTGTGGCACCTGCGCGACCTTCAACTCCTGGGCCAGCTCCCTGCTCCTGGCCTCCTCCTGCTGCAGCAGCATGCCAGCTGTGACATGCTGACGGTGCAGGCTCTGCAGCTCTGCGCTGATCACCGAGGCAGTCTCCACTGCGTCTCGGAGCCGTGCAGGCAGCAACTCTTCCACCCTGCAGCCAGCATGGGCCAGATTCAGATATGAATTGTTTTGCAGCCACAGCCTATGCGCGCTTGCGTCAAGTCTGATCGACCACAACACAGATGAGTCAATCATGACCAAGCATGGAGCAATCCTTGCCCTTAGCCAGCCCCTGACTCACCTATCATCGCGCACTGCTCCAGCAGACGTGCTCACAGCCCCCTGCGACGTTTCGCTGGCTGCCTGAGGTACATGGTGCTGTTGCAGATAGACTGCACCGGGCCCTGCGCCCATCAAGTCCTCCAGTGCAGCAGTTGCAGACATCAACTCCGGCCACTGCTGGCGCAGCTGGCGCAGCTCAAACAGATCACCTTCCACCTGCAGGGCACAAATCTGGTGGCCGTACTCCAAGGAGCTGCTGCCCTGACATCCAGGCCGCCCAGCGACATTGCAGCCTAAGTGTCGAAGCCAGGAAGGCAAGCTTCATCTAGCAGCAGGCTCTGCAGCAGCATGCCCAGCCTCACGTACTACGCTGACCTGACGCATGCTGCGCGCATGGTCTCTCTCCCTCAGGCGCAGCTGGTCTCGCTCAGCCCGCATGCGCCGTACACTCTGCACCACGTCGTCGCTGGTGCTGCGCCCATACAGCCGGTTGCTGCCGCCTGCTGTTCTGAACGGCTCAGAGTACGTGGGCCGATTGAGGGCGGTTAATCTAGCAATTAGCTTGAGTGCCTGCTCTGGAGAAGTAGGGTTCTTGGTTGGCCGCGAAACCTGCAGCAGGCAGGCAGCCTTGCAGACCTGGTGCATCATCACATCGTTGGACATCTGGTGGCTGTGTTGGTGGCTGTAAATGCTGCAATCGCGGGAGAGCACGTGCCCAGGGATTGCTGTGGCTGACCTGGCTGGGCAGCTTCAGGCCAGGCGGTGTGGCTGGCAGGGCCTCCCACTCGGAGGCTGTCCGGCCTGTACTGGCCTCCAACTGCACAACCAGCGCCAAGTTGCGGTTTTCCACGATCTGCAGCCGCTGCTGCAGGTGCTGCACCTGCAAGCCAACACATGTCGGCTGTCTATCACAGCCCGTGAAGCACTGCATCGTTTGCGTCATGCACGCACAAGTTGGCTGGGAGGCGGCTGTGAATCGGCTCTGGAAGCCAACAGCTTTGTTGAGGATATGCAGCATGATTCCCACCTCAGCAGCATTGTCCATGCTGTCTGCATTAGCTCTGAGCCTCAGCCTCAGCTGCTCAATTTCAGTGCGGTATTGCCGTGCCAGCTCTGAGTCAGAGACCACCTCATTGACAGACACTCTGTTGGTGACAATCATGGCGCGGGAAGCAAACCTGCAGCAGAAGGAGCTTGACGATTAGTAAACCCACCGAACTTTGCTGCCAGGACGGGGCTCATATGTCCTCTTGAGGGCAATGCGCAGCCAAGCGAAGATAATCAACGGTTGCACCTGAGGGTGTGTGAGCTCTCCTCTGCCTGGGCCGCCGCAGGGTTGATGGTGGCAATCACCACTGTACGGGCGTTGCCCCCCAGGCTAGGCTGGAGCAAGCGTGTCAGCTTGGAGTTGCGGTAGGGGACATGCTCTGGGCTGAAAACACCTGCAGGCAGAAGATGTCTGCAGACACAGTGCCCAGCACCATTGGGAATGGGTTGATGTTGAGCTGTGAGAGACAGCAGACACATGACAGGCAATATGTGAGCAGCCCTCAAGGCAGGCCACACCTCTGCCAGCAGCGGCCAGGCTCTCCATAGAGCTGCGTTCTGCCAGCTTGCTGATCACATTCCCCAGCATCAGCAGGCTCAAATTGATGTTTGTGGCCTCCTTGGCCCTGCACAGACAGTCCAGTGTGGCTGTCTGGCCTCTGGGAGAGGCAGAGCCTGCACAGGATCAAGTACTAAGTCATCATTAGCAGGCAATACTTTGGAAACGTGCCTAGCAGCCTCCCCCTCGTTGCCTGACTTGTCCAGGCGCTCAGAGCCGGCCAGGTCCACAAAGTTGAGGGTGGACATCTGAACCGCATTGCCAGCTGCAACCTTGCGCTCAATAAGGACCTGAAAGATGGCGTGAGACCTGCACCAGAGGGCTTGTACAACTTTTTAATCTTGCAGCAACCCAAAAGAACAGCCAGCGTTCACTTGTGTTGCCACATGGCTGATTTGGCAGCAGTTTCGTGGCTGAGTTCAGGTATCATGATAGGGCTGCTGTGGTGCCAAAAAGACAAACGATATGTTGCAGTGCAAAGGTACAGCAGACCTGCTACTGACGGCATTCAGATGGTGGCTGCTGGTCTGCCTGCGGTTGTTGCCCCTCTCAAAGAGGTGCTTCATTCTGGCAGGGCTAGAGACCACCTCCTCATATGCCCCCACCACACGAGTGCCAGTCACAGCATCCTCCTGCACACAGCAGCTGTTCAGGCTTGCTGCCAAGCTCAGGAAATGCTGCACCTGCCAAGATGTGGGACATATGCAGTGCTGAACATCCGCTGATGGGCACTGTCAGGTCACGTGACAGCAGGCCGCTGCCCAGGTTGAGCACAACGGCCATGGATCGGCTCTCAGCAGGAGGCAGCTCACCTGAATCTGGAGGCTCTGCTTGCGCCGCCTGTCCAGTGCAGGGGCCAGCAGGTCACGCAGCTCCTCATTGTATAGCTCCAGCATGTCCACCTGGAAAGCAGGACAGCATTGGACTTCTGCTGCTGGTACATTGTTGGCAGCTGTTGCAACACTGCAGGCAAGCAGGACATTCAGCCTTCTCTGAAACCCTGAAGCAGCAGAGGGCGGAGTGCCCACCTTGAGGCGACAAGCATCTGCAGGGAGGGGCTCAACAGCAGCAAACAGATCGTCAATGGCCAGGGAGATGACACCAGGGTGTTCCTTGGCGCCCATGATGGTGTATGTCTTGCCACTGCCGGTCTGACCTGCAGCAGTGCCAACAACAAGTTCTAACAGGGGGTCGCGCAACTGTTCACAGGCTGGCCACGCTAAGCACCACATATGAAGATTGCGCAGCAAGGCTAGGCCAGCTATCTGCGTAGCTGCTGGGAGCCTCACCATATGCCAGAACCGTGGCGTTCACCCCTTCCAGGGCTGAGTGCACCACCCCTTGAATGCTGCTGCTGTAGACCTCCTCTGTGGGCGTGGCCTCCCCCAACACCTGGTCAAAGTGGTAGTCCCGCCCTGCCATGTCCCTAATACCTCCTGCAGGCAGGCGTTTGCTGTAGATCACCAGCACTGCTCAAAGAAAAGGGTCATTAACCACCCAGTCGCTTGACAAGCCAGCGCTGAGTGGCTGTTGGGGTTCACTCTGCTGGTGCCAGCTGCTGGGTCTGCAGAACTGCTGCGGTGGGACTGCCACAAAGGTAGCTGGCCCCACAGCTTGCACCACTTATTGGTGCCAGCCTGAGACTGCACCAGGACGAACCAGCTGCATCAGCTGGACCGCACCTGCCAGGCTGTTGGGTGTGCCAGTCCTGCTGACTCCATTGTGCCCCAGCTCCAGCAGAGAGGCGTTGCTGCCACGCACAGCGTTGCTGGCCCCAGTCAGGCCATAGAAAGGCCGCTTGTGCTTGACGGCAGCATCAGCACGCAGCCTGATGGAGGTGCCGTCCTCAATGTCCCACGCTGAGCGATCAGCGTCAACAATGGGCCTGACTCTGACAACGACCTTCATGTGCTCAACCTGACCCTGAAGCCAGCATGCCCGCTTTCTGAGCTTGATGGCTATACAGATCATGCCGACTGTAGTGGTGGCACTCAGCTGTGCCTGGCCAGCAGCGAATTTGTAGCACTATACACAAAGGCAACACGGCAGCACTTGGTGCCAGGCTTGATGTCGCCTACGTGGTCCTCCCCACCTGAGACAGCTGATAGGGTGGCTGCAGGGGTGGCTGCACATCAGGCTGCACAGCTGGCAGGGCTTCATTGCCAGGGCTGAGCTGCACAGGGGCCTGTGCTGCAGCGGCCATGGGCAAGGGGATGCTCCCATCTGCAGAGGTCACCCAATCCTCCTGCAGAAGGTGCCATGCTGAGTATCAGTCTTTGAGCGTGCGCACTGCCTTGCACAGTATGAGCATGAAATGTCCTGCGAGCAGCAACCTCACCTCATATGTCTCGTCAGGGGTTGGACTGCGCAAGTCCTCTGTGGGCCGGTCCTGATGGATGCCCCCAGGGTCTAATCCTGAGAGCAGCACCACTTGTGTCTGCAGCAGGGTTTGCCAGGCAGCATGCCAAACATGCAGCAGGAGACAGGCTGAACACAACTGAGCTGGCTGCTTGACAGCGCTGGCAGAAGCAGAGCAGGGCCTGCTGGGGCAGTGCGCCCACCTGCAGGCAGCACCTCCTGGACGCGGCTGTCCTGCGACTCCAGCTGGCGGCTCTGGCGCCGCTCATCCTCTGTCTCATCAGTGATGGACGCGCTGCCGCCCTTGCTGCTAGGCCTGCCCCTGTCTTCCTCTGCAAGCCTCCCCCGCCTGAAGCAGCTGCCGTAATGAGCTGGACTGCACAGGGCTTTAGCCTCTACAATCTGCACCAATCAACTTACAGATGATGGCAGCCAGCACAGCCAAGGCTTGTGGAGCCTGGCTCACCTTATCAGTTCTGCAAAGTACTCGTCCAGAGGGTGCGCCTCCTGCTCCTGCCCAGTCTTCTGACTCCTGCAGTTTGGCAAGGCTTCATGCCTGGACAGCATCTTTTTCGTGCTCTGCTCCATATGTGCCAGACGGTCCCTAAACTGCAAGAGGTGCACAGCCAAGTAGCTGACGGGGAGATCCCATAAACTTCTTGCATGCTCACCTGAATAACACAAATCCATCTGGGTGGTCCACCTGCTGCCAGCCTGGGGGCAGTGGTGCGCACACTGCCATGCGGGCCACAGGCAGCAGTCCAGGCTCCTGCTCAGGGTCAATGCCCAGATACGCAGCCATGTCTGTCACCTGCACCTCGCAGGTCACAACTCGCGTCCAAGGTTACATTGATTCAGAAGCCTGAGAATGACATCACTGGTGCCCTGACCTCCTGATCGCTGCAGGGTGAGCGCAGATTGGTGTTTTGCGTCTCTGCTGCCCCTCCCTGATCCATGAAGACGGCCCCTTTGTAGTACGGCAGCAGGGGGTGCTTCCACTTGCTCTCGCCAGTCACCTGCAGCCAGACAACTAGGCCAAGCCATCATGCTGGAAATCAGGCAGATGGCAAGCAGCGCAAGAAGGGGACTAATGCACCAAGGGCCTCGCCTGGTCATGGTAGAAGGGCACATTGTACTGCTTGTCAATGTGCATGGACCAGCCCGGCGGCAGCTTTGTGGGGTCGCTCATCTCCTGACACAGCGCCATCAGCTCAGGAGTCTGCTCCTGCAGCCAGCATCATAAAGCTCTTTTCAGGTTGGCCTGCTGATACCAGCTGGGTCTTCAAGCATACACCCGCCTGGCCAGCACCCAGCTCCTGTCTTGCTGCAATCAAAGCTGCACTTGATTCTACATCCTGTGGCTCAGGCGATCGCGCCTCAGCCTGGCTGTCTGCTGCCTTCTTCACATCGATCTGCTCTGCCGAGATGAGCTCATGTTGCCCAGCTTGCCCCTTTTGCTGCTGTTGTGAATTGACAGCAGCAATGTAACCCGTGTTTTTGCTCGGCAAAAGCTCCCATGGCTTTGGAGCAGCTGACTTGCTCCAGAACGGCATGGAGAAAGCAGAAGTTGTTGAGATGTCAGCACTTCTTGCTGATGGTGAGCTGCCTCAAACTGAATTCGTCATGAATGGCTAGCTGCTGTGTGCAACTCAGCTCAGCAACGCCTGCATGGAATTCATATTATCTGTGTGACCTACCTCGCTGGTTGGTGTGCAGCCCAGCAATGCCTCATCGAAGTACGAGGACCGGGCACAGCCGGATCGCTTATCTCAATTAAGTTGTTTGACAACAGCAATGCAGCCCAGTCCCCCCAGTCACAGTTTACTTAAAGGCTGTGTCACATTGAAGCCAAGCTTCCAAACTTCTCCGATTATTCAGTTGATAGCGAGGCACCTGTTAGCCAAAATGTGTCTCTGCCTGCCCTTTGGAGGCAGCTCGCCACCACACAGCCTCAAGAAGTGAAGGCGCAGAAGGTAATTGACATGTGAGGCCACTGCTGAGACATGCCACACGTTGCAACGTGGTCAGTGATGGACTCTTTGTTGACAGGGAGACATAGAGCGTCCTCCTGCTCGCCCAGCAAAGAAAGACACTGGACAACATGCTGATCGGCCTTGGCCCTTGCAGCAGCGGCAGCCATGGCTGCTCATTGTTCCACGGGCTCATGAGCAACTTAATGACAAGGAGTGGGCCAGCATCTTTGAGCTGTGTAAAAAGCTATGCTATCCTCTGTCGTCTGGTGTAGAGTTCAATGACTGGCGCCTTCTGCAGGGTTGCGGGGGCAATGCTGGCTGTGGAAGTTGTCCAGCGCTACGCTGATGTGCTGGTCACCCCATCTATGTGACAGCCTGGCATGTGATGTGGTGCATGAACAAGGTGCAGGCTGAGTGGTCGCCACGGCCGGAGCACAGCTCAATTCAATCTGTGGTGCAGTATCTGGGGCCCAATGTGCAACAATTGCAGATGGCTTGTACCTTCAAAGCTGGGCATTGGGAAGTCCCAAGGAGGCGGCTGTACAAGCCATGGTGAAGTCCACCATGCTGAGCAGCAGGTCAGCATCAGATAGGGGCTGAGACCATGCCCACAAACGAGGGATTGTCAGATGGCAATTCTGGGGATGTTTTGCATCCATTTTGGAGGTGATTGACCTGGCAGACACGCCCAGTATTGGGATGCCGCCTTGTGCTCTGTACGCAGCTAACAAATCCTTCTGATGTCAGGTGCTGCCTCTACTGAGCTACGGCTCTGCGGTGTGGTAAAGGACCACGGGCTGTCATCAAAGCCACACATCAGCATGAAAAGCTATACGCCCACTTGTTGCGCACCTTGCTGGGTGCGACGTACAGCTTTCCACAACCTGACTGCCCTGGCAATGTGTGGCAGATACCCACTTGCATTGCACTGGCAACAGCAAGCTGATGCCCTCCAGCATTGATTGCATATTGCTTTGACTGCCGTCGGCCTGCAGGTTCACGGCTCTGCTAAGGCAGCCCCTAGCAAAGTGCGGCACGCCAAGGCTTTTGAAAATGACACACCCTCCACAGTGGCCACCTAAAAGGCAGATATGCAAGACTGGCACCTATGTCAGCTTGACCAACCCGGACAAATGCAAGCTGCGCAGGGCTCTTGCCAGCATCAGATGCCCAAATCTGCATACCAAGACAGGCTGCAGCAACCATCAAGCTGAGACCCCCGCTGCACGGCACAGCATTTGCTTCTGCCACAGCTGGCTCCTCACAGCATTACAGCAGACACTGACTGGTTTACCAATCAAGCAATTTTTCAGGCACACACCACCTCAGATGGCAACACTCGCTGAGGCAGCACTGCTTCAGCATGATATCACGGGAAGCAGCGCCAGGGATGCTCCGAGAGTAGTGCTGGAGTGAGCCTCCGGTAACACGTTCCTGGACACTGTTGTCCAGCTCTGGCTGCAGGTCTCACCATCTGCAACCATAAACTTTGGCCCTCACTATACTGAATGCAACTAAGTCGAGCATGCCGGACTCTAAATGTGAATGCACTCACTCCCTTGTGAGTGCTCCTCCCAGGATGGCTCACGGGACGGCCCTTCTGCTGAACAACGAGATCTCCAGTGTCGTTACGGCCATGAGGAACAACAGCAAGTGGGCTCTTGTGCCCAATCGCTATGGCCAGAGGGTACATAGGATCTGAATGCTGCTCCCTCCCATTTTCTTCAGCCTGATGCACTCCAAGGAGCATTGCTCTGCAGGACGATGAAGTTGGCTATGACCCTCTGCTGGATCATTTCAAGCTGCTCAGACACAGGATCTTCCATTGGAGAGGTGAGGGTGCAGCCCTGCACAGCATTCTCTGCCTGCTTGGCACAGGAATGGCCATGAGATGGTACTGTTGCTGGCCAGTGCGAGGTGCGCGTTGCATCACTGTATTGTGGTTTGCACCTGCTCGAGGCCGGGTCTGCAATCATCTTGAAGCTCCTGGGCTCCAGCATGCACCAGCAACCAGGCATTGCAGTCTTGCCCCTGCAGACTGGGCCACAGTGGAGCCGCTGAAGTACCTGGGGCCTTTCCTTGAGGTTATCAAGTCCCCAGACACCAGTGGGCCCATTACAGGCGTGGCCCTCACGTCCGTCTGCAGGATGTTGGACCAGTACGTCATAGGTGCGCCCAGCAAAGGCTTCCTGTCAAAGTCAGAAATTCGTCAATGCAGCCTGCCAGGGCTCATCTGCAGGGGTTTATCGTATTGGTCAAGAGGGCTGACATTTCCTGGAGGCTGTGACGCCTCTTCAGAGGCACTAGCTCATTTCTTTAGAAATAAAACCCTTGCATTCAGCCTTGACAGGCTGCTTACGCAGCCTCTCTAGCAGTTTGTCTGAAGACACAGCTTTATGTCAACCGGCTGTCTGCTTGCGTGTCTTGGTCTCCACAGCAAGTAGGCTGAGCGTGCATTCCCACTGGACTGTGCAGAGGAGGCAAATGCGGGGGTGGCAGAGGCAATGCACAGCATCGCCAATGCAGTCACGCAGTGCAAATTTGAGGCGACAGATCCTGCTTCAGACGAGGTGGTGCTGTACAAAATTCTGCAGGTGAGACTCTGCCTGATACTGCCAGCTGCAGCAAGGCATAGATTCAGACACGCCTTCAGTCCCCACAGCTATACCAGGATCTGAATCTGACCGTTTTACTGCAAGAGGTCTACCAGCACATTGCCACCCTGAACGCAGCAGACGCAAGTTTTGAGCTTGCAGGCGGCCATGCTGCACTGCTTTGCAGGTACTCCTGTCCTGCATGAAGTGCCCCGGCATGGAGCTGCTGACCAACGACAACATCATCAATATGTTCCAAGCCTGCTTCAGAATTGGCCACTACCAGACAGAAAGGAACAAGGACCAGTCAGGTCAGAGTAGCTCAGCACTTCTCAGCCTGCAGCAACCTCAGGCCCTGCTCTGCAGCCTAGTTGATCTGGCCCCACCTGATCAAGCTTGTGACTAGCACCTCATCCGGCCACCACCACATGCCTACCATCTCTGCCTGCCTGCAGAGCTGCTTACCCAGGCCAGCCGCCAGATCATGATTGAGATGGTCACCATCATCTTTAAGCGCCTGGCGGACATGCCTGAGGTGCCCATGACGCCCAACACAGCACGCTCGGTGGCTGCCCTCGCGCATTCCCCTCGCTTGCAGGTGGAGACGTCCCTCCAGGTGCGGGACTCTGCTGTGGCACGCTGCAGACGTCTCTGCATGCGGGCCTGAAACTGTTGGTGAGCAGTGCTGGTGGGTGCCAGCTGTGGTTGGCAGGCAGCCCGCTCGTTGAGCCACCCACCTGTAGCCAGTGTGGTAAAGATTGCAGGCATGTGTGCAGGGCACTGGCGATGCTGCAGGGGCTACCCTGGCCAGCCCATTTGCTGTAGACAAGGTGCAGGGACTGGATCCTGGAGGTGGGGCTCTCTACTGTATCTTTGCTGCCGCAAGCCGTCCTGGAGCTTCTTACCCCTTGCTGCAGACGGCATTGCGTGAGGCTGCCTCCTTGGGGGAACGCTGCAGCGTCTTGGTGATGGACGACCTGCTTGCTGTGGTATGTCGGGCTGACAGCCCGTTGAACTAATTCTGCATTTCAAATCCACACAGGGCCTCAGGAGAATGGCAACCATGGGTGGCAGCAGGCAGGGACAACCCTCACTGGCACTGCTGCGGGACCAGCGGCCGCCCCTCAGGCAGCCGCTGGCCATCAGCAGGATGCCCATTCTGCCCAGATACACAGTCCAAAGGGCGGCAGAGCCCAGAAGACTGGCGGCCCACCTGTGGAACAGCTGCACTTCAGCAATGAAAGTGTGGATCCAATAACAGATCTGGCAGGCAGCAGCGGGGATGGAGCAAAGCTGGGATTTATACCTCCAGCGCCCATTTCCAGCAAGAGGGCAGGTATGCTGCACGTGCCAGTGCACATGTGCGTACACGCATGGCCGCCCTGTCTCCCTTGCACATGCGCAAGGGCTTGGCAAGACCTCTTCCTATTCGGCACCAATCCCCACGCCGTGCCTCTGGGCAACAGAGGAATGCAGCAGCGGCTGCCCAAACTCATGGCTCTTGCATTTATTTTGTGGTGCCTTGCTGCAGGGCCGCAAGACGTGGGCAATGCGCTGGAATGCATTGCTGAGGTCCTTGGCTTTGTGATCAGCCTGATTGCTAGCCAGGCAGGCGGCGTGCACGACGACCTGGATGTGTTTGGCCTTGAGCTGATGACAGCCGCGCTCAGCGCGGCCAAGTCAGGTCGGTGCTCAGCACCGTGCTCTTGCTCAGCACAGTACTCTTGCTCACCATGCAGCCAGGCCTGCAGATGCAGCCCCTGCACCATGCACCAGCCAGCTGTACAGCAGCAGCAGCCTCCCGCTGAAGCTGCAGACAATCACAAGCATGCTGGCTCTGGCTGGCACATATCTGCTGGACCATTCCAGCAGTCGTCTCTGCAGCAGAGTTGCTTGATGTGCCTGCCCCGTCACACCGGACACCTACCCTCTCTGCCACTGCAGCCTTTGAGCGGCACGACATGCTGATGGCGGTGCTGAGGGAGGACCTGCTGCCAGCCCTGATACAGGCAGCGCGGGGCCACAATCTGGCCAGCCTGTCACGCGTGTGCCAGGTTGCCCTGCTGCTGTATGTGTACCTGGGCAAGCACATGCTGCTGCAGCTGGAGGCTTTCATCACGCTGGTGCTCCTGCGCCTGGCTGAGGGCAAGGGCACAGCAGTGGTGGACCAGCAGGAAGCTGCCCTGGAGGTGAACTGCAGCATGCTCTGGGCAGCGATACTTGGGGGCCAGTCAGCTGCTGTTGTGGCCCTGCGGGTGCTTCTCAATCCTCTGGGCAGGCGATGTCAAGCAATTGCTGAACATTGCCAGCTTCAGGGCACAAGCAGCGCTCTCAAGGCAGCCCATGCTGCTCTCTGCAGGGCCTCCTGGACTTCTGCAATCAGGAAGGCTTTGTGCGGGACATCTACCTCAACCTCGACTGCCGCATTGAGCGCGGCAACCTATTTGAGTCCATCTGTGCCCTGCTGTCGAAGACCGCCTTCCCTGTGAATGGCCCCCTCAGCTCAGTGCACCTTCTGTCCCTGCACGGCCTGTTCTCCATTCTGTCCAGCTTGGCCAAGGGGTGAGCCGAGTCTGACGAGCACAGCTGTTTGAGGAGGTGACCCACTGGTGCTTGGACTGTTGGCCCTGCGGCACAGGGCGCTGCTGTGGGGTTTCCAGGCATGAGAGGTGCTGTAGGCATCCTCTTGACAAGTCGCTGTCTGCCTGCCTCACACTGCGCATCGTTGTGCACACCCCATGCAGGGCAGCAGGGCCCCCCGCGCACGCAACAGATGCAGATGCCGAGTGTGAGAACCCCTCCCAGATACAGGCCATCTGGAGTGCGCTCTGTGAGGGGACGCTGCCGCCCCTGCTGAAGCACAGGCCCAGCATGGGGCATGACAGCAGCGCAGACAAAGCTCAGGATGCAAGTAAGCCCTTCAGCCTGCATCAGATGTTTACAGAGGCCAGATTCACCTGCTTGTTGGGCCTGAGCTGCAATGCGTGTCCAGTTGGCAGCATGCACCATGTGCCTGACATGAATCAGGAGTCTTGGCCTGCTTGTGCTGCTGTAACCAGTTTGCTGGCACAAGCAGCGCTGCTGCAAAGAATGAGCATGCAATCAGACCTAGCTTTCTGTGGCCTTCCCGGCCTACACATATCCATGGTTCTCAGCAGCACCAGGATGTCGTCTGCAGGGTTTGTGGCGCTGGCTGAGACTGCACGCCTGGAGAAGCATGTCAAGAACAAGCTTGCAGTCGCAGCA
This sequence comes from Asterochloris sp. CNOR1, assembly GCA_963969365.1. Classification (NCBI taxonomy): domain Eukaryota; kingdom Viridiplantae; phylum Chlorophyta; class Trebouxiophyceae; order Trebouxiales; family Trebouxiaceae; genus Asterochloris; species Asterochloris sp. CNOR1. The sequence continues at coordinate 1,126,740 of OZ017756.1, read as the reverse complement.
GACCACTTCAATCGCGACTACAAAAAGGGGTTCCAGTTTCTCCAGGTGGTGGTTGAGTCAGCTCACAGACAAAGCTCAAGATGGCTGCACTGGTTGCTCACTCATGCCCACATAAGTCAGACGCCTGTCAGGCTGTATGTGTTGGCCAGGGCAGGCAGTTTGTCATGCAGTCGGTGCACCAGCCAGGCCAGGGAGTTCAGCTGCATCTGCCACACAGGTTGGATGACCACTCGCCTGCTGCTGCAGACTCTGAAGCTGCTGCCAGAGAAGCTCGACGCGGTCGGCGTGGCTCGCTTCATGCGAAATTGTCCTGGGCTGAGCAAGCAGACCATTGGGGATCTTCTGGGGGACAATGACGACTTCTTTCTTGAGGTCCTGGACGAGTTCACCCAGACCTTTGACTTTGCAGGTGGGGCGCAGAGCTGGCTTGAGCTGTTGCCACTGTCCGTGCATTCTGAGTCAGCTGCCAGAGGGGAAGCTTTCTGCTTGACTCCAAGGGCACGCCTTGTAAGATGCAAATGCTGGACTTGCCCAGCAGCCCTGCTGTAGGGCAGAGGCTGTCTTTGTGCTACGCACAGCCTGCACCAGCCATGGCATGCTGGGGCAGGCCATGCTGCCCAGCAACCTTGCTGCCTATAGACAACTGCACCAGCTCATTGCCTTCACATGGCCTGCACCAGCCTGCCATCCCATCTCCTGCAGCCCTCAGCTTTGACGCAGCCCTGCGGATGTACCTGGAGTCCTTCCGCCTGCCCGGGGAGTCTCAGAAGATCAATCGTGTCATGGAGAGCTTTGGGCAACGCTACCACTCCCAGTGCCCCGAGCTGTTCAAGAACCCGGACGCAGTCTACATTTTGGCCTACTCCACCATCATGCTCAACACCGACCAGCACAACAACCAGGTCGGTGGCACCTCCAAGGCTCCTGCTGGCCTGCGCTGTGGTGACATATGTTCATCCTGGGCTGCTAGTAGTGGCTTCCTTCCTGAGCTTCCCTTGGTATTATGATGGGCAAAAACTGCCTGCTGGCCACCCGTCAGGGGCGTCTCTGCTCACCATGAGCACCTGGCTGAGACGCTGCATTACAGTGCTGCTTTGCAGCCCTGCTATGCCAGGACTTGCCACTGAGCCTGCACAGCCCCCAAGATGTGCACACCAGCAGCCACGATGAACCCCCCCTGCAGCACTGTCAGCCATAGTGGTGTGCACCCCCTGCCCGCTGCAGGTCAAGAAAAAGATGACGAGCGATGAATTTGTGCGAAACAACCGCGGCATCAATAATGGCCAGGACCTGCCCCAGGACTTCTTGCGCGACCTCTTTGTCAGCATCAATCGCAATGAGATCCGAATCACTACTGATGCCAGCGACAGCGATAGCGGCATAGGGAGCATGCTGTGGCTGGAGCTGCAGCAGCAGGCCAGCAAGACACGCGGACAGATGGCTGTGGTTGCGCCACCAGGTGGCCTGCTGTGTTGTCACACGGGGATGGGCTCGAGGCAGCAAGTAGAGGTGCCTGACATTTGAGGGAAGGTTCTGCTGCCAAGACTCAGTCGTCAAGGGCACTGGCTGGGTATGTGAGCCTGTCCCATGCCACTGCCCTTGCAGCCAGGCAGGGATCCAGTGGCTGCCTGGTTGTCCAGCAAATAACCGCTGTGCTGCTGCCCACAGGCACCTCCAGCCTGGACCGCGACATGTTTGCCCTCATCTGGGGGCCAACCATTGCGGCAGTGTCGGTGGTGCTGGACCATGCAGAGGACCAGGGCATTGTTCAGCAGTGCCTGGAGGGGCTGAAGCTGGCAGCCAAGATGGCAGCCTACCACCATGTGGATGAGGTCAGCACCCAGCGGACTTGAGACTGTGTGGGAGAACCTGTATGCCACCCTGTGGGAAGAGCTGCCTGCCCGGTACAGATGGTGCAGCTGCCTCCAAGAGCTTGACACTGTCCAGACAGGCCTTGTACCCCTGCCGTCACAGCACCCTGTCAGACCACCGCCTGCATCAGGCTGCTTGGCCAGTCCAGTGTGCTGCAGGCGGGCCCTGCCTGCAAGTACCATGACCCAAGCCCACTTGCACTGATAGCAGGCACTGTGCTAGAGAGGCGCACCAGTGTTGAGTGGGTGGCTGCTGCTCTCTGGCTGCTTCCCAGCGTCCAGACCTGCTGGACGTTGCAAGCCATGCCCCGTGTGCATGCATACTCCCTTCACTCCTCTCCCTTCCGACGCCAATGCATGTGTCCCCTGCCTGCAATGGCAGGAATCCTACCGGCTGCAGGTCATGGACAGCATGCTGGTCTCCCTCAGCAAGTTCACGGCCGTGCTGAACCCTGCCGCCCTGAAGCCGGCTGTGACCTTTGGGGAGAATGAAAAGGCCCGGATGGCCACTGAGGCTGTCTTCATGCTGGCCAACAGGTGGGGCACGCTCTGCTGCCCCTGGGACTGAAGGGTCAGCGGGGGGGTCTTGCATGCAGCCCCTGGCTCCTCCCCCGGGCCATGTCTGGATTGTCAGCCTCCGTCACAGGCATGCATTGCTGCTGCGGCTGATATGTGCCACTGCCTGCAAGCCATGGCTGAAAATGGCCCATGCTTCTGGAACATCAGGCTGTGACCACTGCCTGGCTGTCAGCATTGCCCCTGCTGCCGCCAAGCTGCTGCAGCGCACAGACGCACTGCCCTCCACTTGACAGTCTTCAATGCTCCTGCTGGCACCCACCTGCTGGGCCGCACAGAGGCTGACGGCCAGCTCCCTGCCTCTGCAGGTATGGGGACAGCCTGCGCAGCGGGTGGCGCAACTTCATGGACTGTGTCATCCGCATGCACAAGCTCAACCTGCTCCCCGACTCGGTGCTGCTGCTGGAGAGCGACAACCCCGAAGTGGCCCGTCGTACCCTGCCGCGTGCGACAAGCCGCATGCGCAGCGGCAGCGCCTCCAGCATTCTCTCACGGGCGCTCAGCAGGTGCAGTCCCAGACACGGTGTCCACGCAATCTGCTGGTGTGTAGAGGCGGCCACGACAGCAGTCCAGGTGGCGCACTCACATCCTCTCAGCTCCGGCGGCTCAGCTGCCATGCTGTGGCAAAGTGGCTGGAGCTCACCTCATGAGGCTCAATGCCCTCCACAAGCACAGGTGAAGTTGAGCCTGTGTACAAAAGATCTGACGTGGCTCCTCTGCCTCCCTGCAGCCTTATTTCTCTGGAGGGTGCGGACCAGGGCAACCAGGAGGCCAGCCAGAGGGAGCTGCGGGCCACACAATCCACTGTGGAGTGCATCGAAGCCTGCCGCATCGATGAGATCTTTGCTGACACCAAGTTCCTCAAGGCAGAGAGCCTGCATGAACTGGTGAAGGCCATCATGTGGGTCTCAGGCCCAGTGATGCGCATTGCTGCCACTGGGGAGGACTCAGATGTGGCCGAGGTGAGCTGTGGCCGCCAGGGGCACCCAGACAGTGCTGCAGGGCTTCAGATCAAGACGCAGTGCTTTGGAGTGTCTTTTGCCCCCTCTTGGTCAGTACGATCAGCTTTCAGCTGCCTGTGAGGATCCTGAAAGTTTGCAACGCGGTCTCTGCTATGGCTGAGTTGATGCTACACAAGGCCATGCAGGCAGCGCTGTGACTTGGAAACACAGGTGGCCGACTGCTCTGTGGCAACTCGTGGTTCATGCTGTAAATGCCTGGAGCAGTGATGGTTTGATTGCTGAAGCTCAAGCTGCAGCCATCATAAGTTCTAAAAGTGTCTTGTAAGGATGCACACCTGCTGCAATGCGCTGCAGGTCTGCCTGGAGCTGCTGATTGCCATTGCGTTGCGCAATCGCGACCGGATCGTGCTCATCTGGCCCCTGGTGCATGAGTACTTGGCAGCCGTCATGTCTCCAGATGCTGCCAAGACAGCCAACCCGCTAGTGTCCAGGGTGAGACCCCAACTCAGGATGTTTTCTGAACCAGCTTGCCACGCACAGCTTGCAGCTGCAAGCTGGACGAATGTATCATGGCTGCGCTGTGGCACTCAGCTGCGAGGCGGCTGCAGCTTGCGGGCGCCTGCCAGAACTGCTGGAGAGCTGCCTCTACTTCTGCTGCCTATGCTGCAGGCTGCTCTTGGCCTGCTGCGGGTCTGCACCCGCTTGCTGCCGTACAAGTATGATGTGGCAGAGCCTCTGCTGAAAAGCATGCAGCTGGTGCTGCGGCTGAACAGCAATGTGGCCTGGGAGCTGGCTCAGCAGATTGCTGCTGAGGTGAATCACTCCTACTGCTGGTGCCTGTCACGGCGACCAAGGACTGCTTGCACTGTCGCCCTGCATGTGTTAAGTCTCCCGTTGTGCAGCTGCTGTAAATTGCCCGCCTGAAGCAGAACCAAGTGCACCAACTCACATGTGACTTCAAACCACATGTTGCCAGCAGACAGTACCCTGTCGCCTGCAGCGGTCCAAGGCAGGACGACACAGGTTTTAGCGGCCACATTTGGGAAAAGGTTTGTGTCTGCCTGCAGCTGCTCAAGCTGGTGCGCAACTCTGCGGGCCACATTCGCAGTGTGCGAGGCTGGCGCACGGTGTGTGCGCTGATCACCATGACGTCCCTGCACCCGGGGACTGCCGCCACCTCCTTTGAGGCGCTGCGGGTGGTCACGCGTGAGAAGGGCCTGCTGTCTCCAGCCAGCTTCGCCCCCTGCCTGGAGACAGCGCTGACCTTTGTGGACCGGCATGCAAAGGTGGGCAGCAAAGATCACACTCGAGCTGTGCATGCGCTTTGGGTGGACATCACAAAGGTAAGCTTGGTGGGTAGCACCAGGTGCAGATGCACCATGCACATCCAGTACTTCTGCTTGAATGGTGAGGAGTTGAGCTGTAGGAGCTGCATTGCAGCTGGGATGCCAGCCACTGGAGCAGCCGATCTCATGCCAGACCACTCCCTCACCACAAGCACTGGCAGTGAGCAAACTGTTGCTGTCGCCCGTGTGCAGGAGCCCTTCCCCGAAAGATCCATTGACAGCCTGAACCTGGTGGACGCCATGTTCCACTGGCTGGTGCACTGGGGACGGCAGCAGGACCTCAAGGGTGAGGCAGCAGCAGCCCAGCGCAGGACTCTGCTGGGGCCGCCAGACTCTGCAGGGAGGCTGCCCACAGGTGAGCATCTGCCTCCACGGGAGGCATCTGGTCAGCTGTTGGCGCTCAAGTCGTCTCCCTGTTTAGAACTGCTTCAGCAAGCTGAGAGCCCTTGACTACTTTGCTTGATTGCAGATGCAGTACGGCGGAGCCCCAAGAGCCCTGACGCAGCAGGTGGCATCCCTAGCTTCGCAGGGCCTGACCAGAAGCCGCAGGTGTGCCGTATAGACAGCAAGATTGAGCCCGGCACTGTGCAGACAGCCTGTGCTTGGCAGACTGTCCCCATGCACCATTCTGCAGCACCGTCCCTCTTGTACCTCGCGATCACTCAAGCACTACCTCAGTGCAGGTGATGGTATCTGATCTGTGGCTGAGCGTGCTGCAAGCCCTGGCTCGTGTCTCCCTGGAGAGCAACGAGCACCTGCGCAACCACGCTCTTGTCATCCTGCACCAGTGAGAGGGGACTGTGGAGCCTCTGCTTCTGGTGGTGGTCAAAGAGCATGCGTGCCACCATACACTCTGCTGGTCCTCAAAGAGCGTGTGTGCCACTATACACTGCATCAGGCAGTTGCCTGGCATGCTGCAGAACTGTGCTGGTCACAAGGGGACTGCCTCTGTGCTGCTCAAGACTCTGCAGGCATCCAGGTCACAGAGCACCATCACTGGCAGCAAGGGGTAGTCCCAAGTGCCCTGCTCTGAGGCCTCTTGTCTGAGCGGATGCAGACAGGTGTCACCTTGCACCAGTGATACCTGCTCCCACTTTTCCTCACCCCCGCAGGTCTGTGCTGGCCAGTGAGGGCCTCGCGCTGTGGGGCGGCCTGGTGGTGCAGATGCTGGGGGAGCTGCTGCTGCCCCTGATGGCGGACCTTGCGCGGCTGGTCAACACGCGCAGCCGGGACCATGCAGGTATGAGGACACTGCCCACAGCTGTGGTTCCTGTGCTTGTGCCTGGAAGAGCCAGCCATCTGTTGGCAATCTTGGCTGGCGCGCAAGCTGGTTTGCAAATGACTCGCTGTGTGATTTCGGAGTGACGGGCTGCCCCGGGATGTCACTGCCTCTGCTTGTACCTGGTGTGTTGAGGAACCTTGAAGCCAGACACAGATGCTGCAGTGCCATGCTGCAGCAGCTGCCGCTCGCCAGAGTGCCTGCCAGGCGCTTGCTATGCAGGTGCAGCCTGGGTTCTCCAGGGCCTTACTGCAGTCTCTTACATCTGTGAGCAGCACTACTGAGATGCACTGGTGCCTTGCATGTGCAGGCGTGGATAAAACTCTGCGCATGGCAGTCAACATGATGACAAAGAGCCTGCTGCAGTATCTGGAGCTGGTGGTCGCGGAGCCTGACTTTGCCGAGATGTGGGCGCGCATGCTGCAGGTCTTGCAGGTGGGGCCACACAGAGCAGGCATGCCTGCAGCGTCCCGTGCCTTTCAGGAGCTCATGCGTGGCAAAGCCCAGTGCATGCTGCCAGGCTGCAGCGCTACCTGCTGCCTGTGAGTGGTGAATGCACTGCTTGGTGCGGCATGGAGCGTGCGGCCCCAGCATGCTGCAGCATGGCCCCAACTGGGTCCAGATGGGCTTCAAGCTGCTCAAAGACAACAGAATCACATAGATCATGGAGCGCCAGACGAAGCTCAGACACGCCATGACATGCATGCTGTGCAGGACTGCACCAAGAACCATAGTGAAGATCTAGGGGAGGCTGTTCCAGAGGCCCTCAAGAATATGCTGCTAGTCATGGGGGCGCGGGGAGTCCTCAAGCCGGACTGGAAGGTGGGCGAGTCTGCTGCTCTTGATCCACAGCTGGCTCACCCTGCCCTGGCTGGCTGGGACTGCCTCCAGGTCCTGTGCCAGGCAGGACGGCATCATTACCTGAAGCCGTGTTTGGAGCCACGTCTTGATGTGACATGATCTCTCTGAAAGTCCTAGCAGACTGACAGCACTGCAAATCATCCTAGAGCCATGTGCAATGTCCTCCCACACACTCCCACTGAAGCCTTGACTTGCAGAGGCCTGCATGCAGCCATGTCGCCGGCCCATGCCCCAGTGGTGGTCCTCACACCTTGCCTGCCGTGCAGGATGCAGAAGGGCGCAACCTGTGGGACCTGACCTGGCACAAGGCGCGCGGCATCAGCTCGGGCTTGACGCCTCAGCTGCTGGCCAGCAGCGGGGTGCAGGTCACCCCAGCCATGCCTGCACCCGCCTCACCCCGGGGGGACATTGGTGGGGCCAAGCACCTCCTAGAACAGCAATAGGACCTTGCTGTGCATGTGCCAACCTGCCTGCAGCAATTGGATTCTGCCTGCCATTGTTGAGTCGATGCACCTTAAAGCGCCCTGTTCCCTGTATGCAGTGTCAGCAGTCTCGCCCACCGCCCAGCAGCAGCCTGCACTTGAGCCCTCGTTCCCAGAGGCAGCAGGCAGCCTGTCAACCCCAGAGAGCCAGCAGCAGCAGTTGCCAAGTCTAACCCAGGATACCGCTTCTGATGCACATGGCGAGCAGCCTCATTCCATGCAGCAGCAGCAGGCGCCCCAAGCGTCTGCTGCTGCTGATGGGTTGCGGGGACTGCAGCAGGCAGAGGAGTCAAAGGAGGGCCACCTGCGCCTGCCTGAGGTGCACCCCGAGGCACACAACCCTCCCACAACGTTCCTGGAAGATCAGCAGCAAGAGGCAGGCCTGCAGCCTGCTAGCGGCGGAGCTGAGGCTGCAGAGGCTCAGGTCGCTGCTGTGATCAACAGGGAGACTGATGGCCCCATCATGAGCATGGAGGCCAGCAGCAGTGACAGACCCCCCCATCTCCCTATTGGGGTTCCGCCGGTGGGCACCGCTGCCAGCCTGACCAGCAACATGTCCAAGGAACCCTCGAGCCACAAGCTGAGCGCTCTGGAGGCACGCTACGCCGCAGGTGGGCGATCTTGCACACCCCTGCTTTGTGCATCTGAATGCATGGCATTGTATAACTGCTGCTCACAGGTCACTTGTTGAGGCCTCGTCTGCCCATGCTGCTGCATGCAGGGACGCGCAACTCCTGTGTGGCTGATTGCATCCTCTAGCCCTTGCCTCACAAAGCAGCTTCACAGCAAGCGGCAAAGTCACAGACTGTTGTTGACACACTGTTGCCTGTGCCTGCAGGACTGCCACCCAGTGCGGAGGCGGCCTTTGAGCGAGCATTGCAGACGCATGGGGGCCGGGCCGGTGGTCCGGAGGCCCCACCACCCACAGGTGCATGTGTCGGTCTTTGCGAACTGTGGTTCCTGGCTTGTTGCTGCCAGCATATGCCGTGATGGCATTGCGTTTCAAGCGATTTTCAGTCCTTGTCCTTATGTCTGGCGCTGTCCTGGTGCAGGTCTGTCACCCAGCGACCTGCGGTCAGGGAAGTCTGTGCAGCCTGGACTGGCCACCATTGTCAGCGGCATCCCTAGCACAGATGACGACACCATCCTGCAACAACCAGGTGTGCACTGCATCTCATGTGCTGGCAGGTTTGTTCTGCGCTGCAGCCAGCCGGGCCCCCTGTACTCCTTGACTCTGCAGGTCTGCCTTCAGATGTTTGCCCCAGGAGCAGGCTGTGAGCTAACACCATGCTGGCAAACTTGTTCTGAGGCCTGTGCACTGCACCTGCAGCTGGACTGGATCAAGTGCCCTCCCATGCCCTTGACGAGCTGAGCCAGGCCTCTGTTGATGACTGGTCCAGCAGGAGCCCCCCGCAGGCGGAGCAGCCCCAGCGAGGCCCAGCAGAGGTGAGGGCCTGGTGTGCAAGCTGCATTGCCTGATCTTTCAAATGACTCAATGATCCACTGTATGCATTTATGGTACGTTGCGGGCCATGTTCAGCGAACTGAAAAGCTGAGAGTGCTCTGTGGGGTGATTGTCTGGTCCCTGGGTCTCTTGGCTCTGCCTGTATGCTCTGACCGCGTCAGCATGCCAGTCAAGCAGGATGCAGCTGCACCTCCATCTTGCAGGAGCTCCAGCCCCTCAGGCTTTACCTGACAGAGCCTGCCGCGGGGCCGCAGCCAGAGCTACTGGGGTCCCCCAAGATCCACAGGGATGCGCTCTCTGGTGGGCCCCTTATTGCGCCCGGCAGCATGAGCCTGGCTGCCATGGTGTCAGAGCCGCTGCAAGACGTGGCTGGCGGGAAGTCAGGGCTGCTCCATGCACCCAGCCGGTGAGTGCCCCGGGAAGCACACCAGGATACCTGGGCACACCAGTCAGAACAGAATATGTTTCTGCTGTGGCTGCTCATCAACATGACATGCAGCAAACCATGTTGGCAGGCCATGCCAATCAAAGGGCCACCAAAACATTCAACAATGTTACAACTGAACTGGGCTGCAGGCTAGCGCAGTCAGGCCCCTCCATGCAGCCCTCGTTGCCAGGCAGTCAAACGGGCAGCTCCGGGCCAGCCACCCCTGAGGAGAGGGAGCCACTCACTGGTGGCGACGGGGCAGGCGCCCAGTCTGCAGGGGCAGACATGGCACACCCTGGCAATGTGCAGTCACAGCTGACTGCGCATCAGGAGGCAATGAGGGCTCAGCAGCAGCCTCAAGGGGCTGCTCAGCCAGATGAGTACAGTGATCAGCAGCAAGCTCAGCAGGCTAGCGGCACTTGCAAGCAAACATGACCCTCCCTGCAGCTTGGGCTTGCCAGCTGCCGCACTACTGAACTGCTGGCTGTCTCACATGAAGATTACATGACTATGCCCACCCTCCCATGAGTTGTTTGAGTGAGATACCCTCCAGTTTAGTAGCCAGCCACGTTGTTTGCAACCTAGTCAATGTTTGAATGGCCAAATCAACCCCTGTGTGGTCCTTGCACACCATGTCAGCGGATGGCAGCATCATGTCAAACACAAGGAAACCATCATGAAATGCAAGGCAATACTGAACTCAGCAACTCAATTAGGGATGACAAGTGCTGCTTACAGGAGAGATACAGGAACAGTGTCTGGTGCCCCCCTTGATGCTGTCAGCATTTTCGTCAGCTGGCTGCTCCTTCACGTCTGGCAGCTTGATGCGAGGGACGCGCTTAGCAAGGGCTTCCTTGTACTGCTGCACAACAATGCAGCGTCGCTGCAGGTGAACGCGCTGCCCTTTGCCTGGGCACACAGGGCTACAAGGATATATGCCCTGCAGCCAGCACAGGCAAGAATGGGTTGCAGATCTCTGCAGACACCGCCTTATAATGAATTGCAGGCATACCTTGCCACATCGCTAACATCTCTGATTGGTACTTCATGCTGGAGCATTCACTGCAGTGCCCTCCATGACTTCCTGCAGAACAGGGTGGTGGGGTCGAAGACTGACATTGCTCAGGGTACCCTGCTCAGGGACGTCCCAGGCAAGCAGACCCCTGTCCCTTGCAGGCCAATGATGGGCACCGTACTAGAGCCCGTCCTCTAGAGTGTAATCGCTGCCTATTGGACCACTGTTGGGCTTCACAGTGCTGGGACGGGGGCAAAAGACAAGACATGGGCTTGGCCTGGGGAATAGTGATGCAATGTCTGCCCTGAGCAGATGGAGGTGCAAGGCTCACTGTGCGCATATCTTTGCAGGCATCCTCCCTCTCTGAGGCTGCAGCATGGCCCTCATGTCCAATGCAGCGCAGCACTCTGCCTCACTGGCCGATATGGCATTGCCACACGACTCAGGGCATGCTGGCTTGACCAGAGGATTTGGATATTGGATTCGGATGAATGTCACACATTAAGCAGCTCACCCTGAAACTCTCAAGTAGTTCAGATACCCTTTCGAATCGTCTGCTGAGGCGTAGCTGGCATTGAACCTCAATCTCTGGGAATTTGTGAGCAACCTGAGCCTGTCAGATTGCAGTCTTGGAAAGCTGATACGCATGCTGCTGTCTCATCAGATGATGTGCAGGGCGTTCAAGCAGGACCGGTCAACGATCCACTTTTTCTCTCCACAACATGGAGCCCAGGTCGGCAACACCCGGGCAGGGTCTGATTGGATTGCTGGCCCAGCAACAGGGTGCCCAGCTGGATTCACAGGCCATGCAGCAAACGCTTGGCCTGCTGAGGGATGGTGACACAGGTGCTGTGCAGAGACTCTTAGCATCTAGCATGTCGGTGCAGGAGAAGGTGAGCCAAGTGATGCCTGTCAGCGTGGAGCTGCTGATGTCAATGTCCCCGGCCCAAGGTCTTGATGGAGCTGTGAGGACTGCACCCAGATCATGACCCGTCCTGCAGGCTTGCAGGGACCGCAAGGGCCCTCCTGCGCCAGCTCATGTTGCTGGCAACCATTTTCACTTCAGCAGTCTGGTGGTGGGGTCCTCTGGCATGTCCATCTCCCGCCCTGTGTCGGATGTGCCGGCGCCACCCCACTCATCGTCAGCACAGCCAATCAGCAACAAGGCAGCTGTGCGCAGGGCAAGGATCAGAGAAGGTCCGGACTGCTGTAGCATTGTCATTCCGTCATTGAGAGCCAAGGAGGCATAGATGGGGCATCTGCTGCTGTCTGTGGATTGGGAGGTTGAGTTGAAGGAGTTCAGGGCAATCTGCACCAGCAGGGATGCAGAGTCGAGACGGCCTATAAACTGAACACGGTGCTGCCCCCTGCAGAGGTGGTGCTGCCCCCCAAGTCGCGGACAGCCCTCAGACTGGAGGCAGAAGAGACAAAGCGGGCCGCTGAGCGCGCTGAGCGGGAAAGGCGGTGCCAGCTTGCGCTGTCTGACATAAAGCGCAAGCAGCAGCTGGCCCGGGAGCGGGCAGCCAAGCAGGTACATGCTTGGCAAGGTGTATTGACTGGTCATGTCGACAATGTCTACAAGGTGTGGTGGCTTGGAGCAGCAGCTGTCCAGGGAGCCAGGCACGTACAGGGAACTCCTTGTCAGGGAAGCACTGGCAAGGGGACTGGCAGCCAGGCAGTCGCATAGTGCTTCACGATCATGTTGGGAAGCACCACAGCGCCCCAAGTCTGCTGAGCTGGCTGGACACGCTGCATACGCAGTGGCCAAGCGCAGTTGATGTCAGAGATCAGCCAGTCTGGCAAGCATCGTGCAGAGTAAGCTAGTGTCAGGTTGCAGGCGTGAAGCATGTCTGATCTGCCTGCAGGGTCATCACAGCGGAGGTGCGGCAGCACCTGCAGATTGGGACACAGGTGGCGAGCAGCTGCAGGGACCAGCTGCACCAGATGCGGCTCAGCAACATGGCAGGGCTGCCAGGCTGAGCAGCCAGGGGCAGCCAGGGCTGCAGCAGGCAGAGCAGTGCGGCTCGGCTCGCCAGCAGCCGCTGCTGGGCGGCCCTGAGAGCGGTCTGGATCCAGCTGCACAGCAGTGTGGCCTGGCTGGCCAGCAGCCACTGCTGGGTGGTCAGGGGCAGCACCGCCATGCCCCAGCAGCTGTACAACAGCATGGCCTGGCTGGCCAGCAGCTGCTGTGGAGTGTCCAACAGCAGGCCCTGCAGTCCGCCCCAACAGCAGAGCAGCATGCAGCAGAGGTACTGCTACAAGGCCCCCTGCCGTCCAGCATCCCCGCTGTCAGTGACTTGCCTGACCTGCACCTGGTGGCCCAGGATGCTTCCTGTCTCGTGTTTGTCCCCACACAAAGCTCTCGGCGAGGGTCATGTATCGCTAGGGCCCATGCCTCAGGCTTGGGGCTCCCAGGGAGGCCTGAGCTGTCAGGCTCCATGCAGGACCCCTCTGTGCAGCTCGGGACGGAGCCTGCGCAGATGCAAGGTCAGCTGCTGATCTGGCTCAAGGGCCCATCCTACAATAGATGCCTTGCACTGCCGCTGCTGCTTCTGTGTCAGCCTGTCTGCACTGCTTGGTGCATTGCAGGGTGTGTAGATTGCATGAACTGTTGCAGGATTGGGAGATGCAGCTGGGACAGGTAGCCTTCCCAGTCAGACTGCTGCTGGTCAGCTGCCAGGCCCGCTGCATTGGGAGAGCCATGGCAACGCTGTGCCGGGCGCCAGCCAGCCTCAGCTAGCCAGTGGTGCACTGCCAAATGGTGCAGCAGCTCAGCCAGCTCCTGAGCATATTGCCCACACTGATCGCCATGACAGGCCCTGGCAGAGCGGCAACACCTGGGCTGAGGAGGGTGCTCCAGCTGTGCCAGACTTGGCCAGGCCAGCTGCAGGCAGCAGCCTGTGCGGCATCAGCCGTACAGAGGACAACCAGCAGCCGTGGCAGGCCCGCATGACCCATGCAGGCCGGCAGCATGCAGACTCTGGTGCTGCTGTGACAAGGCAGAGCTCGGGCGGCAGCTTGCACCAGCTGCAGTCCCAGCCACACCAGCCCACCGCCCCAGATGTGCAGCTGGCGCAGCAGCAGCACCACCACTCCCCTCGGGCCAGCGAGAACCGCAGCGCTGCCAGCAGCAGGCGCCAGTCCCATGTGGGCCAGTATGAACGGCCCTGGCAGGCTGGCATGGCCAAGCTGGGCCACTCAGAGCCAGGCGGTGAGCCAGACGGTACTGCACCTGCTGATAGCAGCACACGCAGCTCCAGGGTTGGGGAGTACGAGAGACCCTGGCAGGCTGGCATGGCCAAGCCTGTGCCAGAGCCTGGGGCAGACCTGGCCCATCCTGGGTCAGGCAGCAGGAGGGCCTCCAGGGCTGGGGAGTACGACAAGCCCTGGCTGGCAGGCATGAGGTCTGGCTCCTGGCAGGAGCCCCTGAGCAAGCCAGGCAGCCCCACTGGCAGCCGCAGGCAGTCAAAGACGGAAGAGGGGCCCGGCCACAAGCTGGCACTGGGGTCAGGCCCTGCAGACCTCTCCGTGCCTGGGCCTCAGGGTGATGCAGGCGCCAAGCTGCACCGCAACCTCTCAGGGGCATCCACCACTGCCTCCGCTGCACCTGCACTGGCCACAGCTGAGCACAAGGACAACCCAGAGGTCCATGACCAGGTGACTTGCATGTGCTCGACGCTGGTCATTAAGCTGCAACGCTGTGGAGAAAGCATGCTGCGACCAAGAGCCAGGTGTTGGCCGGGGCAGCCAGCGGCCGCATCTGCTCTGAGTGAGCCAGCTGACTGTGCAGGTACCTGCTGGTGGGCAAAGCTGCTGATTGGGATGCAGGTTCTCACGTTCATGGAGAGGCGGCGGAGCGAGACTTCAGAGAAGCTGCGCCAGGAGAGGCAGGCGCAGCGAGCCCCGGTGGAGCGCCGCCTGTCAGCGCGGCAGCTGAAGGCTGCTGAGGACCGCCAGCAGGTGCAAACTTCAAGCCAGTGCAGGACCCTATTTGCGTTTCTGTACATCATCTGGACGTGATGCAGACCTGCCGCTGCCTCAGCAGTGCTGCACCTGCAAGTTATCATCTGACAGTTGTTGATTGACACCAGCAAAGGCCCATGCCCTGTCAGGTGTGGAGGCCACGCCCACACCTGCAGATGGCAGGCAGAAAAAGTGTCACAACCGATGCTTCTTGGCACTGCAGGCACGGGAAAACAAGGAGCGGGCACCCCCAGCTGCCCAAGACTTGCGCCGACCTGGCTGGGTTGGTCCAGCGGAGGATGCAGCACAGCAGGTGTGCAGCCATGAGCCCAGAGGACCCCTGCCAGAAAGGACCTGCATCTTGGAAGGTGGACAGCTTGCTGCTGGGAGGGAGGCGCGAATTGTTTTGAAGCTTCTTGCCCAAGGACATGGCTGAGATCATCTTTGTCCACCTGCAGGCTGCGGACTCCAGCTTTACTGGCGCTGGTGCGGCCAGCAGCCCCTTCAGCTACACCATTGCTGTGCTGTCTGGTGAGGACAGCACCTTCAGCCCCGCCTCCGTGCTGGGCCCTGCCACTCAGACTCCACAGGCTGCCAGCCTGGTTAAGCAGGCTGTGGGGCCAGTCAGGCCTGCGGCTGCGCTGGCGGCGCAGAGTCCGGAGGAGGCTGACTCACCATGGGGCTCCCAGGGCGCCCGACATGCAGGCGTCAGACACCCTCTGGCGCTGCTGGTGGGGCCAGAGTCTGTTGCCTATCAGTTGAGACCCTCTGGGCCGGCTGCCAGCCAGCAAATGCTGATACCAGGGAGCAGCGGTGCTCAGGTCCCTGGTGGTGTTGTGGCGCCCTGGGTCCCTGCAGTGCACGCTGCAGCAGGCCAGGGGCGTGCCAGGCAGCCGCTGGCTGTGCCCACCTCCCTTGCAGGGCGGTTGCAGCAGCCTGCCTCAGTGCAGCAGACGCTGGCAGGGGCCTCCTTGCTGGGGGCAGGGCAGGGCTTGAACAAGGCTGGTGTCAGGCGTGGCCCTGCCACTGGTGACGCAGGCATTGGTCGCGGAAACAGCACACTGGCTGCAGCTGGCAGGGCGGCAAGGCAACGAGGCAGGCCACCCTCTGCAGGCCCTGTCAGCAGAATGGCAGCTGGCCCCCAGCAGCCATCCCCTGAAAGTGGGCGTGTGAGCAGGCGTGTGGGCATGCCGCGGGACGCTGCTGGCCAACTGCACAAACCAGGGTCAGCCAAAGGGGCAGGCAAGCGCACCAAGCAGCAGCCAAGAGCTGCTGCAGCAGCTGCGGCCCCTGAAGGCGGGTCAGGGTCAGTGTGTCCTCCTGCCAAGCGCTTGAGGGCCGACGGCAGGGGCAGCCAAGCAGAGAGGGCCTCCTTCATGGAGCGTGTGAGCGCCAATCACGCCATGACAGTGCGGCAGCAGGCAGTGGCTGTGGGGGCCAAGCTGCAGCGGGCCGTTGCCAGGCGCAATGGGAGCCAGGTCAGAGCACACCAGCGTGTTGGCACCCTCGATGGCATTGGCATGCTGCATTTTTAGGGCCTCTGCGAGCTGTATCAGAGCCGCCCAAACCACTTTGCTGACAATGTCAATTCAATGATCAGCTGATGCATGACCCTGCAGGGCACTGGGCATCCTGCAGTGAGGCGCAGCCTTAGTGCTGGGGACCTGTCGCAGCTGATTGCTCACCGGCCAGAGGCAAAGCAGCTGGCTGGCTGCCTTGTGCCAACTCCAAAGCAGCCTGGGGGCTTGGAACAGGCAAGGACCCAGATTCTGGAGGCCTTGCAGCGTCAAAGGGGCTGCCTGGGCAAGAAAACAGCTCAAGGTGGGCACAGCTGCCTCACCAGATCTTTGCCAAGCAGACGCTGAGCAACAGGGGTTGACACAGGGTATGCTGCCTCGTACCCTGGCTGGCCTCCTGGATCCCTGACCGTCTGACTATGTGCGCCAGGCTGACTCAGTGACCTCCATGCTGCAGGGGGTACACTCAAGAGTGCAAAGGCGGGCAGGGCTAAGGCTGTCAGTAAAAGACGGCGGCCTGCAAAGGCCCAGAAAGCAAGGTGTGGCTTGAACATTCACTGAGATGTTGGGATCCAGTGCAGTGGAGCGTGTCTTCCTCTCATGCACGCAGGGCAATCAAGGAGCTTGAAGCGGCAGACGAGCCAGTGGCTGCAGAGACTGATCAGGGTCTGCCTGACCAGGTGGGCTTGTGCTTGCTTTGGGCAACTATGCTTCCATGTATTGAGATGTGCAGCTGTCTTGAGCCTCTGTTGGGCAGCACATTATGTGGGCTTGACTGTGATCTGTCTCACGTCGTTTTGTGTCATCTCCGCACACAGACATCCAGTCGATTTGATGCAAGCTGCTCACCCTGGGCGGCCAGCAGAGGCGGGTGCACAAGCCAGCAAGCATGGACAGACCCCTTCTTACCTGCAGGAAGGGAGGCTCCAGCAGCAGCAGCAGGTGCGTCGGCGCCTGCAGGCCATCATCCAGGCGTCATTTGAGGCTGCAGGACCGCTGCAGACCATTGAGCAGAGGCGCGCCCTCATGGCTCAGGAAGCCCACCCTCTCATGCTCTCCCCTGCCTCCAGGGTAAGCAGCTGTGGGAAGTGCCATGTGTGTGACTTCGGCTCAGCTGCAGGATGTCCTGCGTGCTTCCAGGCATGTTGTGGAGCATGTGATCTTTTAGGGCTCGTGCTGCTGTGTACCACCTGCAGCATGCCTCAGCGCTACAAGCTAGGGGGAGGGCCAGGGGCACATGATGCCTGTGGTGGCACGTGGAACGCACAGGCGCTCAAACTCTGGGCAAGCGCTCGCGACCAATCTGTTTGATGAGTGGCCACCAGCCTGCCCGTGCACGCTGCACAGCAGGGTGCTTAGCAGGCCCTGCAGACCAGAGAGGCAGCCTCAGTGTGTGCTTGCCTGCCCATTAAGCTCCTCAGCGCCTGACATTGCGGAGGATGCGACCCACCATGTGGCACCTGCCTGCAGGGGCGCAGCAGCAGCCCTGTGCGACAGCTGCCCCTGCCAGGGTGGCTTGCCTCAGCCATTGAGCGCGGACGCCACTCTCCTCTCAAGGTGGATCGAGCGGTAGGCCACATACAGGCAGACAGGAGTCCAGCATGCGCATTGGCTTCGGCCGCAAGCTACATGCATTCACACCGAGCTTGTCTTACGTGGTGCTGCCAATGCAAGTCATGGCATGCAAAAATTGCTTGCCTGACTTCTGCCTGGCTCAGGCCATCCCATGCAGGGCCAGCCATTGTTGCAAAGGCTGAAGGCTCCTCGAGTGCTTCTTGGTCCTGTGCATGGCAGCATGTGCAGGGTGTGGTAGGCATGCAGGCTTTGCCGTCCAGCGCTTGTCACCTCAGCCCATGGCATGCCTGCAGGTCAGCCCTGTGGGCAGTGTGGAGATCGCCCTGGGGCAACCTGTGCAGGACACATGGCAGCCATGGCCCCTGGCACAGGTGCTGGTCGCTGCTGCGGCCACTGCTGCGCAGCATCAGCATCAGACCGTCAGCAGGAGCGCCAGCCCTGTGCCGCTGGAGGCAGTGGCGCCGCAGCGAGGGTCCAGGGCAGACAGGGCTGCTGCAGGCAGGGTGGTCCAGGTCAGCCAGCATGCGCGCGTGGGTGCTGAGAGGGGCGTGCAGGCTGCCCCTGCCTCGACGCCAGGCAGGCTGCTGCAGGGAGTCTCCAGGGCTGGTGGGGCTGCTACAGCTGTCCAGCACACGCCGCTTGGTGCTAACAGGCAGGAGCAGGCTGCCCTTGCAGCTGGCAAGTTGCCGCAGCTGCAGTTAGACATGGACGCTGTCTGGCAGGGTCACACACAGGAGTCAGCTGCTGCCAGGGCGGCACGTGAACAGTCTGAGCATCTTGGGCGGCAGGGCAGCGCCACAGACACTGCTGCTGAGCAGGGGCGGCTGAAGGCCGGCACTTTGCAACAGGCAGGCACCCTGGCCCGGGCGCAGCTCCCAACTTCACCTGCTGCCGGGAGGCAGAGCCCTGAGGGCGCTGCTCACGTCCAAGGGCAGCAACCTGAAGTTGCTGAGGGCCTGAAGGAGGCAGTGCCTCCTGCTGCAAGGCCTGCCTCGGCTGCAGGCAGGTTACGCGTAGACCTGTCAACCCAGAAGGCTCAGGAGCGCTGCACCTCCCCTGAAGAGCCCATGCAGCAGTGGTCTATGGGGACTCCTCAGGCACCAGTGGCCTCAAATGCCTCACAGCTTAGTCTGCAGGAGAGGCAGCCGGCCGCGCCTGCTGCTGAGCCCAGCGAGGCACCAGATGCCTCTGCTGCCAGCCAGGAGAGGCCTGACCAGAGCAGCCAGCCACCAGGGGTTACCCTGAGTGCGTTGGCAAAGGCAGCTGAGCAGCGCGCAGCCGTTGCTGCTGAGCAGCATGCCGCAGAGCGCGGCCCCCTGCTGCAAGCCCTCGCGGCATCTGCTATGCAAAGCAGCGGCCACCAGCCTGATGGTAAAGGGGGCCAGCAAGCCTCACAGGACCTGCAGGGGCCTCTGGCCAAGCGCTCGCTGCTGCAGCTGCTGGCCGATGGGGCTTCAGGGTCCCCTGAGGCGCCACGAGCCGGCCGCACCAAGGTCCGGCGACTCTCAGGCGGCTTCCTGGAGGTCAGCATGCCGCTGCAAATGCTGGACATCCTTGAATGACTGAAGTAGCAGGGTGGATATGCTTGGCTCATTTGCAAGGTTCTGTCCAGCACCACTGTGTTCTCGTTTGCCTGCCCTGTTGGCCAGAGCCTCAAGACAGATGAGATGGCAGAATCAACGCCGCCTGCCTGCTGCAGGGCGATGAGGCAGACCTGTCGCTCAGCCTCAGGGTAGAAAGCAGCGCAGCACCGGCTGCTGAGGATGATGCAGCTGACAGTACCAGGCTGGGCCACCTGCTGCTGGGCAGACACCTGAATGCTGGTGGCAGGGATCCTCACAGGCTGAGGGCAGTGCTGCAGCAGCCGCAGCCGCAGACTGGCAGCAGTGATGCTGACACGGAGGGTATAGTGGCACAGTGGGACACAGGGCAGTCACATTCTGCTGCAGCTGGAGGCGAGCACCAGCACACAGAGTCGGCAGACACCCACAGCCTGGTGGCCACTCTACTGCGGCACCACCATGATCATCACCACAGGCAGCCTCATCAACCTGCTCAGCAGGCTGAGCAGGGTCATGATCAGGAGCCTGCTGCTGCGGGGCCAGAGACATTCAAAGGGGCTCATGCGGCAGCGTCACAGCATCATCAGGAGCCTGCTGCTGCGGGGCCAAAGACTTCCAAAGGAGCTCATGAGGCAGCATCAGAGCATCATCAGGAGCCTGCTGCTGCAGGGCCAGACACATCCCATGCGGCTCATGAGGCAGCGTCAGAGCATGCACAGCGACAGGCCCCTGTCAACAGCTCTGCTCCCACGTGTGCCAAGGGTGGCCCTGCCTACCAAGCTGTCCTGCCTGAGGCAAGGCAAGAAGCAGCAGTAGATGAAGCAGTGCCCTCTGCACCCATGTGGCCCGGACCTGCTGCTATGCCGGCCCCAGCAGCAGAGGTGGAGGCTGGTGCTGAGGTGTCAGCGCCCTCACCTGGGCTTGCTGTCACCACAGCAGCAGACATCCTTGCACAGCACCTCGAGAGTGCTGCCAGCAGGGCAGTGGCTTTGGCAGAAGACAGGCTGCCTCATGAGCCAGCACAGGTGAGAGTTGTCTGCTGGCGCCAAGCGTCAGATGGAGCTCTGGCTGACAGAGGAAGTTGTTGCGGCAGTCCTGCCATCCTGGACACCAGATGGTTGCAATCACTGTGCTGCTGGTTTTGTGGTGCACTTGCTGAGCTGGTGTTGCATGCACAAAGCTCAGCCAAGCTCAGAGCAGCCCTGAAAGCTTTGTGCATGGTCACCACCATCTCGAGAACAGTTTGCCCCTTGCAGAGGGATCAAGATCAGGATGAGCTGCCAGTGCCCTCAGACCATTGGCAGCGGCGCAGGGCAGCAGAGGCTGAGCGCCAGCTGGGCAATGCTGCAGATCAGCAGGGCAGGCAACGCCTCTCGCCAGAGGGGCTTGCCGCTGCGCTGCAGGTGAACTGCAGCCCCACAATCAGCCGCTGTGTTGCTGCTGAGCATTATAGGCTTGCGCTGTAATCGTCAGATCTGCATTCGATGCAGCACAGCGCATGCAACCTCTGCACTCCTGGGTGGCACCTCTTGCCGGCCCCCACCTGGCTGCAGCAGGATGGCTTAGTGGTGGCTGTTGTGGGAACCTGCGGATCATCATCTGTGCTTGCCATGCCCTGCATGGCAGCACATCCCAAACACATGTCAGCTTACGCACAAGTCATGGCCCGCGCCCTTGTCATGCAGGAGGAGCTGAAGCGCTTCGATGACATTGAGCATGCAGAGGCCCAGCTGCACCAGCTGCAGCAGGCCCACGCGGTGGCCAGTGTGCATGCCCACAGCTCCCGCCTGGCTTATGCCCTGGATCTGCAGCTGGCAGCTGCGCAGAAGCAGCGCTCTGTGGATGAGCTCAATAAGGCGCAGGTGTGCTACCGCTGGGATTCCGTCTCACCCCTCTCTTTGGCTTTCCTGCCTGTGTGGATCAGCTAGCTCCCTGCAGCATCACGTAAGGGTCTGAGCTATGGGGGGACCGAGTTGTGCAGGCTGTGGATGCTTTGGACGTCAGGTTGATGGCGCAAGCACCATGCAGATGGTCTGCAAGCATGCCAACAACCTGTCATGCGGCGTTTGTGCACTGCAGGAGACCCGCATGCGCAATTTGGCTGATGAACTGGCAGGCAGCATCCATGCCCACAGCGTGGTGCCGCTGGAAGGGTCGGTGGCTCAGCTAACTGCGCTGGCGAACAGCTTTTCAACACAGCTTTGCATGGCTGCCGAGCGCAGCAGGAGCGAGGAGTTTTTGCTCTCCGCACAGCCAGCAGGTGGGACAGAAGGAGCATCTTGAGTCTAATGTGACCACAATCAGGTTTGCCTCACCTTGCTTCAATACGCATTCCCCCTATGTCTGGGACTGGAGAGGCTGAGTAGATGCATAGCCCTCTGTGGTCTGTCACATGCTCAGGGACCTGTGTTTGTGCAGGTGCAGCAGCTGCCCTCGCTGCAGCAGTGGCTCACATCACATCTCAGCAGGCTGCAGGCAGGGATCGCCCTGCTGCAGCTCACAGCACATCCCAGCAGGCTGCAGGCAGGGACCCCATTGCTGCAGCTCACAGCGGCGCTGAGGACAAAACTGCAGATGCGGCCTCCATCAGGCTGCCTGTGGAAGGCTCTGAGATGGTAGAGGAGGAGCACAGTGAGCAACCTGGCCATGCCTTGCCTAGATCACTTGCTTCATGCCCATCTGTAGCCCAGTAGCATTGCAGCTTGGCTCCAGGCGGGCAGGTGCCAAGTGCCAGCCGCCCGGGACGTTCAACTGCTGAAAGTGTTGCACTCAGCACAGGGAGAAACTGGGGGGGGCTGTGTCGGCTCAATGATCCCGAGACAGCCCTGCTTTTATGGTCTTGCCTTCGCTGCTTTGTGCATCTGGTGTCATTCAGCACATGGTGCTGAGCACATGCACCAGCTGGCTACTGCTCAGACAGGCTCCAGGCCCACTCCACAAGCCTGTTCATGCTTGCCCTGCAGCTGTTGCCTCACAAGCGGCAGCCAGTGTGGTGGATGAGGTCCTTCAGGCCGGCATCGAGACCTCGTCTGATGCACGCTCAGTCAGCGAGGCGCAGTACAGTGATGACTTTGAGAGCCTGGGTCGCAAGACTCCCAGCCGCACAGGTGAGGTGCTGCTGCGACGCTTCACACAAGCCAGCAGACACAGACGGGAGCACAAGATCCAGCAGGTGGCTGCAAGCTGACCTTGGCATGAGGGATGGGTGGCATGCACCTTGACACACGCGATCATGGCATCGCATTGTGCTGGCCAGGGCCACCACACTCCAGGAGCTAGCATGCCACATGTCTGCAGGGCGCTCAGTGGCCCTCAACCTCTCCATGGATGGGTCGACAGGCAGCCAGCTGTCTGCGCGCTCGGCCCAGCTGGAGGCAGCCAGGGCCCAGGCAGCCCAGCGCCTGTCCCAGCGCCAGCGCGTGCTCAGCAGGAAGCGGAGGGAGGCTGCCTTGGCAGCCAAGGCTGCCATGATTGAGCGCATGCAACGCGACATTGCTGCTGCAGATGCTGAGATCCAAGTGGGTTGGGGGCGCCAATGCTGGCAGACTGCATGGGGCATTGACCCAATAGCATTCATGAGAAGTCAGCACTCGAGTGCGCTGCTGGCTGGGCTGTGCGCAAAGCAGCGGCAGTTCATGCACAGGGACAGCACCAGGCCAGGGGCATGCCAGCACATGAGGGCTTGTCTGGGGCCTGCATGGGCACCATTGATGAAGCAGTACATTGCATTGCTGGGCACACTGCATGCCCATGCCTTGCTGCTTGCTCTCTGTTCCTGGCAGGGAGCTTCCGGTGTGCTGTAGGCGCTGAAGCACCCAGAGCAGGCAGGTCCCAGCCCTGCAGTGCTGGCTGGCCTGGCAGGTCCTGCAGGACAAGCTCCTGCGGCAAGCAGGGTGCGCTTGGCAGCAGGCACCTCACAGGCCTCAGCTGAGCGAAGGGTGCAGGGTCCAGAGCCTGGAGAGAGCTTGATGGAAGACGACATGCGCAGCATGGCTAAGAGTGTTGCAGTGAGTGCACAGCCAGGACACTGCACCTCCCTGCTGTCAGGGAGGGTGCAGATGCGCACAGCGCATGGCACACTGTTGCTCCATGCGTTCTTGTCAGCGCTCCCTCCTGGGTCATAGTCTGGCAAGTGTCTGGAGTCTCTGTTCTAACTTCCAGCATGATGTGACTGAAATGGCTGTGGCACGCATGGGACTTCCCCCACAGCCCTTCTGTTTCCTCTCGTGGCCCCGCCTGAGTTAGCATACATTCTTCAAAGGCTGACGGCACTCAGGCACATTTCAAATCATGCCAGTTGCAGCACACTGCGCTGATACTGTCCCTTGCCGGCCATGCAGGAAGACATCTGCAGTGAGGTGCAGCCGTCTGAGGGTGCCAGCTCCAGCACCAGCCCAGCCCAGCCCCACACATTCCAGCTGGACGTTGGGGATCTGCAGGTGAGCTGCTGTGCTGCAAGGCTTGCCCTAGTGGTTCTGCTGCAAGCCTTGAGGCTGTAAGGCAAATGCCACAGCTGCTTTCTGTCTGAGTGACACAGTCTAACGCCTTGTTAATGCAAGGACTCTGTCTTGGCCAGAAGTTCTGCATGTCGTGTCATGTTTGACTGTGTATGCAGACTTGGGACATGGAGCGTGATGCAAGCGACACAGTGCAGAGCACGCTGCAGCAGGGTGGCAGTGTACAACAGGCGTCGAGGCTGCCACATGCAGCATATGATGCTGGTGCGCAAACACATCAGCGTCCAGGGCCATGGCGCTGCAATGGCTGCACTTGAGTCCTGCAGCAGGCTGGTCTCATGCTGCAAGGGCTGCAGCTGATTTGCTGATTGCAATGCCTCAGGGGACGAGTGCAGGACTGCAGATGCAGCTGAGGATATGACATGTGTTGCAGGGGCTGCAACAGACCAAGTGACTGCTATGTCTACGGCTGCAGGTGCAGAGCTGCAGTCCCCCAAGCAGCTCCTGTCCCAAGCAGAGCGCCTGCAGCAGGCCAGGCAGCTGCGGGGCAGCCCCAGCCGTGCACGCCAGGAGCTGTCACAGCAGTCCCTGTTACAGCTGCAGGAGCTGGAGCTTCAGCTGCAGGCACACAGCCCCGGACAAACACGTTCACCACTTGGCCGAGGTGCAGGCGCAGGTGATTGTCTGGGTCTTTGTTCATGTGTTATTCTGCACTTGGTGACATTTCCTTTCCTTGAGAGCTCCACAAAAGCTGCTACGGCAGGCAGGTAGGGGTTTCTTGCTTCCGACCCCCCACCCCTTCCCCTAAGCTGGAACCATGCACATTGCAAATCTGTAAGCTCTGGCAGAGCAAGTTGACACACTCCGGGGCTGCCAGGAAGCTGCCTTCTGCTGCAAGATGCAGGTCCTGTCCATGTGCCTGGCGTCCAGTGCAGCAGATTCCGCATACAACGCCAGCATGAGCACATGCAGCAGGCTTTTCATGTTTCTGCAGGTGCTGCCCCGAGTCCAAGCAGGTCCGGCCTGGGTCGCGCAACGGACATAGCTGCAGCTGCAGGCGAGAACGGCCACAGCAGCAGCAGCGCCAGCAGCGTGACCAGCAGCGGTGCCCCTGAGACAGAGCTGGAGCTGGATGTGACTGAGGGAGCTGAAGGGGACCAGCTGCCCCTCTACCTGAGGCAGGCAGAGCCTGGGGCGGGTGAGGGACCTTTCTGTGGAACAGGCTTGCAAGGTCAGCACAGCTGCCACCCCATTTGAAGCCAGCGCCTTGCAGCAAGTGGGCCTCTAAGTGCCAGTGAGGCCCCCAGTGCCGAGCATCTAGCCTCTACACCTGCTGCTGTGCACAAGACCAGCTGCCAGCACCTGTGGCAGGTGAGGGCTCCCTGTGATATTTTCTGGTAGCCCTGCACAGGTTCAGTGGCTTTCCTGTTGAGAGATGGGTTGTTGAAGTGTCGCAGAGCAGGGGTATAGCCAAGGCACAGCCCAAGCCCGCAACCCCTCTGTGCCTGCAGGTTCTTCAAAGGCTGTTGCGCATCAGGTGGAGGCTGCAGTGCTTGATGGCCTCTCTGCTGGCGGTGGGGAGAGGGGCGGCCAAACGCCACTGCGCGTGCCTCGACTGAACCTGGCACCCGTTGTCGCAGAGTCCGCTGCTGCTCTGGCAGCGGGTGAAGCAGGTGAACACCTACACAGAACATATGCCTGGGGTTCTGGACACGACTCTTAAGGCCTGCAAGTAGCCTGCGCATGTCCAGTGGAGCTTTCAGCATTGGATGCAGTCCGCCAACACTTCAAGCTGGCAAAGTTTCCATACAACAAACCTACAGCAGTGTGGCACTTCTTGCACTACACTCCCAACCTGGCTGCTCCTGAAGCCTTCATGCTGCCGCCCACAAACCAAGCAGGCACCTTGCCCACAATGATGGTACCGCTGTGCCTTGGCTGCTGCACACGCCATACTGCTGTCCTTTCAGGAAGAGCACAAGCTCTCAACACAGGGCTCATGCCCGTGCAGATGAAGCCGCTGCTGCTGCAGCAGCTGTCGCCCCTAGGGCCACTGCCTCCGCGCCGTATGCCCCGTCAGGTATGTCTGCAGCTGCAGCAGCTGCCGCTGCCATGGCACATGCGGAGCTGGCTCGGGCCGAGCTGGAGGCTGGGCACTGGGAAGACGAGCGCAGTGGTGGCCTTGCCGCACACATGTATGACAACCCTCTTGCGATGGGCCGCAGCATCAGCGCTGCGCAAGTGAGAAGGGGCACATCAGGCTGCTCTGACATGCCAGCTGCAACCTGTCAGATGCACTGCCCCTGCATCGCAGTCCACACAGCATTTTTCATGCAGCTGCACCAATTGAGCTGACCTCATGCTTTGGCCTGTCGTCATGTCATTTTGTGGTGATGCTGCAGTGTGAAGTGGCCCTGTTTTGCTGCTGCAGCGCCCTGTACTGTCACATCCCCTGCCAGAGACTGCTCGCAGCACAGAGAGCACCATTTTTGAGGAGTCGGACTTGGACGCTGCCCACTGCAGCACGTCAGAGGGGCAGATCGTCATGCCAGCTGCTTATGGAGGAGCCCATGACCTGGCATCTCACGAGGTACAGCCTGCATATGAAGGCAGCCAGCCCTGCATGGTATGCATCATCTACTCTGTTGATGTGGCGGCCTCTGCCAGCAGATGGCCACCTTGCTGCAGAGCAGGGTGGCTGTTATTCGTGTCACCGCCTGTCGTGCAGCAGCTGTTCCTACGAAGCCATTGACCACAACATGGCTGTCCCCACCGCGCCGTCACTGGCAAGCACCTGCTGAGGCTGGCAACCTGCTTTGCAGGTGGCTGCTGGCACTGGGCAGAAGCAACAACCTGAAGGTGACCGCAGTCGCGCAGCAGCACAGCCAGCTGCTGCAGACCTGCAGGGGACGCTTGTTGCGCAGAGCACTCCTGGGAGTTGGGCAGAGGCAGCATCTGCTGGAGACTTGCTGAGCAGCGATGAGTACAGCAGTGCCTCTGATGAGCAGTCAGAGCGCAGCGCGGCGGCCAGCAGCAGCTTGAGGCCCCCTGCGCAGCCCCAGTCGCTTGTTGGGACATCCAGGCAGCAGGCAGCCAGCCAAGTTCCTGCTGAGCTTGTGCCAGCGCTCCAGCCTGCAGACCACAGGAGCCAGCCGGCAGCCGAAGCTCAGTCCTCTCTGCCAGCTGCACTTCCTGAGAGGGCAGCAGAGCCTGTTGCAGGGAGGGGGCAGCCTTCAGCTGAGCCCCCTTCAGCTGCAGCGAGTCTCCAGGGGGCAGCTGGCGCTGTGACTGCAGAGAGGCATGCCCCACCACAACCAGCAGCACTCCATGGTGTGCCTGCTGTCAGTGGTGCTGCTCCCAGCAGCGCTGCCAGCAGAGAGGTTTTGACAGCACTGACCACCACATTGCAGGCAGGTGCTGCCGAGCAGGCAGCAGCAGCAACCCCTCAATCCAAGCCAACTGCTGCGGATGTGCAGCAGCCTGCTGCAGGGCCTGCCAGCAAGCTGGAGCGCCTGACCAACAAGATCTCTGATGCAATTTTTGAGGACCAGTTGGCAGCTGCCATGTCAGGCAAGCTGGGGGCCCATGGAGCTTTGGCTCTGGACGCTTGGCCATCAAACATGGGGAAGGGGAGGGCATGCGCACCAAGCCAGCTGGGACTTTGCTGAGTGGCCATGCAGATTCTGCTGAGGCACTGTGGCATCTGACCTGCTGGACGTCGGATGTTGGGCCTGGTGGAGGCGCCTCCCAAACACCCCCTGCTGCATGGAAATGCATGACCTGACATCCTGCAGCAGCATGCACGTGCCGCTGGCAAGCAGCCGGCTGGTGGCTGATGCAGTGCAGCCTTGTGCAGCAGGCACACGTCACTGCACATCTCATGCAGCAGACAGCTCGCTTGCTGAGGGCTCTTCCTAGAACCAGCACAAAGCGCAGCCATGTGTCACTCCCTGTTATGCCCCACCTGCACGCACTGCTGCAGACATGCTGGCGGTGCACAGGGCCGAGGGGCGGCCGCGCAGCCCCTCCCCCTCGCCCGAGCTGGACCTCCTGAGCAGCGAGTCCTACCCCTGGCTCAACGGCGGGGCCAGCGGAGAGGACCTAGACAGGCAAGGCGTTCCCGCACTGCCCTGGGCACCTGCGCTGTGGCCGCAGCAGGGAGTCAGTGCAGGGGGGGTACTTGGGCTCATAAGGGGCAGCGGGGGCGCTTGGGCCGGCAAGGGGCTGTTCTGTTGGCCATGTTGTACTTGTTCCGTTCCCTATGCCACCACTCATGCAGCCACTGTGGCACGCCTGCAAGCCCATTGCTACGACTTGCACAGCGTCTGTGCGACAGCCTGGTAACTTGTAAGCTCAATCCATACTGCTGCTGTGTGTGAAGAGGACCTGAAGTTTGAGCCATGGTTGTAACCACACCATGGCTGCTTCTCTGGCGTGCAAGGCATGCTGTTAAGTGGACCCCTCAGGCGTCTCACTCGTCAGCAGTCACCTGCTGATTCTGTTCCCGTGCTGTGCAGAGTGTATGGCCTGGGTGAGGAGGCTGCAGAGCCCAGCAGCAGCGCCTTTGACGAGCAGCTGACCTTCAGGTGCCCCCCCACGGCGCAGGCTGCTGCTGCCAGGACTCCAGCCAGCTCCCCTGCTGGCAAGGCAGGTGGGCAGGAGGCCTGTTCAGCTGCACGGCTCACCCTGACAGGCCTTACCACATACATAAATGAAGGAGTCACCTGCAGTTCAAGAGTTGATTGCACCGCAGGAAGCCATTGCAGCTTAGTTCTGCCATGCACAGGCAGCCTTGAAGTGCAAGCTGCTTGGTCCACAGCCAAACTCCAAGGCCACTACCCCATGTTGGCTCTCTGCTGGTCCTCCAGGCAACGCCGCTAGCCCTGTTGTGTTGCCCTGCAGTGGCCAAGCAACCCTCTGAGCCTGAGGGAGCAGTGGTGCGCTCTGATGCAGCCTCAGTGAAGGACTATGTGGGCGCTGTGCTTGGCCTGTTCACGCAGCGAAATGTGGAGCTGCAGCAGGGGCCTGCAGTCCTGGGTGAGCTTGAGGGCGCTGATGCCTGAAAAGCCTGCACCCCGAGCAGGTCAAGGGGTGACCGCTCTGCCGGGAGCGCAGAGAGAGGCATGAAGCCAACAGCGTTGCGTGAGAAGATGGTGCAGGGCGAATGGCTGCCTGAGGCTGTCCCGAGCCCCAGATTCAAAGTGATGCAAGCCAGAGCCAAAATCAGGTTGGCAGGTTGTGGTACACATCCAGGCCAGTGTGCCCCTCTGCAGGCCTGGAACTCTTTCTGGACCTGGAGAAGTCGCGGCCCCCTGTACCAGATGGCCAACACATCTACAACAAATTGCTCTTTGACGCAGTCAACCAGGAGCTTGCCCGCTGCCTCCACGAGGTGAGCTAGTTTGGCAGCCTGGCCCAGTTGGCGGCATGCATCCATCTCCCTGCTTTCTCTCAGTGTGGCATGATTGCTCAGCTGATCGTTGTCAGGCATTCTGCAGTGGCTGAGATTGCCTGTGAGAGCCCGCAAGCAACATGATTGCCGCCTGCGTTCTGCATGTGGCCGGCTGCTGCCTGGAGGGCTTACTCTGCAGGGAGCACCCCAGGAGCTTACGCGCTTGCTGCCTCAGTCTGTAGAGAGCGTCCAGGGTCCTGCTCTGCAGGGTCTGGTAGCACAGACTTGCTCATGATAATGAATTCTGCTGCTGTAGGCACAGCAGCCGCCGCCGGCGCCCCACCTGCGCAAGCTGCTGCCGCTGCGGAGGCCGCCCACCTCTGCTGCCGAGATCGCAGCCGCAGTGGATAAGAGCGTGCTCAAGTGGGCGCAGCTGACTGAGGCGCTGCCAGCCAGCGCTGATGAGGTCGATGCTATGCTCAAGGCAGACGCCCTTGAGGTAGGGCTCAGCCTCTGATGAGGGGCCTTCAGCATGGCATCTGCCATGAGCCTGCCTGTCCAGCTCAGCGTGAGTTGCTGCCTCTTGAAGTAAAGGACCAAGACAGGTGTGCTGGATACTTGCAGGATGACAAGACCTGGGCTCATATCAAGGAGGATGAGGCAGAGGTCATCTTTGATGTAGCTGAAAGCATCTGGGATGACCTCCTACAGGACACCGCCGACATGCTGTTGGCAGTGCACTAACAGTAGAGAAGCTTTAACACAGCAGGCACGACAGTGACCCTTCAAAAGGTCTCCTCCATTGCGCTACGTTCAGTACAGGCCGTCACAGCAATCCATGCCAGCAAAAACCGAAATTGCAGAGGAGTTCGAAGGGGTTCAGTAGAATTTCATGATGCGCTGTCAAGCGACACTTTCAAGCAGCACGAGCTAGCATAGGACAAGAGTCAGGCAGGTTTGCAACTGTGCCTGGTGACAAAGTCAACATGCAGGCACCAGGATTCTCAGAATGTACGATATCAATTTGCAGTTTTTGCAGCTGGTCTGGGGCTCGCAGCGGCCGGCTGCCAGCCTTCACACACAGCTCGTGCACCCTCAGGCCATGAAGGTGCTGCAGCTCAAAAACGCTCTGCAGCTGCTGTATGCTCAGGCTTGCAATCTGCAGCGTGAGCAGCTGTGATGGCAGTCCAAACTGCTGCACAAAGTCCAGCGTCCGACACCGCAGATGCAGTAGGCCGCTCAGCTTCTCCAGGTTGCCATGAAGCTGGAGAGCAGACAGCGTCTGCAGCCCAGTCAGCAGAGGCCTGCTGCAGGGACCTAAGCAGCAGAGTGCAACTCTGCTGTGCCACCACAGGCCCCTCAGGCGCTGGCAGTGGCTAAGGTCCCCTGCATGATGCACAGATGCATTAAGAGACTGCACCCAGAACCACACAGACAATGTGGACAGCCCAGAGCCAAAACAGCAGCTTGCTATATGTGGCAGCAGAGGCCAGCCAGGAGCAGACATGCTTATATGGCTGCACTGTGTGAGCAGTCTGCTGTGCTAGGCAAAGGGCAATATCTCACCAAGGTGCACCAGTGCCTGGGACTTGACAGGGCTGTCAAGCTCCACGCCTTCTATTGTTAGCTTCTCCACTGAAGTTGGGACATTCTGAAGGAGCATGCGCAGGCCTTGCAGGTCCGGCAGGTGCAGCCCAACCAGCTCCAGCGTTGTGAGCGCCTGACAGCCATGCAGCTGCAGGACTGTCCAGCAGGGCGACTGCTTTAAGTCCTGGCCGTGGCACAGCCTGAATGTCTTGAGCTGCAGGTCTCTTTTTTCCTCATGCAGCCTCCTGAGGAAACGTGCATGAGTGTCGCCTGCAGACAGAGTGCAGTTCTGCGCTGCCTTAGTGGTTTCATCAGTTGCACAGGGTGCATGCCCAGGGTGGCGGTACTGTACTTACCTGAGTTAAGGTGCAGCTCCTTGAAATGGCATGTGCTCCCAGCTAGGCACATCCTTCTGCTGGTCAGCTGGCACTGTGCCATGTCTCGAGGTGTTTGCAGAAAGCTAGCGATGGCACACAAGAGGTCGTCACCGAATTGCAGCAAAGCGCTGTCTGCCTGCATGTGAGCGTCCGACTCAGAGGGTGCAGCATGCAAAGCCATTGTTTGTGCTGGACTCCCGAGTCACATTGAGAATGCAGAATTCGCAAGGGCAGTTTGCAATGGGCAATGCTGTTCATGGCTGATCAGATGAGTCCTGCAGGCTGACATCTCTTGACTGTGCATGTGGTCACTAAAGGGGCTGAGGCAAGCCTAAGACCTCTAAAAATTTCAGTCTGTGCGCACGCGGAGTCTCCTTTCTGGATATTCAAGTGCGTGGCGCCGATACGCCAAGGGCTCTGCAAAGTGGTCCACGAGATGTGTGAGCAGGAATGTTGCTCCTGCGCTCTCTGCAACATCTGCAGTGCAGGCAGCAGCATGCTCACCTATGGGCTCATAGTGCTCCAGTATTGTGCTCCAGGCCCGCTCTATATAGAAGCACTCCTGCAGGCGCAAAGCGTGCACTGTGCAGTGAGGCTTCCTTGACTCTAACATGAGGAGCTGTGCCGTCTAGTCTTTGGGCAGTCTCATTTGGTGTTGTCTTGTAGGCAGCCATCTCACCTCTGGCTGAGGGTGGTCGGTGAGCTGCTGCAGAAGGCCCTCATAGAAGCGCTTGGAGTTGAACAGGATGCGGTCCCTGCTCGTCCAGAACATCCCCCCCGCGCAGAAGTTGGGGGACAGGGGCTTGCGCAAGTGTGTGGCTGACCAGTTGCCAAAGGACCCCATTGATGACGTCCGCACCTGCCAGCCAAGCAACATGAATGAAGACAGCAACGTTGTGTGCCCGCCTTCAGGCTTCCATTAGGGCTACCCAGACACCCGCAATCAGTGAGGGTCCTGGGCTCAAGCTTGCAACAGCATGCCCAGCTGTCAGCAGACCCCAGTCCTGGATTCAAGCTGTCCGCATGCCAGCTCCAGGGTTCACACTTGCAGCAACGCTGTCCAGCTGCCAGCGCGAGAGCAGCTGCGCACCAAGCACATCAGCCACAGAGGCTGCTAGGCAGCCACACTGGAGTGATTGTGCTCACAGCAGCACCATAGACAGCACATGATCGCATTCTGTACATTAAACAACCCTCAGCAATCAGGCTCAAGGCAGGCACACTTCAGCAGCTGGCAGCAGCTTGAATGAACCAAGTCCTTGGGCACAGCCGCCAAGATGTTTGGCATACCAAACAGCAGACTCAGCTCCTCAGAGCACAGCTGCCAGCAGCTGCCTTACCTCATCAACAGCCTTCCTGAAGTCATTGTCATCATTGCTGCCCCGCCACATCGCCTGGTGGAAGCCCAACTGCATGGCAGGCGGTGTGTCATGCCAGAGAGTCTGGCTGCCCCGTGGCTGCAGCCATATTGTATGCCTCAGGGGCCTGCTGCATGCAGCTGGTGTTGTTCATCAAGTACAGCCTGTCCCCATCAACAGCAAGCACCTCTTGGCCCCATGCTGGCAGTGCCTGGAGTGCAGCGCATCTGCAGCCTCCTGTGGCTCACCACATCAGTCACCACAGGCGCGCTGTGAGTGGGGCAGTAGAAGTCCCTGCCCGAGAGGTTGTCCAGCAAGTCTGCAGTGGCAAGAGGATCTGGCAGCATGAATGATGAAGACCAGGCAGGCATTCTGGTTTGTGGCACAGGCAGGCGTGCATCAGGTATGGCAGGGTGCACAGCCGCACTGTGAAAGCTGGGCTTGGGGGCGAAGGAACAGGGGCTGACAGTGACAGACAGGTTGCCAAGCCTGCATGGAGGCACCTGCAAAGCCGTCACGCTTCCACTGCATGAAGTCTGTGACTTCCAGGCCCCTCTTCCTTCCTGACTCCAGCTGGGCACTGGGGGACCCTGGCAGGAACAGAGTGTAGTCCGCCAGATTGTGATACCGGTTGACAATGTGCCACAAGTGTGTGTGTGCCTACGCAGCAGCTAAAAGCATGTGTAAGAGGACGTAGGGCTGTGCCATGCCTCTCATGGCGGGTGCGTGTGTGGGGCACACATGCTCATTTCCCGTGCAGCATTGGGCAGCTGCACCAAAACTTGGCAGGCTTCTGCTAGCTGCCTCTTTGGCGGCTGCTGCCACGCCGGGCAGTCACCCTCACCTCTCGTCCAACATTGGGCAGCTGTACCACGCGCTTGGGGCCCTTCAGCCCCCTCTCGCTTTTGGTGTAAACTGTCCAGAATGCGTTCTGTGGCAGCTTGTCTGCATAGGTCTCCACCCAGTCAAGCCGGTCATGGTAGTGGGCCTGTATCGTCAGTGAGGGCTGTGTCATACCACCTGCACAGCCTCAGCTTGGAAAGGCTGCTGCTGCTGAGGCTGCATGAGGGCGCTGAGACTGGGCCATGCTGCTGGGTTTCCAGCAGCAGGAAGGGAGCTGCAGAGAACACCTGCCGAGGCTGGGCTGGGCTGCAGGGAGCGGCTGCTGAGGCTGCAATCGGCGGGTGATACGCCAGCTGGCGCTGCAGAGCGCCGTTGTGCTGCTGGTTTAGGTTGCTGGGGACCCAAGACATACGGGGAGGCTGCATACCCTTCAGCGTCTACAACTGTGCTTGCTGCTGAGGGCCAGGATTGCGACAGCGTCAGCTGAGACGTCAGCAGCAGAGCGACGGCAGCAGGGCTGGGCTCCCAAGTGTCAGGAAAGAAGGAAGCCCAGCAGCAACAGCAGACAGGCGGCCACGCACCACCACGACCTCTATTTTGTAGACCATCACTGCTGGGAGCGCATAGCTATTGTTGTACAGCCTGCAGCTCACCCAGGCATGCCTCAGTCTGCTGCCTGGCAAGCGCACACCAGAGTGTGATGGCCGCCCACTCTGTGCACACACCGCAGAGGTGCAGGGACCTTCAGTCTGTGCTGCATGGAGTACAAGGTGGGGGAACGCCAGACAGCACGGCGGAGGGGTGCCAGGAGGCAGGCAACCTGCCCTGTGAGCACTGTCTGAAGGCATGAGTGCAGCACGCAAGTGCATGTCAACTGGCGGCCTATGGTGTGCTGACGCCCTCCCACTGCAGCAGTGGTCTTAAATTGCAGCGTTGCAACATGCAGCAAGTGTCAAGCCTGAAGTCTGTCTGGTGCCCTGGCACGCTGGCGGACACTCATGCTGGACCCAACCAGAGCATCAATTGGCTGCAATGAGCAGCCACTGCAGGATTCACAGTAGGGTGCAGCAGTCACCTGTCTTCTGGCTCCTGCACCAGCCAAGCCTTCCCAAATGCCCCTCCCCAGATCGCACATTGCACACCTACAGGAGCAACAAGCGGCGCATGCTGGTGGCAGGTTGGAGAGGTGCCTCCCTCCCAGAAAGAAGGGTTGTTGCTCTAAAGACCGACAGCTTTCATCCTTCCCACTTTGCAGAAGTAACCAGAGAAAAGCTAGTGGCAAAACTGGAAACATCGCCAACAATAGCCTGGAGGTAGTGGAAGCTAAAGAAAGCAGCCAGCTGTGTGCACTATACTGCTTGCACAGAGGAGGCCCTGCGCCAATGCCACCCCGCTCTGGATGATATCTGCAGCCGATCGTCAGATGTTGATTGCGTGACCCTCTCATCATGATCATGTTGACGACTGTGTTTGAACGCAGCTAGCCTGCAGACCTCCCATGCATTCACTCTGAAAAATGCAGGAGAACAGGGTCAGAGAATGTACATGCTAGCTGAGGGAGGGGGTTGGGGGGGTGGGGTGAATTTGGACTGATGGACTACATGGCAGGCAGGGATGCAAATCTTCAGCCTGCTCTCAAGCGTGAACAAACGCAGTTGTCGCCAGCATTCTTTCCATTGCATCCTGCGCCGCCATGAGCTTGGCTAGTGCCTTGTTAGGGGCATGCTTCACCCTGCAGCACACAGCAAAATGTCAGCGACCTGGACATGGCACACCAAGCACAGGCCAGACAAGTGATACTGCGCAGACAGTGGTCTAAGCGCATTGTGCGCCTGCAGCCTCAGGCACCAGGTAGGCAGTCTCCCAACATGCAGAACACAAGCAGCAACCTTGGAAACCAGGTGCAAACAGCCTCAAGCTGCCAGCCAGCAGTCAGTTTGCACCAGGCTCCCCATTGCTGGCTTGCTTCCCAGCCAGCAGGCCACCAAGAAGTGGATGCGCACCGCACACAGGCCACAAAGCCAGCAGTCTCCTCAGTTGTTTGCTGGCTTCTCATCCAGCACACCCAGCATATTAGGGTCGATTCAGGGGAGGATCCATCAAGTCACCGTTTCGTGCCCAACATCGTGTACACTCGTGTACCCACAGCCGCCACCCCATACGCCAGGGTACAAGTGAATGGCTCAAGAAAATCATGCACATGCCAGGCCAGCGGTGACGCGGGTTCTACAGTGCCCACCTGCTGGCTGGCTTCTCATCCACCAGCGCCACCATGTAGGCAGTCCTCTCCCCATGAAAGTGCTGCTGCAGGGGCGTCAGGACTGGCTTTGGGAGCGGCGCCTTCTCAGCCTCCTTGTTGCCAGCCATGCCTGCACAGCAGCATGCTTGCTGTCAGCACTGGGCACAGCAGAAACAGATCCGAACAGTTTGTAGTCAAGCCAGAATCACCACTCTGTGGAGGGTGGCTGGATGTGGTCATGAGAATCTGTACGATGCAGTCAGGTGCAGCACAGCTGATCCCCAGCGCTTCATGCAAGGAGTAAGTCCTTGACTGTGACTGGCTGACCCAACAGAAGCAGCACACCAGCCCCCAGGAACAGCTCTTAGGCCCGTGCAGGCACAGCTTCCGCAGTACACAGCCCATTTGCGTGCCATTTGCGGCTGCCTGCGCACCGTTGCCACCCGCAGCCAGCGGGGCTGTAGCGCCAGCCTTCTCAGCCGACCCAGCAGCACCTGCAGCCGCCCCCGTCCCTGCCTCAGCAGCAGGGCTGCCCACGCTGACTTTGGTGGCAGCCTCAGCAGCCAGAGCCACCAGCTCCGCAGAGGGGGCCTCGCCCTCAGGCAGCCCCAGGGTCTGAGCTGCCAGCAGAAGTGCATCAGGCAAGGTCGAGGCGACCGCGAAGCGGAGCTGCTTTCCCTGCTGCTGACACAGCTCCAGCAGGGCGCGCCCGGGGTGCACCGGCACGGTTTCTGGGTCCAGCATGGGCTGCATCAGTGGCAGGATCACCTGCACAGGGTCACAGGTAGCACTCAGCAGCGTGGCACACTGCGATGTGCTGCCCTGATGGCCAGCCCAGGTCACTTGCCTTTGTGTCGCAGCTGCAGCTTTCCTTGCAGTGCTGCCAGACAATGCTGCAAGAAAGCAGCGGCCCAACCATGAGACAAAGCTGCAAAAGCGACAGCACAGTGGTTGCGTAAAGCGGCATTTGTAGCACAGTGATTGCGTAAAGCGGCATTTGCTGAGACACAGGCATGCAGAGGAGAGCAAAGAAGCATCGAGACAAACTTGCAGACTCCACACTGCACATCTTGGCAGCGACTTCTGCGCATGCACCCTGAGCTTGCTGCTCTGCTGCCACACCGGCCTGACAAGACAGCCAATCCCCTGACCACGTCACTCAATCTGCCAAGGGCCCCCTCTGCCAGTTGCGAATTGTCGTTATGTTTGCTGTCCAAGCAGGTCAATCCCAGCCATTTTGTGAAGCTTTACCCAGGCTGCCAGCTCAACGCGTTCGTGCCCCACCTGCCAGGCATGCACCCTCTGCATTGCAGGTTCTGTCCCCTGTCAGGCAGAGTCTGGACAATGACAATCGACTCCAGCGTGACGATCCCTTCCACCAATGCCACCAAGTGCAAGGCCTTCTCCGATGCCACTGGCAGATCTCAAAGCAGATCCCAGCAGGATGTCACAGTTGATCCAGCAGCAAACAATGTCCCTGGTGCAGGGGAGTACTGACCTTGTCATGGCAGCCAAGTCCACCATGTGCCCCAAGCGTTGGCAGAGTTGCCAGCTGAACATCTCCATGCTTCACCTGCCAGGCATGGTCCTCTCTGCAGTGCAGCCTCAGCGCTGCCATACCAGGAATTGAGCTGACCTGCCAGGTGCGATCGTCATTGCAGTTGCTGTCCAAGTAGACTGCCCCAATGAGCGCCTCCACCACATCGGCCAGGGCCTTGGGCACAGCCACCCCCATTGTGTTGTAGGTGTGCTTGCTGGCCCAGCTCAGGGCGGCAGCCTTGGCTGCCTCACGTGTTGCAGGATCCTCTGGCACTGCAGGGGCAGGGGTACCTGCTCAGAGGCCGCCTGGACGTCGATAGCTTGCCACAGAGGTCAAAATAGATGCATTGTCAATGTTCAGTTAGCACTGAAACAACACATTGATACTGTGCTGAGCCTTGTGCCAGCGGCCACAAGCATGGAGGTGTAATGACAGTGCCACTTCCGCTGGGCTCTCACTGGCACATTGCAAGGCCTGCAGCCTGTCATGCCGATTGAGGTCAGTGGTGCAGAGCACGCCGAGCAACATAAATGCCCAACAGCTCACAAATTCAAGTTTCAGGAGTCCTGCCCTGCTGGTCTCCTTAACAGCAGCACTGACGTACCAAAATGAGTGCAGACTGTCTCCCT
Organism: Asterochloris sp. CNOR1; assembly: GCA_963969365.1. Lineage (NCBI taxonomy): Eukaryota > Viridiplantae > Chlorophyta > Trebouxiophyceae > Trebouxiales > Trebouxiaceae > Asterochloris > Asterochloris sp. CNOR1. Next base: position 1,089,417 of record OZ017756.1, on the reverse strand, counting down.
GGGCCCAAAGCACACCCTGCAAGTGGCTTTGCTCAACAGCAGGCTCACCAGCACTTTGAGTGCGGCACTGGCTAGCGGCAGCCATGGAGATGTCCAGGGGCAGGCTGGTGGTGGCCTGGTGCCCAGGCAAGCTCTGGGAGTCTGACAGCGCCAGCGCCATGGCAGAGGTCGTCGTCGTGTGGAAGGCGTCTGCTGTGGTCATGTGCGTGTCCTGGGTGGGGCCCCCGTTCTGCTGGCTGCTATTGACAGCAGCCTGCTGCTGGGTAGGGGCAGGAGCAGGGACAGGACTGCCTGGCTGGCCAGGGTGCTGGCCAGGGGTGTCAGCTCTGTCCTCTGCCATCTCAGCAGCCACCGCAGCCTGCACCTCCGCCACAAAGGTGCTGATATCGGCGAACAGCAGCGGGGAGTGGTGTCGCACAAAGGTGTGCAGCTTGTGCAGCACGGCCACAGTTGCCAGCCGCGTGTTGTTGACTGAGGCGGACCGTAGGTCGCTCAGCTGTCCAGGCGGCGACCCCCTGCGGGGCAGGAATGGGCAGGGGGTCAGACTGGGGGCGGGGCAGCAGGCGCCCTGATGCAGGCCAGCATGAGTGAATCTACAAAGCCCAGCCCAAGGCAGCAATGGCCATGTGCAGAATGGGCATCCGTGGCAGCATGATGGACACAGATGCATCCAGGAGAACGGCAACACGGCAGAGCAAGCTGATGGTGGCACACAGCTGAGTGTCAGCCCTTGGTATCACTGGAGAGCGCAGCCCAGCAGTTCCATGGCAGCAGGCTGGGCAGCTGTGCGCTGTAGCTGTAAGTGCAGACTTGCCACTCCATCACGCTGAGCCAGCATAGGCTGTAGCAGATGAAGCCGATAGGAGAATAGAGACGCTGCTCGTGACCTTTGGCCAGTGCTCTCTGCCAGCAGGCTACCCACATGCGGGAGGATCGCAGCTCACTTGTGTGTGTGGTAGAAGTAGGTGGTCATCAACAGGTCCAGCACAGCATCTCCCAGGAACTCCAGCCGCTGGTACCCCTGCAGTCAGCATGGGACAGTGATGCAGACCTGTGCATGCTGGGGAATCCGTCAGAGAAGACTGCAAGCGGTGTGAGGCATGTATGCAAACCCTGGAGCTCTGGGGAATGCCGGCAGAAGTACAGTGCCTGCACCTCGCACCATCAAGGAACAGCATGAGTGGCAACATGTTGCACCACAAGCTGGCAGCACAGCAGGCCCGCACAGCCTGACGGGGCGACTTGGCGCTCCTTGTGCGGAGTTGAAGGTGCAGCAAGCGGAGCCTGCCATGCATTCCCTGCTCCCTGCAGGATGCAGTCAGCTGGCAGGTGGACTGCATTGTGCACAAGGCAGACCCTTGTAGCCACATGTGCTACATGCACTGGCTGCTGGAATGTGCTTTGGGCCAAAAGATGCAGGACAGCATACATGCAGATGGGATGCAGCAAACACGCTGCAGCAGCATGAAGACAGAGCATGCCTGCCCTGAACCTGCTGAGACACATCAGCTCATCAGATATGGCTCCAGGGGTCAGCACCAGCATATGTATATGTGCATGACAGCACCTGCTGAGACGAATCGGGCCAGGAGGTGTGGGTCAAAGCCTCCAGCAGCAGCGACTTATCACGAAACTTGTAGTTGAGGATGGCCTCCACCCCCAGGCAGTAGCCATTGTCTCCCGTGTCTGCAGCACAGGCAATGCATGATGACAGTGTCTTCAGTGTCTGGGGCAAAGGCAGTGAGTGCCTGATGACAAAGTCTCCGGCGTCTGCAGCGCATGCGATGCGTGGTGACCGCGCAGGTGCATGCAGCCAAGTGTGATCTTTGGCCGCCTGTAGCACAGCCCATGCACAGAGGTGGGGTCAAAGCATGCAGTGAGTCCTTGCAGGCGGCAGCCAGAGTCCTCAGGGCTGCAGCGCAGGCGGTGTGTGTCACCTTGAGGAACATGCATGTGCTCGGGCGGAGTTCTTGCGGTGATGAGGTAATGCTGCCATCATGCAGGCGTTGTGCTGCAAGGTGCGCCAGCCTTGCTCCATGTCCAAGCTGCTGCATGCAGAGCCACATCAAGGAATCGACCTTCCATCACCAATTGCAACCCTCCACAAAGCTCCTCACGTTTGTTGACCCCTGCTGCTTTAATGCTCACAGCAGCGCAATTCAGTTGCGCAAGATGGGCGTCTGACCCAGGGCCTGGCAACCCAGTACCCACCCCAAGAGGGCTGACTTGCCACTGGCGAATGAGCGCCCACACAGCCTCAGGATGGCTGCACAGCAGGGCAACCACATCCCTGGCGATTGAGCACCCACACAGCCCCAGGATGCTGCCCAGAGGGCTGACGCACCACTGGCCTGCGCCTCCTCAGCTGCATCATCCCGCGCCTTCTCATCCTCCTTAGCGGTGGGCTCCCCCATCTGCCAGCTGCCAACAGTCACAGTGTCATGCTCTGACAGGCTGGCAGGCAGCACCCCCAACGCGTCCAGCAGCTGGGCTGCTGACTCTGTGTTCATCAGCTGATTGGGGGACTTGGGATTGGGGCAGACGAGTGCAGCCCCGATGACTGCCTCCACAATGTCGGCTGCAGCCTTGGGCTTCAGGGCAGTTCCCTGCAGGGGAGCCGGGGACACGTTGAGGGTGTTGGCTCCAGCAGTCAAGCAAATCGTCTCTACAATGCTGGCTGCAGAGCACTGCCCTACAAAAGGGTACCAGCAACTGGAGGCTGCTTGCTTGATGCGGTGGACAATATGTAGCTCGTCGCATAAGAAGCTAGCCTGCAGCTGACCAGAAGCCACAGGTGCAAGACACATACAGGCTGTTTCTTGTCAGCAACACAACATGCCCTTTGCAATGCACGCAGACAATGCACCACCAGGCCAGGCTGCACTGTACATCATGGGCTGCTTAGGGTGTATACGGTACATCGCTGCAGCTGCAGCTGCACAGGTGCCATGGGAGGTGACCCCTGCCCAGAAAGCAGGCCTCCCACATGCAAGGCCCCAGCTTGGCTGGTAGATAGCATGGGCATTCCTGATGTACTGGGTACATTTTTACCTCGCCTGGCGCAAAAAGCGCCAGGCAGCCCGGCCTGCAATGCAGGCCCCTCACAGGCCTTACCTGGGCAAGCAGTTACACTGGCCACATTGGGGCCAAGCCATGCCTGATGCACAAGGTAAGCATCTCTACCTGGCCAGGCGCCACAGGGGCCACCCCCGGGGATGCAAAGGCCTCCCGCTTGAAGGCGTTGAGCATGAAGTCCGTCAGGCCGTGCTGGCTGGCCACTCGGATCAGGTTGGCATTGGAGATGATGCGGATCTTGCGGCTGGTCAGCTGGCCTGCAGGCAACGCAGGGAGACACCAAGAATCGATCTATCAGGGTGTGGAACGAGGGATGGAGAGAACTCAGCTCATGTGGCAGGTGAGCTGGCCTGCAGGGCACAGACACAAACGGGAGATGAGAGATGCTACGGAAGGCAAAGAGGGCCATGATGATGACTTGAGTGAGCCAGCCTGCAGGGCAATGAGAGTGGTCAGAACATGCCGCTGGAGAAGTGACGTCTTGCCGCTGACCCGCTAGAGCCACATTCTGCCCGACTGCAGCTGAGTCAATACAGCAGAGCTGCTCCCAAGGGATCTGGCCTCGGGCCATGCCCACCTTCATGTGCGCGGGGGAATCGCCGGAACAGGTGCAGGCTGGCGGCCAGCTTGAGGAAGGCGTCGCCCAGCAGCTCCAGCCTCTCATAGCTGTACTGCTCCAGGCAGGCACGGGGGGTGAAGGCCTCCAGCAAGATGCGCCCATCCGGAATCCTGCAGGACAAAGGCAAAGGACGTGGGCACTACTGCAGAGGGGTTGAGATCCTCAGCGTGAGACGCTTCTCTGGGATCCTGCAAGGTCCACTGTCAGCAGGAGGGAGTCATCAGGCGAGGGGGTGGATGCCTCCTGCAGAAATGACTGCGCATGTTATGCACACGCAAGGACAGGGGATAGACATGAGCAGCAGAGGCACAAGGGTTGAGAGGCTCCAGGGGAGGCAGTTTTCATGAGGCTGTCCAGGATCCTGCGGAGTGTACAGGTGTGTGAGGTTTCCCAGGTTGTGGGTGGGCAGCCGGTCACAAGGAAGCCTTCAAGGGCTTCGCAGGGGAAAGCAGCTGCCTGAGCTTGTGCAGAAGCAGAGGGGTGCACATCAAAGCATGGGCGTTGTCCCCCCCCTTGCACTGGCTGACTTAGTCAGGACCCCACACCATGGGAGAAGGCTGCAACACGCCAGTCATGCAGGATACTGCTCAAGCCCACCACTTGGCCAGGTGCTGCTCACGAAGCTCTGCCCCCAGGAGGCGCTGCTGGATTTTGTGCATGGTCAGGGGCAGAACCTTGGACACATGGTAGCCTGACTGGGTCAGCGGGTGCATCAGGCACAGCTGCGGCACCAGGATCAGGGGACCTGCAGGGGACAGTGAGTAGGGTCAGTGCCAGGGCACTCAGGCTTGCACCCTTCTTGCTACGTCAGGCACAGCTGTGGCGTCAGGCTCAGGGGGCCTGCAGAATGGAGCTGGCCGGTTCTGTCCCCAATACAGGGCAGCAAGACGCCTGTGGAGACCTGAGCCACACAACTATCCCTGACCTGCCTGCAACTTAGAGTCAGTGCCTGCACAAGTTGGTCAAGCGGGACCACTGCCAGGCCGGCCTTTCAGCACTGGCTGATCAGCCAGGCTGGCATGCGCAGCAGGCAATCCATCCACGCTGCATGGCAGAGCCTGCCACGGCAACTTGGGGGCATCAAGTGGCCTGCAGGTGCTGTCGGCGTCCTGTGAAGGTCTAGGGTGTGCGCATGTAGAAATGACAGCTGTGCTGGTGTGGCTCTGCACACGCAGACTGCTGCAGCCTCACCTCCTTGGTTGGGCTTCTCCCGGCTAGGCTGCGCATGGCGAGCCTGAATCAGCGGCTGGTTCATGACCAGCCCCTCCAGGCCCCATCTCACGCTGCAGGGCACACCCAGCAAGTGCAGAGGCAGGTGGAAAAGGAGCGGCTGGTCTGGAGCCTGCTGCCTAAGTGTCAATCTTGGCACACGGCAGGCTGAAGCAATGGTGAGGACAGTGTGTGTCTGGTACAGCAGAGCTGAGGTACATCTGGCAAGCTCGCAAGGCCAAGACCCCAACAGACTGGCACCTGGACTGCACACCAGCACAGCACTGTGCGGGGAGGTAATGCGGGAGGGAACAGCTGAAGCCAGACTGCGTGGCCCATGTCAAGCTGCAGGACAAACACTCACAGCCCAAGAGCCCCACCCAAGGCAACCACTAGAAATCAGAGTCAAGCATCTCAGCAAACAACATCTCCCTGTCCCGCCGCTGCCTGCCACACATGTCTCTCAATGCACAGGGTGACAGCGCACCCAAATGAAGGTCTTGCCCACTTCCCTCACAGATAACAATAAGCCAGCACCCACAAGATGGCCACCCAATGATGCAGCACCACTGCAAGGCCTTGCCCGTGAACGCATTGTCCCCTTCACAGCCTGAGCATCCCCTGCCTGGGCTGCCCATCTATCAAAGCTGTAGGAATATCTGCTCCCTTTCCTGCCCCCGCACAATTGCCTGGACGCCCACGCTCACCTGGGGTAGCGTAAGCTGACCATAAGGAGGTCTCTTTCTTGCTCAAGCCTTTGCTGTTCCATCATCCACTCCGTGAGCCTTGCAGCCAGCACCCTACCGAGAGCCACACAAGCTCACCTGTAGTAGCGTGCAAAGGACCAGAGCGAGTTTCCCCGCTTGCATCGCTTGCGACGCCGCTCCTTGGGCTCCCCGCCGCCCTCTGCACTGCGCTTGCCCCCATTCTGCAGCACCTGCTTACACACCGCCGCCTCAGCAGTCGTGGCCTCCAGGTCCCCAGCAAGCTCTGCCATCGCGGGGGCACCTGGCCTCGCTGCAGGACCAGCGGCAGGCGGGCTGTCACAAGTGTTGCAACGCAGCACCGAGAAGGAGGCCGGCGCCATGGCCCAGGGGCCTGCAGCTGCCATGCCTGCGGGGCTGGTGACCAGCCCTGTCCCAGCTGTGGTTGGCAGCCCTGGCTCCTCCTGGATTTCCCCAACTGCGCTTGCAGGTTTGCCTGGGCTGGGGCTGCTGGCAGCAGCAGCAGCCCTGCCGCAGCCGCTCTCAAGCACCCCAGCCCCCTCTGAGGCAGCAGCAGCAGCACCAGCAGCAGCACCAGGAGCAGGGATGGGGTGAGGCAGGGGCTGAGGCTGAGGCGGGGGGGCCGGGGCGAGCTGGTTGTTGCCTGAACTGCCAGGGGTTTCTGAGGCGCCCCGCAGGACTCCCACCTCAGTCACGCTGGGCGTGCCTGCAGCCAGGTGCGCCATTCCAGCAGCTGATGTGGCAGGGCAGGCAGCAGCAGGGCTCTGCGCTGCGCCTGCAGCGCAGCCCGGCTCTGCAGGCATGGCAGGCAGGACTACCTGCATGTGCATGCGGGGGCTGGAGCTGGCGCGGCCTAGCACTGCCTGCATGTGCGTGCTCGTGCAGCCCCCACCATTGGATCCTCACACTGCACCACTGCATCCTCAGGTGGGCTACCCAGTGGTGGGCTGGCTGTGTTGGGCGTGTCTGCCCAGCCTGGCCTGATGGCTTCTTTATCCATGTGGTCATCTGACGTCTTGAGCAGAACGTCCTCAGCTGCTACGGCCCACCCAGGAGGGCTCAGGCAGGGGTGTGGGCTGTCTGGGTCAGCGGTCACAGGCATCAGGGCCAACTGCGAGGCGAGGGATTCCGAATTCTCAGCTGGCTGAGCCCCAGACGAGTGGTGGTCACGAGGGGCCTGAGACTGGGCTAAATCGGCACCAGGTGTGGTGCAGGGCACCGAGGGGGACTGCTGCAATCCAACAGGGCAGCCCTGCGAGATGGCAGGAGTCCCCCCTCCGTGCCCTGCAGGGCAGCTGGGCACGCCAGCAGGCTCTAGGGCCAGCAGGGGCCGCCTGCCGCTCCCCAGCAGCCAGGGCTGGGGGTGAACACTGCGGGCCGAGGCTGACATGCAGGACGGCAGCGGAGGGGTGCGGGGGCTGGGGCTGCTGCTGCTGCCTGGGCCATATGCACCTCCCTCGCGCCCCGATGCTGCAGCCCAATGCAGGCCCTCACCTGGGCTGCCTGGGACTCTGGGCCCCTGTTGCTCCGGCAGCTGCACGGCGTCGTCGACCCAACCTTGGCCGTGGCCATTCTCTGGATCCCAGTCACTTTCAGGGTCTGGACCGTCCTGCGACTGCACGAGTGCAGCCAGGGCTCTGGCTGAGTGCTCCATGACCTGGATCATGGCCTGTGCAGACAACTCTACCGGCAAGTGGGGGTCCACGGCCACCCTGGCGGCAGCCGGCATCTGCTGGGAGATGGGCAGCAATGCTGAGCTGCCGCTCGGGGAGGCGACCTCCCAAGTTGGGGGTGCACCGGCTTCTGCCGTTGCTGCGCTGCGCTTGGCTGCTGCTGCTGATGCTTCTGCAGCAATGCGTTCTGTTGCTGTGGGGGCTGCGGCAGCAGCAGCACCGCTGGCTGCTGCAGGCCCGGCGCAAGACATCTGGCCCGTCGAAAGGGCCCTTGCAGCTGCCTCTGTCAACACCTTGCTCGGCGCAGCACTGCTCCCTGCTGCCTGCTTGGGGACGGGCTGGGGCACAGTGCCTACTCCTGCCCTGCTTGGCTCCTGATGAGCAGGAGCTGCTGCAGCGCCGGCCTCCTTGCCCTGCCCAACAGGCGGGGCAGAGCCTGCATGAAGCCCTGTTGCCTCCTCACCTGAGCTCTGGGCAGGCTGACCTGGCTGCACCAACCCCCCTCTCTTGGTGACAGCACCACTGTTCTGCTGCAGTGGCGACTGCAGCCCAAGCCACTCGGGCAAGCCAGTCAAGCCCTTGCACACCGCAAACAAGTCCTCCTCCTCCCTCTCTGGCGGGCTGCCGGCTGCTGCACTGCCGAGGCCACTGCCACTGCCAGTAGCAACAGCACCAGTGCTGCCCTGCTGGCGACCTTCTGGGTGCTCTGGTAGGCTGCTGACTGTGCCAGGAGCACCATCACCTGTGGCACCCTGCTGCCCAGCCTCCTGCTGGGCACAGGGCAGCTTGGCAGCAGCTGCTGCTGCCACACACTCAGCAGCCCGCAGGGGGGTAGCAATGGTGCTCCCAGATTCCCCTGCAGCTGCCTGCTCGGGCTCCTTCTTCTTAAGGCTGCCTGCGTACAGGGTGGCCTTCTCAGCTGCCTCCCTGATGCTCTGCTGCCCGCCAGGGAAAGTAGACGCAGGGGTGAGGTCATCCCGCACTGACATCAGGTCATGGGGTGCCCAGTTGTAGGTGGTGACTACCAGAGCCACACTGGGGATGGGCTGCTGCTCAGGGTCAAAGGGCTCCTCATCTGCCATGCCTGCCTGTCCATGGTGCTGCTGCTGCGGCGTTGCCTGCCCATCAGCTGTACCCCGCTGCTGCCCGCCTGATGCGACAGCAGCAGGCCTAGTGCTGCCTGCAGCCTCCTGCCCTTGAGGCTGCTGGCCGTTGTCAGAGGTGTCATTGGCGACTCCCTGCTGCTGCTGCCCTGTGGCTGCCTCAGCAGTGCCTTTTGTAGCAGCAGCAGCAGCAGGAGCGCCCTCACGGCTGTCAAAGTCCACCCCTCCCGGCCGGGGTTTGAAGGTAGGGGGCTGCCTCACCGTCTCAGTGAGCACAGTGCCCTCCCCTGCCTCCCCTATCACTTTCTGGAAGCCCTTGCTGGCCTGGCAGATGGCCTGCCAGTCCAGCTTGCGGGCCCCAGCCTCGTCTGGCCTGGGCAGGTCTGGCGGCAGCAGCTCCACCCTGGGCACAAAGGCAGGGGCCAGAGAAGCGAAGAAGCTGGAGCGCAGCTCAGGGGCTGACACCTCCCGCACGTCAGCTGCGGCCTCGCTGCTACGACTGCCAGGGGGCGCCTGCTCCTGCCCTCCCTTGTTGAGGGGCACCATGATGTACCAGCTGCCCTGGGCCTTGGCGGCCCACTGGGCCTGAACCCTTAGGTCTTCTGCCAAGCCGGGATCCTCACTCAGCATGCTTTCTGGCGGCTTCACCAGCAGTTCCTTGGTCACCCTGGGTTTAGGGGCCAGTGGTGCTGTGGCAGGCTTAGCCTGCTCAGGGGCAGCTGTGTCCATGGGCTGGGAGCCTGAGTCATTGGGCTGCTCGCGTGGCTGCTGAGGGTTGTCAGCCTGCTTGGCGGCACTGCCGACAGGGTCGTTGGTAGGCTCAGCTGCAGCGTCAGTGCCGCTGGTAGTCTGCAAGGAGACAGGAAGATGTGTGGCAGTCATTGCAGATTATTATCAAACGCAGTATTCGTGGGGCTCAAGCCAGCTGAGTCCACTGTCAGGCTACACGAGTTCTCAGCTACCATGGGCCAGCTGCGTCCTTACAAGCACACAGGCTCGGGACAGCCTCTCTTTTTAGCCAACATAAAGACCCTTTCTGCCAGCGCCAACATACAAGGCAGCCAGAGTAATTAGATTGCAAGCCAGCAGACCTGGCCTTCTGCACGCCTCGTGCTGCAGGGAAATCCTCAATGCAACTGAGCTCCCTCAGGGCTGCTAAAGACCTGACGAACAATGCTCAGTGCAGACGGCAGTCCCTGGCATGGGATGGTCCATGCTGTGATGCTCCATGCCTGTCAAGCAGTGTCTGTGGAAGGCTGCGCCTCACTTAGTATGCTGTGTGCCGACCTGAGCTTACCTAGCCACTGCTTAGAACAGGCATCTCTCGTAGCCCAAGTGTGGAGTCCGTCATGAGCATGAAAACGACAATAAAAGGTGCCCTCAACAGCCCACATCAAGCGCAGCCTCTTGCTTCCTCTTTTGCACACCCCCAGAAGAACCTGCTCATGCTCTCACTCCTCCATTCTACCCTGGTAAGAATGGAGTGCCTTCCTAAGCAGTGCAGCCTGAAACGGCTGGCTCCGGGATCTGTGCTTGGCCCTAAGGGGACAGGAAAGGCGATGTTCAAGAGGTGCTCACCCTGTACAGCCCACCTTATTAAACCGTGGCCTATCTTCTGTGCTCAATCAGGTCTGACAAGCCCTGCCTGAGCCTGCCTGAGCCTACCTGAGCCTTCTCAGCCTTTGCCATCTGCGCCAGGACCTTGTGCTGCTGGTGGGGCATGTCCAGGGCAGCCGCCATGCCCTCACCCCACTCCTGGTGCTTATGGTGGGTCAGCAGCAGGACCTCGTGGTAGCGCTGCAGCAGGCAGCCACAGCAACTCAGCAGCAAAACCTTGTGGTAGCGCTGCAGCAGGCAGCCACAGCAGGGCATCAAAGAACACAACCTATTTGGCATCAGTGAGCTCATGGCACGCAGCAGCAGCACACAGTAATGCCACAGCAGCAAGTTTGAGGTACAGAGCCAACACACCAGGCTGCACGCAGTGTTACAGTTGCATGTCTTCCGTCCAAGCTGTCTGAACAGCCTCCAATCTGCTGCAAGCATCAGTCTGTGTGCTGAGCACCTTACTATCCAATTCAATCCAGTCACCAAGTTGCTTGTGTGTTGCCTTGCTGACTCAGCACTTCATGGATGTAAGAAGTTCGAGAGCTCACCTGCATGAGCTTCAGCTGCTCCTGAGTGACCTCCACCCTGCCCCGCGCCTCCACTTGCACCTGCACCTGGTCATTGCTGTACGGGATGGGCAGGTGCAGCTCCTGCTGAGTGGCCATGATGCCCAGGGGCAGCTCTCGCAGGGTCAGCACGCCATACTGCTGCTGCAGCACATTTCGGGCCTCGCAACCAAACCTGCACATGACAACATGGAGAGATGTATTTAGCAGCTGCATGCCAAGCTTTGCAGCACACTGTACGCCTTTTGCTCAAGGCCAGCACATAGCAGCAAGGAGAGCGGTCACATTGAAACAGCAATGCACTGCAGAGTAGTCACTGCACAGGCAGGACCCTGGGGATCCTCAAGCACAATGAGCAGCCGACCTCAGCCAGGACTCCCTTTCCCCAGCACGCCAGGCCGCCCCCCCACTTTGACCTCAACACGACACCTAGCCTGCCACATGCCGAGACACAAGGGCTGCCAGGCACCGCATCCTCTGCCCTGCAGCTGGCTTTCATTGGTGAAACTTTCCCTCTGTGGTCAAGAACCCAATCACCCAGGGGTGTACTCCTCATTGTTCACATTGGTCATCGCACCTCCCCTGAGGCCTCTGCCTGCACCAATGATCACTCACAAGTGCTCACCCTGGGATCATGCCATCATCATCCGCTACATTAGTAAGAGCAGCCAGGCACTCATCATCAGTGTCGACCTCCATTTCCTCTACCTCCCCTGCCTGCTGGGCCGCCTGCTCCTCATCTGTCAAGACGTGCCCAAAGGCCAGGGCTGCCCCCGCGACAGCACGCTTGCGGCGGATCTTGACCGCAAGGGTCAGCACGATGGCGTACAGATGCAGGCGCACCACCGGCCTGCAGAGGGCAGAGATGCACAGCTGGACAGATCACAGAGGGCTGCCGTCCTGCTGAGATAGCTTTCCCGGTGCTGTACCATGGCTTAAAAAGTCAGATGGCATACAAGGTAGAGGTCATGACCAGCCTGCAGGTCAGGGGTGCAGCACAGTTGTAGAGAGTTGAGGAGGCTGTGCGAGGCTGCTGCCCTGCTGACACTGCTTCCCCAGGCAGCACAATGGCTCCCAGAGGGCCTTCAGCGGCCTGCAGGGCACCAGGGCAGCTGTGTTTGGGCCTTCATCTGGGGTGGTTCTGACACAGGCGCTTGTGCAGCCATGCGGCCTCAAGTGCATGACAGGCCTGTAGCGCTCTAGGGCACACAAGCCTGAAAGTCCACTTCTAGCTGAGTGCACCCTGCTGATGCATCTGCCATGACTGCAGGGGTGAGCGCCGCTTGAGGCACACCACCAGCCCACAGCAGAGGGGCCACACAGGAGCAGGGCTTGGTATGGAATGCCGCCCAAGATAACTCACGCAGGGACAGGAACACTGCACCTCTGGCCTGCAGTCCAAGCTGGAAGACAATGAGGCAAGTCACAATCTGAGTGCCACGCTGAGCAGGACAGCAGCAGGGACAAGCACAGCGATGCTGGCTCGTGCACATGCACTACGGCAGCCTTGCGCTAAACATGCCCAGCCACTCAATCTTCGTCAAGTCCTGCCAGTCTCATGTCAAGCTGAAACATGGCCGGCCGTGCAGCAATACAGAGCGGCTGCACTGTTGGTAACCCCAGCACCGTCCGCCAGGCGCAGTGCAGAGCCCAGTCGTCCAACAGCCCACGCACTGCTGCCTCTCCTGGCCCGTCACAGCACTGCAGCACCTCCACACCCAGGCACTCACTCATTGAGGTGCCTGGCCAGCTTCTCGTCCAGCCTCAGCAGCGTGGGCGCCCGCGCAGAGACAGGCAGGAGGTGCTTGGCCTGCTCCACCACCAAGTCATCCTCCAGCTCATCTTCATCCCCAGCGTCCACCTCGGGGAGCAAGTGGTCGCTCAGGGCGCCGGCCTGCAGGCAGCATTGGAGTAGCTTAGCAGATGGAGCACACCAGCGCCATGATGAGGGGGCTCGCTGCCCGGCATGCGTCTTCGTGACACTTCAGGACAACAACTGCAGGGTGTCCAGGGTCAGGCTACTTCAGACTCAGCTTCCACCCTGGGCACCATCTGGTGGCTCAGGGGCCCTCCTGCGGGCAGCATCAAAGAACCTAGACTTCTGAGGCCACCAACCCTGCAGTGAGGAAGGCCGCTGCCGGGCAGGCAACTGGCTGGCCACCGCAGGACCCCACCTGCAAACATGGCACAAAGGGTCAGGTTGACCTAGACTCAACCTTCCCACGGGCGGCAGATGGTCACTCAGGGCGGCAGCCTGCAGGGCACAACATGTTAGACATGTTGAGCCTGGCGCGAGCGGGCAGGGCCCAGCAGTGCCTCCACTGCAGGACCCTGTCTGCATGCAGGGGCAAGATCTGGGCCGACATATACTCGAGCTCCACCACGGGCAGACCTGGGGGTCAGGGTGGACAGCTCTGCTTTTTTTGAGGCAGCAGATGATTTCTCGGGGTGCCTGCCTGCAGTCAGCAGGCAAGCAAACAGCATGCTGCCATGCCTGAGCCAGAACAGAGCTTGGCCTGCCGTGCCTAGAAGGAGCAGGTGTTACAAGAGGCCCGGTGGCACAGATGGCTTGCAGTGTGATGCATCAGACCCATACCTTGAGAGCCCCCAGTCTCCCAGGCAGGCCCTTAGAACGCCAATCATCAGCGGCCTGCTGTCCATGTTAGGCAAGTGGGTGCTTTCTGCGTGGCAGGAAGCGCCCCTATGGCAACAGGCCCACAGCAAGCCTCCTGTCAGCAGGCATTGCACCCCATGCAGCAGAGACATGCAGCCCACCTGGTGCAGCAGGGCGCAGGCCTCCAGGGCAGCGGAAGCCACTGCCAGGGAGCGAGTGCGCTGGGGCAGCCCCACGGCCAGGCGCACAGGGCAGTTGTTGGGCAGCACGGCCACAGACACCAGCAGGGGCTCCCCTGTGAAGCGGTCCTCAGTGCCAGGGATGCTGCGCGTACTGAAGCGGGGCCTTGGCATCGTGTACCTTTAGGGCAGCACTGCTGCTGAGCAAAGCAAATGTGTTGTGGCATGCATGCCTCAGCAACATGAACCTCAACACTTGGGTCTGGACCCTCTAGTTGCAGGCTAGGGTGTGCGGCCGCTACGGCACCATCAAAGCAGGGACAGGCTGGTCAGGCTAGTTATAATATGTCTGCTGCTTGACATGAGCAGCAAGTCACAACTATTCTGGCTGCAGATGAATGTTGTCCCATGACATGCCAGAGCCCGATGTGTGCTGGGGCATGTTGCGCAGCATTGACAGTACCTGGGCGCCATTCTGGCCTGGGAGGCCCGACGACTGCGCGTGGTACTCGGGTCCACTGCTCACCTGTCAAAGGGCAGCTTCTGGCAGAACATGAAGAGCAGCTGCCGGGAGCTGTCCAAGTTCACACTGGCCCCAGTGGCCTGGACACAGTACTCCTGCACCCCACGAGCGGGTGCCAACACCGCAGCCTGCTGCTTGTCAAAGCCTTGTAGGGCGTCATCACCATTCTGGCTGCGGTTCATGTCAGCCTGCTGTTTAGCATGGAACTGGATCTTGGCCTCATAGCTGCAACAGGGGACAAGAGACTTCAGGTGTGCAGGGTCCCATGCATTGTGCGGTCATCCATGCCAGCCTCAGTTCCGGTTGTGGCCGCAGACCTGCTGACCCTGAATGATGCTGCTTGGTGCTGATGCACTGATCTGGAAACAGCCTCATGTCTCAGCAGGCAAGAAGCCCACTTCACGCAAGCAGGTGAAAGGCCTCTGGCTGCACACAATCTCGGAGTGCTGCTCAGGGCTGCCGACTTCTTGAACCAGTGCAAGCTACATGCCAAGGAGCAGCATCACCTGAGGTCTTCTGCTTGGCATGATCACAACCCAGCTCAGTAAGCACCACCAGGCTTGGGCACCGGTCCATACGGGTGCTCACCTGGCGACCTGATTGAGCATATCACTGTGCTCCATATTGCCCTTCTCAACCAAAACCAGGTAGTGCGAGTTGACAGCCCGTGCACGTCCCCTGCAGTCAGGGCAAGAGGGGTCAGTTGTAGGCCACAGATGCTCGTTGCAGGTCAGCTGCCTACTAGCTGCCTGTTGTCATACAAAACTTGCAGGTGGGCCAGGACAAGCTGTGACAGCAAGAACATCGGTTCACAGCTGTCAAACTACAGCTGACTGTGACTTTTTGTCTGAATGCTTGACAGCAGCACATGGCTGGTGAAGCTGGCTAGGGTGCAGTCTGAGTGCAGATGTTGACCATGCTCTGTCATGAAATTTCTCAACAAAGGGGGGGGGTCTGCAGTGCCAGTCGCAGATGCTCCTGTGACCCTGCAGCTCTGGCATAAGCAGCACACAATCCTGAGCAAGGCGTCCCCCTTCAGCCTGGACCGCATCCAGGCCAGGAATGAGAGGACAGACTTCCACAGGGCAATCAGGAATGCTGCACCATGTATCTCTGGTATACACCTCACATATTGCATTAGGGCAACTGCACTTTACCTGGACTGTACAAAGGCAAGGGAGGTATGTGGCAGGTCAAAACGCGCCACCAGCTGGCACTGCTTGATGTCCAGCCCCTCCTCTGCCACAGCTGTGGACACCAGGCAATTGAGCTCCCCCGCCCGCAGCTTAGCAATCATGTCGGTCTGCTTCTGTAGACATTGGGGAGCAGCAGGTCAGGAACGGCTGGAAGTTCACTGTAAAGCCCAGGCACAAAGTTTCCTCTGTTGGCTTCTGCAGCAAAGCGCAAGGCCAGCTTAACGGCTGCTGACGGAGCGAAGGCCAGGCCAGGCCCAACAGTCGTGTCCTGCACCAAGCCAATGAGTTCACTCCTGCAGTGCAGGTTGCCAGGAACGGCTGAGCAACGCTGAGGGCACCAACACAGGCTAACTTCTCCACATGGCCTTTCAGGAAGTCCGACATTTGTCCACCTGCAATGAACCTTGTGCAGGACAGAACCTCATGCAATAGCAGCATCCCACGGTGCATCAATGCAATGGGTGCTGCCCTGGCTTGGGTTGTGTCCATGGATCAAACTCAGAGTGGGAAAATCAGCCTCCCAATGGGCTCAGCTAGATAACACTTGTGAGAGCACACGAGTCTGCCAGGTACCAGTGCAGGCCACCTCAATGTTGGCCTGCACTGCTGCAACCTCTCACACCAGCAGTCTGAGCAGCTTGTGCCATGGAGCAGGCTGGACTTTGCTGCGTCTTGTCACTGGCTGAATCAGTGATGCATGTCCTGCAGGTGGGATTGCCACAGGAGCCCACGAGCTCTGAGCTGGGCTGGCAGACTTATCTCAATGGCAATGCTGCCATACTCGTAACATTTGGTGCTCCATCAAACGTTGCTACAGTGCGCCTGCAGTGGATGCAGCATTGGAGTCACGGCCCTTGCAGTGGGAGCCTGGATGTCGCTATGATTATGTAAACATCTACCATGCAGCCTGCAGGGGAACCTAGAAAGCCTTGAGTTCACATGCAGCCGTCTGCAGCAGTCCATGAAAGGCAGCTTTGCAATGCCAGCGACTGGCCTACAATCAACTGCCCACCACCGGCAGCCCACAAAATGAGACGGCATGCCATGCCCCCAGATGTCTTACCTCGCCCGCAACAGTTGGCGCTCTCCTCCACAAGGCAGTCAAAGGACACGTTCTCCAAGATCGATTCAACGAAATCAGCGTGAAGTCAGGCCCAAGCACTGTGTCTTACCTTGCCCATGACAAATGGGTCCCTGCAGGACTGGCAGTCCATAAAGCAACAGCACTCAGGCAAGCCTCCGAGTCCCACCTTGCCCGTGACAGAGCCCGCAGCCACCGGCCCCCCATAGCCCATAAGGCCGTCCACCTTCAGAAACTTGAGGCTGGGCATGCTCTGCAGCAGCGTCTTCAGCGCCAGCACTGTCAGCTTGCGCGTGGCAAAGATGATGCTGGACCAGTTGCTCATCATGGTAGCTGCCACCTGCAGGGGTATGGGAGTCGTTATAGGTTGAGGCCGTCAGAGGGGCAAACCAGTTGCAGCGTGGCAGTGTGAGCCATGACTGGTGGTGTGCTTGCGCGCTTGAGCCGGCATGGGAGCGCTCATCAAGGTGGCTGTTGATGGCAGGCACAGCCAGGCAAGTGCAGGGCTTGACGCCACTTGCAGAGCATGCCAGGAAAGGGCTGGCAGTGAGTTGGTCACAGCAGGGTGGATGAAGCCGTGCTAACCAACAAAGAGTTTGAGGTGAGGCTGGCCTAGATAAAGCCCAGGGCCACTGTCAGCAGATGGCACCCCTGAAGCGTAATGACCGTCGTCGCTCAATGCATGTCGAGACCTTGCGCAGCAATCACTTGAGTGCAGACATAGCTGTCGTCTCCAGCAGCAGCATTTTCAGGCACTTCATCAATGTTCCGCAGCATAGCCAGCCCAGCACCTGTTCTGGACAGCAGCATCTCCAGACATCACACAGCCGTGACGCCAGCACCCTCTGAACTTGCGACTCTGCAGCTCTTGAACAAACGATTTGCAGTGCACATGAGCTCCACAGTCGCAGGGGCATCTCCAGATACAAGCCTGCCCTGGCACCAGCACCCCTCTGACCTTGCGGCTCAGCAGCTCCTGCACCAACAGCTGCATTTTGCCGGACAGCAGCACCGGCCGCGTGTTGGAGTGAGCGCCAGTGTCGGACACCGTGAAGGCCTCGACCCCCGCCTGTGCTGCGATGGCCTCTGGCGACCCCTTAGGGTGTCCCGCTGAGGCCTCCAGAAAGGCAGGAGGCACCGCCTGCAGGGCCTGCTGCACAATGCCCCGCAGCTGAGCCTTGGGGTTGCTGCTGGAGGAGTTGCCTATCTTCACTGTCTCTGCAGGGGCAGGGGGGACAATGTGCCACCGGCAGTACACCATGGTCCGCAGCAGAGCCCTCTGCCGGCCAACATTTGCCAATCTGTCACCCTGTGTGCAGTGTCCGGCATGGAGAGCAGGGCTAGCATCAGCGTGCTGGAACGTTGCAGCAGAGACCTTGTTGCCTGACCTTTGCTGCACTGTGGGGAGCGGGTGAGTGTTAACGCTCTGAAACAAGCTGGCAGCTGTGCTGATCAAACTGCACTGTTTCTGTAGGGCTAGGTAAGCCTGAGGTGTGGCACCAACGTAAGCCTGGGGTGTGGCACCAATATAAGCCTGAGGTGTGGCGCCAATGCCGTGGGTCAAGAGGTCGCGACACAAAGGAGCCCGTCATCAGTCAAAGGCAGGAGGTGGCTAACCCACTGGCCTTTGAAGGTAAGCATGCTGCTAGTGATGGATCAAAGTCAAAGTCAATGGATTGGCCTGTAGTCGACAGTAACCACCCAGTAAGGCGATTGCAAGTGATGCAAAGACTGAACCCTTGATCCTCTGCCGCCGGCTCTGAACAAAGGCAGGACAGCTCTGCACAGCACATGCAGCGTGTAGATGGCTGCCTCACCCGCAGCAAGCCTCATGTGGACCTCTGCAGGGACAGGCAGCAGCTGCATGAGCAGCAGTGCTGCGCCCTTCCAGGCAGCGTTGATGGCCACAGCCTCCTTGGCTGCCCCCAGGCTCTTGGCCCTAGCTGCCTGCAGCACAGCAGCTTCGGCCTCTGACAGCCCACCTCGGGCCTTTGCCTCTGCAGGCAGGAAGCCATCAGGTCAGTAAGGCTGCAGCTCATTGCTCAAGAGACTGATAGTGAGCAGGACAAGATTCAGGCTGCGCTAGCTTCATGCATCAGCCGCAAGCAGTGCCACACAGCAAGTGCGGGCACGGGAGATGCTGCATGCAGGAGCCAACAGGCCTAAGGGCATGCAAGCTGTTGTGGTTAACGCCTTGACAGAGCCTGGGAGCCCACCTGAGGCCGCCTGGACCACCATGTTCATGTGTTCCCATGTGATGCTGACTGGCTGGGGCTGCAAGATGTGCATGAGGGCCACAGCTGCGCACCAGGGGCCCAAGTCCTGCACATGCCAGCACCATCTTAGCAGCACCTCAAGCATGTCCCCTGGCACCAGCCACACATTGAAGATGAAGAAGGCAACAATCTGCCCAGGCAGAAGCAGCCAAGAGCAGGTGTCCCAATCTCATTCCGCAGGCGTGCAGTGCTGCCGCGGGCCGCTTACGTCCTGACTAAATGCTGGCACACCACTGGGCACGATCAATAGATGCAAAGCAGCACCTTGCCAGAGATGAGTTCTGGCTGCAATCAGCAAGCTGCTACGACCTCAACAGCAGAGCTTTGCTTTGTTTCTCCTCAGGACAAGAAGTGATGCTGCACCGTCAGGTATCCACCCATTGGCATGGGGTGGCAGCCCCAGCAGTACGTCCCAGCCACTCCCAGGTCAAGTAAGCCTACCAGATGTTGCTTTGAACCCCACAAAGATGCCCAACTACCATGTCTAGGAACCCCTCATCCCAAGGCATCAAGTCACAAACACAGTAATGGGCGTGCAATGGTGCCTGTCTGGTCGGGGACTGCCCAAACATGGCTTTCATATTGCCCTTGCAAGTCTCTATCTCAGGAGCTGCTTGCCTTGCCCACTGCAGGTCTGCTCCGGTGCTCACTGCCAGTCAACACCAGATCACTAACCAGCAGTGCCTGGACCATGCTCCTTGACGCCTCGCGCCAATGCACTTCAAGACACTTCTAACCAGCATCAAGAAGGAATCCAACATTCGACTGAAGCTGTCCTCTTTGCTGAGCACTTGCGTCTTGCACTGCTCAGCAGCAGCAAGGGCCTGGCAGATGCTGCTTGCACTGGCCCACAGGGCCATGTGCTTGGGGTCCCAGTCGGCCGACGAGGAAGCCTTTGCTTCCTCGGCTGTCTACTAGGAAACTCAAGCAGGGCAGGCCCTGTGGCAGTGGGCACTTGATCAGTGCACGCAATCACTGCCCTAGCACAGGAAGACCCCCAGCACCCGTTCCGTTTTGCAGACATCCAACAGTACCTCCAGAATCTCCTTCAGGCCCAGGAGGTGGCGTTTGCACTGCCCGCTGGCAGTGTGCACCTTTTCATCGTCCAGCACCAATCCCTGCAGCAGTGCACCATCTCTCAAACATGATTGGGAGGCCACAGCGGCACGAAGTCCAGGTCTGCACTGTATGTCACAAGACCAGCCTCTGAGCAGTGCTCTGCGGTGGAGTCTCAGTCACAAATCGTGGCTACTGTTAGGAGGCCTCGGCAGCACCACGACAATCAGCCTGCAGCCAGTTGTCAGCAATGCCAGGGGCTCTGTGAAATCTGTTGCTACGGCGGTGCTGAGCACGCTTGCAGGGCAGCCCGGCAATTTTTAGCCTGCAGCTGCAGCTTATCTGTGCAGCGTGAGCTTTAATAGGTGCCTCAAATCCCTGGCAGCTGCATCACAGCCTCTGCCGTGTGCAGAGCTGCTTTGTGCCACCAGCTGCAGCACAGACTCACAGGTAAGCCACGAAGAACTGTTTACATGACTAAGGCAGCAAACCTCACCTGCAGAGTGAGCTGCATGGGAAACCCCAAGTTCCTGGCAGCCGCAACCACAGCTTTGCTGTGAGCCCCTGTCTTGTGGGAGCTGTCGTTCTGCCTACTCCCATTGTGCTCGTGGCCGCCATGCTCAGTGTGCGGGCGCCCCCAGGTCTCGCTGCACTGGTGCATCTGCTCCTGCTGGCGTGCGATCAGCACCTTCTGCAAGAACTGCTGGCGCACATCCAGGATGGACAGCTGGGTGCCCATCAGGTCCAGCCAGCCTGCAGGGCAACAGGGATGCAAGCTGCTGTCACATGGGTGCCCAAGACCTCTGCAGCAACATCCAGGAAGAGATGTTGGGTGCACATTCGCTCCAGGCAGCCTGTCCAGAAAGCAGGTCACGGGTGCAAGATGGATGAGTGTGTTGTTAAGCCAGAGCTTGGTGCGCAAGGTGTCCAGACGGCGCGTCCCAAGGGCACCAAGGGAGGAAGATGGTGAAACTTACAGGATCTCAGTGGGCTCTGCGCAGCTGCTATGGAGCCACAAGGTACAGACATCAGTTGAAGTCGAGCAGAGATGAGCCTGCACTGCAAGCTATGGCATTCCGCCTCCACCATTTTCAACGTGCCCAAATTGTCTAGACGTGCTGCAGGTGGGCAGAAAGTGCTCACCAATGGACTCTTCCAGCAGGCCAGCTCGCACAGTGCGGACGTAGTCACACTTGACCAGCTTGGGCATGGGGGCAGCGCCCTCCACCTCATCCCTGCGGAAGACTGTGATGATCTGCAGGCACAGCACGTCGCACCTTAGACAGCAGACACAATTGATAGCACACAACTGCCAGCATCTCTGGCTGTTGCCTGAGGGTCAGGCTCTGCTGTGAAGAGAACAGTCCTGGCCAGCGCGTCTGGAGGGCTCACACCATGCGCTGGCCAATTGCTGCCTCGAAGAAGACTTGTGTGCCACGGTGTAAGCCTGCGTGCAATCAGCATCCAGGCCAGCCCACCTGTGTTTTCAGCCAGAGCACACAGTACCAGGAAGCAATGAGCATGGCAAACAGGTCAACAGCCACAATGCTGTCAAGAGAATCCGGCTCTGGCGTGCAGGCCTTTCCCCTGCTGCCTCATGATGAAACCCATTTGCTGTGATGCAAGTCTGTGCTGGGGCTGTGCAAGCAGGCCAATATGCATCAAGCTGGCGCTGCATTGGTTTGTTCCAAAACTGCGTACTCACAATGCTCCGTTTGCCATGAGGCCAACCTGGGCTGCAGACCAACCCACCTCGGCATCCAGGTTGCCCTCCAGCTGCTTCACTGCCTGGGCCATCTTGGTGGTAGAGTCCTGGGCATTCATGTTGACGGGGGAGGCAGTCATGCCAAAGACATGGGGCACCTGACCCTGCAGGGTGGGCATATGCGCTGAAGTTGCAGATGCAGTAGTGTTTGGGCTAGGTAAGCTGGGGACCGGGCAGGACTGTGCTGTGGGCTGGCCAATGTAACATAACACCACTGTCTGGTGTTTCAGATGCAGCAGGCTACGCAGCCACTTAAGCAGCAGGTCATGGCCAATGACGCAGCATTCGTGTGCAAATGGTCGCTGGCTGCATGTTGCATGTCCGGCTGCATTGCCAACACAACTACAGGCTGCACCAGAGTGGCATTCAAAATGCACTGCAGCCACACATCAAGCACTCAGCCTTGTGGAAGGCGGACACTTGCTGCAAGCACTGTGCGCTTGGATAGTGACCCGTCTCATGCACAGCCGTCCAGCGCTGAACAGGCCAGGCAGTCCCTCGTGTTGACTTCTGCTGGAAGCACCACTTTCAAGTGATGAAATCAGTATGGTGAAGCAATTAGGGCTTACCCTGGCCTGGTTTGCTGGGTGGTAAAACTCCTGCATGATGAGGTTAGAGGGGTCCTTCTTAGTGACACGGTGGCACTCGTCAAAGATGAGGAGGTTCATGTCCGAAATCTGCAGAACTGGTCTTGAGGGATCAGTGTAAAGATCCAGAGCAATTCAGATGCACCCATAAGCCTATTTCTGCACGGCAGCCATTTGATGGAGCCCAGCAGCATACTTCTAAGCTGCAGGAGTATAGAGCTTCAGTGCTGGGGGTGCTGCAGGGAATGGAGTATGGTGCAGGGCCTGACGATGTTGGACATCTGCAGTAGCCTTACAGGGTGTGGTACTGCAAGCTGGGAGGGCAGCAACTCACGAAAAGGCAGTGCTCCAATCAGTTGCTTGTGGGTTGCTTGCTGGAGCCAGCCCCCATTGGCCCACATGCTGCAGAGCCAACAAATGATAAAGCCCATGTGTAGTGTTGCTGTGCCCCTGAACATGCTGCCTTACAACAGCAGATTTCGTAAGCAAAGTGGCACACGGGCCAGGATTATGTACGGGCAGCCAGCCTCAACTGCAACATGACAGCGTGAGAGACAGCATGGCTCACCGTGATGAAGGCGTGCCTGAGGATGTTGAGCAGAACCTGGGGGGTCATGACCCACACATCGTTGCTTTCAAACTCGCGCTGCCAGCGCACAATGTCCCAGAGGTCTGCACCGATGTCCCCACTGTACTGGGACACCCGCAGGGCTGTGTGAGCTCGCAGCACGTTGGCTTGCTGCAGCAGGGGAAGGCAGGGGTTAAACAGGCATCGCTGCGTTGCTCATGGAGGCCAGACCATATCGCGCTGAACTGTGATACCTGCCAGGCCAGCTTACTCAAAGCTCATGGGGTTGCTGCAGCTGCAGCAGCAGGAGATTTGTGGGCTGTCATCATATTGCAATTGATGTTTGGGGTTGCTGCAGTGCAGAGACACGGGTCATCGTGGCAAGCTCGCCGCCCAAGGAGCTGCAGAGAGACAGATGCAAGCGTGTGCTGACCCAGTGATGTGAGAGATTGGGGTGCAACTGCAGATGCAGCATGTATATGGGAGGGGCAGCAGCAGCTTATTAGTGCCATCTCATTGGTGTGCAGCAAGCATTGCAGAGGCTGAGAACCCAGCTGTATGCTGTCAAAGGTGGCATGGCAGCTGCACTGCTATCAGGTCGGTCCTTCAAGTGGGCTGTTATAGAAGACTCACAGCCCACAATCTCAGCTGACCTGCTGCAGCTGTACAGGGCACCCTTAAGTACCTTAAGAAAACAGGGACAGAGCAGTACCAGCACACTGCTTATGACAGACCCACCTGCTGCACCAGCACCACTTTGGGCGCCAGGAACACCGACACTTTCTTCTTGCCATCCTGCCTGAGGGAGCCTGACTTGTCCTTGATCAGCAGCACCGCGACCAGCGTCTTCCCTGAGCCTGCAGGCTTGGCAGACAAAGCTGGACAAGGTACGTGGAGGCGCCGCCTGCTGATGCAGCAAGCTGAGGCACAGGCTTGATGAGCCGGCCAGGCATAACGAGGCCAGCGCTGCAGACTGCTACATGGGCATGCTGCCAGCTCGAGGCGCTTTCTAGGGATCTGCCTCGGCGATGCTATGCATGGTAGTATACCCGATGGTGCCTGAAAGTGGCATGCTGGTGCCAATTTGAGGTTCTGTGCTATTTGCTGTTGTCTCATTGGCATGCAGCGCCAAACCAACTGCCGCTAGGTGGTTGCAGTCCTCTCACCTGTGTCAAGGTACGCGATCACCTGCAGCAGCAAGAGCCACAGTGTCAGCATGATGGTGCAGCACTAATCAAGCAGGAGGCAGCAGAAGAGGGCGTACATTCCGCTTCCGAGCTGCCTCAAACAAGTCTTGCTGATACTGCCGAGGCTGCAATGCCTGTGTGCCAGGCTTGGCAGCAGTCCCAGCCGATCCCATGCTGGTCGGACCTGCACTGAGAAATGCACCTCCTCGGAGGGAACCCAACCTAAGCGAATGCTAAACGCAGCTAGCCATGCTGTGTCCATCAAGCCTTCCCGTGGCCAGATCCAATGTGGGCTATCTCAGGCCTGCCTTTCTGCAGGGAAGAAAACGGCCCAGGCCAGTCGAGGCCACAGCCACACCTTCTGGCAATGGGAGCTCTGCACCCGCAAGTACGCCTTGATCACCGGCATGGTATGCTCCTTTTTTCCTCTCAAATCAGAGCTGGGAGGCTTTTGTGCAGGTATCCTCACAGCTCCCATCACCCCTAACACCTCAGTCACAACTCCCATAGCGGCCAGCCCCGCCAGGCAGCTGCCTGAGCTCAGCTCAGCATCAGCTGAAGGTTCAGAGGGACAGCCTGGGCCTGATGCCTCTCACGCCAAGCGTGAACTCCAGTTTGCAGTTGCTGGCACATTCAGAGGAGGCACAGCCAGCTCAGCCCAGAGAGGTGCGCAACAGTCTGAAATCTCGCAGGCTGTTCTCCCTACACTGCCAGTCGTCCAGGCCATCTTGTCCATCTGGCAGGCCCCGACAAATGCCTTGTCATGCCTTTGCAGGTGCCATTGAGGAGGCCCAGGTGATACTCCTGGCAGCTGCCGAGGTCGTGGGGGATTCATTGTCCTTGCAAACCCATTACCCATGGTGGCTTGGCCTAGCCGCAGACCTGTCAACCCCTTGCAGGTGGCGCTGGAGGCATTCTGTGATGAAGTTGATTTCCAGAAGTTGGAGGGCTTGTGGCGCTTGATCTACACCACTGCCCTTGACGTGGTGCGTAGAAGTCCAATTAGACCTGTGTGCACTGCCATTTGACGCGGCTGCTGAGGCAGCTGAGCAGCTTGAGCTGGGCCTTGGCGGTGGTCGCTGCTGTCTGAAATCCCTGCAGCTACAGTGAGCACTTGAGGCCTGGGCTGGCGCAGCCCCTGCACTGCATGAGAGTCATAGCAGCCTCAGGCCATGTGGCACAACATTGCTGGCCCTGCAGGTGCCTCTTGTGCGAGCACCCAGCATTCCCTTCCCGTTGCCAGTCCAGATCGGGAACATCTATCAGCAGTTCAGCTCCCCAGAGGTGGGCGAGGTGCGCAACATCATCAAACTCAGCGTCCCCCTGCTGCTGGAGCCAGGTGGGCCCAGTGCTTCCCAGCACACTATCTCACGTGCATCTGGTTCTGACCTGTATTGCAGCCCATGCAGCTGGTTATACTGGACACTCTCATGTTGGCGCCAGAGTTCAGGTTGGAGGTGACAAAACCTGGTATCACGATAGCCGCAGAATGGCAAAGCAGACTGCAGCTGCCAACATGCGCCAGCAGCCAAGCAGAGGATGCCAGCCATGTACATGATTGGAAGCCCAGGACAAGACGGGGCGGCTGGGCTGGTGCAGGCAGACGATGATGGCTCTTGTTTGTGGGTAGGAGCAGGGAGATGCAATGAGGCATGTGATGCTGTGTGGCCTGGACTGCAGGTGATAATCAAGCCAACTTCAGAGTGGCGGGGTTATCAGTTGTGATGAGCTGACATGCTGATCACTGTGCTGTCTTGCCTGTAGGTGATGCTGGAGCCACCTTCAGGGTGGAGGCACGGTACAGCATCGAGAGTCCTCGCCGCATCGCTCTGCGCTTCCAGGCGGGCGGCATCAGCAACGTGAACATCAGCAGCTTCACCGAGACCCTGATCGCGCCCGCACTGGTCGGACGAAACTTCATCTCGCATCAACTTCTGCTGGCCCTGCAAGAGGTGAGGCTTCTGGACCTCCTGGGTTTGTGTCTTGCGACACCTCATGTTGCCAGGGACTGCAGAGCGTCGGAGGTGGCAAGTCGGGGCAAATTGCAGCTGTCCCTGCCAGGGTGTAGCCGTGTAATTTTCTGGAGGCTGTGCATACCCCTGCAGACCCTGGAGCCTGTGTCTAAATGCCGGGCTACGATGTGACGTGCCTGCCTGAAGTTCCTGTCAGGTGCACAGCTTGCCCTGCAGCGCAGTTTGTGGGTGACTTTATTTTGTGTCACCTGCAGTTGAACATCAGGATACCCCTGCCCACCGCCAGCAACCTCAGGCAGGGCACTGCAGTGGGACAATTTCTCCTTTCATACCTCGACGATGACATGCTCATCGGCCGCGCAGAGAATGGGACCTTCATCTTTGAGAGGGGGAGCTAATGTCTTAATGCAGCATGTTCTTCAATGGTTGTGGGGGTTCCAGTGTAACATTATCAGCGTGACAGGGCTGAGCAGACAGCAATGCAGAGCCTTACAAAAGCTTTTTTGATTAGTGTGTAGCCAGACAATGGGCCTGGCAGCTGCACCGGTAATGATACAATTACCCTGCCTGTCGGGTAGTGCACAGAGTCAGTCTTCAACCAAGGCCATTCCATGGATGCCGCCCAACACCACCTGCTTGACGCCTGTCAAGCCTGGGACCAGCTCAGGCTGGTCGGCCCCCATGCAGCTCCAGCTGGCAGAGTTCTCATCCTGCAGCATGTCTGGGCTGGCGCTGTCGCTGCCGCTGTGATGGTGCCACAGCGCTTTGGCATGCTCCTACAGAAAAGACATCAGGGCCCAATTGAAGCAGGCAGTATCGATAGAAGCCAGCACAGCAAATGCCTTGAGCGCACAGTGTTTGCTCATACCACATGAAACAAGCATGAGAGATGTCACCCACCTTAGCCAGAACCCTTCCCCACAGCCAGAGGTTTCCATCCCCTGATACGGCTGCAGAGGAGTGGGTCCCTGCTGCTAGGCTGCTGATGCCACTGGTAGGCAGCCTCAGCAGCTCCTCAGGTTTGTCCCAGTCTGCAGAGCCCACTTGCTTGCTGCCCTCAGCGCTCAACCACCTTCAGTAGATGGCAGCATGCCATCAGTGCCGTGCCCACAAGTAACAGCAACGCTGGCAGAGATGCCGGAGGCACGCCACCTCAGGTAAGCTTGGAAGCGCACGCAGATAAATGGCAGTGCTTAAGGGCGGAGGAGACTCTGCTCACAAAAGCACAGCAGCACGAGGAGCCAAACCCATGGCAGGGGCAGTGTCAATGTGCTCAGCAGGTTCAAGCTGCAGCATCTGGCCCCACTGCAGAGCACTGACCTGCCCAGGCCCCAGACGCGCTCCCCATCACTCAGCAGCGCATGCAGGTGCCCAGCAGCAATGTGCTTGATGCGGGGCAGGTCCATGACCTCTGCCACCCGCGGCTGAGTGCGGGACGATGATCCAGAAGCAGCTGCGCGACCGCTGCTAAGTTTGCCCCACAGGACCACGCGTCCACTGGCCGTCAGGCAGATGCAGAAGGCGCCACCGGTCTCCACAGCCACTGCACCTCCATTGTCGGCAATGGCCTGCATCGGGCACAGCAGATCCGATCGGCCTCTGCACGAGGGACTCTTATTGCAGCTACTACCTGCAGCTCACGGCGTGGGCGGGGCAGTCACATGTGGAAGATGCCACTGGTTGCCCCTGCGTGCATGAGGGCGCCATGGTGAGAATTGCAAGACAGATCAGGGGAGAGCGTCCTGCAACCTGTAGTAGCCAGGCATATTGCGAAATGTGCCATTGACGTGATGGCAACCGCGCAGCACCGCATACCTTGAACCCCACAAGAAAATAGGCACCAAATCTGTTGATCAGACAGCGAGCACTGAACCCCTTCACCTGACGCCAGGCCCCAAACCTGTGTGCGAGACACCAGCACCTAATTTGGAACAACGTGACCCCATCTGCACAGAAGGCCCCCACTGACCTGAGCCACCTCTCCCTCCACTGGCCGTGCAGCTGTGACCCAACTGCCAGATACCTGGCCCAGCTCCCCTGAGAAGCCCCCGCCAAATGTCCAGACTTGGCCGTCTGCAATGGCTGCGCTGAAGTAGCGGGAGGCAGCAATGCTAGTCACTCGTTCGTGCTCAAGACCTGCAGGCAACGCAAATCGGGACGATGCCGGCAGCAATGGCCTGAAGACTGCCTGGTCACAACACAACTCAGGTGGAGACCACAATGTTCAAGCTCAAGCTGCTTGGCGCTTGCTAAGAACGACCGGCATGAGACAACTGACCAAGGAGAACTCCTGCCCAAGGAAGCCGTCGCACAGCATTGGGGTGATCTCAGCAGTCAGGAGGACTTGCTGCCAGCACCAGCCGGCTCAGCCCACGGAGGGGCCTACGGAGTGGTCACCTGAGGCTGACAGGCTATTGGGGTCTCCTCGCTCAGCCGTGAGCTCATGCTGGTCCCTGCCCAGCCGGGCAGGGGTGTGGCTCTGCCCAGGCATCAGCCCATGCGCGGCCAGCATGGCGCTCTCTAAGGCACGCTGCTGCTTGCTGCGCCTGTCGTCAGATGAGGAGGCATGCTGGTTGGACTGCTGCCGCTCCAATAGCCTGCAGGCAGAGCCTGGTGACAGCAGATGTAAGTGAACAATCAGGGCTTGTAGGCAGCCCACAGCCTAGTGTACAGCATTCACGGCACAGGCCAGGGTCAGGGAGACCTTCATTCTGCAAAACGCATGTCGATAAGGACCTGTGCCCCACAACGGTGTCAAGGCAGCATCATCAGTGCCAGGAGAACCACTAGTTAGCCTGCTGGACCACGTTGCAATGCTGCTGGGCATCTGGGGTGAGCAGCAGCGGTGAGCTTGTGCCATGCACCTCAGCTACTTCTCAAGCACAGCGCTCACCAGCGCGCCTGCTGGACCTCTGTGCGCCGCTGCTGGGCATCTGTGAAGGGCAGCAGCTGGGATCCCAGGCCAAAGGCCAGCCCTCCTCCCTCGCGACTGGCCCCACTGCTCTCTCCAGCCTGCCAGGCCCCGCCGCTGCTGGCCTGCTGCTGGGCCACCCGCCCCCGCAGGGCGCCTCCCATGGGCGCTTGGGCCCCAAGGGCCCACTCCTGCCGCCGTTGTACTGCTATGTCGTCCAGAGAAGTACCATAGCCACACTGTCCCTGCAGCAGCGCGGGCCAGAGCTGCTGCCAGCCACACTATGCCGGCGCCATGCTGATCAGCAGCCCAATTGCACTTGGGGAGAGGGAAGCCTGCTGCCGCATCTGATGTGCTACAGGCAACTCCTTCACATGGCTGCCTGTAGAGCTTGGCAGACAGGGAGCAGCAAGGTGACCCACCTCCTGGTTTTCCCCGCAGCTGTAAACTGCACCATTGCTGTCCAGGAAGAGGGTGTGGCTGTGTCCCAGGGCAATGGCAGTGACTGCACAGCGCCCCACCAGCGGCTCCACCCTGCATGCATGGCGCCACTGCATGGAGGAGGTGCTTCAGCTAGTGCCAAGCCAGACGGGTGTGAGGCACTAGTATGCACCTCCAGCAGCGGGTGTGATGTTCGAGGGACTCGTGGGCCATGCATGGGTGGCGAGCAGGCCAGACAGCATCGGTGTCAAGCCTCAACACTTGGCAGACTAGTGAAGTTCAAACGCGTTGGCCTCACCGTGTGGGTTGGCTGAAATTCTGTGTTGCTGCATGACCAAGCTTGCCTGCCTTCCCACAGCCCCATGTGAGAGCCTGCAGCATGGCAAAATTGCCGTTTGCCCACCTTCAATGACTCGCAGTCCACTGCGTTCATTGACCTGAGTCCCTGCAGGTGGCCATTCCAGCAAGAACGTGTAGCAAGCACAACTGTGGGACCTCAGGCATGAAAACTGCATGGAAGTTGCTGCCTCTCAGCATGGGCGTCAGTACTCACTTCTGCCTTGCAATCAGACGAATTCACCTGCCCATCTACAACTGCTGCTGAGGACAGCTTCCCAGCAGCCAGCATGACGACATTTTCCCCCAGCCCTTGCACAACAGAGGGCTCGGTCACAATTGGGCCTGCGTTCTGGGCACATTGCCCCTGAGCATTGCCCCCCCTGCATGGATGGTCAGCATCTCAGCAGTAGTCGTAGATAGCTCAAGTGCCATGTTCAGACAAAAGCATGACCAAAGTGACAGCAGTGCAACGAAGCTAACCAGGCCAGGACGGATGCCTCCCTGCTGGTGATTGTCTGTGCCTTAGCTCCGACAGTCCTGAGGCCACGCAGCATGCCTGGCAAAGAGGAGCCTCTCGAGCTCCCAAACCAGGATTTGACAAGTCCAGCAAGGCACTCGAGGCTTTAGACCACATAATCCTCAGCTTTAGCCCTGCCAATCGACAAAATAATGACGAATGACAGGTTTGCATGCCTGGCGGAAGAATGCTCTTTCAAGGTCTGCAAAGGGCTGTGTGTCAAGCCGACCTTGAGAGGGCACTCCAGGAGCCTGGCATGCACAGCTACAAGGCACCAGACAATCATTGCTGCTGTGTTGCCTGCATGTCACAGCTCTGAAGACCAGTACTCATACAAGACCTGCGGGAGGAGCTGGTAAGTGGCCCCAGGACGCGCTGACCTGCAAACCAGCATGCCTGCAGGATTTGATCTGGACGCCACCATGTCAGACTACAAGCAGGGGGGCGCGATTCGGATTAGGTGTTGTGCATGGCCCTGAAAGACAGGGTGCTGCCTGAGGTTCGGGCAGGGGCAGACAGGCCTTTCTTGCACGCACCTTCCCAGCAACCTTCCCTTCATTGCATCTGCTTTGCGCTTCCCTCTGTCAACAATGACTCCCACATGGTATGCCACCCTGAGCGTGCATGTGCAGCCAGATGTCGACGCGGAGCTCTACTGCAGCATGCAGCTAAGATATCTGCGCCAGGAGGGACAGCTCAATAAGCGTGTTCAGGTTGATTTCCACATACAGAGGCAGGTCAAGGGGCACAGCCCTCTAGGCAAGCAGCGCAGTTTGCACAGCAGAGCTAGGGGCGACCATACAAGATTTCTGATAGATATTGATGCATCAATCATGATGCCTGCTGGCAAGCAATGCCAAGCTCTTGCAGCTCTCAAAAAGGGACTTGCAAAGGACCATTCTGATTCACTGTGCCTGCTGGGGGGGGCGCCCTTCTGTCAAATTCTTGGGTAGCTTTCCAACCAGGTAGCGCTCGTCTCTGATGCTGGCATGCATGGCCTTCACGAGGCCAATGCCTGCACTGGCCCCATACCAGCCTGCCAGCAGCAGCACCTCTGCTGCAAAGCCCAGTGTGAAGGCCTGCTGGGTGACCTCAGGGCTGAGGCCCACCAGTGGTACCACCCCCCGCGTGAGCACAAAGGGGGTGCATATCAGGACTCCAGTCAGGCGCTGCAGGGGCCAGATCAGGTCAAAGCCCTGGCGCCAGGTCAGCCCTGTGACGCCAACGTCATGCAGAGGCTGTGCATGGCGGCGCCAGTGCTGCAGGACAGCTGCTGGGGGTTGCCTCCCAGCGCCCGCAGCCTCAGGAACAATGCCCCTGCAGGCCCAACGTGGCTTGGTGAGTGTTTGGGGAGCAGCCTGGCATGTATGCAGCATGCTCTTTTGCAGGCCAGATGGGGGCAGCGGCAACAGCTTAGAACATCTTGTTTGGGCTGCATTCACTGAGCACCACGCCATGCATGGAAGGCACCTGGGCTCTGCCAGATGAATCAGGAATGCTGGCTTGCATTCACAGCTTTGAGGGCGCGGGTACAGCTTCCTAGTCAGAGAGACCAGAGAGCATCGAGAATTGACAACAGAGCTGCGTGCAGCTCTACTGAAGGCGGAGTAGTCCTGACATGGCAAGCTGCATGCAGGCAGAGTGACAGCCAAAGGTCTGCCTCGCCACCGAGCTGCATGAATAGGGTGTGTCCAAGCTGTTCCTCTCAGGCGCACCTGTACAGCGTCTTGACAATCAGCACGCCCAGGACCCAGTCTTGTGCCCAGTACATCACCGGAGACTCCCCTGGACCCACCCTGTACCACAGGCAACAGTTGTATTTTGATGCTGGTGACTGACCAGCTACAGTGGCCCTCCTGCAGCGCATGACAGCAGACCACAGGATGGACATGCAGCCTGCATGCAGCATCTCAAAAGCATACACTGCAGCTGACCCTCTCTGCTGGCATGCAGCAAGTCAGCACACATGGAAGTCAGCCCTGTGCCCCAGCCTCTGCTTGGGGACCTGCACCCTACTGCTGTCTCTGTGAGCCAAGACCAGTGACCTGAGGCTGCCTACCTGATGGGCATCATCACCAAGTCCACAAACAGGCCCACCGACAGAGGCAGCACCACCCCGCCAGCTGCAAGGATGGTCCCCACCCGCACCGCGGTGTGCAGCCACCGGCGCAGGGCGGACGCCCATGCAGGGGGCCGCGCTCCTGCCACCCAAGTGCTGCGCAGACGGCAGCTGCCAGCTGCTGCAGCCCAGAGGACGTGCAGGCCCACAATGCTGGCATACAGGTCATTGCGGACTGAGACGTGCAGCAGGCGCAAGGTCAGGCGGCCTGCAGGCAGGAAAAAGCGGTCATGTGGGGCGAGGGGTGCTGCAGAGAGCAATGCAAGCGCCAGACAGTAACAAGCCAGCACAGCACAGCAACTTTGCCTGGAAATTCAGAACCTTGCAACAGTTGCTGGTGTGGCTGGACGGGCAGCAGCAAGCAGCACAGCCCTCACTGGGACCAAACACCACCGGTCTTTCATAACATGGCTACAAAGACCAGTCATTTCTGGTGGCTAAAAGCCGCCTGCGCCACAATGCATGCTTGTGACGCCACGGCAGGCACGGCAGGGCAGAAGAGTGGCGCCCTGGGCGCACCTAAGAGCGCCGGCACCAACAGCAGCAGAGCGTTGACCAGCAGAGCTGTGGCGGCCAGCAGCACGCCCAGCATGATCAGCCGGCCCTGCAGCTCGGCCTCCGTCAGGTTCAGCTGCTGCTGACGCCGCAGCAAAGCCGCTGTCTGTGCCTGGTTGGGCGCCTGCTGCTGCAGGGCATGCTGCTGCTGCTGCGCAGGGTTGGCTGCCTGCTGGGTAGCTGCTGGCAGTGGGGCCGGCTGCTGAGCAGCATGGGAGGCCTGTGGTGCAGCAGCAGCTTGCGGGGCGGCAGCAGCAGGAGCTGTCTCTTGCTGATGTTCCGCGCGGCCAATGCAGTCCAGGCTTGCTTGCGTGCTGGTGGGCTGCACGGCAGCACTGAGCAGCCCAGAGTCACTGAGCGCCATGCCCTCTCGGCTGCTGGATGCGAGGGCAGAGCCCGACCAAGTGCCGCTTGGACTGCTGCTGCTGGGCCCTGCGGCCAAAGGAAGACTGCCAATCTGCGCTCCAGCTGTGCCCTGCGGCAGCCGCTTGGTAGCGGCTGTGCTGCTGGGCCTGGCAGCCAGCACTGCTGAGCTGGCATGGTCCTCAGGGTAGCCCGGCAGCAGCTGCTCTGCAGGGGCAGCCGCCTTGGAACTTGAGCCCCGGCGCCACAGCCTGCGGGGCCGCGGCTGCTCAGGTGAGGGGCTAGACGACCTGCGCCCAGACCTCAGCTTTGCCAGCCACCTGTGGCAGCCAGCAAGGCTATTGCGAGGAGCTCAATACAACTTACAAAGAACAAAACGGAGCCAACAGCACCGCTGGAGATGCCAACTCAGCCCAACAGCACTGCTAGAAAGCCTGAAGAAACCTTCTGCAGCAGGCATGTGACAGACCTCGTCAAACTAAGTAGCAGCACCTGTGAGGGTGCAGGTGCAGAGAACAATCACCTCCTGCAGTCACCTGCCTGTTACCCTTGCGATTTGAAGATGCAATGCGACAAGAAGCATGCAGTGACCTGCCAACTTGCCAGAAGTGCGCAAACACCAATTCCATCAGCACCCAGCAGCACGGCATCATGTGCACCGGACCCACCGGTGACGCTTAGGCTGCTCCCCTGCAGACACGTCAGAGCGAAGCTGTGAGTCGGATGGTGCCGATCGTGCCGCTTCACCAGGCTCCAGCACCTCGTCTTCCTGGGCGGCTGCCTCAGCAGCAGCTGCTGCACTGCCTCGGCCCTTGCTGTCGGTCGGCTGGACGCTGCTGGCGCCCTGTGAGGCCTCTGTTGCCACCATGGGCTCCTGCCCCAGTGCAGCCTCACTTGGGCCGGCAGCTTCTCCCAGCCCAACACTGGCAGCACCAGCATCAGCGCCTGCAGGCAAAGTGGGCCTGCCTGCCCCTGGCTGCTGCCTGACCGCCGCCCCACTGGTCACAGCCGCGTCAATCAGCCCAGCACCAGTTGCATCAGCACACGTGTCTGCAGCCGGCGCCGGCTCAGCTGCAGGGGCTTGACCACCTGCCATGGCAGCCATGGCCTCAACAGCTGGCTCTGCTGCTGCCACCTCAGCTGTGGGAGCAGCCTCGGGCACAGGAAGAGCAGGAGCCTGCTGGGGCGGCCGCTGGGCCTGTGGGGGCTGAGCTGTCATCATGTAGTGCTCCAGACCTACCAGGTGGCTGGCATGCTCCAGCCACCAGCGGCAGACTGCAGTGAAGCGCTGCCTGCAGGGCACAGCATGGAGAGGCTGACTGTTCAGGGCCTGACGATGATTTTGTTTGTCTCTAATGCAGTAGCTAGGCATTGCGTGCACCTCTAAAGTGGTAGAAAAGGCTAGCAATGTTGGCAAGGTGGTGGAAGCCACATAGCAAGGCATGCACATCACCCAGGCAGCTTGCATCATGACAGAACGCAAAGGCGATGAGCAGCCAAAGCGCTGTGGAGTGTGCTCTGGGTGCCCCACCTCAGCTTCAGGCGGCGAAGTGCAAATGGCAGCCAGACATGGCTCAGCAGCATATCTGTTGGCACCTCAGAGATACCCTCCACTGCACAGACAAGAAGCACATCTGAGTATCATGATCATTGTTCAAGTGGCTGTGCTGCGGGCAAAGGCTGGATCTGCTGAGGACGCTACCTGTGCATAGCGCGGCATGGAAGCTTGGGTCAGAAGCAGGCCACAAATGCAAAGGCAGCAGTCCTCACCTGCTGGGAAGCGGAGTGGGTACAGCTGTGGGGCCGCCAGCTTGACTGGCAGGTGCACCACCACCACAGCCAGGCTTGCCATGACTGCCAGGGCAGCTGCCTCACGCTCCAGCTGGGCCATGAGGCGCCCAGCCATCAGCTCACGCAGAGGGTCGTCAGGGGCAAATGGGTCCCGTAGCCAGGGCAGGGCCGCTGCAGGGCAGCAGCTAAACCCTTCAGGCACAGCGCAGGGCACACATTGTCGCCAGGACAACGACAGCTCTGATTTCTCTATAACAAGAGGGACACAGCCGTGAGGGCTGCTGGTGAAGACTTCTGAGCAGCTGAGGCAAGGCAGCCAACATGGTAACCACTGCTGCGTCAAAGCAGCCCCCCATGCCCAGCAGCCAGAGCAGGAGCTCACACAACTTCAGGCACAGTTGAATGCTGACCAACCTGGCCGCAGCAGCCGCCGCGTCATGGACAGGAAGCTGGCTGCGCACAGCAGGTAGCCCATGCCGAGCAACCAGTGCAGCAGGCTCCAGGACAGTGGGGCCATGCGCAGCCACGCCATGCGGTCCCCGGCAGTGCCCCCCATCAGCGGGACAGCACACACGTCCAAGAAGAAGCCGTAGACCACGGGCAGCACTGCCAGCTCCAGAGCCAGGATGATCATCACCTTAAGCATGATGGCCACATGGCCTGCAGGGCACCAGAACAATGTATTGGGGGCAGTGCAGTAGGATTGAAGCTTCAGGGGCAGCAGGAGGAGCTTTTGCATTGACTGCATGAGGCTCGCGGGAGCAGCTGGATGGGACACCTGCAGCTGGTGTGAGTCTCAGCTTGGCCTTGGGTGTCATGGGAGAGAGGGGTGCCAGTGGACATTGGCCTGAGAGAAGACCAACCAGCCCTGTGCTTGCTGAAATTGCAGTGTTTTAGTTGCAGCCCTCACATAGGCCGACTCTGGCAGCTAATTTGTGAATGCAAGAGCTTTCGATACAGCTCCTATGCCACCCCTCCACTGTCACTCAGACTTCAGGCAAGCGAGCTGAGCAGCTTCAGGGGCACCCCACCTGCTGAGCGCATCAGCTTCCCATGCAGCTCCTTCCCCAGCTCCATGCTGGCAGTCAGGAGGCCACGGGCTGCGCCCAGGCGTGCACGGTGGCGGCCCCCCCTCAGCATCGCCCAGGACAGGCCCATCCACACTGCAACTGCCAGGGCGCCCAGCATTGAGACATAGCCAATGCCCAGGCACACCCAGTCAGCAAAATCTGGCCCTGCAGGCAGAGGTTGCAGAATATGGAGTGAGAGTACAGCAAGGACAGCCAGCCACATCCCAGCTGCCAGACATCCAAGCAGCATTAAGATGTAGTCAAAGCCCAAGCAGAAAAAGCAGGGTCACATCTTGCAGCCAGCTGAGCCCACGTGGCATCTGCTGACTACTTGGCCCTGCCACAAGAAAGAGCAGCTGCTGAATGTGTGTGTAAGACAGCCATTCACAGTCAACGAATGGACGGCACCAGCACCCCTGCAACTGCCTCCAACAGCCATGAGCAAGACCAGACAGCGTCTGCATTCAGCGTGACCAGCTCACCTGCCAGATGATGTTCGAATTCACTGGCAAGTCGCCTCAATGTCAGCACCTGCCCCTCCGCAGCAGCAGTGGTGTTGCTGCCTGCAGTGCCTACTGCAGCAATGCTATCTGTGGCGCTGGTGGCATTGTACTGAGTCTGCAGGCAAGCAGCGGGCCTGAGATGCAGCCAGTGGCAAGCTGGCTGTGGATGATGGGCAACCACTTCGCGAACTGACAAGCAAGGCAGCATGCGGGCAGTGGAAGGTGAGACAAACTGCCAGGACAAATTGGGTGGACCAAAACCACCTGCATGTATACTTGGGTCAGCAAAGGCTTGACGGCCTGTCCCAGCGCTGTCTCAGAGGGCAGCCAGGCAAAGGAGTTCACCATGACGGTAAGCACGACCCTGCATGCAGCGGCGTCCACTTCACAGCGAGAAGAGCAGCGAGACTTCTGGCAAAGAGTGCAACTCCTTGCGAGCAGGGCAGGCGCCATGCATCACACACTTCACCTGCCCAGAACGACAGGCACCAGCACAGCGCCCAGCATGAATAGTCCTGTGCACACCAGAATGCTGCCCACCTGCACGGCAGGGAAGTGAAGGTCAGCAACCTCAGGTGGCCTGGACCTGGACTCCACACCAACCAGCCAGTTTTCAGGGGGTCACGAGTCTGCACCTGGCGGCTGCAATCAATCCAGCCGCCCTTTGGGGTGGAAGAAGCACCGAAGTGAGCTGCACAAAGGTCAAGCAGGGGGACAGAATCTCTCTGCAGGCTGGCATTGGCCAAAATGTGTCATCCTGGGAACCCTGCAAACTTTGCAGCTGGCGCGTGTGCAGCTTGATATGCATTGCGCCACACCACCCAGCAAGCTCACATTGGCCAGAAGGTTCTGCAGGGAGCCCTGCAGGCCCACAACCTCCTCCAGAGGCAGCACCTCCTCCGCCACAGGGACTGCAGGAGGGGCAGCCTCCAGCGCTGTGGGCACCCGGGCTACAGGGCCATGCTGCGCAGCCCCAGCTCCTGCAGCCCTGTCCAGCAAGGCCTCCGTCTCAGCTCGCAGAGCCAGGCGAGTCAGACCTGTGAGCAGCGTGGACAAAAGGGTCAAAGGAGAGGCACTCAACACAATGAACAGCAACGTCCAAAGTCTGGCCGCCGACGAAGCAGTTTGCTTGAAGCTGTCACAAGGTCTGCACTGTTGTTCAGCACCACAAAGCCTTGCTGGAGTTTTCATCAGAGCTGCATGTCCAGATGATTTCAACATCCTCCCGCAGAGTCATCACCTGCAAAGGCGGCTGCGCTGGTGAGGCCCTCCATGCCCAGCTTCCTGTCCAGCGCAGCCCTGTCTGGCTCCTCAGAGCGCCACTGCCAGCACAGGTCCAGGTGATACCTGCAGGACAGGCACGGTGTGGGTGTGACTCCAGCAGGTTGCAAACAGCGAGCCTGCTGCTGATCAGCCCTGGTGACTGGCAAAGGCTGCCAGCTGTGTGCTGTGTAGGTGCAACATGATGACCGGCCAGGCTGGCCCAGCAGAAGGCGCATGCATGGCAGCAGGCCTCATCCAGGTTGCTCACCTGAGGTCGAGGGCCCTGGTGGCTGGCCCGGACCCCAGCAGCTCTGCTGCAGGATCAGGCGGGGCCCAGCTGCTGCACTGCTCTGGGCTGTACCAGCGCAGGCAGGACCAAAATTGAGGGTGGGCCTCTCCCAGAGTGAGTGGGTAGAGGCGGCGCAGTCCCTCAGGAAGGGCAGCCTGCCAGGCCCGCTGCATGGTCCCCCCCATCAGCTCTCGTGTGCTGGAGCTGACCAAGCTCAGGTCGCTCTGGCTGCCAGCCGCAGCTGCCAGGAGTTGTGAGGCCGCAGCCGACTCGCCTGATCCCCCCCTGCCAGTGTTGCCGGCATCAGCAACCCTGGGCTGTGGGCGCACAGCTGGCTGGTCTGCCCCGCCCCTGCCCATGCCAGCAGCTGGAGCGTGCCCAGAGTTTGCAAGCTGCCGGTCCATGGCTGCCTCTAGTTTGGCAGCCAGCGCCAGCGTGCACAGCCTGGCGTCCGTCAGCTGCCCTGCATCCAGGCTGCTGCTGCCCTGGGCCCCAGCATCCAGCAGCAAAACAGGGCGCCCCCGGCGCTGGTGTGCCCTGGCGCTGTTGGCCGCCGCGCAAGCCTCCACTGCGGCCAGCAGGGTGGCAGCTGTGGCTTCCCTGTCCTCTGGCAGGGATGCATTGGCCTGCAGCAGCACCTGCAGAGCACAATGACAGATTGCAGCATCAGGCGGATTGCAGCTGTGACATGCATGAACTCTGACGGGGATGCCTTGGCCTGCAGCAGAACCTGCAGAACATAGCAATGCCCTGCTACAGAAGCAACTTCTGACAGTGCCCTGCCTGTGCAACCTGCCATAGTACATACAGCTTAAGAGTCATGAGAGCACAGTTGAGGATCACAGTAGGATAAATCATTTGAGTGTGCCGCCGCCCAGGCTGTGCACACCACAAGACACTTAGGGGCATGGCTCAGTCCGACAGCTATCCCTGAAGCACCATAGTGTGAGATGCGGAGCTTGCATTGACCTGCGACAGGTGGAACGCCCTCACCTGCATGAACCTGGCGCGCTGGTGCACCTCCTCCAGCCAGCCCTCCAAGGGAGATACCCCATCGCAGGACGTGTTGAGCATCTGCGAGCTCCCTGTGCAGGGCCCCTGCGGCTGAGCTGTCTGCTGCTGGCACAACTCCGCAGCAGCCTCTGTGGCCTGCTTCAGACTGTGCAGCAGGACGGCGTACAGCTTGGCCACCGCCGCATTCTGGGCGCGACTGTGGGCGCAGGTGACGCCGCCCGGGCCATCCCCGGCCTCCAGGGACTCCACTGCCCACATGTGTGCCCAGGTGTGCACCTGCTGCAGCCAGTCGAGCTGCGACAGCAGCCAGGTGCCCCTCAGCCGCAGCAGGTGGGCCAGGTCCTGGCACTGCTCTGCACTGCCAAACGCAGGTGGTGGCGGCTGCACAGAGACACTTGGTGGCTCTGCTGTTGTGCTGCCCTGCAATGTGCCACTGCTTGAGGGGCTATGCCTGCCTGTCTCAGCCTCCAAGGCCAAGGGACTGGCCTGCCCTGCGTCTTGCAGCTGCATGTGGGCGTCTGCCTCAGCATCTGAAGCGTCCAGGTCTGAGGCCAGGCTGCTGCCCCTGCCCCTGGCGGCAGCCGTGCGAGGGCAATGCTTCGCTGTGCCAGCCAGCAGGGCGGTGGCAGCTGATGCAGCCGTCAGGTGCTCGCTGTCAGACAGCTCTCCATCGGTGGCATCCTGCCAGCCAGGCTCTGAGGACTCGCTGCCTGCACAGTGCCCAGAGGTCCTGTCACAAGCTGCTATTGACACAGGCTGACAGTGGGTTGCGTAGGAAGACCAGCAGCATGCTTCGAGCATGAGGCCTCAGGCGGCAGCGATGCCAGGCGTACAGTTCAACAGTGATGATGCCAACCATGCTTTGCACGCAGCAGCACTGCACCTTGTAGCTGACCTGAGCATACAGTTCAACAGCGACAATGCCAGGCAAACACCTTAACAGCATCGATGCCAGCCATGCTTTGCACGCAACAGCGCTGCGCCCTGTGGCTGACCTGAGCGCTGCAGAGGCGCGTCTAGGCTGCTGCTGCTGTCCAACAGGTTGTGCCGCAGCATCCAGGCGGGCTGGTGGCTCTGCTGTCCACTGCTCTGCTGCGCCTGGCCAGCATGCCCACCGCTGCCTGCCGCCCCGTCATTTTCATTCCACCTGGGCACGCCCAACTCTCCTGGCTGGCCAGTCACAGGACCTGAGTAACACACAGAAGCCCCCTGTACTGCCTGCTGAGGTCCCTGTGGCCTGGCCTGTGACGCCAGGAAGCTCCTGCTGAACCCAGGTGGGTTGCCGCCCTGAGCCTGGTGCTGGCAGAGGGTGGCTCTCAGGCTGCGCAGCCGCACAGCAGTGGCCTCCTGCGCATCGGCAACCTGGCGGATCCTGGCAGCTGCTTGCTGCCAGGTCAGGCCCTCAGAAGCAGCTGGCTGCTCCTGCTGGGCTGCTCCAGCCCCGCGACCTGCCTGTGCCTCAAAGGCTGGCAGCTGCCTGAAGTTGGCCACATGCACCTGCAGGCACAGAAGCAGCCCTGACAAGCATGCCTCCCACATCTGTGGGAGTGTGCCCCTTGCACAAAAGCAGAAAGCATTGCATTTGGCTAGCAGGTACGCATTTACCAAGAGTCTGCTTGAGGCTGAGAGTGCATGTCAACAGCAGGGCTCGGTGCGCCTGCCTCTACACTATCATCAAAGAGAAGCCCATGAGCGCTCAAAGCAGCCCCAGCACGCTACAGTCCCTAAAGCGCAGGGATCGAGCAGAGAGCAATACCCAGCGCAGCCCTCAGCGGGCTCCATCTCTCAAGCACAGGCATACAAGAAAGCCCACCTGGTCCATCTCCTGCCCGCCAAACCCAACTGGTTGCTGCAGAATCTCCCAGTGAGCCTTGGCCTGGTCCCAAAGGTATGTCACAAATATCACCAAAAAGAACAGCACAGATGTGATGAGCGAACCCTGCAGGGGCGCAGCGTGTGCCATGAAGGGCAGGGCATGCAACGAGGCAGAAAGCACAGACTTGCAG
This sequence comes from Asterochloris sp. CNOR1, assembly GCA_963969365.1. Classification (NCBI taxonomy): domain Eukaryota; kingdom Viridiplantae; phylum Chlorophyta; class Trebouxiophyceae; order Trebouxiales; family Trebouxiaceae; genus Asterochloris; species Asterochloris sp. CNOR1. The sequence goes on along the minus strand of OZ017756.1, from coordinate 1,048,653 downwards.
GCGCCAGACAAAATGGGCACAGCAAAGCTGCCAGCACCTAATGTGCATGGACAGGGCATCAGCAAGCCATGAAGGGCAAGAAAAGCAGGTGAAGGTTGCAGCTTCAGCAAGGGCGGCAAGGGCAAAGCACTCACCTGGACACAGTCGGCGAACACCAGCACAGGGTGCATGCGGACACGAGTGGTGTGAAAGGCCTGCAAAGCGTGGGCTAACTAACAATGAGACAGCCAAATTATGCTGCTTGAATGAGCAAGACTCACAAGAAGTCCAAGGCAATTGCATGGCACCGCACAGCAAGAGGGATTCCTGCCTCCACGGCGGTGTGTGCACACTGACCTGCTGAATACTTTTTGCAAAGGCGAGGCGCCAGAGCCAGCAGGTTGTGATGGGCACCACCCAGAGCCACATCAGCAGCACTAGGGCGATCTGCAGGCACACACTTTGGAGCTGAAAGTGAGGTCACAGGCACCAAAGATCTGAAGACCATATGGCTGGCCTTGGTGTGCCTGAGTGCTCTCACCCTGGCCACTATCCTGAGGCTCTTGGCTGACTTCTGCAGCAGTCCCCATGCCAGCTCCCAGCATGGCAGGATGGCTGGGGCATCAGCTCGGTACAAGTTCTTGAACTCGAACAGATGTCCACAGACCTGCATGCCATGAGCACAGGTTTCTGGTGACACAGACCTCTATGGCCGCATCAAGTCCTGCATCAGGTCTGCAGGATCACAGGCAGCTGGGCATGATCCTCGCTTGCCTCGCATTGCTTGTGGCCCGAGTGCTGCAGCCACTGGTTGAGGCATACTTGGTGGACATAGCGCATGCTTCCTGCAGCCAACAGTGCACTATGTTGTGCTGGTTCGCCAGATGCAGAATCTTGCATGCGCCTTGCTGCCATAAAGTAAAGGATGTGCCTGAGCATTTGCAGGGGTAGAACAGTGGCTCTGACTCCCCGCCCATTCGGCAAATCCGGCAAGCTGCCTGCAGGTCAGCAGCTCATCTTTGTTACGCTTGGCCTTCAGTCATTTATTGCCATGACGTGCAAACACAGCATAGGTCTGCAGCAAGCCTTGAAAAGCTTGTGTCTGCTTCTGCTTCCCTGCTGATGCTTGAACATCCCCATGCTTGCTCAGGCAGGCCGAAAACACCTCAGTGCTGCTCACCTCATCCTCTTGCTCTTGTCCCTGACTTCTCGGGACCCGAGAAGCAGGCTCCTCCATTCTACCAATTTGACAGAGAGGGCTGTAGAAGTGTGGCCCAGCAAGAAAGAAAGGTGCCTTGAAGGCACAAGTGCGCACTGAGCTGCACCGCCCCTTGTATTACAGGAAGCTACCACCACAGATCTGCTGTGCACGAGGGTTCAAGTCTAACTCGACGGCAATGGGTTCAGGGAGCCACAGGACCTCAAAGGGCTATCAGGTCTAGAGCTATGCAGCGCAGTGCAGGTGTGCTGAGAAACTGACATGTATAAAAGCATTGTTTCCAGGCTCACAAGTATTCATGCTCACATATGTTTATGCAGTTAAGCAATCAAAGTGCTGCCTGCAAATGTGCCTGCAGCTGCCGCTCAGGCCCCCAACAGCTATGGCCGCCCAATCAACACCATGGGCAGCTCATATGCAAAAGAGCGGAAAACTCCATTGGTGAGAGCCTGCAAGGCATTCTCAACTTGATTTCACCACTGCACCAAGGCTCTTCGCTGACGCCCAGCATGTGTGGCTGCAGGTGCCGGCAAGGATGCTGCGGCAGATATTTCGTGGCACCAGCACTGGCAGGCTGCTCGTCTGGAGCTGTGTGGCGATTACATTCTGCTTGTAAGTTGCAGCATGTCTTGCTCCTAGCTGGGGGCCAACATGGTGTCTCTGGTGTGTGTATGTTCCCTACCAAACTCTTTGCATGTGCTCAAGCGGAGCAACTGCAATGCCTACCAGCAGTGCCCTGAGCGATCGCAGAGGGACCCACACCTGGTCTGTGCGATGCAAACCAAAGCCACCGTTACTATAGCGAAAAGCTGTAGAGAGTCCACACCCAGTGCGTCTCTGCAGTGCGCTGCTAGTCCTGTTCACCAGCAACCGCACCCCCCATGGCGGTTCACCGCCAAAGGCCCGCGGGATGGATGTGGTGCTGGAGCAGAAGCTACAGCAGCGCCTGCAGCTGCAGGATGAGCTGCCAGATGTGCAGCACGCCGTGGCGCGAGCCAGAGTAGGTCCCTGTCTAGTGCAGTGCACTGCAGTCATGCACAAGTCAGCCAGCAGGCCTTGCAGGTGCACAGCCAAGTGCATGCCATGGCGTGAGCTCAGAGCAGCGATTTTGCATCTCGTGTGTGAACAGCCTACAAATTGTTGTATACCTTGCAGCACTGCAAAATTCTGCACCATGCAGGCAGACCTCTCCAAGTGTCACCAGACAATGCGGGACAAGCAGTTTGCCCTGGATGCCCTGCAAGTCAGTGGGAACATGCAGCCCATGAGCGGGGCAGCCGCCAGAGCGGCAGTGAAAGATGTGAGTCAGCATGCACTGCCTGTGGCTATCTTAGCAGGGCAGAGTCTGTCCTCAACACAATGGGGGACTAGTATTTGTGCAGGCTCATGTGACAGGCAGAGAGACCGAGGTGCCTCTGCGGTCCTGACATTGCCCAAGTTTGTGCAGGCAGAGGACAGCCTGCATGCTGCCCAGATAAAGCTAGATGACCTCACAGAGCGCCTGCACACCCTGCGGAGCCAGCAGGAGCAGGTCAATGCAGATGTGGCTTCACTGCGCGGGGAGGGCAACGCTGCTGCCCAGCAGGTGGGACGAGGCTCAGCGCGTTTTCTGTTGGACCCCATTTTGTCTCCTTTACTTTCCCCAACAGCCTACCCTTTGAGCATGCAGCCTGAGGGATGTGTGCTGCAGCAGCTGCCTGAGATCCCCTGAGCGTGTTGAACAAGTGCTGTGCGTCCCTGCTCATCCTCTCATCTTGCAGCCGGGGAAAGGTGGCTGCGCCAGCCGGGCTGCTGCCTCTGCACTGAGGTCACCCAGCCCCCAAGGCTGATTGCCGCATGCACCAGGGCTGTGCTGCGCACTGCAGGGCAAGCATGGACAGCCCCAGCCAGCCCGTCCCCGCAGCCGGCATGCGCTGTACAAGGTGGGCGGCCGCAGGGCAGGCAAGCAGCACCAGCAGAGCCTGAGGGTCACGGGCCTGCATCACACCAGCATTGTCAAGGTCTGTACCACTGCCATCGTGTGCCCCTGACTGCGCTGTGGGCAGCCAGTGGCAGCTTCTGCTTGTGAAGGAGCCCCATGGCAGGTGCAAGGCCAGCACCCAAGCTCCAGCAAGTTCGGCGCATCATGCACAATCACAACATGCATCACATCTGTGAACAATGGTTGCCAAGGTGCCACACTGCCCCTGCCATGGTAGGCTTCTGAATGCGCATACATACCAAGGTGCTGTAGTGTTGTTTGCGGTCATGCAGCCCAGGAGCAAGGGCGTGTGCAACCCCATGCCTTTGGTAGCTATGCTGCCCCTTCCACAGGGGAGGCCACCTAAAGTGCGCTGTATGCCAGCCTGCAGGCCACTGAGAATGAGGCACTGCAGACGCAAACACATGGCGAGCAGTTGGGGGAGGCTGCCAAGCTGATGACACCTGACACGGTCAAGCAGGAGGAGCGTGAGCAGAATGAGGAGCTGCAGACGCAGGTGAACACTGCCTGTACCCTGCAGTTGTGCTTGGTGAGATAGCAGGAGTTGCAAGCTGCCGTGCAGGTGGCCCCTCATGGCCAGCAGTGGCTGACTGTCGAATGCTGCTGGGATAGACCCAGCTGTTGGCACATGCAACTTTGCAGGTTGGGCAAGCAAAGCGCACTTGTAGTGCTGGTATTGCGGTGGAAACTCGGACCTGCGTGGCCAGCACCTCAATAAACGCTGAGGGTCTGCTTCAGCAGGGCAGCAGGGGTAGCATGCCACGCCGCAGCAGCCTCAGGCGCTGTACATGTGATCAAGCATGGGTTTGCAGTGCTTGAGTTCCCTGGCAGACCTCCAAGCATGCTGCAGCAGCTTGCACCCTCACTCGGCCACCAATGACCTGCAGGCTCATGATGAGCAGCTGCCAGGCGCCGACGCTGCGGACCGGCAGACTCCAGACAAGGTGCGCAACCAGGAGCAGGCCGGGGTGGCAGCCCGAAGGCTGGGAGAGAGCCAAAGGCCGCGGCAGCCTGTGCCTCAGGTGAACGCTCCAGACACAAAGCAGGTGCGTGGTTCAGCTGGGGGCACCAGGGGCGACCACCTGCCTGTTTGTTCAATGAGCCCAGCTGGGCACCCAACAGGTCGCACTCATGTGATCTCTCTTGGCTGGGTTGTCATAAGTGCTTGCACAATACAGGCCTCATGAAGCTCTGGAGTCCTGGACGTTCTGCACCTCAGGTCTCACAGACATTCTGGGCCCAATGACTGAGGGAGCCAAGCATGATGCCGGCTGATGGACTGACAAGCTTGTTACACCTGCTTCAGAAAGCAATGGTGCACTGCCAACAGCTGGCAGGCCTGGTGGCCGCTTGCGCAATAAGACTTCCTTGAAGCAGAATCACTGTGCCTAATACTTGCACTTGTGGGGATGCACTTGGCACTGAAAATCATGAATGCAGAGGAGTCGCTGCAGGGCGTCTTACATAAAGACTTGGGCATCACACAGATAACCAGCACTTCTGCATCATAGGGGAGCCAGCAGCTGGCAGACCCCCTGGCCCTCGCCGGCGCGCTGCAGGGGAACCTTGCTCAGGCAGCTGCCAACATGTCAAGAGGAGTCACAGCTGGCCGTCAGCCAGTGGGCCTCCGAACGCTGCAGGACGACAGCCTGCGCTGCCAGAGAAGTGGCATCTGCGAGGGAGGCAATGCCTGTGCACAGGGTGAGAGGGTTTTGCGTCATGATCAGGCTGCACGGGGGTCACATCCCTTTTGACGTGCCTATTTCTTGATAGCAATTTGTGGGCATGTGGTGGCAGCTGGGTGCAGACTGTGAGGGGGCACTGTCATGCATGCTTCTGGTGCCTGGTAGCAACTTGTAGATGTCTGTCATCGGACTGCCTCTACAAGGGCGTCACTGCATGATGCCAGGGTGAGTGTGGACTGCCTGGCATCTAGTCTGCATGGGAGGCAATCCCTTTCGACCTGCCTGTCACTTGGCAGGTATCTCTGGAATGCGATGTGGCGGCTGGGTAGGCATCACTGCCTGCAGGCAGGGTCAGAGAAGGGTCCCTTGCTTTCTGGCTGCGCTTGGTGCAGGCTGTTTAGACCTGCTTTTCAAGCTGCAGGCTTGCCGGAGTCGGCCATGCAGGCTGCCATGGCTTGCTGTTCTGGTGGGGGATCAGAGCATGCTGTGCACGGCAGGCACTCGAGCTTGTCTGTTTGGGCAGGATAACATGGCACAGCTGCTGCCCACTCCCTTTACTGGCACCCTGGTCTGCCTGCAGCTGGCAGCTTGGGCTGCATCACTGACCCAGCCCAGCGGCGCGTAAAGGTGGTGGAGGCCATGCAGTGGTCCTGGAAGGGGTACAAGTGAGACAGCACACATGAAGGAATGCAACCAGCAAGCTGCACCAACCACTCCTGTGTTCTCTGGACTAGGTCAACTCTTCAGCTGAAAGCAACACCACTCTGACACATCTCAAGCAGCACTTTGCAGGATTTCACAGGCAGATCACAGTTTGAAGCTGCATGCATGCTGTGTTGGGTCAGTCTGATTGCTTTTCATGTCTGTCCTGAGTGTCCATGGCAGCTGCTGTCGTGTGCAGGGCATACGCCTGGGGTGAGGATGAGTTGCAGCCCCTCTCAAGGTCCAGCCACAAGTGGTTTGGCCTGGGGCTGACGCTGGTGGACTCTCTGGACACGCTGTGGATGATGGGCCTGAAAGATGAATTCCAGGAGGCCAAGCAGTGGGTGGCCAAGTCCCTGCAGCTTGATCAGGTGGGCCCTGCTGCATGATGTAACACGTCAATTGCGGGCAATCCCTGCTGTGAGAATGGGACCAGATGACTGCTGGACATATGGCACAGGGCCTGGAAGTTGCTGCAGCAAGCGGCCAAGCAGAGGTTGGCCTGGTGCCCCTGAAGTGTCTGGCACTGGCTTTGCGACCTTGCCATCGAGCGACTGCCTCACCACCCACCTGGCTGCTCCTCGAAGGACCTGCTCACTGCATGCACGGGAGGCTGCAGGTCCACATTGAGGCCGTGCATCTGTGTGCTGCGTTGCAGCTGAGCTCCTCAAGCTAGTGTCTTGAGCCACTCGAGCTGTTAGCTTTCAGCTGAGCATCGGCAGCGCAGCTGGCCCCAGCAGCTGCCATCTGCAGCCTATGCTGCACCTCACATGCAGCAGGGGCAGCACCAAATTCCCCTGGCCCGTGCAGCCGCTGGACGCGGCATCCCAGCAGGCGACTTGCTGTGCTAGGTCATTGTCTCGGCACTGCAGGACACAACAGTCAACTTGTTTGAGACGACCATCCGCATCCTTGGGGGCCTGCTGGCAGCCTTCCACATGGACGACCACTCCCCCCTGTGGCTGGACCGAGCACTGGAGCTGGGCCTGCGCATGACACCAGCGCTGACACAGTCCCCCTCAGGTGTGTCCAGCTCTGCCCTGAGGGGCTGTGAGTGGACGCGGGCTGGACAAGGCACTGTAGCCAGCCCTTTGTGCAGACTTGGGTCCGCCTGTGCTGCAAGAACGGTGCTGTCCTGCACCTTGCATCTGGTTGACCTGGGACAGCCCTGTGCATGGTCCTGGTGCTGACATGGTCTCCGTCAGGTGTGATGGAAGCCTCACGGCTGCACTGTGGACCACAGGGCCTGGAGACTGTGGTTCCCCCCTTGGGCGATGGCAGGGGCCAAGTCGGCCAGGGCGTTGGCCCTATTTGCTGATCGGGATGGTTGACACCTAAACAGCTGAGGAAGGGATGCTTGTGCTGCAGACGCATGTGCACTCCTGCCAAAGAGCCTGCTGACAGCTCATGCTACAAGTGCAGGGTGTTGGTGACCTGCAGGCATCCCATTCTCAGATGTGAATTTGAAGAGCCTCGAGGTCAAGAGCCCGGATTGGGGCGCAGAGTCCAGCCTCTCAGAGGTCACTAGCCTCTCCCTGGAGTACACAACCCTGGGCAACGCAGCTGGTGAGGCCATAGCTATGTCTACCTGCCGCGCATTGGTCAAGTGACTCTTGCCAGGCACAACTCGCAGAGCCTGCATGCCACGGATGCTGAGATCCCCTGGCTGCGGGCCAGGGCTGGTTTGCCACTCAGCGACCTCAATCCCAAGAAGGTCCCTGGAATCTGACCAGCTGCTGGGTGGCTGTGCTGTGCAGGCGTCCAGGAGCTGGGGCTGCTCACTCGCGATGTGGTGGCAGTGGTGGCACACACAGGTGAGCACATTTCTGCAGGCAGCTGCCACTGCTTTGTGATGTGCATTTGAAGTGCTCCGCATCCGAACCCAACCCTGGACTGCTGCTGCCCACGCTGTGTGCATAGTCACCACATGCAACCATCCCTGTAGAGGTATGCCACTACGATTCGCCCCAGTCGAGTCTCACGACCTCCTGCAGAGGGGTGCCAGCAGGGGCTGTGCCCCGTATGGGTGAACCCCCACAGCGGCCTGTTTCATGGGTTTGACAAGACCCTGGGCGCGCGCGGAGACAGCTACTATGAGTACCTTCTCAAGTACTGGATCTTGACAGGCAAGACAGATGAAGCCATATTAAGGTAGGCACAAGCCAGGGCACTTTGTGCTGAAGTGGAACAGACACGCAAGTGAGATCAAGCCGGCTCTAGGCTTCCGGAGACACATACAGGACTTTTGGGCATTTGTAGGGCCATTGAGATCAGCCCGCAAAGCTGATACCTGGCTGCCTGTTGCTGCAGGCAGTATGTTGGGGCCATGCAGGGGGTGAGGGACCTCCTGCTCCAGCGATCAGGGCCAGGCTCTGAGGGGCTGCTGTACGTGGGGGAGCTTAAAGGGCGTCATGTGCACCACAAGATGGACCACCTTGTCTGCTTTCTTCCTGGTGCGCTCCTGCACAGAGTCAAATGACACAAAATGACAATTTTTGTGCAGGGAAGCACATCGGCTGTCAGCATAGGTTGCAGAGCAGGTTGCAAGGCACTCTTGTGCAGCTGTCAACTGACCTCTGCTTCTCTCCCAACCAGCCTTGCGCTTGATGTATGCATGCAGATTGACAGCAGGTGCCGCAGATGCGTGCAGTGCGCCCAGCAGGCCACACGGTCCGCTCCATCCTTGGTGAAGCCTTGTGCTTTGCGTGAGGGCTAGCTCACATCTTGTGAAGGCAGCTGCCCCACTTGCAGGCAGAAGCCGCATTGTTGGACACCTGTATTGCACATAACAGGCACTCGTCCTGCACGCCTGCCAGCTGGCCCGCACCGTCCAGATTGCTGTGTCATGGCTCCAGGAGCTTCCTTGTCACTGGACCTCCTGCAGAGTCAACAGCTTCTGTCTGTGTTGGAGGGCCACAGGCGCAAGCACGCCTGCATGGCTGTGTCCATTGTTGAGCTTGCAGGAGAGCCTTCAGCCCCATGACGTGCTGCAGGGCTGCTGGCACTGGGGCACCTGCATGGCGTAAACACCGCGTCAGATCCCACGGCGCAGCCCTCAGACCTGGACTTGGCGGAGGATCTCATGCAGACCTGCTATGAGATGTACAGGCAAGCTGAACTCCAATCAAGTCTTATGCAGCAAATCAACATATGTATATGTGACCTGTACTGGGACAGGTCTTTGGCTTGTGGAGCATGTACCCCAGCATGTCAGCACGCCCTTCTGTGCAGCAGCATGACCACAAGGAGTTCTCACTTGCACAGGGCACCACCTGTGCTGGCATAGCCTTATCTGTATGTGGGGTATGAAAAAGTGTGACGGCTTGAAACCTGTTTGGAGCTGCAGTCGCATGCCCACGGGACTGGCGCCTGAGATCGTGCACTTCACGCCCCATGGCACGGGGCAGCAGGAGAAGGACAGCATTGGGGGGCCTGACTTCATGGTCAAGCCGCAGGTGAGCACAGGTCTGCACTGTCCTGCTGCTGGTTGGCTCCTGTTGCAAGCCTGCACAGGTCTCTTCTCTGTTGCTGCACCGAAGTGCCACTACCCCTTCCAGAGACGCCTCAGTGTCAGTGCCCAGCACACCTGCTGCCGGAAAGTATGCCTGAATGACAGCTGCACTTGGGCCGCCTTTTGCAAGCCTGTGCCTGTCCTGCTGCTCAGGGACTGGGCCTGGGCGTCATGTGTCCAAACAGCCATATTTACCCTCAAGACCTGCTTGATCAATCCCCCAAACTCTGAGTGTGTGGTTCACTTCATGAGCCATTTGCTGAGCTAAGCTGCTTCAGAGTGGCTTCTGCAGGATATCTAAGCCCACACTCTGCTTTGCAACAGTAGGGTCCATGGTGCCTCGCCAAGCTGCTCATAGGGCATGTCATGCTGTTGTTACAGGATTCTCACAATCTGCTGCGGCCTGAGACAGTGGAGTCCCTCTTTGTGATCGGCCAGGTCACCGGCGATGTCAAGTATCAGGAGTGGGGCTGGCACATCTTCCGCGCCTGGGAGATGTTCTCACGAGTCAGCACAGGCGGCTACACCAACCTGGACTCGGTTCTGCAGGTCTGGTGCCCTGCTGCACCAGCTCCTCTGCTGCCACCTGCTGGCTGCATTGGCATGCACATCATGAGATGTCTTTGGCAGGCACATTTTTTGGCACGGTGCTGAAGGTGTGCCAGACCCTTGCTCTGCATAGGTCTGTCTGTGCTGTCCCTTATAGCAACCCATTGCCGACAACCGCTGTGTGCATTCTGGCGGCATGCACATAGCTGCACTCCTGTCTGCACATGCCATACCTCCACTTGGTGCCTGCCCGCAGATCCCACCCCCGCAGCGAGACAAGATGGAGTCCTTCTGGACTGGCGAGGCTCTGAAATATCTGTATCTGATGCTGGTGGACACTGCCGACGAGCCCCAGTTCTCTCTCAAGGAGTGGGTGTTCAACACCGAGGCACACCCGTTGCCCATTGTGGGCAGTGCGCCAGAGGTGCGGGCGCAGCAGCACTATCTAAGCAGTGTGAAGATGACACATGAGCTGGGGAACTTCCGCGACAGGGACTCCCTTGCAGAGTGGCTCAGGACACACAAAAGAGAACAGTAGGCCGTCGACTGGATTATGTCCAGGTGCTGGCCTAAAATGAAGACTTCAGTCATCCCCTCTGCCTTTTGTGATTTTGCAAGTATGAATGCACTGGCTGGTCTCCTCACTACATGTTGAATTTGTCTCACTCACACTCAGACTGGCATCAGTCTTGCACTCACTTGAACGCACGAAAGAGAATCGAAGAATTGTGGCCACCAAAGCCAAATGAATTTGACAGGGCGACGTCAATGTCAAGCTGTTGTTTCTCAGGTCCCACCAGGATGTTTGTATCAACTCCGTCCTCAGGGTCCTCAAGGTTCAAATTAGGGTGCACCCAGCCTGCATGGCAGCCAGGACATTGCAGTTGCTTTGTTACACGTTTAGGAGCCTCGTTGTGGCAGCTAGTGGGTTGACTCCTGGCTGCTGGCCCCTCAGCATGAAGCACAAGCAGATGCTTCCCAACAAGCAGCTTCCACAACAGATGGCTGCCACAGCTGCGCCCAGCAGGCAGCCATCCCAGATGCCTCCCTCAAACATCTGCACAGGCTGGTTGAGCAGGGTCAGGGACAAGGTGCAGACCTGTGCGGATGGCTTGCACGGTTGCGATGGCCTCCACAGCGCCTGCTGCCCCCAGCAAGTGCCCAATCATGCTCTTTGTGCTGTTGATTCTCAGATTCTTTCCAGGCAGGGCGTTTGTGATGGCATGGTACTCTGCCATGTCACCTGCAGGCACTCACAGGCAGGCTGGTGGGAGTCATACAACTTGAAGTTGTCAGGGTGGATGGCTGGCTGGGTGCATGTCGAAAGGGGCTGGGCCGGTCTTGCTGCAGACAGGTCAGCGCCCTGGAGCGCCGAAGAAGTTGCAGAAGTCAGCTGCATGCGTCAAACCAGCGGGGGCAGGCAGACCATAACCCGGATGTGCATGAAGATGCTGGCAGAGAGCAGACTGGGCAAAGCTGCTGTCGACGCGGACCTCAGGAAGACAAGCTGATAGGCACAAGAAACTTGACTTCGGGCATCACAAGACGTAGGCCACTTCTGCTGCAGACCTGCTGGGGTTGAGGTGCCATGTGCATTGATGTAGTTGACCTCGTCAGGCATGACTCCTGCATGCTGCAGCGCCCTGCAGCATATCACCCATATCACCGAACAGCACTGTGAGTGCTTGCGGCAGGTGCGCAGCCCACTCAGCTTGCAGCCCTCTGCTGCCTCGACGAACTGGGCGGATAGGGCAGAGAGAGCGCTGCGACATACAAACCTGTGACGAGAAGAGCAAGAGCCTGAGGACAAGATGAGCCACACGCAGAGTCAGAGTTGGCACAGAGGGCCTCCAGGAGGGGCTGTGAGCAGGAGGGCAGCAAGGAAGTGAGGTCCCAGTGCAGATCTGCCCTTTGATGCTCGTCAAGGCTGCCGCAACAAGCAGGCTGCATGCAGGCCAGTCAGGCAGACATTCACCAAGGCACATCAACCCGAGATCATGAGCAGGAGTGAACACTGAGGTGCACACCTTTCGGTGACATGCTGACCTGACGGATGCAGGTGAGCACACCAGGCAGGCACAGTGCAAAGCCCCTCAGTGCTTGTGCTGCCTACCACTCAGGGCAGCCCCACCCCTCAGTGCATGTGCTGACTACCATGCTGCCACTCCTTGGGCATCAGGCAGGTGCCCAATTGCACAATATGCTGAACACACATGAGGCCCCCAGCTGAAGGGTGGGCACAGGAGGCAGTCATGCTCGGTGCACATGCTGAGTCCCTTGCCCATGGGCAGCGGCACTTGACAAGTGCTATCCAGCAGGCAGAAGCCCAGATGCACACATCTACATATGCACATGCTGGCTTGGCTCTTAGAGCGTGCACAGCAGGTGCGGAGCCCACCTCTCGATGCACATGCTGACTCCCTTGCCGGACGGCAGGGGCTCTGAAATGTGATGGGCATCACAAGTGAAGTAGCCGCCAATGTACTCTGCTAGAATGGGCGCCCCCCGTGCCTGCGCATGCTCTAAACTCTCCAGACAAAGGGCACCTGCACAGCAATGCATGGATGTGGCACAGGGACAACAGGTAGACCTGCTAGATTGCAGCCGCTGTTCACACACACATCGCCATTATTGGTATAAAAGAGAGCAGTGTCAGCATGGCAGCGGCGCCCATCCCAGTCTCAAAGCCGTCTCTCTGCCAGCCCGAGGGGTGCAAAAGAAAACAATGCTCAAGCAGAGGAGCCAGGTGATAGGGGCGGCCAGTTCCTCAGATCTGCTGCTCTTTGACCAATGACCACCAGGCTGGCCGGCAGAAACACTTGTGGCGGAGCGGAGGAGCATGCCATCTGCACAACAGTAGAGATCGTGAAGTACGAACCTGCACCCTCCCCGATGATGAAGCCGTCCCTCTGCCGGTCCCAGGGGCGCGATGCCCGGGTGGGGTCCTCGTTGCGCTTGGACAGCGCCTTGCAGGAGATGAAACCGGCCACTCCAGAGGGGATGATGGCAGCATCTGTCCCCCCTGCCAGCATCAGGTCGGCATCCCCTCGCCAGATGTGCTCCGCAGCGCTGCACAGAAAGCAGAGACGCTGTGTTGCACACAGGATCTCAAATACAGCACTCTATACCAGAGCAGAGGGTGAAGTGGTGTGGCAGGCAGGCACTTCAGCTGCAGCGCTGCAGAGCAGCTTGGAGAGCCCAGTAGGTGGCTTTGCGCAACAACCTGGCTTTCTATGCTTGATGCGCCCTGCAGCACTGTGAAACATGGCGGGCAGCGTTGCTGCAGGTGCAAGTCGAAATGACATTGCAACACCGAGCCATTTCTGCAGTGCACTGCCACCCAGCACTCCAGAGCAGAGCAGAGGATAGAGCGGTGTTGCATCTTTGCTGCAGCACTGGCGTGGGTCTCAAGGTGCAGCAGTGCCCAGCAGCGTGAGTGTTGCTGCAAAGAGAGCACCCATGCTGCGGCACTACTGAGCACAGGCAGAGCATCTGCAGCATTGCTCGACACAGCTTGAGACGGTGCTGCCAGTGCGTGCTAGAGCAAGCACCGCCTGCACGGCTGCCTCAGATGTGATCAGAGGTAGCATGGCTGCTCACCTTCCACTGCCAACGTTCTACATGAGCAGCCAGAAGCAGGCCACCCATGAGCCATCAGGGACTTGCGCAGCATGCCACGAAGCCTCAGAAATACTCCAGACATGCTGCAGGTGAGCACGTCATGCATTGGGAGCAAGATTGCAACGCAGGGGGCTCACGTCTGTATGCAGAAGTTGCCAGTGGCGCAGGCAGTCGAGATGGAGTAGTTTGGCCCCATGAAGCCAAGGTCCATTGCCAGTAGCGCGCTGCTCATGTTTGTGATGGCAAAGGGGATACAGAAGGGGTTCATCTTGCGCAGACCCTGCAGCAAAATTCTGGATCAAGGATGAGCATGCAGAGTGGCCTGTTGGGGCGCTAATACACAGAGGGCTTCCTTTGGACAGACCCTGTTGCAGCGGCTTCTTCTTGAAATCAGCAACAGGCAGGAAGCTGCTGAAATCTGGTACTTGATGCAGGAAAGCTGGCCACACCCAGGACTGCATTGGCACGGCATTAGACTTGCTGCTGCAGGCAGCAGCTGTTCAAACAGAACAGCAAACATGAAGCTGCAAGTATGCACGCTGCAAGTCATGTGAACAGCAATCAAACACCATGAAAGGACCCAGGCCCAGGCCAATGGCCCTTGCGACACCGTGCACGCAGGGACTGCAATGCGTGCCATGTCCTCAACCAGATGCATGAATGGCACATGACAAGGCAAACGCTGCCAGCCCCCTGACAGCACCACAAAGATTGCGCAGCACTGGCAAAAACAATGCTGCCAGCCATTACCCACGATTGGGCTCCACAGTCTCCACTGCCTGGATAGGGGCCTGCGGACTGCCAATTGATGGCTGAACAAAGCGGCACCAAGCATACTGAAAGAGTACAGTGCGGCTCTTGCTGCTGCTCACCATGAAGTCCAGGGTTCCTGCACAGCCTGGCTGGAAGTTTGCAGCTGACCCACTGATGGCTGCCCCCTCATGAGGCACTGTACAAGATGGGAGCCTTGCTGCCCTTTTAGGCTCGGCAATTGCCCGGCTGAAGGCCTGCCACCCTGGCAGCTTACCTTGAAGTCCAGGTCCTCTACTGCCTGGGCAAAGGTCTGCAGCCCGCCCATTGCTGACCCGATGAGGATGCCGCAGCGCGCCTTGTTGATGTCTTTCAGCTCTGGGCCGTCTGCTGGCAGCCCGGCATCCTGCAGTGCCTGCAGCAGAAGGGGGTGGCTGGACACTGCAGCTGCCGACAGCACCCACCACATAGTACAGCATGGCATGTCAGGCAAAGACGTGTGTGGGCCTTGTCAGGGCTGCCAGTGCTTTTGTCTAATGAGCGGGCATGCAGCTCCTGCAGCAGGCCTCACGGTCGCCTCCAGCTTTACTGACCATAGTTCGCTCACAGGGTGTCTCAACAGAGGGGGCATCAACCACCTAGCTTGTTTGTTTGCCTGGCACCTCACTTGCTGCTTGAGGCAGCGTCGGTTGTCAGCTTCAAGCATCGAGCCCCCGGCAAGCACAGGTCCCCAAAGGCACCATTGCAGCACCGTGGCTGCTGCTCAGTACTCCACAGGGCATGCCTGGCCTCCACGAACTCGCTCAGCTTCTTGCCTGTCACCTGAAGGCGCTTTGGCTGATTTGCTTTTACGAGGCAAGCATGATGCACTCGTCTGCATACATGACCCTCAGCCTCCAACACCTAGAGGCCTCACGTCAGCACCGTCTTGGCTAAGAGCATGTTGGCAGTTGTCTTCCACTGCTCACTGCTGAGCAACGCAGTCTACAGCCGCATGCAAGACATCCAATGCACATCTCACCTTTTTGCCTGACACCATGGTGTACTTGATGCACTTGTCTAGTCGCCGCTCCATCTTCTTGCTGACAAAGCCTTGGCACTGGAAGTCCTTGATCTCTGCAGCTATCCTGGTGGCCCACCCGTCCACAGCAAAGCCCTCAATGGGAGACACCCCACTCCGCCCCTGCAGCAGATGGGACAGGCCTGCACACAACTGCTCAGGGACCCGCCTAGCAGCTGTCAATGGGAACAGTCCCCTCGTCCCGGTCAAGAATTTGACGCTTGACATGCACGCACAGCCGTGACATTGTCTCATGCTTTGCAAGCACAAGTTGATCTCAGCCACAAAGAGCTGCCCTGGTGCTGGCTCTGCACAAGTGCCTTGCTTTCTGCACGACAAGGGTCCTAGAAATGCCTGGTGCAGAGCCAGCCCCGGTAGGTTTTCGGCCTCTGGTGAAGGCAGCAGCACGTGTCTTAAGTGCTAGCCTCCAGCAGGGCGGCCACCTCTGTTGCACGGCCTGGGCGCTGCGCACTGCCTGGCCCCAGGTCCAACCTCTTGCAGCACAGTCTACCACCAGCAGGTAAAGTTCACAAGTCCAGCCTCAAGCCAGTCTGATTGCAGAGGAGTACTGACCCTCAGCCCTAGCAGGGCAAGCGCAGCACATGCCTGCTTCCCCACAGCAATGAAGCATGTGGGCCAGTGTCCCAGCTCTAGCACCACTTGACAGACATGCACTCTCAAGGGCCTGGCACCCACCTCTAGCAGGTTATTGTAAAAGGTGTCCACCTCGTGCCCGAGGCAGGTGGTCAAGCCCATGCCTGTCACGACCACCCGTCGGGAAGGGTCCCCATTGCTGTGTGCTCCAGCAATGGCATGGGCCCTGGCACACATCTGGCCCCGAGTGTGCCACCGCTGTGCTGCCTGCGGACAACATGAGCAGGCCTGGGGGCAGCAGGACTACTGATCTGCACTTTTTGGCTCCAGCAGTGCTCTGATCAGGGCCATCGTGGCCTGCAGGGACCAAGCTGACATGCTGTGCTGTTGCCCTGAACATGGCGGGCATCAGATGGTGCGTGATCCAAGGCCTGCCCACCTGGCGCCGTCGCGCAAAAAGCTGCTGCAGGCTGCATGGCTTTTCAGATGGCATCCCTGCAGGAGCGCAAAGCACTGGTAAGTTCCTCATCCCACCTCCACCGGGGACAGTTGGAGGCTATGCGACCTGACACTTGCAACATTCAGCATGCGTTTTGCTCACCAATCATCCTCATGTAATTGCAGCCAGTGCATTGCCACTGCATGGGTGTTGCTGAGCTCCCAGTCAGGCCACTTTGTCAACCAGCTCCAGATATGGTGTGTTTCCAAAGGACGGTCAAGATCCACCGCACTCTACCGGCAGGATCAGGCCTCGCGGTGTGCAATTTTCATTGGTGGGTCAACAGCGAGGGGTGCCAACGGCTGAGAGCCAGTGCAGGGTCCTAGGTCGAACCCCTACCTGAAACCAGTGATCTGAAGTCACTTGCAGCCTACATGCGCTACGCTGCATTGCAAGTGGTGGCTGGGCAGAACGCTCCAGGCGAGAGGTGTTGCAGCAAATCAGTACTGCCCTGTCGTACTTGGCAGGCTCAGACTTGATCAATGTTTTCTGCAGTGCTCTGTCTGCAAGAGGTTCTCATAGCTTCAATCCCCCAGACGCAAGCCAATGCTTTGGTGTGCTTCTCTTCCATGCATGCTGCAATGTGCTTTGCTGTTTGTCTTGATGAGCAGACGCGTCCTGCCGCAGATACGCGAGCTGTCTGTCAAGGCCCCCATCAGCAGGGCCTTGCAGCACCTGAAACGCATCAGGCAAGCAGTATGTCTTACAACTTCCATGAATGGTACATGCCAGCCACTGATTTCAGCCCTGCCTCTGCAGGAAGGTCACAAAGCCTTGCGGCCAGCCACAGCTCCAGATCATACTGTGCCCCCTCCCTGCTGCCCCTGCTGCTGGCCCACCCACTGCTGCTAGCACCGCTGGTGGCTGTGAGGGCCACTCAGCGCCGGCCAGCGCTGGCCTGGCACATCAAACACGTGGTCCAGCAGAGGCAGCTGCACCTGCCTGCTGCCGGCAGCCACAGGCTGTTGCAGGCGTACTGAATGGTGACAGCACTACCGGCAAGCCGCAGCAGCTACAGACGGACCAGTTGGCAGGCCCATCTCTGCTGCAGTGCCTGCCCCCGCAGCTGCGGGGGGTGGTGGAGCCACTTGGTGTGCCCATCAGCGTAGCTCAGGTCAGTGTTGTTGCCCTGGCCATGGGCCCTGTCAGCTTGGCCCAGGGCACTGTCACTCTGGCTGCTGACGACCTTAAAGCACTGACATCACCTGTGCTGCCAGCTGTGAGCCCCTGCCCCAGCATGCCTTCTGCGCGGCTGCCAGCAATCCCTGCCAGCGCGTCACTGCTCAGCTGGCAGCCGCCTCGTGCCTGCAGGTGCCTGCCCACGCCCCAGCCACGCGGGCGCAGTGGGAGCTGTGGTCCCAGCAGTGGCCCATCACATGGCGTGTCCCAGAGGCCACGGCAGTCACTGCGGCTGCCACGGCTGCAGCAGCAGCGGCGTCTGGGTCTGAGCTGAGGCTGGCCCAGAGGTGGATGACCCGGGCGTGGGAGCAGGCTTGGCAGAATTCAGCAGCAGGGCACGTGTGCAACGCTGCAGTGATTGTTGACCCTGTGTCAGGTCTGTCTCGATGGCAACATGAAGCATATCGGCCTGCATGATCTGCTGAGCACGTCTGCATGGCTGCTTTTGTGGCCACTGTATTCAGGAGTGCTCTGGCTCCACATACGAACCCACACTCCGGGATAGTAATGTATATTGCACCAGCATGAATGCTATCACAGGCTGGTGTGATGTTATTTACACACCCCACAACGGCCTGGACCCAGATGCAATGACTGCTGCTCACATGCAGGCTCTGCACCATAGCTGAGGTTCCACCTGCATCTTGCCCGAGGCTGCTTGCAGATGCAGGTTTTCTAGATTGCAGGCAGGCAACTGCTTTACAGCAGGTAGGGCGTTGCCCTCTGCAGGCGAGCTCATCGTGGAGGCAACTGATCAGACCCACCGCCACCCCCTCCAGCATGCTGTCATTGCAGCTGTGGACGCAGCAGCTCGCCGTGACCTCCAGCTCTGGCCTGGACAGCGGACCTCTGCACTGCCTGCCCATGCAGAGGGGCAGGCCCAGCAAGCTGCAGCGCTGGCCGCCGCCCTGCCAGTGCAGCCGATAGCAGCTGCTGCCCTTGGCTCTGGTCTGCAGGCACAGGCCAGGGCTGCTGAGCAGCACAGTGTTCCGGCTGACAGCAGCTCAAGCAAGCTTGCAGTTGATGCAACAGCAGAGTTCCCAGGTGGGCCTGCGCTCATTCGACTCAGAACATCATCTGCAGAAGTGCTACTTGCTGCTGCCCAGCCTGACGTGCACAACTGGCTCCATGCATCCTGCAGGCCAGGTCAAACGCCAGCGCCATGAACATCAGCCTCTGTCTGCAGCCGCTGAGCCGGCTGTTGATAACATGCTAGAATCTGACAGGCGAGTTGTTCTTTCCAGGTTCTCGTTCATTGGTTCCAATGTCATGCATTGTTGACATGCTGGCTGGACTTGCAGGCCATACCTTTGCACAGGCTGGGACTGCATTGTCGTGCAAGAACCATGTGCCATGTGTGCCATGGCCTTAACTCACTCCCGCCTAAGACGCGTGATCTACTCTCAACTGAACCCTGAATGTGGTGCCCTGGGGGGGGCGTTCAAGCTGCATGGCCAGCTGAGTCTTAATCACCACTATCAAGTGTGCTGCCTGGCCCCTGCCGTCCATCAGTCATGAACATATTTCAGGTCAACGACATGAGGCAGATCTGAAGCGACATGGCTCCGCTCAAGGTGAGCACAGGCTGAGCGCAGGAGCTAACTACCAAGCGCATCAGCTTCGAAGCATGCCCAATACACATTCAGTGCATACTCCTGCTGCTGCAGGTGAGCGGAGACCCAAAGAGGCCTTCAGATGGCAAGGCAAAGAACCTGCACAAAGTGCCTGCGGAAGAGGGCACCCCACAGAACTTGTGGTTCACCATGTCAATGCTAGTGGCAATGGGAAGCCTGCTCTTCAAGGTGAGCACCTCCTGTGCTTCTGCTGGGGTAATGTGCATGCCAGCAGAGTGTGGCTGAAAGCCAAAAGGCTCCCATGGCATGCAGCCCAGCCCAGTGCCTGTCCTGTGTACTCCTTACCCGTACCTTCTACAATGACCCTGGCTGTGAGCTGCAGATCAGAGTTGGGGGCTGGCTGGCATTGCTGTGCTCCCTTATGGGCTTTGCCAACAGCAAGACCTCAGAGCTGGAATGGAAGACCATCATCAGCACAGTCTTGTGAGCACTCAGCAGCCTGCTGCCCTGCACTCAAAGCGCTGATGCCTCACTCCAAGTCCACATGCGCCTCCTGTGTGTGTTGTGAGCATTCAGTCACAGGCTGCCTTGCCTCTTGAGGGCTGCACCTTTGTGAGTGCCTGGTGTGCCCGCCGTGTGTTCATGCTGATAGCCCTGTCAACACCATGCCTTGGGGCTGAAGCTGCTGCTGCAGCCCAAGCTTCTCGTGCCTTTTGCACTTTTATGAACAGAAGCCTTTGTGCCCTGCAGTATGGCAATCATGGGCATTGCCTTCCTGCACTTCCAGGTGAGTCTCGTCTTGCAGATTATGCATTTTCCCACCGCCAAGAGACGCACATCCTGCAGATCTTGTGGCTCATTCAGGGCATGCAGCAGCAAAGCCTGCTGCTGGCTGGTCAGCAGTTTCAAAAGACCCTGCCTGACACAGTCATGCTGTCTGCAGAATTGGGTGCAGCCGCGTCAACCATTTGCCAATGTGCCACTGGAGACAGTTGCTGCAGCAAGCTCAAGCTACAGCGATGCTGGCGCCAGCTGAGGACTTGTGTGCAGCCCACCTGTCTTTAAACACCTCTGTTGGCACTCAGCAGAGGCATTTGCAGCAGACTACCTTGCCATAGCAGGGTGGCGCCAGATACATGGCTCTGAAGCGGCCAGAAATGCCGCAGGCTGCTTCCCTTATGTACTGGCTTGCAAGCCACCTTTCGGCCCAGGGCTGTCCAGCCATGAATTCGTTGTGTCTTCTGCCACATTACATGGGCATGAACATCGTCATAATTCAGTGAGGCCAGATCAAAATTGTCAAGGGGGCGCAATCTGGCTTTTCAGGCCACTTCACTGCTGAGATGAACCCCTGCTGCCAGGTGAAGATCATACCAAACAGCATGTCCTTCAGTAGAGTCAAACCACTGATGTGCCGGTTGCCTGCTGAGGCTGATGCGTATTGACAGGGGGAACTGTGCCAGCATTGTAGGTGCCTACAGGGGTGTTGTTTGGGTAGGACCCTGCAGCACAGCGAACAATGTAGACACACCTGGCACCAAACTGGCTAGATTGCGTTCAATTCTGATGCCAGGATGTGAACAGCACAGCTTTGCTCAGAGTGCACACCTGCAGGCACGCTGGGTGCTGAAGGCGCATTGCCAGTGGTTGTATGCCCCTTCGCTGGCGCTGCAGCTCCACCTCTGGCACTGCGCCTGCGGGGGCTTAGGACCTCAATGAACAAGGATGCATGAATGACAGGACCTGGTGGACTTAAAGCAAAGCTGCATTGGGCCAAGCTGCCAATGCAGTGAGAAGAACGATGAGACCTGCTCACGCCAGCCAATCTTTAGCCTGCTCACCCCTGCATGAATGGGAGGGCTCCGCCGTCTAGAGCTGCATCTCCAGTTTGGTAAGCGCCAACACACACAATGAGAATCATGTCTACAATTGTGGTGATGATGTAGCCAGCAACGAGCGTCTTGGCCCTGCATGCGAGAGCCACAGGCAATTTCAGCCACACCATGTGTTTCTGACAGGTTTGATGAGGTAGTGTGCAAGACAAACCATTGTGTCGCAGTAACAGCCCTGCATGCAGGCATATCTGCTGAAGTGCTCCTTCAACCTCAGCCTGTTTGCTGTGACCGCAGAGTTGGGGCCTGCCTTGCCATACAGGTTCCAGAATGTTCTGCCGCACCAAAGCATGGGGCCAGGTCTCAGGCATGCGGGCACCACTAGCAAACCCTGCCTGCACCTTGCGCTGGACAGCAGAACTCACCTGGAGCTAAGCGCACTGTCGCCTGCGACGGAGTCGCGCAGAGTCAGCGCCCGGTCTGTCCCCAGTGTGCAGAGAGCAACCTCCACAGCCAGCAGAGCCAAGACAGCTGGCCTGAAGATGCTTAGAGCGCGCCCTCCAATGACCACCAGCACCGTCAGGATGAGGAGGGCTAGCTGGAACCACAGCTACAGGCAACAAAGCGCAGGAGTTAAGGCAGGCAGCTGTCTGCAGCTGCCCAGCCAGCAAGCACTACCCAGCGCAGGTGCAAGTCTGTGCAGTATGTGCAGGGGTCAAGTCAGTGGACATGCACCACGGCCTAGCAGGTCAATGAGACTGCAGAGAGTTCAGTGATGGTTGACCCCCAGCACTGCAGCCAAGCCTGCACGCATGCATAAGGTAGCAAATCAACAGCTGCGCAGGGTCCCGCAGTGCCAGTGCATGAAGAAGGCGACCAGGCAGGTCCACACCACTGCATATAACACCAGAGGCTGTACTCACAATCCACCAGTCCAGCCTGACGACGCCGCAGCCCCCATTGCTGTTGCATCTGTCCTCCACACCTGCATAGTGTCCAAGGCAATCTGAGAACTTGCTCTGACACGTGAAGGACAGGTTGGCGGGAGCCAGCAGCAACAGAAGCCTTGCAGCCTGGCTGGCATGCAGCAGATTCCCACAATGACTAGCAGACAGCAGCTGCAAAATCTTTTGCCTGAAAGTCCGGCCAAGAACACAATCCAGAAGAGGACTGCCAGGAGGAAAGCCACAACAAAGATGAGGCCAAATATCTTGTTCAGGGCGCCTACTGCCATGTTGGAGTGGTGCCAACCTGCAGCCACCCACAAGAGAAGTGAGGGCCAAGCAGAGCACGTGACTCATGGCTATCCTGCTTTGCCTGCTTCATTGACCCAGCCTGTGTCATGGGGTGCCCACATCAGCCTGCAGATGTGACTTGCAAGCTCTCCCACTAGCTACGCAGAGCAACGAGTTAGCTGCCGACAGGGTCAGGCTCTTTCCAGCCATGTCTCATGCAGGGTAGGCACTGCATGGCCAAGTGCCATAGCTATGCCAGCAGACACGCCTTCCTGATTATCAGGTTGGAAGAGTTGCAGAAAGTCTCACGCAATCGGCCAGCAGGATGGTCACATGGACTCTTCCACCATGCCTGCACAGCCTGCAGGCCGTAGTGCTCAGACCGATACGGGGGAAGCATTCCAGCAGCGAGCAGGACCCACTAGCAGACAAGGGGGGTCGAGAAGCAGCATGCCGGAACGGGAAGGTGCCCCTTGGCAAAGCGGTCAACTCACCTCTGTCAATCCTTCGATAGCGGTTTCTGCCCCGCCTGTCGTGAAGTAGTACGCGGCGCACTGGTTATCGCCCAGAGTCAAATCTGCTTTAGTTTCCAACTGCGGGACCACCACTAGGTCAACCCAGCAGCCGCAGCATATAGCGGACCAGGAGCCCAATAGATTCGATCGGAGGTGAGTTCCGTGGAGTGAGCAGCCTGGGAACACCTTGGCAGATCTGCATCTGGAGCACCGTCCAGTCTAGCCTGCCTGTGAACTTTCAACTGATCAAAATCTCCTCAAGTTAAGCTGCTCATCTGGCCGCATGCAGGGAGGTCTGGTTGCCTGTTGAGGCGGGGTGCGGCGAAGGTGCACCAAAGATGGTGTTCCTCAAGGTTGAGAAGAGCAGTCCCTACTTCAGCCGCTTCCAGGTGAGGTCCTGGCAGCCAGAGGCGCCCAAAATGTTGGGCAAATCAGGTTTCTGGCCAGTTCAGCACTGGTGTGGATGACAGGCTGGGATGCTGCCTCGTGAGCAGCACGCCAGCATGCGATCTGCAACCTGATATCTGGGCAGCAGCCCCAGTCAATCACTCACACAAGCTGGCAGCCCTGCGAAGCTGCTGGCTGAAGC
This sequence comes from Asterochloris sp. CNOR1, assembly GCA_963969365.1. Taxonomy (NCBI): domain Eukaryota; kingdom Viridiplantae; phylum Chlorophyta; class Trebouxiophyceae; order Trebouxiales; family Trebouxiaceae; genus Asterochloris; species Asterochloris sp. CNOR1. The sequence goes on along the minus strand of OZ017756.1, from coordinate 1,025,579 downwards.
CTCATCCGGCACCCACCTAGCCATAGCAGCTGGCTGAAGACTCATCCAGCAACCAGCTGCTCTGGCTGGGCTGCCCGCCTAGGGCAACACCAATGCCCACCTGCTGTGAGAGGCACACGCTCTTGTAGCAGCTATGCGCCTCTGCAGTGCTCCCAACAAGTGCCTCAGTCACACATGGCAGCCACTGTGCTGTCAATGCATGCCACACGCAGCAGCTGAAGGTGGCCGCAGTCGGAGGGGAAGGGAACTATGTTACGTGAGCTGTCTTTTGCTGCATTGCTGCTGTTTGGGGCCGCCCCCAGGCGTATCAGGGATATGCAGCCTGTCCTTCGTTCAGCATCTCAGATGAAGGGCACTCCCTGTGCAGGTGAAGTACAAGCGGAGGCGTCAAGGCAAGACTGACTACCGCGCCCGCCTCAGGCTGTCTGCCCAGAACAAGAACAAGTACAACACCCCCAAGTACCGCTTTGTGGTGCGCTTCAGCAACAGGTGAGCCATGAGGAAGTGCCTGTCTGAGCTCTGCACTCAAGGCATGCAGGTGAGGCTCCCCATCGGCCCGCCCAGGTGGTCGTAGGGTGTCTGCTTATGCAGGCCCCCCCTTGTCAGGGTGCTGCTGGCATGTTGCTGCATCAGTTCTTAGCTACCCCTGGCGCTCACCTCTTCAACAGTCAATATAGAGGTCACATGCCTGGCTCTGCAGGCTTTGGACAGCAGGGTCATGTCACACACATGTGCTGACCAGCTTTCCTCTGTGTAGGGACATCACCTGCCAGATTGCCTATGCTACCGTGGCAGGCGACGTGATCATTGCCGCCGCCTACAGCCATGAGCTCCCCGGATTTGGGCTGGATGCCGGGCTGACTAACTATGCAGCAGCCTACGCCACTGGCCTGCTGCTGGCGCGCCGCGTGCTCACCAAGTTTGAGCTGGACAAGGCAAGTGCATGCAGTTGCTGCTAGAAGCAGGTTGGCTGCTGGATGCGTCTGTCAGGTCTGCCAGGCTGTCTTTCAGGCGCGCATGCCTGGACCAGCGTCAGAGAGGTTGTAGTCCGTGCATGGGCAGCAAGCAGGCCACTGGGTCTGACTCATTGGTACTGCCTTCCTGACCCATGGGCAGTCAACTTATCTTCATGCCTGCAGGCCCACGTGGGCACCAAGAAGGCTACTAGCGCTGCTCTCGCAGGCTTGTGCCTGCTCCCTCTGTGCCCCTGCCTGTTCTGAATGTTCAGCACATGCCTGCAGGCTTACGTTGGAAGCGAAGAGGCCACTGGCGCTGACTTCACTGTGGAGGAGCAGGAGGACGGTCCCCGCCCCTTCCAATGCCTGCTCGATACTGGCCTGAAGCGCACTAGCACTGGGAGCAAGGTCTTTGCTGCCCTCAAGGTGGGGTGGCCCTGTCATTTTGCTGGGGTGTGGGAGCACAGGGGGCAAGGCTGTGCACAGACCGGCTTCGCTTAACCTGGTTATGCTCAAGGTCCTGCTGCCTGCAGTGTTTGTCATGTCACAAACAACCCCATCATGCACACTGTGTGTCACCAAGAAGGCCTGCCCCCTGCAGGGCTCTGTGTACCTCAGCTTGCCTCTGCACACAGCAGGAGACCTGACACCCGGGATGTGATACAAAGTCACAGTCGTCCCACAAGACCCAGCCTCCTCCCTGTAGCCTTACCAATTCACCTGGCTGTCACCTTCTCAGTAATGCTGCAGGGTGCTCTGGACGGCGGGCTGGACATCCCCCACAGCGAAAAGCGGTACGTGGGCTACAGCTCTGAGGGCAAGTCCCTGGACGAGGAGACGCTGAAGAAGTACATTCTGGGCGGGCATGTGAGTGACAGTGGCTGTTCTGAGAGCATTGTACTGCGTGACTGCAGGTTGGGTCTGGCCTGCAGGATGCAGCTGCACGTGTGCCTCCTGGATGGGGGGTACATGAGTGACAGGGGCTGCTGTGCAATGGTTTGCACTGTCGAGTTGCAAATCAGGTCTGGCCTGCAGGATCCTGCTGCAGAGGTGGATTCCATGCGGCAAACCGGCAGGGGCTGCTGTGCTGTGCTATTTTGAAAAGCAAAGCGAGCAGAGTGCGGAATGCGCAGCACAAGTACAGCCTGGCAGGCATCTGATTGGCAGGGGCTCCTGCGCCAAGTCTTTACATGGGCTGCAGCAGCTGCATGTTTGATATGGCAGTGAACCAAGCAGCAGGGTCCTGTTTTGCCACTCAGGCGCACTGTATGTGGCAGCCAGGGATTCAGCTGCGAGAATTGAGGCAAGCCAATCTGCTGAGCTGCATTGGCCTTGCATGCTGACACTGACCGCTGCTGGCGCTGAGATGATGTGCTGCAGTGACAAGGTGCTCACGCGCCTGCAGGTGGGCGAGTACATGACTGAGATGCAGGAGGACAGCGAGGAGAATTACAACAAGCACTTCAGTAAGTACATTGAGGCCGGGCTTGAGGGCGAGGAGCTGGAGGACACCCTGAAGGAGGTGGGTTGCCTTGCACGTGAGGGGGTGTATGAGTGTCTCCAAAGTCCTGCAACTGGGCTGCACTCCGCTGGAACCTGTCTGGTGATTCTCCTTGCTTGCTGGTGATCACAAGGATCTAGGGAGCATAAGAACCAGTATGCTGAGAACGGCAGCAAAGGTCATAAGCTGAGGGAATCAGTGAGAAAGGTAGGCTCATGGCGACATACTGGCTGTCGTCTTGCACTCCGGTTACTTGCGTAGGGGACTCACAGGCTGCTACAGTTTTCACAAGGCTCATTGAACGTGTGCCTTAATCTAGATGAGCTGGCAAGTGGGCTGCGCCTCCTGGGTGCAGTACATCTGTGGCAGCAACATGGCCTGTCGCTTTTGTGGATCCTGGGCATATCTGCGCAAGGAGGAATTGAGCTGCAGGGCGAAATCACGGAGGTAAGTGGACACACTGGGACTTGAGGGTGGGCACTGGGGCTCCACAACACCCAGGCTTATGCTACAGCCTTGCCAGACGGAGTGACATGCAGGTATCCTCACAGAGCTGCGTGGCACCATGGGTCTCAGGCAAGTATCCAGTGGCCTAAGTACAAGTAAGTTTGAAAGACAAAGAAGCACTGCGGTGAGCACGGGCTAGGGTGAAAAAGACTGGACAGGTGCAGTACAAAGGCCCATAGGTCAAGGGATTGGCTTCTGAGATTGTGGCAGAGGCCAGCAGGGGTATGATGCAGCAGAACCTGTATGAATGGAGAATTGTGGTAAATGCATTGCCAACAGAAAGACCCAGCCTTGATTGGCCTCCCAGGTTGACTTGATGACTCCTGCTGCCCGACCTCTGGCAGCAGTGCTACCATGCCTTACCTCGTTGCTTGTGTACCAGTTGTCACTGAGGCAGCTGTTGCTATGTCCCACAGGTGCATGAGAAGATCCGTGCTGACCCTGTGCACAAGAAGAAGGAGCGCAAGAAGCCAGCAGAGACAAAGAAGTGGAAGGCCACCAAGCTGACATATGAGCAGCGCAAGCAGCATCTCAAGGTGGGCCTGTGCAACTCAGCCGCCTTGCATGGGGTGGATTGTGTGTGCATGAGTTCAAAGCGGACGATGTGCTGTGCATGTCTCTTTCTGACTTAGTTGCAGTGTGCACCGACTTTTGTATGTGTTCATGCTGCCCAGGACTGAGCCTCGATCTTGTGTGCCGCAGGAGCGCTTGCAAGCCCTGCAGGAAGGAGCTGGTGACGAGTAGATCCCTCAGACGGCTGCTGGTTGCATCGGGTTTCTGCGTCTACCAGCAATGTAAAGCAGCATGTGACAGAATTCATGGCACATGCATTGCAGAGGATTAAAAGTAGATCACAGATGGCCTGACATTAAATCCTTCACAGGACTGATGCTGGCAGCTAAAGTAGCAGCTCAAGATCTGGGCCTGGTCAAAGGCAGCTGGCTGCCATCACACCACATCACTCCAGCTTGCCGGTGCCTGCACCAGATAGCTCATGGCGTCATGAGAGGGCAGGTTGGGTCGCCTCTGAAGACGTCGGAGGTATTAGCACATGCTTGTAAGAGCACCTCACATAAGGCAAAAGCACACCCATGGCACTTCGCCATGGATGCCGCACGTTGCAGGTGATCACCGTGCATCATGTGCCAAAGGCCTCGCGCCAGCAGAAAGCCCCCCACTGACGCAAAACCAAGCGGAATCATTACGGTGGTGATGCGGTCAGCCCTGCAGGTCACAGAGGCATAATGAGCAGGAGCTGGTGGGTACAAGACGCTGTGGCCCCAGCATGCATTTTATGCCTGCAAAAATTAGTGTATGCCTGCAAAGATGAGGTGCAGCATCTTCTGAGAGCACCAAACAGTACAACCCAGCAGACGCCAAGCCTGTCTCACCCTGGACGCTTGAGGTGTGTGAGGGCATGTGCATTTTGAAAGAACTTCTGGTTTTCCAGCACCTGCAGATGAGGCAAGTCATGATAAGCAGGTGTTGCGCAAGAGCCCAATGTCCAAGAGTGCATGCAAGCACAGGGGCCAGGGGAGACTGTGAGTTAGTGAGGGCTCATATGCCGAACATCATAGGCAGTCCAGCGTTGAAGCCTGGCAAGCGTGTCTCACCTTTTCGTAGCCAGCCATGATGCTTCGTATCAGGTAACACCCGTAGAAGCCGACCAAGACCGGCCAATGTGGCCAGTGGTGGCACCACTTCTCTGTGACCAGCAAGAGGGCTCAGCTGTGGGGACATGCGCTCACGCCATGTACGATAGCACATCAGTTGTGAAGTGACAGCAGTACAGTTTCCTTGACACAGGAGTCCTTGACACAGGAGTCCTGAGGGAGCATGAGCATTCCTCTGGCGGTTCCTTCCTCTTACTCAGTAGTCTGCAATTCAACGAGAGCAGCTTTGACAGCCGAGGCCTGCCAGAAATGATGTGGACACAGGTACAGCTCTGCATTGCAGCAGCCTGGTGTCTGACCTGGGCAATGGCGCACTCTGTCCCCACAGCCCCATCTGTGCTTGCCTGCAAGCCCTCAGGGCAGCACAGCCCCAGCTGGGTTTGTGTCATGGCTCATTGCCATCGATGAGCCAGTGCGGTAGCAGCAGGCAAGAACGCGCCATGGCTTTACCTGCCCGCCCAGTCACTTGAGGGTGGTGGATACTGGCTCACGGCTGCAGATTTTAAGTAGCTGCTTGGGGTTGGCCTGCCAGACAGCTGAACTGGAGATGGACTTTGCATGGGCGCTTTTGTTCTGACCAATCCACTGCAAAGATTCCTTGATGTTACAGCATGTTTGGTGTCAGCCAGTTCACTGATTCACAGCATTTAGCGGGCCTTGGCCTTTGCCTCGTCATACTTGCTTGAAGCCTGAGACTTGGCGTCGTTCCAGGCTCCCTTAGCCTCACTTCAGGCACACAAACAAGCTGTTAGGCCTGTAAGCTTGATCAACAAGCCAGTGCATCTTCCTGGCTGAACAGACAGTCACAAAACTGCAACTGCCACGTCAATGCAATTCGCACACAAACAGCCAGGCACTCATAGACTCACCCCTTGATGTCCTGGACTGCGCGCTGTGCATCTGGGTCTGAAGAGTACCTGGACGCAGAGCACCTCAAGCAGTCAGGACTTGCAGGTATGCAGTCAGCCAGGCCATGCAGCCAGACAAGCATCAGGAGCCTCAGCCAGTGTAATCAGTGCTGCAAAGCAGTCTGCATGGACCCCAAGGAGCAGCAGATGCATGCATGGTGCATGCCCTGATGCACCAGACAGTTAAGCAAATGTCAGTGCAAGCCATTTGGAGCAAAGCCCAAGACCAAGTGCTCATGTCAGCCTACATGATGCCCACCGTGCAGCAGATGCTGGCGGGGGGCCGACTGGCACAGAAGCACATACCAAACACATCCACATCAGCCTTCATGCACATGTGCAGAACAGAGGCAGATGCCAACACCCAGCAAACACCAGGATTACTGAACAGCATCGCATCTGGTGAATGCTCAGTTGCACCTCCATTCCAACCAGGCCATAGCTCAGGTGTGCATCAGCTGCCTTCGTGCACCTGAGAGACCTCACTTGAGCGCACGTTCAAATGGGGACTCACCAGTTGTACAGGAGCACCAGCCCAACAACAACTGCTGCGCCAATGCCAACCTGCAGCAAACAAGGGAGTACATCAGCGAGCAAGCTTGACCACTATGACAGGCTTGCCCTGGCTGTGCGGCACAGGCCACAAACTCAGAGTCTGGAGCAGGCGGTGATCTCTGGCACATGGAGCCCCAGCCATCAAGGTGAGCCAGCAGGGTGGGCTGCCCTCGATGCCATTGCTTGAGATGCCGTGCAGCGCCAGGTGGCACCCTTTGCCGGCCACGGCAGCAGGTGAAGCCCCTGCCAGGCCGTCTGAGGGGCAGCTTCTAGGCGGGCCCCAGAAGAGACGGGTCCTTCTCCTCACCTTCACCCATGTCTGGTCATCGTTCTGTGCCATGCTTGATGAGAGTTAAGCTTTATGGGCTGTTTGTGGCTCTGAGGATGGATGTGAATCGCAATCGTGTAGTCAAACTTTTTTGAACTGAGGCTACACTGCAGACTGGAGCATAGGCACGCCACTTGACAGCATTGGTGGCCATGATGATTTCAAGCAGGTCTGATGCAGTTCCTGCCGTCTAAATTGTCCTTATAGCAAAAAAGATGCCCCACCAGGCACTGTGATAGGCTCTGTCTGATGATTGTTGGCAAGGTCAACAGCTCAGCAGTAGCGCTGAAGCCACACAAATTCACAGTGCTGTAAAGGGGCCATCACATTGCTTCTGTGTACAGGGCGACAGTACAGTGTACAGTAGTGCTGGACCAGCAACCAGCTTGGAGGTGTTGTACTGAGCATACCTGTTGACTTAAAAAGACAAACATGAACAAAAATCTATGCGCCCCCGCCCTTTTCCTGGCTGCTGATCAAGTCCATCCTTTCCTGGGACTTGTCTTTTGTGCCAGGAGCGCCTGGGTTGCTGGTAAAGGTGGACAGGAAGTCCTCTGCCCGCCGCTGCTCCCTGCCTGCTTTCCAGCGCCACCAGCCCTTCTCCTCTGCCATCAACTCCACAATCTGTAGGGCAAAGCTCAGCTTGTCTTTGGAAGGTTGGAGAAAGCTCTGCTGCCACTCTGGAATGACCAGAATGATGACTGACACTTGCCAAAAATGATAAGCCGTCAGCTCTTTCTTGCTGCACAACTTTTCATAGCAGCCCCAGCTGAGAGTGGGCGCAGCCACCAGTGAGACATCAAGCATCACACAGCCTGGGTCACCCTGCACAGGCTGGAAAACTGCCCAGCAGACCTGCATGTTTGGGCCAACCAACACACAGCACAGCACAGCACACCATCTCACCCGCGGCAGGGCCTCCTTGCAGGCCTGCGTGTCCAGGAACGCTAGCCTGCAGCGACGGCTGATGAAGTCTTCTGGAGTCTCACAGTACTCATGTCGGCAGGAGTAGACCACCTGCACAGCAGGTGTCACTGCTCTGCTGCCGGTGGGATGGGGATCAACATAGCAGGCCACGCTCAAGCACTGCCACTCTCCTCCCATGTCAGCATGTGCAGCAGGCAGCAACACTGCTGTGATCTTGGTGTCCATCTCCACAGCGCTGCACAGCACCCAGGTGGCACAATGTGTGCACGACTTGAGGCAACTCTTCAGCACCAACACCATGCAGTGTCTCACAGGCCGCGGCCCAGAGTGTCAGGCACAAGTCAGGTCACAGCACCATACACATGCAGGTGGTGATGGCTGCCTCCAGCAGGCACTGCGAGTGCGCTCTGACTCGACAGCTCACCCCAGCTGACCTGGTGCAGCCAAACTGCAGATGCACAGCTGCAGCACTGGGCCGGGGCACTGTCACTGGACCCAAGTGGCAGCAGAAATCAACTGTGGCACCACTGGTCACCTCTGCCTCCAGCATGGGGTACCCCCGTGCCAGACGCTTCCCCAGTCTCCTCTCCTCGGCAATCTTGGTGACCTCAAAGGCGCGGTTGCCATATGAGGCTGCAAGGGCAAAGGAGGGATCAGCCTGGCATGGCGGTTTGTGCATATGTTGGCTGACGCAGGCATCAGTCACAACAGCACACCGGAGGGCACAGCTTGACACACGTATCAGCAGCTCTGTTGCTGATGTGGACAGATGAGCTGGCTGGTACAGCACAGGCAAGGCAAGTCAAGTGCAGGCCCACAACTTCAAGCCTGTAGACTCCAGGCCCCTCGACGCATGGCTGCACAATCAAGCACACCTCAAAGACCCACCTGCCAGGTGCTTGGCCACGCGGGTGTCGATGGCCCCAGGGCGGTGGGGCACCGTGTAGTTCTGGGCCACCTCTGTGAAGAGAGCCTCGTCGTACCCATGGGCCCCCAGGAGGGGAAGCTGTGCTGTGCGGCAGGGCGCGCAGGGGGGCACACGCCCAGACATGCAGGCCATGTCCAGCGTGTCCTGGGCCATGCGGCGGTAGGTCGTCCATTTGCCGCCTGCAGGTGGGCCAGTGTGTGGGCAGCTCAAGGCGGTGCCCCAATGCATGCCTGTGTTGGATACACACTGCCTGGAAGTTGGGCTGGTCAGATCGTGGGCTGCCAGATGAAAGGCTCTGGAGGCTCTCCTGCACTCACACTTGAGCATGAGGACTCAAGGCAGATGCCTCCTGGCAGCACCACATGCGCCAACCAGCCATCTGGGCGGTGCAGGTGCAGATGTGTTTCCAGCCTGTGGAGCCTGGTACACCGCGGCACATCACAGCCCGGTACCTGTCACAGTGATCATGCCGTCCTCGTCCATGGTCACCACATGATCTCGCGATGCACTGGCTGTGTCAGAGGCGTTGGGGTCACTGGCCAGGGGGCGAATCCCACTCCAGGCGCTCTTGACGTCTGAGCGCCGCACCTGCACACAGTGGGGCTGTGCTGAGGTGTCTCCCTTGAGCCCTGAGAGCGCAGCCACGCTGCAGCCATAGGGGCAGATTGCAGCTCCAAGCGCCTGACGTCTGAACGCCACACTTGCACAGATGCAGAAGCCAGGTGATCGCACCTGATGCTCTGCCTGCGGATGGTGCCACTACAAAGCCTCCTGCGATGCCCATCATGTGCTGTGGGTGTCAGAGGTTATTGGTGCAGGGGCACCCAAAGGCAGGACCTTTCTTGGCAGCAGATTCAGCACATCATATGCTGCCCACTCGGATCAGCCCACTCCTTGCAGAGGTAAGCAACACATCAACAAGCAAGCGGCCACTGATCTCAGGACACAATGGGCGTCACCTTGACTCGAAGGAATTCTGAGATGGAATCCAGGATGAACTGAATCTCCTCCTCAGTTGGCTGGGGCTTCATGGTGATCTCGCTGTTGCTGTCTGCAGACACATGCAGGCAGAGCATCAGCTGAGCCAAAAGCATCGACACAGCAGTGCCACCACTACTTCAAACACCAACTGTGCGCTGTGAGACTGCTGCCCTCCCACTGAGCTCTGTTGACAGCTTCTGTGCTGCTCGACAGGAGGCTGCAGAGCAAACCTGTTGTCAGATTCACTTGCTTTGTGCTGCAGCAGCTTGTTGAGTTGGCTGTATGAACCACTGCTGTGCTGCAGGGACACCTAGCTAGCCCCTGCTGCGAGGGCAGCAAGTCACTGGCAAGCAAAGCCATGCTCAGAGCCTGAGCTGTAGCATGTCTGCAACCATTGACGCACCCGTGGTGCCAGCAATGGTGGAGGACAGCCAGGGCAGCATGAAGACCACCCGCCCATCCTTGGTCTTGGGCACAATCATGCCTAGGTGCTCAGGGCTGTAGTAGTCTGGCAGGGTGACGTGCACACCAGCACTTGGCATGATCATCTTCCCCTGCAGGGGGGGATGGCATGCTCTCAGTGGTGCTGGTGCAGGGAGGCACAGGACGGAGGGGCCGGCAGAAGAGCACGGCAGTTGCTGCTGCAGAAGTATACGCCTAGCACGCTGCCTGGAGGGGCGCAGCTGCAGGAGAGCACCAAGCAGTGGCAGGCGTGAGCAGCCGGCTCCCGCTGCTGTTCAGGACGTGCTCCAGGATGTGGCCTTGTGCCTCTCACAGATCGTGTTGCTCATGCAGCTGCCAGGCGGAGAGTGGGGTCAGCATAGCAGCTACACCAGCTAGACTCGAGCAGTAGCAGAGGGGCAGGGATTCACTCATGGGCAATCATGCCTGCAGCGGTGTGCCCTGCTGCACATTGCCTATGGTGAGCTGCTGAAGGGCTCTTCAGCTGGGTCACTCTACCTGCTGGAGTCAGGCATCTGGCAGATGACATGTGACGTCAGGCCAGGCGGCTGCCATCAAGAAGCAAATTGGCCAGTCGGCTCACCCTGCTGGAGTCTGACATCTGGCGGATGTCATCTGAGAAGGGCCCGGTGGCGTTGATGACCAGCTTGGCATATACATCATGCTGCTTGCCAGTCAGGTTATCCTTGACACGGCAGCCCACAATCTTCCCATCCTCATCCTGCAGACGTCAGACCTCAGACCAAAGCAGCAGGCACCACACTGCTGCTCAGAACGTGGGGCAGGTGATGTCTAAGTGTGCTGGACCAGTGCAGCCTCTGAAAGCTGAGGCAGAAAGAGCAAGCACCAAGTGAAAAGGCACAACTGCAGCACTGGCTGCGCTGACCAGCCTCTGCAAAGATCAGTGCTCGACAGTGCGACCAAAGTGTTTTGTGCGCATGAAGTGCGATGTGAGCTGGCAGCAGTAGACACCAGCACATGTTGCTCTGTGCAGCACAATTTCACTGACCATCCTGAGGCTTAGTGAGTAGGCCGCAGGTGAAGCCTAGCCTGTCAGCTGCAAAGTCAGCTCGCTGCCCAAACTGCCTGTATTGAACCGGCCAACAGTGCCAGCCAGACCAGTATACTATGCTGTGCCTCATGCAGGCAGCGCTGCCTGGCCCACCTTGATCAGCCTGGTGGCCTCTGTGTGGTTGGCAACTGCAGCGCCTGCCAGGGCAGCTGTGCAGGCCAGCGTGACACATAATCGAGAATCATCCATCTGGCCATCATAATACACAATCTGCAGGGCATGGCACCAGGGTTGGTGCTAGATGAGGTGGGCTGCAGCAGCTAGGGCCTCCTGATCTGGCTGACTCCTCAACATCTGCAGTGTAGAGCCGCCGAGTGCACACATGCTGCACACTGATGCCCCAGTGCAAGCTCAACATCCTCATACGGCACAGCAGTTCTCCTGTGCATGCCCCAAGGTGCCATCCCTGCCTGCCTGCCTGGAGGGTATCATAACTGGCCCAGGAGCGCAGGCAAAACATAGTTGCTTGGCCAGCAAGAACACACAGCTGATCTGTACACACTGTTGCTTTGACGCGGCACACACCTCAAGGACACATGCCCTGCATGAAGGGTTGCTGCACCGATCTGCATGCATGCTGCTGGCAGGGTGCACCACCCAGATCTCTGCTGGAGCAATGATGACCAGGACACAGGCCCCCCCCCCCCCCCCCCCGGACATCACCTCAGGCTGGCTGACTGGCTGAGCAAAGCGCTCACCGTGCCCTTGAGGTGGCGGGTCGTCTCATCCACGCTGTGTGTCTCTGACAGAGTGGGGAACTGACGATGGGACTCCTTGGGGCTGACGTACCGCGACAGTGTGAGGCCATGTGTGCCAGCCACCAGGTCATATGCCTGCAGGCAGCAGGCAACAGCTACTGCCTCAGCCCGCGGGCGCTGGCAGGCTTGCAGACCTTCTGGAGCAGGGTTCTGAAGCATGTTGGAACCACGTCACGCAGCGGAGGTGCTGCAGGGCGGTGCACCCACATGGACAGCATGCTGGGGGGCACCAGGTGCGCACCGCATTTCACACTTCATGCAGGCGCAAGCGCTCCACCTGCACCAGGCAGGCTGCACACCTTCATGCCCATCCAGTAGTATGGCACCTCCCACCACTGGTAGCAGGGCTGCAGCAGGGCAGGCCACTGTGGGTCAGGCAGCCAGTCACGCCTGCCCAATTTGCAGCAGGCGCCATGTGAGCCAGAGATCAGTGGCATGAGGCAGGCACAGCAGAGCCCAGGGCCTGCGAACGCATGAGGCAGCGCAGGCTGACAGCACTTGGCAAGTGCAGGAAGCACTCACTGTCATGATGGGCAGGGGGCAGCTGAGGTGCGGTGCATTGTCCAGGATGTGCTTCCGCTCCTGCACAGGGCAGCAGGTCTGTAAAGGCAAATGCAACACCCTCATGCACATGCAGCAGCTCCACGTTCGCTATCATTATCGTCATCCTGGTGCTGCAGACACCTGAGCTGTGTGCAGGGCATGGGTCGAGTTGCACTTGGCGGCAGCCCCTCAAGGACCATGCACAGCACGCCTTCACCCGAGTGCACATGCCGCAGTCCAGTCAAATGCTTCCTAGAACACGGGCAGCAGCTGCATTCCACATCAGCTGCAGTGTCATGCAGCCACCTGGGAGCACTTGCCTGCAATGCCTCAAACACCAGCTTGAGCTGCCCATAGTCAAGCTTCCAGACAGCCTTCTCCAGGTAGCGCACTCCTCCATGCACCAGCTTGGTGCTGCGCGAGGACGTCCCCGCAGCGAAGTCCTCCCGCTCCACCAGAGCAGTGCGCAGGCCCCTGCAGGCTTGACACAGACACCTGGGCTGGCAGGCTGCCGGGTGGAAGAGGGCAAGCATGGTCTGGCATAGCCGCAGGGTCCTCCCGCACTTCAGGTCCCTTCAGGCATGGCATGGGCGCCAGCCCAATTTGAGAGTTGTCCGGCAGATGTGAACAGCTTGTGCAACATGGCATGGAACACGCAAGAGGCAGTGTGTTTATACATGCCATACAGCTCCCACAGAGGAAGCAGGCCAGTCTGCAGTGATGTCAGATACAGCAGTGCCTCCGCAACAAGGGTGGCTGCAGCTGACCTTGTGATTGCATCCACTGCACAGCCTGTGCCTGTGGCTCCCCCACCAATGATCAGGACATCAAAAGGGTCACTCTCAGTGCCGTGAGCGAGTTTGGCAAGCTGGTCAGCCCTGCTGGGAATCTTGTCTAGGTACTCAACCCTCGACACTGGCTCCAGAGCCTTTGCATGTGCAGGGCGTGGTGCACTCAGCCAATATGCACAGGCTGAAGACCCTGCAGCCCCTGCAGCTGCAGCTGACCACAGCAACCTGCTGGTGCGAGGCATGCTGCCGTTTGCTGGCAGATAATGAAGAAGAGCGATGCCACAGCTGTGGCACACAGAAATCTTGCCCAAGAAAACTACTACTTGATCACTAATTGAACTTCTTGGAGAAATTTTCTGACTCCCACGGTCAGCAATGGCACTCTACGAAAAATTTGCATAACAATCAGCCCTTGCAGACAGGTTTTGGGTGCTGAGGTCCTTAGTCAACAGCAACGCAGGGACTCTCCCGAGCACAGCGGATCCAGAGCAGCAGAGATGCACAAGCACATCATGGCGTTGCTGGCCTTTGGTCTCAGCTTTGCTGTATGCCAGACCAACAACTTCATAGCAAGCAGAACCTGATGGACCCCTCGCAGGACCTGCCGGAGTTCCCTTGCCACTGTGCTGCTTCAGGCGAGCATAGGACATCAACAGTGCCAGCTCATCCCACTTTCTGTGATGCCGCTGTGTCCTCAGCAACACATGCTTTAGCTTTCTGCCTGTATTTAACTCATCCCACGGATCTTCTCGCCACCATTTGTGGTGCGGCAGTGTGGTGATGTGCAGCTCTGAAAGGTCTTGTTCTTGGAGAGCATTCAGCAGCTGACAGACTCATGTGGGTGATGGTAGCAGGACAGCATTCGACTGCTGGCTGTGAAGCCAGCAGCTGGTCTGCAACAGAGTCTTCAGTACAATCATCTGAATCAGCTCAGGCCTGCCACTGAAGTCTGCAGGCTGCGTGGAGGCTGCCAAGTTGCCATTGCGCCTTGGGTCACCAGCCCACTTTGAGACTTGTCCGGCAGATGTGGACAGCTTTCATTCAGCATGGCATGGAGCATGCATTGGCAGTGTATTCGAACATGCCTTACTGTCAATTCCCACAGGGGAAGCAGGTCAGTCTGCAGTGATGGCAGATACGGCAGTGTTTCTGCAACAAGGGTGGCTGCAGCTGACCTTGTGATTGCATCCACTGCACAGCCTGTGCCTGTGGCTCCCCCACCAATGATCAGGACATCAAAAGGGTCACTCTCAGTGCCGTGAGCGAGTTTGGCAAGCTGGTCAGCCCGGCTGGGAATCTTGTCCAGGTACTCAACCCTCAACACTGGCTCCAGGGCCTTTGCATGTGCTGGCCCTGGTGCACTCAGCAAATTCACACAGAGACCCTGCAGCCCCTGCAGCTGCAGCTGACTACCAGCAACCAGTTGGACATGCTGCGTTTGCTGGCAGATGAGGAAGAAGGGTGATGCCACAACTGTGGCACAGCTTGGCTTACTACTTGATTGATAATTGTCATTATATATTTTTTGAGGCGCCCCAGGCACTTGACTTCTTGTAACTTCTGACACAACTCAGCAACTCTTGGGCCGACAGCACAGCGGATCCAGAGCAGCAAAGATGCACAAGCAAATCGTTGCATTGCTGGCATTTGGGCTCAGCTTTGCTGTATGCCAGACCAACTTCACCATCAGCAAGCAGAACCTGACGGACCCCTCGCAGGACCTGCCGGAGTTCCCTTGCGACCATGCTGCTTCAGGCGAGATTAGGACATCAACAGTGCCAGCTCACCCCCTCTTTCAGTTGGTGCTGCTGTGTCTTTGGCAATACATGCTTTCGCACTCTGCCTGTATGCAGCTCATCCCACAGATCTGGGGGCTGCACAGCCTTTTGTAGAGTTCCTTCTCGTCCATGCATTTTGTCATCACGACATGTCAAGCCACACGTATCGCCACCATTTTTGGTGCAGCAGTGTGGGGTATTGCAGCTTCCAGAAGGTCTTGTTCTTGGAGAGCGCTCAGCAGCTGGCAGAATTGTGAGGGTGATGGCAGCAGGACAGCATCCAGCTGCTGGCCAGCAGCTTGTCAGCAAAGAGGCTGGAGCACTATAATCTGAATCAGCTCAGCCCTGCAACTGAAGTGCTGCAGGCTGCGTGGAGGCAGCCAAGTCAATCAGCGCGCCCTGGGTCACCCTTCTCACTTGGTGTTTGCAGGCTCTCTTTGGCCAGAGCAGCGAGCATGACCCCACCACTGAGCATCAGTGCAATCTTCCATTCAGCTTTGTGACTGGGCTGCAGGCTATGCGGAGCCAGAGGCTGTCAGCGAAGATCTGCTGGAAGCAACCATCAATTACAGTTTCCTGCTGGCCGTCAACAGCACAGAGAATGTGACAATGTGCACCCCTGAGGAGCTCCAGGAGGCAGAGTTCAAGCTGTCAGCTTTCTGCATTGAGGTGGGCACACCCCCAGCATTGCTGAGATTCCCCATCGTAGGGGTTCTGTCAAGGTTCATCTCATGATCATTGCTTCATAATCGCAGCATCTTTTCAGCAGGCTGCTGCTGCAGCTGCAGCTCCCCTGGCCTGTCAGCGTCTTTTTCTGCACCTTGCACATGCCAGCAGATGAGGTGTGATCATCTGACAAGATGTTGCCCTGGCTGTAGCCGCTGAACACCTCAACCAACATCGCTCTGGGCTACAATGCCATCATCCTCTGCGCTGACCAGGCCTCAAATGAAGTGACCGTGGCCAACCTCCCTGTTGAGGCCATTCTGTCCTATAACAATGCGGCAAACTACTTGATTCAGGTGAGACACCTAAGCAGCTGACTAACATGCTTTGCAGACAGCCAGGTGTGCATCTGTCAAGCAGTGCCTCAACAGAAGGCCCATGCTGTCTCGTTGCTGAGGTTTGTGGGCAGCTGCCGCTATGCACTGCACAGATGGACAGCCGGCCGTCTTGCTGCAACACTGCCAATCTCTTTGTGTCGATGTCCCTTGTCTGGTGAAACATTCCTTGCCAGTTCTGTGTCCCTGCACTCTGTATGTACCAAGTGTTTGGCTGTCCTGCAGAATCCCAACGTCACAGACATCTGGGTTTCAGGACCTGTAGAGGTCGAGTCAGAGAGCCTTTCTGCCTACCTCAATGCCACTGCCAAGTGAGCCTCTCCTTCTTTTCGTCCTTGAGCCCTGCCTGTGCAAGCTGCCGCCTGTGTGCACTCGCAAGCTGGTCCCTGAGGGACCCTGCATGGTCCAGTGCAGGACGAGCAGGGCACTACGGCTTAGGGGTGCTTTTGTTTGGCAAGCACCAGTGATGTTATGGCAGCAGCAGCAGCCTTGCGCACTGCATTGTGGAGCTACAAGTCTGGCTGCTCCAGTCTGTGTCACTGACATGCTCCATCTATGCATGTGCAGGTATATTGCAGAAGAAGAGGCAGCGGAGGAACAGGCTGTTGAGGAATTGATCGAACAGGTGTTTGGCGTAGACGGTCTTGGGGTCGCACCTGCACCAGCTGCTGCTGCCAGCACCAACTCGCCATCGCCTGCCTCACCAGCCTCACCAGCTGCAGCCAGCAACAGCCCAGCTGCCAACACTGTTCAGCAGGCGCTTGGCAACAACCCGACAGGCAGCGTGCCCAGCTCCAGTGCAGGAGTTCGCCCCATTGCTTTGAACTCAGGCCGTTAATCTCCTCTCAATAGCTGTTCCCTTTGCGTGCTGGGCCTTTCAGTTGCCTGCCACTTTCTGCCACCTATTTCATTGAATGCTTTCATGCCAGCAGGAGCTGGACAGCTTCTTCATGAAGTATGCCCATGCCAAGTATTGACTCAGCTCAACTGCGTGCTTGTAGTTTGCCCACTTAGACATGTGCATCTGAATGCTGGACCTTGGTTGTTTTAGACTGGTACTGTTTAGACTGGCACTGAAAAATGGACTGAGCCCTAGCACTAACTCTCCCAGTCACATCTGTCTGCAAAAGGGGTCATTGTCCCGGCCGAAGGCACATTGGCCAAGCCAGGTGTCTGCCTCTCAGTTGATTCCTGGAGGTTCACGTTTGGGAGCCAGGACCTCCTGAAGCTGTGTGCCCAGGGGCATGGCCTCTGATGCTGAGTTAGGCATGTGCTGACTCCCCTTGCTGGGCATCTGCATGCACAGAATGTACATCTTGTTTACAGGAGACAAACAAGACGGCTGCCCTCCACACTGTGTGAGTCTGACAGCCAGACCCCTGGTGATCCAGTCCCACAGTGGTATTGCCTGCTAGCACAGGTGTGTTGCCGCATGGCACCTTGTGGAATGTTGACCTGGTATGGCCAGCTCGCGATGCTCTGCCCGTCAACAGGAGTGCCTCAACACGTCGGGAGCTGGTCACTGCTACCAATGCGCATAAGTCTCACCAACCTGAGGACTGGACCCAGACTGGCCAGGCCCCACCGGCGGGGCTGCCTGGTATTTGGGGTTGCCACCCTCCCGCCCAAGCACAGCATCAGGGCTAACCCCTGATGCGGCCGCCAGCTCGTTGCCGCCATTGGCAGCACTGGGGCGCCCTGCTCCACCAAGCAGGCCGGCACCATTCTCCTGCACAGTTGCACATGATTGGGCACTTGCCTCCATGGCTTGCACCAGCGCAAGACCAGGTGGCAGCAGAGCCACCAGCACGTCCTGCAGAGCCCAGCTACGTGGCTTCTCCAGTGGCTGGCATCTGCCAGGCCAGGCCGCATGATCATTGCCATGGGCCACACAGAAGTACAGTTGCAGCCTCCCTGGCAGCATCAGGTTACAGATCTGAGGAACCCACATGTGCAGCTGGCACGCTGGACGTGCCTGCCTGCGCTTCTTCTGCAGACTTGCAGCTGCAAAACCTCCCTGCCTGTCAAATGCATGCCATGCATTTCTCTCACCTGTGCAGCCAGGCGGCTGGACACGCCTGCCTGCACTTGCTTTGTAAAGGGAGCAGCTGCAGCGCTTCTCTGCCAGTGAAATGCTGAGCATGCACCACACTCTCACCTGCACAGCCAGACGGCTGGAGACGCCTGCCTGCGCCTCCTGTGCAGAGGGCACAGACCTGAGGGCCTCTGCGCCCTCTGCAGCCCCCTCAGAGCTGGCGTACTTGGCAGGCATCTCCTCCGCATCCAGGTCCTCAGAGGTGTAGAAGATGTCTGACAGGGTGCGCACCCTCGGCAGCTCGGCTGCTGCCGCGGGTGTATTGGCAGTGCGCTGCAGGGCGAGGCCAGAGGCCTCTGAGTCAGGGCTCAGTGGCTGCATCCCTTCGCTAGACTCGGGGCCAGCAGCAGCTGCCTCTACCTGGGGAGCTGCGCTGCCCGTGGGGCTTTGTGGCTGCTGAGGCTGGTCAGCTGGCTCTGCCCGGGACAGGGCCTTGAAGCGCAGGTCTAACTCCGACTCGCTGTCCTGTAGGCAGGTAGGCAGCCTGAGTATGGAGTGCCTCTTGCAACCATGCCATGGAATGGAGTGACAGGCAGCAGACTGACAGCCTATGCACAGTGTGTTGTTGATCTGGTCAAACTTTACAGCCCGGGCAGCTGTTTGAGCCACTACATGCCAGCTCTCATCCTCTGTTCATGGCAACGGTCAAGGCTGCCTGTGAAGCCACCGCTCGATAAAGGCTGACATGACATGCTGGCAGCGCTGTCTGGTGTTGACAGCAACCTGATGCCAGTGCATCAGGCCAAAGATGACATGCAGCATGACAGACACTTATGGTCAATAGCTGGGCAGGCATGCACAGCCTCACCTGGACCAGACAGCTGGCACTGCCTGGCAGCAAGCATGGGCCCCAGGCCAGTGGCAGTCCCAGGAATACATGTCCACGACAGGTAGACAGTGGCACACATTGCAAGAAACACGTGAACAGTATGCAGAAACCAACAGCAAGATTCTGGCCCACAACAAGCCATGAGTCCAGCACCAGGCCCCAAGGCAGCATGCTGGGCTACTCCAGGACCTCAGCCGTGTTGTGTCGTGCCTGAGCACAGCTGTCTTGGCTTACCTCCTCCTCAAAGGTGAATAGGATCTCCCCCGAGGCCAGCGGAATCCCCAGGCGAGGGTCTGGCTGAGTGGACTCAGCTGCAGCATCTGTCTCTGCTGCTGACTGCAGAGGCTCAACTTCAGCCGCCAGGGCGTCGTGCGCCGCTGGCTGGTCATGCGCAAAGCCCACCGCCGATTGCGCACTTTGCGCCTGCTGCTGGTGGAAGCCCGCCTCAGACCCTGCCTGCTGCAGCCCGTCAGGGCTGGTAGCAGCTGCTGAGTCCGAGGCTGGCAGAGAGGCCTCGACCACCTGCGCCGGTGGGGCATCCGGGCTCTCGCTGAAAGCCGCGAAGCCAACACCGTCAGGGATGTCGCCCGTGGGTGTGCCAGCACCACTCTGTGCTTGTTGCCCAGCAGCCCAAAGCGCCTGGCCCGACCCGGCAGCAGCCTCGCGCTGAGCGCTGGTTGCAGCCTGCTCTTCAGCAGCCTCAGGGGACTGCGCAGCGGCCTCGGTCACCAATGCATCCTGCTCTTCAGTAGCCTCAGCAGACTGTGCAGCAGCCTTGGTCACTGCGGTGGCTGCAAGCTCAATTGTTGCCCCGGCTGGCTCTGCCGCGCCTGCCTGGTCAGCAGCTGTGGCAGCAGTCTTGAGCACTGCTGCGGCCATTGGTGCTGCCTCCTCAGCAGCAGCAGGCTCTGCTGTTGCCTCCTCCAGGCCGGCTGGCTCTGGTGCACTGAGCTCTGCCAACCCATTGGCGCCGCCTTGGGGCTCAAGAAAGTCCTCATGCCACGTGTCTGCTGCTGGCTCATCCTCGTCCCAGGAGGGCATGTCAGACGCTGCTGGGGCAGCTGCTGGCTCCAGCGTTGCTGCCTCAGCCTCAGCAGCATCTGGCTCTGGGCCGGGCATGGTGGCATCCTGTACTGCCTCCACAGGAGCTGGCACAGCAACAGGAGGGCTGGCAGCATCACTGCTGCCCTCCTGGCTGCCCTGCCCCAGAGCACCACCAGCCTCAGACCCTAGGGGGTCCGCCAGGCCCGCCTGCTCGTCCCAGGAGGGTTCCGCCTGGGACTCGTCATCCCGCATCAGATTGGCACCGGCCTGAGACCCTGAGGTGTCAGCATCTTCCTCCCAGGAGGCTCCTGCCTGGGACAGATCATTCCGGAACAGCAGCTCAGCAGGGCTGGCAGCTGTGGCCACGGGCCGCACAGTCCCAGTGGACTGCTGCTGACCAAGGCCGTCCTCTGTGAGCTGTTCCTGGAGCTCATCAGTGGTCAGCCAGGCTGCTGACTGCGCTGTAGAAGGGGCCTCTTCCTGTCCCTGTGGCAGCGCCTCTGGGCCATCTGAGCCGGTGGGTGTGGCCTCTTCACTGTCCCCAGACCCAGGGCTCTGCTGCAGGGCCTCAGAAGCTGCCTGTGCAGCCTCCAATGCCTCAACAGCCTGGCTGGCTGTGTCTGCAGCCTCCCCCTGCACGTGGAGAGGCTGAGCTGCACAAGTGTGCAGAAGGAAGCACTGTGTGCAGGGGCAGCCTCTGCCTGTAAGCAGAGAGTTTGGGCTAGACATGAGAGACATGAACAAGGTGCACAGCATGCCAAGGGCACCCTCCCCTTGCAGGCAGAGAAGTTCGGCCAGCACACAGGCAAGGTGCACAGTGCTGGCGGGCATGAGGACGAATGTGACCGCTGTAGCAACACGACCAGCAGAAAAGGAACGCACCAATTTGTCAGCGTCATACGCCTGGCCAGCATCCTTGCCTGAGCCGTCTCTGAAGCCAGGCTGCTCCTCAACTGCACAACCCAGAGCAAGCCAGCATGAGGTACAACAGCGCTGAGCCCTCAGTTAAGGAACAAAGGAGGAACATGCACGGGCAGTACATAGGAAGCCTGCACACAATGCCAGCCGACATTGTCCACCAGTGCATGCTTAGGCTAGACCACCCCTCCACCAGATGTCCAGGAAAGGTCTTGCACACAGTCTTGTACTGCTCTGAAGCAACTGCGGCAGAGGGCCAGCAGTCCAGGTAGCCCCTCTCTCAGCATAGACTGAAAGCTGTCAACTCCTAAGGGAAAATATTGCAGCTGTCGCCGCTCACTTGTCTGCAGCAGGCGCTGGGAGACATTCAGGGCCTGCCGGAAGGAAGCTGAGACCTCCTCCAGCTCCCTGCGGAGCATCTTGTTCTGGGTCTCCAGCTTCTGCATGTTGACCTGGGCCTGCGCCGCAACAGAGATGCACATTGACTCTCCCTGAGCATGAGACAATGAGGTTTGCTTGAGTGATGGTCAAGCAGGAGCCTTATACGCGATGCTTGCGTGATGGTCAAGCAGGAGCTTTATGAGGGTTGTTTGGGTGATGCTCAAGCAGGAGCCTGTGCCAGAATCCAGCATAGAGTGTGTGGCAGGCATCTAAGTAGCGGCAGGAGTGCATGCTGCCCTGGGTTGCATGGAGTGCTGCAAGATGTTTTAGGTGGGTAGTCGAGAACAAGGACACGGTGAGCAGGATCCCAAGGCATAGTGAGGCCCGACCTGCTTGTACTCCCTGCTCAGCTCTGCAATCTCAGCCCGAACAGCCTTGCTCTGAGACTTGGAGCTGCGCGCCTCCTGCAGGGACACTGGAGCTAATCAAGCAGAGGCAATAGATGGGCAGGGTTGTCTGACAGGGTTGTGGGGCACAGCTGGCGCTTGACCTCTGCGACCCAAGCCCCGAGACCCGGACATGTCCCATCAAGGTACTTTGAACACGCATTGACTTCCTGAGCAGTGGACAGTTCAAACTTGTGCATTGCTGCTGCATGGCAATCTGGGCAAGAACTCACCTCTTGAGCAGCCACCAGCTCAATCTTTGCTTGCCTCAGCTCCTGGCGCTGCACGCTGATCTGCTGCTCAATGTCAGCAGCCCAGTTGAGCAGCCTGCATGGAAAGAATGTCAAATAATCCAGTCTCCTGTGCATGAGTTGACCTGGAAGTGCATGTGCTCCGGCAGCTGAGTGCAGACAAGCTTGGAGCTGCCCTGCTCATTCTCGGCCAGATGAGAGTGGCCACTGACAGGTGCACTGCTGCACAGCAACCAGGCCGAACAAAACATAAAAAGGGCGCACTCATCTGGTGCTGCCTGGACAGTGCTCACTTGGTCTCTCGCGTGGTGGACTGGCCCTGCGCCAGCACCGCTGCCCCTGGCTGCCCCTCCCAGTTGTCCAGCACCTCCAGCTCCTTGTCATCCTACAGGCAAGCAGGCAGGCAGGAGTGTGATTCGTGCAGCGTAGAATGATCGTGCTCAGCAAAGTTTGTGCTGTACACTTTGACGTAGATGCCGACTGCAGGCACATCAGCATGACTCAGTCGTCTGCTTGTGCACGCCTGGCTTTTAGCAAGTATAGCAGCGACTCTGCTGCTCTGCTTGCTGCCAGCAAGCACAGCAAGTTCTGTTGCTGAGCTGCTGCTGGTGGCCTGCCTTAGCTGCCATGCACAGGTGCAAGGCTAGCAAGGGCAGGAGCAGCACCACTTGCACTTTGCACATCAACCGGCCATGCCCACATGCATGAGCATGCATGTGGCTGGCACAGGCCTGCAGGCCACCCAAACAGCCACTCAGATCGCACAGCAAATCCAGCACCTCAGCTACTGATTAGCATCCTGGAGTGCAGGTGCCAGCAGGCATGCAGCAGCCTTGCTGCGCCTGTGCAGCTGGCTTGGTGCCCACGCAGACCCTGCATGCTCACCGCGCGGATGGCAAGCACGGAGTTGTTGCCCCGCTGCCAAGACATGGCGTGGCCATTCCCATCCAGCAGGACATACTTGTACTCAAACACTGCACCCGCGGGCAGCTGCAAGGCGAGGTGCCACCTGTGCCCCGGCGTCCACTGCAGCTCTGGGCTGCCAGACAGAGTCCAGGCACCTGCAGGGAATGATCTCAGCCTGTGCACCAAGCTTCCGCTGGCGCTTTGGACTGCACCCAGTTGCCAAGGCAACACCGCCTCATCTATGAGCATACTCGCTGCAGACATTACTGCTTAGCCAGGGCCCTCAAGATGCAGTCCTGGCATGCTGACTTTTGCTGGCTTCAGGAGGGACACCATGAACCAGTTGGGAGCCGGCAGAGCGACCAAGGCTTGGGGTGAACATGCATGAAGGTGGCGACACACAGCAGCCTAGCCAGGCTCACCCAGGTTCTTGTGGGAACCCACCACCCGGATGCGCTGCCCGTACTGCGCCTCAAAGGTCAGCCAGAAGTGCACGCGGCACATGCCGTCAAGCAGCGGCTCGGGTTGAGGGGCCGGGCGTGATGGCGTCGGTGGCAAGCCCCTCTGCTGCTGCTGCTGTGGGGGTGCTGGGGGCTGCTGCTGCAAGCCCCCCTTCTGCTGCTGCGGGGCCCCGAATTGAGGTCCTCCAAACTCCATGAAGCGGGGCGGCTGCTGCGGGGCCTGCTGGGCAGTAGCCCCACCGCCAGGCTGGAGCCTATACTCCTGCTGCTGCTGCTGCTGCCGCTGTTGCTGCTGCTGAAGCTGGCCTGAGCCAGGGGGCGGCTGGCCGCCAGCCGGCGGCTGCCCCACCTGTGGCCCACCCTGCCCAGGCTGCTGCTGCTGCTGCGCAACCCGCGGGGGGGCGGGCATATAGTTGGGCTGGGTCCAGTGAGGGCGCTGGCGAGCAGTGGCAGGGTGCCCAACCCCTGGCTGCCCAGCCCCTGGCTGCCTGTGGCGCTCCTGGGCGGCACTCTCTGCCGCAGCTGAGGGGCTGCGCTTGAGCTGGCGGCGCTGCTGCCCTGCAGGGAAGAGCCACTTGATGTCTACATCCTGGCTGGCTCAGTTGACAGCGCCATGCACTGGCTTCAAGCGGCGGCGCTGCCCTGCTGGGTTGTTGTAATGTGAGGGAGTGCGCGCATGGGCAGTCAGCACCTTTATGCAGCATGCACTGGGTACATTTTTGGACGCTCCGTCTGTCTACAGGCCTGCTGGGCATAGCTGTGTGGCGTCATGGCTGACACACAGCACAGAGATGCTGCAGAAGATGATTGTCCGGCAAGGGCTATTTCACAGAGCGCCGCCTGACCTGGCTGCGTACGTTGCTGCGCCTCTGCTGGCAATGGCTTGCCGCTGGTGGCTGCCTCAGCACTTGGCGCCTGCAGGTCTGCATCATCAGCGCTGCCACCTTTCTCACTTGCGGGCTCCCCAGGCTGCTGCTTGGCTGCAACATGCAGCAAGCTCATCATTTCCTACCGTGCTAGCCAGAGTTTGAGCAGAATAGAGCAGTGCATAACGCTGTGCAGCAGCCTAGCATGTGCAGCACAGTCTGTTTGCTCTGCCATGGTCCCATGCAGACATTCCAGGCATCACCTTTCCGCTTGTTCTGCAGGGCTAACAGCTGCTGATATGCAGCATTGCTCTGCAGCCTGCTGGTATAGGACTGCCGCGGTTGCTGATTAGGGTCATCTTTGCCACCTGAGTTTGCTGCTGAGCAATGCATTCGAGGGTGACGGTGCACGTGCCGATGGAGTCCTGGACGCTGGAGTGCTAGAGGCATCATTCTCTGATGCACAACAGGTGCCCTCAGGCAAACGGAAGGCAGCTTCATCTCGACTCACACGCAGGAGGGGTTCGGGGCACTAGCTCACATAAGCGTCTTCAAAATGGCACGGCATGGTCTGGATCTGGTGAGGCTGGAGGCCATGTGACTAGGGTTAATTCTCATGTCTAGGTTTGGATACAAATGTCTGCAAGTTCAAGGTACAGCACTCCTCAGCAGCGACATGGAGTCTGCTGAAAAGGCTTTGGAGCCCAAGAGATTCATCGGATCGCAGGGCTCCGCTCAGATTGATGTAGCCAAGACATTGGCAGCAACACCTCGAAATGCTGCAGCCCCCAGCAGGACTGGAGCCAGAAAATTCATCAGGCAGCAGGTATGTCTGCTCTGCAACTTGGAGCTTCTCTTGGAGGCTGACCGCAAGCATCGCTGTTGTGCTGCAGGTGCCAGACAGCGTGCTGCATGATGAGGCGCTCAATCAGGCCGTGTCAGTGCTGCCTGCAAACTACAATTTTGAGGTGAACAGCAGCATGCCTCTATTCTGTGGAGAAACACCTTGGAAGGGCTGGTCATGTGCACATTGGCAGGTTGGGTGTGCTACCGAGCCAGGTGCTCCCCGTTGGACTGCAGCACTCTGGACTGCAGCCCCCTGTGCTTGATGTGTGTGTGGGCTGCTGCAGCCAGCTGAGCTGACATTGACCAATTGCTGCAGATCCACAAGACTGTCTGGCGCATCAGGCAGGTGAAGGCCAAGAAGGTGGCCATCCAGTTCCCAGAGGGGCTGCTGATGTATTCATGCATCATTGCAGACATCCTCGAAAGGCAAGCCAGCCAAGTACACTGCCATGGTGCATTGCTGCACCTGTGCTGCCTGCGTTGTCCTCCTAACACCCTGCGCAACACCTGGCACAGCTGGTGCACACGCTGAGCAGCGCAGCAGCCCCTGCTCACTCCCTGTGCAGCTGCCTGGTGCTGCACCTGTCACTGCCTTCCAACCCTACTTTCCCTGCTCTGCCCCTGCAGCAGAGCCACTAAGGCCCCTCCCCTCCTGCCTGTAGCTTTGCCGGCGCTGAGCACGTCTTTATCTTGGGCGATGTGACCTATGGTGCCTGCTGCATTGACGACTTCAGCGCGGCTGCCCTGGGAGCAGACTTCCTGGTGCACTATGGCCACAGCTGCCTGGTGCCTGTGGACATCACCGCCGTACCCTGCATGTACATCTTTGTGGACATCAAGATAGACATCGACCACCTGGTGGGGAGCGTCAGGTCAGCCATCACAAGGATGGCAGCGGTCGCCCATGGAGGCTCGGGCTCTGCCTCATGCGCTGCGCACCCGTGTGGTACTGGGACTGAGAGTATGACAGCTGCCCAAGCCTGGACCTCTTGGCTGCTCTGCTGGCGGCTGCCTTGTCCCTTAGGGACATGGCATTTCAGCAGCCACAGGTCGCAGCGTGCATGCTGCGCATACCTGTCCCAGAGGTTGCTGCTGCTGTCAGCAAAGCGCTGTGCCTGCCGGTATGCTGCACAGGCTTGTGCTTTGCAGATGAACCTAAGGCAGTGTCATCCATTGTGTTGGCAACCTGGCATTGCTGCTGCCTGCTTCCATTTCGGAGGCAAACACCTCTGCAACTGAGCAGGAAGCGCCATGGTCATTGTCATTCGTGGGCGTTGGCAAAGCCAACCTGCAGCAGCAGCCAGGCACACTGCGTGTGGTCTGAGCACATTGCTATGCCCTTGCTGTGCAGGTTCAATTTCAAGCCTGGTCAGCATCTCATCCTCGCCGGGACCATTCAGTTTGCCGCATCTATCCAGCTGGCCAAGCAGCGACTGGCAGCTGAATTTCCCTATCTGACAATTCCACAGAGCAAGCCCCTGTCGCCAGGTTGGTGCAGACCTTGGGGCACAGCTCAGAAGCCTGTCTGAGTTCACAGCGCTGCCTAGACCTGTGCTGCCTGCTCCTCCTGCAGCAGGTCTGGTGGCCTGGCTCACTGCCTTTCCACACAGGAGACCCCATCAGCGCATGCAACATGCACTCTGCGGTCAGCCGTGGTCTGCTGCCTGCAGGCGAGGTGCTCGGCTGCACCGCCCCAGTGGTCGCCTCTGCAGCAGATGCCATTGTGTTTGTGGCAGACGGGCGCTTCCACCTGGAGGCCATCATGATTGCCAACCCCTGCATCCCAGCATTCAGGTCAGCCATGCGAGGCCCCGTGGGTATCTGGCCAAAGCCTGACGCTGCTGGCAAGCCAGCACACCAAAGGCATGGGTTGGGCTTTAAACAGGCAGCAGATGCAAGCAGCAGAAGAGGCCTGCCAAAAGAATGTGCGCCCTCCGGCTGTGAGGTTCACATGCATGCTGACGTGCTGATTGCAGGCGGTGTACCCTGCCCCTGGCGTCGTGCTCACAAGCCCACTAGCATGGTGCCACTGCAGCCACTGCCCAGCCTGTGCTGCTGTCATGGGTTCCAGCTGCCTCCTGACAGACACTGCTGCTGCCGGTTGCAGGTACGACCCATATGGCAGGGTGCTCTCGCGGGAGCAGTACGACCACAATGGCATGAGGGAAGTGCGGCGCAGGGCCATCGAGGGAGCTCAGCGGGCGCCTCGCTGGGGCCTCATCCTCGGAACCCTGGGTCGCCAGGGCAACCCCCGCATTCTGGGGCACCTCCAGAGCGTGCTGGCACAGAGGGGCATCCAGCACACAGTGGTGAGCTCCGGTCCCTTGTGTGCGGGGTGACTGCACTGGCCGCACTGCTGCTGTGGGAGCACAGGGAGGAGAGATGCCCAGCACTCTGGGGCCTGCACGCATGAGCCTGGCTCCTGCTGGGTGGGGGTGTGGGGGAGGGGGCGTGTCCCTTGTGTGGGACTTGCATGCACGGGGCTGGTTGCATCTGGTCTGGTGTGCCCGCTTGGCCATGGTTGGGCTGCCTTTGAGGAGCCTGCCCAGGACGCATGCCCTGCATGATGCCAGTGTGTCCCGTTGCCCTGCAGGTGCTGCTCTCAGAGGTGATGCCCTGGAAGCTCAAGATGATGGGAGGCATCGATGCCTGGGTCCAGGTAGCATGTCCAAGGCTGTCCATCGACTGGGGAGAGGGCTTTGAGAAGCCCACCCTGACACCCTATGAGGTTAGCTGGGTGCCCAGAAGGAGTGGGGGGCCAGCCGCCACTGCTGTGAGCTGGCACATCGAGGGTGTTTCCTGTCTGCACCTTGCCGGCAGGGGCAGGATGTAAGTTGATGCATGCCCAGGTGCAAGGTGCCCATGTGCCACAGCATTTTCAGCTGATGCAGTGTGCCTGAGACAGGCGTGATGCTGGCCAGCAGCAACGCAGGCTTGTCTTGAACGAGCGGGCTGCTGCATTGCAGGCACTGGTTGCTCTAGGTGAGGTCCCGGCCTGGTGGGAGCAAAAATCAGCTGCCCATGATGGCTCAGACCCTTACCCCATGGATTACTACTCAGGTGAGGGTGGTGTCTGGAGCAGCACATACCACAGAAAGCCAGTACGGCCAGTCCGGCAGCCAGTCAGCTGAATTGCAATGTTGAGTTCTGAACACTTCACTCATGGCAATTCATGATTTAATTATGCTGCTAAGGTATCCGACGTCACCCCTGTTGTGCCTGCTGAACTCGGGTGCCAGCATAAAGCCTGCAGGCTGTATTGTCAAGACTCAATGCTAAACTGGTATGTTACAGCTACAGCATGAATCAATGCAAGTCAACTGGTGATCACATCATGTAAACTGTATCTAGCAGAGCACTGGACAAGTGGAGGTGTGGACGCGGACGCTTGAGGGGGACCGGGGTGCAGCGAAAGGCCAGAGGGACTCAGCATTGTGCGGGAAGATGCCATTGTACTGGATCAACTTAAGTCAGCGACAGACATCACCTTGACTCAATGTTGTTGGTCTGGGCATGTGTGTGGGTAAGGGTAGACCTTTCCTATAGGTCTATAGGAAGGGCCAGGACCTGAGGGTGTAAGCAGGGTCTGTCCTCATTGCAGAGCCCAATCAGGATGTGGTGGTGAGGCCTGGTGCACTGATGATGATCTGGTTGGTCTGGCCAGAAAGGGCAGCAGCCAGGGGGGAGTTTGCAGCATTGTTGCCAAAGCCAAGGGCCTCATTGCCAGCCTCATCATCTGCCGCTGCGGGGGCTGGGGCAGTTGCCGTTGTGGTCTCATTGCCAAACGAAGCGCCATTGTTGAGGCTGGAAATGATGTTGTTCACAATGGTGGAGACCTGCAGCCAGGGGCAAAGGAGGTGTGACAGGAGGCTGTGGGCAGCTTTAGAAGTCAATGTGAGCTGTTGACTGTGCACGGTGGTGCACGCAGAAGTCAAGCTCTCCAAGCTGCATAGAGCGCTGCCGAGTATGATCCAGCACTCTCAACGCCCTTCGCCGCCCACAACAGTGCACCTGTGACTGCATGGCCCAGAGAAACAGCTCACAAAGGATGGCTGTGGGCTGGCAGGTGCACATGCACACTTCAGGGCTTAGCTAGGCCCAAAGCACAGAGGTCAAGTCACTGCAGAGGGCGCTTCTGGAGGGCCGGGAAATGCTTATGCACCCTCAACACCAACATGCAGCAGAGCTGGGTGTGTGCTTTGGAATGAAAAGCAGCCCAACTCACCACAGTCGTGAGGGCATCAGTGGAGAGGGGAGCTGCTGGCCTGGGGGCTGGCAGCGAGTCATTCTGCCACTGGGTGTTGTTGAAGAGGATGGCTTGGACCTTGTAGCTGTTCACATTGGACTCGTAAGCCAGGTTGGACACAATCTGCTCCACCTGCTTGGCAAAGGCTGCAGGGCAGAGGAAGAAGACAGATGTTGGCAGACAGCAACTTCAATAGCCCTGCTCCATGCAGAGGCAGCAGGGCAAGATGACCAACGGTATATGGAACGGCCATGCATATCACAGGAGTCTTCTCGGCCAGTGAAGTCTCTGTGCTGACTCAGTCCCATGCTGCAAAGCATCCCTTGCTGAAACGCCTGGGCCAAAGCTCCAACAGCTCAAAACCAGCAACCAGCTATAGATGCCACCCAAAGGGGCTCAAAAGGTGCCATGCTGTAGTGTCAGCGGCAGGTGGACAGCGACGGCGCAGAGCTGGACAGGCCTCTCCCAGAACGTGGAGGGAGGCACGCTTCAGCTGGGGGGAGGAGCCTGCTGCTGTCTTGTGACAGAGTAGCTAGACGCTCTTGCCAGCCTGCTGAGCGGCCACTGCGCGCCCACAGGGCAGCACAGGGCCTGGACCCTGCACAATGCTGACCCAAGCCTGCTGCTGAGCTTGCATTGGCATGCTGTGTGCAGGCATGCGCGGCTGGGCCAGCCAGCTGCGCTTGATGGTAGCCCCTCAGAAGGATCAGTATGCAAACCTGGCCCTGCTGCACCCCGAGAATCCTGTTGTACCTGGGAGGCCATTGAGCCACCTCGAGCTGAGAGTGCACTCCCTGCTGTCATGATGGCCCCCAGGACCAACCACAGCCTGCAAGACTCACCATTGTTGCTGGCGTTCTGCTGCAGCTCAAAGGCGGTCAGGTTTGTTGAGATCTGCTCCAGAGGCTGTGTGGCCCACACGTTGCTCACAAACTGAGCCTCATTGGCCTTCTGGGCTGCGGCCGACCAGTTCAGCAGTGCCTGCCCAGGGAAGTGGGTCTGCAGGAAGACAGGCAGTGTGCTGATCAGGGACCGGGGTAGCAAAGCAGGTGCAGGATACTCCGATTGGCACGCACCCAAGGATCGGCAGGCACGCAAGAGAGGCCCCGCCGTGGTGGCATCCCCTCATGCCAGCAAAAGCCAGGGCGGGCAGGCTGCCCCAACCGGTGAAGGCAAGGCTCGGCCGCAGAACACAAAGCAGCAGCGCCCTGAATTCTGCGCGGTATCAACCTTGCATCTTCAGGCAGCCTCACAAACATCAGGAGCAGGGAAATGCCAGCCCTGCTGCCTCACCTGGGTCAGCAGGTCACTTTCGCTCAGGGCGCAGGTGAAGTACACATCAACTCCCAGGGCAAAGTTGGCATCGCCATTGGCCTCAAGCTGCAGGCATGAAGGGGCCCACTGTGAGTCTGGGCAGTGCTGCATCGACTGGACGGCCCTGAGCACTTGCATGCTTTAAATCCCATCATGATCTCAGGCGCCTCGTGCTTCCGCATAGAGCCTGAGCACTGCCTGCAGCACAGCTGCTGCACGCCCCGTCACAACAGACGCGTGACAGAGCATGAGCAGCCTCTGCAGCCTGAGATGGCCACTTCTGAGCCTGTGCTGCATTGACGCCAATGTGCACTTGACATCAGCCAGCTGGGGCGACCTTGCTACCGTTGCCCTGACGTGCAGGCTGGCTGCAGATACCAAGAAAACCCTGCTCATCTGCGTGCCTCACCTGTTGAGCAAATCCTTGATGTGTATTGGGGCCAGACACATGACAAGTTTGTGTGACAGGGCCAGGGCTGAAATGGTGGTGGTCTCTGTACACAGGGCTCCCACACACAGAACAACCCCTCAAGTTCAAGGCCACACATGTACTAGCAAGTAGGTCTACTGGCAGGTGAGCTGGACACGCCAAACATGCTTGCATTGACATAAGGCCTGCGCTGTAAAACCCCTCTCTCCCACCCCCACCCATCACAAGAGGGGCCACTTGTGGTTCTAATGGCGGCCATCTGCTGGTAGCAGTTGACATGCAGTGTGCCAGACATGAGCATGGACCTGAGGACGACATGCTCTATGCTGAGTGAGGTGCTGCACTCCTCAGCGCCCCCAAGAACAGGACAGCCAAGTGTTTTTGGCAGGTTGGCTCACCTGCTGGCAGAAGCTGGACACGTTGTAGGCTGCGCCACGGTACTGTGCAATGCTGCACCCAGAGGCATTCTGCAGGTTGGTGGTGTTGAAGGCCCAGAAGAACATATCGTCGGCCAGCAGAGTCAGCAGGTCCGTGGACATGTTGGCTGGCACGCTGTATCCCGAGTCTGCAGGTAGAGGCAGGAGCAGGGCGTTAGAGGGCAGCAGGCAGAAGTGGGAGAGACACTAATTTGGGACAAGGGGATGGCCGTGCAGGCTCAGTGGGCCAGTGGGCAGAGTGCTGACTGGCACGCTGCAACCCCAGCCCTACAGGCACAGGCAGCAACAGGGCGTCAAGGGCACTTAGCTTGCAAAAGCAGCCTGGAGGCCAGGTGACTAAGGAGTTGTAGTACAGATGACTGGCCATGGACGCTTGTGTATGGTGCTGTGGAAAACTGCTGGTGACCTCAGGGCAGCAGCCCTGCAGCTCTGATGCGCTGCCAGGCAGCAGCATCACCGCTTCTAAGGATTCCGTTCATCCCCCCCAGGGGCCATGTGCAGATCCAGCACTTGGCTCCACTCAATTGCACAGAGAAACCTCTTGCAGCTTCTCCTGCCTGCCAGGACCCGACCCAGCCTCCTGAGGCCTGCTGGCACCAGCCTGCTGGCTGAAGCCGGCTGAAGCCACCTTCTGGGGGTGCCAGCAGCAGAGCCTGTACATGGTGCCGGCACTGGCCTGGCTGTCCAGCTGGCCCAGCCTGCATCTGGTGAGGATGCCAGGGGGCCCCAAGCTGGCAGATCTAGTGTAGGTCAGCCTCCTGCCCCTTGCTGCTCTGTGAGATGCCCCGCCTTGCTGCCCACGTCTGGCAGCCTCTGCTGCCCCTTGGCATGCTCCAGGAGCATGCTGGATGGGCATGCTGCTGAGAGAGAGCGAGGCGGCCCCCCTGCTGAGGGGCCACGCTGAGCGGCCAGTGTGTGCCCAGGGCAACATAAGCGGCCAGCCCAGTCCACTAAAAGGTGATGCAGCGGCTCCAGCCAGATCAGCTGCATGCCACTGCTACTAGCAGTTGCAGAGTGGTTCTGACTTGCAACAACCCCCTTGCGCTACATCTCACAAAAGTAGCCAAACATTGCACCCCAAAGCCCCACAGGGTGCTCCTAGCAACCCATGAGGCCCATGCTGTAGGGGATCAAGTGGCTGGGGTAAGTCACATTCCCACCTGTGTTGACGCAGGGCCAGGCCGGCAGGTTGGGCAGGGTGTCCCCATCGCTGGTCAGGTTCTGGCCGACCAGCGTGAACTTGGCCACCTGCGCCTGCTGCTGCATCTCGAGAGTGACCGCCTCAGGGGAAGCAGCCGGAGCGAGATCCTGAGCCATCGCGGTGGCCACAAGGGCCAGCGCCACGAAGGCTGTTCCTGCCACCATGTTGCCTTGAGTGCTTGTGCGGTATTCTTTAGAAAGCCTCCAATGTACTAAGGTAGGTCATCTCTGGGCCAGCTGCCTTGAGATTCAAGGGGCTACTAGGTCCTACTGTTCAAGGGGATGCTGTTGCCTGCTGTAGCTGCCAAGCAAGATTCTGGGATCAAGAGCGCTGCCACAAGTTCAGTCTTTGAACGAAGTACATGAGTTGCATACTTACAAGCACACAGCGACCTGGCCAGCGACGGGCAGATCGGGCTACAATGAACCGGACATCAAAGCAAGCAGCTGGTTTTGCCTCAGCCAAAGGTCTCAAAGCGTGTCTTCGGGGTCAAACTGGGGTATTGCAGCACTGGCATTGTTGCTGGGTGGCTTGGGGGCTAGCCAGCCATCTACAGTCGGCCTGTTCATCCCCATCACTGGATGTACAACCATCTGATGTTTCCAGGCATACTGCTTACTCCAAGTTGCTGATAAGCAACCTTGGGCACCCAGATCTGGGCGCCGGCAAATGTGCAGGAGGCCAAGCAGTGCACCATGTGGGTCGGCCAATGCCCACATGCCCTTGGCTGGTCTGAAGTGAATACACAGCTGCCGCTTTGAAGAGAAAGAGTTTGCACTTAACATCAATCCATCCAGTGCTTCCATTGTCTGCGTGTAGCAGCTAGAGCATTGGCCCCTGTGCCAGTGACCTACGCAACAGAATTCTCCTCAAAGCAGCACTTGCAGTCCCAAGCGACAGCCACCATATTGAGCAATGAGAGGCTCAAGGCCAATGGCCAATATCATGCTGGGCCTGGGCATGGTACACATTACGCTAGATGCACCTTTCAAGCTCTTCATTGAGCCCACCCTCAGGCAGCTGAGGGCAACTAAGAAGCAAGTGTGGACAGCAGTCTCAGTTGATGTGGTGAGGTACATGTCTGTTCTGGGCAGGACATGTGGCTATGTTGCGCAGGGTAGCCAGGAGCAAAGCAGGCAGGGGACAGCAGCCGGTGACCAGTGCCTCCAGCTGCAGCCCTCTCCATTGGCTGGCCTGCAGCCTGACCAGGTTTCGCTAGGCTGCTCCATAAGCCCCTGTTGCAGAGCCCCAGAGGACCAAGGCACTGAGCTGCAACAGGAGAGCAAGGATTTGTGCCAGCAGAATCTGGAGCTGCTGGCCACCATGAAATTGGCCACAGAACAGTGCTAAAATGGAACTCTTTCTTTCCCCTCTGTATCTTGCTGTCTGTTTCAACACCTCGCCTGCACTGTCAGGATGAAAAGCGTGAGCAGCAGCCCTCAGCTGATCTGCAGACGCCAGGACAACTGTCAAGGAGTCTGAGCCACTGTTACAGCTGTCATGCGGCGCTGTGAGAGGATTCCAGAGTGGGAGCTGCAGCTTGAGCAGACCAGGACCAATGTTGACTCAGGGGTACCAGCATCAGCGAGCTGGCACTGTCTGGAGGAGCTGCTAACAAGTTACGGCGTTGGAGGCCACAGGACCTGTGTCATCATCTCTGGTGAGTGGAAAGCAGCTGCGGCAGAGAGCAGGGCGTCTGCGGCAGTGTCCAGTCAAGGGGACGTGCCCAGGCACAGGCGCCGGGCGTGCCAGAACACCTGCGTCATCATCTCTGGTGCGTGGAGAGCAGCTGCGGCAGAGAGCAGGGCGTCTGCAGCAGTCAGCCGAGATGGCCAACACAGAGGAGAGCAGCGAGATGATGATTGAGAGCGTCGGCATGAGGTAGCAGTCATGCTGCCAAGCGCTGCGGCATTGCTGGCTGCATTGCTGTGCCACGTGCTAACAGCTGCACATCCAGCTCGCTGGGGCTTTGTAGAGACTTGAAGAGCTGCACAGGCAGCTGCCTTCTCTGCTCTGCGCTGCAGGAGGGGCGATTCTTGGGCAACGGAGAGAGGAGCCTGCATGTTCTGCATGGGGCAAGCACACCCATCAACGGATGCTGCGGGGCAAGGCTGGCAGCAACAGCGCCTCCCTGCCACCAGAGGCTTGCATGGCGTTTGCACTTATTTGCAGAGGCATCTTGTGAAGGTGTCTTTCTGATGCTGCTGCAGGAGAAGGGTGAAAGCGGTGAAGAGTAGCCTGGCAGCAGAGGCCACCAGGCTCACCCTGAACGCCGCTGAGCTGCGCTTGGAGGCTGATGAGCTCATCAAGGAGGTAGCCACTGCGCTGGAGAGAGTGCAGGACTCCACAAAGGTTAGCCTGCCTGCCCTGCCTGCCTCAGCCTGTCAGCAGCAGCACAGCTCTATGGGCAGCAGGGCACCAGATCAGCCTGCCCTGCCTATTTTGTCAGCAGCAGCATGCCGGTCCAGGCAGGTGCCGATCATCCTCGTGGGCACCACTTGAAGCTGCCATGACCATTGAGACCAAGCCACAGCATCATGCAGGGCTGCAGCTTACCCAGAAAGTGCAGCTGCAGCACTTGTACAACGTAAGGGAGCCCCGTACCCATCTGCAGCGGCCCTGACAAGCATGGGGAAGCCCAATATCACTGCAGGGCACACCCCCAGGAAGCTGCGCAAGCTGCAGGGAAGGGTGCTGCCAGACTTTGGCCATCGAGGCTGCGCAGTGTTTGTCGAGGAGGCATTTGGCAGCTGGTTCAAGCGTCTCAGCCGCTGCAAGCCAGCCATCACAGCCAGCCCCAGCAACTTGCATCCTCAGCTGTCCAACCAAAGCACCCAGGGGCAATGTGCCTGCCTCCTGTGCGCTTCCCGGTGCTGCAGTTGCAGGGAGCCTCCCATGTGGACACAACGGGTCCACCCTGCCTGCCTGTCACAGTTGATGCGCTGCGGCGCTGCTGTGCGGGGTTGCACTTCATTGTCGCATAGCCACCCTCTCTTTGACTACCAGGCGTCAGCCTGTCTGCTAACCCAAGCAAACGCTCTACGGCTCTGGAGGGATGCAGTTCAGCTGCTCTGCTGGACAGGAGGGTTTGCTTCTAACCCCCAATTCTACTATCACCTATGGAGGGGGTGGGGTGTAGGCTGCAGGGTGGAACAGGCAGACACCAGGCGGCCATGCCAGGCGCTGCTGACAGTACAGATTGGGGGGCTGATGCGCTTGCCAGAGCCAGGCTTACAGATCTCTCTAGAGTGCCCCCTCTCCATCCAGGCAGCCCCCAGTAGGTGACCTACATGGCATGCAAAGAGCTTGTGCACCCGTGTGCATGGATCCATGGCATCGGGGTAGTTGAGGGTCGTACCAGATGCGCCAGTATCAGCCAGCATACCCACATCACCCTGGAAGGAGTCACAGCCACAGCCATTCCTCAATGTCACCGTCCAGCAGCAGGCAGACCTTCAGCAGTTGAATTTGTAGACTACATCAGCCCTGGCCCCTGAGCTGATCACCCGTGTATGCCTCTCGACGCTTGTGTCTGACCCTGCCCAGCACCCACTAAGGCTGTCTTGCGCAACAGAGAATCTGGTGTTGCCCTCGTCGGTTGTACAAGTTCATGTGATGCCATCCACACCTGTTGCTAGACTGCGCAGGGCCAGAGTGCATGCACAATTGCGCAATCAAAGCAGTGACTGGCAGCAGCTGGTACCAGCTCCCTGACCAACATTGACTGCACCCCATCAAGTCATGTGTTCTCCAATCAGGGTCAGATGCTGTCCCTGAATGCTTTTGTCACAATGTAGCACTGGTCAATGCGCACTCCTGTCTCTTAGAGGCAGTACACAATGGCCTGAGCTTGGTGACAGGCCTCTTTGTCACCAGACCCCCACTTAGCTTCACTCCTTTGGCTTGCACAATCTTCAGCTGCACAGCTATACAGACCAGGAAGGGACAGGGTGGGCAGTCAAAATGGGACTTTACGTGTATATATACACAGCTGAGGCACTGTTCAATGTGTGGGGCCCATCATGGTCTACTGCAGCTCGATGCGCTTGCCCGCAGGCTCCTCCTTTTTCTTGGGGATGTTCAGAATGAGCACCCCTGCGTCATACTTGGCCTGCAGCACTGGCCACGTCATCATATCAGAGGGCACTTTGAGAGACAATAGGGGGCGTGTTGAGAGCACAGGGACTGCAGCCTGCTTGTGACAGCAAGACGAGAGCATGCAATGAGTAAGAGCAAGCGGAGAGCAGCAAAGTGGAGGCCAAGGCAGCCATGGGGGAGACCATGGCAGCGACAGCCTAGATGCAGCTGGCTGTGTGAGAGCAGTGCAGTCCATGCTTTGGGCTGCCAGCTGCTGGCTAGGTGATGGCACGGGCCAGACACACAGCTGCTCAGGAGCAAGGGCCGGGCAACCAGCTGCTAAGAATCAAGGGCACTGCAATGCGAGATCAACTCACAGAACAGGCAATGCCCCCCACCTCACTTTGGTCCAGGTCTGCATGTTTGGGCATCCGGGTAGTGCGGGTCAGGAAGCCTGCAGCAGTCAGCCAAAGATGAGCAATGCCATTTCTAGGCTCAAGAGGCCAGACCAGCTCAGCAGTGCCCAGCACAGCTGCCCAATGGCCAGGCAAGTGATGCCCATCTGGGTTGGGCCATGCACAGCTGGCTTAAGAGCTTGATGCGCCACACTTCATGCCTGCCAATCAACACCTTTGGGTCTCTCGTTCCTGTGGAACACAGCCTTCTCCTGCAGTACAGAGGAGGGACTCAGATGCTGAGGCGGGCAGACACCTGCACTGTGAACCCCAGTCCTGGAACAGGGGACAGCCAACAACATCAACTGGTTTGCATTAGGGATGAAGTGCTGTGCGCTCCACCAGGTAAGCCGCAGAAGCTGCAATGTTAAGCTTGAAACTGCCCAAGCAGACACCAGGCAGGCGACAGCTGCTCATTCAACTAGCAGAGAAGCACCAGCAACGTGGCTGATGCAGCAGGCGAGCTCCTGAAGCTTGCTCAAGCTGGGCTTGCACTGGCACAGGACAGGGAGGGCAGCAGAGGAGACCAGAGAGCAGGCAGTCACCTCGTCCTCGTCCTCAGTCCTGTCCACGCTAATGCGCAGAACATCGCCTACACACAGTAAGAGCAAGGCATGCATGTGGGGTGCAGGAACGGCCTGCAGAGGAGGGCTTCAGGCGCACAGGTGAGAGCCCAAAAGGGGCTAATGTACAAAAGATGTGTCCAGGTGGTACAGCTGAGCCTTAGAAAGCAGCCAGCCTACCATCAATCACCACATTGATCTTGTCCTTGCTCTGCACGCAAAAGATACACTCAGTACACAGGGCAAGGTCTGGCAGCAGCAGCATGCAGCACAGTCACAACACATCAGGAGTCCATTGCCAACTTTTGCTCTGCACTGACAAGCACATCGTGTCGGCATGCAGACAGGTGCTGGCAGGGTGCACCTGCAGTATCCAGCACCTATTGTCAGCAGAAGAACATGCAGCAGACCATGCTGTTGGAAGGGGTCTGAAACCAGCAGCACAATCAGGCTCCAGCAGCCAAGGCACAGCAAAGTGTGCGGCAAGAAGAGATGCCAGCAGGGAGGCACAGCAATTGGTCACTGTGCAGCAGGGGTGCAATGCCAGCAGGAGCGGCATGACCTTTAGGACCAGTTGTGCAGCATCTGCATGCAGCGAGACCATGCTGTAGCAGTTGTAAGGCATGATCAGGGCCAAAGCTTGCCTGCCCAGGGATGTCTGCCTTCAGCTCATACCTGCAAACAGGCTGCCCCATGTTGAGCATGGCCCACATGCACAAAGTGTTGGAGCAGTTGTGGGAGGCTGGGCCAAGCTAGGCAGATTGGGGTGGAAAGGAGGGGGGGAGCTGGGGTACGTATGCAGCACTGTCTTGTCTTGTCACACCCTTGCACAGAGACAGAGATACAGCAGGCATGCTGACTGTGGAGACCAAGAGGGGTGCATGCTGAGGAGCGTCAGCCGACACAGCTGCTGCTACAAGGGGAAGGAAAGAGCATGCAGGTGGCCAACTTTATGCAGCTCAGGGCAGGTAGCCCAGCTCACTTGTCTGGCAGCTCAATCAGGTCAACAGGAATCCCGCTGGGGCCGGTCGGGTTTGGGGGTCTACAGGAGGACAGGCCAGGGGTTTGCTGGAAGCGAGCCTGTGCACGCGCGGTGGCTTGCAGAAGGGCACCCTGGGCATGCTGTGCTGCTTACTTCAAGCAGCCACTGCAGTGGCCAGGCAGATTGACGTGTGCAGCCACAAAACCTGCCTGCTACAGCAGGGCATGCCAGCAGCGGCCGAGGGCGTGGTCTGGCCCGTCATGCTTCCATGACTGTTGTGCAACAGAATGCAGTTGCGTGAGAGGACTGACAGCCAGCCCATGAAAAGGATCAGGAGCCTGTATGGCTATGTTGGGCAGGCCCCAACGTATGTCAGCCTCAGCATCCTTCAACCAAGACGTTGCAGCCCCAACAAACTGCCGCACAGGAGGGTCAGACTGACTGGCACTGTACATGGCAGCAGCAGACGTCATG
The DNA here is from genome assembly GCA_963969365.1 of Asterochloris sp. CNOR1. Classification (NCBI taxonomy): domain Eukaryota; kingdom Viridiplantae; phylum Chlorophyta; class Trebouxiophyceae; order Trebouxiales; family Trebouxiaceae; genus Asterochloris; species Asterochloris sp. CNOR1. The sequence continues at coordinate 986,628 of OZ017756.1, read as the reverse complement.
CAACTCACCCGCCCCTGCGGCCCCTGCCCCTGCCTGTGTCACCCCACGGCAGGGCGGGCATGCCATTGCCAAAGGTTGGGCCGCCACCTGCATGCGGGCAGGGCAGTGCACAGTGCTGCTTGGCAGTCAAACGGCAGGGGACAAGAATGCTCCAGCATGCAGCCTGCGCGCCCTGAGAGTCAGCAGCTGCCATGGGCTCTCCGCTACCAGTGGTAGCGGCCCTGCATGCTGACATGTGTCACGATTGCAGGCTGATCTGCAAGTCCGGAGGGCCCTGTCAGGCAGCAAGATCAAGGTGCTTTGCCAATGCTGCCTGTGCTGACACAACTGTGACATAGCAAAGCGATCCATGTGTGTAAAGTGGTGACAGTGCTGGAGCCTGCTGCAGCCCCACGGCCACTTACAGACTGAGCAGGAAGGGTCGCTCGCACCGAGCAAAAAGTCTCCAAAGGGCGACAGCAGTGGGTCAGCGAAGAAGTCTCCAAACAGTGCCATGTCGCAGGTGTCCGGTCAGGCTCTGCGGGCAGCCGGCCGCACAGCAATGTTGAAAAAGCTCACCAGCTCTGAGCCCGAGTGCAGCAGACTCGTGCACCCAGAGCCTGCCTCATAGGCTGCTCATGATGACAAGGACGCACTGCACTTCATGACTGAGGAGGCAGCGGCAGGGCTGCAGCTCACCAGATGAAAGCTGGATGTGGATGTCTGCAGGCAGCAGGTAGTGATTATGAGCAGTTGTGCAAGTGCTGACAAGGATAAGCCTAGACCAACTGGCAGTGGTAGCAGTGCAGGTGGCTAATTGCCCTCACCTGGCTGCCAGAGCTTACATGTAGGTCACACTGCTCACAAGTCGGCTGCAGTCAGATTGCTGCCAGTCAATGGGACAGTTGGCACAGTCAAAAGAGTTCAAGGGCTTCTGACTCAGCTCCCTTGGGGAGGACAGCACTGCTGATGCTGTATTGTCTCAGCTACCTTAGAAGGACTGCACTGCTGGTGCTGGAGTACAGTGCTGAAGAGCCATGTCACGCCAGCACGAGCTGATGACCAAGCACGGAGCCAGCCAGAGGCAAAGGCTCGGGAGGTTGGCTGTCAGCCTGCAAATAGCAACGCAGCAGCACCACCTGAATGTGGCTTGTCTGGCAGAGATGCTGCTGCATGAGCTGCAAACATGGCATCCAAGGACTGGGCGCTTGAGCTGGTTATTGCACGGCTGCCTCACATCCTCTCTCGTGACAGTGCTTGACTGTTTGGTGCAGCAGCGGGGGTTTACCATGTGCGGGCTCCCAGCATGGTACACCCCTGCTGTTGCTGCAACTCCTGCATCAGCAGGTCTGCCAAAGCCAGCGAGCAGGCTGCGCACTATGCAGCTGAGATGCATGCTAGACATCCAAGCAGCAGGGGTTGCTGAATGCAGATCTGGCAGCTTTTCATGATGACTGCGGCTTGAGGACACCTGACTGAGGGGCTCATTGAAGGGTTTGCAGAGGGTTGCATGTGGTACAAGCTAAATAGTCTGTCAGAACACGCTACGCGCTGCCACACTGGCATCTTTACTGGGTCTGCTTGAAGCCTCCAGCTGGCCAGATGCTGACTTACTGCCCCCAGGCTATTGATGTCCCAAAAGATGGACCTGTACTCCAGCCTGAACTTACATGTAAGTTGGTCTGAGAAGGAGCACCACAGCATATTGAGCTTCACAGAAATTCTACTGCTGGAAGTGGTGTGTCTCCTGTGCAAGCCTTACCTCAGGCCTGGCAGCGGATGTGGTGATGCCACCAAAGGCAGATGGACGCTTCCTGGCTGAGGCGGTGTGCTGCTATCGAGCCCCCTCCCTGGCTGTTGACGTTCCAGGACATCAAGATTGGCTAGGCGCTGACGTTCTGTGTCATCTGCCAAGGCATTGCAGCTGCGAGTAGCTGAACTAGCTGGCTCCGCCTCTGGCGTGGCAGCTGCACACCGTGCAGCAATATAATCTGGCCCTCTGGTGACCTGGCCAACCAGGCATGATGCTTGGATTTTGTGTCAGCTGGCCTGGTGGACTGCGGTGGCTGCAGCCAAATATCTGAGCTGTCACTAACACTGGGTGCCAACAGTGCAGAGACTTGATCCGTGCAACCCATTCCTCGTGAAGCCCAACAGCTGCTCAAGAGGCTCCTGGGTCTGCTGCACTGCTGGAAGCCCTCTGTCCTGGAGCGAGGATTTCCCAGGCTCACAGGAAAGAGAAGCTGCCTCTGTTGCCAGCCATATGAAATACTGGTGCCACCATGTCCTTCTTCCAGGGCACCTATGGAAGGCCAGATCTTGGTGTCGGCAGCTCATGGATGATTAGCTCATGCCTGGAAGACCACACAGCACTCCCTGCCTCTCTGCTGAGGACTAGTAGTAGTAGCAGGCTTGCTTGTTGCTGGCAAGTCCTCAAAGCGACTGCTCAGACGCTGCAGTCAGATGTGCTCTGAGCGGCTCTGCAAGCCCTCAGCAAGTCCACCTTTGCAATTACAGCTGCATTTGCTCCCTGATCTCTGCCCTTGACAAAGCTCTTACTCAGAACAGCCATCTTTCTGTCTTCAGTTGATGCGTTCATAAGCAGTAGGGCCTGGGCATCTGGGCATATTTGATGGTCGGGAAATGACATGTGTGAAGGAAGGACAAAAGCTTGAAGAATAGCAGCAATTGCCTCAAGTTATTAGTGAAGCAGAGATGAAAGAAGCAGTACTAAAGTGTTAGGGAACGAGTGCACTGGCCTAGGCTGTCCCATATATGCCATCGGCCTTTTTGAAAAGAGCCTCGATGCGCTCTGCATCTGCAATGTTCTCTGCATAGGCTAGCAGGAGGCGGACGCTATAGCAGGTCTTGCCCTGACGGCTGAGGTGCCTTTCAGCAAAGAGAGTGCTCTCCTGGACCACAGAGCGAACCTGTTCTGGGTGCTGTCGAACCCACGACCACATCTGGATGAAGTTGACCCCCTGCTCCCGAGGATAGAGGGTGGGCTCATACATCAGCGGTCTGCAGGGGAGCAGCCTGAGGTGAAGCGGGTCGTGGGCCGAGCAGGGAAGCTGGATGACAGCCAGATCAGGTGAGGGCAATGCAGACAGTGAAAGCCTGGCCCACACACAACCCGACAGGCAAGTACCCATGCACAAGAGCTCAAGAGGTGCTCAGACTTGGCATGTACTCACACATAGTGGCGCCAGGGCTGCAGCAGTGGGAAGTACCAGAGCACTCTTGGGGTGGTGACAAGCATGACGAGGGCATCTGAGTACAGTAACTGATCAAGGCGTGTACTGGCACACCTGCACAGCCACGAATGTTGGCGTAGCAGCCGTGTCAGCACATGGCACAGACACGCAGACCACAGGGTCTTTCTAGCAGTGCATGCAAGCCCTCCAACAACTTGATGATTCTCACTCACCATCCATCAGCATATACGATGGCTTGGTGTTTGTCTATCTGCTCTGTGTAAGGTAGCGGCTCATGCATGAAGCTGTCGATGAGCCTTGACTCAGTCTGGCTAACGAGATAATTATTTTTCTTGGTGATGCCGGCCATCTGCAAGGCGAGCAGGTGCACGATGTCAGCTCTTTGTTCAGGTGACGCCAGCATCCTGCAACTAGGCAGGGCCTGCTCTATGATGGCAAGGCCACCTCAGTGATGTCAGCGCACTGCAGGCAGGCAGGATGTTTTGTGTAAGCTGTCTTTTCGCTGTGCTGGCCTCCTGCAGGCAGACTGGGAGGAGCCAGGATCTATCACTGCCAGGTGAACGACATGCTGGCCCACTGCGGGTAGGCTGTGCCCACAGTGAGGTGGCCTCTTCCAGCAGTGCCTCACTGCTGAGTCTCAGGTGCTTGGCTGCACTCAATTGACCGACGTGTGCAGCTGCAGGAGCTGCTCCTTCTCATATCGAGCTAATGCAGTCAGAGAAACTCACCAGCAGTTCTGGGTACTTCCTGCTGGCCAGGAGGACGGCCCGGCGCCGCCCATTGCCCCAGCCTGAGTCTGTGCCCAGCCACAGCGCCTGGGGCTTGCGAGGGTCCCCCGGCCCCGCACGACAGTGGGAGCGGTTCCCTGCAAAAACTGCAGCAGGGAGCAGGGTGTGATCTGAACAGAGGGACTGCAGCGTCTTGTGGTTGCACAGCATCGGAGTCGTGACGGCAAGCCTGGAGCAGGGTGTGACCTGCGAACAAGGGGTGTGCTGGTGCAAAGGAACCCACAGGTCAGCAGCAGGCATGTGTGCTGTGAAGCCCCAGGACTGCCTTGCTGTGCACAGATGTGTCCTGCGGACATCCATGAGCCTCCAGGCGCACCGCAGGAGCACTGAAAGATGACTCTGGCATGCTGCTCAAAATGTGAGCAGGGCACCCCATGCAGGCAGGCTTGACAGGAGCTAGTCTTCCACCTGGACACATCTAGGCCCACCAGTTGCTGTCAAACACAATAACCGCAGGAGCACTGCCAGACGACGGGCATGCAGACTGAGAAACCATGCTCAAGCTTGCCAGCAGGTTCCAAAGGAGCCGGCATGAGGTCACTGCCTAGGTACAGGGAAGGCTTTGCCCAGCACATGTACAGCACCTTGCCCAGGCTCACCAGCAGATTTCAAGTTGGCTGGCATGAGAGCACTATTCTCTCGCTGCTCCACATTGCAGAAGCCAAAGAAGGGCCAGGAGGATCCAAGGTGGGCCAGCATGGGTTCATCAAAAGCATTCACTGCACAGGGCATAGCCTGGGGTCAGATCAATGCAAGGACTGCATGCAGCACTGGCAGCAATCAGGACCTCAGCGGAGCCCACCACATGCACAGGGTGGCATTCAGGTGCTTGAGCAAAGAGAAGGGACCGCATGCAACCAGTGACCGGCAGAATATGTGTGTGTGGCATGCAGGCCCACAGGTTGAAGATGCATACAGGGCACCGCACAAGGCTTTCCAAGCCACATGATTGAAGGGCAGGGAATCTGGAGGGCCCCAGGCATGTCAAAATGTGTCAAGTCAATCCCACCTCGCAGCAGCATCTGCACATGCTCTTAGGGCAGTGCGCTGCCAGCAACAAGGCTGTGCTAGCACCCACCTGCCAACACCATGTTGGGCAGCTTCATCATTGTCAGCAGCTCCCGAATGATGGGCACAATGTACTCCCCAGCCATCCCTGCACAGAAGGGGGTCACAGCAAGGTTGCATTGCATGTCCTTAAAGAGCTCTTGTAAGCATGAACAAGCTGATCCCCTGCACACCCCAAGCAGGCAGTTGATGGTTACTGGCAAAGTTGAGATGGACTGCCTGCGTCAGGACAGACCCCACGTGCAGTGACTCCAATGTGCAGATGCTGGATGACTCGGCTGTGCTCTTTGGTCCGGACCTTGTGCCACCTGCTGCCAGGCACAGGCCTGCCGAAAGCATCCTCAGTGCAGGTGTAGAGCTGCACGGTGCCCAGAGCAGGCAGCGAAGCATGTGCCACTGCGCCAGGCTGCAAGAGTGTGGTGGCCCCTGCTGCAAGCTGCATGCTTCACATCAGGTGCTTGTGCTGGCGCACCCTGTCGTCGGGGTGCGTGCTGGAGCGAGCGTCGCAAGACACACGCGCACCCCTGCCAGAGAGACTATGCTGTGCCTGCTGGGAGTTTCAGCCTGAGAGTCACAGCCACAGGCGCACCTATGGTGTTCAGCTGGTCCTTGCCGGGGGTGATGGCCTCCATGCCCTCCAGGGAGGGGTGCAGCCTGAGCTCATTGTTGACCACAAACACGAAAGGCAGGCGTGGCAGGCCCGTCTTGTGCGCCACAAACCAGGATGGCAGGCGGGGCACGCTCGCTGGGGACAGCATGTCCTCTGCTGACACGCTGCTTGACTCCAGCAGCAGGCTCCTGAGCCAGTGGTCCACCAAGAACCTGCAGGCATGCAGGGGCAGTGCCTGGGCTGCCGCTTGATCCCAGCAGCAGGCTTTGCAGCCATGGACTGCCAGACACCTGCAGGCGGTCAGGCATTGCTTGCTGCTTCCACGCTGCTTGACCCCAGCTGCCGGGTGAACAGGTTGAGCTAGTGGCGCACCAGGAACCTCTGCAGCTTGGTTCGAGCAACTGGCCCCTGAAACAAAGGGCCTGGCAGGCATGACAGGACTGACACATCTGCTGCTGCAGCAACTCCGGCGTGAAGCACACTGCTCACAGGCAGCATTGACAGCATCGTGGGGTCGATCATGCCGCAGTGTGGACAAGGGTGCAGCAGATGAGGGCCAATGTAATCAGCATCCAGCGCTGTGGCAGGGAAGCAGGTGACAAGCAGCCTCCTCACCCATGCTCCTTGTCGTACTGCTTGCACTCCTGCTCCAGATAGCGGCGAGCCTCAGGCAGGCCGGCAGCATTGCCTGCAGGTTCAGGGATGCTGGTGATGCCTTGAGCAGGAGGATGCAAGCGAGCACTGCAAGGCATCAGCTCTGGATGTCCTAGTGGACTCTGGTGCCATCCAGCAAGGAAACCTCTACGCACATTGTGGCTCACACATACGCAGGTTGCAAGGATAAAGCTCACCTGGCCAGGCGCAACAGATCCAGAGCCCCCAAACAATGACGATGCTGTGACTCCAACTAAGCATCAACTCCAGTACTACCCTCAGCCGCAGAAGTGTGAGCCCAGCCACCAGGTGGGTCAAGGGTAACCCCATGGATCCATTGGCCAGGGCATCTCAAGCTAAGCTGGCAAGGGGACACCGGGTCACTAAAATGCAGCCCGTCCTGCAAAAGTGATTTTGGTAGTTAACGTGTAGTGTTCCTTCCCCTATGACTGGTGGGGCAAAACCCAGACCCGGTTTTCCCAAAACTACTGGACGGCCAAATCATCCGGCCCGGAAAGTTCTCTACTGGGAGATCCGTGCTATGAGGAAAAAACCGTCAAACCCGGCAGTATACCATTTATGGACTCAGCTCCTCAGAGCATGTGTCACACTTGGACGTTTCAATCTGCTCGAGGACCCTGATATTGCTTTATGATGGTGGAATGGAAACTCTGACAAGCTCTAGCTCATATGTCAGTGTCGCTCCAGGCGCCACTTCGCCTGCATTGCAGTTCACTGATCAGAAGTTTTGAGCTCTGGACACACCACAGCGGAGGTCATCCCAGGTAAGCAGCACGCAGATCGGCACCTTGCTTGTCTGGGACATGCTCAGTGGGCTTCAGAGTAACCCCGTTGTCACCAAAGCCTTCAGATGGGGGCACCACAACTGTGCGCTTCCCTCCTGCACAACATAAGCGGAGTGTATCAACGATCCTGTAATGGTGCAGGAGATGATGGCCTGGCCTTTACTTCCTTCACCATGAAAGCTTCCCAGGGCACTGTACAGCAAGACGACGGGAACCACCAGTCAGGCAGAATGAAGGCATCAACATGCTGATGTGTGGAGCTGTAGCCTTACACCTATCTGTCTTGTGACAGGAGCAGGCCAAGTGTCTCAAGCAGATCAGGCCATGTGGCCCTCAGCAGGTGGCCAGAGCTGGCGCCATGCAGCTGCCCACCTGCCCTGCCATATGGCCTGCACTTTAGCAGAGCTGGGGCTATGCAGCTCTCTACCTACCGTCATGCAAGTGCCTGGCCGTGTGGCATGAACATGATGCACAGACACCGACAATTCCGGCAGCAGGCTGCATGGCGCCCTCAGGCGTGTTGGCAGCCAGCACATGCGCGCAGGGTGGCAGCCTCAGCATGCACAGTGGTGGCACTATCCAGCAGGCATGAGATCCTGGCAACCCCAGCCGGCAAGCAGTGTTGCATTGCCAGGCAGCTGTTCACCTGCCCTCATGGCATGCCTCAAACTGGGACACAGCCATGCAACTGTCTGACGGCATGCCCTAGCTGGCATATCACAGCCTAGTCGGAATCAGGCAGTTCCGCACACCTGCCCGCATGGACTTCAATGCTTCCTCGACGCCCGGGCACAGCCCTCCAGTGAGTGGCCTGGCTCCCAGGATGAACACAATTGGCTTGCCCCGCTTCTTTGTGTCCTGAAACAACTCTCCGTTGGCATAGGCCCTGCATGTGTGACGCCTCAGTAAGCGCCAACTGGTGCTGCTTGCCTCTTGTGTCACTTGTTATGGTGGGAATGCCGTCGTGCAGGCAGCTGTCTGGAGCTTTGTGCAACTTCGATGCACCAAACTTTCCCACGGCGCAATGCGCACAGGCTGCAAACTGTCCATTTGCTCTGGGCAGCTCAAAAGAACACGACATCAGCAATCGGGGCATCAGAGCTGACAGCAGAGCGTTCCAGCGCGGGCGGCCAGGCACGCACCTACTTATAGTCTAGGATTACAAGGTAGCCCAGCTGAGTGGGAGCACCGCCTCCAATCTTTTCATCGGTGAAGCGGACCCCGCTGGGCAGGGTGACCTCTTTGCCATCTGTTACCTCCTGCAAGCAAGTGGGCATGCTGTCTGAAACTAATCTCGTGCCATGAGTTTCCTGACTTTGAGGCTCACAACATGAGTTGAAACCTAAGAACATGTAAGTTCTAATTGCTGCCAGGCAGCGCTGCCAGGCAGCGCTTCTGGCATAGAACGCACTTGCTTGTCTTACAAAGCCCAGCAAGTCACCTTCCCACCCTTTTCCTCCTGTGCCTGCTCCAGCCGGGTCTTGACCTGCTCAGAGACCACGCCAAAGGTCAAGACGCCCACCCAAGCCAGGCCTCCAAGCAACCTGCACAGGCCAGCAGCACCCGCATCCGAAATTCTGAGATGTTGCCAAAGCTTGGACACGCACGATGGCCCGGTCTGCCCCGAAATTGCACAGTGCAGCACTCCTCAACAGGTCAGGATCACGCTGTGAGCGTGATGATCAGACAAGGGCAGGTCTACAAGCCTTTACAAGTCAGAAGCTGCACTGAGGTGTTGACTGCGCACCGATAAGCTTCAAAAGCCAAGCAAACCACACAGGTGGGATTCCTCGGCCAGCAGAGCCATGTCAGAGTCACGTAATGGAAGCGACTGCAGTCTCACAGGGGGCGGCCTGCCCAGACAGGCTTGCATGCTCTGCAAGTTGGCTCCAAGGTGCAGAGACATAGCAGGCTTCAGCACTGCTCACCCAAAGCGCCGTGTCAGCCCAGAGGCAATGAAGTCCGTGGAGTCTGCCTTCCTTCTGCGCTTTGAGCCTGCCAGGCTTTTCCTCTCAGGCTCTCTCGTGATTTCATGTGGTCCAGCCTCTGTCTGCTCAGTCCCCTGTGTGGCTGCCACAGGCTTGCGGCCTACCGCGGAGCGCCCGCTGTCCTGTATCATGAAGCGACTTGACCTTGTGTTGCATCTGCATGCAGGGCTATGATGAAGCCAAGATGTCTTAGCTTGACCAGATACTTTGGCGTGCATGCTGGATTGCGTCCTGGTGGCTAAGATATTTTGGTGTCAGACACAAAACAGTGTAGCTTTCTTTCGTTGCTTCTTTCGAACACCGCACCAGACTTTAGACAGGGTACCTTCCCCAACCCGCCAGCTCCTGTGAGTTTGCATGATCTGCCTTGCATCAGGCAATCGTGTCACATTGGCATTACATCTGAGCTGCGTGTGCAGCTGCATGACTGGCTGCCCCGCATCTGTCGCTGGCCCCTATGTCAATTTGGCTGGGTTGAAAAGCATCATGTGCATGCCTTCTCACCCGATGACGGTGGCATGCTGCCTGCAGCTCTCAATGCCCAACGATGGCTGCTGAAGACAGCAGCAGTGCCAGCACCAGCTGGTCTCATATGGATGAAAGTGCCTCACAGCACGATGAGAGCTTGGCAGCAGGACCCAACAATGGGTCCAGGTGAGGCACTGGTGGCTGCCTTACCAGCGCTTTGCACAACCTGCCCAGTTTCTCCCAACACTCAGCTGCAGAATGAGAGTGAGAGGTGTTGCCCTACTGGTCTGCAATGGTGCACTCAACTGCATGGTCCACCTGTGCCTGCATTCTGTTGCAGGGGAGGGGTGGCAGTTATGGCCTTCCAGGCACCTCACACGGAGCGCAGCTTTGCCCGCCAGGAGGCACATTGGCAGCGCAACACCATGCAGCCGCTGAGCATCGTCATGATTGTCATCTGGAGCTTCTGGCGGGCGAAGCTGGGCCAGAGCGGCAGCCCTGCAGCCAAGGTGAGGTGTACAGATAGGAGCCAGAGCAGCAAGCCCGTCACAGTGCAAGTCTTCCAGCTCATACCTTCTGCTTGAGGAGTGGCATCTGCACCCTGACAGCTGGGTCGTTTGAAGTCAGCAATAGCCTGCTGCAAGCTGCTTGGTACATGCACACTTGTCACCTCTGACACCAACCAAGCAGCCCAGCTGCCCAGGCTTGCCACCGCTCAGTCTGTGCCTCAAGTTCCACCTGCCTTAGAAACAAGCCCCAGCTTTGCGGCAGGTACCGCTGCCCTTGAGATGCTGCTGGTGGCCATGCACCTGGGCCATGCTGGGGACAACTGCAGGCCACTCTCTGCCTTGAATGTGGCAGGTCAAGCCCCTTGCGCTGCTGCAGATGCTGCTGCCCCTCAATCTCCCATTGGTTGGCATGCACCTGGGCTATGTGATCATCAGCTGGCTGGGGCTGCTTCCCTGGAGCCGTGACAGGCTGGCCGCCTTCGCGCATGTGGCAGACATCCTGTTTGCTATGGTCGTGCAGATGGTGCTGGCCCCATCGGTGAGTCAAGCATTTGAGACTCGTCTACGGTGCAGGGCTCACATGGTGCCCTACTTGCCATGGCCCCGGGGTGCCACTGCCCGCAACTCAAAGTGATCCTTTCTGCTGAGTGTTGGTGGCTGTGAGGCCTGGGGTCGAGGACTGCCTGCTCTGCTGTGTTATGCTTCAGCACCACACCAGAAAAGCCATGCAGTGCAGATCATATGTTGTCAGCTGCTAGAATGCTGTTTACACAGTGCCAGGCATCCTGCCCTTCAGCCTATTTGCCAGAGCTGACGCTTTACTCTCCAGGACTGTTTGTCGATGCAGCTCTCATATTGTCAGTGACTGTGATGTGGTTGTGCTCAGCGCCAATCTGCAGAAATGCCAGCCTTTGCTAAAGAGGCAGTTTGCTGTGGTGCAGGAGCTCCCTCTCAGCCTCCGCCTCTGCTACAGTGTCCATGGATGGTTTATTCTGCTCGCTAAGTTCAGGTATTTGGCGGCTAGGGAGCCACTCTGCCTTTTAGGGGTTGAACCTGCTGCCAGACACATGTGGTGTTCAAGACTGTGGGGCGCTTTGCCTTGGAGCAAAGTCCCATGCTGCCCAATACTCACCAGGGCTAAGTCTTGGCCAAATTATGCCCCTTGCACATAGGGGCTCATGTCTGCTTCTGCGTCACAAACTCAACTTGATGTGCTGCCCTGCACTGTAGGCTGAGCACCGCAGTGCTGCTGCATGCTCTGCACATAGAATCCATTGTCTTCATAGAGATGGCCGGCGTGCTTCAGGTGGGACAGCCAGGCATGCATGGGCAAGTCCACAAGCAGCCTGCACATGCGTTCCCAGTCCTCCTTGCGCTGCATGTCAAGCAGCTTGCCTGCACTCCCTTGGCGCTCCTGCAAGCGGGGCTTCATGCTTCACTGCAGCAGGCCGTCACTTGCACAAGCCGCTAGCACACTCGCTGTCAGCAATGCGATGTTCCTGAATTTGGTGCTTTCCTCATCAAATTGATTACTGCTTTTCAGGGGAAGAGCATCCCTGCAAGCGCAGCACAGCTGGTGCTGCTGATTAGTATCTGCACTGTGGCGCCCCTGGTGCTGAGCACAGTGCTGGAGGGCAGCAGCCGCATGAAGTTTCTGCACACCCACAAGCTACCACTCACCTGTCTTGGCACCTTCTGGCAGCACCGACTCGTTCAGAGAGTGTTGGCTTCACGCCTATTGCATAAGGCAGCGCATAGTGTTCCCGGCAATTATACCAAACAGCAGGCCAACTGACTGGGCCCAGGCAGCAGCACAACTGAACTGTACTGGTTCTAACCCATAGGTCAGCTGTCCTCTGTTGTTGTGCATTTTGACTCATGGACGCACGCCCCTCTCCATAACTCTGCTGCTGCTGAGGAACCTTCTGAGCCCAAGTCATTTGCGATTGCCTTGACACAGATTACCAGCTCAGGGACCTGGCTCTGGCTCACAAGGACTTGTTCACAGGCACATCAGTCTAGTGAATATGATGTGAACGCAGAGCCCTGCCACTTTCAGAAAGTTCATCCCCACCATGGGCCTGGCCAGGTTAGCCTTGCTCGAATCCATTGAATGTAGATGTTGGCTGGATTGTGCCTAACAATGAAATCAGGATTGTTTGGGCACGAGGATTGTCAAAGACCCTCTGTTGCCGACAGACACTTGGATGCTTCGGTCATAAAACAGAAAATCTCTGAACCCCTTGGCAGGCTGAGGGAAGGTGACTTCCTTGACGCCCTTGTCGTCCTGCATAACAGGGAGTTGGACTGATGGTGTGTGTGCATGTGCCACGTCACAGCAGCCAGGGCAGCATGCAGGCTCACAACATTCCAGCAGGGCCTTTCAACATCCTTGTACACCTCCTTGCCGCGAGGCAGTGCACATGGCCAGTTGTCCTCTGCATTAAAACTTCGGGAGTTCATGTGCTGCTGGCTTGTCACCCCATGCAAGCACAAAACACAGGGCAGCCTGCCCTGCACCCTCACCAGCATGTGCGCCGGCAGCGGGCAGGCCGGTCTGACTCCATCCTGTGTGTGACACATGCAGCTGGCAGGGCAAGGTGGCCGCACTCTCAGCCTCACCATGCCCTCATTCTCAGGCTGCATTATGTCCACCCACTTCTTCAACGCCTCCCCCTCTGTGCCAGGGGCAGGCTGCAGGCGCAGGCCAGTGAAGAAGATCTGCAGCACATCGCTCAGGACATAAGCCGAAACAGACTGCTCTACAGCAACAAGCGCTGAGCACCCAAGCCTTCATGATATACTCTGTAGGTGCGTGCTGCCCCAGTCCTTACCGTCTGTCTTGCTGGATTCTCTGCATCGATCTCATATCTACCCAACGCTGAAGAGATTGCCCGCTGACCCTTGAGCAGGCCCTCCTCAATCTGCAACCATCCACCTCTGGATGTCATAACCATACCATACAACAGTAGGCAAGCTTGGCTTGCCTGGCCTCAGGCCCTGCGACAGCAGCAGCAGATTTGCCAGACGGCACTGTGCGGGGCCAGCGCGTCCAGGCTAGTCTTGACCTTGGCCAGAAAGCAATGTCGCCTGCTCCAGCACAGGCAGCTGCCTCTGCGTGCTTTATGTGCTGGGCGCCAGGAGCTCCAACAGGTTCACTGGCAAGGCAGGTCTGAGGAGCTCACTGTGAAGGAGGTGTCAATCTGGTAGTGATCGTCTGACTCAACTCCAATTTGCACACCGCCAACATGATCGTCGACCTTCAGCTGCAGGAAGGGCATGGGGCCCCCGGTCATTTGGGCACCCTTTGACCTGTCGGAAGACACCAAAGGGTGTACACATGCATCACCAGGACGGGTCCTGGCATGAGATGAAGGGAGGGGACGGGCAGCCGGACTGCAGCTGCTGCCTGGGTGCAGACTGTGAGCAGGGCATGGGCAGCCAGTCTGGCAGCCACCTTCTGGGCACAGACAGCAAGCAGGGGATGGACAGACGGTCTGCAGCCGATCTCTGGGTACACATTGCACAGGGGTTGCCACTACCCTCAGCATGTCTACCCAACAGAAGGGAAGGCCAAACCCCCATAATTGCTGCGTTCCAGACATAGTTCATTCTTGCCCAGTGTGGGCTCAATAATCAATTTGAGGTGCCACCGCTGAGTCACACAGGCAACGGACCCTGACAAGTGCCCAGAAGCTGCCTGTAAACCTCACCTGGAGGTCATTGGGCTTCCACTGCTTGAAGCTCAATGTGCCGAGATTTACCTTCCCATCCTTGCTGATCAAGTCTGTGGTCTGCACACGGCTGACCCATTCGCCAGCAATGCCGTGAGGCTCCAGCTGCAGGGCATGAGACTAGCAGGGCTCAGGTGAGGAGCGCTCACCTGGCCAGGTACATCCAGGGCATGCAAGGGATCACCAAGTGGCTGCCGATTTGGACAACTCAAAGTATTTACTGCTGCTGTGCAGCAACAGGTCTTACCAGGCAGGCGCTACAGCAGCCACCAGCCCATTGAGCCTCGTTGTGCGGAGCAGCACCAGCACAGCCACACCCAGGGCCCTTCCTGGCATCTTGTCAGCTACCTTACCACTGGCGAGTAAAAGGCCAGCTGGGCACGGCAGCCTCTCAGTGCGCGGTTGTACAGCCCATGCACTGAGCTGAGATCACTTTTTGTCCAGGCCGCAGCATGTACAGACCCTAACCTGGGATGCCCATGACGTTCAGCAGCCCTGCTTGTTCATTTAACAAAGAGTCAGTCTTTGTGCTAGATAACAAGTGCTCACTTTCTTGCGCTGGTCTTCGGGCACGCTCTGCAGCTCATCCACCAGGTCCTGCAGCTCCTTGGGCACATTGCTGAGCCTGCAGGAGGTTGTGCAAACACAGATGAGCATGCTCTGCTGAATCCACAGTCCGCTATATATCCACCACAACCACAGATGCTGAAGCTGGGTCTGCTCCAGAGGCGCACAGCTGCAGCCTGCAGCCTTGACATACCCACTGCTTGCCATGCATATGTGGCAAACCCCCCCCCCCCCCCCCCCCCCCCCCGCATTACACATACAGCTGCTGCACACCACATTGCATCTGCAGGGAGCTCAGTTTGCGAGCAACATTTTCATTGCAGGCGCTCACTTGATCTGGTCACTTTCTTCCAGGATGCTCAGCATGTGCACCTTGATGGTGTCTGAGCGATCGACAGCAGCTCTGCCAGCCTTTGGCTCCTGCATGCATGCTATGGGTCCCTGAGAGGCGGGGCCAGCCCCGTCAAACACAAGTAAATCACATTATTGGCATTGGGCCGGAGTGCTGCTTTCAATTAGGCCTCACCAGATCTGCAGAGGGCGTGGCTGAACGATCTGAGTGGCATGGGCTCAAGCGCTCTCTGTAAGATCGGCTGCAAGGACATACCAATGCTGGGAAGCATATCTGCTAGGGATCATGTGTTGGTGCGAAGCTTTACTGACCTGATGGATTTAGACTTAGAGGGCAAGCTCTGCGCAGGCCGTGCCTGGGACTGTGCTTGAGAACATCTCTGCAACCATGCATGCCGCTTCACAGGGTGACAGCAGCATGTACGACGTGATCTACACATCCGCTGGCCTCACCTGGCAAATGGGGCGCTTAGCGAAGTTCTGCCTGGTGTGCATGTGATTGATTGAGGCATTCATTGTGGTTCTTAAAGAATGTAGTCTATTTATCATATCTTTTAGATATTATTGAGTCCTGGACA
Organism: Asterochloris sp. CNOR1; assembly: GCA_963969365.1. Lineage (NCBI taxonomy): Eukaryota > Viridiplantae > Chlorophyta > Trebouxiophyceae > Trebouxiales > Trebouxiaceae > Asterochloris > Asterochloris sp. CNOR1. Next base: position 971,313 of record OZ017756.1, on the reverse strand, counting down.
TCTGCTATTGAGTAAATTGAATTCGGCTCATGCAGCCAGTTGTGGCAAACGGTGTGCAGTTCAAAACTTTTTTCTTGTTGACCCAAGGAATATATGCTATTGCAAGGAAGATCAACGGGAGATGGCAAGCTCTGATTTGCGCAGCGGTACAGAGGAAGCTGCCCTACCCAGCTGACCATCCTGAGAGGGAGGAACATCCAGCTTCAACTCGCTGCTGGTGGCTTTCTCGAGGTCAGCTGACCTCTGTGCAGCTGTTGTGGGCAGCCCAAGGGCATCATCTTTGTCCTTGTGCCCTCCTAGCAACCTCTCAATGGGCTGGGTGGCTCTCTTCAAAACTCGGATGAAGCTGTTGCCTGGCACTGCCGTCAGGCTTGCACTCGAGGGGTTCTCCAGGAGCGCCAGCCCACACAGACCCCATGCCACGATAGCGCCAATGACATTGAATCCCTGCAGCATGCATGCAAGGGGTCAGTGCCTCTTTGACCAAGCGCAAGAGAGCAGACACAACCAAGCATTGCACTGGTCCCGCACAGACCTGCTTCCCTGCCCCTCTGCTTTCTGTGGCAAGCTGGATTCTGCTCAACAGCACTCACCAGCAAAACACTGTAGGAGCCGGAGCCCATGGCAAAGCCGGTGTTGTTGATGTAGGCTGCGCAGCAGCTGCTGATGCTGAGCTGGTAGGTGACTCCCATGCCCACACCCCTGCAGCAGCAACGTGCTGTAGCGCCGTGGAGCAGTGAAGCTGGGGTGTCCTGAGTCCTGTGTGGCCTGGTCAGGGGAAGAAACTCACCACCAGAATGGGATGTGGAAGACAAGAGGCTTGTACCCCTTCACAAACATGAGAGCAAAGACAGGGGGCCCCAACCCCATGACAATAGTGCCTGACACCTGCAGCATGGAAAATGCGAATCTTGAACAGAGAAACAGCTGCTGGCCAGGTTTGATGCACTTGCAGGCAACAGGTCAGGGCTGTCTGGCTCACGGTGGTGGCATCCAGTGCTGTTGGGTCTGCCAGCAGGGGCAGGATGCCGACAACTGCGATGACAAGAATGAGGATCCTCCCAGCATGCAGGTGCCTGCACAGGAGCACCCTCGCTTGTCAGCTCTGCAGCACTAACACCACCAGCTGGTTGAGAAGCATGGCACACATTCAGAGAGGTGAACAGTGACATGATGTGGCAGGCCCCCACCTGCGTGTGGCATTTTGAGGGGATGCAGGCTTGCCGTGCTCCAGGATGCCCATGAACTCGGGACCCAGCAGTTTGGCAACCGAGGTGAAGGTGCTGTCAAGTGTTGACATAGACTCCACAATGAAAATGAGATTGACAATAGAAAACACCGCTGTTCCAAACATCCGGGTCACAGCTGAGGGCTGGCCTGCATTCAGTATGCTGGCATGAGAGCAAGACAGGAGGCCTCACTCAATGTCTGCGCAGCGTGTGACGCTGCTGAGGCCCTCGATGAGCATACAGCACTTGGGCATCTCGCCCTGCCCATGCAGCAGGCATGGTGCCCAGGCAAACAAATGTTTTGGACGTATCTCAATGATCAAGGAGAGGCAAATGCTGAGCGTCTCTTTCACTGCATACCTGTCAGAGTTAGGGCATAATTTGCAGCAGATATCCTGCGGCAGCATGGAACGCAAAAGGCTGTAAGCTGCATCAAGATTGGACTGCCACGCAGGCTGTTTGCATGGTCTAGGTGGGCTATCTGAGAGAGCAGCGAGCGGGCTACAGAACGCACCGGTCAGGCTGCAGCACCGCCACCATGTTTCCATAGATGCCGAGGAAGCCAAAGAAAAAGATGAACAGGCCGGCAACTATTCCAGCCAGACAGAAGGACACCAGCATGGTGGAAGGGGCTGTCAAGAAGGCACGGTCTGTCAGTACAGGGTCAAAGAAGGGGTAAGATAGGCACCTGCAGAAGGAGACACACCCTGATACTGTGCAGCCCGGCAGTCATGCAGTTGTGCAACAGCATGCCAGCATGCAACATGTCCTGCTAGCCTGCGACGTGAGTGTGACGAGTGGGTGTGAGGGAGGCAGACCCACCCTTGCAAGATGCCAACAATAAAGAAGTCTAGGCCACCCTCCAGGGACCACATCTTGCGAGGGACCCAGTCTCCGCCAGCACGGCTGCAAGCCGGTTGCTGGCTCAACGCACAGGCTGAGGTGTTCCACTGCCCACCAACAGAAGTGCACACCCCTTGATCTGAGATGGCTGCAGGGGCAGCAAGTCAGGCTGCACAGGTGGCTCACTGACAGCAGTTTTGTACTAGTGGCTCAGACTTGGCTCTTCAGAGCGTGCTGCTTGGTGGCTGGACGCAGGTGTGGTGGTTGTCTGTTGTAGACCTTGGGTGCTCAGCAAGGATCAGCCGCTCATAGAGTATTCCAATTGCGTCTGTCAGCACAGCATTGCTTACTTGGGTAGTTGCAAGCGGCAGGTGAGTACGTGAACACTGACGATGCCTTGGTGACATCAGTCAGGGTGCCATTTGCCAGCACAGATGCGCCAGCATCAACAGCACACTGTTGGTAACTTGGCTGGGGTGCAGCAAGGCTGCATGTCCCTGCATGCAGAAGTGTTATCAAGGAAAGTAGCAGCCAGTACAATGCTGTTTGGTGCACAGCACACAGCAGGTTGACCGCTGTGCACACCAAAGACCCATCAATGTGGCCACTGATGAAAGCAGAGCAGGCAGTGGCCCCTTTGGTCACCAAGCATAACCAGATCATGGAGGTGACTCACCATAGCCGTTCCAGGTGCCAAAACTGGCAGGGTTGCTGGAGCCAAGCACTGCCAGGAGGCCTATCAGAAAGGCCACCACAGTCACAGACTGCGCAACATCTGTGACAATGGATGCCCGCATGCCTCCAGAAAGTGCGTAAATCACAGGAATCAGTGTTGAAAAAATTGCACCCAGCCACCAGGATGCGGAGTGCTGCAGACAGGCAGCAATGGCTTGAGCCTTCAAGCCTTTCACTTCAACCTGCCAGGAGGCAGCTGCAGACAATGGGGTAGCCTGCAAAGCAGCGTGGCCAGCCTCTTGGGGCACAGGTGACCTAATGGAGAGAAGCACTTTTCACCGTTGTGCCAAAGAAGCTTGCCACCACCTGCACAATGTCAGGCAGACAGTCAAGCTCAGATCAGGAGTTGGGCGCCAATAGTTGCAGCACGGCCAAGCCACTACATGTCAGGATTTCACTCGTATCTGTGCTACAGCCGCAGCACGCTCATGCAAGCATGCAGCCTGCCCCTGCTCACCACTGCATTGCTCCAGACCTCCTGATACAGCCGGAACAGCACTGCCAGCCCAAATGCGAGCGTGGCCAAGCTACCATATCTCATATTGATGGCCTGCACGGCATACATATATATTGGGAGGCTGGTGAGCATCCCTTCACGGCAGCTGCCTTCACATCTGGCTCTTGAGATCAGGCCTGGCTGCCCTAGTCACACCTCCTACCTCGGGCAAGCTCCTGTACCCACATCGAGTGCGCAGGATGTAAATGACCAAGCCCGCAGCAGGCAAGGATGTGTAGTATGCTGCAGGAGCAGGCACTCAGTACAGTGCTGTGTGTTGAGTTTGAGACATTGCTGTCTGGGACTGCAGTGCCATGCTTTGCATCAGCAAGCTGTATGGTACTGTTTGCGAGTTAGCTGCTGAGAGTTCTGGCAGACAAAGGCTTTTGTGCCATTAGACTTCAGCTGAGTGCAAGCTCACCTGCGTATCCCACAGACCCAACAATGCCAAAGGAGCCACCCAAGCTGCTGGCGTTCAGTATTGACCTGCATATAAGGTGAGGCCTTTTGAGTGACATGCCTGTCTTCACACGGACTGCAGTGTCCACTTGAGTGCAAGCAGCAGGCAGGGGCAGCTAGCTAAGGCAGCAGGCTATTCAATCCTTGCTCCTGGCAGTCATCGGACAGCACAAGCAGGCAGGCACAGGGCAAGCCTGGTGCCTTTATGGCTGCTCCTGGCAATGGTTGATATGCAAGGGCTGGCAGGCACCTAAACTTGCTGCATCGCGAGTGAGATCCACACAGGCAGCATTACACCCCCCCCTCTCACTTGGCAAACACCCAGCTGATGGACACTGAGGACGTCAGCAGAAGCACTGGCCAGACGCCTCGCCTGTCATCTGTGAGGCCTCCTCTGCATTGCAGCAGGACATCTCCGTGAGTGCCGGAATGACAGGGCTTGTTCATCTCAAAATGGCACAAGGCAGGCTTGGCCAGGGGTTGTTTGTGCAGGCTGACCTGAAGTATTTGGTGGGGTCCCTGATGTAGGGCGCAAAGGGGAGGATCAGGACAGCATAGATCACAAGCCACCACCACTACAGGACAGGGCACGATCTGGTCAGCACCACGGTTGCTGCAGCTGCTGTGGAGTGGCAGATCGCTGGCAGCAATTGCTCTTGCCTGAAGGTCGACCTTGAAACCTCCCATGAAGGCCATGCAGACAATGCAGCCTGCCAATGTGCCAAAGAACCTGCATGGTATAGTCAGCACATATCAAGAGCAGGACACGCCCTGTGACTGGGGCCCCAGCGCCGGTACCGCTGAGGGAAGATAGATCTGTCATGTGAAGTTCAAAGCATCTGGGATGCAACGTCTATGAGGCTTCGCTTGCTGTTTCTGAGTGAGGGAGCATGGCAGTTCAAAGGCTCATATCGGGCATGGCAGCAGCATGAAGCAATCTTAAAGCGCCACACGTGCAAACTACATGCAGCGTCCAGCACCATGCACAATGAGGTGAGTGCTGTTCCTGACCAGAACTCACCAGTAGGGGTGTCTGACAAAGGCATGCTGGTAGAATCTGCGGGCCAAACCTTGTGGGGACATGCTGTGCTCCATGCTGACCCCCATGTCTGCTTGTGATCCTCTGTAAAGAGTAATTGAAACTTGAGTGGGTATGATGCTGGCAAGCCGGGCAAAGTGACAATTTGAGAGTGTTCTCAGGTCGGCCTATTCATCACTGCAACGATCGCCACTGACCTGGCGCTGCGTTGATCTGATTCAGCGGCTATTCCTCCAGAATTGGCCGGGTGATCCCTCTGATCTCGCGGCAGAAGTGTCAGCTGGCGGGGGCTAGGTCAACAGTCCCCCTGCGAGCAGCTACACCGAAGGCACCCCAGAAATGCAAGCCAGGTGTCGAGGCCATTGATCAGACCATTGTCATCATAGCGCATTAACCAGCTCGGTAAGTCCTGTAAGTCAAGTGCATGGCCGTTGTGCAGACTCATCAATCCCGCTAGCTCCCTGCACACATACTGCAAACTATGGCTTGCAGGTCTTTGTGTGTTTCCTGTGAGGCTATTTGAGCAATTCTCACATGAGTGCACGGCCGGAGGGCCAGGCACCCTCAGAGGATCCTACAGGCAGGGGCTCACTACAGAGCCTGGCAAAGCAGGGCATCCAGGGCGCCCAGGTGCTGGCAGACAAGATGAGCACCCCATCAGAAACAAACAGGTAGCTATGACAGTGCTGCAGCACAATCTGTGCACTCAGCGGCCTCAAGCGGCTGTCCAGACACCTGAGCGTGCGCTGACGTCCTGTCGCTGGGTTGCAGGCAGCCAGCCCAGGGAGGCCAGGCTGCAAGTGAAGGAAATAGCAGGTACACCCCCCCCCCCCCCGCCGTCTTGCATCGAGTCTGGCATCTTCTTGCAGTCAGTCATCATCTATGGCCTGGCTGATTGCACACCTACAAAAGACTGTTGCTCTGGGCTACCATGACTTTACAAGTTGGTGCGCTTGCTTTCTGAGCCTGATTCCCTGCTGTTCTATGCAGCTTCACAGCTGGTGGAGCACAGGCTGCTCACTCCACAGCGGACATGGCCAGCCAGGCCAAGTCTGTAGTGCAGAGCGAGCATGGGCAGCATCTGCACGGCAGGTGAGGCCACGCCAGACATGCAGCACTTCCGTGCTGCTGGCTGCTGCTGCCGCGCCAGGTGGAGCAATGAAGCCCAGGGAGCTCAGCATGCTGACGCAGACTCACACAATTCTGCATGGCGCAGTCCCTTGCACCAGTTGCCCCAGGTAGCAGCCACACACAACACTCCACTGCACTGCACAGGTCAAGCTTGAGAAAGTCATCACCCATTGAAGCACCTGTTGATCCAGTCATCCTTGCTGCACTGCAGGAGCATGGGCGCGGGGGACTTTGGCGCTGGCACCAGCCCACCCAAGGGGGGTCCCAAGGAGAGCATCTTTGGGGGTGCTCGCGACGCCCTCATGGATGCTGCAGATGCTGCCAAGCAGACCTTCACAGGCCACGCCATGGCTGCTGCGCCGTCAGGCAGCGACTTGGACATGTACCAGTCTTTGCCGGACAGGCGAGCTGCAGTCAGGCCGCTGGTCACACCCAACTCTTGCATGTCCCCTCTTGGGTTGCTAAGCTCATGCAAGCTGCAGTCAGGGGGCTGCTGACAGGCGACCCTTGCATGTCTCCTGCTGGGTCAACATTGACGTGCACGAGGTGGTGCTGGCTGGCTGCAGTCGGGCCGCTGATCACAAGCAACCCTTGCTTCTGCTCGGCCACCCAGCGCATGTATGGTGAGGTGCAGGCTTCAATGGTGATATGCATGAGGGCTTTACAGAGCAGTGCATGCCTGGCGACAGCTGGCACTCTCCATCAAGCACATCCTGGCTTGGCTGCTGGGCTTCAGCAGCTGACTGATGCAATGCTCAAGTGACGCACCCAGCAAAGCAGGAAGAGCAGCTGAGGGGGGTTGCGCATGGGCCTTGCTCAAGGTCTTAGAGCAGCAGGGCCTGCCCTGGCCTGCGTCAACAACCTGCAGCTCCTGCATCAGGCTGATGAGCAAGGGGCGGATGCTGCTAGCACCCACCAAAGAAGCTATCCAAGCGGCTGATGCAGGCGGAGGCTGGATATGTGAGGGTGTATGTGCCCAGCAGCTGCCATACTGATGCAACCAACCTCTGCTGCAGTGCTCACTGTGGTGCCTGTCTCACAGTCACAATGTCCTGCTGCAGGCAGTATAGGGCAGTGGCTGAAGCCAGGGAGCGTCTCAGGGCTGCTGTGGAGCAGGGGAATAGGGAGGTAGCTCAGGCAGGCCAAGGTCAGTTCTGGGGCTGCAGCCAGCACATTGACTGACATTGCACAGCCCTGCCACAGCCTGCTTGGGAGCTGGCGGTGCTGAGCCTGCTACATGGCATCATGGCATCTCAGAGCAGTTGTCCTGCATGGCCCTCATGCTGCTCGTAATCTGGGGATATGAGTGGCTGCCATTGCTCAACCAGCGCTTGGTCAGCCACAAAAGAGACTCACTAGGTGGCTGCCATTGTGGTGTAAGCCCCAAGTCTGATTACGTGGGCTGCTCAGGCATTGCTGATGCTCTGCAGCTATAGTCACCAACAGGCAGCAGCCACGCAGCAGTGTCAGGAGTGGTGAAGTCCTTGGCAAGGCAGCTCATGGAGCGGAGCAGGACCTGGACAGGTGCGTTGCAAGCCAGAGGGCCACGGGGGTGGCGATTAATGCAGCGGCAACAAGTGTGCCCATGTCATTGGCAGATCAGCCATCCCACAGGCTTGTCGCCGTTGAGCAGGCAGTTCTACAGGCTCGTAAGCAATGCTGACCGGCTGCAACCCATGTGGACCCGCCGCAGCCTGAAATGGTGCGTGCAGCTGCAGCTGGGAGGCAGCAGCATAGATACTGCCTGCCATTTGCAGACAAGTTGGTGATGGCGCAGCGGGGGCCTCAGACAAGGCCCGCTCAACAGCTGACACAGCCAGCAGAGGCGCAGAGGGCCTCAAAGAGTCAGCCAAGGAGACAGTCCAACAGGGCAAGGATGCCTTCAAGAGTGCTGGCAAGACGGCAGAGCAGGACTTTGACAGGTATAGCGGCCCTGAGGGCTGCAACACGAGCATGATGCCGGACACTGCCAGGTGCTCAATGCCCGCAGCATGTTCCCCTGCTGCCCTTGCAGGCAGGTGCAAGCGGTGCAGCACTCAAATGGGGGCACAAACAGTGCTGTCTGCTATTCGCTGAGAGCTCAAGCCTGCAGCACGGCGTATGCCAGGGTGCCTGAAGGTACCAGATGGCTGCTCACCTAATATGAGGACCCCTCTGTGTGTCAGCCGGCCCAGCAGTGCATTGCCCCATGCCCTGCATGCTCAAAGACCTTTCTGTGGTTCATGTCCTGACCCCGTCTTGAGCCCATGGGTCCGGGGGCCCAGGCAGGGTGCCCCTCATGCTCTGACGTGCAGGTCAAACACTGATAGGCTTTTGACTGGTGCAGATACACCCATATAGACTCAGGCAAGCTCAAGGGCACGGTTGAGAAGGCGGGGGAGACCCTGAAGGAGGGCACTGAGCATGTCAAGGAGAGCGCAGAGGCTGCAGCTCGGAAGGCAAAGGAGACTGTCAAGCAGGCAGGGCACACTGCTGAAGACGACTTTGATCGGTGAGGCATGGGTGCTGACCCCAGCTTATTGGGGGGCCGTTTCCTGAAGCAGCAGGCATGTGCTGCCAGCTATCTTGGAAGCACGTTGGCAGACAGCATCGTACAGCATTGCATTGCTGCCAGTGCAGGTCATTGAGCAATGACCTGCTCTGACTGTGTGCTTATGTAGCTGCTGGCTGTCTGAATGCCTTACTCTGCGCCTCATCAAGTGCATGTGCTCATCCCTCCTCTGGTCACATGTTGCACCCAACATCTGGCTCCACACCCCTCCCAGCCCGTACCTTGCATAGAGCATTGGGACCCACACCCACACCTGACATTTAGCTGTGCTGCAGGTTCACACACTCCAGCCTCCTGTCTAATGGCAAGCAGACAGAGTCAGGAGGCAGGGCCGACAGCAGCGCGGGGTCCGCAGCTGGCCACGCGGGGGCTGCTGCAGGGAGCGCTGCAGACCTTGCTGGCAGCAAGGCCTCTCAGGCCGCGGGCAACGCACAGCAGACTGCCCGTGCCGGCACCGCTGCTGTTGGTGACGGCGCTCGCCAGGCTGCTGCCCACTTGGGGTCAGTTGCTGGCCGCAGCGCAGACTTCCTGGGCGAGAAGGGCTCTGAGGCTGCTGAGGGCCTGCAGGAGGTGAAGCGCAGCGCCCTGGCTGGGCCTCAAGCTGCTGGTAGTGGCGGCCGGGCAGCCACCAAGCATGCTGGCGCAGCAGCAGGCCATGCAGCCGGGCTGGTGGCCCAGAAAGGATCTGAAGCCGCTGACGCTGCAAGGGACAGTGCCTTGGCAGGTGCTCAGGCAGCTGGCAGCAACGCCCGGGCAGCAGCTGAGCATGCCGGAGCAGCAGCAGGCCACACTGCTGGACTTGTGGCCCAGAAGGGGTCTGATGCTGCTGACACTGCAAAGGACAGTGCACTGGCCGGTGCCCAAGCTGCCGGCAGTGGCGGCCGGGCAGTAGTGGAGCATGCCGGAGCAGCAGCAGGCCACGCTGCTGGACTTGTGGCCCAGAAGGGGTCTGAAGCTGCTGACGCTGCAAAGGACAGTGCACTGGCCGGTGCTCAGGCCGCCGGCAGTGGCGGCCGGGCAGTAGTGGAGCATGCTAGCGCTGCAGCAGGCCATGCTGCTGGCCTGGTTGCTAAGAAGGGTGCAAATGCTGCTGACGCTGCCAAGGGCACTGCTCTGGCTGGAGCCCAAGCTGCAGGCAGCGGCGGCCGTGCCGTTGCTGAGCACCTGGGATCTGCAGCAGGCACCGTTGCAGGCTTGGCCGCCGTCAAGGGGTCCGAAGCTGCTGCGAGCGCTAAGAACACCGGCCTGGCAGGTGCCCAGGCCGCCGGCAGCGGCGGCCGTGCCATCGTCGAGCATGCGGGTGCTGCAGCAGGCACTGCTGCCGGCTTGGCAGCCGTGAAGGCCTCTGAAGCCGCTGCCAGCGCCAAGGATGCCGGCCTGGCAGGTGCTGTGGCAGCGAGCAGTGCAGGGCGGGCGGTGGCTGAGCACGTGGGCGCTGCAGCAGGCACAATTGCAGGCTTCGTGGTTGGCAAGAGCTCCGCAGCTGCAGACAGCGCCAAGGACAGCACCCTGTCCGGCGCTGTTGCAGCTGCCAGAGGCGGCCGGGAGGCCGCCGAGCACCTGGGGGCTGCTGCTGGCCACGTCGGCGGCTTGGTGGCAGGCAAGGGGTCTGCAGCTGCCGAAGAGGCCAGGGACAGCACGCTCTCTGGGGCCATAGCTGCCAGCAGGGGTGCCCGCGAGGCCAGCGAGCATGCTGGCGCCGCAGCTGGCAGGGCCGGCGGCCTCCTGGCCGGCAAGGGTTCAGCAGCAGCTGAGGAGGTGGAGTCCAGCGCTGAGCATGCTGCACAGGGTGTCAGGCGCGGCACGCGGCAGGCTGCCGGCGGAGCCGGCGCGGCTGCCGGCTCGGGGGCTGGATATGCAGAGCAGCGGTACTCAGACGCCACTTCGAGTATCAACACCCATGGGGAGTCTGCTGGAGATGTTAGCCAGGCCGGTGGCCGTGCCGACAGGGCAGAGGGGAGGGTTCGTAACTTTGCGCAGAGGGCAGCAGACAGGGCTGGCGACTCAGCCGAGAGGGCAAGTGAGGGGCTGCGAGAGGCCTCTCCCAGCCGCCTGCAGCAACAGCAGGGCACCGCCCGGGGGAATACCCCCAACCACGCGGCCTGGCTGCAGCACGAGGCGCATAAGCGAGCCACAGCAGACGTGGCAGGGGATGCTGCAGACGCCCGGGGCGGCGGCTCTGCAGAGGAGCGGCTGCACCAGGCACGGGCTCGCCTGCAGGCAAGCATTCAGGCCTCACTCAACGGCTGCATGCCGTGCTGTGAGTCGTGCACTGGGCAAGTGTCTGCAACTTCAGCAAGGGCTGCAGAGCTGGCTGAACGTCCTGCTCTGACCGCTCTAGCACAGGTGACCCACCAGAGATAATGCTGGGGCAGGGGGCTCTGCAGAGCAGTGCCTGCATGAGTCATTGGCCTCCCTGCAGGCAAGAGGCTGTAGACCTCACCTGCTGCGGACTTGCTGCCTGCATCGTTTCTGGGACCTCCGCACCGCTGGGGCTGTGCCTTACCTGAAGCAGGTGGGATTGCGCAATGGGGCCCCTCAAGGTGTGCTGCTGCGTGCAGGACGGCAAGCAGTATGCGGCAGACTCAGCTGCCTCCGCGGCGCATCGTGCTCGCGAGGGAGCTGCCTCTGCAGCCGCCAGCGTGGGCCATGCTGCCGGCAGTGTGGCTGGCGGTGCTGAGGGCAGCGCCAGCTGTGCCAGCGGGGCAGATGAGGACTCAGCGGACCGCAGCAGGCAAGGTGGCAGGCGCTCCAGCCAGAGTGCTGAGAACTGGGCTGACAGAGCCAGGCAGTCTGCAGCAGACTGGAGGGGCAGCACAGAGGACAGGCTGCAGGGCTCCTACGCCGGGGCCCGGCAGGCGGGCAGGCAGGCGGCCGATGCCGCAGACGAGCTTGCTGACAGCACCAGGCAGAAGGGCAGGCAGGCTGAGCACCATGCAGCAGACTCCATTCGGGAAGCGGCCGACTGGGCCAAGGAGAAGGGCTGGCAGGCGGCAGACTCAGTCGAGGAGACTGCTGACAGCGCCTGGCAGAAGGGCAGGCAGGCTCAGCACCGTGTGGCAGACACAGCGCATGAGACAGCCGACTGGGCCAAGGAGAAGGGCAGGGATGCAGCAGACTCAGTTGAGGAGACTGCTGACAGCGCCTGGCAGAAGGGCAGGCAGGCTCAGCACCGTGTGGCAGACACAGCGCATGAGACGGCCGACTGGGCCAAGGAGAAGGGCAGAGAGGCAGCAGACTCAGTCGAGGAGACTGCTGACAGCGCCTGGCAGAAGGGCAGGCAGGCTCAGCACCGTGTGGCCGACATGGTGCATGAGACGGCTGACTGGGCCAAGGAGAAGGGCAGGGAGGCAGCAGACTCAGTTGAGAAGACTGCTGACAGCGCCTGGGAGAAGGGCAGGCAGGCTCAGCACCGTGTGGCAGACATGGTGCATGAGACGGCTGACTGGGCCAAGGAGAAGGGCAGGGAATCAGCAGACTCAGCGGAGGACTTTGCTGCGTGGCAGAAGGACAGGGAGACTGCACACAGGGCCAGGCACAGGGGCAGGCAGCCTGCCGAAAGTGATCGCCACTGGGGCCAGGACGCAGCAGACTCTGCGCAGGAGAGCGCTGCAAGGGCCAAGCACCGCGTGCTGGGGTCTGCTGAGAGGGCAGCTGGCACAGTGCATGAAGGCAGCGAGCGTGCAGGTGCCCGCTTGGGCAGCGCTGCCGGCCATGTCATCAGCTCAGCGGAGGATGCTGGGGACCAGGCCAGGCAGGAGGCCCGCCATGCAAACTACAGGTGAGCTGCTGGTTGCTGTACAGGGGCCCCACCCCTCTCTCAGCATGGCAGCATGGGGGAGGCTCACTCACTTTGATGAGCTTGCCCTGCCTGCGCTGCATCGCCAATGCCAGGCGGACCAGACCAATTGCCCAACCTAGCTTCCACACGTTCCTGACACCCTGCCAACTATGCGCGACATGTGGGCTTATGTGTGTTCCTGTGTGCAGCTGACCCTGCCCAGTGGCTGGCAGTCCTGTCATCTGCACTGACACTTTGCACTTGCTGCAGGGTGGAGGATGGTGTCAGGGGTGCCAAGCACGCTGTCCAGGACTCTGCCCACCAGGCTGCGGAGGGGGTGCGCAGCGCAGAGCACAGTGTCAGGGGGACAGCGCATGACGCAGCAGAGGGGGTGCGCGGCACCATCCGAGGTGCCAAGCACACCGTGCAAGACACAGCGCATGACGCAGCAGAGGGGTTGCGCGGCACCATCCGAGGTGCCAAGCACACCGTGCAAGACACAGCGCATGACGCAGCAGAGGGAGTGCGCGGCACCATCCGAGGTGCCAAGCACACAGTACAAGACACAGCGCATGACGCAGCAGAGGGGGTGCGCAGCAGCCTTCAGGAGGCACGTGAGGAGGTGGACACAGCTGCTCGCTCCGTGACGGACTCCGTGGAGAATGCTGTGGAGCGCCTTGAGCGCTGGCTGCACCAGGTAAGGCCTGGCTGTGCCTTGCCTGAGATGCAGTGACTGCGTGAGTGCCAAGTTGATGGAAAAGGTGCGGGGCTGAAGGCTGTCTGCTCTGTGTTGGACACCGCGGAGAATGACTGTTCACTACACGCACACTCTCATCGGCTGGTGCTGGGAGCTTTGGCTGGAAATGCCCGGAAGTGCGGCTCTGCCTGTGTGTACTGCTGACTGTGGCCCCTTGCGGTCCACCAGCAGTACCTGCACACTCATGTGGGCATCTGGCTGCCACTGTCCCACACTGTGCTGCCACCTGCCAGTGGTCGCAGGTCACCACTCTATGCCTGCAGACTGTGCTGCCCATCCGCGGCAAGACTGCTTTTGGAGAGGGCGGCATCCCCACCAACACAGCGCGAGTGATGACAGGGAGGGAAGTCTGGCCTGATGTGCCGGTGAGGCAGCTGCCCTGTGCTGTTTTTATTACACGAAGCCAGCCAGCTGCGTACTTCTTGTTTCATGCATGACTCTGCACTGCACGACACCATCGCAGACCCGGCTGGAGCTGTCCCTTAGTTTGTCTGAGCCCATGTGTGTGGCTGTCCACCATGGGGCTGCCTTGCATGTACTCAGTTGCAAAACAAGTGTGCGCTTGATTGGTCTTGATGGGTCCAATCTGTGGCTTGACAGGCGTGAAATGCATGGTCCACCTGTCATGGGATCCCTTAAACATATGCAGACCTCTCAAGGCCTCAGACTGAAGGCAGACTGTGCTGCAGCCAGGCCTATTACACTACTTGTTCAGTCCTGCTGCATACACAGCTACATACATGGTGCAGGCAGTAGGGCCACCCTGGAGATTGCCCATGGCCGGAGGACAACATACACTGCATTCAGCACAAGAGCTGAGCCTGGTATTTATACATGCTTAGAGACACTACATGCAGTGAAGCCAACCTGGGCATCGATGGCCAGCTCAAGCCCGCAGCCAAAGGGCAAACTGCACTGCGTTCAGCCCAGTAGCCAAGCCTGCCGTGCACAACTTCATATGACTGCTGCAGGCAGTGGAGCCACCACGTGCACTGCGAGATGACCGCACATTGGAGGAGAGGGCTTGGAGCAGTGGCCTGATCCCCATGTTTACCCAGGAGGCAATATTGCGGAGCCGTGGCAAGGCAGGCATGGAGAGGGCTGCTGGGGTGAGGCCTGCCTTGTGGTTGGTATGCAACAGGGCAGTGCACAGAACGTGAGAGGCCCTGGAGAGGGCAGCTGAAGTGAGCCATTGCACTGGGGCATTCAGCAGGCGCAAGGCCATACAGCTGCTGTGCAGCCCTGGCTGGGCAGGCTGCTGAAGCAGGCCCCTGCGCTGGCACTTTTTATGGACAGGACAGCCCGGGGGGCATTTGCTAGTCGTGGGGCAGAGGACCTGGTAAAATCACGATTGACACCATGTCACAGCTGCAAAAGTCAGCCAACCTGCACCCTGATGCCTCTTCTTGACATGTCAGGCCCGCCTGTGCTGGTGCAACCATCTGCTCCTTGACACAGATTCTTAAGTCTGAGATATGTGTCACTTCTGCACTGATGCTCATATGTGAACTGCAGGAGCTGGGCCTGACAGGCCAGGGCAAGCGTCATGTGCCAGGCGACATCCCCTCCAGCACAGCAGCTTTGAAGGCGGCTCCTCCTGTATATAGCAGTAGCAGCGCACACGTATGTGGCAAGCATGATGAGTGATGAGTGTGACGGCTGTTGTTGCAAGCAGATAGCACAGCAGCCTTGAGGGCTGCTCCCTTGCTGTACTGCAGCAGCTGCACATGGTTGTGCAGCAGGCACAGCCTGCAATGACTGCGCAGGCCGCCTGCAACTTACTTTTGTCTGATCTGCAGCTGGTTGCTTACATTGAGGGCAACCCTGTTCCGCTGCTGGTGTGCCTGCCATTGGTAACATTGTTTCCCCATGCTTTGCAGGCCATGACGCCAGCATTGCTGGACAACATATGGGGGCAGGGTCTCATGCCCAGCAACACAGAGGCGCTGCTGCACCAGCCTGCCACACTGCGAGCACCTGAGGCAAGTGTGACTAAACATGTAGCTGCAGCATTTGGCACTGGCAGGCCAGCTGACAAGGTCCTTTGATGTGCAGGTGAATCTGAAGGTCGAGGAGGACGAGGAGGATAGATTCATGTACGCCGCAGAAATGGCATATGACATTGATGAGGTAATTGACAGCATTGCTATTGTGCAAGACAACTGTTGACGTGTGACAAACTTTTTGTGAGCCTCATGTTTGCTGCGAGCATCAGTGACCCTCTCAATGCTGCAGGCAGTGCCATACTTAGATGAGCTTCGTGCTGCCCGCTGAACAGCCCTGGCCTGCTGCTGGTCAAGCCCTCGGGCCAGGCGGACGACGCTGATGTCAGTAATACGCCACCTGTTTTGTTCTGACTCAGTTGCTAACTCAAGCTATGACTAGATGTGACACAGTAGACTGCTGTGTAGACCGCTGGACGTGCTGCAAAAGCTGCGTGTGGCTGCATAGAGCCGGGTAGGCAAAATCAGATTTTGCGGCCGTCTGTAGCCAGTGCAAAGCAGAGGTCCTCATAGTATACTCTGCCGGTGGTTGCATCTGTGCAAGCCCTGCAGCACAGCAGAGGCCAGTTGATGGCAATTAGGAGGGAATGTTGTACGTCTAGGCTCATTGCTTCCCAAACAGACACAAGGAGGAGGAGAGGAGGTGTTGTGCACATGTCGTGTGCCTGGCGCAGCATGCATCAAAGCGCACTTGCCAAAGCGAGCCTTCAGTGCATTACAGCTTCACACACACCAACATTCCGCAGCTCCCTGCAGCAAGTGCCAGGCCAGCAGCAGGCATGCACATCAAGTACCACTTTGGGTTGCCTGCCTCTCTCATGCCCCAACCCTACACACATGTGCAGCCATGCACACGTTGCCGGCCTCCTGCAAGCCATCACAGTGCTCCCCAGGCCCCCTGGAACATGCTCCGCCCCTCACGCTAACATGTTGCCGGCCTCCTGGCTGCTGAAGGCCTCCCCACAGCTCATAACAATACCCCTCAGGGTCTCTGCCTCCAAGAAGTTCTTGCCCTCGGGGTCGAAGGCCCTGAAAGCCCTCAGCAGCTTGTGGTAGTCGTCTCTGATCAGCTCGTTCTTCATGTCGAGAGCATATGTTGTGATCACCTGCAAGTCAGGCAATGCATAGTCCCAGCAGCTGCATGTGAAGGTGATGCAGGCATCTCAGGAGCTGCATGTGAGGTGGCGCAAGGAGTGCAGCTGCAACTGGGGAGACACCACTGGCATGTCAGCACTTGCAGGTCCTGGCGGCAACTGCACTGGTGGGTCACAACCCTGTCAACTCTGCATTTGCTTGCTGTCCCAAGCCTGTCTGACAGCAAGAACTGTGATGACAGCCTGATCCTGCCCACATCAATCAAACACACTGAGTCTATGCCAGGCCTGGCAGCAGGCCAATGCTGCTTGCATTTGGGACAGGTTGAGGCATGACAGCAGCCATCATGCCAGATGGGCCGCCATGTTAAGTCAGATTGGGCAGCAGGAGCCTCATGGCAGCCCCAGTGCTACCTGCACCTGGACCCTGCACGGGGCTCAGCAGCAGGTGCACTGATCATAGCCCCAGTGTCATTCAAAACCTGCCTTCAACTTTAGTAGGCCGAGCAGGGTCCCCTGATGGCGGGCCACGTGCTGCCTGCTGGGGCTGTGACTTCACCACTACTTTGACCAGGCCTGCCAACACGCGTGGCTGTGCTTCCAGGGCCCACCTCCTCAAAGCGCTCCACTGGAATGAGGTTGAGGCTTTCATCCTCCTGCCCGCTCTTCAGCTGCTGCAGAATTTGCGCCACCTGAGTATTGCTTGGGTTGATGCCCATGGACCGCACCACAGTGGGAATTTCTCTGCAGCAGCGCAGCCCTCAGCAGCAGGAGCAGGGCATCTTGCAGCATGCTGTCGAGGTATGGCTGTTTGCTTACTTCTCATCTACAAGCCGGGAGCCTTCTTTGTGCTCGAAGACCAGGAAGCTCTCCCTGGCAATTCGTTTTGCATCTTCATGCGTAGCGGCATCCACAGGTGCCGGCATGATGCTGAGTGCTCTAGGTCACACATGAGCACAGCGCAGAGCGGCAGGGATTACATCAACATAAGACTCAAACAACTGCAGAGATCAGGACCAGTAAACCTGGAAGCAAGAAAGAGATCACTTAAACAGGAGCTCAAATCAAATGTTTGTTCATTGTCAGCTACCTGGCTGTCATTAGGAAGAGGTGCCTATGTGCTGTGAAGGCTTGCTGGCAGGAGGGCGGTGTGGCCAAGAAGCGTGTGTGGGCTGTGGGAGCCCACGGATCAAGAGGGGTGGCGAGTGGTCGGAATCATGACATTGTGACCGTGTGTCACAGCTGGCTGCTGGGCGCAGAGATCGCTGCGTAGCGGTTTTTGTTTGTTCCAAGTGTGGATATAGTGGCGCCCTATGCGCCCACGCCAAGCAGCCTGCCCATGAAGCTGTTCTTCTTCTCCTCAACCTTCTCAGGGTTCTGTGTCACTGGAGTCTGGGGCACTGCAGGCATGGAACAAGGAGCAGCAAGTGAGACCCTGCTGTTGGCTGCATCAGTGCCGAATCTTGCTTGTGGCAATCTGGCGCCTCAACCTTGTCATTAGGGGCCAAAAGACAGCAAGATGCCTGTCAAACACAGATGACAATTACAAGTGCACAATGCTGCCTGATGATACAGCGCAGCCTGCAAACAAGCAGAGGCAGCCGCGGATGATTGGCCCTGCAAGCTCGACCAGACAGCAAACCCAAACTGTATGATGGGCACTGCCTGCAACATGAAGGCACCCAGATGAAGGGGACCCCCACCTGAGGGCAACTCCTCCTCCAGCGAGAGCTGAGGGGGGATGTCCAAGTTGGGCCTCTCCTGGTGGTGGTTCTCCTCAGCCCTGCAGCACACCCAAGCCGGCATTGCAGCAGCTGCTCTGCCTTGCCACATGTGACTATGGGTAGCAGCCTCTTGATCAGCCCAGAAGCAGTTGCTGTGTTGTTTGCATTCTTCAGGATGTTGTTGAGCCCATGCGGCGATAGCAGCCTGTTGTCATGGCCGCTGTCTGGCATTGCCTGCCATGCCTGGCTCAGCCAGCTGGCCCCACCCAGTGGCAGCAGGCCGCCCTGATGTGCTGCAGTCAGTAGTGGGCGGCCATATGGCGACACAGCCCAGCACTGGGCCGTCTTGCCACCAAGCACTGTGCCTGCCAGCCCTGCCCAGGCAAGGTGCCGAAACATGCTGAACACAAATGTGTAGGTCTGAGTGATGCCAACGTACTTTCCAATAACACACAGCTGTGCCCACCTGGAGGTCTGCACGGGGGTGCTGGGCTGGGTCACACTGCCGGCGCCGCTGGAGCGAACAGCCTCCTCAGCCTGGGGGGGCTCCTTGCGCATGATGGGGGCGTGGGTCTCCACCTCACTGGCTGAGATCTCGCTGGGAGAGGGGTCAGCGTGCGAGGCCAGGGCGTGTGGTGCGTTGGAAGTCAGGGGGGTGTGGCTGATCAAGGTGCCGAACCGACCCTCTGCAATTACACCTTGCACTGTGTGAGCAGGAGATGACAGAGAAGGGAATGTGCATGCTGCAGAGCAGAATGAATATGTTTGGTAGCACACAGCAGTGCAGTGTGGGGAGGTGGGGTGCAAGAGATCAGTAGAAGTTGCTATGTCTCCCGTCCCGCATCTCCCCCCACCCACGCCCATGCTCCGCCCACCCCGCCGAGTTGTACACTGCTTGTGTAAAGGGGCTCATTGAGAAGGACCAAAGGCAATGGCCACCTGTGGCGCCATGCGCAACATGGCTGCGGCTGGTGTCCTCGCTGATGGGGGTAGGCAGCCCGCTGGTGCTAGCGCCAGCAGCCAGGCCATTGGCAGTGACAGGAGCCTTGTGGGCATCGGTCAGGTCCACCTTCTCTGTCTCGCCCACAGTCACGCTGCTGAACGCCTGCTCCTGCACCCTCATGGCCGCCACCTGCACAGGGATGACGGCCGTCAGCAAAGGGGAAGTCGAGCTGCAAAGGACTTTGTGCGCTGCTGAACCCTGATGGCCACCACCTGCGGTGGCAGGATTTTGCAGCCAAGCGCCTTGCCTATAGCGCTGGGTGAGCCAGGTGTCAACATTGCTGTCAGGACTTTCCAGTTGAGCCATTTGCACCTGCACATCCATGACAGCCCAAAGCTTTGCTGTCAAAACCTCCCTCATGATTCAACAGCATAGCTGTGGTAAGCAGACTCCTGCTTGAGAGACACAGGTGCTGCCTGGTGCCTGTGTGACGTGAGTGACATGTTGGTAGAGGCGCAGCTCTCCTTGCTGATGCCTGGACTCCTCTCAGTTGCCAGGCAAGGTACACGACCCAGACCTGTCAAGCAGGTGAATCACATGAGGCTGTCACGCAGGGTTTCTGCCTCTCACCAGGTAAGTCCTCAGTGATTTGGCATCCTTCACCAGCTGGCTCAGCTCCTGCCACACATCCTGCTCATACTCTTCAAAGGACTTCTGCTTGGCTGCAGCACAGAAGAACGGGAAGGTGAGAAGCTCAAATTGGCTGTTTGAAACAGCTCTGAGTATGTTACTTGACTGCAGCACAGGGCTGTACTAGAAGGCCTGCTCACCATCCATGGAGATCTGACGGTGCTTCATCTCTGCCTCAATCTTGGGGCTAGGATTCTCGCCCTGCGCTCTCCTCAGCTTCTTCACCTCCACCTGCAGAAATGACAAGGTTGGGGTCAACCTCCGGGCCAACTGGATCATAGCCCTGCTTCAGACAAAAAGACGATGCATCCAACTTTTCCAGTGCACCATGCAGCAGAGCCTTGCAGGAGGACTGCTCAGCAAGTCCCTTGCAAACAGGAGACTGCACAGTCTATCTGGCAGATGATCCTGCTTAGTGTGTGCAGCGCACACAGAATGTTGCTGCAAATGCAGACATGCACCAGGAGCCCAAGTTGATGCCTGTTGGCAAGCATATCAGTGCCACTGCAGAAGGCATACTTCATACCATTGCCCATTACCTATCTTAATACATACATTCCAGATGAGATGCCTGCGCCAGGTAAGCAAGCTTGTGGTCCCACCTGAAGCCAGCCAGCCAGCTTGGCTTGCCGGCTTGCACAGTTGCCTCAACCAGCTGTCTAGGTGCCTAGACCCAGCGACAAACGCCCTTACTGCAACAAAAGCCAGCCACATTGCCAGCTGTGGAGGTCTCTGTGCAGGAGGCGGAGGTCCTACTGGGGCGCGCACTTGGCTTGCTACCTTGTTGTACAGCCGCCTCTCGTGGTCGTAGGTCAGGCGCTCCTTCTCGATGCGCTGCAGCTTCATGGGGAAGGTCTTGTACAGCCTCAGCCACTGCTCCATGGGGCGCAGGACATCCATCTCCATGCGGCTGGTCTGCATGCAGGAGGTATAGGGATCTTCAAATGGGTCAGTCGGCGTGTGCAGCCATCAGCCACTGCTTCATGAGCGCAGCACATCCATGTCCATACGGCTTGACTGCAGGCATACACTGCAGGCATAGTGGAGAGGGTCAACACAGCATGTGCAGAGCGTGGCGCTAAGGGCCAGCACCAACACTGCAATCTGGCGCCACAGGCACCTCCATGCAGACGTTGAGCAGGCAGGAGACGCAGGGATGAGAGAATGACGTTCAAGCCAGTGCAGCATTTGGCCACTGCAGGGCGCACAATGCCCACCTCCATGCAGCAGGTCTACAGGCAGGATGAGTGAGCTCAGCATGTGCAGAACCAGGATGGACAGAGAAGAGCACAATAAGGCCCAGCATTCACTGAGCGACCTGGCAGCACAGGTATCTCCGTACGGCTCAGCTGCAGGCAGGACAAGTGGCACAAGGAGCTTAACAGTGAGGCCTGCAGCCACCATGCAGACAGGAGGGGCAGGCCAAAATGGGCTGCTGTGACCTCAGCTATCGATGCCCAAACCTCATTTTGGCAGCTTGGGACTGCGTGGTGGAGGGTGCAATCTGCTGCTGACAAGTCACCTTGTGTCCATGATGTGCAAATCAGCAAATGTATACCAGCCAGCACAGCAGCACTGCGAGTTCAGCACTCCACTTTTGAGCACAGCCTATGGCAACTTGGTGCCAAAGCAACCCATGTTCCACCACTCCCTGCCCCTTGTGATATATGCTCAAAGGCAACATGCATGTCCAAAGCATAGCCCTACAATCGCTGTGTGGTGACGATGGCCAGCACAAGCATCATGATGCCATGAGGCACCCCAGCTCTCCTGACGCACACCAACCCTGGCAACTACTGTGTGGTGGTCTTACTTGATGAATCCAGGTCCTTCAGGTTGATGTTGTCCTCAAGGTTGAACTCAGGCCCCGAGGTACTTGCCATGTTTTACCCTATGCCCTGCCACTCACTGTGTGGGATGATAGCATCCAGATCCCTCAAGCTGAGCCACCTCTGTGTCAAAGGGATACCCCTGGCACCTGCTATCCCGCTGCTCCCCCATGCCCTTGACACTCACGGTGTGGTGCTTGATGGCCTCCAGATCCCTCAGGTTGATCTCCTCCTCAGTCAGCGCCAGACGCTCCCGCTCGCTCAGGCTCTCAAAAGTGGCCACAGCCTGGCCAGTGCGGACGTCCTTGTCGTACACGCGTGGCAGGGGGGTGGACAGGGTCTTAGCAGTGGCCGACAGCATGCCTGCAGAACAGGGCGTGGAAGCCTGTACGACGCTGTCAGCACTCTACATGGCAGCCACGCAGGTCAGCTCAGGTCAGCTGAGGCATGGTAGGCCGGGTGCATTAAGCAGCCACCCTCTGCCCCAAGGCCTTGACAAACACCACGAGCGCACAGATGGTATCTGTTGGGCAACATCAGAGCACCCAGGCTGTGCTGTCGTATCTCCTGGTCTCCACACACCTGCTGTCGCTGTCTGCAGGGCCCTGATCTGCTTCAGAGCATGCTTGAGCTCCACAGAGAAGGCCTCTGCCTCCTTGTACGTTGTCTCCGTCCGGTTGCTCAAGGTTGCTGTGAACGTCTTCTTGCTGCCAAACTTCTGGGCAGTCTGCAGGCAGGGCAACCAGGCAGGCTTGCAAGGCTTTGTGGAAGGGGAAATGAACGCACGTGATGTGCTCCGCACCACCCATCGCCACACTCCCCATCGCCAGCTGTGTTCTCGCCTAGACCATGAGTGGCATGCTGCTGGTCTCGCAGGCCCATGCTAGGCCAACCAGTCTCCAGCACGGCTCTCCAGCGCCAAACATGGAGAGCTGACAGAATGCCCTAGAAAAGCTTGCTGAGGCAGCCCTGGCCCCCAACAACACCACAGCAAGTGTTCTAAAGGAGGCCTGAGCCTGCTCCTGGGGGCCTGGCCTCGGGTGTGAAGCAAAGTTACCCGACTTGGCCCAGGTGCGATGCATCAACGATCCCGTGCCAGATCTCGCACCTTCTCCTTGAAGGCTTTGAACGGCATCTTGTTGGGCCTTGAGGGGTGAGGCCGAGCCTGGTGGGTGAGATGCCCTTGGACTCTTGTCCGAAGCTGGTTGCTGGGCTCTTTTCTGAACAGAGGCAGCAGATCTGTAGCAATCTGGCAGCAGGATTTCACTAAGGCCTCTGTTTCTCTCTGCCAAGAAGCTATAAACCGTAAAGTCAAACCACCTGTGACTCAACCACTGAGAAGGCATGATGTGCAATATGCCATACTGACAACATGACGGGAGCAGGCTAGTCTACAAAGTCCTCTTCGGATCCTGGGAGTCAGATTGCAAGCAGGTCTGAAATGCCTGATGTTCCTGAACCTGCAGTGCCTGCAGCAGACCAGTCTCCTCATGTGCTGGGCAGATTGCACCATGCAACCAACTGACCTGCATGAGTGATGGAGGCATACAGCTTGTAGGGGCTGCAAACATCGCTAAGCCTCCATGGCAGGAATGATACTCTCCCCCCGGGAAATATGTGTAGCAGCTCAGCTGCATGACAGGGCACCGCAACACAGACTACGTGGCATCCCCAGAAACCCCTCCTGGCGGTCACCTGAGACACTGCGTGCTACTTCACCTTCAAGGCCCTTGCACCTGGCAATGACCTGCCTGCCGCAGGGGCTGTTGAGAAAGACTTGCATGCTGCACATTTGGGGCCAAACATCAATTTGGCTTACACAACACCAATCTCTTTGGCCAGCAAAGTGAGATCATGTGTGCATGTCACCGCCAAAGCGCCAATGATTTACCTTGATGACATCTGCTCTGTGTGGCATGTCCACCAGCACGGCTACCCAAGTTGTTGGTGCCACCTATGGCTCAGGTGTCATAACCAGTCTGCAAGCTGAGCCCTGAACTGTGCACCACCAGCAAACAGACCCGTTCTGGTACAGGGCACTGCAAATGTGCTGTAGCTGCTGCATCACGCCAGCAACACTGTATCATATGCCAACCTTGGCTTGCCATCAGAGCCATGCAGGACAGTGCGCAGCAACAGCGAGCCCTTGACTGGTCAGTAAAGGGCTTGGCATGTTTCAATCTTCAGGTTTTAGTGTGAACATGTCGCAATAGACTTCGAAGTAAAGACCTCTGGTCATCATGTTATTCAGCGTGCATGCATTCATTCATCCTGCGGAAAGGTTGCTCTTGCTGAGGGATCTGACAGGCTTCCTGCAGATGCACATACAAAGTAAGCCAGCAAAGTGATGGGGACAGTCAAGTCTGCACAGCAGCACACCTGACGCCGCCCTGCGCTCTGAGGTGGTGCACCTGCTGCCCAGAGACTGCAGGGGCTTTGGTGAACTGCTCTGAGGTCATGTCCTGCTCAGACGCGGCCGTCAGGGCTGCTCGGGTGAGGCGCTGCGATGGAACTGGCCGCTCAGACGAGGTGTTTGCTGCCTGGCTGCTGAAAGACTTCACAGCAATCAGAAAGATCTGCAGGCAGGCAGGACAACATCTCAGACGGCAGTCTGCTGGCAGCAATGGGCGCACCCAGGGCCCTGCCTCAGCTTCGGCAGCAGACAGACAGGTCTGACAGATGCACCGGTGGTGCCAGCAGACAAGTCATGGGCAGCATGCACTGGCCCTGGCTTGTGCAACCACTTCATGCTGCATGCAAGTGGCCCAGCAAGTGCATGAACATATCCACTGAATCTGTGTACCAACAGGGGCTGTACTTGTCAAGTAGACAACTGTGTGCTGGTCTGCGGCCGACTTTCTGCCATGTGAGCTGCTAGTAGCATGTGCTGCATGCTCAAAGGGTGCAGTGCAACACCCAGGCTCACCAGGAAGGGTGTAAGGATTTTAAAGGCAGTGAGGAGCCAATCAAGTACCAGCTCCAGTCCAGCATGGCTCCTGCAGCACACTGTGAGGCTGACCAGCCTGGTGTAGCACTGTCACACTGAGGCTACTGCTCACTAGCACGGCAGATGCTACACGCCACAACACAGCAGCTGCCCTTGTGGTGAACAAGGCAGCTGGTGGCAGACCGTGCACAGCTCATGTGTGAGTCCGGCAGCCCAGGTGCGCAGCGTGGGGTTGCATGGTGCAGCTGCTGAGTTGCACTCCCTGTCATGCATATTGGTGCCAATCCCATATGGAATAGCTACAAGCTTGACCATGGAATTGCTGGGCATGGGCACTGCCATCAAGCCATCAAGCAGGACGCCTGCAACAGGCAAGCCAAAGGCTATGCCTAAGCTGGCCAGACAGTAATGGGAGGCCAACGGCTCCTGAGAAGTTGGCAGACAACAGATAGGGCAGTGGCCCTCGCCAAGCCGGTCAGCGGCAGGCGACAGGCAGGATCCAGATGCTGTCGAGCGGTGCATTGGCCCCCACCTGGCGGCCTTGGCAGCCAGGAAGTCCCTGAAGCGTTGCTCCGAGGCCGGGTCCCTCACAGTGAAGTACTCCTGGACGATGGTGGCCAGCTGCAGGGTGGCAACACATGCTTGTCAGGCCTGCTGCCACAGTGAGGTGGCTGAACCATAGTTGTCAGCTGCAGGGCAGCGAAGTCTTGGAACTGGTAGCTACAAGGAGGGCTCGTACTTGTCAGGCTTGCTGCCACAATGACAAGCTGTGGACGCTGGCGGCCAGCTGCAGGGCAGTGAGCACATGCGTGTCAGACTTGCTGCTACAGTGCCACCGCCACGGGGCAGTGAGCACATGCTTGTGTGCCACAATGACATGCTCCTGGACAGTGGTGGCCAGCTGCACTGTGCAGTGAAGGAGCTGCAGACAAGAGTGGCCAGCTGCAGGCAGCAAAGACACTCCTTCCTAGCAAAATGTCACCCTCCAGCCACAAAGATGGCCAGCTATGAGCAGTGGTTGTGCCAATCTTGCCAATCAAGTGCATCTGGATTGTATTGGTCAGCAGCAGGCAGGACAGGCACACATATCATGTTTCTGCACTCATGGGCAATGGAGGCCCTCTGACTGGACAGGACATGGCGGGCTGATGGGGACTGCCCCACACTGCCCCATTGCCGGCCTGCGGCGGCAATGATAGGGAGTGCCCATCACAACCAAGATGAGGCAGCAGTTACACATTTGCTGGGCCCTGTCCCACACTGCACCTGCGACCTGCAGGCCTCAGATGTGCCTCCCAGGAAACAGAAACTGCCCAGCTAGCACACAATGGCCAGCTCATCTGTCCATGGTGACATTGTAACCTTAAAAACCTGAGGAAGCACAAAATTGCACCTGGGGGTAAGGCTGCCCACCTGGTCATAGTCCCTGGTGACATTGCGCATGGAAGCCTTCAGGGTGAGCAGCTCCTCCTCATCAGGCGAGCCCCGCAGCAGAGCCACGACAGGACCCAGAAAGATGCCGAGCACCGCTGCAATGCTGCGCCAGATCTTGAGGACCAGCCACTGGGGTGTGAACCCGAACCACCATAGCGTCAGGCAGGCACTTGTTCCTAGAATCCATCTGCTGTAGTCTGTCATGCTGAGCCTGGCTGGACCCTGCAGGCAGGGGGGTTAATTTGCAGCTGCAAGGCTTGCTGTATGTCCTGCAGACTGAAGCCTTCATGCCTTGATAGTGGCATGGCTAGCGCAACGAGTGCCCCATCACATCACGTCCTGATGAACTCATCCATGCAGCATGGAGGTCAGTGCATAAATGCATTCGGGCAGCCATGCAGGCGCAGCCAGTCACCTGACAGCCTGCCTGCCCATGTCTGGAGGCTCCCGTTGATCTCTCCGGAACCGCAGCAAGCCTCCAAGTCAGCTTTCAGGCCGTAGGTCATTTCAGAATCCCACGAGCGATCCCTTTGCAGACGTGCACTCGCACGAAGCACACACTGACTCAGGATCCCAGACATCTGATCAGCAGGGGCCAGCAATCCTGTAATGAGCACCATCATATCCGCCTTCTGCCAAAGGGCAGGCAGTTGCTGCAGACTTCAAGGGCAAGTCTCTTCTGCATATTGCAGCTCAAATGGAGCCTTTCATCTGCCTGAGCCACAAGTTTTTGCATCTTACTGACGTTTGCGCTGCAGGCAGCCAAGACATGCTCTTCTCTCCAGTACACCCCTCCAGCGGCGGAGGGCATGCATTGTCAGGGCAGACCTGACATCTGAGATGGCAGCCGAAGCCCAGCAAACAGTGCCTGTGCCAGAGGTGCGGTGATAGAGGCTGTCACCATTGTCCATTGAGAAAGATTGTGGAGCTCGTGTCGCTGTTGAGCTTGACAGGCAGCAAGCAGGCGTTGTAATGTGACAGGCTTGCCAGACCTGCTGAGCCTATGGCCAGGAGCAGCCACAGCTGCTGTTACAAGGGGAGAAGCTGGCCTGCGGTGCACTTGGTGAGGCACCAGCTGGGGAGCCTTCCGCAGGCGCCAACCTCTCTTGGGCCATGTGCAGGGCGTGACCCCGCCCCGCAAGACCCCAGAGATCAGCCCGCCAACTTTTGGGTTCGTGGAGAAGGCAGAGAGGTGGAACAGCAGGGCTTGCATGGTGAGTGTCTCAAAGCTCACATGATTGATACCTTTGATACACAGATCTATGCTGACGATGGAGCTGCTGGTCTGCAGATTGGCTTCTTTGCTCTGCTGATTGTTGAACTTTTTGCAAAAAGGGGACTGCTGGAAATGCTTGGCTTCAAGGTAGGGCAAGGGCTGCCCTTCGAGATCTGATTCTGCCATTCCAACTTTTGAAAATGCACTGTCTGCAATGAACACTGGTGACACACTGTCTCTTCATGCGTTGATTGAGCTCTCAGCCTCGCCTACTTCCTCTGGATGATACACCTGCCAGACTCGCCTGAATTGACACCTGCATGCATAGTTATGCATGTGGAGCACCCAGCTAGCTATACTTTTGAATAGGCAGCAGCACTTTCATTGATCCCAGCCTGTATGGCATCATCTTGCACCCTGCCACAGCCTCACCAGGTCCTCAGGCGGAAGCCTGCTCAGCCCTCCCACAATAGTGTTGTTCTGCCCACACTGCTGCCAGATGCGCTGCAGCAGATGATCAGCACTGGTAAGCCGTTGCTGCTCACTTTTGCTGGTCAGAGGCAGGCCACCTCTGTGCCACACCAGGGTGGTGAGCAGCTGGGCTCTGCAGGATGGCACTGTACTAGGAGCATGCGAAGCATGACG
Organism: Asterochloris sp. CNOR1; assembly: GCA_963969365.1. NCBI lineage: Eukaryota > Viridiplantae > Chlorophyta > Trebouxiophyceae > Trebouxiales > Trebouxiaceae > Asterochloris > Asterochloris sp. CNOR1. The sequence continues at coordinate 943,767 of OZ017756.1, read as the reverse complement.
TCACTGTTGTCATGGCAGATCATTAGCCCAAATGCACTGGTTGATGGTCAAGCCCACCTGAGGTACACAGCCCAGATGCATCATGTCAGTGATGCCATTGGACCTGCAAACAGCAGTTAGACTGAGCACAGCTGGACTGAATGATATATAAACAACGTGACATATGACAGGGCCCAATGCAGTGCAGATGCTGCACAACATCCTGCCTGCTCACCAAACGTTCACAAAGCATCACAATAATGGCGCTTCCAGACCAAGCCTGTTCAACAATCAGCTCACATGTTGCAGGCAATACGGGTCTGCAGACTGCGTGAAGTTGATTGGCAGACGAAGCACGTCCAGTTGGCAGCTGTGGTCGCTGAGAGGCTGCAGAAAGGCACAGCACTGCTGGAGCAGCATAGCATGTGGTGTGAACAGCGGTGTCTCTGCGAAACACATCAAACTCAGCTGCACGGCATGAGAGGGCGCGGCAACAACCTTCAGAAGCAAGGAGAAACCTTGTGCACCAAGCTTTCCAAAAGCAGCGACCAGCTGCTTCAGGCTGGATGAAGTGTGTCTACGTGACCAAGCAAGCAACACTGTTGCCTTTGACCTGTGACAGTAACTGGTGGGGGTGAACGCCATGGCCAATGACGCTAAGCAGGGTCTTTCAGGATGGGATCAAGCTCCAGCTACACGCCTCAAACAAGACACTGCAGCAAGGACGGTTGAGGATGGGGGCGGCGCTGCAGCCACATAAGGGTTTGCTGCAGCCACACACCTGAAGCGACACCCTGCAAAATGCACCCAGCTCTCACCTAACGGGGACTGGTGGGGGAGGGGGTGGGCCTGCAGGGAGAGGAGGGGGCGCTGCGGGCACCTGCCCCCTGGCTCGATGCGCGGCCCGCCTGGCTCCCTGCTGCGCCGCCATCTGGGCATTCACAGTGGCCTGCAGGCTCCCGTAGGGGGACCCCATGCCCCTGTTGCCTGGTGCCAATGGGCCAGCCGCCACATGGCCATGCATGGCCTGGTCCCAGGCGTTGAATGGCCTTGGCAGAGCTGGCCCCGGTCTGAGCTGATGCAGACTGGGGTTGCCCAAGGCCATGCCCCAGGCCAGGTCAGTAGGCATCCCCAGTCCACGAATGAGGCCTGTGGGCAGGGAGAATCAAGCTTTCAGCTGCCAGCACATGCATGATGCAGCCAGTTGTGCAGTCCTTGCTTGTCCTTGCTCAGTCCGTTCTGGGCATATCACAAGAAGTGCCCGCACAGCCCTTTCCCGTTCAAGAGGAAATGCTCAGGCAATGTATATGACCCTGTGATGAGGTGCAATGTGTCAGGAGCCAGCAGAGTGAAGGCAGGCAGCAATAATGGCATGAAGGGGTGTGCACTGCCAGCCTGTGAGGGGAGAGCCACCTCTGCCAAGGACAGGCATGAGCATTGCGGACGGGACAGCATGCACAGCAGAGCGTGTGGCATGGCCCACCTGGGAGGGGAACTGGAAACCAACAGGGACAGGGAAGATAGCTGTTGGACAAAGATCATCATCATCAAGGCGTGGAGCTCATGCGGATTGATTAGTTGCTCTAGAGACAACAAACACAGCAGCCGGGTTGAGTTTCTTCAGTGCATGGGCAGTGCTATTACCCAGGCCTGGGCATGATGTCCACGTCGCTCCTCTGCAGCCCAAGGCGCAGGCGGCCTGCACCACCCATCTGCAGGACCGCTGAACAACCTGCAGCCCTGCACCGACCAAGCCACCACAAGCTGCAGAGTGCCGTGCACAACCACCATCCACCCCCTGGACCTCATGCCCCAAGATCAGACATCTTGTGATGAGGTTAGGTTCCAAGACAGGGCTGTCTGGCATAGGCACTCCAAGGTCTGCTCTGCATAGCAGGAAAGAGCCTGCCCAAGCTGAATTTATCAGTCTCTCCCTGCAGGGCTGCCAGAGGGGCCATGGCGGGGCTTTGAGGGCGTGCAGCTCTGCAGTCCCAGCCTGCACAGACTGCCCAGGCTACCACGCAAAACATCACCCACACTCACCTGCAGGGCCCCCCAAACTTTGTTGGAGGTTGAGGGCGCGCTCCATCCCCTGGGTTATGGTCTTCTCCTTTGCCTGCCACTGCTGCCACCGCACCCGGCGCACCACCAAGTCCTCTGCCGGCATTCGAGCCTCCTCCCGGTTCAGCACATCGTCCAGCGCCCGATTGCGCGTGGGCACGTGCGCTGCCTTCACCCTGCAGGCGGAACAGCAGCCTGTTGCGCATTGACTCATGCTGCTGCAGGCATTGTGCGACAGCTTCGCACAGCACACAGCCCACTGCCAACAACCCATGCAGTGCTTGGCCAGTGCCACATTGTGTGCGGGCACATGCGCCGCTGTACCCTGCAATGGCCTGGTCTCTGCCAGGTGCAGCCTAAGCAGAGTCTCTGCCCAACCCTGCAGCTTAGGAGGCTGCCTGACATGCAGCACACTGTCTAGCGCTGTCTTGCACATTGGCACATGCGGCGCCTCGACCCTGCAGGAAGCACAGCATCCTTGTGAGCACACGGGTGACCATGTGTGCTGCGCTCCTGAGTCCTGAGGTACAACATGATGCTCAACAACAGGGTGTCTGAAAGGCACAACTGTGGATGACACAGCATGGAGTCCATGGAGTGCAGGGCGCCGCCTGGACCCTGCAGCCGTGGGTGAAGCTTGTGATGAAGCACCACACAAAGCCTGATCTTGGAGCAGGACCTGAAGGTGCTTGACATTTCAGACTCTCCCACACATGATGCCGCAAGGAACAGTGGGCAGCACTAAGCTAAGGCATGGCCCGGCAATCTCCCCGCCTCAGGCAGACCGCATCCCAGTGTGGGGAGGGTAGGACCCGGCAGACAACACCACAAGCTTGAGCACACCACCACAAGCTAGGGGGCTGAAGAAGAAGAACAGTGCAGCGTGTTTTGGTGGACACAAGCAGCTGCCAAAGGGCCAGCAGGTGCAGGGGCCCACCTGCACTCTGGGCACGTGGTCTTCCGCGTCAGCCAGTCGCCGATGCACTCCCCACAGAAGCAGTGGCCGCAGGGCACAAAGCTGTGCGCCGCCACAGTTGCCTCCTTGCAGATGGGGCACTCGTGCGAGCCCTCGTACGCCTCCGGCTCGGCAGGCGCAGCAGGGCGCCCTTGCTCCTCGGGATCGTCTGCGTCAATGAAAACTGGAGACGTGGGGCGCGAGCGCTTGACCGGCATCATCTGCAGACACAGCAGACAGCATTGAGGTTCAGGCCCTAGGAGTGACAGTGGTTAGAGGGGAGAGGGGGTCCTCTGGCTGGGGAAGCGCTCGCACACTTCATCTGCACACACAGTCAACAGGGTTGAGTGGCCAGATGGGTGGCAGTGAGCACAGCCGTGCCTGCATTCCTGACACCCCAGGGCGCGAGCGCCTGGCCCACTGCATCTGCAGGCGTACAGGCAGCTGCAAGCCTGAGACCAGAGGGGAGGCAGTATGCAGAGCTGGGAGGTCCTGGCTGCTGACACAGGACAGGGGCCCGCATCTTCACACACAAGAAGAGCGGCAACCTGGTTGCCAGAGGGTAGGCACTCAGCAGAGCTGATGCGCATGTCAGGGTCCGAGATCAAGCTGCACAGGCCAGGCAGGGCGCCTTGCTACTGCATAGCAGCAAACACAGGCCCATGGTGCATGCATTCAGGCATGGCCACAGAAATTGGGGAGGCCAGAGCAGGCACTGCATGCAGAGCTATCCAGTCTGTGCCTCTTGACTGACAGCGGCTGCACCCATTTGCAAGCAGGTACACTGCCCTGCTGCAGCGCACCTGCCTGGGGGTGCCAGCACGCTTGGAGGTGCCTGTCACTTGCACGCTGGGAATGGAGTCATCGCTGCTGTCATCCGAGTCCTGCGTGACAACAGGTTGTGACATTTATGGCCTTCCAAGCTGTGGTACACTGAACAGCATGCAGCTGAGCGACTGCAATGACAGTGCATACTGCCCAGCAAGCAAAAGGCAGCCCGGGTCGCCCCTTCATGTGCTTGTGCCCTTGGCTGGCATGCAGCAAGCTGATGAACCGTAATACTTGTTGACAAGTGCATGGTCATGTGGTCAACCGGCGAAGTGAGCAGCTTTGATGGGTCATCAGAGGACTCAGCGAGCTGGCATACGATCGAGCTGGTAATTGCAGAGTTCACAAAGCCACATGACGGGCACCGAATCGGTGTTGAGCCAACCATGTTGGACCATGTATACATGCAGCGCCCTGCTGTGCAATGTGAGGCAGTGCAGAGAAGAAATCTCAATCAAGCAGAGCCATGCAGTGCGGCTTCAAGCCAAGCCAGGCTGACATCAGGATGCTAAATGCCCAGATAAATGATGCTTGCCTGATCAGAGCCTCAAGGTGTGCCAAAAGTGGCGCATGTGTACAGAAGGTTGTCAGCACTGGGATTGGCTGCCTGCTCACCAGGGTCAAGTCCAGGACCTCGTCAGAGGCGTCTAAAGGCCTCTGCTGGCATACAGAGTCGGCAGGGGGGCACTCCGGAGCAGGCGGGGGCCGGGGCGGCAGCACCGAGCGCAGCGCCTGCTGCACTGAGTCCGTCTGTGCACGCCGCAGGGGGAAGGGCCTGAAGCCTGCATCCTGGGTGACAGAGTGGCACGATTGATTATGGGCCGCACTGCTGTTCCCTGCCGGGCTGTGGGGCCCTGACCAGCCTGCGTCCTGCAGGACAGACTGGGGCCGCTGATCGTCGGCCGTGCTGCCCTCTCCTGCCGGCTCTGGGTGGCTACCCCAGCCTGTGTTCTGGAAGGAGGGTACAGGTGCACCTCCACCTCCTGCTGACCCCTGGAAGCCAGGCCAGAGTGCTGCCTGAAAGGGGCCTTGTGCACCCGGAACGCCACCCGGCAGGCTGGCAGCTGAGTCCCGCACAAAGGAGCGGTGGGCCTGCTCACTCTCCGCCCTTTGCGTCTGTCCCTGCTGGGCGATGAGATGCCGCACCATGCTTGGCTGGTGGGGCCCAGGGATGGGCGTGGGAGGCCTGGGGAGGTGTGGCTGCTCAGGCATCAGCCGCGGCTGCTGCTCAGGCGGGTGCGAGCCTGGCCCCGGGAGCTGCAAGCGGGGTGCCTGCCCCCACGCGTCCACCCCTGGCGGGGACCCCACGTGTTGCAGCCCACCCATCCAGTCATCCCAGGTGGCATGCCCTGCATCTGCGCCCGCCCTGCCTGTCGACTGCACCAGCCCCGCCCCTGTGCCTGAGCCCTGCTGGTCGGGGGCCATGCCAGCTGCAGCGTGCCCAGGCGGCCAGGGTAGCTGCCGCGAGGGTGCATGCTGCGTGCCCACGCTGCCTAAGTCCTGCTGGTAGGAGGTTGAGGCATGTCCTCGTGGCCAAGGGAGTTGGCTGGAGGGCGCCTGCAGCATGCTGTCGCTGCCTGCCGGAGCCCAGGGGTCTGCCAGGGAGCTGGGCACCTCCTCGACAGCCGAAAGTTGGCTCCGTGCTCGCCGAGTGCGCCTACGCACTGCAGTGCGACATGGGCATGAGTCACTGCCTCGCTCTGGCCTGTGTTGCGCTGGCTCCAAACATGTGGACCAGCAGCATGAACAGCGCATGCTGAAGGACAGGCTACACGGTCATAACATGCAGTCTGCCACTTGAGCATGCCATGCCAGCTTATTTCAAGCCCTCAGCCTTGGAATGCATGGCAGCTCAAGACAGAGACATTGCACAGCAGCACAGCAAGAGGTTAGCAGGTGTTGCCTGCAATATGCCCACAGTCAGGCAGGCTCCTGCTGCATCAGAAACTCTGGCTCACAAGGTGGGTGGTCCTCGCTCGCAGCATCCTGGCTCTGGCGATGCACGCTCTCTGCCCATGTGGCACTCAGAGGCTGGCTATCAGCCTGCGTTGCTGCCATGGAGCCAGTGATGCCCAAGGCAGCAGCTGCTGCTGAGCCCTCTGCTGTGCCCGCAGCAGGCATTGCTGCTTCACAGGGCCCTCCTGCCTGGGCAGCCTCGGCCTGCTGTGCTGATGCCAGGGCCTCAGCAGCCTGGTGTGTCGCAAGTTGCACAGCTGAAGCAACCGCAGCCTGCTGTGCGGTGGCCAGGGCAGCTGCGGTCTGCTTGACTATGTCAGCCGAAGCAGGCCCCTCCTGCTGTGCAGCCGCACTGGCAGCAGGCAGGCCTGGCGGCCCCTCCTCGGCAGCAGAGTCAGCCACAGGAGGAGGGTGCTGGCGCTCTGTTGGCTCCAGCTCAACCTGGGGGACACTGTCTGGCAGGGTCGCCGCTGCTGTCTGCTCTGATTGCTGTGCCTGCTGAGATGGCATGCCCCGCTGAGCTGCTGCCGTCACAAGGTCTGCCACCCCACTGACTCTGAACACCAGTGGATTGGCCACCTGCTCCAGGGCGCCTGCAGCACCCCTGATGATTGTCCTGCAGCCCAGCAACGCTCCCTTACCCAGACCGTCAGGACTACAGACATGACTCCATCACGCCTAGCCATGGGTTTGTGGCCCCGCAAAGGACGCATGCATGGCTGGTACTCATGAGCTTTGGGCACAGACTGGCTCTGTACTGAGTGTGAGGGGAAGGGACGGGGGCTACCCACCTGTGCGCGCCAAAGCTGATGCTATCTCCATCTTGCAGGCTCACTGGCTGGGAAGGTTCCATCCTGGCATCATTCACATAGCAGCCATTGGTGCTGTGGTCTGCATGGGCAGGGATGGTCTGAGTCTGAGGCATTGTCTGCCAAGAGGACGACATAATGTGCCAAGATCCAGGCGGACCTGACAGCAGCACCCCCCCGCCTGGCTTCAAGTGCAGGGTGGCATGTGACCTGCTGAGGAGCCCTGGCAGCCCAGGGCCCGAGTCCAGCACCAACTTTCTGCTGCCCTGCAGGCGCCCCACAGTCAGCCCTCCTGGTGCGCTCAGAGCTTCCAGGGATAGGTGGATGGTCTGCGGGGTGCCTGCAGGTCTGTCCTGTGCTGTGCAGGTAAGCACCAGCGAAGTCCTGTCAGTCATGCTGGGGCACCGGCCCTGCGACCTCTAAGCCCATGTCACGGTGATACAAGGCATCAAGGGGCCACGCAGCCACGTTTCTCATGATTCAGCACAGCATACATGACTCTGCCGAGCCCAGCGGATGATTTTTCTGGCTTGGTTGTATCCAGGCTTCAGCTGATTCATTTATGTTCTCTGTGCACGGCAGACTCCTGACTTGGCTGATTATGTAGCATGTCAAGCTCAGGCATCACTGATGGTCTGCGGCGTGTGCTTATTGGGAGGGTCATTGCTGCACTTCTACCAACAGATGTGGACCTCTGGATAGGCGGACCACGCTGGCGATGCTGTCTCTGCAGGCGAAAGACCATGATGGCATTTTGAGCAGACGTGCATGAACAGCTTGGCATGCAATAAGGAGATGCGTCACCTTGATGGCAGCTATCTCTTTCTGGATCCTAGCTTTCTCTTCTGGTGATTTGCCCCTGCACAGGCGATGACCATTTGAGAGTTGAGGTCAAGGAGACTCTTCTTGAGGTATTCGCCCAAAGCTGCCAGCAAGACTCACCCTTTGCCCAGCAGATCCTGCACAAACTTGAACTTTGAAATGGTTGTCCTCCATAACAAGCTCCAGCCTGTATAGGGACAGCGAATCAGCATGATGACGGAACATTTCAAGTCAAACAACACTGCATGCAGCTTCAGAGCAAGCAGCAGGCCTGCAGCTACTCACACACGGCCAGGGAGCCAAGCACTGACAGCACAGCCCCCACAAGTCCCAACGCCCTCAATAGGTACAGCCATGGGACTGAATCCTCCGGCATGGACACATGCCGCGCGCGTATGGCTTGTTCAACTGCAGCGACAATCTCGTCCCTTAACTGGTTTCCAGATCCTCATGCGTGACTCATCGCCCAGCTGACATGAGCGGGTTCAGCTCATGCTGGCAGCGTGCTAAGGAGGCTGTGCATCTGATGCTTGCCAGAGAGCAACCTAAGCCAGAATACACATGCCGATCCCCCTCAACGCAGCATATTGACAGCCTGATCGCCTGCCTCGTGCCGCCCTGAGACTGGGCAGATGCCTGGAGAGGACGCTCAAGGGGGCATGGTGGACCTCAATGCAGAGACTGGCCAGGCACTGCCTGCACAAGCTCTGGTAAGGATTTGTGATGCAGCAATCAGGAGGTGCTCTGTGCTGGCTCAGGGCACCAGCTGACTGGCATGCAGAACACCTCCACCAGTGTCAGGCATGGCGACATGCAGCACTACCTCCACAGGATGCACAGATTACTGGACGAAGTGGAAGCAGAGCACTCCCAGGTGTGCTGCAGAGTAAGGTCGCCCACCTAAGGGCAGCCGGCCTCAAGATGTGTATGCAGCGACAGCATGCATATTGCTGTGGAAAGTGTAAGCATTTGTCTCTGCAGGTGTCACTGTCGAGAGGCAACAGGCGGAGCTCTGTTAGCAGGCAAGCCACAGAGCTGGAGCTTAGCCCCAGCAACTTGCACGACTTGCCAGAGGCGCTGCCCAAAGGGGGCGAAGCCCAGTCAGAGACTAGCAGCTGCTGCAGCGGGGGAGCCACAGCTCAGGCGATGCTTGAGGCTGCCCCTGCAGCAGTGGATGCTGAGGGGGCCAGCTTGCTGGCTACGGAGCCTGAAGCTGCTGATTTGAGCCAGGCGGCTCCCCCCAAGGGGCGGCAGCACCAGCCCCTGCTGCCTCCTGTCAGCACCATGCAGGCACCCCCCAATGCGGGGCCTGAAGGCGGCAGTGTCAGCGTAGCAGCCATCAGCCTGGTGCTGCACCCTGCACTGGCAGCGGGGGCAGTGCCAGCCCCTGGCGCGCAGGCTCCCCCAGCTGCTGGCTCTCTCATTGTGGAGGCTGTGCCAGCTGCTAAGCATGCTGCTCAGCAGCATGCTGTGCCCAGCCAGGGCAGCATGAGTGCTGCTTTCCCGGCGGCCACAGCAGCGAGCAGTCAGGACAGTGCGGCTCGATTGGGCAGCAGCTTCGAGGGCTTTGCTGTGGGCCTTGGCCAGCAGGGGCCTGCTCCTGCATCGACAGCACGGCCAACCCTGCAGCAAGCTGAGAGCTCGTCAGAGCTTGCCGCTGACCAGCCAGAGGCTGAGGGAGCTGTGGAACAGGCAGAAAGGCCACCAGCTGGCTGTAGGGGAGCCCCAGATTGCACAGCCCAGGCAGCGGCTGTGCCCGGCCCCGGCCCTGACACCCTCCAGGAGCAGGCTGCTGTGAGCCCCCCACTGAACGTGCTGCGAGCCAGGCCCCACAATTGTTCAGGTGTGCTTCTGTTTCCTGTGTCGCTGGCATGCACTATCCTGTACAACAAGCGGACAATGCAATGGCTGCCCAGTCTGTTGCTGCAATCTTCAGGTGGCTCCTGATGCTCTGCAGCAGCTGTGCGATGCACTGCAGGTGACCATGAGTCTTCCAGTCACGATCTGAACATGTCAGACTGGTATGGATTCAACCCCATGGCTTCGGTCACCATGGACCCAGCCCTCAGTGAGGGCTCCTACATGAGCGAGGCTGACCAGTCCTATGGCGACATGGTGCTGATGGCCAGCCCTGTGCGAGGTGAGTGGATGCAGGCGTCACGCACCCGCCACACATCGGAGTTGCTGCTGCTGTACTGCCGAGCTTGCAGCGCCTCTTATGTGAGTACATATGCAATCTACTTCCACCTCTGGGTGCTGCTGAAGCCACTGCATGTGAGCCTCACCAGCTTGGCCTGGTCGGTGCGGCTGCAGGTGCGGTGCACAGCTCAGCTGCCAGCTTTGCCACGCCAACCAAGCTGAGCAGGGCCTCGCTGCGTTCCAATGCGAGTCCTTTCAGGACGCCGCCGCCCAGGAGAGCTGCAGGGGCTGCTGACAGCCCAGCACTCTCCCCTGGGCCCAGGATGGACAGATGGGGCGCCCTGCCTGGCAGCGAGACTGCAGAGACTGGCAAGCCGCTGCCTCAGGCCAGCAGTGGCAACCAGGGAGCGGCAGCAGGGCCCACCAGTGATCTGCCAGAGGCATTTGTGGTGCCAGTGGCAGCAGCAGAGGCTCAGGGGAAACCCAGCATCAACTCTGCCACCGAGCTGACAGCCATGGGGAGCTTGGCCACCATCCGCGAGAGCCTGGCATCCTCTGAAGGCAGTGTGGCACCTGTCTCGGCCAGGGAGCGCCATCAGGAGCAGCTTAGTGGCTCCCAAGCAATGCCCCTCCCCCAGGAGACAGCCGCTCATGGTCCCGCGCCCAGCAGGGCAGCTGCAGGGGTAGCTGAGCAGGCCCCTGCAGGCCCGCCTGGGGTCAGAGCTGCCACAGGAGTCGGTACCTCTGCTGCTGGCGTGCTCGCCGCACCACCGGTGCTGCATGCCAGAGTGCGGGCTCTGGCTGCAGAGGATGCAGAGGCCGGCTCCCCACGCTCACCAGCGGGAAGCCCACTGCTCGCTCACCATGGAGCAGGTAGGCCCAAGCTTGCTCTATCGTCAGAGGACTTCAGCTGAGCAGTGGCTGCCTGTCGGCACATGGCAGCACTGGCCTTCAGCCTCAGGATTGCCACCTTCATGTTGTACTCTGCCCTGTGTGCGAGACATCTGAGGCTCCCAAGATGTGAAACTTCTGCTGTCTGGCTGCTATCCCAGCTGCAGTCCATCTGTCACTGTGGCCCTTGCTGCGTGCAGCCACCCCAGCAGACAGTGTGAGGAGCCACCCTCTGGAGGCAGCATCCCTGGCCTCAGGGGATGACCTCAGCACAGACGAGGCGCCAATTGATGAGCCAGTGGCAGAGAGCCCCCCGGAGGTCAGCTCTGGGTGGCAATCCAGGCCGGTGGATGCAGATGACCTGCGCCAGAGCATGGAGGACCATCTGCGAGGTGCTGCGCAGCATCGTGCTGCAGGGCTGAGCAGGGCCACTGAAGTTGCTGTTGAGTCTGTGCATTGCCAGACTGAGGCGGCCACTCCTGAGTCTGGCAGCGCACCTGCGCTCCCTGCTGAGCCGAGCGGAGCTGCAGGCGTCACTGCTGAGCCCTCAGCCGACACAGTGGCAGTGCAACTGAGCAGGGCTGCAGGGCTTGGCGCCGAGCCTTCAGCACAGACAGTGGCAGAGGATTTGAGTGAAGCGGATCAGGCTGAGCCACAGGAGGAGGCCTCAGCTGTCAGTGTGGCTGAAGAGGCTGGGCTCCTGTGCAGCTCTGAGACGCCCAGCAAAGAATCTGCGCCTTCTGGCAAGGAGCAGGGCAGCCAGGCTGCAGAGGTGCTTCAGCAGCCAAGGCAGCAGGCCGTCTCTCGTAGCGCTGAACAGTCTCTCAGCACCGCTGGATTGCTGCAGCAGGCTACCATGCCAGCTGAAGTCTCTTTTTTGGCTGAGAGCCCTGAGCGTTCTCATGAGGACTTGAGGCCAAGTGGCTCGCTGCCAGCAGAGCGTCTGCATGTGCTGTCAGCTCTGAAGAGCAATTATCCTCCACAGGCCACGACCTTCAGCATGGAGGCAGTTATGAGGCAGCCTGTGCCAGGGCAAGAGGACGCAAGGGGTGGCGTTGAAGGCAGGCTGGGCGGTGCTGCGGCTGCCGGGTCTGCTGAGCCTGCTGCAGCTCAGGTGTCAGCGTCAGCGGCAGCCCAGCAGCCACAGCCAGCGGCTGAGCCTGCCAGCATGGCTCAGGATGTATTGGGCTTGGAGCGGCCGCCAGATGCTCAGGCACAAGGGCTGCTGCAGGCGGCTGGCACTCTGCCCGCAAAGCTGTCTGATGCATCGCAGGAGCCAGCCGATGGGAGCCTCGCAGGGCCAGCCTGGGATGCCCCTGCCCACCAGGGCAGCAATGCTGGCGGTAGTGCCTTGTGTCAGCTGCTGCCGCCAGCGCCTCTGGGTGGGGATGCCCCACCTGCCGCACCAGTGGCATCGCCAAAACGCACGCTCAGCAGCATGGCGGCAGCACCCTCCCCCAAGCGGCAAGCCCTGGAGAGGCTTCGCTCCACTACACTGGCCAAGCAACTTGCCAGCCCCAGGCTGAGCACAGCGGGTGACTGTGATATTGCCGACTGTGGCGATGAGGTCGGCACGGCGCCGTCTTGCCAGGTGCACACATCAATGCCTCTGACACTGGTGCCTGGCACATTGTGGCAATGTCAAAGCATGTGATAAAAAAGGTTGACACTTCTTCTCTGAGGTGTTGGTCGATGTCGGGTGATGTGTAGCCGGAGACTACATGCGCGGGCGGGGGCTGGCTGACTGCCTGCTGCTCTCGCACATGCCTGCAGGAGCTCAGCGGGCCTTCCCTGGGGCAGCTTGCCTTGGAGGCCAGCGGCAGACCAGCAGCACATGCTGCCTGGGTAGCTGGTGCTGCCAAGCCGCATGCTGTGCAGCACCGGGAGGATGTGCCTCTGGCTGGGGTGCTGTCCCCAGCAGATCCAGAGCACGAGGGGCGTGCAGGCAGGGACGCTGTACTTGCACCGCCAGCAGATGTGGACGCAGAGTGGGAGGCTGCAGCATTATTCCTTGGGTGTTTCCCTGGGCGGAGTCGCAGCCTGCAGACCCCGCTGGGTAGTCCGCAGCGCCTGCTGCGGGGCCAGCAGGGTGCCCGCGCAGCCTCTGAGAGCCCCAAGCGCGGCTTGGCTCGGGTGCTGTCAGGCGCATGGCCCCTGACTGCCGCTGAGAGGCCTGCAGAGGCCGGCCTTGCCCCAGCACAGGGCTATGTGGAGGCGGGGGATGAGGCAGCGACAACAGCTGGAAGTGCTGCCACCACTGGGAACAAGAGGGGAGCCGCCGCGGCTGCGATGGAGTCTTGCCAACATGACAGCTCTACTGCCAGTGATGGCAAGGACGGCCAGGGGATTGGTGCGCTGGCAGCAGCGGCAGCAAACCTGGGAGGCAATGCATCCACAACTCCTGCCAGCAGGCCTGGCCAGCGCAAGGGCGTGGCAGAGCCTTGCATGCCAGGCACAGCTGCCGCAGCAGGGCTTGGATCGCCCAGCAGGCCTGAGCGCACCCTTGGCAGCGACGCACATGAGTCCACCGGCTCTCCCAGGCACGCATTCTTGAGGAGCCTGCTGCCTGGCAGCCTGCGGGGGCTGATCACTCGGAGGAGCCATGGCGACTCTGTGGGCAGCAGTCCCAATGGTGCTGCTGCTCCAGTGCGGCCTGCTGTGCAGCAGAGGGCAGAGGGAGAGGCCAGCACCAGCCTGCAGGCTGATGCTGATGAATCTCAAGCAGCCGAGGGGGCAAACGCAGCACCTGACAGCAGACTTGAGGGGGCAGCAACCTCCGTGGATGGGCTGCAGGACCGGCAGCTGAGCAGACAGCCTTGTGAAACCGCTGCAACTTCACAGGGCCCCATGGCCCATGAGGATGCTGAAGGCTCACTGTGGCCTGCTGCAACGGAGCCAGAGCCTGCAGGCGCACAGGGGCTGGCTGCACAGCAGCACGAGGCACGGGATGCAGGCGAGTGTGATCTGGTGGTCGGCAGGAACAAGCGCTGGGCACTGCAGCGTCTCAAGTCCCGCGCCGCCTCCAGGCAGCTCGTGTCCCTGTCTACGACCAGGCTGATGCACTCAGTGTGAGTCTGGGCACCTCCTGCACTGCATCGTCTCCAGCAGGAGTGGCCGAGGCCATGCCATGCGTGCAGCTCACTGAGAGTGCTGCTGTTGTACTGTGCATTTTATCAAGCCTTTGAGTTTGGATGACTGAAACCCTCAGGAGGCTGACTAGCACTTGCATGGTGGCAGTGACATGTCAGCTCTCAAGGTGCGGAACCATTGCTGGGTGACACACAGTCACATCCCCATCGTGGCTGATCTGTATAAATACATTGAAATGGCTACCCTGTCGCTCTATATAGGTCAACTGATAGCTCGCTCAGCCAGTCGCGGGTGGCTGAGGCAGCTGACATGCCCAGAGGGGGCAGTCTGGATTTGAGTTTGCTGAAGAGGGATTTTGTCAGCCGCATACCCAGGCCCAGGGTGGGGTACGCAGTCCAGCAGCGACAATCTGCGCCGCACGCGCAGACTACTGCCAGCTCTGGTGAGTGGTGGCTGTGTGCTCTGCTGTGAAGCTGCATTTGCACGGCCTGCTCCGCCTGCATGCCGCGAGTGATGGGCCTTTGTTTGTGTCAAGAATTGCAGCTTGGGCAACGCACTGTCAATGCTGCTTGCCCTCATAGCAAGCCAAACGACTGTGTTGCAGCTGCTCGGGATCGTGGCGTGGTGGGATCCAGCGCGGAGGAGCTGCCCTGCAGCAGCCAGCTGCACGTCCCCATGCAGGCGATGCTGGGGGGACCAGCAGCCTCAGTGGCGGCCCCGCAACAGCTGCTGCCGCTGCAAGCTGCAATGGCCTCAGGGCCCCAGGTGCTGCCGGGTCTGCAACTGCCGCCAAGCCTGCTGCCTACATTGTCACTGCCCTCTGGAAGCAGCTCACTGCAGCACTGGCTGACGCAGCTGGCAGTCGGGCAGGCTGGACCGGCGGCCTCGATGCCTGTGCCACAGTCTGTGCTGAGCAGCATGCATATGCCGCCTGCACTGGCGCAGGGGCAAGTCCAGCCGCTGGCAGCGCCTGTGACGGAGCAACAGTGCCAGCAGCTGCTGCTGTGGCAATCGCAGCAGTGGCAACTGCACCAGCTGCAGCAGCTTTGCCTGCTGCAGTCGAGCGCAGCCCAGCAGCACCAGGCTGCTCAGCAGCAGCAGCTGCTGTTTCAGCAGCCGGGGCAGCAGCTGGCCACAGCTGTGGTGGCAGATGAGGGTGCACCCCAGGGGCAGCACCAGCAGCAGGGCACACCTCCTTGGGAGGCTACTGTTGCTGCCCTACAGCAGCACTTTCAGGTGCCGGCAGCACAGCAGGAGCGCTTCTGTCTGCTGTGCCTCAGGCTGCGAGCTGTTATTGAGGTATACACCCTTGAAGAACTGTGTAATGCTTGCACAGGTCAAGAGCTGTCGCCGCATGCAGCCAGTATCTTGTGTGCACAGTCTGGTCAGGAGGCGTTCTGAGGTGAGGGCTGCCTCCTGCACCGCAGTGGGCACTGGTTGGCAGTCCAGCTGAACCTGCGTCCACGGTGCACTCAGGCATCCAGCCATCCTGCTTGGCAGCCTGTTCTCGCTTGGCAGCCTACAATTGTGTGCTCAGCTTCACATGTGACCACAAACTTGCTTGCAGGGCACCAAGGTCCGGCACAGACTGCGCCAGCGCTCCTGCAGGATGCTGTGCAGTGAGATCCTGGAGACGCAGGAGCTGCAGGCTGACATGGCGGCGCCAGGCATGTTGTGCACAGTGCTGCCTGCCTGCACTGCTACCCCACTCTGCAAGTGCTATGACAGTACCAGTCAAGCTGTGCAGGGTCTCCTGTCTGGCCACACGGCCATCAGCACTGTGCTGCCCCAAGGCAGCACCTGGCATGTCTCATGCATGATTGCCTGCCTGCCTGCACTGCAAGCCGCTGTCTGCCCCCGCACACAGCTCTTTGGACATGGCAGTGCCTAGTGGTTGGATTTCATCGTGTTGCTTCCAAGAAAGCAAGACGTGTTCACCTGCAGGCTCGCCACAGAGGCAGCCAGCTGGATCTGATGCTGTGCTCAAGCGACAGCTAGCCCAGCACCTGCGCGTGCGCAGGTGGGCAGATTTGAGCTTGCCTCTCCCCAGCTGCATGGCTGCTGTGGTGTCAGCCTCCTCAGGTATGGCTGGCATTTGTGTCAGCCGGTCTGGATCTGGGTTGGCGTCTCATCAGCCTCATCATGGAAGCCTCAACTGCATGGCCATCCAGCACCAGCCTTCAACATGTCCACACTGACACTGGTTCACCAGCCGGCCTGCCTCCGCAGCTGCCGTCAACCCTGCTCGTCTGCAGAGTGCAAGAGAAGCAATTTGTGCATTGCTTGTGACCTGCATGCCTGCTGCCCTAACTGTCACGCCCTTTAGCACCTGCTTGGCTCCCTGCAGGATCCAGCTGGCAGACCTGCTGGCAGCGGCCGCACCACCCCCTGAGATGCTGCCCATCACCAAGCCGCTGGTGCGAGACCCTCCCTCGGGCAGGGGCTCCTCATGGGCATCTCACATGAGCACCCCGCCCTCGGCCACCTCCCACCCGGCCCAGCCTGAGGACCACAGCTCCAGCGAGCCGTCGGGCAGCAGGCAGGTTCCCAGGACGCACACCATCCTGCAGCAGGTGGGCAGGAGACCATGGGTAGCCGCCGTCTTCTGCTGCTTCTCTGGCAAGGCAAGCTGCCTGGTGCAATACACATAAGGTTGATGACTCTCTTCTGTGTTGTGTGCTGTGGACAGGGCCAGCAGGCATCACTTAGGCCAGGTGCCTGCTCAAGTTGGCCCACATGCAAGGCGTATGAGATGTTCCTCTACAGCTGTCCTTCCTGCAGGCCGAGCAGCGGCTGCAGCTTGCAAAACTGCAGCTCACCCTGGGCGGCCGCAATCTGGAGAGCAGCTTGAGTCAGGTTGCGGAATCCTCAGGCAGGAAGGGCGGCGGCCCGCTGCAAGAGTTGTGTCAGCAGCCAGGGGCGGACTCTGATGCAAAGACCCCATTCTCTCCTCACAAAAGGTGAGCTTGAGACATCCACATGGATGGACTTGCGTGCAGGCAGTGCCATGGTGCACCCACTGCGCCAAATCAAGGTAGTACTCGACGGCTGCTGCTGGACAGCAGCTCCGTCCCAACAGCAATTCACTGCTCTGGCCGCTGCAGAGTACACAGCTGTGCCGGTGCCTGTGTCTTGTGCCCTCGTAGAAAGCCAGCCCAGCTGCAGCATCGTGTGCAAGTCACTGCCTGCCCTTTGCCTGCAACAGTCTTTGCACAGACTGTGAGCTGACTGCATTTGATTGATTCCAGTTGGCTGCAGGCAGCAGTCTGCTCCCACTTCGCCCTCATCTGCACGCAAGGCTGCACATGCGGCAGCGCTGGAGCAGCTGAGGGCGGAGTGCAGCGATGCCGGCAACGTGACAATGGACGCCAGCCTGCTGAGCAGCGAGAGGAGTGCTGCAAAGCCATTTTTGAGGCGGCGGTCCCAGAATATGCCTGTCATGCAGCGGTGAGCATGACTTGTTTATGCTGTTAGGTTGACCCCTTCCTGAGGCAAGGCCTTCAGATGCATGCTGATCATGCAGACAGGAGGGTTGCTGCATACTTCCCTGTGCCACAGAGGTGCTTGACTGCTGCAGCGTCCTCCTCCGAGGGCATGCCTGGCAGGCAGCGGTGAGCACTGGGCGTGCTTGACTGCTGCAGCGTCCTCCTCCGAGGGCATGCCTGGCAGGCAGCGGTGAGCACTGGCCCAGTGCTGTGCAGTCAGATGCTGTCAGGGTGCTGGATTGCTCCAGGCAAGCTCATCAGATCCAGGCCTCCAGCCAGCCGAGCTGTTTTTAGATGATCCACTGAGCATCTACTCTGCCAGCCTTCAACACGCTGTGAACACTCACACTGGCATCAGCGGTGTTTGCAGGCAATGTGCATCCCTGAGGATCTGTGACATGCATGTCTCAGCCAGCAGCCAGCACAGAGTGAAGCACAGCTTTGGGCATGTGCAATCTCTGCCCTGCAGGCTGGACTGGAGCAACGTCAAGCCAAAGACCAAGTGCCGGCTCGAGCCTGCCTTCATACCTGACCGCAGGGGCGCAGCCACTAGCCGGGCTGGCCAGCCCACCAGCGGGGCATCGCCACCAAGCAGGCAGCGGCCGCACACTGCCCGCGTCAGCAAAGCCCCGGCAGGTAGCGGTGGATGCAGCTTGCTGGCTTGTGGCTGCAGCTGCCTTGGTCTGCAGTGCCGAGATTTTGACCAGCCAGGCACTCTGCATGCTGAGCTGCGGTTCACCACGTCCTGGAGCTCATCTACTTTCAGGGCCGCGACTCAAGCAGCAGTCATGTTCTGACGTTCGCACATCAGTTCTGTGAGCTGCTACGGCATTGTCAGTGTTAGGGTGAAGGGCGATATTGCAGGCAGTTGATCACGGCTCTGAGCCATCTGACTCTCAGACTAGTAAAGGGACACCCACAGATGAACCCCTATCAAGTAGCTCAAGTGTTGCTGCAGAAGGTTTCAGGCGTGGCGCCTCGCTCTCATGACCCTTGTGCGTCAGAAGCCTATTGGTCTCCCCACAGGAAAGGCTGGGGCCAGGCTGAATGGCTTAAGTATTGCTGCAGAGGATGACGATGATGGCGTCCCACCCTCCAGAGAAGCCCTTAGGAGCGAGACGCGGCGGCAGAAGGCTGGTGGGCCATCCCACTCAAACAGACGGCATGTGATGACAGAGCTGGGCAGCAGCAGCCCCACCAGCAAGCAGAATCTGCGGCACACAGGCAGCGTGGTGCAGGACCCGCTGCTGCACCAGACACAGTGTAAGGGCCCAACCAGGTCAGTGTGTGTCCAGCAGCTTGCCCTGCAAATCCTGCTGCACTGACATGTGCAGAGTGGTTGTCAGGGCAGACACAGCATAAGGGACCAGCAAGGTCAGTGAGGGTGCCTTCTGCAGAGGGTGCCCTCTTGCCGGTCCAGCTGTCACGGTGGACAGTCACACATCCTGCAGTGTTGACTGGTCAGTCCTGTGGAGCATGGAGCTCCCAGGGCGGCACAGGCTGTCCAGGCACCTTTTGTCCCAGCGCTGACTCGCCAACCTGGGCTGTGCAGGCGGCCTTGGAACAGCAATCGGCCAGACGTTGCTGTTCGGGAGACGCTGCACCCCTTCAAGGCCACAGCCATGGAGAGCAAACTGGTAAGAGCACGATTCCTGCTGCTGTTGTCTGGCTGCCCGCTCACTGTGAGAATTGCTGGCTGCTTGGCTGGACCATGGCACCCCTGAAGAGTATGTGCTGCTCTTGCCACTGGACAATTAACCAGCAGCACGACTTGCACTGGCGCAGCACAGTAAGCTGGTTAGCTGACTGCTTCACGTGAGGGCTTGTGCTGGCTTGTGAACGCTCTGAGTGCAGACTGCCCACAAGATGAACTCAAGCAGCAGCACAGCTCATGTTTGCCCTGCACGATGCTCCAGATCTGCACACACTGCCGACCTTGCACTGCTCCTGGCTGCAGACCCCCCGCAGCAGCAATGCCGCCTTCTCGCCCAACACAACGTACGAGTCGCCTTACTCTCGAGACGCCACTCGCGCCCGGGGCGTGGTCAGTAAGGGGCGCAATCAGCGCAGCAGCCCAGTCAAATTAGAGTCTGCAGGAGGGGCCGCCGGCGACGGCAGCGCGCCAGGCGGGGGCCCCCTTGATGATGTGAGGCCTGCAGCTTTGCAAGTGACGAATCTGCCAGGGGATGGCCCCCAGGGTGGTGCGAGGCCTGTAGGTCTGCTAGTGCAGCAGTGCAGTTGCCTGTGTGCTGAGAAGCTGCAGGCCACACATCATGTAGAGGTCTGCAACCATGCACACTTACCATCCCCTGTGCCTGGCAGCACGCCGCATTTAGGCCTCTGTGCTGCTCTCGTACGAGCATTTGCACATCTGTCAAGGGGTGGTCCACTGGATGATGTAAGGCCCGCAGCTCTGCAAGTGACGCTGCTGTTTGCCCTTGAGCTGCTCTCTGCCACAGGCAATGGCAAGCGAATGGCCAGTCCCCAGTAGAATTTGCGGCCATGTGCTCTTCATCATTGTCATCTGCGTAAGTTGGCAAGATGTTGAAGGCTCCCCTTGCGGCCTGCAGATCCTAGGACAAGTCACTGACCTGCTGGGTCAAGTCAATGAGATTCTGGGCCAGTGAAACAACACCCCAATGCACGCTTCCCGCTTATGCATGATGAACCCCGCTGTATGTTGCAAGATGGCTGCCATACTTGCCAAAGATGTTGCTCTCTGCCTCAGAACTTCTGATATGACTGCCCGCCCAGTGATGTATGTGGAAGTAATTGCATAAGCCTAATTCACAGCAATGCTGATGCACTCTCCACGAGGCCAGCCCTTTCAGATGCATAAGCCGAGCCCACATGGCTTTCATGTCAGGATCCAGATCATCGATCACATAAATTTGCTTTCTCAGGCTCACCTTCCTTTAGGGGCTTATTCCCTCAGCCCTGTTTACTAAGCACCGAGAAGACGCTGCAAAGGACGCTGTTCCTGTGCCACCATGGAGGTTGATGGCTTTGCTGGCATCGGTCTCGACTTTTTCATTCAGTCGAGCCTGGTGCCCCCTGAGGTCGCCAGCCTGGACCATCTGGACCTGGATCCCAACTTGCTCAAGGTACTGAATAGTGCCACCCAGCAGGGGCAGCAGGCAGCCCAGCAGAGGGCACCTCACCTCGCAGCAGGGTCCCCCCCGGGCAATGGGGGGCTGGCTGCCGGGCAGGGCCTGCCCCCAGGAGCTGAGTTCACCCAGAGCGGAGCGGTACAGCAGCTGGGCATGGATGCTGAAGGGGGTTTCAACATGGCAGGGCGTGCTGGAGGCAGATCAGGTGGGCATCCATGTACCTGCTTGCTTGCAACTAGACCCTGCTGGTCCCTCAGGCTGTGAGTCCCCTGCTAGGCCCACCCCCAGGCAGCCAGCATCACTGCTTATGTCATTGTCACTTCCAGTTCACTTCAAGTAACTTGGCCCAGGCATTTTGTGGTTATGTGAACCCCCTGCCTCATGACTCACGGTTACATCAAGCCCTTGCACCACAGGCATCCCAGCAGGGCGCCAGCTCCTGCAGCAGACCAGCCGCAACAGCAGCAATGCTTTCACGGGCATCAGCATGGACGGGGGTTCTCACAGCTCAGGGGACCATGATGACACCTCCATGCTGGACCCTGCCGAGGAGGCCAAGAAGGACCCCAAGACCAAGCTGCGAGAGAAGAACAAACGTGCCCAGAAGCGGTGGGGTTTTGTGATTCACATGCATGGCTGTATACAGGAAGGGTCAGGAGGCCCCATGTCAAACAGCAATCGCATGGTGTGCTGGGTGCTGCGGCTCTGCCGGCCATGCATAGTCAGCGGAGCGCCATCCATGATCAGCACTTCCTGCTTCCAGGCAGACGAGAGAAGACCCTACCCTTGATCCTGCCTAGAAGCGGGGGTGGTGGATGGGTGGGCTCTACCGCGGTGCCCATTGCAGTTTAGAGGCTTTGCCACAAAGGGTTTCCTGTGGAAGCATGGTGCTGTACCCCTGTCAGACTTGGCAGGCTGACCGATACAATAGTAACCATCAGGAGCAGGGTTGTAGGTCTCAGCAGACGTCAGGGTGCATGTAGCCCTTGGACTGAAGAGCCAGCATGCTTGTGCCGGTCTCGCCAAGGTGCAGCGTCTCTGCGGCAAGGGGGCCACCATGTTGTGCCGTCTTGAACGAGGCAGCACTGTCAGTGCTTGCGAAAGCACTGCAGAATGCTCTGCAGGGCTCCTGTGTAGCATCGTGGCCTGCGCTGCGCTGCTGCGCAGCCTTGGGACTGCCTTGCCACGTGCCTCGACATGCCCCACAAAGCCAACCACACGAGCACCACACAAGCTTCGGCAGCAACGCCGCGCCCTTGTGGAATGCCGTGCGTACCTTCCTGCTGCAGGTTTCGCGAGCGCCAGAAGGAGAAGGCACAGGATGCAGAGCGCCGCATGCAGGAGATGACAGCTGAGCTGTCCCGGCTCAAGATTGAAAAGGTCGCGCTGGAGGAGCGCAACAAGCTGCTGGAGAAGGTGCTCAGCTTCAAGCAGCAGGGGCAGGCGCAGCCGGGGCAGGGGCCGGCCAAGGGGCAGCTGGTGAGCTTCAGAAGGCACAGCGCTGCATGTGTGGCCACTCAGGGTGGGCGGCCACAGCTGGGGCAAGCGCAGCCCAAGGGGCAGCTGCATGGCAAGGAGGCCCAAGGTGCAGCCCTGCCCCAATGTGTGCGCAGCCAGAGTCTGCTGCCAGCATGTTGTGTTGCTGTGTGAGCAATGTTGATGAAGCAAACCCCCCCACACTAGCCCTGCAGGTCAAGTCCATCCTGCCTAACACAGGTCCCGTGGCACGCTGGCCTTCATCAGTGCTGCCTGCAGGCCTGCTTGCATGGCCTGATTCTCCTTTCTGTGCCTTGGCCTCTCCATTAAAGACCTCAGACATTGTAGCCCTCGCCCAGGCATGTCCTGAATGTCCTGGAAGCTCTGCAGTGTGGCACTGCCAGCACAAAAGCCGGGGTGCCCCCCACTGAAGCCGCTTGAAGCTTTACAGTTGTCCCTCCCCTGCCTGTGCAGGACCTGGACGCCCTGCAAAATGGCGCCGCCAGCAGCGTGGGCAAGCTGCTTGGCTACGACGTGCTGGGGGACATGGACCAGGTCATCACTGTGTCTGTGATGCCCGGGGGCGGGGGCACCCGCCAGCTCAGCGTGACCCAGGTCCGGGAGCTCACCTGGGAGGAGCATCTCAAGCTGTGGAAGGTGGGCATCAAGTGGGTTTGGAGCACCAAGCTGTGGAATGGGAGCGCCAAGCTGTGGAATGGTATAGGTGTGCAGCTTCCAAGGGGCAGTGCAGTGAGGGGTGTTATGCTCACCCAGCACTCGCAGTGGTGCTCACCCAAGTGATCTGGCTTATCTGCACCAAGTGCGAGCTTGGCAGGGAGTGGAGGATCTGCGGGGGTGGCCGGCAAGACTCTCAGGCTGCATGCAGCAGCAGGGTGCCAATGCCAACAGCTTGCTTGAGCCCCGTCCATGCATCACTTGCGCTGCCCGGCCTCTGTGCAAGCCTTGTACCTGCACAATCCAGCAGTCTGCCTCCCCCGTTCTGCTCTGGGTACATCACCAGCACCAGCTTGCGCCTGCCTGCCTCTGCCTGCGGGAGGCTCTGCACAGCCTGGCCATCCAGCTTGATGTTGGCGCCAGGTCTCGGCTCACTGCAATGACAGTCTGCTGAGCTGTTGACCTCTCCTGCCTGCAGGAGTACGTGAACAAATTGGCCATCCTGCTGGTGTCAGCCCGCGGCAATCCTGACGGACCCTGTGGGCGCCAGGTGTCAGACCTGATCACAGAGGCCATCAGGCTGTGCGCCTTCAAGGCCATTCATGATCACGCAGGCATGCGCAACTTCTACCTGGCCCGCATGGAGGAGGGCAAGCTGGTCTCGGGGCGTGCCGACCCCCCGGAGGACCTGTGGCCAGGCATTGTGGTGAGCATTTGAATGAAGTGTACGGCAGGGGGTGCGGGGACAGTACATGAGACATGCCTGTATGTCTGCTGAGCCATTCTCTGAAGGAGCACCTCTGTAGCTGGCTGGGCTTGGGCATCCCATGTGTCCAGCCTGCTGTGGGCACTGACCAGGCAGACCCCAGCTGCTGGTTACTCAGGGCAGGTTGCCATGTGTGTGCTCCTGTTCGCTGGAATGTTGCATTCCTTCTTTGTCTGCCCCTTGCAGTCGTGACTCTTGAGGTGACCTCTAGACCCCTGCAGGCCTCCCTAGGGCTGACCCAGGAGCAGAAGACAGAGCTGATGCACCTGCGCCGATACTTCTTCCCGCGCATGGGGCAGCTGCTGCGCGACCGTGAGCGCATTGCCAAGGGCCTACAGGCTGCCTCAGCCGGCATCCCCCAGGTGATTTGGGGCGCTCAGCGGAGCACACCCACGCCATGCTGGCCCTGCGCGGCTCGCCCTGCACTGGTGCCTGTACAGTCCATGCTCAGCTGCCTTGCCCGGCGGCGCTGTCATGCTGCAACATGCTTCAAGGGTCGCCACATGTCCAGGAACGGTTGCGGAATCTGCATTATGTGTTCCCTGCCATCTGCAGCCAGTCTTGGTGCGAGATCAAACACCGCTTGCATGCCCCCTGGCTGCAGTCGATGGCGGCGCCCTCACATGGCGGCGCGGAGCCTGACAGCCGCAGCCTGCAGGTGTGCTACATGCGTGCCAGCGATGCCCTGCAGGAGCTGTACGCCAACCTACGGGAGGACCAGCTCATGCTGCTGCAGGTCGCCACAGCCATCTGGCGGAAGGTGAGAGGCCATCTGATGCCCAGGTGGGCAGAGTCCTGCGCTGCCTGCTGGCTCACTGCACTGTCGCTGCAGCGGTATGCACACCGTTGCAAGCTGGTGTGGGGCAAGGCGTGCCTCTCTGGCTGGATTTTACCCAAACCTTGCTGCCCTGTAGCAGTGCTGGACGCAGCAGCAGCCCACGATGTTATCAATGAGCTACAGGCGCACATGACTCATATCAAAATCCTGCTCTTGAAAAGCCAGGTCACACAAACCACTTTGCTCACAATGTCCTCCCTTGCCCTGCCTGCAGCTGCTGTCCCCCTTCCAGCTGGCCAACATTGTGGTCCAGACCTACCCCTGGGTGCCTGACACCAATGAGCTGCTGAACATGGTGGCGAGGGAGCTGCATGAGCCCTCTGCTGACGAGCTGTTTGGGCTCTCCGGCACCAAGCCCAGCGCTTCAGCCCGGGCGTCCCCAGACGCAGCTGACAGGATGCACACAGTGGAGCACAGCTCAGACAACCAGGCTGCCAGCAACTTTCTCCCGGGCCAGGTACTGCTTCGTTGTGCTTCGGCTGCAGGCTGCGCTACTGTACACATACGCATCTGCAATGCAGAGGGTTGGGTTGGGGGGATGGGCCCGGGGGAGGGCAGTGGGGAGGGGGCATCCTGCACAGCACCGCTAAGAGAAGAACATCTGCAGTGTTTGGGAAATGTAGCTGGCTGGGCATGCTCATGCGCCCACCCTGCACATGCTGCAGTGCCTTCTGCCACATACGCTCTTGCGTGCCTTTCGTACAACATTGTGTTGCCCTGTCTGCAGAGTCAGGCATCCAACCTGGGGGGCAGCAGCAACGCCCGGCATGCAGCAGCAGCAGCAGCTGCTGCCGAGCCTGCCAAGGCAGGCCACCTGGGGAGCTGGCAGCAGGCGCCAGTGTCGACTGGACTGCTCACAGGTCAGCACTCCAGCTGTCTTACCTGTCTCACCCCGCCCTCATCGTTCAAGCTGCTCCAGGTGACTCGCCCTCCTGGTGTAAGCTGCTTTGGGTCACCATGTGTTAGGACCTCGCCATTCGCCCATCTTTGGCACCTCACAGGCAAGGCTTGTGCTGCCCTGCTTCCATTTCACTAGCTGCGACTGGTGCTCACGAAGTTCAGCACAAAGCGGTCTGTGGTTCTGGAGGCGAGGATAAGCAATCATGATAGCAGATATCAAGCACCAGCTATGCGACCCTGCAGGCAAGGCTGAGCAACCTGGGCTGCAGCAGGGGGTGACCAGCCTGGATGTGCTGAGCATGGCTGCCCAGCAGGAGGCTGGTCGCTTGATGGACGCTAGTCGTGCCAACTGGGCTGCCCAGGCCAGGGCAGGAGTGGGCAGCTCCAACAATGCACGTCGGCGGGAGTAATGTGCCCTCTCATTCAGCACAGCTACCTCTGTTGACTGTTTCATCCCTTCTAGCGGCATCCCTCAGCAGAGCTGGCTGGCGTCGCTGCCTTCAGCTTCAAATACTTCTGAGTTTGTTGAAGGCGTCAGCAGCCCAAGCCTGGCTCTCAGATCAGACGCTCTCCTGGGACCCACATGCTTGCACCAACAGCAAGTGGCCCCGTGTAGCTGTATTGCCCTGGATCCTACTCGAAGTATCTCCACAGAAGAACTATGCACCTGAAAATTTCAGAGAGCCCTGAAAGCTGCCTCATGTGGAAGTATGACATTCACTCCCGTTGAAGCACCACATCTAGCAAGACATGAGCAGAGCTGCAGCTGTTCAGCGCTGCTGCTGAAGAAGTGCCTTTGGCCATGTTTAGGGGGCCATGCTGGTCCAGTCTGTTAACGACCAGTCCAATCAGGCAGGGCACTGGCATCTGTCATCAAGAAGATGCTCACGAAAAGTCATGGCTGTGTGTAAATTGTTGAATTACATTCTACAAGCGCATGGGGTCAGGCTACATACTGTTGCACCACAAGTGTTGTATGCACGCCATTATCTCACCTGCTTGCATGGATGGCAGCTGCTCTGGAGACGTTGTAATCACTGCTGGGCTGCTGGGAGTTGTGCGATGGGCGCTTGGCAGCCTTTTCAATTCACAATCCTGGATCCCACAAGGAGTCATTTGACAAGCTGACAACCATGGGGTCTGGCTAAAGCAGGACAACAGTGCCACAGAACTCTAACAGCTTCACAGTGTGGGATAACTGCCATTATCGTCTTCAGGAATGCCAGGAAGCGGGTAGGTGGAAGCCCCTCGTAGCCCCATGAGCACAGCCGCCGGGACATCGCCCTCCTGCACAGCAGGGCAGGTGCTGGTCAGCTGACAGCCACATCCAGTCGACAATAAGATGCTGCTGCAACTTCATGCAGCCGTCTGAGACACTTGCTCAGGTCTTCATGCAGCCATCTGAGACACTTGCTCAGGTCATCCTCTGGTGGTGTTGGGCCTGTGTGCTGTGTGCTGGACACTGCGTGCTTTGTCCGAACCCAACTGAATATGCAAAAAGCCCATGCCCAGGCCCACTGCCTCAGTCGTGCCCAGTCGCACCTGGTCTGCCAATATGTTGGCCATGGCCAAGGCATCACAGCGATGAGGAAAGGCCAACACAAAGGCCTCTGCAGCCTGTGTGTATGTCAGGATCTGCAAGAACCAATGAGGGGTCTCAGAGAGTTCGAGCCAAGCATGCAGATGTGGCTTTCAATCAGGCAAGCACCGACAGACCCATAGACCAAGCAGACCTGCCTGCAGTCAGCTGATGGCAAGCTCACGCCAACTGCTCAGCAGTCCAGCACATCAGTCATCAGGCAAGACTCCCTTTATGGGTCAGGCTGACACAGCACCAGGTCACTCAAGCTGTGGCTCACCCTTCTAAAGGTCTGACCCATGAAGCAACAGACTGCCCATTGCTCCTGCTTGAAGGCGGCCTCAAGCTCGTGAATTGAGCGGACCTCCGTCAAGTACTCACTCGCAATGTCCCGCATCCAGACGTTTGACGTGCCAGTCCTGAGGAAGGCAGCCTGCAGGCAAGCAGCAGGCCCAGTCATCTTGCAGGCGACCTTGCGTGCTTGGTCAAACAGCGTCGATTACATTTGGGGCATGTGCTCCATCTGGCTTATAGCTGTCAGGCAGCCTTGCACGCCAAGCTGAGTGATGGACCTGCTGGCAGGCACTCCAACAGCAGCTCACAGGCTCAGTGTGCAAATGCCTGCATGCACAAATGCTGATCGCAGCCTTGGCAGTGTCATCGTGGCATGGCAATTGCCAAGCAGCGTGCAGGCTCAGTGCACATCCGGTGGGCCCAGCAATGGCCTTGCTGGCAGGACACACCTGCATCTCGGATGAGATCGCCCGCTTCTGCTGCCAGATGCGGCTGAGCTGCGTCAAGAGCTGCCGCCTAGCCCTGAGCCAACCGACCTTCTGCTCTGGCAGCAGGTTGAGGGCGGCCTGCAGGGAGGGGACCAGCACTCATCATGGCGGGTCACGCTGCACAGAAATGCTGTGGCATGGCCTCAGTACAGCTTGTGCAGCTGCTGTCTGGCAGCAACTCTATGGCTGACTGGTTGCACTGTCCATGACATTGTGGTCGCACAGAAGAAAGTAGCTGGACCGCAAGGTGCCACCACCTAAGAGGGCCTGCGTATGGTGTGCTGCAGCACCCCTGCATTGCAGAGCATGACTGCCTCATCTCATGCAACCAGATCGATGGGCTGCATGTCATCTGGCAGGTCAGGTCATCAGGAGATGCAAGACGGGGGTGGCAGGTGCATCTCACAGCTGCAACAGTCGTGAGACCTGGCCTGGCTCACCAGGACCGACTCATGCAGCTCCCGGCTGGGCCCCTCGTTGGGGTTGTCAGGATTGAAGTGCAGCATACGAATGACGACTGGGTTGATGGCAGCCAGCTGCGCCATCATGTTGCCCATCTCTGTCACCAGGATCTGCAGAGCATCAGCAATACGTGGCAAGCAAAACATCATGAGGTGAGGCAAAAGCTGAGGCACAATGGGAACACAGCGCGGCCAGCTCAGATGTGATTGCAACCATTCTGCCGGCAGCCTGCAGCTGCTGAACAGAGTCGCTTCAGGCACTGGAGCACCTGAGAGGACGACCCGTGCATGCTGGCATCACAGCACAACAGGTTTGGGCATAGCACCTTTGCCAGACAACAACATTCCTCACCTGTATCCTGCGGGCTGCCTCTGACGTGGGGTCTGCCTTTGCGTCGCCCAGAAATTCTGCAAAGCGGTTGACGTAGGTCTGCACAGCAGCAAGGTTTAGGGATCATCACATGATATTCATTGGCACACTACCAGTCACACACAGCGCAGCCACTTGCAGACTGCCTTCCTGTTGTCCTCAGACAATGCTGCTGGCGCGGCCCACATACATAAGAACCTCTGTAGTTTCAGGAGCACACACTCCCAGCGCACACAGCACAGCTAGTTACAGGAAGAAGCTGCAGAGATTGCTTGGCATGCATTCATGGCAGGCCACACACTCTGCTATGGCTAGTGGCCTGGTCGGTTTGCTTCCTTCATCAGGTGATAGCACTTACCCGCCAAAGATCCAGCTGGTTCTCCTGCGACAGAGCTGCCAGCTCCTGCAGGGACAACACCCTGGCAGGCCCTGGGTATGCAGACACCCTGAAGCTGGTCTCATGGTCCCATGGTGGCGGGGGTTTTCCAAAGGACCCCAGAACCCGAGGGTGTTCCTGCGGCGCAGAGACGAGACTGGTGCATTGTCTTGGATGTGGGGCGGAGATGGCGGCCTGTGGCACAGAGCTTGTCCTGCCTTCTTTGGAGGTGGGCACCCAGTCTCCTCATTCTCTGGGGTGAGCAAAGCAGCCCTAAGCTCCAGGCCGGTGCCTGACTTCCATCTTTTGCTTTTGGCTAAACCCACTGGACCAATGATAGGGCAGCTCACGCTGGGCAACTGCCGCACACACCCCCATCCCCCCCCAGTCACACAAGATGGAGGCCATACAGCAGAGCAGTGTTGGTCGGTCTCACCACAGATTGTTGCCTGTCCTGCGACATGGCCAGCTCCAGAGCAGTGTTGCGGTTGGTCAGCTGCTGATACTGGTTCTGCACAGTGCATGATCATGCTCAGGTCAGTGCGCTGGGCTCGGCCACGAACTTTGCTGCATCAAGGCTGAGGGAGGATCTCATTGATGAGCAAGGTCAGCAAGATCTAGCAGCTGAATTCACTGAAATACATAGGTCAAGCAGATGAGACTCAATGCCAGGCTCCCATACATTTGCCGTGCACATGCAGCAGGGAACCTCTGTGGTGCTCTCCTCGAGCGCCCTCAAAGTGTGTGTGCAGGGCCGATTTACCTGCAACTCGTCCAGCTTCCGTGTCAGCTCCTGCAGGATGCCATCCTTCTGCTTCTGCAGCACCTGCAGATACCCACTGCAGCCCAGGTCAGATCAGCCCAGCCAGAAGGCATTTCGAGAGACCCCTAGAGACACGTGACTGCTGTACACAATCCGGCCTGCTGGAGGTGACTTCACATCCTTAGTCAGGCAGGCGCCCTGTGCCAACCCTTTTAGCGCCTCAGCAGCAGCTGCATCGTCAGGCTGGGCTGCTGGCTTGTGGACTTGCTGCACTCTTTGTGCAAGCAGCCAGCAGATGCCCTACGATTGGGTTGCGGGGAGCCTCAGTATGACCCCCCTGCAAAAGCAGCGGGCCAGCCTCAGGTCCTGGGAGAGCCACCGCCCAGTCTGAGCCAGCACCCTGTCTCCCCCTCAGCAGGACATGGCAGGATCCAGCAGGGACGTGCCTTTTGCTTCTCCCTGTGCCGCGCCTGTGCCCTGCGGTTGAGCTCCTTCTTTCTTGTGATGTTGAGGGGCATGCCACCAGACGCCGCGTTCCCCTCCTTCTGGGCCTCCTGCTGGGAGCCGCTGGTATCGCTGTTGCCATTGCTGTCTGCGCGCACCACCTGCCTGGATTCACCACTTTTCTGCAGCCCACGAAAGAAGCAGTATCAGTGAATGGGGGCTGCACCTGAGGTGCCGGCCGCCCTTGTCGACACAGCACCAGCTGCAGATGTGCTGCATGCTTGAACCACTTTGTGGTGCAGAACAAGCTGTTGGGACAAAGCGCAGAGACTGCTGGTGCAGGTTCATAGATCCTGGGAGCTCCCTGATGCTGAGGCAGCTGTATGGGGCGAGGGCAGCATGGTTCCTGCGCTGCTTATGATGCAAAAGGACAGAGGCAGCCCTGCTCACTTCACGGTACAGGGAAGCCCCACTGCTGCTGGGCAGAGAGACAATTTCTGGCAGGCCCTCAAAAAGGGCTGCCTCTGCAGCGCTGGTCCCCATCTTTGTCCAGCCCATGCTCTGAGGCCCTGCAGGACAGTTGCCAGGTGATATGTGTGAGGAGGCAGTCTGAAAGTCAGCGCAACGGGCACTGGTGGACGAGCTGACGCCTCAACAGACAACATTGATGCGCCAGACGCCCATGAAGCCTGTGCACATGCGCCGCATGAGAGTTGCTGTGTCACCCTTGCAGGCAGCAGATGCAGCGCACCTGGAGGGACCTCAGACAGGAACTCCTCCAGAAAGGTGTCCAGCCCTGAGGAGAGCTCTGAGAGTTGTGTCATGTGCCACAGCACTTGCTCCGCAAAGGTGTATGGTCTCTCTTAGCCTGCTGCACAGCATGAGGCTACTTGGCAGCAGGCAGGGACTCAGGCAAGGGCAGCTCGAGAGCTACAAGTTTTTGCAACAAGCTCTGACAGCACACCTGTGGTGCTGCGTGCTACGCTCCGTGGAGCTGGCAGACAGTCCGACACCAGCTCCACCAGCAACTTGCCTGCCCTACAAAGCAGTCGCTGAGATGACGGTTGCTTTGCTGCTCAACGCAACGTGCAGGCAGGATGGACGATGCGCTTCAGCTCCTCACTGTTGGGTGTGATCAGCTGTTTACTTTTTCTTTCTGCTCGCATTCATTTCGTGCACAGCAAGCTCCATTGTATGCAGGAATCGCAAAGCAAAAGCCTAGACAGCTGGTCCCCTGCTGCTGCCCGACACGACATGAACCTCTGGCAAAAGCTTGAGCCTGAGCCCATTGCTGCCCAGCAGCAACCCAGCGTGCCGATAACATAGTGACCATCTCCCAGGACTTTCACTGCAGCTTTGGAGCATGCTAGCACCAAGCACTGATCAAGTCCCCTCACCCATCAACGTCGTGAGTGCACAAAAATGGTTTGACTTTGCTGTGCCTGCCAGGGATTGCCTGCAAGCCTGGCTGCATGGGTATGCAGGTAGTGATTGGCGACTCTTCTGTCGGCAAGACTGCGCTTATTCTGGCGGCATGCACGGAGCGCTTCATGAGCCACCCTGTGCCACTGCACCCACCCACACCCCTGCCTGAGAAACTCCTTGTCATGGAGGGCATTCGCGTCATGCTGCACGATTCCCAGCTGAGGCCTGGCACAGACCCTGGGCCATGGGAGACAACTGTCAGGTACCAAGAGCAGAATCATGATGTCAGCAAGGCTTGCTGCTGCACCTGTAGGCCACCAAAAGCCCTGACAGGACAGATGCACTGCCCAAAGCATATGTTGGGGCTTTGGCGACAGCTTATCCACTGCAAGTAGAGCAGTTCATCACACCACTGAAGGAACTTCTTACAGCCTCCAAGCACACACAGACAGCCACTGGAAGCTCTCTCTGGCAGCTTGGTGGCTGTGCCATGCTGCACCGTCCTGTTGGCATCGGTGCAGTCTCAGTATGCAGACCCTGCTGGCAATTCCGCGAAGCCTTTCGCACCCATTGCTCAGGAGTTGCTGCTTGGTCCTTGCAGGCCTATGTATGCCACTGTCAATCACCTGGCCTGCTGCCAGTGCCACAGGCCATTGCTCTTGGCTTCTGTAACTCAAAGTGGGGCACTGCAGCATTGTTACTGCCCTGCCTGTGCAGGCAGGCGCACGCCATTGTAGTCACCTTTGCGGTCAACCAGACAGAGACGCTGAACCATGTGGGCGAGGTGTGGATGCCGCGCCTGCAGCAGCTGGGAGTCACAGTACCGGTCATCCTGGCTGGCCTGAAGTGTGACATCCTCAGAGAGGAGGATCATCTCCATCAGGTGTGGGACAGAAGCCAGAACACCTCTGGGCACTGTGCACATGCAATGGGCTTGCATAGTGTGCACAGTGAAATTGCAGCTGCAGTCAGCCAGTGTGAGCCTCATGTGGTGCCCGCCCATGGAACACTAAGCTGGAAGCCGCTGGTCGGCAGTTCTGATTTTGGCCAGCTTGTCACGGCAACCTGAGAGCCAATCCTGTGGGGGAGGAAGCAAGCCAGAGGCGTCCAGTTGCCTGCAGGTGGTTGCACCCCTGATGGACCAGTGGCCCCAGGTGGAAAGCTGCCTGGAGTGCTCTGCCAAGACGCTGCAGTTTGTGCAGGACGTTTTCTTCTATGCTGTGAAGGTGGGGCCTCCCACAGACCTGTTGCTGAACTTACTGGCCCAGCATGGCATGCATCCTGCGGCGCTGAGCTGCACCTCGAAGCCACTGCTTGTCAACACAAGCTTGCGTCACCCGAATCCAGGCCTTCTTTGCTCCCCATTGCAGGCTGTGCTGCACCCCCAGGCACCCCTGATGGACATAGCGCAGGGCAGACTGCAGCCACTGTGCATCAAGGCACTCAAACGCGTCTTCATCATGAGCGATAAGAATCAGGTGTCCCATTCAGTCGATTTGTATGCCTTCAGCTGCCCTGCACTCCCTGTTGCTTTGCATGAGCAGCAAGGTGCCACAGCATGCTTTCCAGAGGCTGCTGCATCTCAGCTGGCCTAGATGCTTGCCCCCTGCTGCCCTGCCTGAGGGAATTGTGTAGCATGGCTGTGTGCTCTGTGACCTGCTATGTCTGTGGCCCAGCTTCAAACAGCCTCCACAAAACAGTGTAGTACTGTGTGCACCGAGGCTGCACTGTCACTGGTCATCCACAATCTGGAGCAACCGCTGCTGCTGCAGAGTGCTTTGCTTGGCTCTGACAGTGATTGCGCCCGCAGGACGGCATCCTGGATGATGCAGAGCTCAACAGCTTCCAGATGCGCTGTTTCAATGCCCCCCTTCAGCCTGAGGAGCTCAGGCGAGTGAAGCAGGTTGTGTCCGAGAAGCTGGCCGGGGTGAGGCATGCTGCTGACATCGGATCTGATTTGTGACTACCCAATGATAGTCAATTGAAGTCAAGAAGCTGGCCTCATGACGGGTATGTTGAGATGCACAGCCATATGGCTGCAATCTACCTCTGTGCACAGCTCAGACATATGACACAGCTGCATCAGGATTGACTGCATCTGACAGTAAAGGTAAGGCACAGTTCTGGAAATCCCACCTTGCAGCTGTGTAGGTGCTTCTGTCTTGGAAGCCTGTCAGGGGACCACATGGCGCTGACTGATACCTGCGTTGCATGGCAACTCTAGGGAAACTACAGTGACACTTCATCCCGATAGCAGCTGCACAGTGTCCAGAGTCCCCAGCGCACTTTGACAAGCTGGAACATGACATCTGACAGCTTCTACATGACCACCTTTCAGGCGCCTGTGCTGGTTGCTGCAGGGTTTTGGCTGGCAGTTCAGTCTGCTGTGCTGTCAAGGGATTGCTTAGGCATCTAATCCCTGCCTTGCACAATTGCAGGGTGTCAGCATTGACGCATCGACCCTGCATTGTGCTCCCCTACCCTACAGCAGCACCGCATCTTAGTTTCTTGTTGCTTGGAGTCGAGGCAGCAATGCCAATGCACCGCTACAAGGGCAAAGGACAGCTCAGGAGCAAAAGGCTTCCAGAAACAGGAGGGTGCAACAGGCATCTCAAGCTGCTCACTGACTGCCTTACGGGGTGTCAGCAGTGTTGAGCTACCCTGCCACCAATGTCCATTCTGCAAACCTCAGTCATCCTCATGCTGTCCTCGCTGTCTGCCTGCAGGGTGTCAGCAATGATGGATTGACCCTGCAGGGGTTCCTCTTTCTGCATGCCCTCTTCATCGAGCGCGGGCGCCTTGAAACTGTGTGGACCGTCCTGCGCGAGTATGGCTACTCCAACAAGCTGCTGCTGCTGCCGGCGCCCCTGGAGGCAGTCAACTTCTCCCGCGGGCCGTCCCAGGTGCGCTGCAGTGCCGCGGCGCTCCAGTCTAACAAACTGCTGCTGCGGCCATGGCCCCTCAAAGCAGTGTGCCATGTTGCGAGCCCAGCGTGGTCCTTGTGGTGCAATGATCTTGCTGTGAGGCTGTCAACTGCGCATGGGCAAGTGCGCATTCTCAAGAAGACTGCGCTTTTTAGTAGCCAAGACCATGCATTGGGGTTTGCACTATGCATGCATGCCTCCGCAAGATATGTTGGCGGAGGCAGGCGCTGCACTGCTGAAGGGTAGCCAACGACTTGCAGGCCAGTGGACCAACATCCTCACCTGAGGATGCCCTCCTCTTTGTACGGCAGATTCGTCTGAGGACCCCCTGTTGTGCTTAGCTTCTGCACCGCGCATGTGGTGTAGTTGTGTCCCAAGCAGGCTCTGCATGCTGCAGACCCTTGGGCCAGCTGGCTGCCGTAAACTGCCTGCTGCAGGCATGCTACCGTTGAGATCATGCTGGGCCAATGTGCTGCAGACCTTTGAGCTGACTCCCGCAGCTCTGGACTTCCTGCGCCAGCGCTTTGCCCTGTGCACCGGGGGGCTCGACAAAGAGCTGCAGGAGGATGACCTGGAGGGCGTCTTCTCGGTTTCCCCCTCGAAGTGAGACCTGTGAAGTGTTGTCTCTCACTGTCTGAGAGGCGCACATTCACAACAGCCTGCTAACCGGACCACTATCTGTGCATGTGATGCAGACATTTTGTGCAATGTTCAATGATGTGGGCAATGTCAGCCGTCTGCGCTCTACACTGTCTTGTCAGGCTGATCTACCACCTTTGCATGGCTTTCCAGAGCCCGCTGTGGCTGCTCGTCCAGACCCTGTTTGTTGCAGTCGGCACCCCGCCAGGCTGTGTCCCTCGTATAATCACATGGCCGCGGCCAACACATTGGCGCAATTTCTGGGTGCCACCCACGATCAGTCAGATCTCTGAATGCACTTGAATCAGGCGCTGCTCTTGCATGTCTGAATCTGAGTGGCCTGCTTCTATCGGCAGCCGCCTTCCAACCTAGCCCTGGTGCAGCCATTGAGCTGTCGCTGCTCAATTGAGCTTGCAGAGCCATCCCTCCGACTGATGATGAAGCAAACGCAGTTCCTGTCTGGCTGAGCTTTGCGCTCCTGACGGTGCAGTCCCTGGGCTCAGCCGCCCTACCAGCACGTCCTGGTGCAGCGCGGGCGGCACAAGGGGCTCACCCTCACAGGGTTCCTGTCTTTGTGGGCCCTCATGGCCCAGCGAGACCCTCAGGCAACCCTGGCCCACCTGATGTACCTTGGGCAGGAAGCCGAGGCGGCAGCTGTGCAGCAGATGGTCCGCATCACGCGCCCCCCACGCAAGGACTGGGCTGGGCAGCACCGAGAGGCGCCCTGCAGGCGAACCTTCAAGGTGAGTGCTGAGCTGCTGGTTGCCCTTTGCTGTCCTTTTAGAGCATATCATGGGCAGGTGCAGTACACCTTCTGCCAGTGCATCACGGTGGACTGTGAGCAGCCTGTTCCTTTGCCTGTAATGCGAGGCATGTGTTGGGTTGAAGCAGAAGGTGCCCCGCCGGAGGGCTCTCACGGTAAGCTTTGGGATGTAGCATGCTGCAGGGCAGCAGCAGGGTCTCAGAGGAAGCTCGCCCGTGAGGGCCCATATGCCTTTCAGGGCGAGTGCTAAGCTGTCACCTGCCTCTTGGGAGGGCATGTGCCGGGGAGCAATAGCGGCATACCGCCAGAAAGGCTTAATAGTGCGGCAGATCTGTTGGTTCCTTTGTAAACTTAAAATGGTGTGAGGGAGGCGTAGTGTGCAAGCCTTTGTGTATGTAGGCCTGATGCACCTTGCTTCGCAAGGTGGGTGTTGACAGTGGGTGTTGCCGGCTGGGACAGCTTGCAGCCTGTGGCATCCCCTCCAGTCTTGTGAGAATCTGCACTGCAGCTTGAACAAGCAGAAACAGCTTGCTGCATTCCTGGGCAGCCACACTGCTGGCGTGTTGGCACACCACTGTCTGCCTGCTGACCCCAGCCTCCCTGCGTGCATGTCCTTGCGTTGGCCAGCGGACTGTCCCGCTGCCTGCACTCACCAATGTCCTGCCGGCATCGACAGCAGCCCTGCCTGCCTGTGGGTTCGTGCTCAGTGTGCAGCATGCCCCGCTACCTGCACAGTTTCAACGCCCCACACGCGCTGACAGCAGCCCTGCCTCTGCAGGTCCTTGTGTTCGGCACCACCCCCCAAGTGCGGCAGACGGTCCTGCACGGCCTGCTCAAGCAGAGCCCCCAGGCTGCAGCAGCGCCGCCGCCACGGGCTGCCCGGCAGATGCCTATGTTGGCAGGCATGGGGCGGCCGTCTGCAGCTGAGGACGGGGATTTGGCAGCTGGCCTGGTGCGTGATCGCTTGACTGAAGCTGTCAGGCCAATGGTAGCATGTGATTGAGACTCAGTGCATGGCCTGCTCTTTGAGTGGCATTGAGCAGCATGGCATGGCTGTCTGGGGCTGAGGACAGGGATGTGGCATTTGGCCTGGTGCAAACCTGTTGATACATGTTGTCAGGCCAACGATAGCATGTGGCTCAGACTGCATGCATGGCCTGCCCATCAGATGGTGCACTGCAGCATGACGTGGCTATCTGGAGCTGGGGATGGGGAGTGGCAGCTGCCCTGGTGCGCACTGGTGGTGGTGTTTGGCTCAATCTTGATGCATGGCCAGTCTGGATGGTGAGCTGGGCATGGCATGGCATGGCCTTCCTCCTGGGCTCTGTTTGCTGCAAGGCATGGGGCAGCTATCTGCAGCTGAGGACAGAGGCTTGGCGGGTGTGCAGCTTCTGCAATCTGGGTGTGATTGTGCCCCGCATGCCACCTGCAGGGCCCCTCAGTGCTGGTTGGACAGGCCAGGGGGTGCTCAGTCAGGGGTACTACTGGCAACGGGCTGAATGCGCAGCCAAGTAGGATTGGTGTGTCATGAGGAGGCAGTACATGGCACCTGATGGGTTCCGAGAGGAAGGGTCCCTGTGCAGCTGGGCAGGCCAGCATGATGTCTGGGTTGCTGCAGGTGCCGCTGGGCCAGCTGGCGTCGCAGGATGGCCGGCCGCAGGCAGCAGCCCGAAGGTCCCTTGTGCTCCCAGACGGTGAGGCCTGTGCCTGCCGCTGGTTGCACAAACACTGAAGTGCCCCACGGTTTGCACTTGCCTTGCTGGCCTGAGCCTGCCACTGGCTCAGACAGGTCACTGCAAATACCTTGCTGCACCAAGCATGCACTTTGCTCAGGGGGCATGTACACCAGGATGGCTTCTGGCTTGCGCTGGCCCCAGCATGCTTCTGGCTTGGTGAGTATCTGCACTACACTTGCTGCCGTCTGTATGCTTTTGACTCAAGCAGACAACGCCGGTGGCCGAATGCTGGGCTGGACTGCTGTGCTTGGTGCTTAGCTCCCTGCCTTCGCGACGCGGCTGCATGCAGCTGACTCTTTCTAGGTTGAGCAGGCCCCTGCAGAAAGTCACAGCCTCAAGAAAGCACTCATACTCCTTCCTGCAGGGGAGGCCTTCCTGCTGATGCAAGAGGTCACAGCTGCGCGGGCAGACATTCTGGTGCAGCTAGCTGAGACTCCTGAGCAGCAAGAGCGCCAGGGTGCTCTGATCGCACAGCTGCACACCAGCGACCTGGCAGTCATGGCATTTGACTCTGACAAAAAGGCCCGGGAGTTTGAGAGGCTGGTGCACTTGACTTCTCAGGTCAGAGCTGGCACACAGCCTGAGCAAGAAGCCTGCTCTGTCTGTTCATAGAAAGGCTGCAGCTGTCTTGGGGCTTTGAAAGGCTGGCACCTCTGATTTTAAGGTCCAACTGAGCTGGGCTGCGGCTGAGTAGCATACTTGGTCAACATCCCATCGTGGGAGCTGTGGCTATCTTGAAGATTGATCGAGCATATCTGAGCTTACGCTCTGAGCAGCATGCACCCTTGCTGTCCCTAGCAAGATGCAGTGGTCCTCTGCTGCAACGGTCACATGGCTCCTCCTTTGCATGTGTTCCCTGCTGCTGCAGGTGGCTGCTGCTGCAGAGGGCTCCCTACCTGTCCTGTTTGTGTCCTCGAGCGCTCAACTAGAGAAGGTGGGTGCCTGCTGCCCTGGCAAGAGGATGATGGGTTGACAGAGCCCAGATGCGACCTGGCGCTGCATGTAATCTGGCATGCAATCCCACCAAAGCAGATGCCCAGGCTACTGGTGTGAGGCGGTGATTTGAGGCGTTGTCACAACCTCTGTGATGCATAACATTATAGATATATTGGGTGTGTGTATGAGAGGCTCACACACCATCAACAGCTGACGGCCTGAGACTGCTCATGTGTGCTGCAGGATGTAGCAGACGCCTGCAGCGATGCGATGGTGAGCCTGTGCCTGCCAGGGCCTCTGAGCCTGGGCGGCTCATCTGCAGAGGTGACAGCAGTCTACCAGCAGGTAGTGCTGGCAGCGTTGCAGCCCCACAGGCACAACCCCATGACCCCCAAGCTGAAGGTGGGCCCAGCTGGAGCTCGCCCCAGACTGTTCGGAGGTCCTTGCCTGGCTCCTGCACATGGGGGCCTGATGCACTTGAAGTGCAGCACTGGAATCGTGATGGCCAAGTGCCAATTGCAAACTGTACAGTTCGTCTTGGCTAAGCAAGGTGCTGCTGCAAACATGCTTGCAATTGTGCTCTGGCTGCCCCAGATGGGACCATGTCTGCCGTCGCACTCACTGCCCTTGTGGTTTACGTGTGGCTGTCGCAGGCTTGGGGCTGCTGGCAAAGCACTTGTGACATGTTTTTTTTTTGGGTGCCTGCAGGCTGCCCGGCAGCAAAAGGAGCTGCTGGCCAGTTGTGTGAAATGGGGGGGAGCAGGCGTGCTGCTTTGCGTGGGCCTCTATGCGCTGTGGGCGACAGGGTGTGCTGAGGAGGGTGGCTCAGACCCTCAGAAGCCAGACGGCAACAGAGATATAGCTTCACAAATACGGCACCACATCCGCAGTGCAGGCCGGGGGCTTGTTCACATGACTCAGACTGTGCCCCATGCAATTGAGTCACACACTAGGGCAGTTCTGACAGCATTCACTCGTGAGCCAGCACCTTCACCAGCCAGTGGCAGTGCATGGCGAGGGTGGTAAGTCAGCTAGCAATTCTCAGACACGGCCTGCAGATCAATTTCATGCAGGGTTCAGACGCTCACATCACTGGTACTCAGATGCATGATACTGACATGAAATGAACATCTGAACAGGTAATATAAATTATGTGGCTGGCCTCTATTCTGGCTCCAGGCCGGGAATGAAAGATTCTGAGGGGCTTTCAGGTGGGCTGGCAGACCGCGTCGGAAAACTTGCCACTATATTATCAATTACAGGCCTGGCCAAGAAGAGCAGGGCAGCCACGCCAAGAGAGATCACCAGTACTGTGGCAACCTGCATGTGTTCAGTAGGTGCTTGAGCAGACATTCACTTTTGGCTTGCAAAACACAGTGCAGCTGGTACGCAGGCACTGTGAGCAAAGCAGGCATTGCCAAGCCAGCGGCAAGTGTGCACAAGATGCCCACCTTGAAGATGATTCCAGCCAACTCGCCTTCTAAAGGGGAGCCCTTCTGGTCGGGGTCAGGTTCTTTGAACAGTGCGCTGACCCTGAGCTGTCTCCGCCGCCTGATCTGTCTTGACAGAGCCTTGTCAAAGCACAGTGACGCTCTATGCCTTATTGCCTTCTGCCTCCCTCCAGCTCGTGCTGCCCAGGAAGTGGACATCTGACACAATCCTGCAGGTGCTCGGCCCAAAGATGTCCAGCTTGCATGCCTACACTCTATTTGGCTGGTTATTCCACACGTTGTGGTGGCCATCATTGGCAATGGTAAGCAGACAGACTCTGATTAGGCGAGAAGGCAACTTATAGGTCAGTGACAGGGCTGTCGACGTGCTTCGCTTTGCTGCAGTGAATGAGACCGCTGAGGTGCCCGCATTGCCAGGTGGCTGCTCTTTGATTGGCACCCTGCACTGATTGGTGGGAAGTCAACTCAGCATTTGTGGTTTTGTGTAGGCAGGCAGGAGCATGGCTCAAGGGCAGCTTTCCTCTCTGGCTGGGAGGCTGCCCCTCTCGCCGCACCCCCATCAGCGCAGCACCCAGACCCCTGTGCAGCAAACATTGCTGCACAGCCACCAGCACCATGCAGGCAGCTGGCGTAGGCATCAAGCCGCCAGGCAGTGCCGCTGCCAAGCCGCGCCAGCAGCAGTTGCACCAGCAGAGACTCAGACAATGAACTTGGGACCCCGCAAGTACGGCTACCTCACAGCAGGCAGGGTAGCAAAGAGTGGGTGCAGTGTGCCTGGGGTCCCTGACTGTCATGTGCTCCCCGCAGGCGCCTGATAATCATGCGTCATGCTGACAGCGAGAACTTCTGGCGTGTGAAGGATCATGAGAGGCCCATCACGGAGGAGGGCCGGAAATCAGCCTTTAAGGTCCGCCAGTCAGTACAGCATTGTGGCCTGTGTCTGCTTCCAACAACCGCTGCTCTTCCACGTCTGCAGCGATATGAAAATCTGGAGGGAGCAGGCTGCATGGTGCAAGCTGTGGCACTGGGCTGCTCACAGCTGTGTAGGGGCTGATGTCCCTAGGGTTGGCAAAGCTCTGCGCTGGCCGCGTTTAGTGGCACCCCCCTGCCAGTGTATCCTGCTTGCAGGCTGCAGTAAGCTGCACAGTGGCATGGGAAGCACGAGCTGCCTTGTGCTTTGAATGGCTTCTCATCAGGCAGCCAGTGAGCTTCCCCAGCTTACTGGTTCGGAATGACACACAGCAGCGCTCAGGTGGCCAAGCAGCAGTCATGCAGCAGCACGACGGGGCGCCCACCGCTGCATGGTGTGTCCCTTGCTCCATCTCTGTGAGCTACTGCCTGCAGGTGGCACGTGACTAGGTGCACTCCTCACGGCGCAGATGCAGGTTCCTTGTTCCCAGACCAGATCAGTCTGTCTGTGAACTTGTTGGTGTCTCAACAACTGGGGCAGTGCCTGCCTCCAGGTGGCCAAGCAGCTGCAAGAGCATGGCTGGCTGCCCAGCGTCATCATGTGCTCGAACAGCCTGCGAACGCAACAGACGCTGGACAGCATGAAGGACGCTGTGGACGCTCTGTACAATGCAGAGGCCCACTTCCGGGGCAGCCTGTACACCATAGCAGCTCTAGATGGCCAGACTCGACGACACTTGCAGGTGGTTGGCACTTGCACAGCCTGCTGGTGCAGGTGCTCAGCATTGTTCGCAAGCCAGCAGGCAGCCTTTGATGTGCCTTGCTGTCTGGTGGCAGCCAAAACTGTTGTGCAGGGCATCACTGCTGTGTCAGAGTGGCCTTGCCTCTGCCACAGCCTGCCAAATACAGGACAACAGTGGCCTGCGTTGCCCTCCAAGCCCCCTTCGATCGTGTGCCTGCCTCGTTGCCTCAGCAGTTGCAGTGTCTGCAGACATACTCTGAGCAGCACTGCGCCTGGAACATGCCGTGATGTGCCTGGGCCTGGCGCAGCCACAGCCTGGGTGTAACTTGCTCTGTTTGCTGCAGGATGTCATCACTGATGCGTGTAAATCTCTAGGACACGACTGCATCATGTGTCTTGGGCACAACAAGGGCTTTGAAGAGGCAGCCTCATCTTTCGCGGTGAGTCTCCTGCTAGGCTTGCTGTCCATGCTCTGCACCTGCATGCACACCAGAGACATATGTTGTGCGCTCTGAAGTAAGCAGGGCTTCTGCCCGTGTAGGGTCAGCCTGCGCCTCAGCAGTCATCTGGCCCCTGCTGCAGTACCCCTGCTGCAGACGCCTGTAGTGCCCGTCTCATTGCAGCGCCTGATTTGTGCCACGTCACGGTAGTCATGCTGATGCACAAGGCTGGCATCTGTTTTGCAGGGCCAGCCAGTGCGCCTTGGAACGGCACACGCAGCCCTGTTAGAGGGCGTTGGGGCCAGTTGGAGAGAAGCATTTGCTGAGGGAGCAGACTGGAAGCTTGTTGGCGTGGTGTCGCCCTGAACTAGGCAGCGGGCACGGTAGCAGCAATACTCAACATTTGCTTTGTGTCAGGTGTTGCGATTATTTACTCAGAGCTGCACCATGTTCTGCAGCTGCAACACTCTGCCATGCCTTGCATGGCCCTCTGATATTGCGCCAACCTGAATTGATCAGCTTTCTTTGTACCTCATCATTGTTGCAATCATTTAGTTGACGTAATATTGGACACATAACTACAAGGAGCACAGCTGACCCTCTTCCAGTGGCACACCAACGCAAGAGATATGATGATCAAGAAGAAGCTAGAACCATAATTTGGCATGCCCTGATCAGGGAAACAGTTTTTGCTCCGAAGCCATAGCATTTCTTGTTGGTAGACAGACCTCCAAGCTGACCATTCCTCAATGTTGCTTGCTAATTGGTTGCGTGCAGCACTGCTTGAGCATCAATCCGCATTGCTTTCGCCATGAAACTATCGATTGTCAATTCCATGCCCCTCTGTTGTGGGCCCCGCGAAGCGATCCCTCCCTCTTGCGTTGCAACTATCTGGCAACAGCATGGTTCAGCAACAAGCTGCAGCAACAACCAGATCCCTGGGCCTGCTGCATCGACTGTATCCTGGCAAAATCCAGACCCTACATGATCTGTTGCTGGGCATGATGGCAGGTGCAACAGCACCTCTGCTGGCAGCTCAGCAGCAGGACAAGGCCCTTAAAAAGCTGCTCTCTGAAACTCTAGCTGTCATCTCAGATGGTGCCCCTGATCTTCCCAGTGACCTGTCAGGGCGGCAACATTCCACACAGCCTGATGTAGGTGGAGAGCTGCCTTCACAGCAGGAAATAATGTATTGCTACCACCACTTCAGGCATGCCGCTTGCTGCAGGTGCTTAATCAGGCTGTGGAGGCTCTGCTGCGGGCGGGACACGCCACCAATCTACTGTGCTTGGGGTTTCGCAAGGTGAGCACGAAGGCTGCACTGTCATGTCCTCCAGGCTGGCTGCCGTGGCAGCTGCTGGTGCACTGCATTTCCTGGGATCGAAGCAGCTTATTGCTGTCAAGCATTGGACCTGTTTGTTCCTGGGAGCCTGCCATCCCCTGTCTGGAACCTTGCTGCACGCGGCGATGGCCAAGCCTAACAAGCCGTTTCTATGTGCACTTGAGCAGATGCAACAACTCGGTGTCGCTGCAATCGTATCAATCTGACCTCCTACCTACAGACGCGAGGAAACCGTGCGTCCTTCCACGTGCATGGTCTACGCACCATGGAAGCCTTCTACCCCAACACGACAGCCAATCTCCTGCGGCATCATGCCTGGGAGCGTCTGCTGGCCTGCATCGGGGACGCAGCCATGCTGCACCTGCTGCAGCACGCCTCCCTCTTCCAGCCAGCCCCAAACGGCAGCTGGCTGCAGCTCAGTGGGGCGCCTGCAGCTCAGGTGCCTGCTGCCCTGTGCTGGGCGCAGGCCTTGTGCTGTGGCACAGCGGCCAGACTCGCACCTGCCACGTGCTGCTGCAATCCCCGCACCCACACCTGCATGGGACCCGCATCTGTGCTTTGCAGGCGTTCTGGGCAGTCGTGCATCTTCTCCAGTGCTCTGCATGATGCAGACCCATGTAATGTCAACCGACAAGCTCAGTCCTGTTGCATGACCTGCAGGTGGCGCGGAGGCAGCGTGCTGTGCAGCAACAGGGTCACCCTCCTCGGAACAGCAGGGCAGGCAGGGCTAATGCCCAGGCAGGCGCAAGTGCGGGCGGCCTGCTGCTGGGGCCCCGCCAGGCGGCAGGCAGTGCCCCTCTGAGGCCGCACAGTGCACAGCAAGGGATGCTGCAGCCCCTGCTGGGGGCCACTGCAGCAGGGCAGCAGCAGATTGCGCAGCCTGTGTCCCTGCTGCAAGCCATGCTGGATGGCCCTGAGACAACGACGCCCATGGGCTCAGCTGCAGCTGACCTGGACACAAGCGGTGTCAGTACCAGCCATGCGCCGCAGGTCCCTGGCCGACCCTTTGCGCAGGCAGTGCCGCTTAACGAGCAGGGAGGCCAAGCTGTGGTGCTGTACCGCAGCCTGACTGGCGACAAGCCCGTAAACCGGCTGCCACGACCCTCCAGCTGGCAGCGTAGACGGGCAGCCAAGCGGCGTGCTGCTGAGCTGATGCGGCCCCAGCCAGCCTGTGAAGCAAGCCCTGAGGGGCAGCTGCTGCCTCAAGCCAGGCCTGAGCTGGCAACAGTAGCCGCAATGGTAGTGGAGGGCAGCAGGG
Organism: Asterochloris sp. CNOR1; assembly: GCA_963969365.1. Lineage (NCBI taxonomy): Eukaryota > Viridiplantae > Chlorophyta > Trebouxiophyceae > Trebouxiales > Trebouxiaceae > Asterochloris > Asterochloris sp. CNOR1. The sequence goes on along the minus strand of OZ017756.1, from coordinate 899,647 downwards.
TCCCTGATGCCGTCGTCAGCGGGGCAGGCCTGCGCACTGATGCTGCAGAGATCCCCAGGCTGAAGGGGCCTGCAGCGCAACAGGACATGGGCCACTCGCAGCAGATGCAGCAGCTGCCGCTGCAGCAGGATCTGCAGCACCCCCATGCCTCTGCTGCTGGTCGTGTGCATGACGCCCAGGCAGGCAATGCAGAGCATTGCATGCTGCATGAGCTCCCGCATGCAACTCCTGCTGCAGCCAGAAATCTACCTGCTGAGCTCCAGCATGAGGCAACAAAGCCCGAGAGGCAACCAGGGAGGCATGTGGAGCTCCGGGAGAGCCAGCCAGGCCCTCAGCCGGCAGGCATTCAGGTGCGGGCAGGCTCACAGCAGGGGCAGCAGCAGCAGGCCTCGCAGAGCATGTCAGATGATGCTAAGGCACTGGCTGAGCTGGAGGCGTTCTGTCAGGGTGAGCTCCACCCCAAGACCTGTTGACTGACATTGCCACTTTGCAACATGGCAGACGCAGCTGCCGAGGGGAGTGTCAAAGGCTGCCAAATGTTTGTAAGGATGCCCTTTTGGGGTAGTCTCCCAAGGCATCAACAGGCCAAATACTGGATGTCTGATGTTGACCACCCCTTGTCATTGTTCTGCAGTGCTTGATCTGGAAAACAGCTCTGCTGCCGCCAATGCAGCTCCCCCTGTGCGAGCTCTGGATGGCTGCCAGCAGCCTCAGTCACAGCCAGAGGGCTCCGCAGGGCCTCAGCCTGCCAGCCGCCTGCATCAGCGAGGTGCCTCAGGCCAGCGGCAGCGCCAGCCAGGTGGAGCAGGAATTGCTGCCGCTCTCGGGCAGCTGTGTGTGAGGAGTGCGCTCTCCTGTCTGGCACCTCGTTCGTGGCTGGGACCTTCACGACGTGTGCTGCCCAGGCACCTTGTGTTCTACTGCGCATCCTTCAGCAGAAAACCTGGGCTGCCCAAGAGACGTGAGGGTGGCATCCTGTTCTGTCTGACTCACCAGCCACAGCTCCATCAGCCCTCCCTTATTACTACACTAAGGCACTCCAGCTTGCCCAGGAAGCACTTTGTTCAAGGCCACCGCTGACGTGTCTTGGAATTGCACTGCTGCACAATGGTCTCGCCTGCTGCAGACCCCAACAACCTCTGCCTAGTGCATTCCTGTCCTTTCATCACGGGTTGTGGACCAAGAAAGCCCCTTTGCAACACCCGACCCTCTCGTCTGTCTACAGATCTGCTGGCCAGACTGCAGCAGGATGTGCACGCTGCCCGTCGCCTCTATGCAGCCATCACACAGCCAGCCCCGCTGGGCATGGGCAGGCAGAGGGCTCAGCAGCTCCGGCCCAAGCCCCAGGGCGCCTCGGAACCCCTGCCAGCCATCCCCTCAAGGATCCCAGCCAAGCACCGCCCTTTCCTGAACGCCCTGCAGCACATCCTGGGTGAGCGTGGAAGCAGTATGGTGTTGGCCTCCGCCCGGGGGCCCGTGTCATGCTCAGCTGAAGGTCATGGCGCAGCAACTCTCAGCGTATCACAGCAGTGTCAAGGGCGAAGAATGACACTACAAGCATTGCTGTCGTGTGTTCCTTGAGCTTCATCACATCACGATCTGCTGACAGCCCACTCCTGCACACGATAACAACTGTCGCGTACATCTGCTGCTGCAGACCAGTCCAAGAGGTGCCCCTATGGTCTGCTGCTCCAGCACCACTGCCCCCTGCCACCCTGCTTCAGGCCTAGCAAAGCAGCCAGCCGTCCGACTGCTCAGGAGCTGGCCGTTCAGCCTGCCCTGCAACAGAAGAGCAGTGCTGGCGACTCCCTGCAGGCAGGGTCCATGTCCACGCAGGCTGCACTGGGTGGCCCCTGGAGAGAGCCAGCAGAGGCTGGGCAGCACCCTGGGCTGGGAAAGCAGGGCGGGGCGGGTTCTGGGAGCCCCAGCCTAGCTGCAGCAGGCTCCCTGTCCACACATGCTGCACTGTGTGGGCCCCTGCCGGTGTCAGCTGTGGCGGGACAGTGCTTGGACCTGGAGGAGCTCGCAGGGGCAGGATCTGGGGGGCCCAGCCTGGCAGCAGCTGGCCTGGCTGCAGGCAGCACTGCCTCAGGTTCCCAGGGGGAGGAGCCCCTGTGGGTGGGAACCCAGGACCCCATGATCATTGCAGACAGCGAGGATGAGGCTGACGCCATGCCAGAGGCTATGGCAGGGCAGCAGCAGATGGACAGAGGTGCTGCAGTGCAGCCCCAAAGGGACAAGCCTGCCGCTGGGCCGGCAGGGCAGCAGCCAGGCAGGGTTGCAACAGCGCACCCCCAGAAGGGCGGTGCTGGTGCTACGATTGCCAGGCAGGCCAGCCCAAGGCAGGCCCTGGCTGCCTTGCCAAGCATGCCGGCGCGCCAGGAGGAACAGCAGCCCAGTCAAGGCCAATACACTCAGGACATCGTCATCCAAGACAGTGAGGGGGATGAGACAGCGGAGGGGCCACTTCCAACTGGGCAGCACAGGCAGCAGCAGCACAGCCTGAGCCTGCTGGGTCGCTGCGCTCAGGCAAGGGCTGAGCAGGGGGGCTGGGCCCCAGTGGCTGGCCAGCAGGAGCCTGCAGCCGCCCTGCATCAGGCTGAGCGGGGTGGCGGGCTGCAAGACGGAGGCAGCCAGCTGGAGAGCGCTGCTGGTGGCAGGCCAGGCAGGGCGCTGCCTGTGTCCCAGGATGATGACCCTGAAGACCTGCCTGGCCTTGGCAGAGCCAGCAGGCCAGCAGCAGGTGGCAGCACAGAGTTTAGTGCCCCCCCTGCTGGGGGCCAGGACCTGCAGCAGCAGCTCCTGCAGGCCAGCTGCTCCTGCCAGCAGGTCACTGCCTTTGTGTGGGCTGTCGTCAGGCGGCTGGTGCCTCAGGTGCGCCCCTGCTGCCAGGCACTGGCCTCACCGCTGCACCTGGCTGCAGCAGGCACGTGCCCAGGTTGGATTGGCTGATGTTGCTGCCAGACAGGCCACAGATGCCTATCAAGTCATATCAGTGCTGTTACTTGGCAAGTCTGAAGGCCATCACATGCTGGTAACAATAGCAGGCCCGGCCAGGCAATCTACATGGTGCTCAGAGGTGGTGCCTTGCTCCCGTGGTCGCCCTCTGAAGGAGGCGCAAGAGTGCCTTGCTGCCCTGCTGCTGCAGCCGCCCTGCTCCTGTGGCCATCCTGGCTGATATTGCAGCCTTGTCTGGCTGCAGGCACTGCTGGGAGACTTGCACAGCCAACATGCGCTGCGTGCAGCCATCGAGCGGATGGTCACCCTGCGGCGCCATGAGCACTTGACTGTGCATCAGGTAGTGCAGCACATCAGGCTCACCACCATCATGGCTCTTTGGCCGCCCAGCAGCCAGGGTGAGGCATCTGCAATGTACACTTGTTGCATCAAGCGTCTCAGGGCTTCTGATTATGGCTCTGCCTGGCAACAGTCCAATTTATGTTGCTGCACCCTCCACTGATATGCTCTTTTACTGGTGCACCTGTGCCAGCACTTCATAGACCAATAGCATGAGCAGCAATGTCTTGCTCATGTGCACATCCCTAGCATAGATCACATACAGCATGGGTAGCAATGTCTTGTCGCTGCGCAGGTCCTGGCACTGTCAGATGTGCGCTGCCCAGCAAGCATGCAGCCCAGCAGCGCCTTCTGGTGCTGTGGGCGCAGTGGCTGTTGGGGCAGCTGGTGCTGCCACTGATCAGGGCACACTTCTATTGCACAGAGAGCGAGGCCTACAAATGTAAGGTGTTCTACTTCAGGTGAGTTTTGTTAATGATGACAGCAGGCTACTTCTACCTGCAAGCCCCTGGCTGTGCATGCTGCCCTTTACAACATGCTGGAGCTTGCAGGCAGCCACAGACATTGGGTTTAAAGGCTGCCTGTCCCTCAATAAGCTGAGCTGAGAAGCACCGTTTTGGGCTTGCAGCTGCAATTTTGGGACAGCACAAGTTATCCACTTTAAATCGACCGAGGCACCCAAACCCTTGCTGTAAGGCTGCTGGTGTTGCAGAACTGTGTAGTGTTGCAGAACTCTGCAGGCAGCTGGTGTGAGCAGGGCTGATGCAAGCGATGTCTGCATCCAATGGAAGCGCTGTGTCGGCTCAGTTGAGGCTCCTGACCCGCCAGGAGCTGGCGGGCATTCATGTGCTCTGTCGGCAGGAAGCCTGTGTGGGCCAGGCTGAGGCATGTCACCCACCAGGATCAGACCTGAGCGGGAGTTCTGCAGGAGTCCTGTGTTCTTGCTGCAGAAAGCCTGTTTGGGCCAAGCTGAGGCACTTTGCGCAACAGGAGCTGGCAGCGCAGCTGTATGAGCCCATATCAATGGAGCACGCACGGCAGGTGCTGCAGCAGCGGCGCCTGGGGGTGGCCAGGTTGCGCCTCGTGCCCAAGAAGACAGGTAAAGGCATTCAGAAGCTTCAGCAGTGCCATCAGCCTGAATCAAGAGGTCGCTAAGAGCCTACCACCTCATCAGCTGTGAGGCTTCATAGGTAGCACAGGTGACGGAGCAATGTGCTTGGGGTGCAGCAGCTCAAGCTGTGACCCTGAGCTGCATAATAGCGACATGTTGTAGATGCGTATCCATTTGGGAGCGTGTGGGCTGACCAGCTGAACCCACATGGCATGATGAGCCTGAGAGTTCACCTGTAGCAGCTGGCATGTCTGCCCAAGCCTGCTGCATGGTGCTCTGCTGCAGGAATGCGCCCCATCGTGAGCCTGGGCAGCGACTCAATCGCCATCTTCAAGGGGCCACACCAGCGCCACCAGCAGGGTGGCCGCAAACGGGGGCGTCACCAGGCAGTCAAGCTGTGCTTCAAATCAGTCAATTTCGAGCTGCACACGGTCCTGCAGGTCAGCCAGGCTGAGTGAGTAAGGTACTCAATTGACACCTTGCCCCAAAGTTACCATTGTGCTGAGCAGCTGGGCACACCAGCTGCCTATGCTAGGCTTGTGAGTAAAAGAAAGCCTTGTACAGGAATCTGCTGCATGTGGACATGCATACCGCTCGTGCTGAGGCAGTCCATGCCCGGTGCAGGTGCTGAAGTTTGAGGTCAGCAGGCAGCCCCACGTGCTCGGTGGGTCAGTGCTCAGCTTCAACGACGTCTATATGAAGCTGCACCCCTTCATCCGCCAGTGGCGGGCAGCCCAGGCCACCGGCAGCAGGGCTTCTGGCGACTGCCAGCAGGCTGCAGCTGGCTGTGGCCCGCAAGCTGCAGCTGGAGTCAACCCTCAAGGTGCAGCTGTGCTTGGCCGGCAAGCTGCAGCTAGGGGCGGCTTGCAGACTGCGTCTGGCTGCCCCAGTGGCTTGCTTACTGCAGGCCTGTTGGGGAGCCACGTTGCGGCTGCAGCTGGCAGTGAGCAGGCAGGCAAAGCAGCACATGCGGCTGCCAGAGATGCTTGCTGGCAGGGCTGTGACTCCAGGACGGGGCAGGTACGAGCAGCAACTGGGCAGGCCCAGCAGGCTGCTCAGGTCCATCCTGATGTTGCACGAGGCTGTCCTCAGCACTCAGCAGGTGCTAGGCCTGCAGATTACTCTGGCCCCACCAGGGGCCATCAGTCGGCGCACAGACAGGGCACCCCAGCCAGCAACCACTCTGTGCAGCCCTACATTGTCAGCGTGGACATCACGCGGGCCTTTGACAACATTGACGTGAGCAAACTGATGCAGTTGGTAGAGCCCCTTTTTCAGTGCGAGCGCTACCTGCTGGTCAAGTATCAGGAGGTGAGTCTGCTTTACGGCATGGGGAGCTGCCTGACAGACAGAGCATACTGTGCAGCCCAGCTCACAAGCAGCCACTGGCTGAGCAGGCAAAGCATATAGCCTGCCAAGCTGGGCATGTCTCCTGCTGTATAGCATGATGTGGGGCACTGCCCACAGAGGCTACCCATTCCGCAATGACCTCCTGGTCATGCATCAGGATGCTCAGTCCTCCGCACACTGTCCCATGCCCTCGAATTCATCTGAGTTGCTGGAACTCATTGTGCCTGCCACCTGTCATTTGCTGCAGCGTGTGGTCACTCCAGCACCCTCAATGGCATTGTGGTGATTCAGGCTGGGGAAAGGGCATGATTGCCCAGCCTAACAGCAAACACGCCAGACACAAGCTCTTAGCGCGGAACACTCATACTATGCTGTTCCAGGTGGTGCCGGCCCTTGGGTCCGTGCGGGTGCGCACCACAGGGGTTGCTGAGGACGCCAGTGTCCGCTTCCATGGCTTCCCCAGCCTCGTCAATGGACTGGCCACATCACATGGCCACCGCATCTTTGTGGATCAGGTGGGAGCGTCGCCAGCGCTGGGGACACTATTTGCAGAATACTGACGCCTTGACTGAGCCATGCCCTTCATGGCGGGCCTCTGAGAGCAGCTCCAGCCTTCCTTTGTGTCAAAAGCATACTGCATTGGGCAGCTAGCCAGAGCCTGACTGCATGTGAACAGATGTCCAGCAGCACTCCAGCCTTGCATGCAGGCCAAGCTTGCATCCATGAGTTGCAGCGGTCTTGCTGGCCCTGCTGTGGGAGTCAGAGCGTTGCCTGACTGACATGTGACTCCTTCCTGCTGAGATACAGGTCTTGCCTGCAGGTCGTGTATGCAACTGTGGAGCGCAGTGCTGTGCTAAGCCTGCTGCGGGAGCATCTGCAACAAAATCTGGTGCGCATTGGGCGGCGCTGGCATCGTCAGAAGCAGGGCATCCCTCAGGTGGGTGGCACTCTGGGCCTGAGTGCTGCCTGTCCAGCCATGCAGCAGTGGGCATGGTGGCTAGGCAGTGCAATAGATTCTCCTCAAACAGTTGGGCGTGACCTGCTGTAAAGGAGCCAGCTTCTCGTCTGCCTACCAGCACCACATTGCTGCAGGACCCTGTGAGTTGCTGCTGACAAGGAAGCCAACAAACCTTGTCAGAGCCTTTGCCCCTTTCCTCACACTTGCAAATCAGCAGGGTCTGTTCGCTCAGAGCCCTGTGCTTCCAACATTTTACTGGCAGTCTGTCACGGCAATCAGCTGCCCACCGAAGTCTGCTGCCAGGCATCAGTGTCATGGCCCTGCAGGGCTCCACCCTGAGTAGTCTGCTGTGCTGCATCTACCTGGCCCACCTGGAGACGGAGCACCTGCTGCCTCTGCTGCCCCAGGCTGCCTGGCACAGCTCATGCACCAGCGCAGCCTCATCGGTGGCCCCCAGGGTCACCGATCTTGCCCTGGCAGCAGGTGAGGGGCAGCACCGTCCCAGGGGCTGGCCAACGTGTTGAGGGCTGTGGCATGAGCTCATCAAAGAAGCACACAACCTGCTCGCTCCCAATCTCAGGGAGCCGCCTCCAGCTTGCCTCCGCTTGGCTTCCACCTGCAACATCAGGCGTCTCTGCATCTCCACATCTGCAGCCAGGTTCCTTTGCGCTGCAGGCAGCCCCAGCGGCACTTGCGCGCAGGCGCGCACGCCAGCTGGCTCATCGCAGCAGCATCAGGGGATGTCACCACCCAGCAGCGGGTCAAATGGGGCTGCTCAGCACAAGGCCAAGAGCAGGCTCCGTTTCACCTGCTCACAGCAGGCGCAAGAGCAGGGGCTGGCTGCACATCATGTCCGCAAACACCCTGCCATGATGGTGCCTCCCACTGGCAGCACAGACCCCATGTGGGCGGGTGCTGCTGCCGCAGAGCGCTCAGCTGCAGCTGCAGCACGCCTCACTGGTGCAGACGCAGGCGGGCAGGCTGCAGCAGGGCCACTTGCTGGGGCAGCTGCAGAGTGGCCAGCAGCTGCGGCAGCAAGCCTCGCTGGTGCAGCTGGCAGCAGGTGTGCTGCAGCAGGGGTGCCTGTAGGCGCAGCTGGCGGCAGGCAGGCTGCTGCCAGGGCGCCTCAGCTGCAGTCCTTGCTGATCAGGCTGATAGACGACTTCCTGTTTGTCACGCCCTCCCTGGCAGCTGCCCAGGCGCTGGTGCAGCGTCTACTGTCAGGTGAGGCCCTGTCAGCATCACTGATCTGTGGGTTTTGCTGCGCTCATGGCCCCTGCTGCTGCTGGGGTGGAGGGTCACAGTACCAGCCAGAGAGCCTGCGCAGCCTGACATCTGCCCGCTGGCTGCTGTGACTGCAGGGTCCACAGACCCAACAACTCTGCTCAACTCCACTGCTGCTATCACGTGACTTAGTCTGCCCAAGGCAAGATTATTTGTGTCTCTTGGATGCTGGTGTCATGAGGGGCACTCCACACCTGCCTGCAGGGTTCTCAGGGGACAGCATCTCCATCAACCCCAGCAAGACGCGGCTCAGCTTCTTCATGCAGACCCCAGACGGGCTGTGCCTGCCAGCTACCACCTTCAGAGATGGGGCAGGCCGCAGCTTCATGAAGTGGTGCGGCCTGCTGGTCAACTGCCAGACCCTGGAGCTGCAGGCTGACTACACGCGATACATGGGCACCAGGTTGGCAGACTCTATGGCCCTGCCACTGAACCAGGTGAGGAGCTGTTGGTGAAGCTGCACTACAGAGGCTTGTGTCCCTGGGCTACACTGCTGGCCCCCACCAAAATCGCGCCACTCTGGTGCAGTTCCCATGCAGCCCGGCTGCTGCACCTCTTGCACCAGGAGCCGTGTTGTGCCAGGTGGACTGCGGGCTTTGATGAGCCAGCGTCTGACTCCTGAAGTGTCAGCCATGTACCCTTTTCACGCTTCCCCATCGCTTCCCAGCCAGCACATCTGCCCTGCTGCTGTGCAGCCGCCAGGGCAGCAGCTGCCAGCCAAGCTGTGCCACTACCTACGCCCCAAGTGCCACCCCCTGCTCCTGGACGCCACCATTAACTCCAGCAGCACTGTGCGCCTCAACATCTTTCAGGTCTGCAACTCTCCTCACATTCCACAGACCTGCAGAAACAGCTGCCCTGAGGTGTTACCTGCAGTGCATTAGCGCCAGAGCTAGGTTGTCACTTGTCACATTGCTGCTTCATCAGGTTTCCAGTGGCCCTGGGTTCACTTCTTCTGCTGTCACTGACAGTTGTTCTGATGTGCCGCCCTGCAGTTGTGCTTGCTGGCAGCGATGAAGTTCCACTGCTACATCAGGGAGCTGCCCTGCGGCTCCAAGAACAGCCAGCAGCTGTGCTGGGACGCCATTGCAAATGCGTGCAACTACCTTAGTGCCCTCATCAAGGGGCGCCTAGCTGCTGCCCGCAGCAGGTGAGAGGCTGAGACCCGTGGAGGTTGTGATCAGGCAACCGAATTTTCAGCATGTGTTCGATTTGCGTCTCCTGCTACGGCATGCTGCCATTCTGCTCTTGCAGGCTTGGCGTGACAGGCTGCACAGCTGTGTCACGGTGCCATGTCACCTGGCTGTATCTCAAAGCTTTTGAGGCAGTGCTCAGCCGCAAACAGAGCGCCTTCCCCCAGCTGCTGGCGCAGATCAAGCTGGAGCTTGCAGACGTGAAGTATGCACTCCTGCCCAGGCAGCTGGCCACCGCTGTGGATCCAGCAAGGTCTGACATGTTTGCATCAATCCTCTTCTGACAGACATAATGCATCTTAACCAGGCTCCAGCGGCCACACTGAGCTGACATGCTGTGGGCTGATGTGGTGAAGTGTTGTGGGTGTCCGCGTTGAACGTCGGTCATCAGAGCACAGCAGCACCATGATGAGGAGCAAAAGAGCGATGAGAGAGATGAAGTGGAGCATGAACTTTCCCTGCCTCCTGCGATGCACTGCCCTTTAAATGTTGCGCAGCTTCAATGTAGTTCAAAAGCACAATGATGGAGGAGCTCTCAGTATCCTTCCATTTACCGTACATGTGATCTAAGCTTAAACACTGGAAATTTCCAGCCCCTCCAGCTGCTAGCCGCTATATAGGCACAGCTGGTCACCCACGAAGAGGCCATGTGATAGACTTTGAGCGTGCTCGTGCCCTTTCTCACACATGTGTGTTACCAGAGGTGTCGCTAGGTGCCCTGCCTTTGAGGTAAATTGCTGCAGCCTCAATCAAGACTGCTGTGTGTTGACAGTGTTTCCTCTGTTGCTGAGCTGCTGGGCAGCCATATGCCTCTTCTGCAATCGCCAGGGCTTCAGCAACTAATATATCTGTTTGTCTGAGTCACAGCTTCGCTTCACATTCCTTTAGTAAGAGTTACATCAACTTAGGTTGGACTCGCGCGCAGCTCAACTTCCTACACGTCTGAAAGGATCAGGAGGGCTTGCAGACCCACCTGCCCAGGACATTCAGCTCAGATCCACAGCCTACGAGGCGCAGTTGCACCATGCTTAAGTGGGCAGCCATGCTGTCTCTAGGTGCCCTGGCAACTGGTGCCCAGCAGGCTCCAGCACCAGCCCCTTCAGCAGGGCTAGCTGCTGGCGTCACAGTCCTGAGGCCAGGCAATTTCTCCTCCATCAACTGGTGCCTGCCTGTCTCTGGCCTCGTCACAGCAGGGTCCAACCACGAGGTCCAGGTGCAGGCTGACAGCCAGGTAATGTCTGTTAAGCTGGGCACTCGCTTGAAGTAATCCCAAGCACGGCCACCAGTTATCAGACCTGCACCTCCCTGTTCATGCCGTGCAGGTGTTGGGTGCCCTGAATGCCAGTGTCTCAGACGGCGTCCTGGCCTTCAGCCTAGGGGACACCACTACCAACAACAGCGTGAAGATCACAGTAACCCTGCCGGCCACCCAGCTGCGAAACCTCACCCTCAGCAGCGGTGACACAGGCCTGGTAGTGGCCAACTTCACAGTGCCACAGCTGAACGCGACCTCCACAGGCTCCACAGCCCTCATCTTCCAGGTAAGTGGATGGGTAGAAAGGCTGCATGCGGTGGCTGGGTGGAGTGCAGGGCCGCACACAGCACAGCAAGCACATGTGGCAGCAGCCTGGCTTCAGGGTGGGCCTGTGGGCACACGCTTTCTGGGGCCAGCTGCCTGGCTTGTCTACACATCATTATCAGCCACTTGACAAGATCGGCGCCCCCTTGTGCAGCCTGAGCTGGACATTGCATGCGGCTTCCCACAGCAGCTGCCCTATCAAGTGCCTTGCCATCCCCTTTTGCCTGCCCAGCCAGCTCCATGTGCTCAGGTGCCATCTGTCACGGCAGGACACCTTGCACCCCCTGCTCCTGCCATCTGGCGCAGCCATGTCGTATGTTGTTTTGTGTGGGATGCACACTTGCAGCAACTGTTCCAGCACCAGCTGGAACACCAGCTGGCACCTGCAGCAACATCTGCTGTGCTGCTTTGGCAGCACCTCTGCAGCACCTCAGCAGCTCAGCCTCATGCGCATGAGCTCTGTGACTGATGCCATACCTCCCTGCGCCTGCAGAACCTGACGGTGGGCAGCCTTGGCCTGGAGAACCATGGTGAGCAGCAAAAGCTGCACAGGTCTCCATCGAAACGCATTGCGAGATACAGTAAAGCATTAGTAGAGTTTTGAGGGAGGCCACCTTCTGGCCGGACAGCGCCTGCCAACAGCATGCCATTCAGTGGCTGTTGCTGCAGACTGCTGCTCTTCTGCCAGCTTGTCTAGCTCCCTCTTTGATGGACATGCTGTGTGCCAGACAGAGACTCTGTGTATCGAGGGAGGCCGCCCATCCCTGCAGGCACAGGAGGCATCGTGGCAAATGGCAGCATCGCCGACGCATCTGTGGTCACCACCGGCACCGGCAACGTCTACCTGCTGGGCGTCAACACCACAGCCCAAGTCAGCAGCGCGGGCACTGGAGACATCAGCGTGAACGCCACCTCTGGCAGCGTGACGATCCGGGGTGCGGTCAGCGGCACAGGCTCTGTCAACTACAACCAGGTGAGCTTCTGTTAGCGCTGAGCAAAAGCTTGGGGAGACTGTCTGTGTGCTGCTGTGGGGAGCGATGCAGACTGCCGGTGCAGGTGCAGACGTGAAGTGCAGGACCTATGCCCTGCTGTGGTCAATGCAGCAGGTAGTGAGTACAGCTTGAGGGCACACCTTCTGCACAGCACCAAGACTTGTAGCAGGCAGTCAAGATGCTGGGCACACGTCAAGAAGCAGAGAGCCCGTACGCTACTGCGAGAGGAGCGGCATGCAGCATGGGCGCTTAGCAGGCAGTGAGCTCATGTCAAGTAGCAGAAATTCTTGTGCGCTGCTGCACGAGGTCACCAGACCACCCAAAAGGCAGTGAGCACCAGACTCAGGGGCAGACAGCCTGTCTGCTGAGGCAGCCCAGCTTGTCAGACAGTGAGCATAAAGTTCAGCAAACAGCGAATGTGCTGTTGGGGGGGTCGTGGCACGCAGCTTGATATGGGAAGCAGGAGCTCACATCAAGTAGCACGGCGCCTGCGTGCTGCTATGGTGGGTACATATGGCAGGTACCCCAAGCTTGGCAGGCAGTGGACCCAGACCAGCGCGGCACTAACCGTCAGGAGTAGCAGCCAGGACACCTGGCAGGGGCAGTCATAGCAACAGTGCAGCAGCAGACTGTGTGCCACTGCGGGGGTCTAGCTTTTGGCCTGTGCTTAGCAGATGGTGTGCTCAAAGTCTGAGCAGTCGCATTCCTAGCAGCGGCCGCATGCTTGCTGAGAAAAGCCCTGCTGGAAGGGGCCACAGCTCAGTGCACAGTGGGATTGCTAGGCAGGGAGCCTCAGCAAACAGCAGGCCTATCCAGCAAGGGCTGTTTCTGGGACTGTCAGGCTGTGGGGCCTGATGAAGACACGTGCAAAGGTGACTTTGTGTCTGAACATGCATGTTGAGCGCTGGCAGTGTCTGTTTGCAGGGCAACTGCAGCGTGACCAGCAGCGGCCCCAGCGCCAATGTGTGCAATAAGAGTAACAGCGTGGCCCCTGATGACAGCAGCGTCCTGTTTACCTGTGGGCTGACAGTCGTCGGGGGCAACATTACTTGCATGGCGAACGCCCAGAGCAGCGACAACGTGGGCTATGCGACTGCCCCGCGCAGCAACAATGGCCTCAATGCCAACAGTGTCATCACGCAGCTTGGGACAGCGAGCAATGTGGCAGCCAACATCAACAATGGGGTTGTTTCTGTTGGCAACGCGATCTCTGACGGCACCAGTACTGCAGTTAATGGTGCCTCCTCTGTAGCCAATGAGGTGAGCACACTTCTGCATCAGTCTCTGTGGCCAAGCAAGTGTGTGGTCCCTCAAGTTGTTCAGCTCTGCTGTTAACAATCCCTGCAAAGCTGTCGAGGGGGTCCTGGGTGCTGCAGGTCGAACAGCAGCTACCCTCCTGCATACCCACGTGGCTTTTGTGGCCCCTGTTGCAATGCAGCCCCCAAGGCGCAGTCCTGTGCCTCACTCTGGACTCTGCCCCTGCAGGCCGTCAGCGGCGCTGCCAACGTCACCAATTCTGCTGTCAACACTGTGAGCAGCGGCGCTAACACTGTCGCCAATGGGGTGACCTCTGCCGCTGGCAGTGCTGCGAATACGAGCCAGAACGTTGCCAACACTGCCACGTCTGCTGGCCAGGATGTTGCCAACACTGCCACTAATGCAGTCAACACCATAAAGAACATCTTTGGGAGGCGGCACATGCTGCAGGCGTCGGCTCCTGCCCCCTCGTCTAGTGGCCGATTCATTGCCCTGCAGTGCGCTGCAAACAACACTGGCCTTGTCATCCAGTACTAGGCCGCCAGGCCAACACTGAGGTGCCCATCTTGAGGCACCCTTTATACAGAGTTGACCCCCTTTACAGATAGCTTGCTTTTTGCTGATGACAAGATCGCGGTGATTTTCGAAGAGACGCATGTTTTGCCTTGCTGTGAGTTTCATGATTGCAGTCTGCTGTCTATATGACTTTTTGCTGGCTCTTTTGAGCTGATGGTGTTATGCCTCAATTAATGATGCGTTTGGCAGGCCTGTTGGCCCATTTGTGGCCCAATCAATGAATTTGCTGTGACATGTGAACCAAGTAAATAGAGATGAAGGCCTTTGTCCTGAGAAACTGTCATGCAGACACAACTGAGATATGTGCTGGGGCTTCCGCTTGCCTCCAGCTGCTGGGGCTGCCCGCCATGAGGTTCCCAGAGTCGATGAGCTGGGATGGGACATTTACTCTGCCTGCATGAGCTCCTCTGAGACAATGAGCTGGTGAACCAGCTGCAGACAAGGCATCTTGGCAGGCCCCAGGAGGGCAGCCAGCTCGGCTGCCATGCGCTGCTCGTCTTCCTCACTGTCAGGGGTGGTTGACAGGGACTCCATTCTGCGATACACCCTGCAGGGCACACATCTGCTCCACCGACCATGCTGTGCTGACAAGCAGTGGCTTTGCCAAGGCCTTCAACATGAATTCAGTGTGCTGGCTCAATGCATGTGGTGGGGCTGTACATGCTGCAGAGCGACGTGCCAAGCTAAAGCTGATCAGAAACAGTGGCACACCACTGAGCTGCCATGCTCTGATCATGCACCTCCCTGGCGGCGAGTTCAGCCTGCAGGACACCAGCACAAGCGCAGCGCAGGCGCAGCACAGGCACGGCACAGGCAGAGTGTGCGTGTCAGCTCACGATGCTGTGCACATGCTGCTGAAGTACTTTTGCCATCTGACATGCCGCATGCTGCAACACACCCTGCCGCGCATGGGGTGCCTCAAGATCACCTGTGTACGCATTGCTGGCGTGCATGAACAAACAGGAACATGAAGACTGGCTTCATGCTTCCCTCCATCTGACGTGCCAAGCAGTTGCAGCCAGCACCTCTTCCCTTCAGTGCAGGATGCAGGGCGCTCGCACACATCCGCAGCCTTCAGCACACAGCAGGAGCGTGCCATGCCTGCCTGTCACCCTGACCGTTTGAGCTGCGCAACCACCATCAAGTGCCTGCCACCACGCTGCAGGGGCTGACTTGGGTGACCAGCAGCAGCCAGACTGAGAGCTTGTCCCCCCTAGCAGAGCTCCCCCCCCGCCCCCAAAACCTGCCTTTGTCATCACCCAGCTCGATTGCCACACTGCGTTCACCAGCAGCTGCTTCTGCAAGCCTGACACAGGCTCAGTCAGCTGGTGCACACCAGTCATGCCTTGCACCACGCACACATGGCTAAATGCGTCCAGTCCCTGCTGCTTCCCCGTCCACCCATTGCTCCTTCACAAAGCGACAGCGCAACACAGCCCAAGGCATTCCCTGCATGACTCTTTGCATGTGCCCAATGCCATCTGGCCTCGTCCCATCCTTGAAGATGCCACAGAGCTGCAGTCCCCAAGGTGCTCATGTGCAGACAGGTCCAGCTCCAGCTCCCCCGCCACCCACCCAAATTTACCAGAATCCGCAGGGCCAACACAACGTCGGCCCACTGGCGCTCACTGCATGAAGGTGCCCAGCCCCAGCTGCTTCTCCAGGAAGACTTTCAGTGCCTCGATCCTGTGGGCCAGGCTGTCCTGCTGCCGGAAGCCGAGGTCCAGCTCCTGCCCGTCCATCATGAAGCGCCCCGGCTGCACCTCCGGCTCATCCTCTGCGCGGCCCTCGCTGGAGCCGGGGCGGCTGCCCCCCACGTCTTGCAGCACCTGCAGGCAGTGGCAAGCGGCTCGCTCCTGCCTGGGCACAGAGACAGGAGGGCAGAGCCGGGGGGGTGCCCTCCATGCCTTGCAGTGCTTGTGCAAAGAGTGGCAGTCTTGAAGGCAGGGTGGCCAAGCAAGTTCACAGGAGGCCAGCCGGAGCTTTGCAGCATGGGGGAACCAGCGCGCGGCTTGCATGCAGGTGCAGGGTTTGCACAGCTCTGGTCCCTGCCTTGCTGCACAGTCAACACTGCAGCACCTGGCTGAGCAGCAGGCTGCAACAATGTCACATGGGATGTGGCCCTGGTGCAGCCTCAACAGAGACACTGGCAAACCCTCAACATACCCCTGAAGTACAACCAGGCCCAAGAGCGCACGGCAAGCGTCACAAAAGCAGCCAGTGCACGGCCTCAGCTTTGCCATGTCCTGCACCGATGCTTGTCGTTGCGCGCAAGAACTGCACTACAAGCTAGCACTTACCTGAGCCATGTCCTGCACCATGTTGGCGTACTCATCCTCAGCAGTGCCCTCCTCGTCCAGGGCAGCCTCCTCGCTGGCGCCGGTAGCCACAGGTTGCGCCACAGCTGCAAAGTGCTGGTGGTGGGGCAGCTCACACTCCGCCAGGCCAGGCATGCCCGCAGGGGCTCCCTGCACGCAAGCAGAATGCTGGCTTGTCTTGCTGTCACGCAGGTGTGATGCTGGTGGTGGGGCAGCTCATAGTGTGCCAGGCCAGGCATGCCGCTACTGGCACACATGAGGGGTCGAATGCAAATGCATTGCTGCGGTTCTGGGGCAGCTCAAGCCTGGCATGCCCGTGGGGGCCCAATGTGGGCAAACATGCTTCACTTCTGCTCGGACACCTCCACAATGATTGGGTGCAGAATGTTGTGCTCAGATGATGCATCAAGCTCTGTGTAGGGATGATGATGCAGAAGAGGAAACCCTGCAGTCGAGGTCAGTACATCTACATTGCGCAGGGCTGACGGACCGGCGAAGTGACCATTACTCACCTGCGGTGCCACAAACTCGCTGTGGTGCAGCAGGGGCTTGGCGGGGGAATCTGGCTGCTGCTGCTCCTGCGCTGCGACATGCTGCAGCGCTGGGGCCACAGGCCTGAGCTGGCCCAGCGTCAGTTCAGGGCCGCCGGCTGCTGGCTGCTGCTGCATGCCGTGCCTGCCCACAGGAACAGCTGCTGCCAGGGGCTGAGGCGGGGTCTGCGTCGGCTGCTCCCGTGTGGGACGCCGCGCCCTCGGCGCCGGCTGCTTGCCAACGCCGGCAGCTGGCAGCTGGCCCACTCCTGCGCCTGCATCTGCAGCTGCCGGGGGTGTTGCTGGGGACCCCCGGCCGGCCTCAGATGGCCACCTCTGGTAGGCTGGCGGGGGTGCCTGCGGCTGGCTGGGGGACGCTCGGGTTTGCTGCCCGTCCAAGCTCTGCCGTGGCCGGGGCGGCAGCCCAGGCTGGGGGCCCTGCAGCACAGCCACATGCCTCAGCACCGGCACAGCTGAGAGCTGACTGTAAGGCAGGGGTCTTGCGAAGCGACCTTGACAGAGAGCTGTCAGCAGCTTGAGAATGATGCAATGCAGGACAGGCTGTCCTCCTCGTTGACGGAACCGGCGCCTCACCTGATGCTTGCGAGCAGGCTGCTGCCAGTGCTCCACAGGAGGTGGCGAAGCCGGCCTGGACGCCGGCCGAGACGCCGGCCGCGAGGGAGGCCTGCAGCCAAGATCTTTCGAGCAGGCCCAACTTGACTCCAGTCATGCAAAGGTGAGAGCACTGCTGCATGACACTGATGCAGACCCCAGCCTGGGTGACCTGGAGGCGGGGCGTGACCCTGCTGGGGACCCGTGGTGCGACGGCCGAGGGGACTGCTGAGGTGACGCCAGCGGCGACGCTCGGTCCTCTCCCGTGATTTGGCGGCGGTTGCGGGCTGCAGCTGCGCGCATTTCCTCCCAAATTTGGCGCCTGTATTGACCAAGAATACCCCATTAGCAACATGCATGACAGAACTGGCTGGCATGGGATAAGCATGTCCAACAGCCGCACCCAGCTCCTTCCATGTCTAGCACCAGCAGGGGGTGGTTGTGACTGCAGGGATAGTCATGACTGCAGGGGTAGTCGTGACCGCAGGGGTGAGGTCTCAGCACAGACCCCGTAGAAGACAGCATGTGCTGATGCTTGCTGTGCGGCTTGGAGACCAGGTGCCGCACACCGCCCCAGCAGCAGGCCCTAAGGCTGGCAAGTGCTGCCAGCAGTCCAGGCGACCTGCTTCATGTCAGCACTGCATCCTGTGTGTCACAGCTGCTTCAGCATGCAGACACCCTCACCCGTCCCTTGCTGCAGCATCTGATGTCTCACACCAACTAGCAGCAGCACAGCCACCTCATGCCTGTTCACAGCATTACTCTCTGCTGATCGAACACCTGCTGGCCCGTCACAGCTGCCCCCCACCTCAGCAGTGCGCTGCCTACCTCACAGCTGCTGACAGAAGCACAGCCACCTGGAGCCCTCTCCACAGCATTGCTCTTTGCTGCTCTGCTGCTGCTGGCACGTCACTGCTGCTGGCAGCTGCAATAAGCTCCCCCTTTTCCCCTTTCTTCAGCGGTGCGCCGTTTGCCGTACAGCTGTTGACAGCAGCCGACGCACAGTCACCTGTCCTGAGTCATGGATTATTGACAAGCAGCTCCTGGCAGAGGTGTAGCCAAACCCTTTTCCCTGCCTCCCCGCCCCCCCCCCCCCCCCCCCAACCCCTCGGCCCCCACCTCTCCTCTGCGGTGGGCTCCCCCGGCGTCCTGGCCCCAGCATCCCCGCCCCTGGGCGACACCCGCGCTGCTGCCTGTGGCACTGGGTCCGCCCACTGCTGAGCTGGGCTCTGGCCAGGGTCAGGGTTGCCACGTGTCTTTGGCCCCTGCGGGGCAGCCTGCTGCTGCTGAGCTGCGCCAGGGCTGGGAGCTGCTGGGCCGTCGCCCCAGAGGCCTGCCAGGCGGTTTTCCTGCTCGCGCACTGCCCTCTTGTTGCGGTCAGCCGCCGCTCGCATCTCCTCAAAAGCCTGCCGCCTGCAGTCAGGTGTGCAGTGTTGGCCTCATGAGCCTGCCACCTGCAGTTGTGTGCGTAGTGTCGCCCTCATCCATCTCTCCACACCCACAAGTCAGATGTGCAATGTGCAATTTGTTAATCTTGCTCAGCACGCCGCCTGCATGTGAGGTGGCATGGTGGTTTACTGTTCGTGTGTGTGCATACAGGGACAAAATGCTGTATTGTGATCTGAAACTTTTCCACTGAAACATTATGCACGTGGCCCATCCGTCTGCTGTCGTGACATGCCACCTGTCTGTGTCTGTCACGCCTTCGTCGCAAAACATTCTGTGCGTCAAGCTCACCGCTCATCTGCTGAAGGACCCTGCCCCAGGGCACCTCCACCCAGCTGCACGCCAGGGCGGCCTCCCATGGCCCCGCCATCCACACTAGGGCGAGGGCTAGGGTCCCGGCTGACCCTGCGCTGTGCGGCCTGAGGCTGCTGGGGCGCAGCAGTAGGGGGGCTGGGCTCGAAATCTCTGCTGGAAGGGGACCTAGCAGCTGCAGGGCGGCCGCTGGGCCCTGCCTGAGGCTGCAGAGAAGTAGACAGGCGGCTCAGCTGTAGCTTGTGTTAGTACCCAGGAGATGAGGCCTGCAGCTGACAGGCAGGTGAATCTATGTCAGGCAGGCAGGACTGTGGGAGACTGCAGTATGCTTAGCCCGGACTAAGGCAATCTCAGTGATGCCCGTTCCCGAGCAACTGCGTCCAGCCAAGAGCTGGCGTCTTCTGCTAGCAGCTTCAGGTGGAAATGCACAGCTTCGGTGCTGGCAGCGGCCTGTCACCTCGGGCTTGCTTGCACACAGCAGGGTGAGGGCTGACCTCATGCCAGTCGCTGGGCAGGGGAGACCGCCGCGGAGCCAGCACCTCTGGCGCAGCAGGTCCCCTCTTGTGCCCTAGATCTCCTTCCACCTGCAGCCACACATCACTTTGAGAGTTTGCGCAGCTTTGCATACATGAACCATCCTGCACCACCCTGTAGGGGCTGCTGAGCAGCTCTTCTGACTGCCTCATGCAGCGCCAGGCAGCTCTCACAAGGAGGCTTGGGCGGCTGCAACACACTCATGAGCAAACTTGTGTGAGGTGCAGCAGGGGCAGCAGACAGCGGCACGCAGGGCAGCTGGGTGCAATGTGGACAGGACACGGTCGACACTGCAGGCGGTGTTGGGTCAGCCGTGGCGCCATCCACACCCATGGTGCCGATGCCATTGCTAGCACCCCACAGGTGCAGATCCTGGCCAGATAGAGACCAGAGCATGAGCCAGAGGGCCTTCCACCACGCACACCTGCTGTTGACCGATACCCAGGCAAGTGCACACATCTCGCCACCAGACGGCCCACCTGCTGCCTGTTGCGGAAGGCCTCCTTCTGGCGCTGCATCCAGTCCAGCTTGGCAGCCCGCATGTCTGCCCGCTCTGCGTCCCGCTGTGCCTCCTGCACACAGCAAAGCCCCTAGCGGTTGAAGCCATGTTCAACATATCCAGCACATGACTGCAAGACCAGGGTAACCCCCTTTGGTGGATCACAAAGGTGCCATCTGTGCATCCCATCTGACACACCCAAACAATGATTGCAAGATGTTAAGTAGACGATCAGGCCCTGCACAGCTCAGCGACCAGGGAGAATGTGTGCCAGCGCTTACAAAACTGCCCACGAAGCTGCCTTGAGGGCTGGCACACAATGGCCGCTCATGCCAATCTCTGCAGGGACACAGCGGGCACAGCCCGACCCCCAACTGCAGAAGCTGCGTGCCTTGGCATGCCGCTCTGCAGCCCGTGCCTGGCCCTCCTCCTCCTGCTGCCTCTGCTGGCGGTCTGCTTCAGCCTGCATCATTGAACAAGGAGCAGGTGGGGCGGCCACACCACCAATTGGCCCACAGGCAGATGCAAGGCTGAAGTGGTGGGTCTTGCCTGGCCAAGGCATCTGCACAACAGTGCCTGTAACAGCGATCCTCCTGAAACAAGGAGGCCAACCTTGACGCTGGGCTGTGGCTCAGCCAGCATGTGCAGCAGCAACGCAGTGTGTTAGACCAGAAATGTCACTGGATAGGGGGCTGGCCTGGCGCTGAGCTGCAACCACTTGTGCAGCAGCAGAGCAGTGCCTTGGACTAGAAATGGTGTTGCATAGCCGGCTGACCTGGCGCTGAGCTGCAACCCTGCCATCGCGCGCAGCAGCCTGCTGCTGGGCGTCCCTGCGAGCCGCATCTGCCGCCAGCTGGGCCCGTGCCTGCTCGATCTGGCGGGCCTCCTGCAGCAAGGGGTATGGTAGCACCATGGCAGAAGGGGCGCATCTGCATCCTGTGCCCGCCCCTCAGCAACCAGACAGCCTGGGGGTGCCGGCACTGGCCGCAGGGCTTGACACCCTTGCCTGCCTCAGCAGCTCCTGAGCCACCAGCATGTGCTGCTGCATGCCACCTGACGCCAACTGAGGCAAGCGAGGGTGTTGAGTCCTGCAGTGGCCACCACACCATCCAAAGAACATGACACCAGCCCATCCCGCTGCCCACATGGTCTGATCCCAAGTGTTGGGCCTTCTGTCACTTCAGGTTCGCAGCTGATGCATGCTGGCCACGCCCACTCCATGGAGCCCCTCCCTGACCCACCTGCTCCAGCTTCAGGCGTTGCTCCTCCAGCCGCAACCGCTCAATCTCCCGCTGGGCCTGCTGTGCAGCCACAGCCCTGTTGCGGCCACCGTCTGCCACTGCCTTGACCTCTGCAGCCCGCCTGGCTGCCTTAGCCTCCTGATCCTGCAGCCCAGAGATCGTTTGTGTGATCCATCTGCAGCAGGCCTGGCAGGCCCTGTCCCATATGCCTGCACAGGCCAGGGGTTGAGTGTGATTGCCTGCGCCAGGTTCACAGATGCACCCTCCAGAAGCCTCGGTCCAGGAAGACTGCACATGGCAGACAGCAGAAGGAGTGGCCCATCGGAAGCTCTCTGCCTGCCCAGGATCAAGCTTTGAATGTTGGCCCAGCTCTGTTTGAACCATCCTTTTGCAGGCAGAGACTACTTACCGCTTTTTTGAGCACGAGCACCATGTCACGCTGAGCCTGCTGGGCCTTGGCTTGTGCTGCTGCTGCTGCAGCTGCGGCGGCTGCGGCTGGCGCGGCCGCCCTACCCCCATCAGCAGAGGTGCGGGGGGAGGTGCGTGGACTGGAGCTCACCCTTCCAGCCGCTGGCCCTGCCCTGGCAGGCGCTGCTGCTGCAGGCCTGCACTGGGGCACTGTGTGAGCCCGCTGCCATGCGTGCATGGTGCGCCACACTTGACAGCCTGCTCTGTTGCTTGGATGCTGACAAGCATGCAGACTCTGTGACAGAGCAGCAGAAGTTCTACGGCTTGTTGGGGATCCACTGCAGTGACCATCAGCTGGTTGCTCCTGGACAGGACTGGGTGGCCTCGTGACCCACCTGGCTGCTGCAGCTGCCCTGGCGGGAGCTGGAGCTGGCTGCAGAGGCACGCGTGGTGGGATGGCAGCTCTGCGTACTGGGGGAGCGGGCACTGCTGCCTGCACAGGGCTGCGCCTGCCACCTGCATTGATTGTGAGCTGACTCACACATTCTCTGCATATCGCTCATGCAGTGATCTGCATTCTGAGCGGACAGTCTGTGCTGCTGCCATGTCTTCCCATTAGACTATTGTCAACAATTAAACCTGCTATGTAGCCCATTGCGGTGTGTATGGCGTGGATGCAGGCTGACAGCAGCTTTGCGTGCCCACAAGCATTGCAAGTCAAGGCGGCTGTTGCCCTTGCAGGAATAATGCGTTGCTGCAGTCACCTGCCGCCGCCCCACCGCCAGGGAGTGCTGGAGCCCCTGCATTGACCACTCGGATGCCTGATGCTGGAGTTGAAGCGGGCCTGTTGTCCTGAACAGCAGTTTCATCACCAGCTCACAAGTCAGTGCTGCAGCGTCAAAAGCAACGGGAGCTGCAATTGACACAGATGTCAGCAGCAGCGTGAGTGACGCAGGCACCAGGCAGGACTTCAGCCCACAGCAGCACTTGCAGCAACGAGCATCCAGGTTGTGCGCGATCCGCAGGCAATCGCCTTTGAGCATGTTGTGTGTCAAGAGCCGACGGTGAGGGCCCTCGGCAGCAGGTCCCTTTGTGCAGACAGAGGAATGTCAGCCTTCATCCCATGGGGGCGCCGCTCACCCGCGGACTGAGCCTGGCTGCCCCCTGAGGGGGCGCAATCTGTGCTGGCCGCCCCAGACCTGGCCCCAGCGGCAGAGGCCCCTTGTGAATGACTGTGTGGCTGAACTCCTCAGCCCTGCAGCAGGGTGGCTTCCTCTGTGAATGACAATGAGGAACAGGCAGGCAGCCTGCTTGTTCCCTGCAAAAGTTGCTCCTCATGAGACGAGCGACAGCATGCGCCGACTGAGACCCTTGACACGGTGCAGCAGGGCGGGGCGCTGTCCTAGCCCTCCCCCCCTCCTGGCTGCCGTCTTGGCTGCAGGCCTTCCTGTGCAAGCCCTTTTAGGGTCAATTCATCGCATTGTGTGCAGCCGTGGGGTGGTAAGTCCTCCACTCTGGCCATAGACTAGTCCCTGTAGGGGGCCTTCCTGATGACCGAACAGCGGCGGACAGCACTATGTTAGTCTGCATTTCGCGTGAACTTCCCCAGTGACCTGACTGTGGCAGAACAGAACTCAACGTTGCCTGCAACAGACGCCTCCTGCTACACAGCCCTGCAGCTGACCTGACAGTGATTGCAGGAGCAGTGAGGTAAGCAGCACTCCCCCCGATAATAGCCAGCTCACCTTACAGTTGCTGACAGGAACTTCTCAATGCGCTCCTTGATGACAGGGGTCTTCAGCAGGTCATTTACTGATGGGCGCCGTCGTGGGTCCACTTGCAGCATCTTATCCAGCAGGTCCCGCAAGCCCTTAGTGAAGCTGGGAGAGGGCGGGGCGTAGCTGCCCCTCACAATCTGCAGTTGCAAGGGGTTGGGCCTCTTTCACATGAAGTGGTGCAGGTCCTGCAACTCTCTGTGTAGCTTGGGGTGGGCAGGGCATTGCTGCCACGCCAGCTTCTGCAGCAAGTGGGTGTGGTGCATCTTGATACCAACTTGCTGGGCACCATGCCTGCAGAGGGCGGCTCCAATGCATTCGGCTGCCCGGCAGCGCCGTGCTCTTCAGCAACCAGGGAAGGCATCCTGTGTGCAGTGGCAGGGTGAACAATGTCTGTGAAGGTCTCGCTTCTAATCAGTCCAAGTGATGCATAGTTGGGAGTGCCCAGGTCAGGCCAGGGGCTGGCCAATCAAGGTGTGTACTGCTCTGCAGCCAGCAGGCACAAATGCCCACCTTAGTGATCAGCTGCCGCATGCTGGGGGCCTCAAAAGGGTGCTTGAATGTGAGCATCTCGTACAGCACACATCCTAGCGACCACACATCGCTCTGCAGCAGCAGTGCACATGTGACCGGCAACCACAAGTGCCAGCAAGCGGCTCACATGGTGTACAACAGCACTCCTGAGACTGAGTGAGACTAATGACAGGCAGTAAGACATACAGGTGGTGCATCATGGCAGCTTGCTCGCCTTGGCATTGTATCCTCTGTTTTGACAGATCTCTGGACTCAGATAATATGGCGTGCCCACGCCAGTGCTGGCCAGCTGGTAGGTGCTGTTCAGCACCTTTGCCACCTGCAGACAGCCTGTTGTCTAGCGACAGCCATGGCCGTGCCATGCACCAGGCCTCACTCATGATCGGGGTGTGGATCAAGGCAAGCAGCAACAGCCCATCGCAGCATGCTGGGCGGAGATGATGATAGGCTGGCCTCACCCCAAAGTCCCCAAGCTTCAGCAGCCCGCCGGCAGACATGAAGACATTTTGCGTCTTGATGTCCCTGCAACAGGCAAGGGGTTCTTGATCGCCCAAGGCTGGGCCTCTCAGTGCAATGCATGCTCACATCTACAATCAGAAAGGCATGGAGGTCTCCTCGCAGCACCCATCGTGTGCACGCACAGGCCCTCACCCCAGCCAGCACCCTGCAGAGGGGTGTAGGGCTTCACCTGTGCAGGATATTGCGGTCGTGCACATGCTTGAGCCCCAGCAGCAGCTGCACAAACCAGTCCAGCAAGACAGGCTCCTGCAGCAGCGCCCCCGCACGCTTCTTGAGAGCTGCACAAAGGTCGCCTGCATGCCAAGAGCCATTGTGTCAGCCCTGCAGCTTGGCTTTCGTTTGATCAGCCTGTGTTCATGCAGGAGGCACCGTATCCCAGAGGCGAAGGCACAGGCCAGTCTACCAGCATTGCGGATACAGCTCAGCAGGTGCACACCTTCAGAGCAGTAGTCCATCACAATGATAAGCTTGCCCAGGCTGGTGAAAGCCTCCTTGCAGCTCACAACATTTGGATGGTGCAAGGCTTGCAGAACCTGCAGCAGCATGGGCAGCATACTGAGAGCTCCTCTGCCATGGAGTTTGCATTGCACATGCACATGAAGGGGCACCTTGGCCTCCTGTTCGGCAGCCTCACGCTCCTTCTTTTGCATTCTTGAGATGTCGATCTCTTTGAGCACATATTTCTTGCCATCCCTTTTCGAGGTGGCCAGAAATGCAGCACCAAAACTGCCTTTGCCCAGCAGTTGGGCCTTCACGTAGTTCTCCATGCTGGCTCAAGGAATGCAGTAAGGCTAGCTGACCCAATGCAAAAACGCGTGACCCGGCATCTCGTTCAAGCAGGTCTCATGCAGCGTTGGGATACTAAACCCAGATGGCTGCAATTTGCCAGATCAACAGCATGCGGGGCCTGACCGTCGTGCTTCAAGCTCTACTGTTCGTCAGCAGCGCCAATGCCTTCTATGGCAAAGGCAGTGCTGTCCAACTGGCATCAGCCAAGACTTTTGGCACTCTTGTCTTGAATCACGACCTGCCAGTTCTTGTTGAATTCTTTGCTCCCTGGTGGGCCAGATCTGCATCGAGCAGGCTGTCTTGACCTGCTGACAACTGACTGATCCTGATCGTTCTCTGCAGGTGTGGGCACTGCCAGCAGCTGACGCCAACTTATGAGAAGGTAGCTGCCAACATGGCAGGCATTGCCCCAGTCGTGGCTGTGGACTGTGATGATGCCAAAAACAAGGCCATCTGCTCTCGCTATGGAGTCCAGGGCTTCCCCACTCTCAAGGCAGGTGACTTTGCCACACTTGGTCGCTTCAAAGACTATTGCTGCCAGGATTTGGGCTGTCTGCTGTTTGCACCACGCCGCATTTACTTTTCAAGGTTTTGCAGCTGCAAGTTGCAGGTCTTCAGGCCCCAAGCCAAGCCAAACCCCTACACAAAGAAATACGACAAGACGGCCACAGACTACATGGGTGAGCAGGCTACAGCAGCCACCCCACAACCTGAGCTCGTAGCAGCTGTGCACTCAACCCGCAGCAGATTCATTCAGCTTCTGCCGGATGACATCCTCACTTGTAGACAAGCAGCCTAAATTGGCATTGTGGATGCGATCTGGTCAGAGTGCTGCGTTAGCTGCGTGTTCTTGCTCTACCTGCAGCCTGCCATTAAGCACCCTTGCTGCACCCCAATGCGGTACCTGCAGAACACACTGCAGGGCAGTTTGGGTTCACATACACCTGCCCTGCCTGCCAGGGAGCTACCTGACATTTGGCCAGCCGCCCTCAAATTGGTGCCAGCCTGCAGTCCAAGCATTCTGCTGACATGAGGACTCCAGGGTTGCTCCTCACATTCCTGTCCTGCCTGAAGGCCCACGATCAGCCAAGGACTTGGCTGACGCGCTGACTAAGGCCCTGCCGGCCACCTACATCACAAAGCTTGCAGACGAGGCTCAGCTTGCAGCCTTTGAGGAGGCCAACCCTGATCTGGCGCGAGTCCTGCTGTACAGCGTCAAGGACAGGAGCAGGTCGGTCAAGCTCTGCATGCGATCAACATGCCATGCAGCTGCTTGGCATATGCGGCTCTGCATATGCTCAGCCTGCGTGGGTCAGGCCAGCGCGGTGCACCACACCCAGGCACTCCGATCTGGTAGCAGCGGCCATGAGGCAGGCAACATGTGTGTCTGGTCATCATCAGAACAGTCCTTGCTGTGCTCACACCAGAGTCTCCTCTTTCCTTTTCTGCAGCAAATGTGCTGGTGCTGCATACATGACAACACTGCAGTGCACTGAATGACGACTTGCTCTGTTGCAGCACACTGTTCAAGAGCCTGTCTGCGCGCTTTCGCGGGCGCCTGGCTTTTGCGCAAATCAGCAAGCAGAGCAGCAGCCTGGCTGACGCGATCTCACCTGAACAGCTGCCTCTGCTCGTGGTCAAGCAGCCTGGCCAGGATGTGGAACACAAGTTTGAAGGCAAGTGTTGGTCTTTGCCATGTGCTGGCTGGCTCCTTGCTTGATCCGTACACCTTTGCAAACAACAATATGACAGCTGCTGTCACCGATGAGCTGGGAAATAAACATAGAAACTTTGCCACATGTGAAGTTCTCCCGGGACTTTGTGCTCGTGCACCTGACCTGCAGCACCGTGTGGACTGCACTCAGCTTCATGCTGCAGGCAGGCACTTTCATTCCCCACGGAGCAGTGCAGGGGCTGCTCGGCTGGGCACGACCTCACGCCTGAATGAACCTCATGTTGCATGTGACCTGCAGGAGCCATGAAGGCCCAGGAGCTGATTGCCTTCCTGGAAACGTTTGCAGCAGCCAAGGCCAAGCAGCCTGTAGACAGCGCAGGTGGCGACCAGGCCAAGCAGAGAAAACAGAAGGAGCTCCCAAAAGTCTACAAGGAGCTGACGCTTTCGGAGTTCGAGGGGCTGCAGGAGAAAGAAGATGCCTGGCTGGTGGCTTTCTCAGCAGGTGGGACCGCAACAAGGGTGTGGCAATCTGGGTCTCCTCACTGTCACTTACGTCACAAGCATGGTCAGCTATCAGGTGTAGCATGCTGGTCTGGGAGCATGTCATCAGCATGGTCTGCCATTCCTGTGATTGCTTGCATGGCCCTCATCACAGTCCACACCACAGCCTCCACACTGCTGGCTGCTGCTAAGGGTCACTATGCAGCTCCGGCTGAGGGCACACTGTCAATTCCACAGGCAGCTTGCGCCCCGTCCACCCTGCCTGCAACGTTGACACGGAGCTGGCAGTCCTCACAGGCTGTGTCTATGTCACAGCGTGCTGGCAGCTGCCTCCTAGCAGATGTCTGCCAGGGGCAGCTGGCTGGACCCCAATGCCCTGTGACCTAGCGCCAAAGGTGCCCTTGGGCAAGCATCAGGCTGATTGGGCAGGCCCACCATGCCTGCAGGTGGCTGTGCCAAGGACCTGCGCTCAGGAGCCGGACCCTATCGCCCTGTGGCTTTGTGCAAAAGGTGTCCCTGTGCAAGCATCTGGCTGCTCATGCAGCAGAAGCCCTTCCACTGTGCCTGCAGATGTCTCTGCTGGGGCCAGCTGCGCTCAGGCGCTGGACCCCACCGCCCTGTTGGAGAGCGCCCTCGTGCAAGCTTTGGGCTGATCGTGCAGCAAAAGTCGTGCCCGCTCTGCTCGCAGGCGCCTCTGCCGGTGCCAGCTGTGCCGCAGAGCTCGAGGAGTGGAACAGCGCAGCCCTGGAGCTGGGCGGCCTCACAGGCTTTGCACATGTCAACCTCAGCGCAACGGACTTCATGCAGGCTGAGGCGGCCGGCGTGGCCACCGCACACCTGCAGGCAGAGCCCTGCAGGCTGCAGGCTGTGCTGCTGCCCTTTGGAGACAAGGACGAGG
Organism: Asterochloris sp. CNOR1; assembly: GCA_963969365.1. Classification (NCBI taxonomy): domain Eukaryota; kingdom Viridiplantae; phylum Chlorophyta; class Trebouxiophyceae; order Trebouxiales; family Trebouxiaceae; genus Asterochloris; species Asterochloris sp. CNOR1. The sequence continues at coordinate 871,459 of OZ017756.1, read as the reverse complement.
TTCTGTCCTTTGAAGGTGGCCCACACATTTCCACTTTGCATACGCCCGTTGAGTTGCTGTGCCTGCCACCCCACATCAAGCCATCCTGGCCCCTGCAGTGGTGTGCTGCAGCCAGGAGCAGGCGCCTTGCCAGCCTGACTGGCTCTGCCATGGCCTATCTACTCACTACAAGGCCAGCAGGGTGGAGGTGTCGCAAAGCTTTGGTCGTCGGCAGCAGTGCTGCAATTCAGAGGCACTTGGCCATGGGGGACAAAGTATCCCATCAGGGCTCCAAAGATCCCAGCAACTCTCACCTGCTACCATCTTGCCTGCAGGGCAGATAGTCCATTCTGCGTTTGACTGCGTTCTGCCACACACCAATCAATGTTGACTGCTGCTTCCTGCAGGCAACCTGACAGCCAAGGCGCTGCAAGCATTTGCAGTGGAGACCTTTCCGCCCCTGGTCCCCCGCCTGTCAGCCGAAACCCTGCAGGTCTTCCTGGGGAGCAGTGGTGTGGCAAAGGTGCTGCTGCTGACCAGCAAGCCCGAGACACCGGCGATGTTCAATGCCCTGGCAGCCAACTTCAGGCAGCGCCACTTTGCGTTTGGAGACGTGCATAGCAGTGACACGGAGGCTGTCAAGTTCCTGGGCGCGGACCTGAAGGCGAGCCCCCCCAGACTGGCACTCTGTACCTTGTGGCTGTCTGGAAGGCATTTGCAGGAAGGCAGCTAGTGTCTGGCAGCCGGCAGCCACAAAAGCCTGCCGCTGCATGCACGCTGATGCTGCAGTCGGCATGTCAGCCTGCTGCATGGGCTGCTTGCAGCCACTGTATGACTGCTGCGGAAGCTGGACTGCCCCCATCCGCCCTCCCAACACTGACAAAACAAAGCGTTGCGAGCAGCCACCGCTGCTGTTGTGGGCTGTGCCTGCCTTCTGCTGGCTGCCAAATGTTGCTGCAGCGTGACCAGCACTGCCACATGCTGCCATCACCGCCTGGTCCCACCACCACGTTGCTGTCCCTCCTTGCTGCCAAGTTTCCTCGGTCTCTGCCACTTTCCAAGCATGACATATGCCCTGTGCTGGTGTGCAAGGCACAGCATGGGCTTCCTTCGGGGACCATACTATGACATTTCATTCGGGGACCTTCACGGTCTTTGGCCTTTCCTTGAATATGACCCGCCTTGCTCTGCAGGTCTCATGTGTGGTGCTGGCCTTGCCAGCCTCAAACACCTTGTCTCCTGTCCTTTAACGTGTAGACTGTGTTCGTAGCATATTCAGGCATGCCCTGACGTGTTTTGCAAACGGCCAGCAGGATGCTGCCTTTCACTGAGAAACTCCCCACAAAGTGGTGGCCCCAGATGGACTGATTCAGCTGATGTCATGCTGCTGCCCGTGCAGGCGCCCAGCGTTGTGCTGGCTTTCCTGCCCCCTGACTCAGCTGTGACTGCTGACGGGCGTGCCAAGTTGTCCCTCATGCCCTTCCGAGGCCCCCTCAAGTATCCCTACCTGGCGGCCTGGCTGGACATGGCCTCCAATGAGCTCAAGTAAGCTGCAGCATGCATGCAGTAGTGACGGGAGCAGTGACAATGAGCAGCACAGAACTTTAGGCACCATCTCTATGCAATCCTGAGCAGCCTGACTGGATGTGGCTCCCAACAAGCTCATTTGAGCTACAGCTTGCATGCAGTCAAGCAGCATACACTGCAATCTGCAAAGGGGTGATGGCAAATCACAAATGCATGGCTCATCAGCTGGACATGGCGTCCACCAGGCTCAAGTGAGTACAACTCACCTTCAGCAAGCAGGGGCCTGCCCTCCGTGTGCTGCTCAGCTGCCAGGCTGGGCCTAACATGTGGTGAGCTCATGTGCAAATTTCTCACTTTCACACGTCTTGAGCAGTGAAGAAGGGCCTGCACTGGCTTGCTTCTGCAGAGATGACAAAGAAATTGCTTGGAGAGCTATGCTGAAGTGTGAGAGCTGTTGCTGCCGCTGCCCCTGCCAGGTAGTTTGGCTGTCACTCCTGAGGGGTGGAGCTGCACAAAATGGTCCACATGTGGCTGCTGGTCCCTCACAAGAGCTGACGCTGATGCACAGAGAAGCTCCTTGTATAGCAGCAGGCCTTGTTGAGAGTGACTATGCCGCCTGCAGGCTGGGGCCTAAGGCACAGGAGGCAGCTGCAGCTCCTGAGAAGACTCGTAAGGAAGTGGTGGAGCTCACCAGCAACGCTGAGATGGAGCAGCAGTGTACTGCAAGTGCAGGGCTGTGCCTCATTGCCCTGCTGGACGTACAAGCAGACAGCTTTGCCGACCAGCTGCAGGACCTGAAGGCTGCAGCAGAGCACATGACAGCTGCCCCCATCCATTTCATGTGAGGCATCTGCTGGTGGTGCTACTGCGCTTGGCTTGCATTGCTGTGTGACCAGGTCATCTGCCACACAGGCGGCCTACAATCACGGAGGCCTTCCTTCCATGACAAGTGCTTGTGGTGCACTGGTGGATGCTGTGCCTCCCAAGCTGAAGCATAGCCCTGGACTGCACTGTGTGTTGGCAGTGCAAAACAGCATATGATCCTGGTACCCCTCAGGAACTAGCCTGGTGCTGTCGGCGCGCGCTGACGTGCTAGTCACACCCTGCAGGTGGGTGGATGCCCTGCGCCAGCACAGCTTTGCCGCCCAGCTAGGGGTGCAAGCTGAAGGTAGCCAGCTGCCCACAGCTGTCGCGCTCAGCCCCAAGAAGAGGAGCATCCTCCAGCTGCAGCGAGAGTACTCACTTGCCAACCTCCAGGACTTCCTTAAGGGCCTGCTTGGCAATGCTCTTGTGCCCAGGGCTCTGGAGGTGGGCAGGCCTGTCTGCCTGCGCATGTCTGCCAGACAGCACGTTGAAGGGTTCACAGTGTCACAGGCTCTGAACACTGCTCTTGGTGTCTGCTTTTGCCTTCTTGCAATGGTGCAGCCTGTCTGCCCACATATGGGGGCCTGCTGTCTCTCAGTGGCCTGTATGTTGCCACAGCAACCCGGCCCCAGCAGGCAAATGTTGTGCCAAAGCCCAGGATGCCTGTGTGCCTGCAGGAGCTGCCCCAGTTGGTGGACGGTGGGGAGGCAGTGATGCAGCCTGAGCAGCAGGAGATCGAGGAGGAGTTTGACTTGAGTGACATCATGGGGGAGCAAGTGGGCAGCAGTCTGAGCACAGAGGAGCGCTTGAAACAGATAGAGCAGGAAGAGCAGGTACCGCTGGGCTCTCCCAGGCTGAAGGACTGCCAGCTGGAGCTAGCAGACTGCCTTGTCTACCGTAGGCAAGCTGTAGAGGAACTGTCGTGCACCCCTCAGCAGGCATCTTCTGAGACTGAAACACAGCCTGTTACACCTTGCAGGAGCAGCAGGCACAACCGCAACACACGGCTAAGCCCCGCAGCAAGAAAAAGAAAAGAGACAGGCCCAAGAAACACAAGGACAATGAACTCTGATCAGCTTTTTGCACAGGTTATCATTCAATTTGGCGCTCTGAAGGGGTCATGCCCACTGTGCAGAACAGGATGCCCTCAAGCAATTGCAGTGTGCGGTGACTTCACTGTCCAGGGGAACAATCTGCACTGTCCTGTACATGAGTCGCCAGCCAGAGGCATCGCAAAATGGAATCTCAGTGTGTGCGCCATCAAACAGTTCGACAACCTGATCACTATTCCCGTCCTGCAGCGCGGCGGCAGGCTGCAAGCACCTGCAGCAGGGCAGTCAGAACCTTCAGGACCTGGCCATACAGGACTGGCCTTCAGCCTAACTTCGATATGCAGCCGTCTTAAAGGCACAGCTCTCACCTCATCGTGCTGTGCATGGTCCCCAAAGGCCTGCACAGGAATATGTCAGGAAAAGGAGTGAGCGACCTGATGAGAAGTGGCACTGGCCCTGGCTGAAGCCTGTGCCAGACGGGGCTGTGCAAGGCAAAGCGCAGCCAGGCTGTTCGTGCGCGCTCAAGCTACAGCAGACTTCTGGGCACGGGGCGTAAGCAGGACGTCACCTTCTCCAGGAAGATGTACTCCAGCTGTGCGCCCATCTTCCCAGAGGCGGGCCTGATGACCATCATGCCTCCGAGTACTGAGGCGTCTCCCTTAAAGTTGAAGTCTGCAACAAGCAGCAGGGCCAGGCTCAGCGCACGCATGGCAACTTAATCTCCGGGCAGGATGCCATGCATGTTTGTTTTAGGTCAGGCATTGCGAGGAAGCAGCCGTGTCCAAGGTGGGCCAGATGCTAGAGGAGGTGGGACACCCCCTGCGGCAATCCCTGCTTGCCTGTCACTTCCTGCCGCGCCTCTGACGTGTTCTTGTACACACGGTTCCAGGGATTCAGGAAGGTCAGCATTGACCCCTTCCTGCAGCGCATGAGCACCCCAGTCAGGCAAGTCAGGCTGTATCCAGCGGGGCTGGTAACAGCTCACAGCAGGGCGCAAGCTGGTGCAGGCCCCAGTCAGCACGCTTCGCTTGCGGGCAATGCTGAGTGAGGCGGGCATGCTGCTTTGGTGCGAGCATTCAGCTTCACAGGACTCTGGCAGCTCTTCCTTGCCGCTGGAGCAGCCCGCAGCTTCCCAAAACTGTGTCAGCAGATCCAATGTGATGGGGCAGTGCTTTCAGAGGTCTGCTGGCGCCCGCTGGTGGAGCACCTGATCTTCCCATTCCCCAGTGCCTGAAAGACGGCCTTGTCTTTATCATACAGGACCTCTCCAGCCCAGAACGCCGGTGCAAATGCCTGCAGGCAACAGAGTACTGGTGTGAGAAGGCACACCACAGATGCAATTGTTGATCGGGGCTGGCAGGCCCAGCCTTGGGTGCAAATCAGAAGTTAGGGCAGAGGGCAGTCAAATCTTGTGGGCAGCCAATTGAATAACGTCCTGCCCAAGGAAAGGTGCTGCTATGCCAGCAACAGACGGCACTGGCGCAGGTTCTAGGATGCAAGCAGCTGAATGCTGCTCAGGCCCCTTCCAGGCGCTGCCTCTCCCTGCAGCATACAAGCTCCAGGCAAGCAGCCAGGCTGAGTCAGGGCCCCCATGCCAGCTGTGCCCCACCTGCTGAGTTGGACCCACTATGCATGCAAGATGCGGCGTGTTGCTGCACTGTTGTGCACCTGCACCCACCTGGATCTCAGTCTGCAGGAACTCATGAACCACGACCACCATCCTGATGCCAAGCTCGTCCCGTATCACTTTGTGAAGTCCCCAAAGTCGCTTAGCCTCAGCACGACACAGGACTGCAGGAGGATGCAGGGCTTTTAAAGCTTGCTAGGGCGGGCAATACGCAATAATGTGCTGCGGAGGAGGCTGCAGCGCAATGCTCAATCCAATGGTGAAGCACCACTTCGGGGCCTAGCTGTTTCCAAGCCATGTGCGGGGATTTGCTCTTGACAAATGGCAGAGTCACAAATGCCTCATGGGGCTCAAACTCACTGCAGCCAGGCCGGCGCATGCAGAGGATGAGGCAGGGCTGCTTCTGCCAAAGTGATACGGCTTTGACAGGGCCCCCTTCGCGGTCCAGCAACACGGCATCTGCCAGGGACTGCCATGCAACGGCTTCAGCCTTACTGGCCTCAGCCTCGCTCGACATTGAGTACGCGTTGATGCCGTCAAAAGTGTTCAAATCTCCGGCAGCTGTGGTCCACGGGTACTCAGTAAGCAACAAACTGTGCGGTCTGTCCCTGCTTTCACACGGAGCCTTTCCTTCAGCTGCCAGCTTTGATCTCTAGAAATGCTTGCCAATTCTGCATGAGGCGGGGAGGCCAGCGCCTCCTCTTTCTCAGCCAGTCCAGGTCCCTGTACCTGCAGGCATGCCAAGCAGCCTGTCAGCACCTGAGGCAGGTGACAGGCACGATCTGCCAGCATGTTTGCCTGGTGATGCACAGCCATGACCTGCCTTGACTGCTCGCAGAAGGTGCGTACCTGGGATCGCTGATGCGCTGCCAGTTGGTCTCTGCATCTCCAACCTTGTCCAGGCCCCACAGCGCAGCAGTGAGAGCTGCCCTGACATCAGCAAACTCAGGATATCGCCGCAGCAGAGCCCTGCATAGAAGACTAAGAACACTGCTGCACCCAGCGCACGAGTCCCATCAGCAGCAGCTGCGCAGTGTATTAGGCATGCATTCAGACAAAGCGGCAAGGAATGGGCGGCAGCGCTTAGTGATAGCCTGCTTTTCAGGGAAGTGAGCCATCACTCTGCACGCACCGCATCTCCCTCATGCTCTCGTTGACCTGACCCAGCTGATACAGCGCCACTGCCTTGTTTGCACCTGTAGACACAACAGGAGTCCACAGATTTAGATGTCAATGCAGAGAGCAAGCCTTGCCTGAGCACATGCCCACATCAGCAAGGGATGTCCAGCATGTTTGTTTTGGCACTCCACCTGCAAATGCAAACTCTGGCGCTAGTGAGGCGGCTTTGCCATAGTATTCCACTGCCTCCTTCCAATTTCCCAGCCCTGCAGCCACAGCTTGTCAGATCGAAAGTGTCGAGGGGACGCCGCAGAGCAGTATCATACACAGCTGGGCGTTCAGGAAGTGCCCCAAGCGGAGAGGACAGCTCTGCTGGCCCCACCTGCTGTGGCGTTCCCCAGATTGTTCCAGGCTGCTGGATCCTGCGGCTGCTTCTCCAGCACCTGAATAGCCAGAGAGGAGGTGAGATGCACGGGGACTGAGTGCGGCCAGGATGGGCTGACTTCGGGCCGCTGAGCAGGTGATGCTGCTGCACAGTGCAACACAGTGCCCTCTGCAGTGATTGGAGCTGCTGCCACCCCTTTAATTCGCTAAAGGCATGGCTGCAATCCCTTTGTACTTCAGCAACCATGCAGCTGCATCTCTAGCTTTGTAGAGCTGCAGGGGCTGGACGCAGCAGGGCCCACTGTTTGCTGCACTCACCGCTTGGTAATCTGTGATTGCTTCAGGGAAGCGGCCAAGAGCCTCCAGCACCACTCCCCTGTAGGTGCTCAGTGGACTCAGCTGCAGGCTTGCGTCTGGTGTGCACAGGCAGGCGGCAATGTGGGTTCCTCTGGTGCATCCAGCAGCCCTGAGGGTTAGGTGAATGCACTCTCACTGCAGGGCAGCACAGCTGCTAGAGCTCAGCGCCTGCATTCTGGACGAGTGGAGTGCCACACTTCTTCATCAAGGTGAGCCAGCCTGCCAAGCGCTCTGTACTGCGGCCTGCATGGCGCTATGAGGTACAGGCCAGCAGACCTCAGAGAGGCTTGCTGTGTGCGTACCTGTTCAGCACAGGGTCACCCGACCAGGGGCAGATGCGGATTGCCTCATTGTAGTCAGCGAGGGCCTCCTGCAGCTTGCCCTGCCTCGACCGCGCGTTGCCTCTGTTTCCCCAGGCTCGCCCCACAACATCAGGCACCCAATTCGCTTCGAACTTCCCGTACTTGTCAATGATCAGTGTCCAGAGACGCTCCTCCTCCTGCGGCAGCCATGAGGGGTGTTGTGTGCTGCCAATACTGCATGGGGCTGCCTGCTGCAGGAAGCTTTGGGGCATCATGAGCTGCAGCAGTGGCATGATGGCAGCCATCACCTTGACGTTTTCTGCATTCAATGCTCTCTGCACCAGGCCTGCTGCCTCACGCAGGTCTGGGTCCGTGGGGTTGTAGTCTGACTGGTTTGGTGCCAAGTCTGGCCTCAGCTTGGTGGGCTGAACATCTGATGACAGCGCAAGGGCAAGTGACGGGTGCCACATTGCCAGCATTGCTGCTCCAGACAGAAGAAGTTGTCTGCGACAATGGCCTTTGCAAAGCATTGGCTTTGCTTGACAGTGACATGTCCTTGCTGCTCTGCATCTGGCAGGCCTGAGTAGTGATGGATGAGTCACTGTGCAACCTTGGGGTGAGTGGCCAGCAAGCATTTCTGATTTGACCATGGTGCCGCCGCTGGTCAACCGGTGGCAGACACCACTCCTGTTTGGTCGTCAGCCTTTTCTCCCGTGGAGTGGGCTTCATGCAGCTGACAATCACGCAACACTTACGTCTGCATATGATCTTGGCAGTCCTCTGCCCTCTGAAGTCCTTGGATGAATGGAGTATTGCACAGTGAAGATTAGCACTGCAAGAAAAAGAGAGAGGAACAATGAGAGAGGAACAACGGCTACAGCGCCAGAGATGGCCTTGGCCCCGTCATATCGCAAGCTTGCAGGGGGTCGCTGCTCAGGCAGCTGTACTGCTGGGCAAAATGATGTAAGGTGCTGTTCTAGTCAGTGGTCTTCAGAGGAATTCACATGTTCGCTACTCATGAGCAGTTGTGTCTCCCACAAATGCGTTTTAACATCTCAGAGTTTATGCTGACTCTGGTGAAGGCTGCTGTTGCCCCACACAGCCAAGGACTCAGCAATGGCAGGCTCTGCACTGATGCAGTGGAGAACACCTGCTGCCTGCCCCATTGAGCACCATCTTCCACATTGCCCGCCTGACCTCATTCTGCTTCACTTGTCACAGCACACAGCATGCAATGCAATGTGCACAAGCTTGACATTGCAGCACACCTCAACCTGGCATCTAAGAAATATCACTATGGCTGATGGCTCACCTGACGACATCCTCCACCCCAGCATGCCCTGACTTGTACACAGCACTCTGTCACTGTGGCAGCAACCAAGTGTTGAGCATTCACAGGCCACATCTGGGATGGGCACTGCCTGTCCCAGAGGCCCATCAGCATGCACAATCCATAGAAAACGTCACTCACCCATACTTGAGGGACCTGGCACGCTGTGTCTTGCAGGCAGTGACCATTCCATACCCAACGTCCGGCATCTCTGCGCTTGGGGCAGTGCGGCAGCTAATGAGGTCTAACCGAGGCGCCGCAATTGCTGATTGAAAATTACCTCCATTCACCGGTAGTTGGCCGCAAGGCCGCTGCCAATTTCTTGAAGGGCACTCCTTCGGGAGCACGCCCTCCTCTCCACTCCCCACTCCCCTTTCATTCACTCACTAACACACTCCTTCTGCAACCCATCCCTCCATTCAATGTACCATCCTTGTCTGTCACAGAGTCTGTCAGGGAGTCTGTCAGAAAGGACACCTTCATGGCCAAGGGTGGCATGCAGGCAGGGCAGGTGCTGGTTCTGACGAAGCCCCTGGGCACCGGCACCATCATGGCTGCTGCCATGCGGGGGGAGGCGCGGGACAGATGAATCACAGGTCAGCCTGCCGACATACAGGTCAAGGCGCTGTATCAAGGACCAGATGTGAGTTGCCCTTCAAGCTTGCTCTGCTGCACATGACCGCAGCTTGCAGCAGACGAGCATTACTGGTCCCTGGATATGCTCATCTCGGTGTGGCCACTGCAGGGGCTGTCCCAGCGCTGCCCTCCTCCATGCCCTGCAGGCACGACCGTGCAAAGACTTGGAAAGCTGCTGGTGCTAATCGGATGCTGAGCAGTCTGTTGATGGCAGCTCAATGTGCATGCCACCCCGTCATCCCTGCAGACCCAGCTGGCTGTACACCAACCTGACAATGGAGAGGATTCCTTTGTAGAGCACTGTGGCCGGAGTTTCCGGTGCTGGGAGAATCATGCAGCTGGAGTGGAGTAAGGGGCCGATACAGACCAGCAGGCAACCCGTGGCCTCATGCATTGGCTGGCACCAAGGCCACTTGAAAGCCACCACACACTGTGCACGCCAGCTGGCGGGCAGAGTGCAGATGGCCACCTGCAGGCTGCACCAGTATGGGCCACATTGAAGTCAAACCTCCCTGAAGCACCTGAGGTTACGATCAGAATTTGCGCAGTCGCCAGGCCTGTATCCCTGCTGCCTTTGCACGTCCCCTTGCTAATGCAGTGAGACAGGTCTTGAACCTCCACAGACTGAGTGATGAGACCCTTCTCAGCAGCCACCAGGCCTCTCTCCCAGCTGAGATTGCACCAGTGAATGTAGTGTGGCCACGAAGGCCGATCAAAATTGGTTTGATGCAGCTGAGTGTGGTCAAGACACTGCAATGCTTAGTAAAAGGCGAGGCATTGGTGAGCCTCTGTCTTGGCCACGCTGCAATGATACACATGAGGCAGGCTGTGGAAGCTGTGAGGCAATCATTACACTGCAAACACCCTCAAGTACGGGTCACCCACAATGCTCCCCTTTCAGTGAAGTCATTCCTCCTGAGCTGAGTGCCAGCTTTGCTGACACAGGCATTCAGCACTGAGGTGCCATTGCCATTAGGAGAGGAGATAATAGCCTCCACGTCCAAGCAAGATTGGAGCTTCCCCTAGCCAGCCTCCATGTTTCAGGCATCGCTGCAGCTATTTAGGTCAGCCTGACTGCTTGCCAAGCCTCTAGCAGCACATTGCTGAGATGCTCTGTGTGACACTGTCAGCGCTGGCAAAGTTATTCTTGCTTACACAAGCCACTGCCATGCCCACTAGCCTGTGCAGTAGTCCAGCCTTGCCCATTGTCCATCAAACATAACAATGCAGTGGCTACCAGCTCAATGCATCTTATTTGCATGGCAATGTGGCACTTAGGAGATCACACCAGGCAGCGTTTGGCGGCTGTGCCAGGCTGCAATCTGCAGATGAGCAGCAGTGTGGGGCAGGCAGCAGCGTAGCAGAGCAGGAGCCATGGCAAGGTTTGGTGGTTCCCACTCTTGTCTGAAGGCCGACTGCTGCCACTCAGCCTGACTTTTGCACGATTAATGCCTTCACAAACTGACATCAATCAACCGTCTCTCGAGGCTGCCTGTCAGCGTGCCACCTTACTGGTGCAGGCCTCTCTTTGCATTTGCAGGGGCAGCATGATATCTGAGTGCAGGTCTGCGCTTCACTACCTCACCAACAACAGGGTGTAGACCAGCAGCTGCCAGTGATCAATTAGACAGCACTTTGTCAGTGCAACCCGCCAAGGCTTCTGTTGCCCTGCTGACATCTTGTGTAGGCCAGAAACCCATTTCAGCGAGCAGCAGCCAAACAAGATCCTTGAGGTTTGCACAGCGCTGCATGTTTTCATTCATTTCAGGCCTTTGTCAATAGGCAAAAATATGTCTGGGCATCACGCCAAAGGTGTCTGACAGCATCTGACAACTGCGCCAGCATGAAGGACATGTTAATGGCCAGCAGGTGTGAATAAGCAGACAGAACGGTTGACAGGGAGCATACACGATACCACAGTGGAATAGAACTTGCCTGGGAGTGGGCAGATTCTTGGCCTGCTCCTTGCGCCCCCAGCGTAGCAGGTTGTCACGCCGTGCCCTCTCGTGATAACAATTTTGTTCGAGGGACTCCCTAAAAGCGGTTTCCACCTCGCTTTCGACTCGAGCCCTGCACATCATGGGACTGGGCAGGCAGCCTATTGTTGCAAGCGGCCAGAAAGTGGGGCATGCAAGAAAGTCCTGTGCCTGAAGCAGCAGGTGGAAGGCGGACAAGCACCGCTGCACACGTCTCAATATAGGCAAGGCCACGAGGTGCTGATCAGTAGCCAGCACGGCTGCCTTAAAGTGCAGCTAGTTTGCTGCGCCGCCCAGCGGTATGCTTTACCAGGTCCCAAGGCCAGTCAACGTTTACTGCCGCTGGAAGAGCAACACATGCAGTCCCTGCCACAGCACATCTCATGCGTCCCACTGCTCCTGGCAGCTGTAACAGGTAGACACCCCCGGGCTCACCGTTCCCTGCTGGTAGACGGATAGGACTGCTCAAACTGGTGTTCGCTCTTGACAAAGAACGGCACGTTGAACTTGCGGGTGACCATCTCCTCAAGGTACACGTTGGACCTCTCCAAGCTGAAAACCTGCACAGGCACCAGCATGCAGGCATCAGGCAACATCACGGCGCCCAGCTGACCGCAGACCTGTACGAATTGGGACCTTTCCCACGCTCAACACCTGCACAGGCAGAAGCTTCAACCCACAGGCTGGACACGTTTGCTGTCTCAGAGCCACAGTGATGCCAGCTGTCAGCAGACCCTGCGGGCTTGCCCACACGCCCTGGATGGCAGCTGTTGCCAGGCGATGCGCAGGAGCACACCAGCCTCTCTGCAGCAGACCGCATGCAGCAGCATTCAGCAAACATGCATGGCAAGCACAGGAGCCTAGCATGCACCGGGGTAGGCCTGCTACTCTGTGCAGGGCACCACTGCTGTGCATTGGCCAACAGTGCACACATTTGCGCATGCGCACAGGCTGTGCCATGCGACCACGCTGACTGAAGTGGAACACATCAACTAGGCACAGTTCAGGACTGGCCATGCAGGGCACAGGATGCACACCAGCTTGCTAGGTCAGACACAAGGCAGTGTGACGCAGAGGGAGATAGCTGATCACCCTGAGCATGCACACTTTCAGTCTTGGCCCCAAGCAATGCCAGTGCTCAGGCCATGTGGCCATCCAGGCATGGTGGAAGGTGCTGCTCACCGGCTCGCTGGGCTGCATCATGAAGGTGAAGAACAGCAGCAGCAGGATGGGCAGCAGGTGCAGTATGCCCGCAAAGCTGCCTGTCGGCCCTTGCTGCTGCCCCTGGGGCCGCGGTCTCCTGGGCGGCCCCCCAAACCCTGTCTGGAACACATGACTCCTGCAGGTGGCATGCACATATCTCAGCTGCATACATCAAAGGACCAGCAGAGGCTGGGGCAAATGATCACTGCAGGGTCCCACCTCTACAGATTTGCACAAGGGGCAGCAGGGACTGCATGTTCTGCACACAATCAACGGGGCAGTCCTGACACCTCAGGCAATCTGCAGCAAGACGGGAGCGCAACATGGCTTTTGGCAGGCAGCACATTCTTGGCGAGGGTCAGCAATGACTGCCGCAGCTTGTGGTGCCCTCGACACCCAGTCTCATGCCTACTCTTGGCCACGCAGCACATCACCAGAGCTCCCTGTGTGAGCCACATCCCCCAGCAACCTGAATCTCCACAATTGAAAGCAAGGACGTGCCAAAACTCGCCAATTACCTGGCACCTCAGCGCAAAGTGAGGATATGCAGGGTCCTCTACACATCGCACTGGCTGCATGTCCCAGACACAGGCTGACACACAGGCTGACAGCCCTCCCCCACATTGGAGCAAAGCATGACGACCCTTCCTGAGTTCAAGGACAAAGCAGCTCAGCACAACAGCACCTCAAAAGCGCCACAGGCTCCCCCAGACCCACCTCCCAAAGCCCCCACCAAAGCCGCCCCCCCCAAAGAACATGTTGAAAATCTCGTTGGGGTCAAAATCGTCCGGCGTGGCAAAGCCGTGGGGCATGCCCGAACCCCGCCGCTGCATCCCATCATCCTCGCCGTAGCGATCATAGGCCGCTCGCTTCTGGGGGTCTGCCAAGCAGCTGAATGCCTTGGACACCTCTGCAGCAGCAACCGGGGGTCAGGTCAGGGCAGCCAAGCACTGAAGACAGTGTCATAGTGCTGTCTGCTGCCATGCCTACGTCCAAAGCAAAAGCTGCTGCCTTGCATTGGCAGGACACCAGGAGCTCGTGACACACGCCCATATGACAACCTGGACACGGTGCCTGCCCCAGAGGTCTGATGTCTCCTCAAGTGCGGCTTGATAGCCATCGAAATCAAATCAGCGATACAGCCACAGCCTCGGGACAAAAGCGAGACCAGACTCACTTTTGAACGCTTCGTCCGCCCCGGTGGCCTTGTTCTTGTCTGGGTGCAGCTTCAGCGCCAGCTTTTTGTAGGCCCGCTTGATGTCCTCATCGCTGGTGTCCTTGCTGACAGACAGGATCTCATAGAAATCCTTGGTCCTCCTGATGCTGCGCACCTGCAGCAGAGATTGGTGGCTTTCATTAGATGCAACAATGCTTGCTTGCACGACAGCATGCTTTATGCCAACAGTAGTAGGCAGCCTGCAAGCCCCTGCTTGAGTTTGCGGCATCCAGCGATGGCAACGGCAAGCCCATGTTGTACATGATCTGAAGCAGAGCAGGCCCCGCAGCAGGCTGTGGCATAGACAGCTTCAGCAGAAGATGACCAACAGGTGGCCCGGGTAGCGCATATACCAGCAGCTGCTTAGGCTTGAAGACATCCCCTGCCTGCTTTGGCAGATTCAGATACTATACTGACCAGCTCCCGCTGCTCTGGCGTGGAGACATCTATCTCCCTCTCCGGCAGGATGGGGCGGCCCGCACCCTGCGCTGCTGCAGGCCTCTGGCGCACGTCTGCTGCCGACGCATGGCCATTGGCTGTCGGCTTGGGGGTAGCGCTGCGGCTGGAGGTCCTTGCATTGATCTGAATGATCAACAGGCGCACCTGCATTGTGATGAGGGCCAAAAGCTTTGCCTCAAACCAATGCATGGGCATTGGTGAAGCTGTACGACGCCCTGATCAAGTGCAGAGCCCTGACCTGTTCTGCATCATTCAGCAACATTGTGAATGTGAACAGCCTGCCTGGTGGGGCAGAAGTAGGACCCATTGCCTGCATTTCTTCTGCTCAAGTGATGCTGATGCAGGCCATACAGCTAAGCACACACTCAAGCCCGTGCTTTGCAGCAACGCAGCTCGCTGTGCCAGCGTCTGCAGCTATCCCTGAAAGGGGCACGAGGCCCCTGTGCCTGCCAGCATGCAGAGACCATGCAAGCTTCCTCTGTAGCACCATGCAAAGCTTCAGATGAGGACATGTGCCGCCATGGGGCACTGCCACTGACCTCATCAGAAGCATGCAGCTTCATGGCCTTGTCTGCAAAGCGCCTGGCCTTCTCCAGGTTGTTGGCCTGCATGGCTGCCCGTGCGATCTCAGTGCACTTGACAGCCTGCTCGTGGTTGGCCATGTCCACCATGCGTGCTCAGCGAGGCCCTCCTGCCTGCAGCATCGGCAATACCAAACAGGTGTTGTCTGCTGGCCTGGTGGCCCTTGCTCAGCTTGCTAAGCTGTAGCAGCATGAGACAGCAAAGGGTACTTGGACTATGAGGCCATTGCTGCCATGAACTCAACTCGGAGAGCAGATTCAGGGCAAACTCACCTGACTGCGATCAGCACTGCCACAGAGGCCACTTTGTGCAGTTGCAAACAGTGATGGGTCCCCTGACCCTTCTCCTGTTCCTGGCCTCCCTAAGGTGAGAAGCAGGGGCAAAGCTGGGCCAACAGGGACGCTTTGGTTCGGAAGGCCCAGGTAAACGTTTTCCTCGTCTCATTGGCGGCCAGATATCATCGTGACGATCCCAGGCCACAGCAGGCCCATTCAACTGCTGTTAGGGGCAGTGCACCTTACAGGAGGGCCATTGCCGCAGGGCTCTTGAGCAGCCAGCATGTCTGCCCATCTGGTGGAGACATCTGAGGAGGACAGCTATCTGGCTGTGGCTCAGCACTTTGCCACTCTCCTAAACAATGGGCAGGTCAGTGATCATGTGCTGCTTGGCAGATGTACCATGCCAAGTCCCATCACTGCCTCACTGCTCCTTTTGTGTGGCTGACCTTCAGGAGCAGACAGCACTTGTCGAGACAGAGGGATCCAAGCTGCTGGAGTCCTGCAAAAATTTGCTGGAGGAGAACAGATTTGCTGAGGTCGTGGAGGAGCTCGTGCCCCACCTCAATCTTATTTTTGAGAAAGCAAAGCGCACAGGTGACTGCACTGAACAGGCCAGCGTTGTTTCAGGGTTGGGCAGGCAGCTGTGAATTGTTTAGCAGCCCTGCTCAAATCAGACTACCGCCAAGTTGTTGCCCTTAGTGCTTCACTTGAGTGACCAAGTGTTGCCATAGCAGTCTTGATATGGCAGCCTGTCTCAACTGCACCAAGTGTGCCATTCCTGCCACCTGCAGACGTGGAGTGCTGCATAAATATCATCTGCCACCTGGTAGCCAAGCTGCCGCCGCAGCAGGCGCTGCCTGTGGGCAAGAAGGTGGCAGCAGCTTTGACGTTAAAGGTGCGTGTCCTGGCTGTCCTGTTGCGTGCAAGAGAAGCCAAGTGTCTGACAAGATCTGCAACACCCTGACGTGGCAGGCCAGGCCAGCTCACGCTACAAGCGTCCAGACCACACTTCCAGCCACAATTGGCAGCAGCCCTTTTACCAGAACGAGGGCTCCCCTGGACTCAGCAGCATGCCCTCACAAACACACACACGGGGCATGCTGCAAGTCACAAAGCTCGCGCACTCACCTGCACAGGATTTTGCTGGGCTGTGAGCAGTCATGCAAGAGTGCAGTCCAGGCCACCAGCTGGCTGGACTGACCCTCTGCACACCCTTGCTGCAGGTGGAGGCAAATGACAAGCCCGACCTGAGGCTGCAGGGACTTGCTGAGCTGCACAATGTGGCAGAGGATGCTGCCACGCAGCATGCCATGCTGCTGCAGAGCATTTCCTATGCTAAAAAGGCAGACCTCGCAAACCTGCTGGCGCCTGTGATCAGGGTGAGCTGCCAGCTGAGCTGCAAAGTGAGGCAGGGTGTGCTTACCTGGTGGAGTCCTGTGCGCCTGAGGTGCTGCACCAGGGTGGTTCAGTGCAGCTGGTTGGCCTGGATTGGCAGGCTAACACACAAGTGCTGCTGTGTAACACTTGATGGCTGGCCTTGACTTCAAGCCAGAACCTAACTTGGACCCAATAGCCACTCGCGGTCCCAGCGCTGGCAGCCTGACCGGCGCGATCCATAGCAAGCCTCAGTGCAGCCAACTCGCCACAGGCAGCCACAGCAGCTGCAAGCAGGCCCTTTCTGTCTCAGCGCTGACAGGCCTTTGCTTGGTGTGCAGGCACGGGCAGAACTGTGGATAAAAGAGTGGCACCTGAGCCCCAGCCAGAGCCGCGACCTGTACCTGGCATGTGCAGACCTGCTACGCACAGTTTCCAAGGTGCAGTCTCTGCCCAGGATGCTGTCAAGGCCTCCTGAGGGCCTCCAATGTGTCAGCCTGCCTCCCATGTGCTCCACTGCAGGCATCCACCCTAGCATGCAGCAGCCATGCCACCCCCATGCATCCTGCTCTGCTAAATTCAGGCTGTTAGTGCCCTCCTGCGGCTTCCCTGTGCAGGCCCGCAGACTTCTGCCTGAGGTCACGCACCAAAATGCCTGCCTGTTCTTGATCTGCCAGCTGACCCACTGCACGCTTTTGCAGAAACGGAAAAGTGCTGCAAGGGATGCCTACCGGCTCACCCTGAGGTGCCTGGCCTCTTTTGAGGACGCCAGTACCCAGGACTTGGCCAGCGTGAAGGGCGTGTCAGCTGCAGCTGTCACAGAGTTCATACGCAGCCCAGACGTCTTCCAGTTTGATCTGCTGGAGAGCCCTGCAGTGGCGCAGCTGAAGGGGGATGCCCAGTATGGGAAGCTGTGGCAGCTGCTGCAAATTGTGCTGGATGGGGACCTCAAGGTGACTGGATCGCAGCTGCCAATCCTTGGGCTTTGGATCAGGCAGCATGTACAATTGGGCAGCTGAAACCAGGACCCTGCGTGGGGCAGGATACGATCATTTCTGTGGGGCATTTGGCAGCTAGTACTTCGGCAGCAACATGTTGCTAGCAGGCAGCACTCTGGGGTCCAGTCCTTAGTGATTCATGCATTCATTGCAGCAAGCCGGTGACTCAGCTGCAGAGAGAGGCATGCCTGTAAGGTGTCCCCTAGTGTGCATGCGCTGAACAGGGTGACCAGCTGCAAGCTGGCTGCAGGCATACCCTGGCCGGCGCCCCTTGTGCATCCCTTGCATGGCATCTTGCTTGGTGTCCACATGCTTGGCAACATCCTCTCTGACAATAATTGCAACATGCCTCGCTGACAGGCTGGGTCAGGGAAGGTCTGCTGCATGCTGTTGATGTGCCTCTTAGCTGAATGCAGCGGCTGCAAAGGTCTGACAGGAGGTGCTGCTGCTGAAGGTGCGACTGAAGCTGCGGCTGTCCAGGGTCTGGCTGTTGCGCCTGTGCACGATATGGGGTTGCCTACAGCACCACTTGGGCAGGCGAGGGGGAGGCGCTGCTGAGTCACCAGGCAGAAGCTGACTCATGGTGCTGTGCTGCTGCAGGCCTTCGAGAGCTTTGACAAATCCAGCCTGGCAGCTCTGGAGATCTCCCAGGAGGAGCTCTTGCTGAAGCTGAGGCTGACAGCGCTGATGGCTCTCAGCAGCAAGAGCCACGTGGTCAGCTTCCAGGCTGTGCAGCAAGCCCTTGGCCTGCAGAACAATGCGGAGGTGGAGCAGTGGATTGTGCGGGCCATTGGCAAGGTGAGTCTGGAATGCTTGCCTTGGAGTATCAGCAGGGAGGTGCGTGGTCTTCATGCTGAGGAGCACTGCAAGTTTGCAGCAGTGGACTGTGCAGGACTTTGGCGAGGTAGGTCTGGAGAAGGACGTTAGCGCCCGGCAAAGTGAGGTGTCACCACAGGTTGCAGGCTCTGTCATCAAACTTCACAGTGGCATCGTGGATTTGCTCAAGGCCTGGGATGTCTGCTGGGGGCCCAGCCAGAGCGTACTTATCGTTCAAGGATTGGCAGGGCTTGGCTGGAGCGCCATCCTGCAAAGTATTACACTGACACCTGCCAGTTGTTGTGGCTCTGCATTGAGGCTGCAGCTGAGTGACTCACAGCGAGTACATTCTCCGTACATCCCATTGTATGCACCTGCAGAGGCTTGTGGAGGGGCGCATAGACCAGCTGCGTGGGAGCTTCAGCGTGTCTAAGTGCTCGCATCGCACCTTCACGACAGCCAGCTGGCAGCAGTTGCGCGAGCAATTGGGCGCATGGAAGGTAGGGGCAGACTCACTTGGACTGCTGCGGCGAGAAATGCAGGCAGTGCCAGCAGCAGCTCAGGCAGAGTGCAGAGTCATAAAGATCTCTCAGCACTGCTGCATCCGCCAGACAAACAAAAATTGCCTGTCTGCACTCAGCGTAGTCAACGCTTGCTCCCGATGCTTTCTGGTCTCAGGCATTGGTGCCATGTGGGGACATATCTGCCTTTTGAAAGTGCATGCAGGTGAGATGCCCACTTGCTGCTGCCTGCAGAACGAGATTCGCCGGGTGCAGGACACCATCTCTCAGCAACGGCAGAGCCTGGGACTTGGGCAGGAACCACCAGCCAGCTACCCAGTGTTGCAAATGGACTAGCAGCAGAGCATGCCTGACAGTGAAGTGTAACAACTCCAGTTCGAATTTAGACTCCATGACCTATTCTGGCCTGGCTATCCAGTCCAGTGCGTGTGTAGCAGGCATGAAGGCTGCCATGCCGGTCCAGAATGTGGCACAGCCTGCAGGGCCTGTCACGGACCTCATTCAGCTGAATACCTCCGCATTGGAGTCGATGATGAGACAGGTCGCCAAGGAGGTCAATGCACAGGCAAGCAAACCAAGAGGGACCATTGCACCATGTCAGCCATAGTTGCCATGATAACTGTGCAATAGAGCGAATCCCGCTGCCCACCTGCAGGTCCAGACAGAGGGCTTGATAAGAGATCACAACGTGACCATTGCCTTCCTCAAAGAAGAGCTCCGAGATGTCAAGGTGTGCAAAGGCCTGCATCATTAGAAGCTGCCAGCAGGGCGTCTGTGCCGTCACACTCTGGTGTGTTTACGCACCAGCCTGCCAACACCAGGTTGCAAACTATGACAGGTGAAGAATTTTTGCAAAGCAATAATTGGCACCTGCAGCCACCCACAGCAGAGGATCTGCACCTGCTGACCATGTTGTACATGCAGCCCAAGGTACTCTCCCTGTGCACACCGTGCTCAGAGAACTGCTGGTGCCTGACCAGCAGTCTGAGCAAGGCCAGTCCCAGTGTCCTAGTGCAAGCTGACCCCATCATGCTCCAAAAATGCCTTCATGCAGGGCATGTTGAAGAGGATGCTGGCTACTGAGAAGCGTTCAGAGGAGCAGGAGCAAGTTCTGGAGCAGCTGCAGCTGGAGGTCAAGCAGCAGACCACCAATGCTGACCGGAAGCTGCGGGATGCCCAGACCCAGCTCCAGTCTCAGGCAGGCAGTCTCTGTTTGCTTTGCGCAATGTGGCTGGCATGCAGCATCTGGGCTGCAATGGGGCCATCTAGCAGACTACACAATGGTCAGACTCTCTGGCAACCAAGAGGGTGCAGCCGCTGGGCGCTGCCTGAGTCAGCAGGATGTTCAGGCCCAGCTCCAATCTTCAGGTAAGCGGCATGTCATATGTGCTGCCATGTGTGGGAGCACTTGCTGAAAACAGCAACTGTGGGCAGGCAGCAGGATGCCTGCACCCTGCTCCATGCTCACCCTGGCAGGCTGCAGCATCCCTGGGTGAGTGTCTGACATGGTTACCCGCTTACTGCCTTAAAAGGAGATGCTCCACAAACTGTGCGGCATTTCAGAGTACATGCTCGAAGCTTTGCACAGCAGCCAGATCCCAACCCATGCATGCTGTTGCTGCAGGTGCACACCCTCATGCAGCAGTCCCAGGCAATGAGTGCCCAGCAGCTGCAGGCCTTTGCAGCCCAGGTGCAGGCTGTACAGGCTCAGGGGCAGCTGCCTGGGGCGGCAGCGCCACAGCAGGCAGTGGCAACTGGCACGCAGCAGCCAGGGGCGGCGCTGATGCCCCAGCTGCCGCAGATGTCAGGCGCTATAGCCAAACCTTGTAGCCCTTCACCTGCACAGCTGCCTGCGGCGCAGCCAGCAGCAGTGATGCCAGCATTACAGCAGCCAGCAGCAGGGATGCCAGCATTTCCGGGGATGCTGCGGGGGTCTGGGGAGCAGCTGGCAGCACCTGAAAGTTCTGCACCTGGCAGGCTGCTTGCCGTGCAGGTGGGGTTGGCTTCTCAAATTGCGTTGGAACACATGCACGTGGGTGCATCACTGCACCATACACAGGCCCCAGTTGTGCGGCCGGGTCATGGCGGCCTGTGCCTCGTGGTCAGGCGTTGCTCTGCTGGCATGGAGCAGTGCTCCTTATAGCCCTGCAACTGCCAGGACTGCCTCACTTGCTGCTGCACCCGCCAGCATCCCCCAGCATGTGCTCTTTTGAACTACAGACACTGTGGATGTCAGTGATAGGCACAAGCCCAAAGCAAAGTACATCACCCTCTCTTACACCCAATTTCAGCACTCCTCAATTTCACCAGCGGCTTGGACAAGCCCCTGTAGACTGCACTGCTGCAGCTTGGTCTAGGTCTGCACATCTCAGGGCTGCAGGCATGCCAGATTGCCTCGCTGCAATGGTACCACTCCCTGCTATGAACTGCTGAGCTCAGTAGTTCTTTTTTACCCCCTGCCTCTACAGAGCAGCAGCTGCCCTGAGTGTGGACGACTCAGAGTCGCAGACCACAATGGTCTGCCATCCTGGCCCGCACCATTCCATCTAGACTTGAGATGCCGGCAGCATTGCCCAACAAGGCCGCTGTAATGTCGAAGCAGCCACAGCATTCTGATGCCGTCCTGACCTTTTCTTGCTGCTACTGCAGATGCTGGCAGCCCCCCCTAGCGCGGACGTCTCAGGGCTGCAGGAGGAGGTGGATGGGCTGCGGGCGACTGCAACCCAGGCACAGAGCACGGCTGAGCGGTGCATGAAGCGCCTGGCTGACATGGGGGAGCGCCTGGAAGCTCTGGAGCTGCAGGGGCCCCCCATGGCTGCCCCCGCTGCCCTGCCCAGCATGCCCTCCTCAGCAGCTGCTGCGGCCGCTGGAGGTGAACTAGAGACCTGGCTCATGCAAGGGCAATACTTTGGGCAGTTGTTCAAGCTGTGTAACGCTGTGGGGCAGCCGCGGGAGGCACCAGAGCTGCAGGGGCCCCCAGTGGCTGCCCTTGCTGCCTTGCCTGATGCGTCCATGGCGGCGGCTGCTGTAGCAGCTGGCGGTGAGCTGGCTGTTGCGGGGCAGGCAGGCTATACCCTTCTCTGGACAGAGCTGGGGCACCATCATGTGGGCTGGATCCTGGAGCAACCTTGTGATGTTGGGCTGGAGCGCTACAAGCCATTCGAAGCTACATAGATGCAGCAGAATCATCTGAGCTCTGGCTGCAATGTTGCTGTCATGTCTGCCCTGCAGGTGCTGGGGCAGAGGGAGTAGCGGCGCCAGCAGGCAACCCTGAGGCGGACAGCGCAATCCGGCAGGCGGTGGGAACCAAGTTGACCCAAATGGAGAAGCTGCAGACCCGCCTCAAGGTGGGCTGGCCCTCCATCATGCAAGTCCAGCTTGTGCTGCAGCAGCTGCCGACTCAGGACAAGGAATCATGGATGTGGCCCTTTGCACAATCCCTGCTTGTGTCACGGCAGCGTTACCCTGCTTCAGTGTCTGGCATAGGCATGTCATGTCAGAGGCTGCTGCACAATTTCAGGGGGAGGCAGCAAGGTTGGGGTGCTGGGGTTCTTTGTGCTACCAGGCCAGGGAGTGGAGCCTGTGAGTGCAGGGGACCATGCTGACATAGGTGCAAGGCGCCGCCTTGCGGAGCATGGCACTGATGTCCCCTTTAACCTCTGCAAGCTGTGCTGTTCAGGAGCGAGCAGCTAATGCTGAGAATTACATGAGCAGAGATAATGGAGGGGTCGAATGTGGTGTATTCTATTTTGTAGGAGCTGGCAGGCACTGCTGATCAGCGGTGGCCACTCTCCTCTGCCCCAGGATGCTGTGCGCGCATTTCGGCACCCGTGAGCAGCTGGGGTTGCTGCTTGGAATGAGACAATGCTCACAGGTTTGAGCCGTGCAGCAGCCACTCCTGAGACCTTTAACTAAATATGACCTGTCAGATGTGCTGTGCTGTTCAGGAGCAAGTGGCTGCCACGGCTGAGGAGATGAACGAGCTGCGGACGCGCATCGGGGACGCAGAGACCAACTCTCAGCGCCTGCAGCGCATTGAGGACAAGAGGGTCGGGGAGCTGCAGAAGAGACTGTCTGAGCAGGAGGTGGGAGGCCTCTCAAGAGCAGCTTAGTTGAGGCTGATGGGCTGTCCACCAAACAAACTGATGCACTCTGGTGCTGCTCTGTCAATGCCAAAGCAGGGCCAACAGGACAGGAAGCTGCAGGTGAGGGCTCTGCTTGACCGAATTGCCTGGAAGGGGAACAGCTTCAGTGGAGACTGTTTGACAGAGCTGAAGCACACACAGCTTGATGCAGCAGACACAGCATCTCTGCTGAGCCTTGTCCATCATGTGTGTGCACCTGGCAACTCCTTTGAGAGTTTGCTTAGGCCGCACCCCTCCCCGTTCTTAAGTGCACATGTTGACTGAGCCCAGGCAGCACATGACCAGGAAACTCTATTGAAGCCCACTGGCTGCAGGGCGATTACCAGCAGCCAGGCCCATATGAACATCAGCATGTTGTTCCTTCCAGTGTTGTACACAACACGTAGCAGCGCTGCCAGACAGAGATTCTTCTTCCTGACGGTGCTGCAGAACTTCAGCACCGCTTGCAGCCCCAGATCCATGCCGTGTCTCCAAACATTTTGCCGTCCTGCTCTGCCCATGAGTCGCTGGACACAGTTGGTGCAGTGGTTATGGGCTGCAGGATCGCCAGCAGCGCTTCCAGGCCCAGACAGACACCAATGTGTATGCGATAAACTCCAAATCCAATGAGCTGCGTCAGCAGCTGCTCAAGGCGCTGGACGAGGCGCAGGCACACACGCGGGCGCAGTTGGATGGGGTGCGCACATCTGCGCAGGCACTGACCGCCAAGGTGAGCTTTGCTGCCTGTTTGCGCTGTGTGGTCGAAGGGGCATGCATTGGCACAGCTGTATAAGGGTGCTGACATGCGCAGGCGCTGACTGCCCAGGTAGGTTCAGGTGATGTTGGGAAAGGGGGGAGTCAGGTGTGCTGAGGAGGGATTTGGGGACCAAACAGGTGCTAGCTGCATGGCAGGTGCGTGGTCTTTCATTGTCATTGGGCCTGAGGACAGGACCCTGACCTGGCCTGCTGACCTGGAAGGCGTCCATTGTCTGCACAGAGATGAGCAAGAATGCACCATGCAGTTGCAGGAAAGTGCAATGCATCGCATCTCGATGTGGGCAGCCTGCTCGCACAGCTGGCTTGTGCATCATATGTGCAGGCGGATACAAGACAGCCAGGCTGTCTGGCAAGGTTCTGCATCCCAGCAGAGCATGCTTCATAGCAGGGTGCAAACATCCTTCAAGGCTCCGCGCTCTTTATCTGGTGCCTCATGGCCTAAATGTTGAGCACAGGACTGCCAAGCTGCCAAGCAGGACATTGCCTGTTATCACACACTGCCACCCTACCCAGCAGAGCTGTGCCTTCAATAGAGGACAGCAAAGCCGAGATAATATGCGAAGCTGCACTCAGTGGTTTTTGACGGCATGCAGGTGGAGCACAATACGGCCAGCCTGCCCAGCATGATTGCGCCATTCAACAAAGGGCTAGCAACAGCAATGAGCCGGATTGAGGACTTGGAAGTCACGCGGCTGCGAGCATCTGACGCTGTGCTGCCCTCAGACCTGGAGAAGATGCTGGCGAGGTGCGTGAAGGCGCCCACTCACCAACCTTCTGTAGCTTTTGTCAACACCCTGGCAGGGGAGTTGTGTCCCAAGGAGCTTTCTGACTGTAAGGGGATGCTGGGAAGGCCCACTCAGGTCAAAGACAGGTGCACAACTGTTGCTGGAAGCATGGGGGCAGTCATTGAGTGATTTCAGGTGCCGTGGCCAAACAGGCACAGCGGCCACCTGCACATGCTTAGCAGTCAAGGCAGGCACCACCTGCTGCCTACACCTGACTGTGTCCTGCCCTCACACCCTGCAGCGCTGCTTGTCACGTGCTCACCTGCCTGCTGGCTGCTGATGTGTGCTGCTTCCTGACATGGGGCAAGTTCTGACCTGTATGTGCTCACCTGCCTGCTGGCTGGGCAAAGGGTCTGACAGGCCTAACGCAACCAGATTTCACCATCGTCGCAGTCACCTGGTGTTGTGCTCACAAGCCATGCTATGCACTCCCGGTTGCAGGTCCATGCAGGAGCCCCGCGCCAACCATGCCATACTGGAGGCACACCTGCGGGGTCTGGAGGGTCGTATCGAGGAGTGCATCAGCACAAAGGCGGACAGGTCGGTCGTGCCCTTGCGGGCAGAGGTAAGCCTGCAGGCATACAAGCCGTCCGTGTGCAGGGCTTCCTGAAGAGGCAAGGCTGAGTCAAGGTCAAGGTCAAGAGAGGACTGTGCCTCTGTACGTACATGTGGTGCTGTTTTTGATGGCTGTGAATGTTGGACAGATACTGTGGTGTGCTGCTGCATGTGGATGCAGGCACGCTGTGAGCTGTTGCTGTTGATGCTGCAAAGCAGGTAGTGCGCATGACCGATGTGGCCCTGCAGCCGCAGGCAGGCCTGTAGCAGAGTTATGCTGCAGTGCTCGCGGCACAGCCGCTTGCAGTGCTGAACACATAGCTGCCGCTGCCACCCAGCCTGGTGCCAACGTTCCTCATTCCAGCAGGAGTGTGCTGTATTGACTCACGCATTACTCAGCGCGAACGCCCCACAATGCTGTCACACAAAGCCTGCATGCCGGCCAGCTCCAGGCAGTGTCCTTCTGTCAGAGCTTGCCTCCCCTCTGGGAGGTTACTACGCTCAGCTGGCTTGAAGTTGAGCCGCACCTGAGCCTGTCAAGAAGCCTTGCACCAAGCGTCTGCCGGTCTGGCTGCCCATGTTGGAGGGCTGCAGCTGGACCGCAGCCTGGTGCAGCTGACCCTGCACTTGTGACTGTTGCACTCGATCTGCTTGAGCTGGGCCTCCGCCTCTGTGCAGCTGACTGTGCCACACCTGCCCTGGCGTTCAGCCAGCAAGAGGCCCACCATAGAGGAACTGCTTCGCCTGATTGATGGTGCCACTCTGCTGGTCTGCAGCTGGACTCCAGCCTGGAGAAAGTGGCCTCAGATGCAGCGCAGGCGCTGCTGCAGACGCGGGATGTGTTGGAGAGGGAGCTGTCAGGTGAGTGTCGGCCCTGGCTGTGAGGGGATCCACCGGGAGCTTGCGGATCCACCCTCGTGACAGATCGCTGCATCTCTGCTTGCCCACATCTGTTTGGAAGAAATTTCCTGGGAGGTTCTGTGCTCCAGCTGTGTGGGGCATGCTCAGATAGTATGTGTAGTTGACAACATGTCCTCGTGGTGGCAAGGTGCATGTGTCCTGAAGCCTGAAACAGCCTGCACTGCCTACACGGAAGCAGGCCCCAAATTTGCTGTGCACCCTTGGCCGCTTGAGAAGGCAGGCACTTTCTGCAGGCATGTCAGACACACCATCACCGAGGTTATCAGAGGCCTGTCTGTAGGTGCGCAGCAGGCACTCTCGTCTTGCCTTTGTGATCACATGCCCAGACCTGGCCCCTGTTCCCCTGCAGGCAGGGCAGGTGTTCCCGCCATGAAGACAATGCTGTCTACCTGCAGCAATGCAGCAGCTGCTGCTCCCTTGCCTTGATGTGCATGTGGCCCCTCTGTACCTGCAGGCAAGGCGCACAACCGTGCCGCATGCAGGCTTGCCCTGCAGCAGCCCCCTCTTGTCCTGCCCTTCATGTGCATGCAGCCACACCTGGCCCCTGTCGCCCTGCAGGCAAGGCAGACATCCCCGCCCTGAAGTCAGCGGAGGCTCGCTTGCAGCAGCGCAGCAGCCATCTGGAGAGCGCGCTGCTGCAGGGGCTGACCCAGGTGACGGACCGGGCGGGGGCTGCGCTGGCGCTCAAGGCGGACGACGCCCAGTTGCAGGTGACAGCCCAGCAGGCCGATGGCTGCGTGACAACACCCCTCCCCACCATTGGCGATTGCCTGCGGAGTGGACAAGACATGACTGCATTGACACAGGGGCCACAGCTGGCCAGCAATTCTGTTTGGACAGAGCTGCGCCGGCGCTTGTACTGGTTGCCTCTCTGTGCAGCGATGGAGGCTCCACCTTGCATCACTGCCCCATCTCACAAGCGCCTCTACTTCCTACGTTTGAAGCAAAAAGCTACTGCACCCCTGCAGAAGCTGCGGCTGGCCTTCCAGGCTGCCTTGGCAGGCCTGGATGGCCATTTCTGGTGCCCCAGTGCCCCATATTTTCTGACCTCTTGCCCTCCCCAGCCCCAAGCCTGAATGAACAACTTGGTGCCCTGCAGGAGCTGCGGCTGGCGATCAAGGCTGCCTTTGCAGACTGGGACAGGCGGCTGCGGGACGGGTCCCCCGGCGCCGCGCGGGGGCTGCGGACGACCCTGGGCTCCAACGGGGTCACCATGTGCCTGTCGTGCGACCAGCCCGTCACACACCCACGGAACGTGCCGGGCAGCCAGCCCACAGCACCCGACAAGGGAGGTGGGGCTGGGGACGCTTGTGTGTTGGGGCAGTTGGGGGTGGTGGCCTGGTGCGCCTGCTGCAAGTGATGTTGAGGGATGCTGGGGCTGCTGGCAGGGCTGCATAACAGCTAAAGCTGCGGCCAAGAGCCTTGATGTTGTGCATGAAGCGCCTTGATGACCATCATTGCCCATGCCTTGCCGCCGCATCTGCCATCAAAACTGGCACCACACTGTGAGCTTCTTCGTAGAGATCTAGCCTCACTGGGGCTGTCAGTGCCCTCTGTTGACATGAGCCGTTCCCCAGTAAGCCAACTTGCCTGTGGCTACCTGCCTGCAGGCGGCCCTGAGCAGTGGCACACCACATTCAATGGGCGCTCAGCACGGGACCCAGTCGGTGCAGGTCAGTCTTGACCTGCCTGCGATTGGACCCGTGTGTTTGCCGCCAGTAGCGTTGCATGTTCCTTGGAGCACATGTGCTTTGCAGCTGGTGCTGCTGATGTGCTGCAGGCACCATTCCAGCTGGCTGCGGCGCCTTTGTGTCCGCCCTAACGCTGACTGGCGACAAAGTGCTGCACATGCTGCTTGCTACTGTCTCCAATACTCTGCACTCCTGCTGTTCTGAAAGGTGCCTGCCCTGGCTGATGCAGCATACAACGCTAAGCTGGCAGCACAGCAGCAGCTGGAGACTGAGGCGCTGCACCTGCCAGCCTCGTCACAGTGGAGCATTCCAGCAGGCGAGCCTACAGATGCTCACTGCCCTGAGAACACTTCTGCTGTACTGCTGCTTTACATCTGCCTGCCACCCTTTTCACACTGGAACAGACCAGAAGGGGGCCCTGCAGCAGCTCGATGCTGTCCTTTCGGTGTGGGATGCTGTGTGCTGCACTGCCCACCATATAACAATTGCTGAACTTCTTCAACATGTGTCAGTGAAGCCCTGCAGGCTCTCAGCTGGGCACTGGAGGAGGCGGCAGCACCACACCTGAGCTGGATGTCGTGGGGAGTCAGGCTGCTTCCGCCAGGCCAACACGTGCCAGCCCCTGAGCAGGACCGAGAAATGATATCGTCACATGGATGGACCACCAGATGACACAGTGTCACTACGCCCTTGACACCTGGGCAGCAAGGCCTGGCCTCAGCAATTGCAGCAGACTGATGATGACCGCTTTGTGTTTCTGCTTGATCCAAGGCTTCAAAAGGCTTCAGAATTCTCATAGACAGTTCAGCACCATCACGCAGCCTGTCAGTGGATGGTTGACTTTTGTGGCAACTCTGAGTCAAGTGTTGGATGTGGACCAGCTGCCAGTGCAGACGATGAAGCGTCTGCAAGGCTTGAATGGGCCATGGCATCAGCACTTTGATGTAGCAGGGAGACTGCCCCAGAGGCACAAAAGCCACAGGGGTAATTATCCCCGCATCTGATACACAGCATATGCTGCTCTGATGTTTGATGTTTGATGTCTGATGTGTGTTGAGCTGGAGGCTGGCCACAGCACATGTGTACGAGCACAAAGCAGAGCCTGAGCTGGTCAAGGTAGAAGGGGCTCGGGCCTGAGGGAGATTGTCCTCAGCAGAGCATAATACAGAGGGCAACAGGCGGTTGCGGACCTACAGGGGGAGAGCTGTGCAGGTGCATGCACCTTAGAGCCTGCAGCCTTAGCGCCTGGATCACCCACCATGGAAGGCACCAGACACGCAAGCAGCCTGCATGAGCTTGGGGCAGCCTCAATGCAAAACAACAAAAGGCCATTGCTGTGGGAGTGCCATATCTTCAGATCAAACCAGATAAGGGTTCATACTGGGCACTGCATCACATTGTCTGTGTCCTGCAAGAGTAACACTGCCTACCAGTTCAAGTTGTGGTGAGAGGCAAGGGGTTTAATAGGAACTGCACTCCCAGGGATCAGGGGGTGGGGCAGAGGGCTGCAGAATGGACAGCAGAGCACCACTCAGGTGTGCTTGTCAAAGAATGCCTTGGCGTCGTGGAAGGCTGCAGTCGCAGCAGAGCTCGTGGGGTTGTCTGTGTCCTGGCCAGTCTGCGAGCAGAACATGAATTGCACCTTTGCAGCTCATGCAATGGCCCTGCACAGCTGTGCGTGAGGTGTGCACAGCTTGAATCGCTGAGGACACCAGCAAAAACAGGGACAGCTGCAGCTTGAGGCTGCAAGTTCAGCAGCTGCCTGCAGCTTGGCCAAGCAGAGGTGGGAGGACTCTGCTGTGCGTCCTGCCACCTCTGATTGCAACACGTGGACAGCAAGCTGCTGGGGGGAGGAGGACTGTCCCACAGCTGCTGCAGCTCAATCAGCACAGAGAACTTGCCTGGAAACTAAACATCTCGCCGCGCACGGCAAAGCTGTGCTGGGTGCCAGGGTAGACCTGCAGGCAGCAGAGCAGGGGCAAACTGAGAGCCTGGCCCACCCTACCAAAGCGCTCAGCTGTGCACGCGGCCCAACCTGTCAAGCCCCTCTAGTGTACCCCACAACGATGATGCAGCAGCAACATCTACTGCAGCACATGTGCAGTGGCCCTTTCTCTTGCTGGCCAAAGCTTTTCGCATCTGCCAGCCTGCACCCCACCAGCTGCTGCGGAACACCCGTATCTTGTATGCAACCTGCCAGCCAGCAGGCCTTCAGCTGCTGCAGGACCCTCACCTTCAGTTCACATCCTGGTTTCTTGGAAGCAACCTGCAGGCAGAGTGTTTGCTTGGCAAGCTCCTGTGCACCGCATTGCTTGAGATGCCTGACAGCTGCGAGGTCCAGGACCCATATATCACACAGAAAACACGTAAGCCGTGCTGGCTGTGCAAGCTGAGGGCAGTCCAACAACCCTGCTTGCTAGCATGCAATCAGCCTCTGGCAGCCTCAGGCACTTGGGGGGAAGCTTGTGCACCACTGCAGCGACAGCTCTATTGCCTCAAGCAGCAGCATCAGGTCCATGCCATAAGCTGCCTAGCTTTGCCAGCCATGGCTGCCATTGCTCAGCAGATGCAACAAACTATAGTAACTGCATCCAGCGAACCTGCTTGGCCTTCTCCAGGATCTCAGGTGTCCACAGAGGGTCGGTTTCAGCTTGCAGGAAGAAGGTGGGCAGCTTGACGGCATCCAGCTGCTCAGGCTTCACACCGCCAGCATGTGCCACAGCCACAGCAGCAACCTGCAGGCACCATGCATTGTGCTGACAGTGAGACACCCCATAAGGCTTGATTGCAGACAGTCAGGCTGTCAGCAAGGGCTATAGCAGAAGAGTCAGAATATTGGGCGCCCTCTGCCATTGCAGCTTGCCGCTGGAAGGCCATCTTTTGTCAATGCAAGCTCACCTCATCTTTGGCAGCCAGTTTAACAACTACAGGCCCAGAAGCCTCATCTTGACAGCTCCCTGCTTACACTTCACCTGCCAGAGGTCTCAGTCAACTCACCTTGTCTGTGCCAGCCAGGTCAAGAGCATAGTTGCCGCCCCAGCAGAAGCCCTCGCATGCAATCTTGCTGGCTCCCTCTTTCTTCAGCTCAGCAATGATCCTGTCGATCTTCTTGTGCACTGACGCATCGCTGAAGGGGTTGGCGTCAAACCACTTGCCCAGGCTCTCCTGGTTGGTGGCCGCTGCAGGCAGAGGCGGCAACTGCCGGGTGGACTGAGGCCTGCATTGCGTATGTGCTGCTCGATGGCTCAGGTTGAACAACCTAGCCAGCCGGCCTGAATCAGGGGGTGCTGGTGGAGAGGGGCAGCAAGAGACATGATGCTCGGCCCTCTAGAGGAATCATGAATGCAAGCAATCCCTGGCAACGGGTGGACTCTCGGGCTGCATCCCAGCCACGCCCTGCATGCTGCAGCTTGCATTTTCCCCGACGTGGTCATGCTGGAGTACAGTGCTGGGCTCCTGGCCACAGGGCTGTGTGCAGGCTGGGTGCATGCCGCGATGTGCACACTGCTGCATGCTTGCTGGATCACTGAGGATTGTGCCAATGCCAGGGACAGTTGCTGCAAATTGTGCTGACCCAAGCATGCTTCACTCAGGTGGCGCAGCACACGCACCATCCTCTGGTACTGGGCCCGTGATCAAGAGGTCGGGCACTACTGCTGTGTAGCCACATGCTGCCCCTGCAGGCAACCGACGTGACCTTTGGAGCCATGTGGAGGTCAGGCAGGTTAACTCATCTTCATCAAGCTGAAGCAGTAATTGCTGGAAACAGAGGGCAGCCATTGCTCCCTGCACCTTCTCTTGGTTCAGTTGCAAGGCACTGTACTGTTCCACATATGTGAAAAAGTTGCGGGGCCGCTCACATGCATCACTCAGCAGCCGTACATTCTTCTGTTTCCAGCCCAAGGCATCTACAGACATCACAGTCACTGTCAGTGGCGGCGTATAGCATGCATGTTGTTCAACAAGGGATGGCAGCAGCAGCTGTGTGCAGTATGTGCAAACCCTACCATGAAGCATGAGAATGGCCCTTGTGCTGGAGTCAGCTTTGGACACGTAAACCTTGATGCCACCCCACTCCTCCTCCTTTCCTGCATGCCCAGCCCGCAGTCAGATCAGGCAATCACCCTCTGGGCAGCACTTCAGCAAACCTTTGACTACTGACCTTTAGGGGTGCCTGTCCAGATCTTGCCCTCCTTACAACAGGCAGGGGTGAGTCCTGCAGACATTTTTGATGCGGATCTGCTCAAACCTGACAAGTATGCGATGCAGACTGAACGGCTAGGTCAGCATGCGAATTGGACATGCCAATCGAGCTTGGTGCACCCCCTGCCCGGTGTTGCTGGCCCAGGCAGGCCTTAGCATCAGAAAGGCCCAGATCAGCGGTGCATGGCAGGGTAGCAGATGTGAGCAGCATGAGCACACCATGTGAAGCCCAGCAGATCATCTATCTGGACCACAATGCCACCACCCCTGTGTTCCCAGAGGTGGCACAGGCCATTCAAGATCTGCTGCCAGAGCACTGGGGGTGAGGCTGCCGGTCATGCATAGCATGGCTTTCGTTTCAGCAAGTATCTGGTGCACCCGAAGACCATCAATTCTGTGCAGAAATCCCTCGAGCACCCATGCCAGGGGAAAGCTGGCAAAGATGCAGCTGGACACAGCCCGAGCCCAGGTGGCAACCATGCTTGGTGCAGATCCAGGCAAGCATCCCCTTCTGGACAAACTTTTTGTGCCACTGCGCATGCTTTCTACACAGCAGCCTGGATGTTGCCCCAAGCACAGCCAGCAGCATGGCTTGTCGGCAGCAGCAAAGAGCTGCCAGATGCGCACTGTGTAAAATTGCCCTGCTTGCAGGCAGGACTGCTTGCGCATTCCATGGCGCTGAGGGATGCAATGTGCTCGCCCTCGCAGCAGCTCTCCTCTCAACAGCAGAGCCCGCTTTGTCTGGCTGGCAGCACTGTCCCTCTTTTGCAGGCGAGATTGTGTTCACCTCCTGCGGCACAGAGAGCGACAGCTGGGCCATCTGGGGGGCTGTGACGGGTCCTGCAGGCCGTGCAGTGAGGATCAGAAGTGGCCAGCTGCCCCACATTGTGTCCAGGCAAGGGGCTCTGCTCTGTCGTTTTGTGGACACAATCTGGGGCTCATTTTTTTGCCACAGCAAGGGCTTGGGGTCTGTCAAGCCCTGGCATCTGCGCTCAACAAGCATGATCTGCAAAGCTGCTGCTCTCAAGCGCAGAGCTGCCGCCTTGCGCTAGACACTGCCGACAACAGCCACTGTTTCAAGATGTGTCTGCAGTGATATTGAGCATCCAGCCATCCTGAGGACCCTGGACGGTCTGGCTGAACAGGGACTGCTCTCCTACACGCTCGTTGGGACCAGTCCAGAGGGGCAAGTCAGCCCTGCGGCTGTGCGGGCAGCCCTCACTGAGGCCACGGTGCTGTGCACTCTCATGCACTCCAACAATGAGACAGGCGCCCTGCAGCCAGTCAAGGAGACTGCTGGCATTGCTCGGCAGCATGGCATCCTCATGCACAGCGATGCTGCCCAGTCCATTGGCAAGGTGAGTGTCCTGACGGTAGCGTGATGCTCAAGACTGTGTGCCGATGCGGGAAGGGTGTCGGCCAGAAGGGGGCCACCTCTGCTCTTCAAGCTGAGATGGGAAAGCTCTGCTGTGAGTAATAATGTGCATGGTGGTGCAGCGACAATTGCCTGAGCGACATGGGTTCCGCAGTACAGGACTGGCAGCATGCTCTTGAGCATCTAAAGTGGAAAGTCAAAGCTTGCAAATCAGTGCAGCAACCATGCATGCAGATGGCAGTGCTCAGCAGCCCGCAGCTGCTCATGGCTGCGCTCGCCCAATAAAAGCAGCACCTGCGCGGGCTGCTCACCATTGCACTGCGCTGCAGGTACCTGTCAATATGGGGGAGCTGGGAGTCGACCTGCTGACCATTGTGGGCCACAAGTTCGGCGCCCCCAAGGGCGTGGCTGCTCTGTACATCAGGTCTGGAGTTCAGCTGGGGCCCATGTTCATGGGCGGAGGTCAGGTGTGCTGGATCTAGGGTCACGTGCTTGTGTGTGGCTGCCCCTGCACAACCCTGAAAATTTGCTGGTGGCCTCTTTGTTGCAGCCACCCCTGCACGACGTGAGACAGCCTGCCTCCTGCTGGCTTCACTTTGCTGGCACGCAGCCCACAGGCCCCCGCAATAGCAAACCCTTGCTGCCCATTGTGTATCCCAAGATCAAGGCCTGATTCTCAATCTGCAGGAGTCAGGGCGCAGGGCAGGCACAGAAAATGTGCTGCTAGCGGCTGCGCTTGGCGTGGCAGCAGGCATTGTCTCGCAGGAGCTGGAGAGCAACCACCAGCACATGCAGGGCCTGCGGGACAGCTTGCAGCACCAGCTTTTGCAGCACTTCGGCAGGGTGAGAACGGGTTGGACTGCGCAGTGCCTCTGCATATGTGAGTGGCAGGATGCTGGAGGCAGGGTATGCATGGGCTGGCGGAGATCAAGCCAGCCGGACAGGACTGAGTACAGCATGTTGCTTCAGATGGGTGGCAGGGCTTGCTAAGCTGGCAAGTCCGCCTGGGAAGACCTTTGCAAGCTGGCAGGCAGCTGTGGCAGCTGCAGTGTGGGCCACAGAGCGCTGCAGCATGCTCAGCCTGCACGTCGATGCACAGCGGACAAGTGCCCCTGCTCTGCGTGGATTTGAAAGTGTCAATGCGGCTGGGCCTCCTGTGTTCTGGCTGTCATGTGACACCTTGCCCAGCTTGCAGGAGAACCTGCACATCAATGGGCCCACTGGCAGCACTCAGCGCCTGCCAAACACGCTGAGCATCAGCATCCGAGGCCTGCAAGCCACGCAGCTGCTGGAGGACCTGTCCTCGAGCCTGGCGGCCTCTGCAGGCGCTGCCTGCCACTCTGGGCAGCATGCCAGCATGAGCCACGTCCTGGAGGCAATGCAGGTGCGCAGGCGAGCTTGGGCCCCTTGGGTGGCTGAACCAGGACCAGCCCCCTGCATGCCAGCACAGATTCATGTCTTGCATCAGCTGCCACTTAGGCACAACCACACAACCAAGAGCCGATGTCCTGGAGGCAGTGCAGGCCTGCTGCATCTGCCCCTCACGCATGTGGCCTCTGGTTCGAATGCATACGCCTGCATGCTTTTCGATGCTGTGCCGCCTGTTTTGCCAAGTCCTCTCTTGCTCAGCGTGCTAGTGCACGGTCAAGCTTGCAACGGCTTAGCAAGGCGGTGCTTATTGAACGAGTGACGCTGTTACACTTTCCTTCAGGTGCCCCTGGACTTGGCGCTGGGCACGCTGCGCATCTCTGTTGGGCGGCACACCACACAAGAGGATGTGGACTCTGCAGTCAGATTGATTGCTGAGGCGGCACAGCGCCACAGGTAATGGCTCATCCTGACTGTTGTGGTGTGGCAATGGACTGGCAGCTTGGCCCAGATTAGATGGAGAGAGGGCAGATGGAGCATGGCAGGCCATGACGCTGGCAAATAGGATGCATGAGGAGTCCCAGAAGAGGCCATAATGGGTGGGGCCACTTAAGAAAGATAATGCAGCTCAGAGGGGGTCACTTAGCCCCATGACTTGGGAGGTCGACCAGCACCACATCGTTTCACCTGAAGACTGGGGATGATTGCAACAGGCACAAGTCACAACAATACAGCAGCCATTGGAATGTCTGTAAAGTGTTGCAGCCTCTCTGGCTTGGCAACATACCTTGGAAAAGGTCTTGAAGGAGGCCTGCAAAGTTGTGAAGTACCCAAACAGGCTTAAATGGGCTGGGACAGCAGGTTACATTGGGGTCATTCTGCGCTTTCTGCAGGGGATGCGCTGCAAGCATGCTTTTCCCAACTTGCCTGCCCTACACTGCTGCATGTCAACAATTGCAGTCCTAGCACACTGGCAGATGGAAGTGGCACAGCCATTCAATGCTCCCTTTGGCAGGTTGGCACAAGTGGCCTTCTTCGGCCACTGTATGGCCGTGTCAACTGGCTCTCCTGATTTGCTGCCAGCATAGTGCATTGAGTGATGAACTGTGGGCAAGGCTGCACTGCTGCTCAGACTAAACGCCCACCTGCAAGCTTTGGAAGCCAGCGTAGGAGGGGGCTCGCCAGGAGTCAGGCTGGCTGGGGTAGATGCAAAAGTGCCTGGAGTGTGGCGGCCTGCTAAGCTCATCTCCTGCCAGCATTGGCACCTCAAAGCAGAAGGACGGCTCCAGCAACGGCTGGTGCTCAGTGTGAGAAAGCACCACAGCTGGCAAGCTACTGAAGGGCCCCATTTCCAATGTTCATCACCTCGCTCACAAAAGTCATTAACAAAACACTTGAGAAGCTGCTGGTGTGGGCGGGTTGCATGTGAAGTTTTGTTGGCCCGCCCAGGCCAGGTGACTCCTAGGAGGCACTTTGATGGACGAGCTCAGAATGGCAGGGCATGCCCAGTGAGACTGGCCTGCAAGAAGATTGTAACAGCCTTTGGCCGGCCAGATGTATGGATCCAACGTCTGAACCAGCTATGCCTGGGACATTCAGCTGCCGCACTGCCCTATGCGCAGCGGAGATGCTGACGACTTTGGAGACACGCTGTTCAGATGATTGGTCACACACTCAGTGGCATGCCTTGGAACAATTATGCTTCTTGCAGTAACTGCACATGCCAGGCCTTCAGTCTCCTTCCTCCTCTCCCCAGTGGATCAGTGAGGGAGGGCCTGAGCATTTTGCCCGGGCCCTGATGAGTGCAGGTGCTGGTTGTTTTACCAGAACAATCGGTGCCTCAGCTTTCAGATCAACTACTGCCGTAGTACCAGACATCCTGAGCAGCCGTTCTGCAGCAGGCTTAGCATTGAATTTGTAGTTCATTCACGACATTATATTATTTTCCCTCATAAGAGCTTCTGTTTGGCCCCTCCAGGTAGCTGTGACATTTCCCACGCGTTGTTACCAGTTTCTCACTTCACCCCGGCCAAGACCGCAGTCTGCGGCAGAGAGTTCCCTGAGCATCTGGGCACAAGATTCAGTTGAACTGGCCATGGCTTCCTTCTCGAGCTGTGTGCAAGCCGTGGTGCTCCCAGGGCTGGAGCTGAGGGTGTGGGTGCTGGATGGGCAAGACAACCCTTATCCTTACCACAGGGATCCTCACTGCTTTGCCGTGGATTCGGCAAGTTCTCTGTTAGACTGCACCTGGAGGGCACAGATGAATTCAAAAAGCAGTACAATGTGTGTTGGGACAGGCTGCTGACCGTTACTTTGTATGTTGACAGCACTTGGGTTGTCAGTCAGATGTTCCCCAGCTTGCCAGCGGCTAAGACGGTCAATTGCAAAGTGCTGTCCATCCCTGGCATTAGCAACGTGGAGCACGAGCTGGTGTTCAAGATGCCTGAGGCGAGAGATGCAAGCTCTTGTGCACGTCGCCTTGGCAGCTCGTTGCAGGTTGCTGTGCTGTCAGGGAGCAGGTGTCCAGCTGACAAGCAGCACAAGTATTGCAGCTGCGCTTGGTGCAGAGTGGCAGCATCGAAACTGTCA